>BSBN01000077.1:4805133-6115200 GCA_027924645.1 Cunninghamia lanceolata
ATTATACTCTGACATATCATACTCCATCATGGGTGGAAAAGAAAAATCTTCAATTATCAAGGCTTGATCATACCTTGTCGTCGGCACAATTTCATACCAAGTGACAGGAGGATTTTCTGGTACCTGTGTACCATGCATATCTTGTTGAAAGATATCCGCAGCTATCTTAAATTCGGGACATTGAAGTTCTGAATGTTGATTAGTATTATGCAACCTGCACCAAGTGGACAATGCAGCTTCCGCCAAGAAGACTTTTTCTGCTGGTTTCGGGTCAGAAGCTGGTGGATTATCAAGTGGTGAAGGTACACTTCCATTATTAGGTGCAGTGTTCCAGGTTCTATTCTGCCACTGAAAACCTTGATTGTTTCCTCTGAAGCCTTGATTGTACCCCTGATTGTATCCTGGATTATATCCTTGATTACCACCTTGGTTTCCCTGGTATCCACCCTGGTTGCCTTGGAAATTTCTCTGCAGATAGTTGTTCTGATTTCTCAAATGTGTAACTTCAGTAGATAACTTCTTTACCTGATCAATCAGCTCCTTCATCTCATCTTTCTCATCCTGAGTCTTTGTAGAAGACGACGATCCTTGTAGATACACTGGCTTTTCAGGTGCAACTTGTGAAATTGGCGCCCCTGGATGCAGAACCAACTGATTAGCGGGAGCAGGAACGGGTACCGGATTCATTACTGGCGTATGTTGAGCAAGTGCTTGATTGATCCCCTGGATCTAGTTTGGCATTGCCACATGCCCTAGGTGATTGAGTGGCCCATGAGTGTTCATACCCAAATCAGTGTTTACCTTGACGGCTTCAGCATATGCTCCTGTCAAATTGGTGGGCGGGGCCGTTGCTCTTTTCACGAACATGGAAGTAAGGCGATCTAAAGCCGCATAATAAATCTCCTTGGCCATTGCTTCATTGATGTCATATGGAGCTTGCAGTCGGGAATATGCTTTGTGAAACCTATGATTAAAAGAAGCGATAGGCTCATGTTCCTGCCTCCTTACTTCAATGAACTGCTTATAAAGTTCTGCTGGAGGAATGGGAATTTTGAACTTATCCAGGAAAGCATCTTTCATTTGTTCCCAAGTAGTGATAGACCCTGCTGGTAGGTTAACATACCAAAAGGTAGCATCTCCTTCGAGAGAGTATGGAAATAGCCGGCATGCTACATCCTGGTGCGTGATCCTACGATTTATCAGAGTGCCTTCAAAGATCTTAATGTGTTCTTCGGCTGTCCTATTTGGATCATTGACATGGAATTTTGAGCAGAAGTGTTCCGGGTTCTTGGGCATTTCATGGTAGTTTGTAAAAGTCCCAAGGGGTGAGACATTTCCCAGGGGCCAAGCTGGTGCTGCCATTGGAACGTTGGGTTGTTGTCCTGGACCTGTTTGAGCAGCTCCTGACTGAAGGGGAGTCCCTATGGTGGTTACTTGGATATTGCTTGGTTGAGCAACTCCCTGATTCTGATTCTGCGGAGGTGGAGTCTGAAACAAGTTTGAAATATCACTTCCACTCGGAGATCCTTGACCTGATGAAGCGCCCTTCTTTCCCTTCTTAGACTTAAGAGGGAATTCCAACTCGGCGAACTTCTTGGGTTCTCCTGGTGTAGATCTTAGAATTCTCTGGTGCCTTTCCGGTGAGAAAGAACCAATTCACTCCAAGATGTGCTTCCTTCCTTACTTAATCCGAAACAACTTATGGCCCTCCTTCTAGCGCCAAAAATGTTGATTAGTATTATGCAACCTGCACCAAGTGGACAATGCAGCTTCCGCCAAGAAGACTTTTTCTGTTGGTTTCGGGTCAGAAGCTGGTGGATTATCAAGTGGTGAAGGTACACTTCCATTATTAGGTGCAGTGTTCCAGGTTCTATTCTGCCGCTTAAAACCTTGATTGTTTCCTCTGAAGCCTTGATTGTACCCCTGATTGTATCTTGGATTATATCCTTGATTACCACCTTGGTTTTGTTGTGACCAAATCACACATCACCCCATTGCAAATGGGGACCCCCTTTTTTTTCAATTCCAGTGCTTTGCTAAGTCCAGGATGATGTCCTTTGCATGATGAAGTCAGTGGTGTTTGAGTCTTAAAGCCCCTTGATGACCTGATCCTGATGTTTGAGACCCTAAAAATGACTAAGTCTGGTATCCTGATCCTGAAGATCCTAAAAATTGGCTAAGTCTGAAATCTGGTGGATCCTCAAAAATCTAGAATCTGCATGTTAAATCCAGTGGATCTGAGACCTATCTCAAACATCCTGAAAGGTATATTGAAAAATATTTCTAGTATAAGAAATTCAATCTCTCAACTTATACTTAGCCTTACCTTGGCGACTTGCATTTTTGGGTGCGAGTTTCCTCTAGTACTTGGGCGCATTTTCCCACCTCTGCCAACTCACATCAACGCCTAGAGGAGATCAACTTTCAAACACTCTAGAGGATGGCGCCTTGACTAGAATTGACATAAGGAGCCTTCAACATCAAAAAGGTTTGACAAAGGAATGATTTAAAGCTTAGGCGCCCTTTCCATGTCCAAATGATCACTCAAATTGCGCCTTCAATTCAAGTGGGTAGGCTTAGGCGCCCATTCCTTGTTGGTCCTCTCCACTTTGGCGCCTTGATGTAGGATGGAGTTCAAATCAATGATAGATAGCGCCTAAGGTTCAAGTAGTCTCACAAGGATGTCATCAAGTGCTGAAGAGCCTTAAAGACATCAACAATGAGCAAATTCAAGTCTAGGCGCCTTCATGCATTAAACTATCTCCACTTTGGCGCCTTAGCATGAAGAGATGTTCAAACTAACCCAAAGTTGTGCCTTAGTATGAAAGAGCATGATATGTTTAAGCTAACTCCTATCATGATGTTTGAGATCCTGAAAATGACTAAGTCTGGTAGCCTGAAAACCTGAAACACTAAAAAATTGGCTAAGTCTGAAATCTGGTGGATCCTCCAAATTCTATAATCTACATGTTAAATCTGGTGGATCTGAGACCTATCTCAAACATCCTGAAAGGTATATTGAAAAATATTTAAAGTATAAGAAATTCAATCTCTAAATATATTTTTCAATATACCTTATGCTATGGGACTACTATTTCTAGGCGCAAATTTGCTCCGAAAGACCTTAGGTGCGTTTTCTCACTTGCAAACACTCAAAAGGTGCGCCTTAGGTTGACTTAGATGTGCGCCTTGATGGGAGGAGAGGTCCAAGTCAATTGTGGATGGCGCCTAAAGAGATATTTCCTTCCTTAAGATTCAAGGATTGATCTAAGTCCACAAAACCTACATTTCAAGTTGGGCGCCAATTTCACACTCAAATGATCATCAATTTGTGCCTTGAGTTGAAGTAGTAGAGTTTAGGCACACTTTCTTGTCATTAACAACCACCCTTGATGCGCCCTACATCCGGAAGGTTAGAGAGATGATCTTATGGCGCCTTGGAGTGCATGGTATGGAGAAATTATAAAATGGCGCCTGGAGGAATGAAAACTTAAGTCAAAAGACCTTAGGCGCACTTTGCCTCTCAATAAACCTCAAAGTGGCGCCTTTGAAGGAAGTCATGAATTAACACCAACAAGTGAGCATTTTGAGCGACTGACAAACTGACACTTCCTAGAGCTTTGAAATCACATGAAGCTCATTTAGAGTTTAGGCGCTCTTCTTGTGCCAGTTCATCATTTTGGCGCCTATCATGTGCAAATTTATCTATATTGGCGCCCTAGGAAAAATCAATCAAATTCATGCCTAAAAGTAGGTGCCTTGAGATGGGAGTCCATTTTATGCTATTTTAAGTGTTTGAAATCACCTAAGGTGTCAACTGTGAAGCAAATTTATGTTAGGCACCCTTTGCCTCTAAACTCACCTCATCTTGGCGCCTAAGGAAGAAATTGTGTTGGGAGATACCTTTTGAATGAACCTCATAAGGGGATTGACTTCTTTAAACCCTTGCAATTGCTTGAAATCATTTAAAGTCATGAATGTGGGACTAATTTGTGTTAGGCGCACTTTGTTCCTATTTTTACCTATATTTGGGCCTAAGCTTGAAAAGGATTATTACATGTTTAAAGTTATTCCTATTTTATGAAGTGATTGATATATTGTTTATCTTGTCTTGTAGGTACATCAAAAAGGATAGGAGTTATTTGAGGAGTCACCTTTTGTCGAGGAGTGAAGCTAAAGAAGATCATCTTGTTAGAACATCTTGTCATCATCTACTCTTCAAGGTCATTATCAAGGGACATCACCTTCAAGCAAGAAACTTGGAGTCACATTCAAGGAAGTCATCATGTAGCTGTTTCAAAGGAGTTATTCACCGTCATTCATGCTAGGAGTCATGATCATTGCTAAAAGAGACATCACTTCAAGAGGTAGCTGCTCCAAGAGGTTACAATAAGACATATCTCAAATAAGTGTACTTTATTAAGAGTAACATGTTCGAAGCATTCATTCATCCTAGTTTCAAGTCAAGTTCTTCCAACCTTCAAAGATTCATCAAGCTTCAAGTATCCTTGAGAGGTCATTTACTCTACATCCAAAGAAGGTGTTGTCATCTACACTCCAAGAGGGTCACTTCAAAGATCATCTCGAAGAACTACTTCATCTCCATTATATCATCAAGCAAAGGTAATACATTCACCATTCAACTTCAAGTTCCATTTCACCTTGAAGTCCAAGAGAGACTTCTACTCCGATTCATGAAGCAAGCTTCATCATCTACTCTATTACTCACTCTACATCAAGAGCATCATCAAAGAAGATCATCATATCAACTTACCTACCTAAAAGAAGAAAGAATCATGAAGTTCATCAAGCGAAGCAACAAGTTTCATACATCCAGTCTACATGAAGAATGAACAAGGCAAGATCTACAAGTTGTATTCCTAAACATACAAGTTCAAACAATCACATTGAATACATCACACAAAGATGATACAATTTTCAAAGTATGCTGAAGTGGCATCTATGTGGCGAGTACACATCATTTTAAATGCATTAGATATATCATTTAATAAAAGAAGTCAAAGGGATTCCTATGTGGAAGATGTTTTTAAATGCTTTCGACTTACC
Organism: Cunninghamia lanceolata; assembly: GCA_027924645.1. NCBI lineage: Eukaryota > Viridiplantae > Streptophyta > Pinopsida > Cupressales > Cupressaceae > Cunninghamia > Cunninghamia lanceolata. The sequence goes on from BSBN01000077.1 coordinate 4,810,201, forward strand.
TTATCACATTGAAAAACGTGCCTTCATTGCCTCCCTCTTTTATGCTAAAAATAGCAAATTGTTGTAACTACCTCTGAGGTGGCACGATCTAGACCCTTGGCTATTGAATTAATCTTAGCCATTCATTGTAATACTGGACACTATATAAAGGCCTTGTTGCCTCATTTGTAATTCAGTAGTAAATTAGAGATTAGATTTTAGAAGTAGAATAGGAGACTCAAAATTCTCTAGGAGAACTTGAAATTGTTGTAAATATTTCTCAAGGTTAATGCAAAAGACATTGGAAGTTTATTTGGTGTTCGAGTGTTGTCTTGTGGAATCGCATGGTTTCTTGTACTTAATGAAATGGAGAGATGTTTCAAATAGATTAGAAGTAGATTAGAAGCTCTTTGTTGTAATGCATGTTTGTGTTGGATATTTGATCAACTCCTAGCTCATGCTTTTAACATTCATCGTCGGTGAAATGTTGTGTAAAGCTAGTCTGAGCCTTATTTGTTTAAGTTCGATTGTGGATGCTTGTTTGAGCTGCGCCATTCAATAGGTGCTCATATGGACCTTCATGATTTGAAAACCATTCGTGTAACCTTAGGAGATTGCACCAACTCCATGTAGTTGTAGGCACCCTTGGCGAAGTGGAGTTAGGTTAATTGAGGAGTTTGTCTATTCAAGCATCATCATTGCTTCATTGACCTTAGATTAGCTTTCTGAACCCTTAACCCTTTTCATTTTCTTTATCATTGAGACCTTGTATATAAATCATACACATTGAAGGAGAGATAAGCTAAACAAATGAAAGAAGAAGAATCTGCGTAAGTCCCTTTGTGTTTACCAGCAAAATCATCTTAAGTCACTGAGCTATCCCTTACAAAATTATAAAAAAGGAACCTTGGAGTCATCTTGTTTGATCACTTTGTTCAGCATTCGAGAGGCTTTGCTCAAGAGAGAGTTAGATACTCTGTATTTTACTCTATTGTTGACTTGTCTAAAAACAAACATCAACAGGTTTCCCTGGTGGTAATCAAAGATATAATCCAGGATACAATCAGGGGTACAATCAAGGCTTCAGAGGAAACAATCAAGGTTTTCAGCGGCAGAATAGAACCTGGAACACTGCACCTAATAATGGAAGTGTACCTTCACCACTTGATAATCCACTAGCTTCTGACCCGAAACCAACAGAAAAAGTCTTCTTGGCAGAAGCTGCATTGTCCACTTGGTCCAGGTTGCATAATACTAATCAACAGGTCCCAATGAAGAGGTGCGTCTGATCATTGAAGTGGCACATGTTCAAAGGTATTAAAGGGGACGAAAGGCATTATGGAAATCATCATCGATCATCAAGGCAGCTCTAAGCATCGAACATCTCATCATAAAATCAACGCAGCAGTAACAATTATCTATCAATCAACAAACAAATTACAGTCATCAAATTCAGCCATCACCAGCATAAAGACTTCTTCAGTGAACTGTATGCTCTATCAGCAACTATTGTATCAAGCATTATAATCGCAAACCATACATAAGAGCTGTCAAAGCAAATAAGGTATGATTCTTACCTCACGTTCTGAATGTTCCATCGAACTGATCATAATACACCATGCTATTAATTGGGATAAGATAGCATGATAATAACTAGAATAATGATAGAATAGAATGCATATGTATATAAAATGGAATAAGAATGCTATCACAAAATGAATATGTCTATGGAATAGAATGAAATGCAAACATAGAATGATTGACAACAGTTATGTATCATCGAATGAAAAGTTAGAATGTTAGAAAAGATTATCATATAAAAAAATAAGCTAAAAATGCTATTATAAGTATATAGAATAGTCTGAAATATAGAATGAGAACTGCATAATCCTAGTAATATAAAATACTCATAATCATAATGAATAGCCTAAGAATATTAAGGCATAAGATGTTTGAATGTTATTCCTATAAGGAAGCATATTGGATATTGCCAAGTAATGTGAAAGGCAATCATGAGATAGTGCAAATAAGTAATATGATCTAATTGTACCATCTCGTGATCCACGAGGATCACGAGATAGAAAAGGTAATTCTAATAAGCGTAATTCATAATCATGGAATACTCGGGAGGAGAATAGAAGCCTCATCATTAATCCACCTACACACCCTATAAGTATGAGACTAGTGGTTAGGGAAAAGCGGTTAGGATCTAGCACCTAGGTGACCCTCGAGCTGGTGAAGTATCGCCGGATGTATAGCATGAAACCCTTGGGCCTATGGTTGCGTAGACCTAGATACTAGTAGTGGCTTAACAGTAGGTGACTCTCAAGAGGGTGAAGTATCGCCAGATGCATAGCGTGAAGCCCCTTGAGCCAAGTGGTGAAACCCTTGGGCCTACGGCAGTGAGTCTTGTGTACCAGCGCCTTAACGCACCCTCCCATATTGGGTGAGTGACATAGGTTTGATTAACATTCAGGCTCATGAATGTCTCTCCCGAGGTAAACCATGGAACATATATAATAGATACGAGGAAATGTGAAATGCATATTGAATTATGATTATAAGGTTACTAATCCTAAGAGGAAATATGGAAAGTATATGAACTTTGATATTGATAATTACATGTGAATGTCAAATTGAGATATGTTGAGATTCTAAAGATGAATTGGTCATTAATGTTCTCTTTTACAAGTTGAAATTGTGTGCAAGGTTGAGAAAATTTTGACTTGCCAGAAGGGGACATTACATCCAGGGACAGTGGCAGGGATATTTTGTTGATTCTCCCGATCAAGAGGATGCATCCTTGGGGTTCACTGCTACACACACAAGTAGAGATGCTCAGGTGCACAAACATCTTGTTGAATCCAAATTATGCATATGCAGGTCCAGAAATATGGTTTGAAAAATACATTCAATTAAAAAAAAATTTATATATGATTACAACAGTAACTAAAAGGAGCTCTATTGTTCAAATAGTATTGAGGTTTTATATCAATCCCTTTATCGCTCATAGGAAGGCTACAAAGAAAATACTAAGATATGTTAAGGAACCATCAGTCTTGGTCTAGAGTTGTAAAAGTATGAAGATTTTAGTTGGCATGCTTCACGGACTGGATTGGACTGGCAATTTGGGTGAGAGGAACTTTGCTTCAAAATATCCAATCAACCTTGTTACTTGTTTGATTCCCTAGTTAACTAAGAAACAACATTTGCTCTATATCCACTTAGGTTGAATATAGGCAGGTGTCACAGCAATATATGAAGCGATTTGGACAAGCAAAGTGTTTACTAGACATGCAATCGCAACAAGTTCATGCTACATTAGTACCCTATGATAAATCAAATTACTAATCAGCTAACCAGAATTTATTTCATTCCAGAACAAAACTTACTGAAGTACAACAGTTTGCACGGTAGCATATGCACAAGGTAGTAAAGTAGTTTACTAATAACAGATGACCAACTTGTGGATATATTCACAATTTAGAGGACTTCTTGGAGTAAGTAAAAACAATTCAACATCATGGGGAGGCATACAATAATGTTTAACTTATTTTTTCATGACAAGAAAATGTGTCGAGAATCCTTTGTAAATTATCTAGAAGCAACTTTTGTCTAGTGAGATGTTTCAAAGTTTTATGTCTTTCATATGCAAGTTTTGGTTACAGATGTAATAGTCATGCAAATTTTCCTCTGCAAAGTTTCAGGCACAAGCTTGGAGTGTTATTTGCATTACTTGGTCACAAATTTACATTCTATTTTTCAAGTCACGATTTTCCAAGTTTATAATATCTTATGTTTTTTCCCTTTGATATATTTCACTAGATTGGAATCTGAATCAAAGAGATGAAAATACTGAGGTCATTGTTTCCAAAATGTCTATATCTGCATACCACAAATCTCAAAAGATTAAATTCACTGTGCACCTTTACATTGCAGTGTACTCATACATTTTTTAAATTTTTAAAAAAGTAAAAGTTACATTGAGGACAAAAATGACTAACAGTTTTCTCTGTGACGACTGTAAACGTGGACGGAACTGTTAGACTTGCACCTCCACCCATTGCAATTGCATGGACAATTGCCACCTAAGACAAATAAACAAATATTGAGTCAAAAATTAATTACTCTGAAATGTGAAAATTAAAAGAACTGTGAAGTTCCATCTCCTTTTTTGAGATATGCTAAGCAGGGAGGTAATTGGCAAAGTTGAGAAAAGTTACAGATAAATAGGCAGTGGAGAAACCATGAATTGTTCTAGCTTCTAAATGCACATGACGAGAAAAGCATACAAACACAATCACATGGAAAAGATCCCAGTAGGAACAAAGTGTACGATTTACTCTTCCCCAAGAATGAACAGGATATTCAACCACAAGTTATATTTTGGGTGCTTACCAGAGATTTCTTGTATGTGTGGATGTGATATTCGAGCCAATACATTATGTAAACGGCCTCAATAACATGTTTCTCTGCAAAAGTAGTCAACTAATCATAATCCCACTTCCTCTCTCTCATACACATGAACAAACAATGGCAGTTACAAATGAAAAGCAAGACATGAACCACAGCACACACCAGAATAACCCAATTTAAAAGCATACAGCTGAACTCCTAGAAAACAGTGATAGGACATAATAATAAGAAAAGACAGCTATACAACCATATTGCTATACAGCCATACAAACATATTGTTTAGATGCATCTATCCCATAGATGTTTTTAGTGCATAAACATAAACAGGAATTAGATTAGCCGCCATACAGTACATAAGAAACCAGCTAACAAGATGGCCCATCAGTTAAATTCATAGTCACCAAATACATTTATCAGCTGATCTTCTAGAAATAATAAGAAAAGACAGCCATACAACCATATTGTTTAGATGCGTTTATGATGTAGATGTTCTTAGTGCATAAACATAAACAGGAATTAGATTAGCGACAATACGATATATAAAAAGCTAGCTAACGAGATGACCCATCAGTTCAATCTATAGTCACCAAATACGGCGGGATTTGGTTCAAATCTGGTTCAGTCCAGATTTTTTGGATCAGCCAGATTTGTCCAATTCGGTCCAGACTTTTCAATTGCTATAGAAATTTTACCATAGTTTGTTGAAAATTCTAGATTTCCAAATTTCTTTCACCTCCCCAAATGAATCAAAATTTTCAGACCTGGTAACTATGGTTAAAGCTCATAATTTGTTTCTTTCAAGACTTGCCATTGCCTCCAGCAGACAGTGGTCATGCAATTGAGACAGGATGTTGACACACAGACCAAGCTTCAAACCCTGGTGTGCATAAAGGCCCTGTATATATACATTCCAGTAGTTTGACTGAAACATCAGAGAGGAAGGCCCATGTTGTTGTGTCTTAACTAAATACCTAATGACAGAGGCTAGTGCAAGTCCAAGGTGAATTTGGTGACACAATACTTTTCAAGAAAATTTCTAACTCAAAAAAACATCTAACAGCTAGTGTCCAAAATATTTCATACCCACCTGCCTTTCCATGATAAAACATCCTCAAGTCTCCTCCAGCACAGAATGCTCGCCCAACTCCCTTTAGGAAACAATCAGAAATTAGTAAAATTCTAAAAATATCACTTGCAGTATCCTGTTTACCTTTGAAAATACAATGTAGCTAACATATGAGTGAATTGTTTTACCTTGATAATTATAATCTCAACATCATCCGCTTTTTCCCACTTTTCATAGAGCACAGCTAATCGCTTTACCTGATCGTCCCATTAAATAAATTAATAAAACAAGAAGGAACAATATGTTTTTCCCTTCTTCCTACCTATAAAAATAACTTATAAGTTAAGAAAGATTATCTTACCATTTCCGGAGTGATAATGTTCAGTTTACTTGGATTATTGAGAGTGATAAGTCTTACATGGCCTATCTCTTCATCCAATACAACCTGCTAAAATACAATATTTTCATTTAGGACAATTTATCAACCAACTCATCAGCTAGAATGCAAGAATCAGTATTAGAGTGCAAAACCCTATTTTTTCTAGTTCAATATTGAAAAACATTTCCTACACTTGATAAAACAATAAGAGCCAACTCTCAAGGTAATGATGCATTGCATACTGATCTAATATGTCTACTATTGGGAGGTCAATCAACACTTCAAAAAAATAGAATTTGTCAAAAGCTGGTAGCTTAGTGGTAGACTACCCTAGCATGCCGATGGGAATCCTAGGTTCAAGTCTTTACTAGTCTATGCTATCAAAGATAGGCCAATTGAGCTCAAGCCTGTATGTGGCTTGAGGGGGAGTGACGTTAGTTTGATCTGCATTCTAGGAAAAATGGAATCTGAGGGGCCAATGGCTTAGTGAACGGCGCTAAGAATGCCAATGGGAGGTCCTGGGTTCAAGTCCTAGTTGGTCCACACTTTCCAATTGACCAACAAAATTTGTAATTCATTGATTAATTTTTGGTAAGCAAATAGTTGAATGCACCCAAAAAATCTTTTTGAATGTAAGTCAAGAAAATGGCAAACAACACTACTCAAATTATATCCTTAGTACAAAACACACTTACAGACCAAAGTGGTCAATACAACATGCTAGTCATATATCAATTACGAAATTGCTTGAACCATTCTACAATTTTCTAGAGTAAAAGAAAATGGGGCAAATTGCAGCCATGAAAAAATATCAGAAAGACTTGGTGCACTCAATTTAGGCTTTCACAAGCATAGTCAAATAATGTAAGAGCTATAGTCGGTCATAATCGTAGTCGGCCGTAGTCGGCCAAGTAAATAATCATAAATTAATTAGTGTTGTTAAGTTAGGAGTGTTATCGGGAATTAACCCCGACGGTTGGATAGTTATAGAGTCGTTGCCAACGGTTAGTATCTCAACCAACCTTGGCCAAGTTATATATTGGTTTAATACTTTGTAGTCGGGGCACTGGCAGCATTGTGACATTGTAGTGTAATACTGATATATTCAATGAATGGGAACAATGCTTTATTCTATGCAATGCTGTTATAATTTCATGCTCTGTGTTATGCACTATACTACTTATTTATGTTTACTTCATATTCTGTGAAACACACCATATTGCGGTAAACATTTGGCGCCGCTGCCAATTCAAAAACGGGTCAAGGGTGACAAGTTGAGTCGTCGGAGACCATCGGATGACAAGTTGAGTCGTCGGAAACCATCGGACAAGTGGCATCGTCAGAAACAAGCAAATAGTCGGGTGTAACCAAGGTCGAGAAAAACACAACGAAGATAGCGTCGTGATGGGGCAGCCGACTGAAGAGCCAGTACAAGCAAACGAGGATCGTGAAGACGCTCTGACGGAAGACCTCTGCAATTTGTGGGAAAACTCGTTGAAGGACCACGTACAGAGGGAGGCTCTCAGACGAGAGATCCCTCAGTCGGTCATCTGGGATCAATTGCACATCGACCAAGAGGTCGACCATCTCCTCACCTGAGTAGCAATTAATGCCCATACAACTCAATAAGGATAAGAACCGAGTACCAAGTGGGCATGAAACACCAGAGGAAAGAACACGAAGATCATTGAGATTAAAGGAACAAGAAGAACGAAGGAAAACACTGAGACAAATTGTCAATGAACATCATCATGCCGACGAAGGAATTTTCAAGACACCGTTGACAAATAAAGAAAAAGGGAATGAAAATGAATTGACAGAAGAAATTGAAAACAGCATACGCCGCATCGGAGAGTTATCCATATCGAACGACGAAGGGCCAAGAGTTGGAAGATCTGAACCTAAGACCCCAGGGCAGAGGGAGTATCAAAACGAACCCGAGGAGACTCAAGGTGTAGAGGACGCTAACAGAGGACGCGGGGAAGACTCGAACGTGGCCAAGAGTGCAAGTGACACACCGGGACGTTACGAGAGAACCAGTCTGTTGATGGTTGTTTTTCAACAAGTCAACAATAGAGTAAAATACTAGGTATTTAACTCTCTCTTGAGCAAAGCCTCTCGAATGCTAAACCAAGTGATCAAACGAGATAACTCCAAGGTTCCTTCTTCTAATAATAATGTTTCAATTTCAGTAGGAAACAGCTCAATGATTTAAGTATGATTCTGCTGTTAATCAACAAAGGGACTTACACAATTGTTCAACTTGTTGTTTCAAAGACTCTGGAAGTGAACACTAGAAAATCTAGGTACTGCAACTGACGCGTATGATTTAGCAATGGACGTTCTGATCCTAAATCTAAATGATTGATAAAAAAAAGGCAAAAGATATAGGGTTGAGAAATACTAATCTAGTCCTAGATGGAAGGACGTTTACTGCTTAAAGTGAAGTCGAACCAAATCTTGTTTTGCCAAGATGAAACAACTAGACAAGAGAGGTGCTATCTTCAAAGGTATGCAAGATATTTAAATCAATTATGCTCATGAAAATTCAACAAGCATAAAGATCAAATTGACGCTCAATTGTAAAGACTTCACTACAAGGCAATAAAAATCTTTCACTAACTAACTTATACTTAAAAGAAAACTTGTAACTTAACTTAATATTCGTGTGAAAATTGAAACCATGCAAACACTCAGAAATATAAATAGAATCACCAAATCAATGAATCTTTTATTATCTCAGAGAGCTCTTACAACAATTTCAGAATTTCCAACTGTTTGATATGTTTGAATTCTCTGTTGTATTTCCAGCAAACTTGGAAAGGGTCAAAGTTAGGCCTCTTGGTGCCATGAGTCTGCAAATGGTAGGCTTGTAACTCTATTTCAGAATACTCAGCTGCTGATAAAGATGGACATTCCAGATTTTGTCCAAGACGAAGTGGAAATTGGATTCCTCCTTTCTTCTTCAATTTCTGCAATCTGATGAGTTCTAGGAGTTGTCTTGTAACTTCTAACATTACCATCCTGTTGGTTGGATACCTTGGCAATCTGTATGGATATGATGTGAATCCTTGGATCCTTAGGTAAGTGTACCTTTCATGTTGAGTATACCAGTGTCCATATGCTGAAATGAATTCTCTTGCTGCATTAGACAATCTTTTATGAAATTCTCCCCTCAGTTTCTTCATGATGAACATGGCAAATGCATCATTAAACCTTGTATAATGATTAATACTCTTCAGGTGCAACTGAGGATAACATTGATGTGACAAGTATTTGTTAGGTCCAATGCCGACTTCTCCTTTCTTGGTTAAACCTGGGTAGACTTCATTTCTGGCAAGAAGGTACACTATATAGGAACTCATATAACAAGTCTTAGTTTTAGCAAAACTGAGGAACTGCTCATGTATACTTTGACTGATAAGTCCAGCCCAATCAATCATTTTCCCTTTAAGAACTGACTTGATGAAAGAGTACATCCAAGGCTGGAAAGTAGCAGATTGAGGCATTCCTGTCATTCTGTTCAAAAACATGATTAGATATCCAATTTCCGGATGAAAATCTGACTTATGGAACTGTGGAGGATTATTCATGTTGAACTTCATGGCTGGATTGGCCATCCACTCTCTCCTTATCTCTTGTAACTTTATCTTGGTGTCGACATCATACTCCTGCTGGCCTTGTTGTTTTGAGATGCTGATCATCCTCTCCTTGGTTGGAATGTTGAAAGTTTCCTCGACTGCTTCCCTTTGCAAATAGGCTAGTATCGTTCCATCCTTGGCTATGATTTGCCTTGTATTTACATCATACTTTTTGACACATTCGATGATCATTTCCGGACATGGCAAAGTTGGCGGAAAACAAGCAGCTTCAATGGCTCCACTCCTCATGATGGCTCGAGCGAGGCTTCCTCCGTTAGGTTCTTCAAGGACTGACTTGATATCTTCCAAGTTGCTGCTTCCCATATTTGTATCGCTTACATTTGTCCACCTTGAGACGAGCTTTGATTCGGGAATCTTCCCTTTGGCATCCATCCGGATCTTGGCTTGTCGTTCCTTGGAAGTCATTGCCATTATTCTGCAGACTTGACGTGAATAAGTGATTGCAAACAAAATCTAGATTTTATTTCAGCAACTTCAGTAGATTAAATTATGAAATTTTCCTCTATAGTTATGAAATATTGCTATTAAATTTGGAAAATCTATGAAAAATCATAAAAATCCACTTATTCTTCTAGAATTTTATCAATATTTGGACAATTTCAAGGCATCTAATGAAAGAAAAATAAGAAAATCAGATCAGAAAAAACTCAGATCAGACTTACTTGATGAGCTGTTTTATATTTGATACCTTGCAATTTGATTTCCCACTTGACAAAATTTGATAAAATCAGATTTATCTTCTAAAATCAACTTCTTGTGGCTGCTCCTTGAAGAAAATTCTGCTCTTGGGGAACAAATCTGCTCTTGAAAATAAATCAAATGAAAAAGAAATGAGGCACATATATATAATTCACTTTAAAAAACTTTCCTTCTTCCTAGGCCGACCTCATGCACAAACATTTAATTTAATTTTGATCTTTATTAAATGAATGCATTTCACGTTTCACGAAGGCAGCAATCATTAAATGTTTGAAACTTCTTTCTTTTGTGAACGCATTGGATAAAGTTTTGATGTTCTTCTTCTTGTTGTTGGACGTTTTCTTCCTCCTCCAAGCGCATGAGATCAGAAATTCAGATCTCTTTTGCATTAGTTGAGGTCTTCGTGTGAATGTCTTCTTCGTTAAAACAGCATTGGATCAGCATGTTGTTATTTTCTTGTCTTTGTTTCATAATGCTCTTCCTTCATCATCCTCCTAATCTCGCATTAAATCAAGTATTGAAACTCTCCTTAGCAATTTGCATTGGATGGAGGTCTTCGAGTTTCACTTCATATTTCGCATTGCCTGAGGTTTTAACAATCTTCAAGTCTCTTCGCCTTGGATGATCTAATGGAGTCTCCTTCATGGAATCCTTTTGTCTTGCTGTCTTGAAACTCTAAAACTTGTTTTCAATATTTCGCACTAGTTAACTCCTTGATGATCCTCCTTCATGTTTAGCATTAGATAGAGGATTAGAATCCTCTTGTTGTGAGTCGCACTAGATGGAGTTGGTAGAATCTTCAAGTGATTTCGCATTGGTTCAAGGCATAGAATTCCCCTTAAACATTTCGCACTAGTTGAAGGACTGAGATCCTCTTGACACTTGGCGCTTTGGCTGAAAGATTGGATTCTTCTTGATATTTCGCGTTGCATAAAGGATTAGAAATCCTTTTAGTACTTGGCGCACTTGATAGGTAATTTGGTTCCTTCAAAATGAAACTTCATCCTATCCTTAACATAGCGCATTAGATCATGTCTTAAGACTCCTTAGGGAGTAGCGCACTTGATGAATAGTTTGAGATCCTCACAAGTTTGGCGCTTCACTTAGGCGTTTGGATTCCTTCAAGAAGTGGCGCAATGGATAATGGCTTGATGATTTTCTTCTACATCACCCTTGACTCTCCTCACATATGGCGCATTGGTTGGTCAATTAGAGATCTTCAAGGAATGAAGTTTCGTTTTCCTCTTGTTGAACGCTTGGATAAGGAACTTAGAAGATGGCGCACTAGATCAAGGTGTAGGATCCTGTGGAGTGTGGGCGCATTGGATGGGTAGTTTAAGCTCTTCACAAATAAACTTCATTCATGGCGCATTAGATGAGACTTAAAAATCTTCTAGATACAAACCTTGATTACTACCTCATAATGTTGGCGCATTAGATGAGCAACATGAGATCTTCAAAATAAAACTTCATCCTCCTCCTTTGGATATGGCGCATTAGATGCCCTTTTAGATTTCTTCTGGATTTAAGTCGCACTCTTCTTATACTACGCATGGGACGAACTTTGGAATGGGCGCATTAGTTCACTATGTAAGAATCCTCTAAACTTACCTTGAAGACCGAACATTGGATATCTACTGGCAATCTCCTCATGATATGGCGCATTGGATCAGCTTGGAGAATCCTCTAGAGTGTTGGCGCATTGGTTCAAGTTTCCAAATCCTGTGGATGGCGCTTCGGTTAAGGGTCATTGGAACTTCATCTAGAAATCACTTGAGCGCATTACATCAACTTTTGGAATCCTATGATCTTGCAATTTGGTGAAGGGACTAATACTTATGTCGAATGTTTAGGTGAAGCGCATTAGATGAGAGGAAAAGATCCTTTAGTTTTGGGCGCATTGCTTCCTCTTTTGGAATCCTCTTTAAACTAGACATTTCTCAAGTCAAAATCCTTACATTTCCCTCCTCTTTCTTGGTGGCGCATCACTTCATGAATTGAAATCCTCAGGAATTTTCATTAAAATTTGCTCCAAGATTCGCTTTAAGACTTGTTTTTTTTACTTTCGCATTGGTTGAAGGCATTGAAATTCTCATCTCTTCCTCCGAAATGACCTTTTAGTCTGAGCGCACTAGATGGAGTTTTCAAATCCTCTGATATTTTCGCACTGAATGAAGGATTAGATGGGCGCACTGGATCATGTTTTCAAATCCTCTGGCTCAAATGTCTTCTGCTTCGTGATTTTGCGCCCAGATTTGCGCCATCTAAGTGTCTAGTCGCATTAGATCAGTGTTTTGAATCCTCTGACTTCGTCAAGTATTTTCAGGATCGCGCGAGTAAAGGTATATTGAAAAATATATTTAAGTATAAGTTTAGAGATTGAATTTCTTATACTTTAAATATTTTTCAATATACCTTTCAGGATGTTTGAGATAGGTCCCGAATCCACCGGATTTAAGATGCAAAATATAGAATTTGGAGGATTCACCAGATTTCAGACTTAGCCATTTTTCAGGATTTTCAGGATTTCAGGCTCCAGGCTTAGTCTTTTCAGGGTCTCAAACATTCTGAAGGATTAACCTCAAAACTCAATATCTAGATAGGATTTGATCACAATTCTTCATTATTGCAAGTTTATCTATCCTTAATCGTGAACCATAGATCATAGGCAAGGAAATTGTTACCGAGCCGGCAAAGGAAAACAAGTCAGGACATCATTAAAATCTCAGCAAAACTCATTGAAAACTCATTGGAAACTCACTGAAAAGCTCAGAGCTCAAAAAAGAAAAAAAGGGGGGTCCCTATTCCTAATGGGGTGATGTGTGATTTGGTCACAACACAGTCCAGTCAGGTCCAACGCACAAGGAGGGCATCGGGGAAGGATGGTGACTCCGCCAGCCAAGAGGCAGAAGCTGCCAAAATTTACGGGGAATGGGTCAGAAGATCCAGTACGACACTGTAAGACGTGCGAGACGATTTGGATAGCCAATGGGCAAGATGATGTGGACTACTGGTTGAAAGCATTTCCAGCGACACTGAGAGATAGTGCCATCGACTGGTACACAGAGTTGGAGCAAGCACACAGGGCATCATGGAGATTACTTAAGGCATTCCAAGACGAATTCAAACTTCTGAGGGATGACAGTGAAATTGTAGCGGAGATCTACAGTACGAAGCAAGGGAAGAACGAGAACGTGCGAACCTACAACCGAAGACTAAAAGAATTGTTGGGAAAACTAGAGACTCAGTCGGCCGACAGGTTGAAGAGGTGATGGTTCATCGAAGGGTTGCGCCCATCGCTGAGAAAGAAAATGAAAGTCGTGCCTCCGTCGTCATACGATGAAGCGTACAATCGAGCGATGGATATAGAGAGTGAAAATAAAATATCCTTCCGAGGGAAAAGGAAGACAGACGACGAGGAGAGTACGGATGACAATAGCGACAGTGAGTCCAAGACCGTGCAAGCACTCAGGAAGGACATGATGAGAATGATGAAAGAACTGAAGGCTGACAAGGAGAGTACAAGGGAAGCCAAAGAACTGTGGTGTACAGATTGCAAGGGGGAAGGTCATACAAAGGCAAATTGTCCGAAAAAATTATTTTGTGATATCTGCCAAGTGATGGGACATTCCATCAAGGAATGCCCATACAATCTGAAAGCAAGGGGTACGCAAGTACTCTTCACTCAAGGAGAACCGTCAACACCGCCGAACACACCACCAAAGCCCCAGTACAATAGCCATGCATCCCCTGGAGGTTACCAAAGCAATAGAAGTCCGAGAAACAGATTGCAGTACGACAGCAAGGGGCGACCCATGATACAGTGTCGGCAATGCAACAAATGGGGACACTTTGCAAGGGAATGCCCAAACAATAACCAGAACAAAATAAATGCATTATGCAAGTGGTGTGGGCCTGGGGATCACAAAGAAAAAGATTGCCTGAAGCAGAAAGGGGTGAACCTCATCAGTTTCAAGGAAAATGATGAAGAGATCCTTGCGGTCACCTGAGCACAATGGAAAAAAGCGACGTACCCAGATCCCGGAACCGAGAAGGAGAGACTTCGAGAGGCTAGAAAAGAAGTAGAGATGACAATGGAAACAGAGGGGAAGAACAGAAAAATAACTACCGTACAACCAGAGTCAGAAAAGAGTATTGTGAATCAGGTGTTACAAACCACTGTATCAGTCAGAATAGCAGATTTTCTACACAGCATGCTGCAACTAAGGATGGCAATCTCGAAGGTGATGGGAGGGAACCCAAACGGGCAAACAAAGGACGAAGATGTCATAGTGGAGCCACCACTAGAAGGAGAACAAGTCATCGACCCGAGACTGTTGGCAATTAACAATGGCAAGAATCTAGCCGTCGTACACATGGAAATCGGTGGATGTCACCTGACGAACACAATAATCAACGGTGGATTGGGAGTGAATGTGTTGACAGAAGATACGTGGAAGTGCTTGGGAAAACCTATATTATGGCCACAAAATTGCCAGTTACTGGGAGCAGACCAGCACAGAATTAAAGTGCTGGGAATGCTAATGGCTCAAAAAATGAAGATTGGCATCCAACTCTTTCGGTTAAACTTTGTAGTCATAACAGCACAAAATGCATCGTACGATGCATTACTCGACTAAGCGTAGCTAATAGCTGCCAAGGCCAACCATAACTGGAAAAGGAACACATTGTCAATAGAGAACAAAGGTAAGAAGATTGTCATAGATCTGAGAACACAGGCTGTAACTGAGGAACTAGCATCGGATTCCGATTCAGATGGAGGGGAGTCAGTTGGCAGAGGACCAATAGAACTGTTGATGATTGTTTTTAGACAGGTCAACAATAGAGTAGAACACTAGAGTATCCCACTCTCTCTTGAATAAAGCTCTTCAAATGCTTAACTATGTGATCCAGTGAAGTAACTCCAAGGTTCCTTATTTATGATTCATGATGGGTTAACTCAGTGATTACATGTGATCTTGCTGATAATCACAAAGGGACTTACATTAGACTTCTTCATACTTCCTTAGCTTATTCCTCCTTTCAATGTGAATGAAGTATTCACGATGTATCAATGATAAAAAAGGAAAAAAAAAGACACAGTTTAGGAAACTAATCTAAGGTCAATGAAGCAATGATGATGTATGAATAGACAAACTTCTGATAAACCTAACTCCACTTCACCAAGGATGCCTACAACTACATGAAGTTGGTGCAATCTCCTAAGGTACACGAATGGTTTTCAAATCATGAAGGCTCATATGAACACCCATTAAATGGTGCAACTCAAACAAACATCCACAATCAAACTTATGCAAATGATAAGGCTCAGACTAGCTTTGCACAACACTTCACCAGCGATGAATGTTAAAAGCATGAGCTAGGAGTTGATCAAATATTCAATACAAGCATACATTACATCAAAGAGCTTCTAATCTACTTGAAACATCTCTCCACTTCATCAAAGTACAAGAAACCATGTTATTCCACAAGCAAACACTTAACACTAAATAATGCTCCAATGTCTTTGCATTAATCTTGAGAAATATGTACAACAATATCAAGTCCTCTCAGAGAATTTCGAGAGTCTCTTCCTACTCTACTCCTACTTGCCTACAATCTAATGATTTCTACTGAATTTACAAATGAGGCAACAAGGCCTTTATATAGTGATCCATATTACAATGAAAGGCTATGATCAATTCATGTAGCCAAGGGCCAGGATCATGCCAACTCAGCAGGTAGTTACAACAACTTGCTATTTTTAGTACATATGAGAGGCAATGAAGGCACATTTTCCAAGAAGATAAGATAAAATCTTTTCGAGAGCATCTTCCACATAAGCGTCCCTTTGGCTTCTTGCTTGTTGTAGATGCATTGAATGTAGTCATATATGTGGCTGATTACAATTGGATGATGATAGGTACATGCCACATAGGTGCCACCTCAGCAAACTTGTGGATTTCAACTGTTAATTCAATCTGTTCTGTGGGCATATTCCCAAATTGTATCATCTTGTGTTATCTTTGATGTACTTGCTTTTGATGATGAACACTTGAGATGTATCTTGTTGATCTCGCCTTGTTCATTGTAAGTAGGATATGTATGATGCTTGTTACTCATTTGTCTAACTCTGTGATGTTTCTTCTTCTTGTAGGTAGGTTGATCTTCTTTGATGCTACTTCATGAAGGATAATGTATATGATGATGATGATGCTCCCTTCATGTAAGAGTAGATGATGATGATGATACTTCCTTCATGAATCGGAGTAGGAGATCTCTCTTGGACTTGAAGATTCAGGAGGAACTTGAAGTTGAATGGATGAATGCCTTGGAATGTTTGATGATGAAGTATGCTTGAACTTGATGTGATCTAACATGATGTCATTTATGTTTCCTCTACAATTTGAAGGTGACTCAGGTGCTTGTCCTTCAGATGATTCCTTAGCTTCACCAACACTCCTCTCAATGATGCAACTTGATGATGATCTTGAAGTGATCTCCAAAGGTGGCTAGCATGATGACTCTTCCTTGAAGGTGACTCCTTACTCCTCGCTTGAAGGTGATTCTATGTGCTTCATTCCTAGCTCCATCGCTTCTCCTGGATCAACATTCCTACAACACATAAAGAGAAACAACATATCAAACAATGATAACACTACATATTATAGCATATAAGAAACATGTTTAAGCACTCAACATCCTTCTAGGTCTAGGCACAAATCTAGGTGAAAAGAGGAGCAAAAGGCGCCTAAGCCAAATTAACCTTGCATTTGATATTTTATGACTTCAATTGACTTGGAATGACTTATAATGGCTCAATTTCTCAAGCGCTTACTCAATAAGTTCATTAGATGCAACTTCCCCTTAGGCGCCCATTTAGGTTTGTAGATAAGTGAAAGTGCGCCTAGGTATAGATAAGTCTTATTTATCCTTTTGATGACCTCAAACAATTAAACATGCCTTAGAATGTTTTCCTTAGGGCGCCCACTTTTAAACATGGATTTGAGTGGTTTTCCTTAGGGCGCCAATTTAGTTGGCATGGAGGTGAAAGGGCGCCTTGATCAATTTGGGCTCTATTTTGTCATTTTTGTGACTCTAAACACTTAAACTTGACCTAGAATGGTTTATTTCATCTAGGCGCTCACTCAATGATGTCCTTTCATGTATCCTTTTCCAAGGTGCTCATGGAGGTTTGTAGAGACAAGCAAAGGCACCTAGCATACTTGGCCTATTTCTTTGGATTTTTGATGACTTTAACACTTAAATAACATCCAATTTCATGTCCTCAAGCTCTCTTCTTACAAGGCGCCTATCCATGATGCTCTGACTGTGAAATAGCGCCTTGTTTTCCTTAGTGTTATTGATCTCCTAGAGGTGCACTTGGTGATGGTTTTGAACATGCAAAGGCGCCTTAGCTCTAGATAGGCAATTCAACATGCTAAACCAACCTTGTGAACTTCAAAGAAGGCTAGTTTTCTCAAGGCGCCACCTTGTATGGATTTAGACTTTCTTATCATGCTTAGGCGCCATAATGGGTTTACAGAGGAGTAGAAGGGCGCCTAAGATCTAGTGGCTTCATACTTGTCATTTTGATGATCCAAGCAATGGGAGAGACCTTAGAATGATTGTATCTCTCAAGGCACCTATCCAATGAAGTGGACTTATGTAGTTTCTTTGAGGCGCCAATCCAAGGTGGTGAGAGATGAGAAATGCGCCTTGACATGGATAAGTATCTTCTTGTCAGTAGGCGCCAGAAAAGTGATCATACTAATGGAAATTTGCGCCTAAACTTGAAAGTCCCCGAGGTTGAATTTCTTATACTTTAAATATTTTTCAATATACCTTTCAGGATGTTTGAGATAGGTCTTGAATCCACCAGATTTAACATGCAGATTATAGAATTTGGAGGATCCACCAAATTTCAGACTTAGTCAATTTTTTAGGATTTCAGGCTACTAGACTTATTCATTTTCAGGATCTCAAACATACATCAGGATTGGTCTCAATGTTCATTATTTGGATTTGATCAAGACTCTTCATTACTGCAAGTTCATGTTCCAGATGAGACCTCCAGTTATAAACCAAAAACTTCTAGGAGAGAGACATATTGTTGGATTGGCATTTCATTACTTCAAGCACCTTCACTAAGCCAAATTTGGTGATTTCCAACTTGATTTCTCTTCTAAGTGCAATTTGATGATGATTGGAGTGTGAAATTGCGCCTAACACTTAAGGGAGAAAACACTTCAAGTTTATGGATTCCTAGTACTAGATATAGACAAGGAAGTTTTGTTCAACTTAGGCGCCACTTAATGATATCATATCCTGCTCTTTCTTTCTAAGGCACAACTTGGAGTTAGTTTAAACATCTCTTTCATGCTAAGGCGCCAAAATGGATAGTCTAATGCATGAAGGGCACCTAACTTAAGTTTGCTCATTCTTGACATTTGAAGTTGTTTACACCCTTGTGAGACTGGATCATCCTTAGGCGCCCATTTTGAGGTTATTCATCCACACTATTGCCAAGGCGCCTAAATGGCAAAAGCGACAAGAAATGGCGCCTAAACTCATTCACTCCAACCTAAGGCGCAATTCTTATGATCATTTGAACATGGAAAGGTGCCTAGACTCTTGAATCATTCCTTTGTCAAATTTTTTGATGTTTAAGGGCCTTTATATCAATTCCAATCAAGGCGCCATCTTTTGGATTGGTTGAAAGTTGATTTTCCTCTAGGCGCACATATAAGTCTCCACCTAAGGCCCACTTTTGGGTCTCTACAAGTGGGAAAATGCGCCTAAGTAGTTAGAGTGAATTCGCGCCCAAAACTAAAAGTCCCCAGGGTCAAGTATATTGAAAAATATATTTAAGTATAAGATATACTTTAAATATTTTTCAATATACCTTTCAGGATGTTTGAGATAGGTCTCGAATCCACTGGATTTAACATGCAGATTCTAGATTTTTGAGGATCCACCAGATTTCAGACTTAGCCAATTTTCAGGATTTTTAGGAACAGGATACCAGACTTAGTCATTTTCAGGATCTCAAACATCAAGATCAGGTCATCAGGGGACTATAGGACTCAAACACCACTAACTTCATCATGCAATAAACTAAAGACATCATCAAAACTTCATGCAAAGCACCAAAGCTCAAAAAAAAGGGGGGGGTCCCCATTTGCAATGGGGCGATGTGTGATTTGGTCACAATAAAAACCTGATGAGGAAGGAGTATTAAAACTACAAGAATGTTCTGAGGATGAAACTAATTCCTTTAGTGGGTTCTTCCACTGGCAGATGGAAGACTATGAGTTCTTCAAGCCAGAGTGTAACATGATTTCAATAAGAGAAAGTGGCGAATGCTCTCGGGCAACTAGTGAAACACTCGGCAATATTGGGCCCAGTGAAACATTGTTGATGAATGAAGCACTAGATGGATTGACAAACACTTGACCACTTGGCAAGAGGGAACCAGTAATGAGTGACAAAGGGGAGGAAGGTAATAATCAGCCGGAAGTAACAGAGCAAATAGTGGCAGAGACAAGTCGACCAGAACAGATAAGTCGACCAGGAGAGGCACAGAAAGAATATACAGAGGGTGAAGCCAAGATAGATGATACACTTGCACATACATTTGAACCAGAAAAGGTGATTAGGTATGAAGAGTAATTGACAAGCAAGGTGAATCAGGATGATGAAACTAACGACGGGAACACAACATTGAAAACACCAGCTAGAAAGAGACCATACAAAAAGAATAAGGACTATAGAGTAATTCTGCCGACTTGCAATTTTTTGGCGATCGGTGAAAAGCAACAGAGAAAAAATGATGTTAAAAAGTCGGACAATTTGCTGAACATAGTATGTGGCTTCCAAAAGACAACAATTCTGGCAACAATTCCAACCCCTGCAGACGATTACAAAATCAATAAAGTTAGAGTTGCAAATCGAACGTGGACCCCGTCGGAGAAAAATAGAAAAATCCGATTCAGGTTGACATGGATGAAAAATTGGAAAAGACGAAAAAAATAAAATGTCGGAAAAAATTGGAAAAATTTGAAAAAAAAAAAGGAAAGGAAAGGAAAGAAGAGTACAACGTACGGCCAGGCCGTACAACCCACCCCGTCCCCGAACACTTTAAGATTTTTTTTCTCAGCCGACTATATGAGTTTTTGGATTGCAGATGAGTGTCCAATTTTGTCAGAAAAATGATGTGCGCCATGAAGGTCTGAATGGTTTTGAAGGTGTTATTTTGGGCTTGGCGGCGGGGGCGCTGCCCCTCGACCCTGCCCTGTATCACGACAGGGAGCGCGCGAGGGGCACTGCCCCTCAACCCCGCTGGGGTGTTGCCCCCAAACCCCCGCGAGGGGCACTGCCCCTCGACCCCGTTGGGGGCGTTGCCCCCAAACCCCCATCAAATCAATACTATCTTGATTCAATGAGCAATGGGGTGCAACATTCGCAGCATTCAGTGTGCTATCAGACTGGGTCCCTTGGTTGGTTGGTCTACTGGCAGGTGTTCCAAATGTGTTGGTTCTACTTTTACCCAGCTCCTACTTCAGCATTGTCGTCGGCAAAGCTTTTAATGTCACTTGATGGTTTTCTGTCGTCTGGAAGATGACTAATCTTGTGGGGGGGGATGATGTAATCGGTCATAATTGTAGTCGGCCATAGTTGGCCAAGTAAATAATCATAAATTAATTAGTGTTGTTAAGTTAGGAGTGTTATCGGGAATTAACCCCGACGGTTGGATAGTTATAGAGTCGTTGCCAACGGTTGGTATCTCAACCAACCTTGGCCAAGTTATATATTGGTTTAATACTTTGTAGTCGGGGCACCAGCAACATTGTGACATTGTAGTGTAATACTGATATATTCAATGAATGGGAACAATGCTTTATTTTGTGCAATGTTGTTATAATTTCATGCTCTGTGTTATGCACTATACTACTACTTATTTATGTTTACTTCATATTCTGTGAAACACACCATATTGCGGTAAACAAGAGCCACACAATAGACTCAAGGATGCCCAAGATCACCTGCAACCAAAACAACCTTCCACAACAAGAGAGAAGCAACACAAATGCTATATTGCTAAAGAATGATAATGATGCATACAAGATACACACGATTCACATAATCTACAATGTATTGCCCATAATGTACAATGAGAGCCCTTGCTTATATAGGCAAGGTTGAGACCTAGGACAACATGTAATCATGACAAGTGTCCTAATTCTATGACATGAGAAACAACTATCAAATGCCCTAAGCAAACTTAACTAGACAAATGTGAATAGGACCTAATGTGAACCCAGTTAGGTAAAACACCCCATTCACATCAACACCCCCTTAAGTGCAACTTAGGGAGAAGTAAATAGATGCAAAGATGGGCCCCGACTACAAGGCCATGTTAAGTACTCATTTACAAAAGATCTCTCACAAATGGAATAAAAGAAAAAAACCCTCTCCAAAAGAGAGAAAACATGCAAACAAACATGTACAAGTGATGGAAGAACTCAACAAGACTGTCATGTGCCGAAATAGGTTTGATATGATAAATTTGAGGTTCTTTCGATTATGCAAGCAAACTGATCTACCTTCTTCCAATTACAATTGTCTCCGACACAATATCTACTAACTATGAAATGTAAATCTATGCTAATAGCTATGAATTACAAAATGCAATTGAAACAATTTGTGTTGGTAGCCTTCAATTATGAAATATCGTTTGGACTTTGCAAATTACAATGAAGACAATAGATTTGAATTACCAGACTCTGCTGTTACAAACAGTCCTTACAATTCATTCATTACAATGGACAACCTCAGCTAATGACTGCCAACGCAAAGGGTATACTGTTGTGACAGTTTAAAGAAAATGATGAACTTTACATACCAAGTAAGATGCCAATAAAGCACAATCAGTTGCTAACTCAGATTCATTGTGATGGAAGTCTCAGAGTTAACCGTTGATGATGAGGTTTGAGGAAAAGCCCAATCGCCTCTCTTCTAGTGATGCCAGATGCACACAAGTGAATCGATCTTCCTCAATGCTATCGCTACCTTCAGAGTATGCAAGTCACGGATAATATGGAAGGTGGTGATCGATGCGCCTCCTATCCAGCGTATGTCTTCCACAATGAGATTCAGTGCCTTGTCCAATTCGCACCTCCAATTACTAGTGAACTCTCGCAGGGATAAATCGCTGTCTCACAATTGTTATCAGTCCACAATGAGCCGCCAATCTGGAGATATATTCGCTGATATGAAATGAACTTCCGTCTTCAATACGCAAGTCTTCAACAATGCCAAAGTCTTCAATGCAGCTCAACAATGGTCCCCGACCCAAAATCGATGATGAAGCAATGAAACTCAAACAATGAAGTGCAGTTGTGAACTCAGGATGAATCTGCCTCCATGATGTGATGGGTTTTCGTCCACACACCAAAATCTCTGCAAAGGGTTTTTGTCCTCCGAAGATTAAACAACAATTGCCAAGCAAAAGTGTAAAAGTTTGCCAATAGTTCGTGATGCTGGAAATGAGACACTCATGTTTCTTTTGAACCAATTCAAATTAAAGATTTGAATTGCGAATTCCCTCCAATGTTGGTGCATGATCCAATGCAAGGACCCAAATTTGAAATTCATTCTCCAAGAACTACTTTTCCCACCAAGATAGGCGCCACCTTTATTTTATTATTTTATTGGCTTTTGCACATATTCCCATGTAGGCGCCCAAATAGGTCAGGAACTATTTATTATTTTTTGTGTTTTGCTTTTAATGAAATAATATTATAATAATATTATTTAATTTTATTATTTCTCCATGACGCTCAATTAAATAATAATAATAAATTATTATTAGTTAATTATTTACAATTGAATAATTACTGCAAATGCATTAATTTCATTTACCACCTTCGCCAGATTATTCCCTTGAATTGACGAACTAGCCTACGGGAATGAGGATAGGCTAATTCCATTCTCCGTTGGGTGATCACTCTGGAAATGGGGACATGACAGTCCTCCCTTCCCAAGAATGCTTCCCCTCAAGCAATGACAAATTCAGATGCTGCAGAATTTGTTCTCCCTCCCATGTCGCATCTTCCAAAGGCAAGTCTTTCCACTTCACCAAATATTCTCTGATCACCCTGTTCCTCAAATGTTGCTCCCTTGTCTCCAAAACGTTGTCAAGAACCAAAACCAAAGTGCCTTCTTCATCAAGAGGTGGAAGATCAGGCAAAGAAACAACCTTTTGTCCCAATGCCTTCTTGAGGAATGACACATGAAAGACATTGTGAATCTTGCTCTCCGCTGGCAGTTCAAATTCATATGCCACTTCACCCACTCTCCTCAGAATCTTGTAGGGACCATAGAATCTTGGCTTCAACTTCTCTGTGCCACTCCTCTTCAATGTTGACTGTCGATACGGCTGAAGGCGCAAGAAAACCGAGTCACCAACCTCAAATACCCTCTCAGTTCGATGCCTATCTGCATACACCTTGTGCTGATTCTGAGCTTGTTGTATGTTATCCTTAAGTGCCCTAAGGATGTCCTAACTGTCCTGCATCAATTCCTTCACTCTAGGAGCTCTGCAATTCTCCGAGGCCAAATCAAATAATGATGGAGCATCATAGCTATACAAGGCCCTGAAGGGTGACATGCCGATTGACATGTGATAGGTGGTATTGTAGCAATACTCACCCAAGTGTAACCACTTGATCCAATCACGTTGTTGCCCTGCAATATAGTTGCGAAGATATCCCTCAACCCATTTGTTCACAATCTCAGTCTATCCATCTGTCTGAGGGTGATAGCTCGTGCTTGTTTCCAACTTTGTCCCTGTCATTCGGAACAACTCTTGCCAAAATATGCTGAGGAACCTGCTGTCCCTATCACTAACAGTGGTCTTCGTTAGTCCATGTAGTTTGAACACTTCTTTGAAGAACAACTCTGCAACCTAGAGTGTTGAATACTTTGATGGAATTGTAAAGAAATGTGCATACTTAGTCAATCTGTCAACTACAACAAATATGCAATCCTTGCCTTGGACCTTCGGAAGACCTGTGATGAAATCCATTGGAATACCTTCCCACCTTTGCTCAGGAATGGGCAATGGTTGAAGCAATCCTGCTGGAGTGGTATGCTCTGGCTTGTTTTGTTGACAAACCAAACATTCTCTGACATGCTGCATGACATCGTCCTTGAGACCCTTCCATGAGAATCTCTCTCTCACTGCCCTGTAGGTTTTGAAGAACCCTGGATGTCCTGCAAGTGGATCGTCATGAGTGGCTTTCAAAATTTTCTCCTTCAATTTTGACTCAGGAACCAAGTAGATCCTATCCTTGTAGTAGATCACATCATCAACCACCTTGTACCTATCATCCTGAATCTTTCCATCCATGATCTCACAAGCAAAAGTATTCTTTGAATACTCGACCAACATATGAGATTTCCAATCTGCTGAAATTTCTGACATAGAGCAAAGAGTAGGTTTCCTGGATAGAGCATCGGCAACCACATTGTTCTTTCCCTTCACATACTCAATGTCAAAGTCATATGCCTGAATCTTGCTCACCCATTTCTGTTGCCTCTCGTTTAAATTTGTCTGCGACAAGAAGTGCCTTAGACTATTGTGATCAGTTTTGACCACAAATAGGTTACCCACCAAATACTGCCTGAACTTCGCCAATGCATGCATGATGGTGAGCATCTCCTTATCGTAGGTGGAATAGAGCCTTTCTGCATTCCTCAACTTCCTGCTCTCAAAAGCAATAGGATGTTTGTTCTGCATCAACACTGCACCAATGCCTGTCCCTGATGCGTCGCATTCCAACACAAAGGGTTGTGTAAAATCCGGCAATGCCAACACTGGACATGAACTCATCACCTCCTTGAGTCTATCAAAAGCAAATTGAGCCTTATCTAACCAACTAAATGCTCCTTTCTTAGTGAGATCTGTGAGAGGTGCTTCTAACTGTGAAAACCCTTTTACAAATCTCCTGTAGTAGCAACATAGCCCATGAAATCCTTTGTGTATTATGTGTATTTATGTGTATACTTTGTGTATTACGTGTATGCTACATACTTCTTGTATTACATGTACTTTGCGTATACTTTGTGTATGCTTCATGCTTATTGTATTACATGAATTTATGCGTATACTTCGTGTATTTGTGTGTATGCTTCATGCTCCACATGTACTTATATGTATACTTCGTATATTACATATGCTTCAAGCTTTGTGTCCTACGTGTATACTTCGTGTATCACGTACACTTCATGTATTACATATATCTATGTGTTTGCTTCATGCCTAATGTTTCTTCAACAAGTTTACTCTATGTGTTTAAGATTATTTTATTCTAAAAAAAAAATATGAAAATGCCAAATCTATCAAAGCTTTATTTGTCAAACACTTCTTGGGTTGAGAAGCACTAACAAATTAACTTATGTAATAACAAAGAGTTGTAACTAGTGAAGTGAAAAAGTATGCCTCCTTCAAACTTGAGTTATTAAAGGGGAGAACATTTCAATTGAGAATAGAACCCTAAGTAATTTTATAGATAAATTAAATTAGGTTCTCAAGAAAAATGATGATGTGAGAAAGGATGAAACTCCAAATACGAAAAGTGTGACCCTTCAAATGTAGGACTTCCTTAACAATAAGATATAAAAGAGGAATCATTCTAACAATCAACTCAAAAGTAAAGAATTATTCTCAAAAAAAGGCAGCCAAGAAGAGTAGTGACTCCTTCAAGAAATAGATACAAAGGATAAATCAAGTCATTGACATAAGCAATCATCACTCAAGAACTCAAGCAATCCTCACTCATCTATTCATCAAGAAATCAAGCAATCAAAATATCAAAAGTCTCCCAAGGAAGGAACAATCAATCATAACCACTCAACATAGTTGAATCTAACAATATAATTTGACTTCCAATTCTCAAATGGAAATCCACACATTGCCATCACTAGTTGTCACAGAAACTTAGGCATAACTAAAGATACAAAGATGGATTAAGATTATCTTTCAAGCTTCAAGGCTTAAGTGCATTGAGGTATCATCTTGACCTAGGATGGTCAATCTCTTAAAAGCCAAAACAACATTTTTTAGGAACCTACAAATTGGGACTCTTCAGAGATCTTAAGAGAAATGTTGGAAATTTATCGTAAGATAAGAATAAATTGTTCTATTCCTTTGGAACAAGGTCAAATGGACAATCAAGTGATCTATCCCACACTCATTGAAACAATGACGATACAATCCAGTCCATACCACATATGATCAACCTTGTAACCTATAAAATTGATCTAGTGAACTTTGTCTTGTGGACCAAATTCACTTCTATATGTAATATCTAGAGTAGATCATTTCATCCAAGGGTCTTCTTCTCCTAAGCTCTTTTTCTTGAATAGAGTAACTCTTCATTCATGATTAAAGATCAAGGACATCAGTACCTTAGATAAATTTGATACACACCAAGTTATACCAAATTTGTTATATAAGTCTATTTTAAATTACATTATAGGCCCATAACCCACAAATCTCCAGATCATTTTCACCTCTTAAACTTTGGGAAAAATTAAGATTGTTGAACTAGATGGAATAAAACAATACTTTTCTGAGGTATGAAAATCATCCTAGTATTAACATGGGATTATATCAAATCTTTACAAGAGAAGTGACAACCTCCCATTGATAGGGAAATTGGATGTTAGTGTCAATCTATAAATTCAAATCCTATAAAGTGTTCATGAGTGATAGCTGTTCGCTATGAAGTCTAAGACTTTGGAACATCCAATAATTTATACTTGAGGATTATTTAGGGAATATATTTTCAAAAAATTATAACATGTTATTAAGGAGTCTATGACAAGATGATACATGCTGAAAAATGTTTGGACTAAGTGTTACAAACACCTATAAGATATTTTTGATTACCCCTCAATCTTGTCTCAAGCCTTGTTTTAATGATTAGGTGAAATAAAATATACCTACTCCTAGTTGATGGTATAGGAAAAAGGAATACAAACCGTAGTAAAGGATATTGTTATTCACAACACTCCCGTAACCTCTCATGATGAAAGATGCAACATTTTCTATCATTGTAGATTTCAACAAAGGGTAATGAGGAATTTGTATCATTGCTTAGGATACTTGAGATAATGAAATGAGAGAAAACTTGTCTTGCCAATTTCCAACTCTTGGTTTTGTTGTTGAGAGTTATTGGGAAATAGTGAGAAGACTATTGGACAATAAATTGTCCTCATACTTCAGAGGGTGTTATCGACCTTAAGATATTAAAGGACTATGTTGGCGGTTGAATGGAGACAAGCATACTAACAACCATTCTTCAAGAAGGATTGATTTTGGATGCCAATTACTTTAGAATCGACCTAATTGTGATTGCTTGAGGACAAGCAACCTTGGGCAGGGTGGACTGTAATGCCCCGTACTTGTTAGGGGATATTACATGTATATAGCACCAAATGGTTGAAAGACATCATTATATATAAAGCATTGATTATCATGTAAAGCATTTAATTGCGACCGAGTTGAATATATGGGGTGAATTCCATTATGAAGGAACAGTGATTAAGGGAATGACGAAAGCAATTTGTATTAGACAAAGTCAGCGAGCCTTATGAAGGAAGAGATATATATATACAAGGAGCGATCAGATTTATAAAAGGAGCAAAATAAAACAAAGGTTGTTTGGAATAAGACAAAGTCTTATTTGAAATAAACTACAATTCCTGCGATCACCTTTACTAAGACATCGATTTCATATAAGACAAAGAGATGCTATGTAATGGGGATTATGAGATACGACTTAAATAGAAAGTGATCCAATTTGTATTTAAAAGAGGGCAGTGATAGATAATAAGATCAAGGTCTTATTTAAAAAAGCATGATATATTAATTAAAAGAGATACGATTAAGAAAAGCAAGGGTAGCGTTTCATTTTAGAAGAGGTATGATTTGATAAAGAAATGTGATCAATTAAAGGGGCAGCGCTTTGTGAAACAGGCAGCAATATATTTATTAAGGGGTGTAGTTTATATCGAGGTGTGATTTGGTAAAAGACACATCTATTAATTAAAGACACTTCTATTGAAAGAGAATAAAGTGTGGAAGAGAACAAAGGGAAATCTATAGAATAGAATAGAATAGAATAGAATATAGATATCCGAAGGATAACAACAGAGAATAACACATATATTATACAGCAGTTCTGATATAAGGCATCAATCAATCATATCGATCATTGGATCATTGAATATTACAGCAGACATTCAATCTGCAGAATTATATCTATTTATTCAGTCATATAGACTATTAAGGACAGCAAAGGGATACATTACAAATTCTGAACTGAACTAGAAGTTCAATAGGAATCATTATTGAATATACAGGTCAGATCATTATTGATTGTCAATCATCTTACTTATTGCATATCACTGTCATATATAAAAATACATAAAATATTTGCAATGAACTGTCAACATGGATAAGGAGGGAATAAGTACTATGGGAGAGAATGGCTAAGGGCCCCCAAGGGCAGAATTCTCCTCCTTGAACTCCATGTTGAGAGTTTATGGACAAATTAAAGTTCACCAATCAAAGAAGAATGGTGAGAGTTTGAAGGGAGAACTTGTTGTGACGTCTTCACACATCGCCCCATTGCAAATGGGGACCCACCTTTTTTTTTTTGCAATCTTGAGCTTGTAGGATCCTTAGGAAGTGTTGTCAAACCTTGCCTCTTCCACGAAATGAAGAATGAGCCTCTCCAGAGCGATGGGAAACAAGTCAAGTGAGTTAATTTCCTTGCAAGTGAGAAATTAGGAAGGTCATCCATCAAACAAGGTGCAAATGAGAATACTTAAGCATGTCCCTGAGATACTGAAAATTGACTAAGTCTGATGTCCTGAAGTCTGATGTCCTGAAATCCTGAAAACTGACCAAGTCTGAAATCTGGTGGATCCTCAAAAATCTAGAATCTGCATGTTAAATCCCATGGATCCGAGACCTATCTCAAACATCCTGCAAGTATATTTCAAAATATTTAAAATTCAATATCTAAACATATACTTAAATATATTTTGAAATATACTTAATTTCAAGGCATTGAAATTTGGCTGTATAAAAAATTTCCTCTGGCCTTGGCATATGCGCCCAACCTTGGGAAAATTTCCTCTGGCCTTGGCATGTGCACCCTAAGTGAAAATTTCTCCAACACTTGTCAAATGCGCCCTTAGGAGAAATTTCTTCATCATACATATGCGACCTCCTTTGGGAAATTTCCTCTGACCCTTGCATATGCGCTCCCTCAACAAAATTTCCTTGTCACTTGTTCCATGCGCTTACCTTGGGAAAGTTTCTCCACCTCATGGCAAATGCACCCTGCCTTAGAGAGATTTCTCCTCACCTTGCCAAATGCGCCCTCACTCACAAAAATTCCTCACAATGCACTCAATTCAGGAAAATTTCTTCTTGTCCTGTCCTATGCACCCTTGGGTGAAATTGCTTCCACATGCAAGATATGCGCCACCTTGAAAATTTCCTTACCCTATGCCATATGTGCTCATGCCTTAGGCAATTTTTTGACAAACATTCAAAGGCACCCCACTCTAAGTGAAAATTTCTCCAACACTTGAGAAATGCGCCCTCTTCTTGAGGAAAATTTCCTCTGACTCTGGCATATGCGCCCTCCTCTAGGCAATTTCCTCAACCTCTGGCATATGCGCTCATCACATGGACTTTCTCAAGCAAGTGTCAAATGCGCTCAACCTTGGTAAAATTTCTCCACATAGCTAAATGCACTCCAACTCAAGAAATTTCTCAACAAGCTCTCAAGTGCGCTCCTTCAAAAAAATTGCCTCAACCTTTGCCAAATGCGCTCCAAGTCAAGAAAATTTCTTCAACCTCAAGCCTATGCGCTCCTTTGAGAAATTTCCTCTCCGCCTGAGAAATGTGCCCAACCTAGAGAGATTTCTCTAGCATAGAGCAGATGCGCTCCACCTTTGGCAAAAATTTCTTAAACCTTGACATATGCGCCTTCATAAAAACTTCTTCATACATCATGAAATGTGCCTGCCTTGGTAGATCCTTCTTTTGCATGCCTCCAGTGCGCTCATCCTGTGGAAAATTTCTCATTACCCTGTCATATGCGCTCCATCATGATAATTTCTTTAACCTCCCTTAAATGCGCCATCCTTGGGCAATTTCTTCACCAAGCATCAAGTGCGCCCAGCTTGGGTCAGGTCGGCCATGAAAAGATAAAAGGCAAGGTTAAAGCATGAAAATAAGGCCTTCTTTATTGCATAAAGCGAGGCATGTTAGGAATTTGTAATAAAATGTTGTTGATGATCAAATGTCTTTGCATTGATAGGTGTTTCTCTTGTGTAGGTAATGGAAGGAAAATGGCGAGAACTTGCACGTGAAGGTCTAAAGCATGGAAGAGCGTTACTTGAGGAAGGAGGACATCATCGCTACATGAAGGAGACTTGTTCCAGACAATCAAGATCCAACGCCAAAAGTCATACATCAAGGTCATTGCTTGAAGGGAGAAGGACCAATTCCACATTCAAGTTCTGGAGCGATCTGCTTCAAGCATGAAGTCTACTCCAAGAATTCACACCCAAGGTCTACTTCCTACACCATTCAGAGATATAATCCTACACAAGAACAAGCACAAGAACATCATAAGAAAAGAAATGAGCATCTATATCAAGAAAAGTCATAAATTACATGAAGACAACATCAAGAAATTCCCAAAATTCCCAAGTTTTCAAGTTCGAAAGATGCCAAGTTCCAAAAGTGAAAATCTTAGTTCGAATACTATTCCACAAAAGATGACATAATTTGGGAAATATTCCGAGCAATATGAACGCAAAGAAGATCAAATCGGTTGGTTCAATGCTGAGGTGGCATATACACGTCACTAGTCCAATTATACTCTGCCACATCTTTTGTCCAAGTTCAGTACATCAAGAAAAAGCCAAGAGAGGACGCCCATGTGGAAGATGCTCCAAAGATTCCATTGGGAAACGTGCCTTCATTGCCTCTCTTTTAGGCAGTTATGCCTTGTTGTCTTCATCTGGGCCGTTGATTTGCAAATCAATCTTGGTCGTTCATGTAATTTCAGAGCCTATATAAGGCCCATTTCTCTCATTTGTAAGGGTTAAGACCTTTTAGAGTAGAAGTAGAATAGGAGTAGAGTAGAGGAGACTTTTGAAGTCATTGAAGAGACATGAAATTATTGTAATCAAACACTTCAAAATTAATACAAGCTCATTGTTGGTTTGCATGGTGATCTTGTGGTTTGGAATGCAAATTCTTCGATGTGATGGAGAAATGTTTCCAAGTAGCTTAGAATTAGATTAGAAAGTTCATTGATGTAATGTTTATGCAAGGATATTTGATGAATTCCTTAATGGTTCATACTTTTTGTGGATTGTCGAAGGCAATTCACTATGCAAAGTTAGCTTGAACCCCCATTTGCTTTAGTTCGATTGTAGATACTTGTTCAAGCTACGCCAGCTGTGGGTGTTTGGATGTGTGCTTGCAATATGAAAATCATTGGGTTACCTTAGAAGATTGCACCTGCTTCATGTAGTTGTTGGTTCTCATGGCGAAGCGGAATCAGGTTTCGTAAGGAGTTTGTCTATCTTGGCATATTTCATTATCTCATTGTCCTTAGATTAGAATCCTCTCAACCCTTGTCCTTTTTTCCTTTCTTTCATAGTCGGTTAGAAGAAGTTCCATTCCATAAAGAAGGAGAAGAATATATTCAAGTGAAGTAAGGAGTCAATTCAACGTAAGTCCCTTTGTGATTACCAGCATGATCACATCAACTACTGAGTCTATCCATTGCAAGTCAAGACCTGACATATCATGAACCTTGGAGTTGTCTCATTGGATCACATTGCTTAGCCTTTGAGAGACTTTGTTCAAAAGAGGATAGAATACTTAGTATTTTATTCTGAGTTTGCATGTGCATAAAAAACACATCAACAGAAATATTGGCATCCTGCCATGCCTCCCTGCACCATCCTCTTCATCAAAGAAGAATGGTGAGGGGACTGTTTGGAGGGAGAACTATTGACACCCTACCATGCCTCCCTACACCATCCTCTTCATTAAGAAGAATGGTAAGGGGACTGTTTGGAGGGAGAACTGTTGACACCCTGCCATGCCTCCCTGCACCATCCTCTTCATCAAAGAAGAATGGTGAGGGGACTGTTGGGAGGGAGAACTATTGACTGACAACACCTTGCCATGCCTCCCTGCACCATCCACTTCTATGACTGAATTTTGTAAACAAACTGAGTTAGCTGCATGGTAATGTATATATAATCTCTCTATATTGATATTGTTTATAAATTTGAATGTAAGAAGATCTTATCTAACCCTAATGGTTAAAGGTGTATATTTGTATATCTACATTTTGTATATGTTTTCCTATGTTATGATTGCAGAACTCAAGTACAAGAATTATGCAGTTTTGAAGATATTCTAAATGGTAAATCACAAAACCCTAAACCTAATTTGCAGCATTTGGATTTTCTAGGGCAATTTAGGTTAGGGACATTACAGAGAGCCATGTTAGCTTTTGCTGACGTATAATATTTTTTGATAACATTTCCATATTTCAAAAAAGGAAAGGCAAGAGAAAATGAGTTAATTTAAGTCCCAAATCACCGAGCCTAGCAATAGTGAACATCAAAGGATGTCTATGAATGGGTTTATAATTGGTCATTCTCTATGACAGTCATTGTAGATATATTTCATTTGTATGCAGATATTAGAGGAGAGACAATCCATAACAAATACTCAACACTCCAATAGCTTTGGGGTTAAGAAGATCAAGGAAGGGTGTTGTTATGATGTCTAAAGACCACTACACTCTTTCCAAATGAGAAAAAATGCCATCAATCATGCCCACCAAATTACCAATGAATCAAATGAGTTAAGGAAACCTACTTTTCTATTAAAAGGGCCTAGCTTAGATATAGGAGAAACAGACGATTGAATTGCATCCTAATAAGAGAACTTGGGTATAAATAGTCAAAATTTATTAAATGAGAGAAGAGGGTGTAGAGACGAAAAGTGCGTACTCTGCAATTGTATCCCTCATTTTGCACTCAATTTAGTGCCCTCCTTTAAAACACAACTCAGGACTGCTTTGGACCATTTGTAGCATCAATTCACCCTTGAGCCTATCCCTCACATCCCAAAACTAAGCCCACATCACTTTGCACCTTTTGATACCCATTCTTGATCATTCACCCATCCTAGACACTAGCACATTGCATTCCTATCCTCCTAGATAAGACTGCACAAAGTAGCATCCTCCAAATTCAAAATATCACTTTCCCATCCAAACACATGTCTCTTCTCTCTCACAAACCCTAATCTGACCCCAAATAGCCAAAAAATGACAGAAGTTTAAAAAGCAAGATTATTAAGGAAACGAACAAGAATTAGGCAATAGGCAAGAAGCACAAGCCCAACCAAGCATCCACACACTAGCTAGGACTTCCATGGATACCTAGACCCTACTAGACCTCCATTAGAGTTCCCTCGACACACCTCCATTACTACACACACTTTTCAAGTACATTGATTTCACACACCCCAAATGCATCCTGTTAATTCAACCCAAGGATCTGATTGAGGTAGTTCCCCTAAACAATCTTTAGGCACTCCTTTTCCCCTTAGTTGCAAGTTGCAAGTTCATCTCCAACAATTGCAAAGGATGTGACTCCGCAAAGCAAAACATTAGTGCACTAGAAGAGATGTCGTCGCATGGAAGAGGCCAGGACCACGCCAAATCAGACACGGTCATGTGTGCTACCGTCCTTGAACAAACTATCATAAAACAAAGAATTCATAATCAAGATCAGACAAACAAAGAATCTCCTCCTAACCCTAATTCTACCTGTTGTATTTGCTCCAACCATCAAAACAAATATGCTTTCTCTTTTCCCTACTCCTTATTTCATGCTTTGGCTAAAAATGAACATGTGCAATCTCCATTCAGTAATATTTTGATATTTAAAATCTAAAACACACTATTGGATGGTTATTTTAAGCATTGTCATAGATTTTAGATAAAAGGAAACTTACATTGTAATTAAAGAAATAACACAATTTCCACATTAATGGGGTAATAGCCAATAAGGATGGTCATAAGGATGTTAAATGGACCTCACCTTGTGGGTTTTTCAAATTCAATTTTGATGGGGCTGCTAGTGGCAATTTGGGTCAGGTTGGGGCTGGGTTGGTGATTAGGGATGTGAGTGGTCACTTTGTTATGGGTTGATCCTTCTTCCTGAGATCCAAATCCATCAATGAAGGTTGATCCTTCTTCCTGGGATCCAAATCCATCAATGAAGTGGAGTGGGAACTTGTGGTGCATGTTCTTTCTTTGGCTTTGGTTTGTAATTGTAACAAGTTGATTGTGGAAAGTGATTCAATGATAGTTACTAAGGGTTTGAGTTGAAGATCTTGCCCAAACTAGAAGTTTTGCAATCTCTTGGATGAGGCTTGTTTGAAATGTGAAAAGTTTGAAGCAATTGTCTTTATTTGTTACTTTTGGGAGGGAAATAAGGTGGCTGATTTATTAGTCAATTCAGGTGTTGATCAGATACCTTTCTTGACTTTAATGTAATGTCCCTTTTAGATTTTTATATTTTTCTTTAAGTATAATAATATCTGATTCACAATAATAGTTGCACAATAAATTGTAAGTATGAAATCAGCCTATAAATTGTGTTTGTAACAATTTATTTTTAATTCAGAAATAATATTTAGAAAGTATGAAACTTATCCTCTATTTCTGCTGATAATCTTTCCAAATCTGCAATGATTTATCTTAAGTAAGATGCCTTTAAAATGTCTTTAAATCTACCTGAATCAGGGGTTTTCATCCACTAACTCAGCAATGGAAATTAAGGGGTTTTCGTCCTTTAATTTCAGACCTTGAGGGATTTCGTCCTCAAGTTGTTGAACCAAGGTTCACGCTCCTACAAGGAGTAATAAAAGATATAAATTGTCTTCTCAATGATGCCTCCTCCTTGATTGATCTACTTTATATACCTCATCTCTTCATTAGACACAACCCTCCATATGCCTTTTGACCCATTAATTAAGACAAATCTTTATTTACATTCAGTTTTAATAGTAATTATCTTGACCTTTAGGCGCTTCCTTAAATTACCATTTGTGGCTAGTGATTATGATCTCATGTATTTGTATAAAGCGGCTTCTTCTTAATGTGGTCTCCCCTTTAATTAATAGCGCTCCCTTTGACTTGGCAGATTAATCTAAAAATGCTTTCATATTAAATGTGTCTAATAGTCTGATTTAGGCAGGGGCATTACAGTCCGCCCTTCCCAAGATTGCTTGTCCTCAAGCAATTGTAAATTAGGATGTTGAAGGATTTCCTCACTCTCCCATGTAGCATCTTCTTCTGGAAGATCTTTCCATCTAACTAAATATTGTGTCATTGTTTTATTTCTTAGCCTTTTCTCTCTAAAATTTATGATGACCTCAAGAATCAAAATCAGTTTTCCTTCGTCATCCAGTGGAGGTAGCTCTAATGAAGGAATGACTTGACTTCCTAAAACTCTTTTTAAGCAAGATACATGAAATACATTATGAATCTTACTATTTTCTGGAAGTTCCAATTCGTACACAACCTCCCCAATACGTCTTTTGATTCTATAAGGACCATAGAACCTAGGTTTTAATTTTTCTGCTCCACTTTTCTTTAGGGAAGATTGTCTATATGGTTGTAGTCTTAAGAAGACCATATCTCCTACTTCGAACATTCTATCAGTTCGATGTTGATCAACATATAGTTGTTGCTGATTTTGTGCTCTTTGTAGGTTTTCTTTGAATGAGCCCAAAATTTCTTGACTTTGCTTGACCAAGTCCTTTGCCCCCGGTACTCTACTATCGGCGATAACCAAATCCATAAAAGATAAAACATCATAACCATATAAAGTCTTGAAAGGCGTCATTCCAATGGACATATGATATGTAGTATTGTAACAATGTTCTCCCAAATAAAGCCATTTGACCCACGTTGTTTGATGCCCAGCTACATAATTACATAAATAGCCCTCAATCCATTTAATGACTATCTTTGTTTATTCATTGGTTTGAGGATGATAACTGGTACTAGGGGATAATTTAGTTCTTGTTAAGTGAAAGTTATTTCCAAAATAAGCTAAGGAATCGATTGTCTCTGTCACTTACTATGTTCTTTGGTAGGCCATGTAACCTGAAAACCTCTTTGAAAAACAATTCGGCTACTTGAGGAGCCTTAAACTTTGTTGATATGGCAAAGAAATGTCCATACTTGGTATGTCTATCAACCACAACATATATACAATCTTTACCTTGTGACTTAGGGAGTCCAGTAATAAAATCCATTGATATGCTTTCCCAATTTTGGTCTAGGATTGGTAATGGTTGTAATAACCCTGCAGGAAAAGTATGTTCGATTTTATTATGTTGGCTGATAAGGCACTCCCTACCATACTTACAAACATCTCCTTTTAGACCTTTCTGTGAAAAACTCTCCCTAATTTTTTGGTAGGTCTTAAAATAACCTTAGTGTCCTGCCAATGGTGTATCATGTGCCACTTTTAAAATCTTATCCTTAACCTTTGATCTTGGGATAAGATAAACTCTATCTTTGTAAAGAATAAGGTCATCTACTACCTTATACCTTTCATCATGGGTCTTTCCTTCCAAGATATCCATAGTAAATGTGTTCTTCCCATATTCTATTATTATATTAGTCTTCCAATCAAGGGAAATCTCCGATAAAGAACATAAGTAAGGATTTCTTGATAGAGCATCGGCTACTATATTATTCTTTCCTTTGACATATTCAATGTCAAAGTCATAGGCTTGAAGCTTGCTTACCCATTTTTGTTGTCTGTCGTTTAGATTTCTTTGGTTAAAAAAGAACTTCAAACTATTGTGGTCGGTTTTGACCACAAATTTTCCACAAAAAATATTGTCTAAATTTATCTAGTGCATGCATTATGGCTAACATTTCCTTGTCATAGATTGAGTAACTCTTTTCGATGTCTTTTAACTTTTGGCTCTCAAAGGCTCTCAAAAACTATCGGGTGCCCCTTTTGCATTAATACTGCTCCAATGCCTTCACCTAAGGCATCACATTCTAGCATGAAAGGAACTGAGAAATCCGGAATGGCTAGTATGGGACATGAACTTACTACTTCCTTGAGTTTGTCGAAAGCTTGTTGAGCAATCTTGTTTCATGCAAATGCCCCTTTCTTAGTCAGATCTATCAATGGAATAGCTAATTGAGAGAATCCCTTGACGAATCTTCTATAAAAGCTGCAAAGTCCAAAGAACTCTTTTAACTGAGTTAATTTGTTGGCGGGGGCCAATCTAGAATAGCTTGTATCTTTTGTTGATGGACTTGTACTCCTTGGGCACTAATAATATGTCTTAAATAGAGAATCTCTATCAACCCAAACTCACATTTGGATTCTTTAGCATAAAAGGATTGTTTCTCCAATAATCCCAAAACTTCATCCAAATGTTGAAGATGTTCCTCCAATGATTTGCTATAGATCAAAATATCATTGAAAAATACTAAGACAAACTTCCTTAACTGATTTCTGAACACATGGTTCATACACAATTGGAAGGTAGCAGAGGCATTAGTTAAACCAAAGGGCATGACTAAGAACTCAAAATGCCCAAAATGACAACGGAGAGCATTTTTTTGCACATCTTCTTCCCTCATCCATATTTGATGATATCCCAATCTCAAATCAATTTTTGAGAAATATACTGTCCCATGTAACTCATCAATTAGCTCATCAATTCTAGGGATTGGATATCTATTTTTACTAGTTTTCTTGTTTAAAGGCTGAAATCTATGCACATCCGCATAGTCTCATCTTTCTTTTTTACCA
Organism: Cunninghamia lanceolata; assembly: GCA_027924645.1. Lineage (NCBI taxonomy): Eukaryota > Viridiplantae > Streptophyta > Pinopsida > Cupressales > Cupressaceae > Cunninghamia > Cunninghamia lanceolata. The sequence continues at coordinate 4,848,389 of BSBN01000077.1, forward strand.
AAACAACTGAAAATGCAAAAGGGCTAAAACTCGGCCTAATATGACTCATTTCCAAAAGTTCCTTTATTGTTTTTTCAATTTCTTCCTTGAATCTTCTTGGATGCCGATAGGGACTAGTAATTACAGGTTTTGTTCTTATTTCTAGTTCTATAATATGTTGAAACCCTCTATCAGGAGGCGATCCTGAAGGAATGTCTTTAAAAACCTTGCTATGCTTGTCCAAGATAGCTTGTATGTCCATATGATACTCTTTCTTACTTGTAGCGCTTGTAGAAGTTACTAAACATTGTGTTGCCCATGCTACTTGCCCACTTTTATAACATCTCTCCATTCTTTTTGTAGATACAATTCTAGGCTCTCCACTAGAAATGCCTTGTAACACTACGTCTTTACCTTCAGATTTGAACCTTAGTTCCATAGTTTGATAATTTTTTGTAAATTCTCCCAAGGAGTGTAGCCATTGCACTTCCAAAACCATATCGGTTTCTCCAAGACCTATCACATAGAAGTCTTCTTGCATTTTGTGCCTACGAAGAGTTACCTCCAATTGTTGAATTTTCTTAGTGCATGGGATGGTAAAACCATCAACCACTATAACATTGAATCCGTTGAAATCTTTTGTTTATAACCCTCTTCTTGCAACTAGACTTTCATCAATGAAATTATGTGTTGCTCCGCTGTCAATTAGGACCATAACTTTGTGCCCTTGTAAGCTTCCTCGACTCGAAAAGGGTGATACTTAGGAGCCCTTGACAAAGTCGCAAGTGTGCCATTTTGAAATTTTACCTTCATTTATTTCTAATTTAGTTTCATCTTCCTCTACTTTGGATTTTGATTCTTCCTCCCCGTCAGATTTTACTTCTATGTAATATACTTGGCCTTTTCCCAAACAATAGTGTCCTGGTTCCTAGGGTTTTCTACAATGAAAACATAATTTGTTTCGTCATAGATCATTTTTGGTCACTTCATCAATATTGTTCTTTGGCAGTAAGGTCTTTTGTTGAGAAAAACCCTTTTGAAAAGGTTTCGTATTTGGCTCTATAGGAGGAGTTTTTTGGAAGAACTTATTCTTAGTTACGAAGGTTTCCAAATTCAGAGCTCTTCTAATAGTATCTTGAAGGGTTAATGGATCAAATACCTTCATTAAACCCCTAAGAGGTTCATTTAGCCCTTCAATAAAAAGGACAATCAATCTTTTTTCCGAAACATCAGACACCATCACCGATAATTTTTGAAATTCTTCTACATGTCTCTACTATACCTTCTTGTTTTAATTGTGCCAACTCTCTAAAGTGGATTTCTGGGTCCTTTCTATCAAACCTCTCGATCAACCTTTTGTAGAATTCATCATATGTATCTATTAGTCCATGACCCTGGGTAACCAACCCATGGTACCACCATTCGTGAGCTGATCCTTCCAAGTGCAAGGTTGCAAATTTTATGGCACCATCCTCAATCATTGGCTTCAATGATAGGCATGTGCCTAATTTATATACTCATGCACGGCCAATACACTTGTTAGATCCATCAAATGTAGATAGTGTTACCTTACCCCCAACGCTCATTGATGTTCATTTTGTCTTGGTTGGGGCCTAGGCTCCATTCTCAATCCATTTTTGCTTCTCTTCATATTCATGTAATATGTGAGAGACATTGCCTCTCTAATTTCTTCAGGAAGATTTCTATATTGTTCATAACAGGGGGTGATATCATCTTGCATTGAGTTTTGTGTTTCAAAAGAAGCTTCTTCTCCCCTTTGAATGAATTTAGGGCGAAGGGGTTTGTCGATTGATCCAGTCTTGTTGCTTTGTGTGGAACCTTTTTGTTTATTGCTGGTAGAGGTTTCCCCACTATCTTGACTATGCGACTTTTCTTACTTATTTGCCTTATATAACATTTGCCTCATCATTTTTATTATAAGGTCAAATTTTCTATCAATTCTATTTGCATAATCACAGTTGTCATTCTCTCTATCCATGTTCTCTTCTACTGCCACAAATTCCAAAGGAGTTTCAGTCACTTTATCCTTAGGAATTTGAGTTTTCCTAAGTTCTCTTTGATAATATCTTTTGGCTCTGTCACTAAATTACATAAGGAAGACTTCATAGGCTAACAAGATCCTGCTCTGATACCATTCATAATGTCCCTTTTAGATTTTTAGATTTTTCTTTAAGTATAATAAGATCCAATTCACAATAATAGTTGCACAATAAATTGTAAGTATGAAACCAGCCTATAAATTGTGTTTGTAACAATTTATTTTTAATTCAGAAATAATATTTAGAAAGTATGAAACTTATCCTCTATTTCTGCTGATAATCTTTCCAAATCTGCAATGATTTATCTTAAGTAAGATGCCTTTAAAATGTCTTTAAATCTGCCTGAATCAGGGGTTTTAGTCCACTAACTCAGCAATGGAAATTAAGGGGTTTTCGTCCTTTAATTTCAGACCTTGAGGGGTTTCATCCTCAGGTTGTTGAACCAAGGTTCATGATCCTACAAGGAGTAATAAAAGATATAAATTGTCTTCTCAATGATGCCTCCTCCTTGATTGATCTACTTTATATACCTCATCTCTTCATAAGACACAACCCTCCATATGCCTTTTGACCCATTATTTAAGAGAAATCTTTATTTACATTCAATTTTAATAGTAATTATCTTGCCCTTTCGGCGCTTCCTTAAATTACCATTTGTGGCTAGTGATTATGATCTCATGTATTTGTATAAAGCGGTTTCTTATTAATGCGATCTCCCCTTCAATTAATAGTGCCCCCTTTGACTTGGCAGATTAATCTAAAAATGCTTTCATATTAAATGTGTTTGGTAGCCTGATTTAGGCGGGGGCATTACATTTAACTAGTGACTGCATGGACTCTTGGCTAGGCTTGGATAAAGTTATTTTAGATTTGGTCCCTGCTCAAGTCACTTGAATAATTTTTTGGTATTGGTTTCTTTTGGTGTTTATTCAATGATTGATTTTTTAGGCAGATCCTCCCCATACTTTCCTATTTGTTTTAACTTTGAGGTGTCTCTCACATGTGTTTCTGAGTTGGTGGCCTAATATCAGAGTATCAAATTGTCATTTGTATTATTTATTGCTTTGCCCCTCATTGGATGGCTTTGTGGCTACTGTTGGTTTTTGTCTTGTTTTTGTGGTGGAAGTGTGTTGATCGGTGGCTTTGTGTTGGTTCTCTATGGGATGTGCTACGGCTAGGCAACATCTCTTGGTGAAAGGAAGGGACCCTTACCTTCAGGGAAAGGTTTTGGATCATCAGCTTTGCAAGATTTTCCATTGTCTTGACTTGGTTTCTCTAAATTTGGCAAAAGCATTTTAGGTCCTGAGTGTTTGGAGGATAATGGGTAGCTAAGGTCATGGAAATCAATTATGACAAATTTCTTGGTGAAGTTGGAGGGGGCAGTTCCCTTTGTAGATGTTAGGAAATAGACAAAGCTCGAGTTGCTTCATTCTTCACAGGTGGCAAAGTTGGACAATTTTGTGGCTTATGGGGAAATTAATGCTGAGTAGGGTGCTGGGGACTTGTTGGCCATGGTGACGATGGGAGATTTTCATGTGTTGAATTAGGAATTGCTGGTTGTTCATAGGATTTTTTAAAATCTCCAATCTTTTTGTTTTGATCTCCATTTGGTGGTTAAGAATCTGCTGGTGGCCCATAATTGGGGTGCCTTGGAGGCGATGAGCCCTTATACTCTTCTCAACCTAGCAGATAATATGGTGGTTCATGTTGAGTAGTGGGAAGAGTTTATTCATGGCGTCAAATTTGCAACCCTCACAAATTGTGGCGGTAATAAGGTTTGACTCCTAGGTCTGTGGTGGGTGGTTAGTGCCCGTGGTTGGTCTAGTGGTGTGATTGGGGGTGATGGTGTTGGTGGGTCAGGAGGTGTGGGAGGTGATGTGGGTGGCTAGGGTGTGTCTTGTTTGTAGTAAGTCTCTATGGGGTAGTTTTTTTGGCCTGCTGGTTTGTAGCCTATTGTATGATTTTTTATTGGTTTTTCCCTGCATGGGCCATTTTGGTGTTATTTTCTCACTTTAATCTGCACATCTTGCACTTTTCTTGTAATCGGTTTTTTTTTTCATGTGCAGGGTTCAAAAACTTGGCAAATTTTCCAGACATTAAAAAACACATAAATTTGTAAAATAATCTTAGAAAATATGCACAAACTAAATTTACTAAGGTTATAAGTAGTTTTTCCTTCATTGATAGATCCAATAACATGTTCAATTCACATCACAATGTCATATAATTATAAATTACATATCCGTATTAATATTTTACAAATTCCATCCATGGCAAACATGGGTCCAAACAATTTTTATTTTTTGCGGCAACCCCCAACTGGGTCAAGGGGCACCCAAGGCTTTGGGGGTAGAGCCCCGAATGGGATCGAGGGGTGCTGGGCCTTGAAGGGGTTTTACGGCAGAGCTCCCAGCAGGGTCGAGGGTCAGCACTGCCCTCATGGGGTCCAAGGGCAGTTCACAATACAGGGCAGGGCCAAGGGGTGGAGCCCCCATTGCCAAGACCAAATTAAGGGATTCAAGATTGCACAAACCTTCACAATGCATGCCATTTTTCAGATGCAGTTGAAAAACTCTCTAAAATTGATCAATCCTCACTCTAGATCACACGAGTATGCCTGAAAACAATTGTGGACTGATCTTATTTTATGCTGGCCAAGTTTTTCTTGCAGTCTTGCAAGAATTCCACGAGTTTTTTGTATTTTTTGGGTGAGTACTCGTGAAAAACTCACTGATGAATTTTTTGTCCAGTTACTCACTGACCCTGATCTGCATGCAAGTAGTCGATGAATTTTTAATCTACTGATTTTTTTACATTACATAGGGAAACCACTGTAAGTATCTTTTAAGCCTTAGAATAAGATATATTGTTGAGAATGTTTGTGCAAATATTTTATACAAGATAATGATTAAGTCCTTCGCCAGATGCAGGATTGACACTGATCTTGGAGTATGTTAGGCCTGAGTTGGCATCCACTACTTCTTAGGAATGCTGGTTTTAAATCCAATGTACTATTTCCAAATGTTATTTTACTAAAAATAAAGGTACTCGCTTTAATGAGTTTTGGATATTTCAGTGTTGTTCTTGTTTTTCTAATAGGCTAAATCTTGATCAAAAGTCAAATACCAGTTTCAAAAATTCAGATATCAGAATTACAGATAAATTTTCAATATTTTGAATTTTCAGATTCAAGCTTTAGAATTCAAGTTGTAATGGCACATTTAAGGTCAGGGACATAGCATCCATCATTAGGAGAAAACTAGTATTTAGTTGCTGCACAAAAATTTCAGAGTGTAGTTCTAACTTCTAACCTTGATATGTCCATGCAGGCTATCTTTTCTACAAATGTATGGAATAACATAAGACAGTATCTTGTGGCGGTTTTATGGTATGAAGGAAGATGGACTGACAGAGGTAATATTTCAAAGTTCAAGCTAAACAGATTCCCACAAGCATACTGCCCGTAAAATAGTGGGCAAAGAAATTTATTCTTTATATTGATCTAGCATTTCAATAATGCAAACTCACAAAAACTTCTAATTCATTGAGAAGTCAGATGTAATACCATGCTTCGTGGAGATCCATACACTCACATACATGTTAAGGATGACGGCCATATCCTCAAATTATCTCTGTCACAATTTTCATTGAGAACAGAACATATAGTAGATGAATGGAGTTCAAATTAAAAATTACATGTACGAAATTTGTGGAAGATCCTTGTTTAGGATGAGTCTACAATATGTTACAACTTTAACCTCAGAAATGTCAACAAAGATTAGAAAATAACAGCAAGGATTGGTTAAAACTCAACATTATATTTTAGATCCTACATATCCACTTGTTTTTTGTAGGAAATCCTAAGGAAACTACAGTGGGAAAACATTAAGAAACCTTGTTCAGAGAGGCTACCTGTGCCAGGATTGAGATAGGATAGGTTTCCATTGTTAATGTTGGAAATTGTATTATATGTGAAAACTAAAATGTATAGCTCCAACAGGAGAGTTGTCTTCACTGTTGCAGCTGACTTGGCCTTATCACTGGACAAAAGTCATAAAACCACACCATAGTTTCCATTTCCAGGGTTCCATTGACTTATTGAGCCAACAGTTTCTTGTCCACCTAGTTTCACCAAGTGCGGTTCATTGTTTACCTTGAAGATAAACCAAAGAAAACCTGCAACGCATCGGTATGCCATGGCAAGGTATAGCCAGCATTAGCATCGCAAACTACAATGTAACCACTAACCGCAATTCATTAAGTCAGAAAGAGAAAGCTCTTGATGGTCACAAGGCTAGTGATCCATGCTGTTTTCTAGCTAGTGTTGCCATGAGGTACATCAACATTCATTACATCAAAGAGAAGGGAAGGGTTTCAGTCATGTCATGACACAAAAAAGTATGCCAGATATAACTAGCATAGCTTACAACTTAGAGATAATAGAATGAGTTTCAATCTTCATCTAGAGTGAGAGACTTGCCCTTTGAATGAGGGTAATTGATGTATTAGAATGCACCAGACTTCAACTCACATGGTTTGTGAAGCATCTGGCCTCCAAAGGGCTCTCACCCATCTGCATCATCTGTCTGCTGTAAGACATAGACCAAATAAGATTTGAACCTAGCACCTCCCATCAGCAGTACTGGATGCTCTATCACTAAGCCACTGGCTCTTTATAGCTTTGGGCTTTGCCAGAGAGTGGATTTAATCTCTAGAACTTTCAAGAGAATCAAGAGACCCAAGCACACCAAAGACCAGGAGCTGGGATGGTTGTGGGCCCTATGGATAGAATCAAATCCCCTAGTCAAGGCAAGCAGTCTCATCCTGTTGCCATTTGATGTACAAATGACAAGAAAAACTTCTTCTAGCCGTCAGATGTAATAATTTTATCTGTAGACAATATCAAATGAGATGAGCGTGAGTGGTAAATTAGATTGGCTTTCTAATGGAGTCTGTAATGCTTATTTTATAATCATGTTAAACCCGATAATGAATTCTGCTTCATGCAGAGATACTGCCAGTTTCTAGGCATGCCCCTTTCTCCAAATCATTGACCTGCCTTCAAAGAACGATCACAAGCGAAGTCACCACAGCTTTTGGAAAAAAGTGCAGCATGACTAAGGCAATGCTGCAGATTCAAAAAGTTTGCAATGGCACTGCTGATGACCTTCATGGAAGGTACTCAACGACCAGGAGAAAGGGGAATACCTGAAAAGTTGTGGTATATTTACACAAAGCCAAAATCATCATCAGGATTAAAATTATTATAAATATGCATTACATGGCTCTGGGTTCAAGTCCATGAGAATCATGTTAAATCTTAAACTTGGGCAAAATACCACATCCAACTTCAGGTGCAGCATAATCCAACAGGCAAGGCAGATGCAAGTCCCACACAACCTTAACAGGAGGCATAGCCTTCTTCGGTCGTGGCATCCAACTGGAAGGTTACCCCACAAAGAGAATGTACCAACAAAAAATATGTAAGGAGGAAATGACTCCATCCATGTTGTCATAGGAAGTGCACATGGCTAGATAAACATCCTATAGGACTCACAGCTACTAATTATTTATGCGCACAATGATTCCATTAAAGTTGGGCTTATGGCCCCTCATTTGACATCTGTCCCCTACCCCATGTAGCCAAACCATAGTCATTCAGAGAGCTGAGATACGAGTAAGGCGATGGAACTTAATAGGGTATGGAAATATATGAATAAGAGCACCCCCATATTAATTTAAGCATAATCGCCAGGGGATTTGTATACAGGTTTCGAGATGTGATCCATGTTCCCAAACAGAGAGTTTCTTAGGGACTATGAGTTATCAAACCCATCTCCTCATGTTTATTACCATAGCAGATTCTATTTTATTCAAATTCTATCTATTCAAGGTGTTTGATTGGCAATTACAAGAGCATGTTCACACATTAACAATTCATAGCCATAATAAGCTTTCATACAGAAAGAAAACATAATGTATATGTTTGTACCCCGGAGTGAAAGAAATATGACCTGTTCTTTAGAGTGTTCAAAAGTGTTTTCTCCACTTGTAGGTGCCATGGGAGCCTTTCAAGCAATCAAAATTCCAAAAACCAATCTGCATCCGTTTTTCCATATAAGTTATTCAACAGCATATAACTAAAACTGATCGCTGAAATTCAATTACAAATAGCATATAGCCAAACCAAGATAATAACTGAAAAAGCCAATATTTAAATAAATTGTAGCATAGATAAATTGGTATTGCAATAAAATTGAAGCTGAAAAAAGATAAACGGCTACATACACTAATAGTTAATGCAGTAAAATGGAAGCTGGAGAAAAAAAGTAAAAAACAAGTCCTAACAGAGACTAACGGGTATTGCCAAATAAGTATAGCTGGAAAAAAACTATGAAATGTAACATAAACCAATGGGGATTGCAATAGAAACTAATGTTTAATTCAAAATAGACTAATGGTTATTGCACTGAAAGCAAACAATCATAGATAAGTTGATAACAGACCTTCTGCAATTGTTGAAGACACGAAGGATTGGCTCACACAGAGCACGGTGGGTGTATATTTAATTTGCATTGTTCTTTTAATTTTCGGCATCGTGATGTCCTAGGTTCGGTGGGAGCGTGAAATTGGCAGGTCAAGCGGGTCAAACACTTAACCGTGTACGGTGGGTGTATATTTAATTTGCATTGTTCTTTTAATTTTCGGCATCATGATGTCCTTGGTTAGGTGGGAGCGTGAAATTGGCAGGTCAAGCGGGTCAAACATTTAACCGTGGAAGGGAAGGTTGAAGAAAAGAGTGAATAAATTCTTTACCAAAGGGAATATTCTATAAACGATCTTTTGCTGGTTATGTGGCCTCGAGAAAACCACCAGGGAGGTTTTTTAAATTTTCCTAGAAAGTGTCTCCTAGGAAAATTTAAAAAAATTCGGCCAATTAAACCACTCTTTTAAGTTCTCGTAGCTAAGTTTGGCCAATTGTACACTTCAAACATCAAACATTTCTCTATTTTAGATGTGCATTTTGTGCTTCTATAATTAAATTCTCTATTCTACCTATCTATCAATTTAGAGGGTCCTGCGCATTTGTCGGTGAACCTTACAACTTCAAAAGCCGTCCTACATAAGTTTTTCTTAATAAACACACTAGATGAAATACATACGACCAAGGTAGAGATTAAAAGGATTATCATCAAGCAAATCTTGACCATATAATTTACAATAAATACATGATTGTGACATGGAATCTTGTCATTAAATCCATATTTATGATATATGGAAAAGATATTGACCTTACATTTATTACATTTTCTACTAGTATAGATATCTTAAATATATCTAATATCATCAATCCCTATATTGAAATTGTTATTGAGAATCGATAGGCTCAACCTCTTTTAGATAGATGTATTTAAAATATTTATGTTAATAGATAGATGTATTCAAGATATTTAATTATTAATATTTTGACATGTAAATGACTGTCAAATTTAAGATAAAGCGTAAGAGTTTTTATTAACACGCTCATGTCATTGCACTCCACCCCTTGCTTCCATTATAGAATGCCTCTCAACATAACTAAAATAACCTTATTAATACCTACTTTAGGCGATACTATTATGTTCAAAACTCTTTAACTTGTAACTAAACTTTTTTTTGCTATATGAACTTGGCCTTGGGGGCCAAACCCTATGTATTGATTTAGAAAATTTACAAGAGACGACTAATCCATTACTGCAGAGCACGTAAACAAAACCCCTAAGGAATGAGAATTCAAACAAAACCTCAAAGGTAGTATGATTTTTACATATTTACTCGTCTATAGCATATAATATTACCATAGCATCAACAATTTCAAAACAAACCATAGTAGTCTATTATTTATCCTTGTAGCTCGTTGTCATCATCTTCATCTCCATTGTTGTCCAAAGTATGATCATCCACAACAAACACCCAATCGACCCCAGCAGACGACATAGCTCCCATGGCAAATTTAAGAAAAGTGATGCCCCATTTCGCCTCATTTTGTGTGGGCTATCATTGTAACCATGACCAAGTATGAAAAATGGAATCCATGGCATTGTAGCAAAGGTGCTGAATGTAGGCCATAATCTATCACTAGAAGGAAAACCCAACCTAGGTACAGTAATCTCCAAAATTGCATTAAGACCCATGCGCTAGCAAGGTTTAATCAAATCCATGGATACCAACCTCATTGTGTTATTTGACTCCCCAGCCTCTAAAAAGACTCCAACAAACATAGAAGCCATGTCGATATTAACACGATACCTATGTGTGGTAGATAAGAACAAGTCACCCAACATCATTCAGATAGCATGGACCATAATCATCACTTTGACTTTGAAGTTTTTCTTAAGCCACAAATTAGATATCCTCCCAATGAAGGAGATTTGTCACTTTTTAGCATACAATCTCATTGTAGTATCCATAGAATACCAACCTGAAAGCATTCAACAAAGAAGGAAATGTGAGCAATTTAATAACCCTCTCACAATATCTGGCCATAATCTGCCTTTGTCAGTGCCACAGCCTTGAGGGGATGAAGTTAATGAATTCACATGCTTGGTATTCATTATGCACTGATGTTGAGAGGAACCTACATTCTCAATGATAAAGGATCATCATTAAATAAAGAGGGCAATCTATACATATAGCTTTCTGAGTTATCACCTATAATATGCCATGTGTCATGTTCAATGTTAAAGTTGGCCAACGCATCAACATGGTGATTCACCTCCCTGCTTAATGGTGAAATCCTCACGTTTGTTAAGGAATGGCCAAATTTGGCTTAAAATTTGTTAGTTTTTCTAATTTTGTGCCCCTTTGTTCCTTATAGCATTTACAATTATTTTGGAATCTCCTTCTATCTACAACCTCTTTCTACCAAATCAGATGCATGTTTGTAGGCCTCAAAACCTTTACAATCTAATCCATCCCATCAAGCCAACCACCAATCATGTCAAACATACAAACCACAATCCAATCTTATAAATCACACAACTTAGCCCTGATGGATTTCCTCCAAGGACTACTAGCACAAAATAAGAGAAAAGGTATGGTGTCATGCAATATTGCTAAACCAATGCCATCCGTCTTTAGAAAAATAAGCATATTATCGACAATGCAGTCATCAACACAAAGCCTATCAAGAATGTCCAAGATCCTCCTAAAACCACCATCCCTATAAAGCTACCTATGTGGGAAAATAAATGCCAACATTTCTAAAAGTCCATCAAATCTAAAATCTATTAGAGTCAAAGACCCCTCACCCATCCATGTGTAAAACTAGAGGAGTATATTCATGCATTAATTTCTAAAGGAAAAATGGCATTAATCCATCTTGTCGACAAAACAAATTAGGTTATGTCAAGAGCTTGTTCCAAAGCATGCCCAAACTTGTCCCCAAATAAATCAAAATCCAAGCACCCAAGCTAATCCCTTTCATGATACCATACACTCTCAAGGTCAAATAACCCACATTAATGTCATCCCTAAACAACAATCCTATCATCTTGGTTCAACCACCTTTGTTGGATTTGGTCTTCTCATAGAAGAGCAACTTATTGCTACCACCAATTCCTACCTATCTAAATATGGATTTCCATCTTGTTTCCAAAGTAACAAGAATCCTATTGCAAACTGAATGCGTCAACTCGTGAAGTATCAACGCAAAGGATGAGGCCTTCATGAGCAAGGAATCATGAACCCATACATGTTAATGCAAATCTAGGATTTTAGGCCATCAACTACAAATCTCAAGATGCACAACCTAAAGATGTTGGTAACATCTCTACAAATCCTAAAGGAACCTCTTCCAACATCAAAATAGGTTCTTCTCATCACTCCTATAAAGAGTTTTCTACCACCAACCCTTTCATTGACCACTAGGTAAGTGCATGGAAATGGGGGACCAAAAGGGGGTCAAAAGTGACCACTTTTTTTTTTTGAAATCAGTAAAAACTGATATTGGATGAGAAATTGAAGATAGTCGTGCTCAAAATTATAACATGTGATAAAAACAAGTTTTGCAGTGCTTGGAATCTAGTTTCTAAACTACTATTTTTTTCTAAAAATGGTGGAGATTAAGAGGTTAAAATAGGGGGATCACACAAAGTGCTCATTTTTTTTAGAAAAATATAACATAGTGTCTAGTGTGCTCCCCCTAAAATGTCAACTATTTTTAAGTATTTGACAAATCACATCTATGGAAAATTAGCTAACACCATGTAGTTTATGCCTGATTTTTCTATTGGTTCTTTAATGAATATATGATTTTTTATGAATTTTTGAAGTGGACACATCCTAAAAAATAAAAATTTGAGGTGCTCCCCCCTAATTTTTTTGAAAACTAATCAAAAATCAATTTTTTCAATGTGTATAGAATTGAGTCTAGATACTAAAAATATAATTTGTTTCAAATTTTGATAGACGTGTAAAAAATGACACCAGAAATACTATACATAGGTTTTCTAAAAACAAAGAACACATTAGCAAAAGAAATTGAAGGTGAAAACCTTAATGTTATCAGATTTTTGAAAAAATACATGGTTAGGAAGCTAATAAAAAACTTGATGTTGTCTTGGCATTTCAATGTATTGACATTGAAAAACATGTAAACCTGATGGAGAGCACTCACGGTATTTGGTTAAATTTTCTAACTTTTGTCAAAAACACATCTTTGGTGTCCAAAAGTTATTTCCAACCCTTTGGGTTTGAATTTCCCAAAACAGTCAAAAATGTGCTCATGTGCGTTATAACAGGAGTGCATTTTGAAGCAGTTAAAATTATTTTTATGCATCTCTCTCTCTCTCTCTCTCTCTCTCTCTCTCTCTCTCTCTCTCTCTCTCTCTATATATATATATATATATATATATATATATATATCTTTCCCTCTCTATCTCCATATCTATCCCCTCTCTCTATTTTTCTATCCTCCCTCTCTCTAACTCTATCTGGCTCTCTATCTCTCTCCCTCTCTCTATGTTGCTCTCTATCAACCCCTTGGCGCGTGAGGGAGAGAGATATAGATATAGAGAGGCAGATAGAGTTAGAGAAAAGGAGGATAGAGAAATAAAGAGAGAGAGAGAGAGAGGGAAAGAGATGAAGATATGTCCAGAGACATAGGGAGTGATATTGAGAGGTAGAGGGATGGGGAGAGAGATAGAGAGGGGGATAGAGATAGAGAGGGAGGGAGAGATTGAAAGATAGAGTTAGAGAGAGGGGGTCAATAGAGAAAGGAAGATAGACAAGCAGAGAGAGACCCTCCCATGTAGATACAAGGTTGCATTTGTCCCTCCTAGTACACAAATAAGTTTTATTTCACCAACCACGTGGAGATTTGAGTGTAAGGATTCTCTTCGACCAACACTTAATTACCTATTTGATGTACTGCATGCATAGTTACAATAGATCTTATGTGATAGCATGGCATCCTAGACCATGAGTTTGGTACCAACATTAAGAAGGTTATGATTTATAGGAGTCTAATATCAATTTGCTCCTGTCACTTGTGTTGAAATGTAATTACATAGTTATTTCTTCTAGGACATGCTCTCCAATCTCTCTTCATAATCGAATGGTGATTTGTAGAGAAATGATTCATAGGACAATTCCAATATCAAGGTGGGAAAGAGTTTTCCTTGAACTAAATCCAACTAGAAATCAAAGCTCTCCACAACCTTATGGAAGATGCTCCAATTTCCAAGACTAGCCTTAGCAACTAACACTAGATGTGAAAACAAGATAACAGTCATTCTTGTGACCCAATCGATAAAAGAGAATCCTCTTTTAGAGGATTGCCACTTCCACTTATACAAGATGAAAGAAGACTACAAATTGGGCCATAAATTTGATCATAAGCTTCAGGCCAAGAAGATGTAGCTAAGGAAATGGTAACATGGTCTAATACAAATGTTCAAGCATGGTGGTGTTACCAACGCAAAATCAAATAGTAATGACTCTTATCTATGAACATGTGATGGATGAAGAGATAAATCACCTCTTTGATTAGTAGGCCAAAGAAAAGGAAGCATAAGGGATCTCAACTCTACACATCAATGCACTAGAGACACCTACAAGATTTGGGCATGTGACATCACACTTACTAACTATGCATGAGGCACAATCAAGGTAGGGGCATAAACATAAACCAATGTAATAGTTGATGAAGAATTATCTAAAGAACTTCAATAAAAAGATGCCTCTAATGCACATATCATGGTGTAAGCTTCACACCAAGTTCTAGTATTAGAAAGCACAACTAGGTATAACAGAGACAATTCACCTGAAAGTTTCATATGACCTAGTTCATTTTGAAGGGATGTCTCGTCCTTTATATTATGCTTACAACCAATAATTGAATCTATACCCCTTTGGTCACACCTTCTATTCTATTTAGAAAATTTGGAACAACTCATTCTAGTCACAATCCAAGAGGTTGAGGTTCAAGTGTAATGACTTCTTGGTTGGGTCCTTAAAAATGCAAGGAACCATCCTTTGACTCTAAACCCGGAGGCAACACCAACAACAACAAAACCAATCATCTCTAGAGTTGTAAGGAGAAGCAAGTGCCATATAGCCTAAAACTTGCCTTACAAGGGTTTCTTTTGTAGCAACTATAATTGAGCTATGAGTACCCCAATTAGTAAGTACCCCTGAATTAGAACCCTACTCCCTTGTCTAAGTTTCCCCATCCATGAATTTGTCCCTCATTGAGCCCCTTTCTATCTCATTGGATTCTAAGACCAACATCACTCCATACTATATAAGTTTCCCCATCCATGACTTATTGGCATGTTCTAATGAGTTGGTCCATAAAGGATAATGTGCCTCTTGGGATCACACAAGTAGTTGTATGCTATATTTTAATGCTTACCAAGAACCACTATAACCCATGAAGCATAGGAAGTAGTTCCTCTACAAAAAATTCATAGGTTTTTAAAGAGGAAAGAGAAAGAGAGTTTGTCAAAGAGTAGAAAAGAGGATGCTAGTCAGCATTTTAGCTAGTTAAAATGCATTCGTGTTATAACGTGAGCACGTTTTAAACTAGCTAAAATGATGACTAACGACCTACAAAAAGGCATGTCACATGATTTTCAGTGTGCATGCTCTATTTTATTCCATGTTCTATGCTTTTTCTGACATTGAAAGAGACTTTTGATGCTTCTGAGGTTCTCCCATCATTGGTTGACAAAATTAGTGCACTTTTTGTTCTTGTTTCAATATACAAGATTCCAATTACATGTTTTAAATTCAAATATGATATTAGAAATATTTTTACATGTTTTGAGGGATTACAACACTTGATTGAACAAACTAACTAGTTTTTTAATCTTACAATGACAAAAAACATTGTAATTGTACATGTTCTGTATTATAACTTGATAAATTATTAGATATGTTTTGTGTTCTTTTGACCATTGTTTTAGATTGATATAGAATTCAATACAATGCCAAGGAAATGATCAAAAACTCTAACACCAGAGGAGCGTGAAGCCACGAATGCAAAGAAAATAGAACAAATGAAACAACTTCGTGACAATAAGAAATTGAACTCCACAAATGAAGGTCACCATCTTTGCCGATTGAATTGGATGATGAAGCATCCAAGAGAGAGAGATTTGGAGAAACAAAGGGAATGAATGAAAAAACTTCATGCAAGTATGAAATTGAATGTGGAAGTTGAAGGTATGTTACCTTTGCCATCTCAAATTGATATTGTAGAAAATGTTCAATCACCAATTGAAAATGATGATGCATTTGCAAATGTGAATATAGATGATACACCAATTGATCAAGCGTTGAGTGACCAAAATTTATCTTGTGATTTGAGTTTTCCATTGAGAACACCTCCTAGAATTTTGCGTAAAAATCCCAAGTTTTTTTATTGAGATTGATGAGAATATTCTAAAACCAATGGTTGATAAAATTCTTGAATGTACTTGTAGAAGAAATGTGAATAAGATACGGAATCTACTTTTTGAAAACATAAGTGAAACCAAAAGATTGCAATTGTTTGTTGAGATGATGAAAAATCTTAAGTTTAGGCCAATCATGAAGATTCTTGGCCTAGGAACATCAAGTGATAATAGTGAAAAATCTATTGTAAAAAATCTAATCAATGCATATCAAAGCATTGGTTCCGCCTCACACACCAAAGATAGTAATGTTATATGACGTGTCATTACATCAGCTATTGTGAGCAATCAAACAAAGAAATTTCGCTTGATGAAAAAACAAGTCAAGCACTAAAGATAAATAGAAAAATATTGATGAAAGCCGCTGGGAGGCGTGAAATAATTGAAGACCCGAATAACAATGAACTATGGGCATTTTCTGGTAGACTCCCACGAAAAGATAAAGCCATAGTCGAATCCTTAAAATCCTTAATTAAGGAGTTTTGGAGAAATAACACAAGAGTATCTTCTAATCAACTGGATGTTGTAAGAAGGAGAATTGATTGTCAAAACCGTGAGCCACATCTAAAGAAATTTTTAGATATGACTCTAACACAATTTTCCTCCAAATTTGTAGCTACTTATCCTCAAATTCAAATTAGTCAAAGGTATTTTGAAATGGAAAAACTTTTTTATGTCAAAATAAATCACACACACACAACTTGTTGTAGAGTTCACATGGAATTTTCTATGCATTATGATGTTTATCGACAAATATGTGTATCTTTGCATACTAATACTGTTTTATAGGAGTGTATGATAGAGGCTCCACCTAAATTGACAAGAGATTTCATTTCAAGCACTTTTTTGTTAAATAGCAGGTGGACAAATGTTTTATAAGACATCATGTTTGGATGGAAAATGTGATAGTTGCAATGATTTACAATGTTTGAGAACTTGTCATACACATGGATAATGCACATGCAATTGGAAATGAATTAGTACCTTTTGGGAAATGTAATACAGTGGCATACAGTCTAAAAGACGGTAAAAAAGCAAAAAGGTGTGAATTTGTGAGTGAAGAAATACTAGTATCTACATTATGCCTATGTTTTGAGAAAAGATAGTTTATGAGTATGCAAGGCATACACATAGAGCTCGAAGGTTGGACTTGCGATTCAACTTGTGCAAGGACACATTTCCTCTTCATACAATTGTGTCAATTGTAGACTTTGCAGAAAATTATACACTACAACCACAGAATGAGGTTCAATCACAATACTACAACTCCACTCAGGTTGCTATATTTGTGCATAGAGCATTCATTCATGCACCCGACAGTATAGAAGAAGATAGAAAGATATTGAGGGAATATCATTTTTATATTAGTGATGATCGCACACATTGTACAATGTTTGTGCAAGGTTGCTTTCATATGTTCTATGGTCATTTGAGTAGCAAGAACATCATGTTTGATCAACATATCATATGGCTAGATAATTGTGCATCACAATTTAAGAATTCATGAATGTTCTATTGGTTGAGTAGGATGTATATATTCAATAGTGTTCAACAAATATGAAATTTCTTTGAGGCTGGGCATGGAAAAGGGGAGCATGATAGTGTTGGAGCATGTATTAAAAGAGTCTTAACACGAGAAGAGTTGAAGTACAAGGGCAATGCAAAGTTGATAGATGCAGCATCTATCATTGAATGGTACAACTCTACAATAGGTCTAGGTAATGAAGGTAAGTCTATAATTCATACATTATTTTGGTTGATAGAAGAAGCTAACATTGATCTTAGGGACCTTAAGAGACTTTCTCAGATCTGTGTAGCCCAAAAGGATTGGAATGCCTAGGAATAAAAAAATGCCTCTACTATCATTAACCAACCCACTCTAATGTGTTGGAACCATTTGTTTGATGTTAGGAGGTGCAAAACACAAAATATCACTCTTAGCACCCTTACATTAAATGTAATTGAATCATGTTTACAACATTCCATTCATTGCTACTCCAGTCAAAGGATTTGGTGTTGACAAAAATTGGGATAGGTTATTGTAGATAGACCTAACATCCAGCTAAGGTGTAGATATAACATTTCTAGGTGCCACAACTTGTGAGAATAGTTGCATCAAAGTTTGTCACTTTTTTCTCTCAAAGCTCTTAAAAGACTTTGTCAAATATGTGTAGCTCAAAAGGATTAGGGTGCCTAGGTAGTGAAATGAAATCTCTTGTACCATTAGCCAACGCACTTAAATGTTTTGGCCCTATTGGTTCGATGCCTCAATGTGTTCCACATAAAATATCACTCTTAGCACCCTTACACTAAATACAGTTGAAGCATTTTATAACATTGCATCTATTGCCACCACGGTCAAATGATTTAGAGTTAATGATGTTGAATGCACAAGAAAACTGAGAGGGGTGGTGAATCAATTGTAGCTTAAAATTTCAAAATCCTCACAGACAGTTAGATTTGCATAGATTCAATTAACCCTTAGACTGTTATGATGATTAAGAATGAAATAAAATAACAGAGACTGAATCAATCCAACATCAAACATAAGAGAACACCAGATTTACATGGAAAACCCAAGAAGGGAAAAACCACGATGAGGATTAGTTCATAATATAAAGTAGTGACAACACCAAATTACAAAAAGCTCATTGCCAAAGGGCTCACTGTCCTGAAAGAAAGATAAAGAAGAGATGGCTCACTATCATAGTTCAACTGTTATAATTGCATCTAACCTATGCAAGGAGTGCAGTTCCAATAAAGCTCAAAATACAAAACCAATATTCACCACAACACCAACATCACCTCCGCAACAATCCTAAAGAATAGTAAACACCTTTTGCTCACTACATCCAGTAATCTAATTCATGAAAGATTATACTGCACCACACATTCATCAAATTATTTTTCACATCACATCCATCATGCACACACACAATCACAATCCCTTGACACTCATTTATACTATCTTCAACCTTGAGAACATTCTCCAAGGTCGGCAAATCAGCTTAACCCAGAAAATTCAAATTAGGTCTGGACCTAAACATTCTCACGGTGGAAAGGAATGAAGGCAGACCACAACACATCTTAGATTGGACCTCAATTCATCCAAGCACGCTACTCCACACTTTCACAGTCACCAAAGCAACTCCACAATTAGTGTAAACACCCAAGGTTGGCCAAACCTGTGTTAACACAATGATCTTTTTAGTACACGCTTCCTCAAACCCAAAGATGACTTGTGGACCACATGCAAGGCTTCAACACAATCTAAAGTATTCCACAAACATCCTAAAAACCAACAAATTCCTCCACAACAACTTTCACCTGCCACACAACCTTAACATGTTTATCCAATATGCTTAACTATCTCTGTCATACACTGTATCTCTAGAAATTGACTTTCGAAGCACCAAACCATGAGCAACTTCAACAGAAGAAAGATATAAACCTTATAGCACAAATCCATAACCGCAAGACCTAAAACCATTTTGTGGAGAAATGAGGAGTAAAGACATTTCTCCTAGACCCCTCTGCAACACTTAGAAACATAGTCTTCATACTGGTGAACACAACTTTCTCTGCACAATGAACCAGAACACCAAATTCAAAATATAACATCTCTAAACAATATATCCAAACCGCAAAGTCATATCTTCAACATAGAGGAAATGCGGAGTAAAACTAGAATACTACTCTGTAAACCAGAATGCCACTTCAACAGACTGTTTCCTTTAATAATCAAATTTTCTCAAAAGCACTTGGAAACCAATAAACAAACATATTCTCAACATCTTCAGCACCTCTACAAAGCAACCAAACAGCTCATACTATTGCAACAACCTTATCTTTGTTCAACCAACCTTGTCATCAAAGACAATATCCACTTAACACTAACTACTCATACCCTTGCACCATTTCTTACTCACACAGTTGACACCAATGACAACACAAGCTTGTTGACATCAATGACAACACTGATTACACATACTTGCAATAGATGAAAAATGAGATAGGTTATTGTAAATGGACTCGATCTCCAACTATAGGTATAGACAACATTTGTAGGTGTCATTATTTGCAAGAACAATCACACCAAATTTTAAGCCTTTTCAGTCTCAAGGATCTTAAGAGACTTTGTTGGATCCATGTAGCCTAAAAGGATTAGGGTTCCTGGGTAGGGAAATGACTCCTCTAGTACATTAACCAGCCCACTTGGATATGTTGGCATCCTCATTTCAATTCCATGAGGTGTGCAATAAAAAAATGTCACACTTAGAACCCTTACATTGAACAAAATTGAAGAATTTTGCAACTTTGTGTTCATCACCACCACAAGAAAACAATCAGGAGTTGAGAAAAACTGAGATAGGTTATTACAGATGGACCAAACATTTAGCTATAGGTATAGACAAAAAATTCACAAATGCCATGGTTTGCAAGAATATTCATGTCAAATTTTGATCCTTTTTCGATCTTAGGGCTCTCAAGAGACCTTATTAGATTCATGTAGCCTGGGAGGATCCAGATGCATGGGAAGTGAAATGATATCTCTAGTAACATATACTATCCCACCCAAATGTGTTGGTGTCATCAATTAGGTACCACAAGGTCTGCATTAAAAATATTCACTCTTAGTACTCTTACATTGAATGAAATTGAAGCATTTTGTAACTTTATGTTTGTTGCCACCATACACAAATAAAATTTAGAGTTGAGAAAAATTAAGATAGGTTATTGTAGATGGACCCAAAATCTAGCTATAAGTGTAAATACAACCTTCCTCTCTCTCTCTCTCTATGTTTTTTTAACTCTCCCTATCTTTATCTTTCTCTCCCTCTCTCTCTCTCTCAATGTAGAAGTGCATAGTTAAGAAAATTGTGTGGTTGTCAACCTAAAAGTAGCATGAGAAAATAGAGTTTCAAACAAAAATAAATAACTATGAAATAGTAGATGTGTAAAGATAGGTTTTTCTATTGTAGTCAATATTACTAATTTCTCAAACAACCAAACTTAGGTGTAGATGAAATACTGTGGATAGACAAAATGAAAAAAAATTCATGATGAAAAGCATGGAAGATGTAAGGCCCAAGAATGACAAAAGTGCCACTTCTTCATTAAGGTCCAAAAAAAGGGATTAGGTGCATTTGGACCATAGAAATAGGAGTTCCAAAACTTCAAGACAAATTGAAAAAGGGGATTAGGTGCATCTAGACTCTTTAGTGTATTATCATCTACCCTGTGTTTCCTTTGGCGGTGGCAGGCCCAAGGTTTTATCAAATTGCCTATACTCCTTAGTGGTGACAAATCATTTGGTGACATGTGGTATTTATGTGGCTACATGGTGATTCTAGTATTTCTATATGGTGAGGCTATTATATACTTGTGTAGTGAATGATTTGGCATCCTCTTCTAATAAATTTGACACCCATCTTACACATCATTTTTTATATGTTGATAAGCACTTATAGTTAACATACGTGCAAAGTGAAAAAGTATGGTGGATTCTCATAAAAAAATATGTATCCAATTTGATAGTTCACATTTTCTAGCATATTCTGAGCCTGTGCCAAAATGGGAGCTTTGGAACATGGTATGGACATCCATCAACACATAAAGGATAAAGGAATTTTGTTTGATATTGTAATTGCAACTATGTTGCTAGACATGTATGCAACAAGTGAAAGCATAGACAAAGCACATGAATTGGACAATTAATAATGGTATAGAGAACTAATGAAGACCAATGTAGGCTCACAATGGTCCAATGGCACCTTTCTATGGGTTAATCCAACGGGACACTACCATAAGGGCTTATGGAAGACAATGAAGCCTATGGTCACATGTCTTCCTCTTATTGGTAACACATGAAAGCTAGTTGATGGTTAATCTAAGTGTGTATGGTTTTCAATGAGTCATCGTGCAATTTTCCTACAATCCACAACTCTGACCTTGCTCACCATAGATCCATTCCAATGTGCTTGATAGTTAAGTCCTTTATCAAATGCAAAATGTCCAAGATTGTTTTAGTCATATTGTATCCCCTATTACATCATATTAGTCATTCATTTGAAAATTCATCATAGCCGCTCATAGAGGGGAATGCCTTTGGTATTATAAAATGTATTAGCTACCTAAAAACCTAGGTTCTATTACCTAAATATAAAAACAAAAAGTGACCAACATTTCCATAGACTAGTTACTCATCATTACCCTTAAGATGCAAGTTTAAACAAAGAATTATAGATCTTAGAAATATACATAATCATACCAAATAAATGTAGTTTCCTGCATATTCAATTCAAAAAATATTTAGAAGTCCTAGTTGTGTGAATGTAGACATGGCTATTATGTGAATATGTATCAGTGATAAGCCATTTGCATGCCAAAGACCCTTTTGAAGCAATACTATTGTAGAAGAAATTGCATTTAAAATTACCCTCTCACATTGACTCAAAAAATGAATGTGTGGTATAGTGTTAAAGGCTAGTAGGTAAAGTTGTCTTGGTGGCTATTTTAACCCTTGAGATCCTTAGTTTGGCCACTCCCATTTGAAATTGTCAATCTCCTTTGTCATCCATTGCATTCATTGGATCTTGTTTTTAGATGTGGGGCCTTTAGTTGTTTGTATGTGCTTTTAGTTTTAAAAATGAGTTGACCTTTTAGTACCTGTCAGTAAGAGCCTAAGTTTCCATTTTACATTGTGTGGTGACTAGGAATTGACTGACATGTAGTGGCCAACTGTTAAAGTTGGTTCTAAATAATTGTCTTCCACTTGTTATTTTGCATGCTACTTTTCCTACCCAATGACTTCCACAAGTCATTTGATTACACTTGGACCTATAACCAGTGGCATGTGCATGTGATTGATGACATAGAAGTTTCATTGGTATTGTTAGGTGGGGAGGTTGTGGTATTTCTCCTTTTATCATGTGTCCCTTCATTATTGTTCTATAGTGTCATGCAAAACTACATTAAAGTTATCATGAGAGCCATAACATAGAAACATATTGGAGATACACTATATGTTCAACACCATTCACATCAATGTCTAACCAATTAGTAAATCATAATATGTTTGGCTAAGATCACTTCAATCGTCTTGCATTCTTATTGAAATCTCTCAATCATTGTTCCATAAATTTAGCTTGCCCTTTCTCACAATAAAGAAACAAATTCAATGCAATTAATATGGACTTTGAATCTATTTTCATTACCAGAAGACTATACTTATAAATATCCAAAGGAGACTATGACTAATATTGTTATTTTAAAAGTTCCTTTAAGGACGTAGAGTTGGGTTGTCTATGGTGTGGACAAAACTCTTTCCAAGGAGTAAGAATCTCAACTAAAGACACTTTGTCTCCATGCCATGATACTTAATTGTATAATTAACGTCAAAAGAAAATGGGAATAAAATATTATATTCTAATAATATAATTAGCAAATGAAGATTTAAATTTCTCATTCAAATGGTTGATAAAATTAATAATTTTGAAATAAAGAATACCATAAATTCTATACATTACAAATCTATAGTTTATATAATTAGAAAAAAAATTTGATTATGTATGAAATAATTTTCAAAATGTTGTATTTTTTCACTTCTTACAGAGTTATTTCATGTAAATAAGATACATTAAGAATCAATATTTAAAAAATAGTTTTTTAATATAGATATAATATTTCTACAGTTCATATAAATAATTTAGAATGTTTTGGTAATAACGTGCACATAAGTTTTTTACTGTCCATTATAATGAGTTGAGAGAGCTTGCACATAAGTTTTTTACTGTCCATTATAATGAGTTGAGAGAGCTTCCAGATATAATTGTGTATTAATTTTTAACATCAATGTTTCGATCACACTCCATGATCCATCATTAAAATGAGGAAAATTTAAGGTAGGTTACCAATCTTGCTCTTTATATATGAAAGTTCTCTCAACTTAGAAGGTTTTGAGTAAAAATTATATAAAATTTGAAATAAAAAATGATCTAAGAATAATTAGAAACTTAAAAATAATTATATAAAATTTTCATATCAAGTTTTCTAATCACACTCCATAATCTATCATCAAAAAGAAAAGAAAAGAAAAATAATCTTCAAAATTTTATTATTTTATTATTTAAAAATAAATAAATGATTAAAGTACAACATCCCATATCTAGTCCATCACAATAGCTTAAACAATCTTTAAAGTAATATTATTAAATGAAAAATCTTAAAACCACCCATATGCTACCTATTGTTTACGTGGGAATCCAATAAATCTTTGAGTGGATGTTTAATAATAAAATTCAATCTTATTTCTTGTTAATTTACCAACTTTTGAGCTTACCAAAAGCATACTTTCAACTTAATGGATATTAGTCATATATAACATATCCATGTTATACTTTTCTCCACCTTTATAAAACAGAAAGAAAACAAACACATAACTATATATATTGATGAATAAGTGTTTGTATTACCATTTATAAAATAATATTACACATATTCACAAAAAGGGTGGGTGGAATATGTCACGCCTTGAGGTCCAAAGGGAGATAAACCTATCTAACAAAAGAAACACAAACAAGCCACTACGTGGCAAGAGTTGTAACACTAGAAGGAGGAGGAGGGTCTTGGTCATCTGGTGTGCTCCATACAATAGTGGGTTCTAGAGTATCCATAGGGGGTTCCTAACCATCATTGTCTTCATCATCTTTTTTTCTTCAATAGAGGGTTGATTGTCACGAACAAGCAAAATCAAAAGAGCCAGGTGACGGAACTTTCCAAATTTTGGCCAACCACTAAGCCCATGGCCAAGAGCTTGGGGAGAAGTAGAGTGGTGGCAAGTGGGATAAGACTACCATCTTTGAGCATGATCCCCATAACACCTCACAAGAGGTTAGGATGCATGAGAGTGAGCATCCTGATCTCCATGAGTAGAATGACAATGCCCCCAATGATGCTCACGAGATGGAGAATGGCCTTGATTAGAAGTAGGAGTTAGATGGCCATGGTCATGGGACATTACCTTGATGATCCAGGAACACTTGAAGATGTGCCACCTCAAGTGCAACCTTGTTGGCTTACACTTGAATCTGCATAAGCACATTACAACAAATCATAACTTTAGTGTACATAGGAAAGCTAGGATCAACTAATCATCCCGAGAATAAAATAAAATTCCTATCTTTCCATATGCTGAAAAGAATTTCCTCCATAAAAGCATGTCAAAGTTGGGTTTATCTAGAGGGAATTCAAGGCCAATCTCCTAATAAAACCATATGCCAAGAAAATGGTTCAGACTAGAAGGGTTTGGAGAAATTATGAATCTAGGCCCAAGCAGCTTGAGCTCTGGGACAAAACTAGAAAAGATGTTTAAGACTCTCTTGATGCCCATAAAATGGGCATCAAGGATCTCTTATCCCAATATGAGCTAGTCTAGACCCAACTAGAAGGCCTTAGAAAATAATACACTAGGCAAATTGAACAAGCTTCAACTCAAGAATAGTTGACTAAACTATTTGATCTATCTACATTGCCAAACACTTAAAGGAGAATCTTACATCAGCTATATTTGGATTAAACTAGGAACCATAGGTAGGTGAGGAGAAATCTAGGAATAGCCCTTATGAAGCTTATAATTATGAAATGATGTATGAGGATACCATTTCTAGTCTTTCCACCAAGGCTTGAAACTATGAACTCCCACCTTGTGAATCATATTTGGTGGCGTATAATCAATGACAACTTAGAAAGTTTTAAAGTCCTAGTTGAACAAATGAAACTTTTCTTTGGCTTTAGGCCAAGAAAGAAAGTTATTAGTTGTTTTGGAAAATATATCTAAAAGGAATTTTATTCCCTTCTTGAAAAACCTTAAAGCCTAGACCCAAGGAGTTTTGGCAAGAGGATAATCTCGACAAGAAATATTAGGAGACCACCACATGCACTATTGGTTAATAGAAAGACCAAAGTGAAAATCCTTGCCATTCCAAACAAGCCAAGGCTTGATAGCTTCCTAGACTCTCCAAATTCTTTTCATAACAAAAGTACCATGAATCTGGATGAGCTCTTACAAAATAAGAAGGGTATGAAGGCCAATCCCCTTGTAGGCATGTCTCCCATGAGGAACGCCTGAAGAAATACAATGTCACACTAAAATTTTCCAAGCCCCATTTCCTTCAAGAACACGCATAATCCATCTGGCACACAATGCCAAACCTTTTTGTTGAGTTGAGATTAATTCCAATCCTCCAGAATAATGAGGGAGGAAAAGACTCCCAATTAACCTAATGAAAATCCAATCTTGGGTTGTTTAAAGAATGGGGAAGAAAGTGGTGTTGTTGTATATAATGACACTACTCATGGCTTATAGTGCTAGTAGGAATACTCTTTAAATTTATTAAATTGTACATAAAATATTTTTTAATTTTTTAACAATCATCTTTTATTATATATATGAAGTTCAATCATCATATTTCAAAATTCCACTAGACATTTTAAATAAATTAAGAAAGATGATTTTCAATACTTTTTTTTAAAAATTTTTAAAGGTGAATGAAGGTTAAAGGTACAACCATTCTATAGGGGCTAAATTTTGTAAGGAATCACCAAATATGAACAATCTACCACATTGGAACTGCCATTAAATACATTAGCACCACCACTTTCTTCCCCATACTTTAAACATAACATTATTGAGTTTCTCTAGAGATGAGAAGATCAATGCAATGTAGAAGTGTTATAAATTAATTTGTATAAAGTTGTAGAGGAAATGAACACACTAATTGTAATATTTTTTAATGGAATCAACTTGATTACATAGATATTAGCATCTCTATCATTTTTAAGTGTATTACAACATGATGAGTAAGCATACATCTGAATTAGAAGTTACCCCTTAACTAAGCTACCACAAGTGGAGGGAACCAATTTTCCAAATTCACCCCCAAGGACCTTGAACTTGGCCTAATCACATCTCTAAAGAATTTGAACTTTTGTGGATGGTGTAATCATAAAACATACTATCCTCACCAATTGAGCTACAACCCTTTGATACCTTCTACAATATTTAAATATTCAATTGAATGATAAATTAGATAACATAATTAAATTTTAGATAATTAATTTGAGATTGATAAATGATAAAGAAAATAAGAAGGTTAGGGGTGCTTATCTCCATTTGTCAACTACATTGGTTGGTGATATGTATTCTATGATAGATGATACAAAACAATCAACTTCTATCTTTTTATATTGGATCACTTATGTTAGTAATGCCATTAGATCTATCTTTAAAATTTTCCATTTGTTTAGATGAGGTTGTGTGAGGATCTATCCTAGATCTATACTCTAGTCATGGTTCTATCATCTAATTTTGCATACCTTTGTAACCTATACACCTATGAAACTGGGATCTAATAATACTAAAAGTACTTTAAAATTTTATTATTGACTAATACCAAATATTATGTTGACTTCCTTAATCTCAATCAAGCCAAAATTATTATTGATTATTCAAATTCAAAAACATAAATAATATAATATGGAGAATAACTAATACCAAATATAATATTCATAATATAAAATGCTAATACAAATATTAAATATTTTATAATGTAATTCAAATATTTTTCAATTATAATTTAATTATTAACTAATATCCTAAAACTTTGTCATTAAATACAAAATCCTAAACATTCAAAATAATATGTATTAATTTTTTTTAACTATTTCATTTCTAACTTTTATCCCAATAACCCATACAATACGTGTTAATGACTATTTTAAAAGTGCCTAATCGGTTTTCTTAAATTTTTTGATATAGATGTATATACCTTGTAAGGTTACCCTTGCCAAGGAGTAAGAATCTTGACTAAAGCCCCTCTTTCTCCGTGCCATGTTCACACTTAACAATTCCTTTTTATTTTATTAAAAAACTATCTTGATCTTACATTTCATTGGTTTAGTGCTAATTCCTTTTTATTTCATTAGAAAACTATCTTGATCTTACATTTCATTGTTTTAGTGCTAATGTTGTATACATCTTTTTAACGAGGAGAGGCCATAATGCTTAATCGTATAGTTAATCTTAAAATATTATAAGATCTTTTTTTTAATTTGAATAATTATAATAATTTTGAAGTAAAGCACAACATAAATCTCTATACCATGAATTTATAATTTATGTTATGTAATTAAAGAATTTAATTATAATAAATATTTACATAAATTTATAGATAATTTAACAAATTTTATTTTACATATTTTTCAAATCTAGTAATTATAAATAAATAATTTATCAAACTTTATTTTACATACTTTTCAAATCTAGACAAAACACTTTTTATTTTTTGAAATTTTTTTTTAAAAAATCACATTTTAAATATCTATTCAATAGATAAGATAAATTAAAAATTAACATTTAAATTTAAGATAATTTTTTAATTATACATATAATATTTCCATAATTTAGAGAAATGAATTAGAATAAATTGTATAAAACTTTAATCAAAGGAAAACCATTTCAAAATGGTTAAAAACATTAAACAACAAATTATATATATATATAAAAAAAAAATTATTAAAATTTTAAATCTCACTCCATAATTTATTATCAAAAAGAAAAAAAAAAATCTTTTTAAATTTTTTTTAAAATCTCATAGTGATAAATTTATTAAGGAATCATCAACGTTATTAGATGTGAACCACTCTACTTAAATATCATCCATATCAATGGTTAAATAGTCAATAGCAATTTTACAACTCATTCACAACAAAAAAAAAAATGGTAAATATTTGTCATATTTTTAATAGCCAAAATTAACCTTTCACTCTTAAAATGGATGATATTTAAGAATAGCATGTGAACAGTCCATAACAACAGCTTAAAGAATCTTCAAAATAATATTTATTAAATGAAAGATCTAAAAGCGCTTAATTAGGAACCCATTAATAATGTTCTCCATTGTTGTGAAGAGTTGGTACCCTTTAGAAAACCTCTACCATACCTTTTATCCAAAAATAAAAAATTTAAATTACATTAAACTTTAGTGTTTATTTTTTTTATTGGTAGAACTCGGTTTTTACCCCTGGCGGGAGACCCTTATGTGGATCTCTTCCCACAACTTTATGGCCAGAGATGTCAACCACCCAACCATGCCCTTATGGACAACTTTAGTGCTTGTTTAATTTACCAACTTTTGAGCTTACCAAAACATACTTTCAGCTTTATGGGCATCACAGTCACATATAATATATCCATGTTGCACTTTTCTCTGCCTTTATAAAAGAGAAAGAAAACAGACACAGAACAAAATATAACCCAAACAAAAGAAAAAAAGTAGCATGTGAAAATCCAAGCCTGAAACAGAAACAGGCAGAAATAGTTGAGGGATACATATAAGGTATAATCTTTCAAACATTTTGAAAGATCCACTCCTCTTATTACACCATACTCAGTAGATTGACAAACACAAAGATCCACTCCCTTTATTATACCATACTTTGTAGATTCACAAACAGAAGTGGTAAAACATAAGTATCAACAGTAGAGAGGACCGTTGCCGCAGTAGCCATACTTACTACAGCAAGGAGATTTGTCTTTGGTGCGAGGATCAGTTGCACAATTAACTTGGTTACGCCCTGGGGCTCCACAGCAGGGACCTCCTTCGCAAGGTCCAGGAGTATCCCCGCTGGCACTGTAAACCATCAGCAGCGCCATTAAAAACACCACCACCACCACTTTCTTGCCCATTCTTTAAACAGCCCAAGATTGAGTTGCAATGGAGATGAGGAAATCAAAGCAATGTAAAGGTATTTATAAATTTGAAGAAGAATCCCTTTCCTCTTTCTGGGTTTCTTCCCAAGTCCCAAGGCACACGGCATTGCCAGTGGTCAATCAAACAATGTTTGAAAAAGAAGACATAACAGTCATAGTTCGGTGGGTGTCACGTCCATTGGGCCTTTTGTTTAGTTCTTTTTCTTTATAGTGACAGAAATCAAGAGTGATTTTTAGAAAGTTGTAGAGGAAATAAACATACTTAATATAATATTTAAGGACTTAATTAAATTATAAATCAATTATTAGTGATAAATGATAAAAGTAATTGAGAAAGTTAAGGTGTTTTAACTTTATTTGTTGATTATAGCAGTCAACAATTAATGATAAAAGTAATTGAGAAAATCAAGGGTGTTCAACTTTTCTTTTTTTTTTATAGTCAATTATATTTTTCTATAGTGGATTATTGTCATAAGTATTAGCATATATTTGTTTATAAATTTTCTCTGGGTCACATTTGGATTTATTGAAGGTGTTATGATTATTTCATTGAGCCATAAATCTCTATAACTTGCACATTTGTAAAGATGTTCACATGGTGCTAAGACATTATGAGGAGCTTGCTATTGGTTAGTGAAAATCATATTGATTTTCTTGATGCCAATCAAACCATATTGTTGATTGTACAAATTAGAAACTGCCAAGTGTAGTATTTGTTGTGTAAGATGTCAATGCAAATGCTAAACTTTGTAATGTGATCCCAATGATTTATTTTCATATACAATTCCATCATTAACTAATGCTCTAGGGCTTATCCTTAAATATAAAACCTAAATAATCAAAATATTTAAGCACTTAATTAATCTCATCTTGATTATCTAGAATTTAATTGTGTTATATCATTTATAATTTAATTAAGTGCTTAAATATTATATTAAGTATGTTTATTTCCTCTACAACTTTCAAAAAATTACTTTCTTTATTTCTCTCACTCTAAAGAGTTATCATTAGCTGATAGGCTTTTTATAAGTGGGCTTTCACTTAATTGGAAAATTTTCTAAACTCGTCGGTTTTTCTCACGCGGGGGAAAAAATCGTGTCAGAAAAAGTCTCATGTTGTTGAAATGTCCCCTCGTCGAATACTCTGAAAACGGTTGAAAATGTAGGCGAGCATATCAAATTACAAGATTTGAGGTGAGCTGAAGGGGATCGTGAACATAAAACAAAAGGGTCACCTTCCAGGAATCGATCCAAGGTCGTGGAGCAATTTTTTTTAAAAAAATATTTGCATTAGTTCTTTGTTTTTCTAGCACAAAAACTAAAATCTATTTGTTGCAATTTCATTAAGTACAAAAAAAAACATAAAATCCTCCCATGCCTTTCAATTTGCGCCCTGCGTGTCAAGTAACTTTACCATTTTCTATCGAAGAAATTTCTTCCACCGTGTAGAACTGCCCTTCAATCACGCATTGACTTGAGAAGTCTATGTAGTGATCACTATGGAAAATAAGTGCATTAAACTTGACATGGTTGCAAGACATAAAGTTCATGTCTTTCTCTTTCCTGTATTATATTTCCCTTCCAGCGTTTGGTGTGCCCACAAACAAGTTATGTAGGAAATGCAAACTTTTAACTAACAACAACTAATACAATAGATTGTTTGAAACCCCATTACTACCTTTTTAAATGTTCAGGGTCCAGCATATTAAGCTTCACCATAATCTCTCCATTGGTATCAACCAATATTGGGTATGTAATCTTACTTCCACTTCAACATCAGGGAACCATGCTCTATGTTAATCCACCTCATCAGAGGATAAGCCCAAAAGCTTCACTCCATGCTTCTCAAATTCACCAATGTAGTTCGTAATCCTTCCAAGCTCTTTTAGGCATTCATCACATTGGTTCCTCCTATTCCTTCAATTCCTCCTAGTATTCTTAACGTTCCATTGAACTTCCTATCAATGAATCCCTTGCACCCCTGAAGTTTTAAGTGCCAATATACTTGTTTATAAATTTTGTCGAGGTCATATTTGGATTTATTCAAGGTGTCACGATTATGTCATTGAGCCCACAAATCTCTATAACTTGCACATTTGTAAAGATATTTATTTGTGGGATCACATGGTAGTGAGACACCTTGAGGAGCTTGCTATTGGTTAATGAAATCATATTGACTTCCTTGATGTTAATCTTGAACCCTATTGTTGATTGCACAATTAGAAGATGCCAAGTATAGTATTCGTTAATGCAAATGCTAAATACTTTGTAATGTGATCCGAATGATTTGTTTAATATATTAACTAGAGTTCTAGGGTTTGTCCTTATATATAAGATCCTAATACTCAAAATAGTATATATTTGTATGGGAATAAAATCCCTTTTATGTAAATTTAGACTAATTAAATAAATATAAACAAATAAGCATACAATTAATCTTTTGATTTTTAGTTCTCTCGATAATGGGATAGAGTGACAGTGGGTAGGGCATCTATCTTGAGGTGGATGCAGAGTAATTAGTAGATGTGATGGCCTTTAGTTACGAAGTATATGCATTGAAGGTGATGGAACAACTTCTCACTATCCTTTTCTTGCATTTGTATTTTTGCAGGTGGTGACTCTCATGGCTTCATCAGCTAGTGCTCACCATTTGGGGGGTAAAATAGGAGATGGCGGGCGCGAAAAGGAAAAGAAAAAGAAGAGAACACCAAAGCAGAGGAAGAGATGGTTGTCTGGTGAGGAAGTGTTGGCAGACTTCATGGCATTTGTTGATCAAGAAATCAATGACCCTGCGCTCAGATAGTGGATGGTCCCTATATGGGTGTCGGCTAAGTGTATGGATGGTTCCCCAAGGGTAAGCATTCGTTCAGTGATGGGAAAATTGTTGTTGGATCTAAGATATACAAGAGGTAGATGGAACACTTCTGATGCCACTTAGTCTCTGTCAAGTGCCTCCATGTTTTCCACAGTAGCTAGTTCCTATCTCCTCCATGACAATATAGAAGACACTGTCCACCAGGTAGAGGTAAACTTTGACTATTTCTTGGAGCACCTTCATGCTATCAAGAGACAACATATTTGTTTTCATTTTGCTGTAGAAGTGATAGCCAAGAAGCTACATATAAATTAATATTTTATCTAAATAAACTGAAAACTAAATAAAAATTAACATATATATACTATTTTACCATTATAATATTAAAAAATAATTATTATTCTCATTTTAAAATTTAATCCACCATAAAACATACATTAACACATTGCCTATTGATGCAAACTTTAAATCCAATAATATAAATAATATAAATGTATTAATCAAATAGTATTGTCATTAATAAAAAAGACTATGCACAAATTTTCAAAGGAGCCTATGACTTATAAATGTATTAATCAAATACTATAGTCATTAGTAAAAAGGACTGGACAAATTTTCAAAGGAGACTATGACTAATGTTGTTCGTGACAACGTTTCAAACACTTCATTTTTTTCTAAGAAAATGGAATTAGGTTGTCCATGATGTGGACAATATCCTTGACTAAAGACACTCTTTGTCCACGGCCTGTTCACACTAAAAAAATTTACACTTTTTATTTTATTCAAAAAAATATTTTGATCTCACATTTTATTGCTTTAGAGTGAATGTTATATGTACCTTTTCCAATTAGGAGAGGCTTTAATGCTTAATTGTATAGTTAATCTCACAATAAAAATATTATATTTTAATAATTTTAATAATTATATAATAGTAAATGAAGATTTAATTTTTTTATTTCAAAGTTAATAAAAATTAATGATTTTGAGGTAGAGAATAAAATTTTATTATAAATTTATATAATCAATGTTATTAAATAAAAAAATTAATAAATTTTATTTTACATATTATTTAAATTTATTGATTGTACATAATATAAGTTTTAATTTTTTAACAATTTTTTTAATTATATAAATGGAGTTCAATTATGTCATATCTTAAAATTTTAAGAAATATTTGAGATAAATTTGTTTTATTCAACATGGGTAAATGCTTTTGACCAGACAATATCAGGTGGGCGGGGAGGGGACTGGACTTCGTGACCTCGTGCCTACCACAGGAAGCTCTCGCCAATCGAGCTAGCCCCCAACCCAAATATTTGAGATAAATTAAGGAAGATGGTTTTTAACATTTTTATTTTTATTTTTAAAGGCGAATGAATGACTAAAGGTTCAACTATGCCATGGGTGCTAAATTTATTAAGGAATGACCAAGTATAAATTTTCTACCACATTGCATTGCATCGCCATTACTTTCTTCCAATGCTTTAAACACTATAAGATTGAGTTGTTGTGGACATGGGAAGATCAATGCACCTTAGAGGTATTTATAAAGTAATTTTTATAAAGTTGTAGAGAAATTGTACACACTAAGTCAACTATTTAAATTTAGGAAACAACTAGACTATATAGATATCGACATCTTTGTCCTTTTTAAGTAGATTACAACATGATGAGTAAGCATACATATAAACTAGAAGCCTCCTTCAACTAAGTTACCATGAATAAGAAGAACCAATCCATCAAAGTCACTGAAGGACCTTGAAATTTGTCCAATCACACCTCTAAGTAATTTAAACTTTCGTGGATCAACATAATCATGAAACATAACACCATCCTCACCAATTGAGATTGGAACTAATTGAGCTACAACCCTTCAATGCCTTGTACAATATTTAAATGTTCTATTAAATGATAAATTAGATTAAAAAATTAGATTTTAGATAATTGAGCTAAGATAATTGATAAATGATAGAGAAATTAAGAAGGTTAGGGGTGCTTATCTCCATTTGCCAATTAGAGTAGTTGGTGATAGGTATTTTGCTATATATGATACAAGACACATAGATTATGTCTTTTGATATTGGATCAATACTGCTAGTAATCACATAGATCTATCTCTAAATTTTGTCATTCATATAGATGAGGTTGCACGAGGATCTACTCAAGGTGGCACAAATCTATCTTCTAGTTATGGTTATGTTATCTAATGTCACATACCTTTGCAACTTGCACCCCTATGAATCTATCTGATTGTGGGATCTAATGATACTAAGTACCATAAAAAGTTTATTATTTTCATCATTAGGAAACTATGTAGCTTACACATTTTCAAAAGTGCCTTGTAAGATCATGGAGCTAGGTTGTCCATGATTTGGATGACACCCTTTCAAGGGGTAAGATTCTTGACTAAAGGCACTCCTCCATGCCATGTTTACACTAAAATTTTATAATTCCTTTTTATTTAATTAAAAACTATTTTGATCTTAAATTTCATTGTTCTAGCCTAGTTAATGTCGTATATCTTTCTAATGAGGAAAGACCATAATATTTAATTTTATATTTAATGTTAAATATTATATTCTAATAATTACAAAAAAAGGCATTCTACAATGGTAATAAGGGTGGAGCATAATGGTGTGAGGACCGCCCTTTTTACTTCTGTTCTTATGACTATTTACATTACTGTTATTGATACTTTTTATATTTGTGGGATAGCAGTTCCCGGATTTGTCAAAACTATTAAACTTTATTATGATTTCGGAAAAACTAATTGGGTGATGTTTGGATAAGTTTACATTTCAGAAAAGTTAATTAGGTGATGATGGAAAATTGTAATATGATTTCATTTATGTTAATTAGAACTATGTCATGATAATGCATGTTTTTAAGTTGCTTCGGCTATGATGATTATATGTGGACACTGATCTTGTAATTTAGTGTGCAGGATTTACTAATCGAACCACAGATTTCGGAGATCATTCCGCACCTTGTTATTTGTTATTCCTTGTTAAGCCGATCTGGTTCCACGAGGAACCAAGATCTCTCTGTGTTTGATGTGATGTTGTAATGTGGTCTTTTGTATGGTCGAGTGGGTTAGGTTACCCTCATGTGACACTATTTTATGATTTGTGTTGTAAAAAGATTGAATTTGAATTTCTTTATTTTATTTAAATCTTTGAGGCCTTTTCATGTGCTTTACCTTGACCATGGGTGTCCTGAATGGGTTAAAGTTGACCCTGGGTTATACCCCATGGGTCCAGGGGCCCATTTGGCATGGGTAACCCTTGAGTAACCTCCATCTAGTCATCTTAACCTTCCCCTGAAGTTAAGTGGCGAAAATTGGAGGTATGGAGGGGACATGATGGGTTGTACCAACACCCAACCCATCCCTCTTCAATCCCCAAGGTAAGAGATGACTACAAACCCATCCATTATTGAAGGATTGACTTGAAGTCACCCTCTCCATTAGTGAGATTCCCCCATGTGTTGTGGGGCCATCCATGTGAAGGAGGGAAGAAGAGGCATGGGTCACCTGTCTTTTCCTCCTTTAACTCCTTTTATTTCTCCCATGCGTAAGAGAAATGACATGAGGAGAGGGATAAGGAGTACTCTAGGGATGGGTGAGTGACATAAGCCACCAGGACAGAATAGTGGTTTTGGGGGAGGGTGAGGAGGTGACAAGTGTCACCTCCCCATTCCTCTAAACTGATAAGCATTTTGGGTTATTTGTTTCCAATTTTGGGATGAGAGGGAGTTAGTTGAATTTTGGGAGAGTTTTATTATTTTTGCCAAAAATAGGAAAGTTAGCTTGGAGGAGAGGAAGGGAAGAGGGAGTTGGTGGCTAAGGTTGGAAGAGAACTCTGTGGAGCTCTGCACCAGTTTCATTCCAGGAGGGCTTTGTAAGGTTGGTTGGATTTTTACCTTTCTTTCGCATAGCTGAATGTGTATGTAAAGTTTGTGAAAGTTGCTTATTTGTTTGTGTTTAGATTTGTTTTCTGTGGGGTTTGTTGTCGGGTTGTTTGACAGAGCTTCTCCCACTTGGGAGAAATGCTCATCAAGTTTGGGGTGGGGGAGGAGAGATCCTCCTCGGGTGCATACCTGTTTCCTTCTTTTGGGATGTTGAAAGCCTTGAGGGCATGTATCTGTGACTGTATCTTTGACTTGAGAGTCAAATACAGGTTTCTTAAAAATTTGTGATCAAACTTGGTTTGAGGCCAAGAGAAATTTGTGTTGGTTAAATTATCTGTAAGGGTGACACTCTGGAGTCGAGTGTGTCCACTCTCCTGCCCCTTATGAAACTCACTGTAGTTGAGTTTTCGTGCTGTGTAATGTACCCATGGGTGTTTGTGTGCTTTGGGTTTGTTGTTGTTCCCTGTTGTGAAGTGGAGTGCTTGAGTTACCCAGGTGTGATTATGGTCTCCCTAACTCGGGGGTGACCCTCTTGCGGGTCTACGGAAGGGAGGAGAGCTAGATGAGTGGTGTTTTCTTCTTTGTTTGTCTTTGATACGCAGGTTTCCTCTTGGAGCTTATGGTTGGATTTGGAGAAGTTATATTTATGAAGAAACAGTTAATTCTTCTTTGTCATGAGAATTAGATCATGTTCTTTTCATAAGAGTTGAAGAGAGAGCACCTCTCTCGATATTGATGTAATTTTATTGTCACCCTGGGAGTGAAGGAGATAACCTCCCCACATCCCTTATAAACCTTCGGCCCCGCTGTAATGCTCTTCGCCGCGTGCTGCGCGCAGTACCTTCCCCGCCGCGCGGCCCTTCCGCCACCCAAACTCCGCCCTGTCCAGTGCAGCCTCCGCCGCCACGCTTAGCGTCGCCCTCCACTGTCATATCTCTGCCTTCGCCCTACCCTCCGCCCTCTGGTTCCGTCCGCCGCCGCTATGGCTTCCACCGCCATGTCCCTGCTCATTCACAGCATTAACATATGTGAAATAAGAAATGTTAGGGCTATTTAGCCCTAACATATAAGTTGGACAATATATATGAATGTATAAGCTTTTAGTGGTTAATCCACTAGCTTTTGTTAAATGAAATAAATTATATTTTTATATATATAGACATATATATAGATAACTATATATGTCTATTTATATATCAATATATAATGAATTATTTCATCTATATTTATATATATATTAACAATGGTATCTAATTGAATATTTATATGTTTATATATATATATATATATATATATATTATATTTTAAAAAAAAAGAAGGTTAACAATAGTATGATAGATATCATAAATAAATTATTAAGGTAATCTAGCAATTGTAATAAATAATAGTAATAATAACAACAGTAATTATAAATATGAGAAATATAATTGAATATATATGTTTATATATACATATAAATATATCGTCACATACTTATATTATTTAATTATTAAGACTTTCAGAGAGGCCGTTTTCTCTTTACAATAATAAGAGAAAATAAAATTATAATTTAACGAGAGCATAAAGGAATATACTGTATTACTCCGGGAAGAGTTTCTCAGAAGTTTCAACTATCAACGCGATTCAATAACCGGGAAAATGAAGAGGAAAATTACACGTCACCTTGCTTAAAAGATCACTGGAAATAAACTTAAGAAGCCATCACAGACATTCCTTGTGAGGCCATTTTAATCTCAACTGTAGTAAACGTCCATATAAGTAAACCTGTAAGAGAGTCAGAAGAAGAAAAACTAACATTGGAAAACACAGAGGAGAAAATGAGCGGCAATTCCCACATGGGATAAGAGAAAGAAGTTGATGGACCCTCCTGCCAAAATTTGCTTAGGAACAAGTTTAATTAATACATACGGAGAGGAGAAACCTAGATCAGAGAAAACTAGGAGACCGAGTCCAGCGAAGTAGTAAACCAGTCTATATGACCTGGACCATTCGGGAGTTAGGATTAATGTCAGGAATAGATGCAGTGATAACCCTGATTGATGTAAAATATGAAGAAAGGTCCGGATAAACATAAAGAAAGCATAGAAATCGAAAGAGAGAGAGACTGAAATATAAACAAACTAAATTATCAGAGAAATAGTTAAGGTGAGCGCGATAAAAATACAATCAAAATTAAGACCCAGAGAAAAGGGAAGAGAGAGCAAACGAACCGCCTTGTTGAGAATGCTAAGTCGAAGGAGGAGTATATTTCAGGAAGCAAGAGAGGAGACAGACAACCGTGCCTTGCTAAAAAATGATTCAATAGGGAGATCACGAGTCGGTTTAGTCGGAACAAGGCGTCGTGGGAAGTTGTTAATCTATCAGTGAACCACGTGCATAAAATAGTGTTGAGTAATTCCCACTTACGCCGTAAGGCGTTATGCTGCCGAAATTTGCCGAGATTTAGATTTAGGAACCTTGATAATATCACCCTTGTAATGACGTTAACGGCGTCATAAAGACCCCCTTGTTGGTCTGCTCGCGTCCGGTTGCACGCAATTGTACTTGTACCCTGCCGACAACTGTAGTGTCTTCGCCTTGAGTGAACACCACCGAGCATGCTTACGCATGCGAGGGGGTTTCTAAAGGAAACGTGAGAAATTTTTTGATATTTCGTGTCATACCACATGACAGATGTGGCTATGACACGTGTGTTGTGTGTTGTGACCACATGGAAAATGTGGGCATGACAAATGGCATATGCATGTCAACAAAAAACTCTTATCTTTTATCATAAACATACTATTTAAGAATAAATATAAATATATGAATTACAAATGAAATTAATTTATGTTTTCATTACTATTGCCATTGTCTTTCTTCCTATAAACACAAATTTATAAATATAAATAAAAACTTATATAATACATTTGAACCATCAAGTAAAAGAAGAAGATAAATAAATAAATAAAATTTGATATAACTCAAGACTAATATCTCAACATTTTTTTATATAGATGTATTTAAGATAGGATGCTACTAGCATACCTGTCTTTAGAAAAATCTAAGAAAAGACATTGAGA
Organism: Cunninghamia lanceolata; assembly: GCA_027924645.1. NCBI lineage: Eukaryota > Viridiplantae > Streptophyta > Pinopsida > Cupressales > Cupressaceae > Cunninghamia > Cunninghamia lanceolata. Next base: position 4,887,921 of record BSBN01000077.1, read on the forward strand.
GATATCACTCTTGAAGCACCTATTCCACTTAAACCACAAATCTAGTAGAAAAAAGATACCTTAAGAATAATAACTCTCGACATCTTTTACATAGATTTTTCTAAAGATAGGTATGCTAGCCATATAATTAGTAAATAAAACTTCAATTTTCTTATTAAAAATAATAAAATTAATAATTTTGAAGCAAATAGTTATATAAACTAGTAAAAGCACCAAAGGTGGTATCAAATGGCCGATAGGCATAAATATTTATAGGCCTATAACTAAATAGTATACTTATATTTTTATTGGAAAGTCAATAAATGTAGTTGTTGGTGGAAAAAACTATAAATACTCTAAGAAATTCTGATGAGCCATATAATTAACTCATCTATTCCATGTTATTTATGCTCTTAAGAACTTTCATAGACACTTTGGCATATATAAATACATATTATTATATTTATGTTTCTCTTTTGGTTATATTATGCACATGATTAGTTTTCATTTCCTTTGATGAAATCTCTTGCTTTATTTTACTGAATTACATTTCAAATGTGTATATTTTATGAATTATGGTGCGAAGTTGTGAATGTTTTTATAAGGCTTGCAACAGTATGAACAACCAGTGGTCTCCGGATCCCTCCAGAGCCCTCTGTCCTAAGAACTTGAACTCCGAATAGCTCCAAAAGCTGAGAACCTCCCTCGGATCATCCTCCCCTTGAGTCGATGATCACCACAAGTCCATCCTTGAGTGCAAACATAACTTGTGCTTCAATCATGCAAGCTAAGAAGGGTAACATTGCCACAATGCCATAGTCTTGGTAACTAACTGAAATATCGGTTAACCGACCTCAGTCCCAACTGAAGTGACTTCCATCTTGCATCGCACCATTTCTGGAGAATCATCTAGTTCGCCATGCAGTTAGAATTAACGTAGATCTCTAATCTGTAGTTTTGTTTAGGAATTCTGAATGTAATAAACCATGCAACTGGCTTTAGTCCCAGTTCACTCTAGTTAGACTTACTATTAGTTTTCTTCTTTCAATAATGCTCGACTGTATAAGTAGGAGCAATTCTTTTTTCTTTCTAGTTAGTTCAAAGTTTTTAAGTTTCATAGTAGTTATCACCAGATTGCTGTAACAGGAGGAAAACTCCTTATGCTTGTAATTCTGTCCATTTCTAGACTATGATTTAATATGAAGGGGAATTTCTGCTGAAAGAAGTTAGTTGAGCAAGAGGATTGTCTCTGGTTGGGAAAGTAGGGCCCGCTTACCCATCTAAGGGAAGATCTCTCGATTATTTGGTATTTATGCAATTTTGTTTTAATCTCTGTTAAAATTTTTTCCTTAATATTCAGTGTGATTGTTGTTAATTGTCCCCTATAGGTTAGTTCTTAAAAATCCTAAAAATAGCAAAAAGAGATAGTTCTTTTCTTTATCAGCATTGTCATATTTAGAGTGTTTCATTGTTGTAGAATAACAGTGGATTCGATTGATCTTCATTTACTTTTTCAGCATGATAGATTAATTTATTTTCCAGCAAGTGTGTTTGTTTCCGGCAATTTAAGATAGTTTCCTTTCCTGCAAAGTGTGTTTCCTTTCCAACAATTTAAGATAGTTTCCTTCCCAGCAAAGTGTGTTTATTTCTCAACAATTAGATAGATCTTTATTTCTGCATGCACTTTCAATTATGATGAGGCCGACAAACCAAGTCCCATTCACCAAAACACTCGACCAAAACTCCCATTCTAAGAAGTCTTATCGCAGATAGCTCCAAACACCTCCAGATTGATAAAAGTAAATGGTGATGCATTAAAAAAGCACTACTTTGACATCATCATTAACAACACAACATTCATAACTCTTTCCCATTTCGAATTAGTGTTAGAAGATCAAGAGAGGAACATGCTAAACTCCATTGTAAGAAGCCACTACAGAATCATTCACAGTTGGACAATCAAATGGGTCACAAGAAGAAAGCAGAACCAGAGAATCCCATTTTTGACGATGCAAGTGCGCAAATATTTCAGCAAGCAAGGTGGCTTGAATTCCTACATAAATTTGAAGGGTTCGAGGTAGAGTTGATTGAAGAATTTGTCACAAATTTCCATCAAACCTTCACCATCGTCAAAGGGGTAAGATTTCAAATTAACCCAATTGTCATCAGTCAACTTTCTAGTATTCCTATTTTTGGGGTTAATATGTTTACAAGTAAACCCTCCTATGAGGAGTTAATTCAGAACTTCCATGTTGCTCCGAAGCCCCTGCCCTGGTACATTGTAAATAGGGGAGCAACAAAAGGTATTGAGAGGACCAGTCTTCCAAACCCATGGAAGACTATAGTCCTATGGGTCATGAAATTCTTTACATGCGAAGGGCAATATGGTATAGTCTTAGGCCATGGTATGAGATTGATCACACATCTGAGGCATGGAGCCAATAACCCTCAGTATCTGATAAACATCCCTACTTTTCTGCATGCCAATTTGGTCACCATGATGACTAAAAGAAGGGACAAGGAAGGACAAATCACTCACCCTGGTTTAATGCACTTGATTATGAAGCACCACTTCCTGTCATAGGAAGATGGTCAAATGAAGTGGGAAGATTTCTTGGCCTTGCAACCACGAAGGAAGAAGGCAAAGTGCCAAGCCTCTGCCATATCTATTTCAAGCGACCTTGTCGTAGTTTCGTCACAACCTACAGAGGTTCAGTCTAGACAGCTCCGGAGAAGGATAGAACAGAGTGCCCAAGAAAGTGCAGCTATTGATACTAGAATCTGTCACCCCTGATTAATCATCTCTTCAGATGAAGAGGAACAACAAAACCCTATAACCATCGCAGGAGAGCATTCATCCCCTGCTGCACAGCTAGCAGAAGAAGAGGCTCAGGAGGAAGAAAGAGTTGAAGAGGTTAGTGGCAGTGGAATGCCTAAAGAAATTGGTGAAGAAAGTGTCCCTAAGGAAATAGGGCAAGCTGTAAATGTCCCTGAAGAAACTGAACAAGCTACTTTGCAGCATAGCCACAGAAAAGGTAAGGAAATCCTTGAAGAGGGTTCTGAAGACACTGTTGCACCAGAAACAAGGTATGCCCTCAATCTTTCTAAGATTGAATTTGAGTTAAAACAGTGTAAAACACAGTTGGAGGACATGGCCTTGCAATTAAAATCTAAAGATGAGGATTTTGAGAAAAAGATGGCAAAAGTAGATGAAGAGAAACAAGAAAAAAAAAAGAAATTTTTGCTTCTAAGAAATAAATTGAAAATCATAAAAATATGGTGGCCCAGAGGGATACACAGATTACTCAACTTAGGCAAAAGATGACCCAACAAAACCCTGCACCTATTCCATTAAAAATATATGCACAAAATTCACAACTAGCACCGGAGAACAGATAGCTCCAGAGAGAAATTAGACAACTCTAGAGAGAATTAGAAACCATAAGACATAAGAAGTTGATAGTTGAGAAAAATTTGGCCCTGGCTTGCGAAACAGGGGAAACCCTGCTAGCTCAAAGGGCACCATCTAGTATATATGCCCTGTTCCTGAGAGAGCAATATTTAAGGTGGAAATTGTTAAGGATAAGCTGTAATCTTCCTTTTGACTTTGATAGTGACATGGAATTTGTAAAGTGTTATTTGCAAAATACCAAGGACCAGCAAAATCTATTGTGTGAGTTTTTCTAACATGGTCATATCATGGGCCATGTAAACACTTCAATGCTGAATTTGTATGTGGGAGAACTACAAATCAGGAGCTATCTATCTCTACTCAATAACCATAGATTATGAGCAGATAGAATGGAAGAGTATAATGTTGCTGTAGGGTCCATTGGGTTATTGATGTGCCATGAATGTCCCAAAACTACTTAGTTCACCAACACTTTCAAGGCAAATGTTTACAGGCAAGGTATTACAGGTCAATATGTGTAAAATCTGAATTCTTGTATTGCTGACTTTTTCGCCATTGCTAGATATCTTCCAAATGCAGCAGTTTCAAGCTGCATAAACAAGTTTGAGGACTTGCCCCAAGTTTTCAAGAGGAGAGAGCCTATTTCACCCACCAATATTAGATGGATGACTAATAATGTATGAAAGATTATACCATTAATTTAGCAGAAACAACAAAACTGGGTTGGAATGAGATTCAGGCCTCCCTTAATTCTAATGCCAGATCCTCGATTGAATCATCCACCAGGGCATGGAATGAGAGAAGGGAAATTCAACAAGTGGTTCAACAGGGTGCAAGAAATGATGGGTTCCAGCCAATGGGGAGACAACTGTCCCAGTATGACTATGATGAGGATTATGATTGCAACTAGAAAATGGAAGGTAAAAACATATTGGATGAAGTAGACTAAGCACAACCATGAGGACATGGCATATGTTCAGTAGGGGGAGATGATGAGCCATATAATTGACTCATCTATTCCATGTTATTTCTGCTCTTAAGAACTTTCACAGACACTTTGGCATATATAAATACATATTATTATAATTATGTTTGTCTTTTGGTTAGATTATGCACATGATTAGTTTTCATTTCCTTTGATGAAATCTCTTGCTTTATTTTACTGGATTACATTTCAAACGTGCATATTTTATGAATTATGGTGCGAAGTTGTGAATGTTTTTATAAGGCTTGCAGCAATATGAACAACCGGTGGTCTCCGGATCCCTTTAGAGCCCTCTGTCCTGAGAAGAACCTGAACTCTGGATAGTTCCAGATGCTAAAAACCTCCCTCAGATCATCCTCCCATTGAGTCGATGATCGCCACAAGTCCATCCTTGAGTGCAAACATAACTTGTGCTTCAATCACACAAGCTAAGAAGGGTAACATTGCCACGACACCATAATCTTGGTGACTAATTAAAATATCAGTTAACCAACCTCAGTCCCAACTGAAGTGACTTCCATCTTGCTTCACACCGTTTTTGAAGAATCATCTAGTTCACCATGCAGTTAGAATTAACGCAGATCTCTAATCTGCAGTTATGTTTAGGAATTCTAAATGTAATAAACCATGCAACTGGCTTTAGTCCCAGTTCGCTCCAGTTAGACTTACTATTAGTTTTCTTCTTCCAATAATGCTCGACTGTATAAGTAGGAGCAATTCATTTTTCTTTCTAGTTAGTTCAAAGTTTTTAAGTTTCATAGTAGTTATCGCCATATTGCTGTAACAGGAGGAAAACTCCTCATGCTTGTAATTCTGTCCATTTCTGGACTATGATTTAATATGAAGGGGAATTTCTACTGAAAGAAGTTAGTTGAGCAAGAGGATCATCTTTGGTTGGGAAAGTAGGGCCCACTTACCCATCTAAGGGAAGATCTCTTGATTATTTGGTATTTATACAATTCTGTTTTAATCTCTGTTAAAGTTTTTTCCTTAATATTCTGTGTGATTGTTGTTAATTGTCCCCTGCAGGTTAGTTCTTAAAAATCCTAAAAATACCAAAAAGAGAGTTCTTTTCTTTATCAGCATTGTCATATTCAGAGTGTTTCATTGCTATAGAATAACAGTGGATTCAATTGATCTTCATTTACTTTTTCAGTATGATAGATTAATTTCTTTTCCAGCAAGTGTGTTTCCAACAATTTAAGATAGTTTCCTTTCCTACAAAGTGTGTTTCCTTTCCTGCAAAGTGTGTTTCCTTTCCAGCAATTTAAGATAGTTTCCTTCCCAACAAAGTGTGTTTATTTCTCAACAATTAGATAGATCTTTATTTCTGCATGCACTTTCAATTCTGACGAGGCCGACAAACCAAGTCCCATTCACTAAAACACTTGACCAAAACCCCCATTCTAAGAAGTCTTATCACAGATAGCTCCAGACACCTCCGGATTGATAAAAGTAAATGGTGATGCATTAACAAAGCACTACTTCGACCTCATCAAATTCATTTTTTTTTCAAACAAAAATTAATGAAATGGTATTAAAGGAATAACCACATGAACTAAATCATGAATTAAACATTAGAGAACTAAATCATAAAGAAACCATATATTTAGTAATTGCAAGATCTTTTCATCTTGTAGAAAGCTCTTGTTCCCCCTTTATAATTGCCTTGTTATGCTATGTCTACAAATAATAAAAAATATTTAATACCATAAGAATTTTAGAGTCTTGAAGACATTGCAATAACAAAGAAAAATGTATAATAACAACATGGAAATATATTAATGTTTTAAATGTAACTTTTAATAAATCACATTAGGATATCATATTAAATAGTAAGCTATATGAAATAAGATCACATCAAATATTTTATTTTATACAATTATAATTACATGGATAGAATTGAAAAAGAAATTATTATTGCAAGTACAAAGACCATAACATTATTTTTAACAACACAATATTCATTTATGTAAATGAACAACAAATAAATTGAATATTTATTAGATTTTCTCTCAATGATCAACTTAGAGACAACGATTGCAATCAATGCTCTTCATTTTTCCTATTCTTAACATAATTTGCATTTTCTATCTTAATGTACCATTCAAATGAGAATGGTGGTGATATTCTCAAATTTTTGAGAGATTTAACTCAAGAGATAGCAATGAATGTTAAACCAGCCCTCTCTACATCACCAATATTTATTGTGGCTCTTTCCAATGTTAACCCAAGTGTGACTTGTGTATTGTTAAAGCCCATACCATTTTGAGGGGGATTTGTGTTCCTCTTGTAATAGGTCAAAGAGGGACAAACTTTGGGTTGTTAACATCCCAAGGCATACCTACATAGTTATCAAATTCCATAATCACACATAGTTATCATTTGTTCAACCCATTAGGGTTTTCTAATCATCATATATTACAATTGCATTCCTAATGTTTGTCCACATTTCACTAAATCTAACTTGTTTTGGATCATGCTCTTGTTGATGAAAAATTATGTCCAAAGTCACAATTGTTTGGAATGTAGTCAACAATGCTTTACCATAAGTGTTACCTGTAAAAATAGAAAGTATAAATTTTCAAAATAGATTAAGAAACAAAACATTTACACTAATAAAATTTAGAAGGATAGTACTATAATAAGTGACACCTGCATATAGTGGTATGTCTCGCACAGGAGGTAATTGGGCAAGGTCACCAACAAGGATAACTGACCTTCCATCGAAATCTTTTGTCATGTAATGGAAATAATTGTTTCAAGCACATGTTGATATCAACAAACAATTTTGGGCCTATAAAGCTCATTTCATCAATGAGAATATATTAGATATGCTTGATATCTTCTTGTACAATAGTTAATGATTGACCACTCAAAGGCTTGAAATTTTTAACTAGAATTTTAAGGATGCATGAACTGTAGTGGCACATATGTTGAAATCAACAACTCCTGTTAGTGCAAGTAGCAGCAAGGGGAATTTTCCATTGATTAACGTACTATCCATTACATGCCTAATACAATTAATTAGGTAAGGTTTCCCCATTCCAGCAGTTCCTTGGATGATCATCTTAAGATGTTCAACATTATCAAGTAATTCAGAATGTCTCATGATAGCATCAAATGCAATTCATTGCTTTTCACCTGAATTAATTAAAGGATTAAATTGATGATGAATTTCTCTTTAGGTCCTAGATTTCCTAGTCGGCTTGACTCTATGAATTCTATGGTTGTTTCATGTAAAACATTGGCAATTGATACCGATTCCAATCATACTTTGTGTCGAAGTCTCACCTACCAAGAAGCTCAATATCAGATAATTGAAAATCTTGTTGTGGAGCCAAACTAGACAAAACCCTCCACTCCTCCATTTCTACATTATCATCAAGAGCATTATCTTCAAGCTTAGCATCATTAGTCTCTTAAGAAACAAGTGTGCGGTTTACATGCCATGCATGATATGCATTTTTAATTTTCTCCCAATGTTGAATAATGACTTATTTCTCATCTACAATATCATCTCTAATGTTATGAAATAGTTTATATAATAACAACTCACTCTAACAAAAAACCTCATATTCAGGTGAGTCACTTTTTGGAATTGAAAGATATTTCGGCCACACTTCAATTGTTGGTATATCTCGTGGCTTCCATTTTTGATATCTACAACATGGAGAATATGACCAAGATCTTGCAACTTCTATCATACATAGGTGATCTAATTGTGCATGATCATATTAAGAGGTCCAACATTATCAAGTAATTCAGAATGTCTGATGATTGCATCAAATGCAATTCATTGCTTTTCACCTAAATTAATTGAAGGATTAAATTGATGATGGAGTTCTCTTTGGACTAGATTTCCTAGTCAGCTTGACTTTATGAATTCTACGATTGTTTCCTGTAAAATAGTGGCAATTGATACCAATTCCAATCATACTATGTGTCGAAGTATCGCCTACGAAGAATCTCAATATTAGATAACTGAAAATCTTGTTGTGGAGACACTCTAGAAAAAACCTACCACTCCTTCATTTCTACATTGTCATCAAGAGCATTATCTTCAATCTTCACATCATTAGCATCAGTAGTCTCTTAAGAAACAAGTGTCCAGTCTACATGCCATGCATGATATGTATTTTTAATTTTAGATCACAATGTTGAATAATGACTTATTTTTCATCTACAATATCAACTCTAATGTTATGAAATGGTTTATATAATAAAAAATCACTCCAACAAAAAAAACTCATATTTAGGTGAGTCACTTTTTGGAATCAAAAGATATTTCAACCACTCTAACAATTGCTGGTATATCTCATAGCTTCCATTTCTGATATCTACGACGTGGAGAATATGACCAAGATCTTAAAAATTCTATCATACATAGGTGATCTAATTGTGCAGGGTGCTCCATATATGCATGGATGAAGTTTGTTTCAGATGGATCATCATCATGGTTGAAATTTACACAATGGAACACCTTTCATCCAACATTCAAAGAAATGAAGGACCTAGTGCACTCAACCAGAGGTAGTTTTAGTAGCATATGACATGTATCTTGTGCACCTATATCACATTCAACAACTGTTTCAATTAGGAAACTTCTGTATGCACATAATATAGGGTCAAATAGGCTATTTGTGGTGGAAATCCTAGTCAACATGTCATAATAACTCTTTGAACTCTTTTCTGCTTTAGACAAATATTTTGCAATATATTTTAAAATTACATGAATAGACAATATTGGTTTACAGTCTATGTTTCCCCTCCATATGGAAAGCATATCTAGGTTATGAACATTCACTCTCTTAGCATTTCATGTTGGTAAATACTTTTTTGTGTCCAGTATCATCGATGAATAATTTGGATTCACTTTGCAATTGCCAAGGAGCATTGTAGCAACAAACATTGATTTGACCCTTCTTTCGTAGACATGTATCCAAGCTACATAAATGTTATGAAGTTCAACATGATTTAATAAATCTATGTAATCTACAATTTGATCTGTAGCCAAAATTTTAGTTGTGTCCATCAAACAAGAATCTTCTTTTGTAGATCGTGGCATGAATACAGTTCCTTCATTCTCTTCAAGAGGATTCCATGCAATTATGTATTTGTCATAGAAGTCCTTTGACTTTTGAAGGTCATTTGGATTTTTCCAATCCAATGTATCTACATTAGGTGCACCCTCTATCCATACAACCAAATGCTCATGCACTGAACATCGATGTTGCCACTCCTTTCTATAAAAACATAACACAATATTATTAGAGGTAAATACTATGTATTTTTATAACATATAAATTTTATTCACAATTATACTAATTTTTAATTAAATACCTTGCCTATAGATCTTTTACTTGAAAATGTTTGAAGAGGATCTCTTGATGAAATTTTTTGAAGCAATGCGCCATGTACATAGCAAAAATATGGGGATTTTCAATTATATTTTTTTCTCCACTTGTATGCATCCTTCAGTCTGATGGGGCTTGTGTTGGTATTAGTTGATGGAGATCAAACCATTTTATATCAGTTTTTGTTAGGGTTGGCCAACAAAAGCTATCAATTAAATTCAAATAAAGATTAAATAGAGGAATGGAAATACACAGAAATAATAAAAGCGAAAGACAAGTTTTAACGTGGTTCACCCAAACTCGGGCCACATCCACCAAACAGAGAGTCCAATATTATTATCCAATAAATCAAACCGATTACAACCAGCAATCCCTGCAACTTAATACCGTTGCAAATGCTACAATACAATATCAATGGAAACCCTAAACCTTAGCCTTTTTTATCAAGCCTTATGTCAGGTACAAAAATTGGGTTTTTTATGTCAGCTAATAGAAAAATAACTCCCGACGCCTTTATAAAATAATAGGCAATTTTTGTTTCGAGGGCACTACCCCTAGTAGCCCCCGCTGGGGGCGTTGCCCCTAGAACCCCACCGTGGGCTCCACCCCAGGGCCCCCGCCAGGGGGATAAGCCCCCGTCCCCCGCAGGAGGGGCTCTGCCCCCCTGCACTCCCCCGTTAAATAATTTGGGGGGAAACTGCGCTGATAAAAGTGGGGAAAATTTAACCTCTAAGTTTGATTAGGCTCCATATAACAACAATCTCCCACTTGGAGACTAATCATAACACCGCTGACCTTGTAGCTCCCACTAGAAATAAGCACCCCGGACTCTGTTGTTCTGATTTTGTTCTCAGTCTTGAAGACCAGCCGAAGCTGAAGAGGAGCTCAGCTTCTCCCTTGTCACTACCTTTGTAAACATATCCGCTGGATTTTTATCTATATGTATCTTTTTTAATCTTAATTGTCCATCATCCAACACTGATTGAATGAAGTGATACCTCAACTGTATGTGTTTGGTCTTGAATGCAAGGCAGAATTCTTTGCAAGATGTATGGCACTCTGATTGTCCGTAAACAAATAATTGTTAGCCTATTGTTTGCCCAATTTTTCCATGAAAGATTGCAGCCATATCATCTCCTTGCTTGCCTCTGTTGCAGCTACATACTCTGCCTCCATGGTGGATAAAGCAACCACCTTTTACAACCGTGAGATCCAACTCACCCTGTCCCACCTACAATAAAGACATAACCTGTAGTACTCTGCCTGGTATCAATAGCCCCTACCAAATCTAATTCTACATAGCCTGCTAAATTAGTATTGGAGCCCCCAAAACATAAGTGTTTATTGGATGTACCTGTCAAATATCTGAGAATCCATTTCACTGCATTCTAATGCTCCAATCCAGGATGACTCATATGCCTGCTTACGACTCCTACAGCATGTGCAATATTTGGTCTCATGCATACCATGGCATACATTAAACTTCCTACAGCTAAAACATATGGTACCTTGGACATTTTGTCTTCCTCTTCTTGTGTCTTTGGACACATCTCCTTAGTCAATTTCAAATGACTAGGCAAAGGTGTGCTGACAACTTTTGCATTCTCCATATGGAATCTTTGCAACACCTTTTCAACATAATCAGCCTAAGATAGAGTCAATTTCCTATTCTTCCTATCTCTGCAAATTTTCATAAAAAAAGGATTTGTTTTGCTGCCCCCAAATCCTTCATAGCAAATGACTATGCTAACTGCTATTTTAACTCTCTTATGTGATCCATGTTAGACCCAACTACAAGCATGTCATCAACATATAAACATAAAATAATGTACCTGTCATTATCCAACCTCTTAAATAAACACAATGGTTAGAATTACACCGGCTATAGCCTTGTTCAGTCATAAAATTATCAAATTTTAAATACCATTGCCGAGGTGCTTGTTTCAAGCCATATAAACTCTTCTTCAATCTGCACACTAGTTTCTCCTTACCATTGACCTCAAATCCTTGGGGCTGTTCCATGTATATCTCCTCCAAATCACCATGGAGAAAGGTAGTTTTCACATCCAACTATTCCAAATGCAAATCTTCAGTAGACACAATACTTAAAATAGTACGAATAGAAGTCATCTTGACAACCAGAGAAAATATCTCAGCAAAATCAATACCCTTTTTCTATCCAAATCCTTTTACAACTAACCTGGCTTTGAATAATTTCTTACCTCCATCTTCCTCTTTCAACTGATAAACCCATTTGTTTGGTAAAGCTTTTTTACCTGCAGACAACATACATAATTCCCAAGTCTAATTCTTCAGCAAGGAGTCCATTTATTTTTTCGTTGCAAGCTCCCACTGAACCTTTGTATCCACCTGCATAGCTTCATCATACCCTTCTGGTTCACCAACATATGTTAACAAAATAGAATACAAAGAGGGAGAAAACCTTTTAGGAGGTCTACTTAGCTTTGTTGACCGTCTAACATTCACTGGAGTTTGTGGTATTTCTTGTTGTTGTTGTGGAGCATGAGGAACTACTGGAACATCACTATTTGGAGTATCATCCAGCACCACATAATCCTTTTCTTTCTTCTCATGTTGATGCAATTGATCTTTGTACAACACCTTCTCATTGAATATAACATCCCTGCTTCTCACAATTTTCTAATTTTTAAAATCCCAAAGCCTATAACTAAATTCATTAATGCCATATCCAACAAAAGTACATTTTTTTTTAATTTTGCATCCAGCTTGGTTCTATTTTAAGAATCTACATGTGAAAATGCTTCACATCTGAAGGTTTTGAGAAAAGAATAACTCGCCTTCTTACCTGTCCATGCTTCCTCTAAAATACCATAGCCCAAAAGAACTAAAGGACCTCTATTAATTAAATATACAGTGGTGTTGACAACCTCTGCCCACATGTTTAAAGGCAGCCCAACATGCAATCTCATGGTCCTTGCATGCTCCATTACTATCCTATTCATGCGTTCAGCCACTCCATTTTCTTATGGAGTCCCTAGAACCATTTTCTGCCTACGAATTCTATTAAAGGAACAATAATCCTCAAATTCTTTGCTGCAATACTCACCACCATTATCAGATCTGAGACATTTTAATCTTTTACCTATCTCATTCTTAACCAAGCTTCTCCATTTCTTAAATGTTTCAAATACATCAGATTTCTGCCAGAGGAAATAAATCCAAACCTTCCTAGTTGCATCATCTATGAATGTAACATAATACCGAGAGCCACCAAGAGAAGATACCTGAGCCTGTCCCCATACATCTGTATGCACAAGCTCCAACTTTTCATCTTTCTTTTGCTTCCATCCTTGAGAAAACTGACTCTCTTTTGTTTTCCATACACACAACTTTCACAAAAATCCATATTAATACATTTCAGACCTGGTAAAACTTTCTTAGAATGAAGTACCTTCATACCTTTTTCACTCATATGCCCAAGTCTATTATGCCACAGTGTTGTCTCAAAACTTGCAACGACTATTTCAGTCTCTTCCTGTGAACCTACAACAACTATTCCTCAACCTGTTTATTTTTTATCTGTAATAGCTAAAGTAGAAGGAACAGTATGAACTGTACAAAGATATAAGGTGCCTACTTTCACACCTTTTGCTACTACTAAGGCACCTCTTGAAACCTTCCAATTTTTATCAGTAAATATAACAATGCAACCTTCATCAGCTAGCTGCCTTGTTGAAATTAAATTCCTACTCAGCCTTGGAACGTGCTTTACTTTTTGTAGTAGCCAATGATTCCCATTTTGCAACTTAATCTTGATTCTTCCCTTTCCAACAATCTCACAGGGTTCGTTATCTCCCAAATAAACTAGCCCAAAATCCCCTTGGACATAATCAAGAAAATAACTTCTATGGGGTGTAGCATGAAATGAGGCCCATGAATCATCAGCATTATCTAGGGAAAGAATCAAAGCATCATCTTCAGATTTATTACTTACCACATTTGCCTCCTTATTTCCTTCTTGTTTGTCTCCTTTATTCTTCTGAGACCAGCAATCTTTCTTTAGATGACCTGGTTTCCCACAGTACCAGCAATCCTTCTGTCCTCTGGATTGGGATCTCTTGTCCTTTGATTTTCCTCGTGACTTCCCATGACCTCCAGAACCTTTTCCTTTCTCCTTTGATCTGCCCTACTTTCTGCATTCAAAACACTACCTGATGTGGACCCTCCTGAGCTTTTCCGTCACATTTCCTCACTAAGGATAACACCAACAACATCATCAAATTTTAAAGTATTTGAACCAGAGACAGAGTTACTTACAACCATTACCAAGCTATTCTAGCTTTCTAGCAAAGAATATAAAACCAAGAGAGCCCTCACCTCTTCATCAAATTTCACTTTTATAGAAGTTAATTGACTGACAATCGTATTAAACTCATTTAAATGATCTGTCACAAATCCACCTTCAATCATTTTCAGATTAAACAAACGCTTCATGAGAAATACCTTATTTGAGGCTGAGGGTTTTTCATACAATTTAGCCAAAGCTTTCATCAGTTCACTTGTTGTCTTCTCTTCTATTATATTGAATGCCACCGATGGTGCTAGGCACAACCGAATGGTTCCCAGTGCCTTTCTGTCCAGAAGTTCCCAATCCTCATCCCTCATTCCTGTCAGTTTATTGGATACTCCTTCCAATGGCCTCCATAAATCCTTCTGATAGAGATAATCCTCCATCTGCATCTTCCATAACTGATAGTTCTGCCCATTGAATTTGTCTACCTTAAATTTACCCTTGTTTGCCATTGCTCCCACTCAACTGTGAGACTCCCACTCAACCGTGAGACCTTCCTACAAATGATAATTGAACACAACCCGCTTTGATACCACTTGTTAGGGTTAGCCGATAGAAGATATCAATTAAATGCAAATAAAGATTAAACAGAGGAATGGAAATACACAGAAATAATAGCAACGAGAGACAAGTTTTAACATGGTTCACCCAAACTCAGGCTACATCCACCAAACAGAGAGCCCAATATTATTATCCAATAAATCAAACTGATTACAATCAGCAATCGCTGCAACTCAATACCACTGCAAATGGTACAATACAGTATCAACGAAAACCCTAACCCTTAGTTGCTTTTATCAAGCCTTATATTGGTAGGGTTTTTTTTATGTCGGCTAATAGAAAAATAACTCTCGATGCCTTTATAAAATAATAGGTAATTTTTGCTTCGAGGGCGTTGCCCCCAGACCCCCACCATGGGCTCTGCCCCCAGGCTCCCGCTGGGGGGATAAGCCCATCGGACCCCGCAAGAGGGGCTCCACCCCCTGCACTCCCCGTTAAATAATTTGGGGGGAAACCACGCCAATAAAAGTGGGGAAAATTTAACCTCCAAGTCTGATTAGGCTCCATATATCAACAGTTGCATGCACTCAAATTTATGAAAAAGGTAGGGCAACCCAATTGTGTTATCATATCAATCAATTCATTCTTGTATGTGTGCCAGTAAGCCTTAGTTCCTCTTAGTTGACATCCATAATGTATCACTTGCTCACATAGGCAATCGTCAGGGAAATCTCTCAAATGTTGTAGCAAATCTACAATTATCACAGGTACACCATCCTCTACATTTTTTACAAGTATTGTAGTTGTTTCTTGACTCTGTTGTCTCAATATCATATTTAATAGTAAATACTAAAATCTGGGATGTCTTACAAACCTATTATCATAATACCTCATCATATGTAAAGCATATTCATGTATACAGACAATTTTTATGTGTGGTTGTAACCATTATGCTTCACCAATAGGAAATAGAGTAGGAAATTCCATATCAAACAACCCTTCTGTGGTGTATTCATTAATTGGTAAAAGACCAGTATGGGGCCAATCAATCATATCAATTGATTTGTTACCATTATTCTCAACAAATCTCCTCACTTCTTCCATTTCTCATTGTGTTGAACCAAATCTAGTTGCAAAAGATGAAGGTTGATGTTGAGGTTCATCTTCTCATGCTAAACTATCATCACATGCATTTGATATGTCTGCATCATTAATATTGGATTGCATAAATTTCAAGCTTTTAGAGACATCCATCTCTTCTTCTGGTAGTGGGTCATGATTGAGTTTTCCTCAAGTTCCACATCTCTATAGTATTTATCATATCTTATTTTATATTGTAGTGCAGCCAATACATGTGATCTTTTAACATAACAATCACAATATACCTATATTGGGTCTGAATGCCTTCTCACAATCAAAATGTCAAGATCACATATCCACCATAGTAGGCACCTTGCAACTGTAGTTGTATCTTGTGGGAAATTAATAGTGTGTCCTTTGTATGTGTATTGGCCACCACAAGAATGGGTAACTTGTATGATTGTATTCACTCTAGTAATAAGCATTTACTCAGCTTGAGTAAGCACTTGTAGAACATAAGGTTGCTCCCCAGGATCCATGTTATTCCATTTAGATAGTCAATGTCCATATCACTCACATTAGCACCTAACACAAGAAGGCCCTTCATTTGATTGACTAATTTTTATTCTAGGGTATTTCCTCTTTACAAATTGAACAATTTGAATAATAGTTAGTTGATCTATCCTATTGTAAAAGATTTTTTGTCTTTCATGCAATCTATCACTAAGTTTAACTTGGGGACTACAAGCAACATGTGGTGTAGATAAAGCTCCATCATCATTAGGGGTGTACATAAATGTAAAATCTATTTCAAATTCATCCATCCATATATCAATATCTTCCCCAAAATCAAGACCATCACATCTACTATTCTCATTTAAAACACGATCTTTGTCATAAGAGTGGCAACCAAAAAGGATGGATTGCCAATTGGAAGGACTTGCTTCACTTGGATATGGACCATACCACACATATTGGTCATTCCAAAATAATTTACATTTGCCTCTTTTTGTCATTAGTTGTTGTGGTACATGCAGGATTTCCATGGGAGCGAAAGTTGAATTCAAAGATCTGCATTCAAGTGAACTATTTGCAACATTACATTGTAGGTGTTGTTGTTGAGTGGGATGAATGTAAGTGTCATGAACCATGTCCACATTATCTGTATGTCGTGGAAGATGAAGATCATGCATAATTTTAGATGAAATTTGTGTATGGATGTCTAGGAGACCAATATTAATATCATTTAGTGGGGAGGAATACAACTAGTATGAGGAGAATGCACATTATCAATATTATCTTCCTTAGATAGTTTATATCATCTTCACTCTGCTACAACCCAATGTTACTGATATATCATGCTCTTGGACATCTGTTATATTCTCTATCTCTCTCCCTCTCTCCTCATATGATAATTTCCCTTTCCCTATTTATATCTTCACGTCTAGAAGCATACAAATCTCAACGACGTGCATTTCTACATTTCCTTGTAGAAATTACACTATTCTCATCATCTACATCAACATCAACATGCACAGTATTATTCTGGTTCAATCTATCTTACTTTTTTGGCAATGACACATTTGAGTACCTCAAGACACTATTAGTATAGAATAAGTAGACTATATATTATCACCAACAACTATAATTCCATCATTTATCATCTCCTCTAATATTGAGGATATATCTTCATTAGATAGGTTATCATCATTCACTCTACTACAACCCAATGTCATTGATATTTCATGCTCTTAGACATCTATTACATTTTGTTCTTTTAACTCTCTTTTCTCATATGATAATTTTCCCTTCACTTATTTATTTCTTCATGTCTAGAAGCATACAAAGCTCAACGACATGCATTTCTATGTTGGTATGTAGAAATTACATTATTCTCAACATCTACATCAACATCAACATGCACAATATTATTCTGGTTTAATCTATCTAACTCTATAGGCAACAACACATTTGTCTCCCTCAAGACACTATCAATATTTGTACCTAATGGAAGAGAATGCATAGAATGCATATTATCACCAATAACCATAATTGCATCATTTACCCTATCCTTTAATATTGAGGATATATCTTCATTAGATAGGTTATTATCATTCACTCTACTACAACCCAATGTCACTGATATTTCATGCTCTTGGACATTTGTTATATTTTATGCTTCTCTCTCTCTTCTCATACGATAGTTTTCCCTTCTTCACTTGTTTATACCTTCGCGTCTAGAAGCATACAAAGCTTGATGACGTGCATTTCTATTCTAGCATGTAGAAACTACAATACCCTCAACAACTACATCAACAACAACATGCACCATATTATTCTGGTTCAATCTATCTAACTTTGTAGGTAATGGCACATTTGTGTCCCTCAATACACTATCAGTAACTATACTTGACGGAAGAGAACACATAGAATATATATTATCACCAATAACTATAATTCCATCATTTACCCTATCCTCTAATATCACGGATATATCATGCCTTTGAACTTCTTTTATGTTTTGTGTTGTTGTTTCTTTTCTTTGACAATATAACTCTATTTTTTGCCTATTTATATCTTCACTCCTGGAAGCATACCACGATTTGTTAATTGCATTTCTATGTTAACATGTAAAATTTTTACTATTCTCAATAACCACATTAGGAGCAGTAGATACGATATTTTCTTGATTCAACTCATCAAACTCCATACACAAGGGAATACTCGCGGCCCTCATGAAATCAATAACTTTCCTTTCTACTATTCCTCTATAATGTGATTCAATTAATATAGGAGGCACACCATTCTGAAACACATAATCAAAATTGAAGATAAGATTAAAGTTTTACATCTATAAGAACATAACATACAAGTATTATAAGCTATTAATGGGAGAGCATTGTCTTATATCAACAACATAAATACATCAATAATTGAGATTATGTGAAATGTGTTTTAAAATTTGTAAAAGTTTAATTATTAGATATACATATATTAAAGTGATTAAATATTATACAATTCTGTAAACTTAAAATGTTATATATAGCAATGAGACATGTAACCCAATTTTAAGAAAGCATTAATTAATTTTCACATGATATTTACTACAATTAGATACACAATATTTAATTAAATAACATATATTTAATGTATTACAGTAATGAACAAAAATTGATAATGATGACATCATTTTTATTCAAACTCCATGGAATCATGTATAAATTTACATACATGTCAAATATATAAACATAAATGTTCATACATGTCAAATATAAACTTAAATGTCTATCCCAAACATAATCATGTCCATACATAGATGCATAAATGTCCATACATGCCAAATATAAACATAAATTTCCATCCCAAACATAAACATGTCCATTCATAGATGCATAAATGCCCATACATACCAAATATAAACATAAATGCCCATACTGTTATATACCTAGGGATATGATATCCAATATATGCTGAAATAGAATAAACCCTTGAGGTAGGGTAACACCCTACAATACTCCTTATGGAAGAAGCTACTCCACGCTATATCTCCAAGAGATCTCCAATACAATATCATACTCTACACATATCCTTACATTGATAATCACCTCCTTTATATATACCTCCTCTTAATAACATAATGGAGGAGTAATCGTAATGAAGGTCTACTCAACACCTGATATAATTAATTATACTACTTGTCTACATGACCCAATATAACTAACTTAAGGGATGTGTGCCACATGTCAACATCTCCATCCATCTAAATACATTATAATATTACATCCCTAGGTATATAACATAAACATAAACACAAATGTCCATATCTCAAACATAAATGTCTATACCTCAAACATGTAAACTAGTTGTTTGATCATCAAGTTGGCTCCTAGTTGAGCGACCCTCGGAGTGAGAATCCTACTCTAATAGATGCAAAAAGCCCTACAAAAGTGTAATTATGTTAGAATATGTTTCCTACATACATACATATAGACATGAGATATTTATATATATGAATTTCAATTTGATAATTAACTCACCTATCCACTATGGTCAAGTGAATCATGTGTGTGCATACGCTCTACCCTCAAACTAGGAGTAACACCTACTACCTCGAGCTACACATGCATGTAAAAAAGAAAAATTAATGTCAAATATAATTTATTTGTGTAGGACTACAAGCATATGTTTAAATTTTATAGTATAAATTTAACTTAAAAAATTAAAAATTATATACTTGTGTTGTACCAGGAGCCCGAATATCACCATCTCTAGCTGCAATGATGGAATCAACTAACTCATCTATTGTTATCTCATCTAGTAGTTGTAGCAGTGACGTGTACAATAGACTATGAAGGTGAGAGGGCATCGATCCTAAAGAAAGCATATCTACAAAACCCATACCCCCTACAACCTACTCAAGTGAATCAGGTGTGATAGGTTGAGCGTGTACAGTGACAAAATGATTAGTAAATGCATGTAGCCTACCAAATTGGATTAAATGTGTGTAGCCCACCAACTTGGATCTAACTATAGGATCTGCATCAAAACATTTTGAGTTAGCTGCTGGACTCTCTGAATCTACAAGGATACAACCCACATACGAACTAACACCTACCAAAGGGATCCCCAGTTGTGATGATATCCCATGATATGCTCTCATCAGGTCCTCAGACAAAAAACATGCCACCCTTTACATCTAACCATCAATTATAATGCACTCTAGATCCTCTGGAGGTGGGATGCCTACAACATGATAGGGATTTAAATGAGTAGGTGACCTGTGCAGATGCCTCATCAAGTATTTTCCCACGTGATATATAAATATCATCCGAGTTTGCATAACAATCTCGACAATACTCTCAATTGCTTCCCATTGGGAAGTAATGACCACATGATCATCAATACCGATGAGGGATGAAGAGATCGCAAGCATCCTCTCACCAACCAAGCTCCTATAAGAAGGAGGCACTTGATATGCATCCCTATCGCATACCCTACCATGCCCCTACCCAAATGTGGAGGTAAATCCAAATAGTTGACGTTGAGGCCTAAATGAACCCTAGCGTACAACTATTGTACAAACTATAATGGAATTTGGTCGTTATTTGGATGATGACCATGGGCAACAAGAAATCTAGGGTAAATCAATGGTTCCATCTGAGGGCATACACACCTAGTCACTTGATATGCCCTAACACTAGTTTTGGGTGCATACTAAGGAAAACATTACAACTTAAGAGTTTATTTTGGCACTCTTAGTTGGACTTCACCCAATGGAACATCACCAAAATCCTTTTCCTGTATTTGGGCAAGAATAGTTGCTAACGTCTCACTAGAATAAGCATTGACACCCCCTAATGAATGTCTAATACGAACTAAACTATCCAAAATCTTCTCATACTTAGATATGTAAACCCCCATGGTTTGAGGGTCCTCTAAAATTAAATTCAATCTACCTGTCTCTCTATATGTATGGCTGAAAAGTGAATCCATATCTCCCTATCACATTTACATGTGAATATACTTGAGAGAAGGAAGATAACATGATATATTTCCTATGTTAGTTAATTATCTCTTTTAAAAGTAAAGACATAAATCTAAGAAAATAACAAATAGATAGCTAGTTCACTATACATCCTAGATTATCATATTTTTAACTTATATAAATAAAATACTCAAGAGACAAATAGGATAAACGATTACTACACAAGAATTTCAACTCACAAGTTCTAAAGTACAAGGCAATATCATTTAATGAAAAATGAAGTCTATTTCATTATCAGATACTTGTAACTTACAAATTACATTTCATTTAATAAAAAATGAAGTCCAATGTTTTTAGTGCTTTCTCTTCCTGTTTCTTAGGTTGAACCCTTTTAGTGGCCTTTTATGTATTAATGGCTATTTAATTTTCTTATCCATAGGTTGATAAGGATGTGATGAAGGCAACAAGAAAATCATTTTACTAGACAATGATATCAGATAGTGACTACATAGAATTTGAGAACTTACAAATTACGAGTGTGATTGACTAGAATAAATTTAATCTTTTTAAACATATTGAAAACATAATTAAATTTCGTAAACTTCCATTGAATGTTTTTTATTATGGTAAGCTGCAAAACAAGGGTGCAGATCCCTATACAACATATCCCATAGGGCAACCAAAGGCCTCACACAGGCTAGAAATAGTGCTTTAGCAGCAGATGGACAACAAAGCCCTACAGGCTAAGCAACAAGGTTGCAAGGAACAACAACCTAAAGAATTGTAGAACCAAACCTATCAGGTTGAACACCCTTGGCTCGAGTGCGGTTTAGTGAAACATGCTTGGGAAGACCTCGCTTCCTCCTTTAGACAACAGTCCAAAAAACATCATCTACATCCACAGAAAAAGGAGAAGGAGGAGAAACTCTCTCCAAATCCTTGGAAGGGGGCAGAGCCTAGGGTACAACAACACCGACCCCAACAACAACCTGTGTACCTATAGTATCAGTCTGAGACATAATAACATCAGTAGTCGAGATCTCAGCAGCAAACCTGGCAGCAACAACAACAGCAGGGGAGGTCCCTATAGCAGTTCTAGAAATAACAGCAGTAGCAGGGGAGGTCCCTATAGCAGTTCTAGAAATAACAGCAGTAGCAGGGGAGGTCCCTACAGCACACCCAGCAACACCAGCAACAAGGGAGGACCCTGACAACACAACAGTAACCCCAATAGAAGACGTTCCCCCAATAGTAGTATTAGCAAAAACAATGATAGATGTCTTGGCAACAGTCCCAACAGCAGAACCATTAGCAGTAGCCTCAGCTGCAAAATCAAGAACCACCTCAATATCAGGAGTAGACCCATCATCATCAGAGGAAGGTTCAACCGCCTCTGACCCAGGAATATCCTCAACAACATCAACTGTAAGATGTTCAGGTGAAGCATTCTTCCACCAGGAAGAAGTACGAGGGATCTTTAAGCGAGGGGACCCAAAATCCAAATGACCCGTAGTGAAGCATCTACAACACTGGAAGGGAATACCTTCATAGTTCAAAATCTGCCTCCAAGAACTATCAGCAACCTGCAACACAATCTATGCAGGGAGAGGCTTAGAGAGATCCAGATCCACAAGAACACAAGCGTAAGTGGTATGAGAGAACAAGGTAGTTGCTTGATCCACCATAATAAAAGAACCCAAAGAATTATCAATACCCTTATAACAAAAAATACACCAAAGATGCAGTGGAAGATTCGGGAGACGAATGCAAACATGCATTCTATTGAAAGACTCAGTCAACGGGTTAAAGGAGGGAACCCAAGGCTTGAGGAGGGCATGATGGCCCCAAAACTAAGCATGAGTATCAAGAACAACATTCCAATTAGAAACTGAATCAAAAGCAACTACAAAGAAACCCTTTGCACAAGGGTTAATTTCCATTTTCCCTTCCATGATAGGGTGCCAATGCTCTGAAATCCAAAGGTTCAAATCTCCCAGCCGAGGCCACCAATGATCAAATCTACAAATCAAACCCTACTTAGAGAAATAGTCCACATGTTTTAAAAACTCATGCCCTAGGACCACTACAGGGGGAGGCAAGTCCGACTGAGAAATAAATCTCCTAGAAACCAAAGCAGCAGCATCATTAGCAAACTCCTCATGCCTTTGAGGAGAACCATTATTAATAATCTTTGCATAAGAGGTAGCAGCAAGCCCCAGATACGGATGGCGTACCAACAACCATAAACACCCTAGCAACAAAAGGAACCCCTGCATTTAAAGCAGCAGACGAACCCTATAAAGTAGCAGCCATAGACACGGACGGCGCTCCAACAGTAACTCCAACAGTTGAGCCCACAGACAACTCACCAATAGCCACAACCACACCAACAACAGAAGAGAACCCAACAACCGCAGACATGCCAATAGCAGACGGAACCCTTGCTTTTAAAGCAACAGACGAACCCTGTAAAGCAGCAGCCGTAGACATGGATGATGCTCCAACGACAACTCTAGCAGTTGAGCCCACGGACGGTACACCAACAACCGTAGCCACACCAATAGCAGAAGAAAACCCAACAGCTGAAGACACCCCAGTAGCAAACGGAACCCCTGCATTTAAAGCAACAAACAAACCCTGTAAAGCAGTAGCTGTAGACATGGACGACGCTCCAGCAATAAATCCAGCAGCTGAGCCCACGGATGACGCACCAACAGCCATAGCCACACCAACAGCAGAAGAAAACCCTGTAATTAACCCAACAACAAACGAATCCTGTGAACCAGGAACATGGGTGGGAAGAGGAGCGGGAGAGCCCATTTCAAAATCCTTTTACTATGTTCCATTGAATGTTGTCACCAATAATGCTACACATTTTTCCACATAATAGATATCTAATTTATGAAAATTCAAGGAATATAAAGCACTTTCACTTGAGTGTAGACATGAACTATATTGTTCCTACTCATTCGATTCCTATGCAAGAGTGATGGTGTTATGTTTCATGATTACATGATCCACCAAAGTTCAAATTACTTAGAGGTGTGATTGGACAAATTTCAAGGTCCTTTAGTGACTTTGATGGATTGGTTCTCCCTATTCATGGTAGCTTAGTTGAAGGAGGCTTCTAGTTAAGATGTATGCTTACTCATCATGTTGTAATCTACTTAAAAAGGACAAAGATGTTGATATCCATATAATTTAGTTGTTTCCTAAAAAAATAGTAGACTTAGTGTGTACAATTTCTCAACAACTTTATAATTACCTCTACGGTGCATTGATCTTCTCATGTCCACAACAACTCAATCTTATAGTGTTTAAAGCATAGGAAGAAAGTAATGGCGATGCAGTGCAATGTGGTAGACAATTTATACTTGGTCATTCCTTAATAAATTTAGCACCTACGTCATAATTGGACCTGTATACAACAAAATATAGATTTTATTGAAAGACTTGAAAACTATATGCAAACCCTAAAACCTATATTCAGTGCAACAAAACGATAATGATAAAACTATTAAAGTCCAAATAAAAATAGATGTTACAGAATATTAATTCAAATGTGGTTGCTCATAAATTCTGCATAACTCCAATATGAATTTGTCCGGGGGGGGGAATAAATGATGCTTGTATTTGATTTTGATAAAGTTTCTGCATAACTCCAATATGAATTTGTCCCGGGGGAAATAAATGATGGATGTATTTGATTTTTATAAAGTTGGGTAGAAATTGGTTCGGGTAGTTAAACAGATTTTTGGTTTGGTGAACGATAAAGTAGGTAAAAGGTGGTTAGGGTTTTTAATGGGTTTTTGAATTGTTATGAATGGGTTTAGGTTGAGTTTAAATAATAAATTAGATTTATTAATTTATTATTTTCAGGAGGATAAAAGGTAAAAAGGATTTAATTAATGGATTAAATAATAAATTAAATTTATTATTTGTGGGAAAAGTTTAAGGAATAGTTAATTAATTAATTTTCCTAGGATTATAATGGAATAGAATTTATGGTCAATTTTTGATGTCTACAGAACCTTTAGTCATTCATTCACCTTTAAAAATAAAAATAAAAATGTTAAAAACCATCTTCCTAAATTTATCTCAAATATTTCCTAAAATTTTAAGATACCACATGATTAAACTCCATTTATATAATAAAAAAATTGTTAAAAAATAAAAAATTATAATTTATATAATTAATAAATTTAAATAATATGTAAAATTAATTTGTTAAATTATTTATTTAATAACATTGATTATAAATTTATAATAAAATTTTATTCTTTACCTCAAAATCATTAATTTTATTAACTTTTAAATGAAAAAATTAAATCTCCATTTACTATTATATAATTATTAAAATATAATATTTTTATTGTGACATTAACTATATAATTAAGCATTAAAGCCTCTCCTAATTGGAAAAGGTACATATAACATTCACTCTAAAGCAATGAAATGTGAATTCAAAATAGTTTTTTTAGGATAAAATAAAAATTGTAAATTTTTTTGATGTGAACAATCCATGGACAAGGAGTGTCTTTAGTCAAGGATATTGTCCACATCATGGACAACCTAATTTCATATTCTTGAAAAAATAAGTGTTTGAAACATTGTCACGAACAACATTAGTCATAGTCTCCTTTGAAAATTTGTGCAGTTTTTTTAACCAATGACAGTACTATTCGATTAATACATTTATAAGTCATAGGCTCCTTTGAAAATTTGTGCATAGTCTTTTTTATTAATGACAATACTATTTTGATTAATACATTTATATTATTGTATTTAAAGTTTGCATTAATAGGCAATGTATTAATATATGTTTTATGGTGGAATTAAATTAAAAAAAGAGAATAATTTTTTTTTTTTAATATTATAATGCTAAAATAGTATATTTATGTTAATTTTTATTTAGTTTTCAGTTTATTTAGATAAAATATTAATTTATATGTAAGAGATCATTGAAAAAGTGATTATATAGTTCAATAAGTACTAGCAATCCCATCTTAGTGTGTAATAGGTAATGCCCAAAATAGATTTGGATAGGAGTTCTCTGTGAACAAAAATAAATTAGAATACTTATAGTAAAAACTGTATAAAACCTTTAAAAAACAATAAAAAATGATTAACATTTCAAATCACATTCTATAATTTATTATCATAAACAAAAATAATCTCTTAAAGATAGTATATATCCATGTTTACTTTTCTCTGCCTTCATTGAACATAAAGAAGACACGGAACAAAATATCTTAAAAAACCAGGCAGGATGAAAATCCAAGCCTGAAACAAAACATGGTGAAAACCATGCAGGCAGAAATAGTTGAGGGATACATATAAGGTATAATCAAGAAACAAAAGATCCACTCCCCTTATTACACCATAGTGAGGTAGTAGAGTAGACTGAGAAACAGAAGTGTATCATCATAAGTGATGAAATATAAATATCAGCAGTAGAGAGGGCCATTGCCACAGTAACCAAACTTACTACAGCAAGGAGATTTGTCTCTGGTCTGAGGATCAGTCCTGCAATTAACTCTGTAACGCCCAGGTGCGCCACAGCAGGGACCCCCTTCACAGGGTCCTGCAACTGCCACGTTGGCACTGTAAACCATGAGCAGCACCATTATATACATCACCACCACCACCCCTCTCTTCTCCATTCTTTTAACACCACAAGATTGGGTTTCTCTGGAGTTGAAGAGATCAATGCAATAAGAAGGTATTTATAAAATTTGAACACCAACCCCTCCTCTTTGTGGGATTCTTCGTCGCCACAGTGAATTGTGGGCAGTCAAGCAAAACATATTTAATTTTTTAGAATACCAGTTCATGCTTGACCGTGCTGCTGGTCATACTTTGAAATTTTATTTGTTTTTATATGAACTAAGAGATTATAAAACTAATTTTATTAGGTAGGTAAAGAAAGTACTTTTTATAGGTCTCGAGACCCACTTTTGTGCACTTTTCTTTTTATCTTGGTGTTCACACACATTCTAATTGAGAGTTCTATTTTGGGGGTTGGAAGGATTAGTAGCCCATCCTATTATCCATTTTTTAAAAAATTTGTGAAGGATTTATAGGTATTTATTTTGTCAAACTTGTTTAGGATTTGAATCGTCTTATTTTGTATGTCATCGAGTTATTACGAGAATCATCTTCTTTTGGCTTAGTGCAAAGGATTTAGGGCTATCTATTCTATCAATTTGGCTATAGAATCAAACCTGACCTCATCCCTTATGGTGTTGGGTCTTTGCAAGAACCATCAACCTCCTTCGACTTAGTGTGAAGGACATAGGGGAATCCATTATGCTAGAATTACCACGAACACAATTCTGGTCTCATCTCTTATAGTGTCTTGAGTCTTTGCACTTGACAAGAATTGGTTGCTAGTGGGCTCTTTGTGAGCCAAATATTCTCACCAGTGGACCAACAACCATTTGACAGGTTCAATAAGTTTTACTTTATCAATTTTAATGTTAAATCTGAGAATTAAGATACACCAATTTTGTAGTGTAACACGATACATATTTGTGTACACCTTCACAATCTAGCTCACTCAAGTTATATTTCATCAATCTTGATGTTAAATCTAAACAAGTGAGAATCAAGCCCACTCAAATTATAACTCATCAATCTTGATATTAATTATAAAATTAATTTACACAAGCTTTATAGTATAACATGTAGATCTACACACCTTCAACATCAACCATTAAAGCTATACTAGAAACATTAATCTTCATGTAAAATTTGAGTATTAATTTATACAAGCTTTATAGTTTACCTTGTACATGGACACTCCCAAAGCTTTAGCAAGCTGTGAGTTAGACAAGTATTGCATTCTTGTAGGGGTAGTCAGCAGTTCACTCATACCTTCCTACCTCCTTCTCCTTGCCTATTTATGCAAGGCTTCTCATTGTATTTTACACACTCTCATTGTATATTCTTCTAGTTTATTTCCTATTATATTCTTCTATTATGTAATTAACTTCATTAGAAATGATATCAAAGGATGATCTTGGCATCTAGGGACAAGAAACAATGCAAATTTTTTTGGTTTAGGAAATTCAGTTGTCAAGCACATATCTCTCTCATTTTCATGATTTTTTGTTTGTAATCTAGAGGGTTGATCAAGGACATATTGAATTAGCTACATCCATATTGGAGGTTAATTAAAGCATTTTTGAAAGAGTTATTATGAAATTAGGGTTTCATCCTCATTTTTGAAGATTTGCCTAGATCTCACAAATGGATGCAAATTTATCTACCATTTTTTACTAGAGTTAGAGGAGCATTCAAGACAATTACAATCCAAATTTTAGATTTTGGTGATTATTGAGCGAGTTATTGCAATTTTAGGTTTTTTGTAAATTCGTCCTTAGGCTCTAATTTTTAGAATATTTCAATTTTGTTCTCATTTTAGAAATCTCATAAAATTTCATTATGGGTCTACTCTTTGAATTTTTAATTTTGTAGTTGACATAAATCCCAAATCATCCAAGCAAAGTTGGATCAATAGCGAAAACTAGATTTTGTACTATCAAGCCTCAACATGGCAAGGCCACAGACTAGAGGTCAAGGAAAGAATTTGTACGTACTAGGGAAAACTACAAACAAAGATGATATAGATTTGGATTTAGGATTATAAGGGACTTGAATCATGATGTCATTTCCACTAGATGATAAATTAGGCCAATTGGAATAGAGTATGCACAACATGCAAGGAGAAATAGCTAACATGCAAGGAGAATTTGTGAGCATCCATAATTTAACATTGTCTCATATCAATAGCTATATTCAAATTCTATCATTATCACAACCATGTTCCTAACCCCATACATTTCCCACTCCAGATGTTTTAGCGAGTCATACTAGCTCATCAAGACAACCAAATGATATTACTCATTCTAGATCTTAAAATCTAGTAACCAAAGTAGACACGCAAAAGGTCAATGGTGAAAGAATTGAAAAGATGAACTTTAATTGGGTTCTTTTTCAAGGGCACGACTCTGTATGCATATAAAGTTAAAATCAATCTTACATAAGGATATCTCTAATTATCCTAATACTTTCATAACCGCTAGAACTAGGACTATCAATTTGACTTGACACTAGACAAACTATGCTAAACTTGATAAATCAAGACTTGAAAATAACCATTAGCAAATATACTAAGTATTGTAAATCAAAGATCAATGTAAAAGTGGGTTCAGATGCACTTGTGAGATGAAGTGATCCAAATAAAAAGTACTCAAAATTATCTCTTGATGATTCTTGTGAAATTTAGTAGCTACAAAATCTAAAGGACAAGGCCACCTTATTTGAAACGACCTACCTATTTAAAATGACCTACCTGATGGCATTAACTAGTCATGATAACCACCATGACAGCATTGTCTAGGGGTGGCCTTGATCAAGGAGCAGGGTGAGACTTTAAATTTTTTAAGGAGGTTCCTAACAAAGTTTCTTAACTCCTCAAAAGTGTTCACTTATCACTGACCAACATAAGGCATGTAATTTGTAGTAAATTCAAGGTTTCTTGATAAACATGATTCACAAAAATAATGCAACTTAGATAGATGGAATATTTTCACCTAGTAAACAAAATGATAGAGGTCTAGAACTAATAGGGATAATTAGTAACATAGTGGAGAAGCATCCCAAAATATTTCAACTCACAATCCACAAGGGAACATCAAAACGAATAGCAAATAGTGTGTTCATGATTTGTTGAAAAAGTGAGACAAAATGAACAAAATAGAGCATTTTCACCTGATGAAAGTCTAATTTTTTAATCATGGATGGATACAAGGGAATGATATGGACCTATGACAATAAATTGGGTTTTTAAATCATCAGTTTAAGGCATTAAAACAATAAGTGGTGGACTACTAGGTGGCATTGACCTTGTTGGATAGCCAATAGGGTTCAAAAGGCTTTTGGGCATTCAAAGAGGAATTACATGAAAATGGGAAACCATAATTTTGAAGTAGTCAAGTGAGGGTTTGGTAGGAAATGGATCACAACTCCTAAAGGTGTCAAAAAAGGCTTGCAATCATAAAGGGATGATGGGAAACATAATGAAATGAAAAAATGACTCGATGCAGGATTAACGGAAGTAAAATAAAATGGGATAGGGTCTAATAATATAAATTAGAGAAAGATTTGATTTTGGATTTGAGAATAAACAAAAGGAAATGGAAAAATATTGAGTCAAAGACTTCAACAATTATGGAAATGGGGAGAATGGGAGATGGAAAAATGGATTACAAATTTGATGGAAATGGATTGTGATAGCTTGGAGGTGTGTGGGGGAGAGGTATGAATGTGATCCTATAGAAAATTAAAATAAATAAACTTATTTAAAATAAAAACCATAAAATAAAATGGCTCACCCTATTAAAACCCTTGGAAACCAACCACAAGTCTGCTATCATAGATCTTGTTGCATCATTGTCCAATGGTAACATAAAAAATATTCAACTTTGGGAATGAAACTAACTCACTCTTGGAGATTTTTAAGCAATGTTGGGGTGTCTTTTATGAGTAGAGATAACAAAAACCATGTGAGCAATTTAAAATTTCACTGTAAAAATAAGCCAAAATTTATCTATTTTAAGGAGCTTACTAAGGGAATTTAGAGAAGAAAAGTAGGTGGTAAGCCCTAGAAATTAATTATTTTTCTTTTTAAATTGGTGGTAGGAGGATAAAAATTCAAGGCTCCCCTATTAGGTGTCAAACTATGGGCATTGTCTATGAATGAAAATTAAGCTCATTTTTTTATAGGACCTTAATCTCAAGGGGGACATCTAGTGGTGGGTGGTTTCATTAATTTTAATCTCATTATGATAGGATTTAGGAAGGATAAAGGTGGGGTTTTCACATAGGATGGTGCTAGGCATAACAATTAATTGTTTGACAAGGGGGTAAAGGGGGATAAGTTAAAGGGAAACTAAAGGTGGGATTAGGACATGGAAGGGGGTAAAATTAAATGGAAAGGAAACTAGGAACTCTAAACAAGACCATGAGAACAACATAGGAAAGGGGAATATGGATGGCTATGGGTGACTTAGGCTAGGCAAAAAGGATCACAATGACACAATATGCACACAAACGGTCTAAGGATCAAATGGATGCAAAAATGTAATAAGGAAGTTGTAGGGTATGAAAAATTTAATATTACAAATGGAAAGAATCCAGTCACTTGGATTAACCAAATAGAGAATTTTTGTTAGTCATTAGATCCCATGTCAACAAAAGTTTACTATGGCATGTCCTTACAACTTGAACCTAAGAAATTCATTTGGTATAGATGGTTGTGCACTCAAAAGAAGAATAAAATCCCCTTAGTGTCACATGGTCAATTTTTACAAAGGAATTGCAAATGCACCATAGGAACACTATATCAAAGAATTAAATTTAGCCAATTAGCCAAAATCTAATAAACATGACTGGGCAAGGATTATATTTAGAAAATTTATAACATATCCTTGCAAGTAGAAATAATTACAAAGGAGAACTTTAATGAATTTTTTCTTAGTGAGCTCAAGGATCACATCCAACACGAGGCATGCATGTTTAACCCTCTTACTATATTTGATTCTTTTATAATGGCATGTAGGGTAGAGGAAAATATTTTTTCTCCAAGAAGGTAGAGGTTTAATAGCATAAGAAAGAAGGGCTTCCAAACACAACAATTCCCTCGTAATATACTAGATTAACTGCTCAACAAATTGAATAAAAAAGGGAAAAAGGGTTATGTTTTAATTATGATGGTAAATATAGTAATGGACATAAATGTGTTGAAAAGAAGTTGTTCTACATTGAAGGGACTAGTGAGGAAGAAGAAGTTTTAAAGGTCATCAATGAGGCATATGAGGAATCAAGAGATATCCAATTAACTATTTCTTGTCATGCACTTCCTAGAGGTAGTATCCTGCAAACTCTCAAGGTAGTGTGTTTCTTGAAAAAAAAAAAGAGTAACAATTTTGATAGACTTAGGAAGCACTCACAACTTAATTAACAAGAAGTCATCTTCTCATCTGATTGTTTTATCTATTCACCTTCAAAATTTTAAGACATGATTATATATGGGTGCACAATTAGTTGTTCAAGGAAATGCCATAGCATTACACTTTCTATGGGAGAATACCAACTATATTTCTTTATGTTTGTTATCTCCATGATTGCAACATGCATTGTTTTGGTAGTCTACTAGCTTACTACATTAGGAAAATTGAGATGAAATTCTAAGAGTTATTCATGTCTTTTCACTCAAAGCGTAGAACAATTGAACTATGAGGCTTGTGTACAAACTCTCTACAGATGGTAAGATCCCACCAAATGTAAAATATGTTTATCAAGGGGGTAGACATGTTTGTGGTCTAATTATTTTCATTAGAAGCATATGAGTCAAATGTTCTTAGACTGCCACATCTACAAGAACTTGTAGATAGGCATTTATTAGTTTTTAGAGATATGAAAAGAGTTTCCTCCTAAAGAGATCATGATCATGCCATTCAACTAGTACCAAGGAGACAACCACCCAACAAAATGCCTTGCAAGTAACCATATGTATTGAAAAATTGGATTGAAAAGATGGTATAAGAGATGCTAGAGGCATATATTATATGTAGACACCTAAAATTGACCACGTCCTAACATCGTTAGATTTACCCTTCATTTACCTATTTTCAATGTTAATTAAACAAATTACTTATTTAATTAACCTATTCGACCATCTTCTTAGCATTAATTCAATAAATCCTAGCTATTTATTTAATTAATTGACAATTTCATCCATCTTCTATAGTCCAACCTTAGTTGAATAAACCTAACATTTATTTAACTAGGTTCACCCATCTCCTTTCCAAAAATTAAATAAATATATCCTATTTATTTAATTCCCCCTTTTCTCCTCAAATTATTAGTTGCCCAAAAATCAATTAGTCAACTAATCATCCACTTGTACAATCCTAATCATCATCAATCCTTGTAAGCACCTACTTTTGGTGTTTCTATTTTAAATTAGTGTCTCTATGTTTATTTCAGCATATCTATTCTATAGTAGAGTGTCATCATTTTCTTGGGATTTGAGCTTTGCTTACCCCTATAATAGTCATTTTCTTTCTATGTCCTTTCAAGATAAAATCTCTTTTGCAACAAAATCATTTTCCCAAGGCATAATATTATCAAACTACTAATGTGTTTGTTGTATCCTTGCTTATCAAAGTTGAAGTTTTTTAATAACTAAAGTAGGCACATATGAACATGTTTAATGGGAATGGACCTTATTTTCCATTCTTGTGATAACTAACTTGTGTGTATGCTCTCTCTTCGCACCCTTGGGTGATCTTGGAGATAAAAACACAAGTTTGTTCTCTTTTTATTTCTTTCAAACCCAAGAAACACAAGTTTGTGTAGGCTCTTACATCACACAACAAGGCGATCTTGGATATCAAAATCACTTGGGATTCTTACCTCATAATAGACCTACCTAAGGATTTCATCACCTTAGGGGGTGACCTAAACCATGTGTTCCAGCGAGGTAAACAAAGGGGGAGATCAAAAGATGTATCTCAAAGGATTCAATTATCATGTCTAGCTTAGCCTTGTCACCCCTTTTCATAAGGAGACAAGCTGAAGTGGAAAGGGACTTGTCCCATGACCACATGCTTGTAGATGGGACTCTAGTTCATAGATTTCATTGTCTCATACCCTTGGGTATATTGAAGACATCCCTTAGAAACTTATAAATCCTAGTTAAGATCATTAGTCATATGTGTTTGTGGTGCATTGATTAGCAGTTAGCACTAAGAATATACTCATTCATGCCACTAGAACTAGGTTTTTATGCCATGTATGTTCTCCCCTTGCATGATATAGTAATCTTAGGTGATAAAAAATGGTCAATGCTTCGTCAAGGGATTTACACTTCACAACTAGACAAGGCATAATGGTGGGCCTACATGCATATACACACATACTTAAATAGGATAGTCTTGTTCATGTTCTTGACATATTTTCCTTGTGAGAAACCAGTGCATTGTCCCTTACATCCAAATAATCCAAAAAATCATCAATATCCATCTAAAAATCAATCTTTTTCATCCCCTCATCCATATCAAAAATTAGCATGAATTAGTGCAACCACCCTATTTTAGCGCCTTCGTTTACACAACATTGAATCCCTTAAATTTTTAGCACATCCATCCTAGGTTTCCAAAAATCCATGCATTCATCTTTTGGAACCTTCATTCACAAAATAATGCATTTATCCTTATTTGGTGCATGTAGTCTATTTTTTACACATGCATGCCATCTAAATCAAAACCCAACCAACCTTCATCAGATTCATCCCAAATATTAATCTTCCAAATCCACCTCATCCTAGTGTCAACCAATCATCCATCCAATCATCCAACCTTTCTTAAGGCATTAAAATAAATTATCCAACCAATAGCATAATCCAAGGTCTAGTTCCTAATCCTTAATCTAATCACCAATTCAAATCAAGTCATAAAATTCGACCAAGGCTCCATGACCTTGCCCATCCAAGCAAATCCAAAAATCACATCATCATCCCTAATCACATATAATCAATCTTATCTATCCTTAATCCATCCATCATCTTAAATCCAACTTTATCCACCTAATCTATCATCCAAATCTCAAATCAAATCTAATAAAACCTCATCCAAAATCTATTACCCATCCATAATTCAAATCCTAAATCCTTAATCCAAAGCTCATCCATTGTAAAATCCAACCAACATCAAATCAACCAAAGGTCCTTGACCCCATTGACCCCATTCCAAATCCTAAGTCAATCAAACCTTAAAATACAAATCAAATCATCACAATAAAACATAAAGGGTCCTTGACTTAATCCAAATTAATTCCTATTAATCCAATCCAACATCAAGCATCATATATTGCTGACCTTGATCAATCATATCAATCCAATCCCTCATCAAGCATCATATATTATTGACCTTGATCAAGTAAAAATCTAATTAACCCAATCAATCATCAAGTGGAATGCATCCTTGACCTTGATCAATCCAAACATCAAGTCACCTCATCCATCAAACCCAAAGTCCATAATCATTTTGGTATCAAAGTAAATCTTAAGGACAAAAACTTAACAATCCAAAGTCATCAAGTCATCCAAAATCAAATCATCAAAAATTCAAAACAAAAAATCATGAATCCTTTTTATTTTGATCAGTCCCATCATCATAACCATCCAAAAAACCCTTTCAAAATTGATGATGATCTTGTCGATCAAGATGAGTATGAAACTGATCCCCTTGATGACATCACTACAAGCAAGCTTACCATAAGCTTCTATTGCCCATCCATGCATAATCAAGCACCTTTTGACCAAGAATTGGCTAACACGAGCTATACCACACCTCTTAAATGCACATATATTGATCATACTTATGACACCTTTGACAAGGCAAATCCATCTCATCACCCATCCATATCACAATGCCCATCCTTATGTGGGGACCTCATTGCTTCTACCTTCCATCCAAATCCTTCATCCCATTATCAATCAATCCATAAATCAAATCACAAATCTAATCTTACCATAACCAAATCATCCTTCTTAGATTTCCTCCAAGGACTCCTAGCAAAGGATCTCAACCAAAATTGCAAAAGCCATAGGGTGGAGTCATCCAACCCCACTAATCTAATGCCATCTAAGTGTGTTGTCAACACTATCATCATCCGCCCAATACCCATTAAATCTGAAGTTCATGAGCATCAAATATCCCTTTCCCATCCATGTTCACAACTAGAGGAGTCCATCCAAATAATCAAAGCTAAATACTCCTCCTCCATTGTGTCATCCACACAAATTTGACTATGTCAAGAGCTTGTTCCAAAGCATGCTAAAACATCTCCAAATCCAAATCAAGATTCAAGAATTCAGACTAATCCATTTCATAATCTCTTTCCATCCCTTATTGACCCCATCCCTTAACCACAACCATATCACCTTAGGCCCATCATCTTTATCTGTGGTGGTCCTCTCACTACAAAAAAACTTACATCTACCACCACTCCCCATCTAAAACTAGATTCATGTATTTTTTATAAACAAATAAACATCCCATTACACACCAAATGCTTGAAAACATGAATTAACAAGGAAAATGTTTAGGCCTTCATGAGCAAGGCATCTTGGAGCCCATACTTGTCAAATTAAGTCCATGATTGTAGGGCCTTGGATACCAATCTCAAGGAAAATAATCTAAAAACATTGGTAACACCTTTTTTCCCTCCAATGTAGCTTCTTCCAACTCCAAAATAGGTGCTACCTGTCGCTCCTAAAAACAATTGTTGCCATCCCTCTCCATTTACTATCAATCCTTTCATAGATACCCCCATCCACACCACCAACCTTACACATCCATCACCCACAATCCCTAATCAAGACCAACAAATGCACACATCATTGGACCTATTCCAAAATAATGAAGCTATTGGTAGCCTCATGGGAATCGAAGATCCTACTTCCCCATGGGACCACACTATCAAATTTGGAAGTAATTTGGATACATCCACACATGAATTAAAGAATCCACAACAAACCAAGGATTATCATGCCATAAAGCATCAATATGCAAAATCAAATTCAAATCTAATTAAAAATTCAAATAGATTCAAAAGTCCACATAGGCCCACAAATAAAAAAGGAAACACAAAAATAATGTGGTTCCCAAAGAAAAAGGAACAATGAATCAACGTGGATCATCCAAATCTACATCTCCAAATCCAAAAATAACTCTCCCCCATCCCACACCTAATCAAGAAATTCCAATCCCATCCCGATAATCCTAAGTTTGTTTGGGTCCCTAAAAACCTAAATCACCAATCCCACAATCCCCCATATCAATCCTAAAACCCTAAATTCCAATCCAAATATCCTCATCCTAATAATCCTAAGTCCATTTGGGTCCCTAAATTCCCAAATCAAAAATCAAGCATCCCTATACATCACACAAATCCAAAATCTCAAATCCACATTCCCAACTTCAAAATCTAGCATGGTGCATGTAAATGTTGGTCTTGGTTTCCCTCGACCCCATGACCTTTCCTCATGCCTCCATCATTCCATCCTAT
Organism: Cunninghamia lanceolata; assembly: GCA_027924645.1. Taxonomy (NCBI): domain Eukaryota; kingdom Viridiplantae; phylum Streptophyta; class Pinopsida; order Cupressales; family Cupressaceae; genus Cunninghamia; species Cunninghamia lanceolata. The sequence goes on from BSBN01000077.1 coordinate 4,925,193, forward strand.
CATAATCAAATCCATTATCCCCCAACTATCCACCATCACATCCCTTTCATCCATGCTTTTGCATAATCCATACATTTGTCATCCAATCTACCTACCACCCAATTTTCCTTGATAGCATTCTCTCAACACCAAAGCTATGATGGCACCATGTTTACCATTAGAATATCCAACTTAGCAATACACAAATCCTCTAACAACATCTATGATTGTCACACCAACAACATGGTCCATGTGAATTCATCATTTAAAATGGGACCCTATCAACTTGGTATGGAAACAAATGTTTTAGTCTCCCATTCCTTCATCCATCCTAATCCTAATCCAAACATTGTAAATCCAAATTTTCCCCATCCCAATCCCAAATCCAAAAAATCAAAACATTAGAAAATCCAAAAAAAGCAAACAATCAAAAAAGCAAAAAAAAAGAAAAAAAGAAAAAAAAGTAAAAAGAAAAAATTGTCCAATCATGAAAACCCTTTTTTATGGTGCCTTAGACAATTACCATGATAAAAATCCATCTATGTGAATCATGCATAAATCCACTACCTATGAGCACCCTACACTTGGGGGCAAGCCTCGCCTATCCCATCACTCCTGTCATACCCATCCCTTATATCTACCTATCTATCCCATCATAATCAATGCATCCTCCCTTCTTGCTTTTAAACTTGATAAGGATAGGGGAACAATGTTGAAACAATCTTTGGACACCTCTTGATGTACCCAATATTATTTCACCAATTCTACAATCCACCATCACTCACATTACATCACAACATTATGAGTGACATATCTAGAGTGGGGCATGTTGTTCCCATATGATGTAGTCCTTGGAGAACACTTCCTAAATCCCTCCATACATCCATCATGAATCCCTATTCATCCCGTTCACTATCAGCAATTCCTCCATCGTCCCATCTAATCCTCCCTTCCTCCTTGCCGCTTACCTTACTATTCAAATGAAAAGAAATTAATTTTGACATCATCCTAAGTATAGAAGATCAATCTAGAAGGGGAGTAGGGCCCACTCTACCTGAAAGAGAATATCTTTTATTATTTTTTATTATTTAAATAGTCATTTTATTATTTTTTGGATAAGGCTATTCTATTCATCTATCTTCATCATTGCATGTTTCATAACAAAGACCTATAGGAATTTCCATATAATCAAAAAATATAATAAAAGCACTTCTTTTTCAATATTTATATTCTAGTACTTTCATTCTAGCATTTCCATTTTAGCAAGTGGGTTTGTTTATTTTAGCAAGTGTGTTTGTTTATTTTAGCAAGTGTGTGTATTTTTAGAAAGTGTCTTTATTTCATCAAGTGAGTTTAATTTTAGTAAAGTGTGTTTACTTTTAGCATCATTAAATTAGGTTTCAATTACATTTAGGAAGATAGGATAGAATAAACTATAAATGACTTGCTACCCTTAAGATTTAGGAACCCTATTGTAGATCACCTTCAGACACCAACCCAAATTGATAAAATCAAATGATGAGTACTTGAAAACACTATAATGACTTAATCATTTTTGGCATCATTTTTGGGGATACTAAGATTCAAAAGTTACCAGGTGTTAATAGGGTTTCTCAAACCTAAGTATTGAAGATTGTAGGATTCTTTCTATTTATGAATAAGATTAGGGATTCCTTAGGTCACTTTATGAAGAAAACCCCAATTGAAGCTATAAGAAAATCATAGGAAGAAGTTGAGAGGTCTGAAACAACAAGGCATTCACCCTTAGAACTATTTCCTAAACACATTCAAGACCTAGCTCAAGTAGAGGGTGAGACACAAAACAACCCACCACATCCATCAAAAAAATAATCTCATACTACCCCTAGGGAAACCAACATCATGGTAGAAACTAGAGTTGGCACCATTAGAAACAAACAAGAAGGTCCCAACAACTAGACTTTTTCCTATCCAATCTCATTGACCCTAGAAATAAATGAACCTCCTACGAAAAACTTTTCTCCTTCCATCTTACCAAATTTTAGGGGAAGGGTTTCTAAGGACCTTGATCATTTTTATTTGAATTTAAGGTCCTATATCAGACTTATGATTATGGGATTAATAACCAAAAATTAAAACTATTTCTCTCCACATTGGAGTTATCTTTATGCTAGTTCATAGTATTAACATCCAACTCCATGTACATACTTGGGAAGAGATGGAGACAACCTTTTTGGATGAGTATCAAGACTATTGTAGGGTAAGAGATAGGAAGGAGGAGGTCTTCAAGATGAAACAACTAGAAGATGTGAATCAATAAGATTTAGGTTGCTTCTTGTTTATCTACAAGAGGCATGGTGATAGTCTGGATGAGAAGCTCAATAAGACCATCTTTCTAAGAACAATAGATGAAGAATCTCGTGAGGATTTAAACCTTATGGGATGAGGAAATATCAACAAGTTTGTCTTTGGATAAGTCATAGAATTTAGCAGAGATTACTCACATACTAGGGCAAGAAGTAGGATGATTAAGCAAGGGAAAAGTGGTGGTGATGTCACTAAGGTAATGGAGGAATTAACCAATCTAAAAATTGATATCTTACTCCACCTAAACACCACCTTAGATGGGTTGTAAGATATAAATAAAACCATAGAACCTTTGGCTATCTATTGTCCTAGATATAGAGATAAGCATTCACTCAGAGAATGCCTCTTAAACATAATGGAGCTATGTGAGATCTGTGAGAAAAGCCATCCCACAAATGAGTGCAACTTGCTACTTGAAATAAAAAATAGGTTGAAAAAGACACCTCAAATTTAGGAGTTGAATTTCAAAGGCCAAAGGTAATCTAATTTTTGTTTCAATCAATACCCCGGATAATTTGGACCAAGAGTCCAACCAAATTGGATGCCAAATTAGTAGATATGACCATGGAATGTCCCACCTTCACAAGCACCACCACAATGGGGGTCACCATGGGTCCAACCTGAATGGGTAAATCCATCATGTTCTACCTCCCCATGGCCTCATAAAAATATGAACCAATACTAGCAACCTTGGGTGTCTTAGCAGAACCAAGGACAAAGGTATTACATGAACTAGTAACAAGCTTTATTTCCTGGACGATCCCAACAATCACCTCAAAATCCAAATGAGTACATAAATCATCCATAAATACCTACCCAACATATAGCTAACCCCATGAATAGAAAACCACAACAACCAATTTATAATGCAAACTAGAACACAACTTTGAGCATAATAAAAATCAATGAGATACAACTACATTATGGAAAAATGTTAGTAGAACCTTCCTATACCCTCTCAAACTTAGTAGAAGGGAAGAAAATACAACACAAAGCTAATAAAGATGAACAACCTCTAAAAGAAACATCACAACTAGATCTAGAAAGATCTAGAAAAATTATCAGTCCATTAGCAATATCATTTCCAGAGCGATTGCAACAACTACAGTAAGCTTTGAAAAGCTTCAAAAAACTCCAAAATGCATTTCAAGAATCTGAATTAGTTAAGGAGATTTAGAAAATCAATATTGAAGTTCTCTTACTATAAGATATCAATGATATCCTAGAGATAAATTAGACATTCAAAATTCTATGCTTGAAAACACAAGGTAGAAAGAAGAAACTGCTAAACACCATACAAGTGGGGGGTGAAATTTTCATATGTTTTGTCAAAAAAATTAATTCCTCAAAAGTATGGATATCTAGGTAACTCTATCATTTTATTCACAATAAAAGGAGTGCCAGTGTCTAATGTATTAGTTGATCTAGGAATTGGCATCAATGTGATGACAACAAACACCACAAATACATTATCCATGGCTGAGATACAACCCACATCTATAGTGTTACAACTGGGTGATCAATCCATCATGAAATGTAAGGAAGCATTGGAGGATATCACTATCATAGTAGATACCTGGGAATACCCAGTAGACTTCCTTAGTCTTTGAGACGAAAGAAATAGAAAATTAGGTTATCTGATCAGGATGCCCTTGGTTAGCCATAGCAACAACCCTCATTGATTGTAGGTTTGGAAGCATGACCATCTACAATGGATCCAAATTAAAAGAGTTATCCATCTATCCACCAACGCAATCTTCCTTACAACATGAGAACAAGCTTTGGGTGGATAATCCCATTGAGTCAAATGAAGAAGACATATCCTCTCTAGCTATGATTACCATAAAAAATCACCTTGAGGAATTCCAAGAACATCGGTAGAATAATCCAAGCCTATTGGATCAAGACATAATTAAATAGATACAAGAGTCTCCTAGGAAGCCTTTGAGAGAAACTAGTTGTGATTCTTTAGAAATGATATCAAAAAGGATAGTAAGTTACCAACACATGACTACCTTATATATGGTGCTTCCCCATGCCTTCCCTATTGCCTTCCCTCTTAAAACATTGATGAGTTTCTATCCTAAAATTGATTCCATCCAAGCAAGGACAAAACGAATCACTATCCAACCAAACAAACTATTATCCATTAGCATCTGGTTGACAAATGTTGAGGAGATCCAAGTCATAAAATTGTTACAAAATCATACCCAAGCATTTGCCTAGGAATACAAAGACATGAAAGGGATCCACCCAAGCTTATGCACTTATAATATCTATATTGAAGATGTCAAGCCTATTAGCTAGCCCGAAAAAAAGGATCAACCTTGCACTGGGAGAAATAGTAAAGGAGGAAATTGAGAAATATTTACAAGTAGGATTCATCTATCGTATTTCAAATAGTCAATGGGTCTCATCATTGGTCAATGTGCCTAAAAATAATGGTATGATGCATTTGTATAGACTACACGAAGCTAAACAAGCCACCAAGGATGACTATTTTCCTCTTCCTTTCTTTGACCAAGTTTTGGATAACTTGACTAGAAACCATTATTTCTCATTTCTAGATGGCCTTAGTGGCTATAACCAAATCTAAGTGGCCTTGGAGGGTCAAGAAAAGACAACATTTACTTGTATCTATGGTACCTATGCTTATAAATTCCTACCATTTGGATTATGTAATTCCCTAGCAACCTTTCAGTGGGCTATCATATCAATCTTTGTTGACCTAACCAACACATGCATTGAAGTATACGTGAATGATTTTATAGTCCATGGAAAATTTTGAAGAATCCCTAGCTAGTCTCGACAAAGTTCTTAAAAGATGCAAAGAACATCATCTATCCTTGAATCATGAAAAGTGTCTCCTCGTGATGGACAAAGGAATAGTATTGGGACATCATGTTTCTCAAGAAGGCATTAAATTAGACCCTAAGAAGATCAAAGTAATTATGTAGATACCTGCACCTTAAACTCATAACAAGACAAGATGTCTCTTAGGACATGCTAGTTATTAAAAGAGGTTCATTAAAAATTTAGCAGGATTGCTAATCCATTATTTACTTTATTGAGAAAAGATTGTGAATTTAGGTAGATTGATCAGTGCCAACAATCTCTTGAACTAATCAAGAAGTCCTCAATCACAATACCTATCATAAGAGGACATAATTGGGGAGAGCCTTTTCATATTCATACTAATACATCTAATAATACAATAGGGGTAGTCCTAGGGTAGAAAAATGAATTAGGTGGTATGCATGCTATTTATTATATTAGCAAAAACCTAAATCTAGTGAAGAAAAACTACACAACCATGGAAAAAGAATTTCTTGTAGTAGTTTATGCCAATAACAAACTCTTCCACTACAAATTACAATGTATAAGGTGTTCATCCATATAGATCATTCAACCATTAGGTACCTCATGAACAAAGCATAGCATAAAAATTGCATACCCTTCCAATTTCACACTATGTTTTGCGTCTACTTTGGTGCTTGCTTCCCCATTGTGCATTTTAGGCTTATTTTTACTTCATTTTAGTCCTATTTTCTTAATTTCATGAAATTTTGTTTTAGTGTTTCATGTTTCTCTTAGCCTGTAGATGTTTTATGTAACCAAGAGGTAAAATCACTTGGACACTAGCACTTAGTGTGGACGTCTACACATCACGCTAGCATCCCGTGAATGTGAAATGGTCAGTGATCTATTTTTGGACGTGCTTGAGCATCTCCTGTAGTTGAAGAGATTCTTGTAACACCTCCTAGACTTCAAACGACTCTTTCCCTCTTTGCATGTCAATTCCTTTTCCCTCTTAATCTCAATATTTTGAAAAAACATACTCTGGCTCTCACTCTCTCCTTTGGCTCTCTTGGGATTTACTAGAAATATTGCTGAAGGATTCACTCTTGGACTCTCACCATAAGAATTTATTAAGTATTTCTATGCTCTTTTGACTTGCAACATTGTGTTTGTTAGCTCTATGAGATTTTTACTTGCATTTTGATTATTGAGAAGGCTCTCTCTTGGGGTTTGAAGTTGTTCACATCCAAATTTCCCACCTTCAAAGAGCTACAGTCTCTTCCATGGCTACTTGAACTGGTAATATCATTTCAACATTAAGAAATATTGTGTTGTTTGTTGTTAAATCTTGTTATACACTTCTTTATTTATTTGTTTACAAGTTCATGGTGTAGACCACCATTCTATTTTATTTCATTTACATTCACGGAGGTATTCTTCCCCATAGACCAAAGAAGCCACTTCTAGTTTCATTTTGTTTGTCACTGTCGTGTGTTTCTTAGTCACACTTTAGAAATAGGAGCACACACTCTTTTCTAGATTTCTATTCTTTTTGCTCGTGGAGGTCCAAAGACTAAAGTAGGGGCTTGACTTAGGCAAGTTCCTTAGCAACCCAACCATTTTTCCCTTGTCTTCAACAACAAGTACTTTTTTGGAATGATATTCAAACGCATAGAGGTTTTGTTGTTATTTCTTCCTTTCCTTCATTAGTATTTCATTTTATCTCATTTCAATAGAATTTTACATTATTTCATATATCTAGCATCACCAAGATATCATTGGGTTGGTTTCTGGTATGTTGTTGTGGTGTGTAGGTAGCAGGGAACCGTACAGAATTAACACTTTTTTATTTTTCAAGATTTGAGGATGCTAGTACTTAGCGCAGACATCCCCGTGGTGTGTTGTCATCTATGGTAGTGAACATCATTCTCTGGTGCCAGGGTTCTCTATTACTCCTCTTTTCGTTCCTGTGTTTCATTTTCTAAAATTCTACATGTAGTGATAGATTTCAACATTCTGTTAGTTTTATTCCTTCTTTCAAGCAATTATTTTAGTTCCTTTTCATTTCTATTAGCGTAAAGTGGGTCCATTGACATAGGTTTATCTAAAACATTAGATAGAAAAAACTAGATAGAACCCTATTTTAGAGGTAGTGAGGAATTCCCTTGATTGATGAGTTTGATCGAGGTGTAATTTTTCCTCCACTACACGAAGCCATAGTAGGTGGTAGGATCATACAATGGTTGTTGTAGTTACAAGAATTAGAAATAATCATTATTGAAAAACTTGGTAAAGATAATGTGGTTGCTAACTTTTTGTCAAGATTATATTAGTAGGGAAAAAAGAGCCACTAGATGATTCCTTCCCCAATGAGAACCTATTTTCCATCTCCATTAAATCACCATGGTTTGTAAACTTGGATAACTACCTAACTACATGAAAGTGTCTCTTGTATTTTAGTAAGAAAGAAGTGAAGCAATTCATTAGAAATAACTCTCATTTTACATGGTTGAATGGTATATTATTTAAATGTTGTCTTGGTCATATTTTACGTAGATGTGTGTAGGAAGATAAGACATATGACATCGTTCATGCATGCCATGATGAGCCCTTTTGGAGGACATTTTTTAACTATAAGAACTGGCCACAAAGTTCTTAAAGCTAGATATTATTGGCCCATTATGAGCAAGGATATACACCAATATATCAAACACTATGATCAATGCTAGAGGATGGGGTTCCTGAAACTCTCCAATGAGATGCCTCTTCACCCTCAAGTGATTCTTGAACCATTCAAGAAGTGGGGAATAGACTTTGTTGGAGTCATTGATACACCATCCAGAGGTAATCATTGCATTTTGGTTTGTACATATTATGCAACCAAGTAGGTGGAGGTTAAGGCTGTTGGAACCTTCAAATTTTGGTAAAATTTGAAGGTCCCATGATGAAAAAATTAATCTTAGCACTCAAAAATACAGTTGTAAGGTGTTAAATATCACTACTTTGAGATCTGCAATAGTTATGATTAAAATTCCAGACTAATGGTGTGGTAGTACATAAACTATGGCAGCAAATAAAATAGTGTCAACTACATCTTTGGATCCAGCATGGTGCTACAATGGCCTATAGGCTGTAAAGTATGAGGTTCATCATCTGAGGAGATAAGGGGTTGTTAACAATGAAGGAGATTTATAAACGGAGGAGTTAATCATGCCTACAGTGGGTTACTTATTCTCTGCTTAGCCTATCTATGATCTAATTAGTCTTGAGAATGTCATGAATGTTTGAGAGATTTGATGGGCTATGGCCATTCATCAAATCTACCTAGAAGGATTAATGGATGGAAGAGATACCACAGGTGGTGCTGTTTGTTCCAGTACAGTCAAGGGTTGGGATAGTCATTTTAAAAATCATACATGCACTTGGATTCATCACCATTGAGGTACAGGGTTATAGTGTTATACCAATAAAGGGCACCATGGATTTTGTATAGTCCTTGTGACCTCAAAGATTAGCAAAGTTGTGAAAACTTTCTTAACGATTGTAGGGGGTATTGAAAGTTGCATCCAACAATGGAAAGTATAGTGGGGACTGTACCTTGGTGTGTCACAAGAAACTACTCTTTGATTTGTTAGGAAACACTAACACTAAGACCTAAAGCACTACCATACAAGATTATTGAAGGAATAATATTAACAGGTCACAGTGAACTGCAATATTATATGTCCCATATGAATCAACAATTACCAATTGGAAGCCAATTTGTCTCAAAATTAGCAAATCATTTAATTGTTCTAGGTACAGTTCACAATGTAATAGAGGCGTGCACATAGTTGGGATACACTTCTCTTTACATTTGTATGCTATGAAACCCAATTCTATGTGGTCTATCTACTAATGCTTTAGAGAAAGACAATACTTTGGAAGAAAGAGGATCAGACTTGATACATTCAGCTGTAAATATCTTGGACAAATATCAGTTGTTTCCATCATGTGTGTATAATGTAAAACATTCATTCAGAACAACTGAAATGTTGATTGACACATTACAATCCCTTAAAGAGCACAAACCATCTTTGATTGTTCCCAAAAATTTCCACCCAAACAATGAGGTTAGAACTTCTTCAATGGAGCATTTGCAGCATGCTTCAGATGATGCAAATGAAACTGAACTAGAAGGAAAAAGAGCTGATGTCATAGTGCATCTTGATACAGTTCCTGAACATCTTCAATTTCACCCTTGCAATCCATCAGCACTATTTGATAATGTGGTAACTAATTCACAAGGATTTTTACAAGAAATGAATGCTTATGTTGGTCAATTTTGTGGAGACAAATCATTAGCGAAGCACAAATCAACATCTAGTGAAGTTCTAATGCACATGACCTTAGATGTAGCTGTGCAAGATAAACATTCAAAAGGAATTTTCCGTAAAGGAAATACTTCTTTTGTTCATTTTTATCAAGGAGGTGAATCATTACCAACACAAAAATCCCCATCTAGTGAAGTCCCCAATACACAATTTGTGTCAACAGAGAATAAGGAAATGATGTCAAATGTCTCAAGTTATAGCACCACCTCTTTGCATCATCCTCTTTACAGTACAAGCTTTGTATCAGTGAGTCCAGATGGGAGAGTCATAAGGGTGTGCAAGAAGTTGAGTCCACTTTTTGGCCAAAAAGTGGAAGTGTTTTCCCTGATTTTTAAAATTTGTCACATTTGACCTAAAAGTTTGAAGCACTTAAAGGTGGAATCTTGAAAAAAGTCACTAAATATGAAATGTAGTACTCGGAGTCTAGTTTCCAAATATGTAATTTTTTTTAATACCCAAATGATACAAATTGATTTTTAATAGGCGTTTCTAAAAACCACTGTTTAAAAGTCACTTTTTTTTACTATACCATGCACGTGTACGTCATCCATATTTTGACCTAAATAATCATATTTTTCTAAATCCTTTTGGGAAAAGATTTGCAGCGCACTGAAGCACGTTTTCCATATTTTTTTGTAATTTTTTATTGAATTTTTTTTGTATATTTTTTATTGGCCATTTTTGGTGTTTTAAAAAATTGTCGTGTACGTCATGCATAAGATGACCTAAACTTATCATTTTTTTAATTTTTTTTTTTCAAATTGAAAAGAATTGTCTAAAGTACGTTTTCGTATAATTTTTTTTACAATTTTTTTAATAAAAAGTTATTAAAATACTAAAAACCCTGATAATTCAAGTTTATGGACCTATTTCATTAGAAATTAATTGAAAAATAGAAAAAATAATCCAATTGTAAAAAAAATTACATATTTAGAATCTACACTCTCATCTATAATGGGTTTTAATTTTGTCAAAAAATTCTGCAAAAAAGGCCTTCAGACATATGCCCAAAGTCACTAGTTTGTTGTGACATTGACAGGACCTTCAACTTGTAGGTCAAACCAGGTCCAAAGCCAAGGGTTGGGTTCCTAAGCCTTTTTTCCGACCCAAAACCCATAGCAAAAAGTGGGTCAGAAATTCAAAATTTATAAAACGGGATCCTGTTTCATAAAAGGTTAATATTTTAATCTTTTATGAAACGGGATCCCGTTTCATAAAGGTTAAAATATTAACCTTTTATGAAACTCTAAACAGGTCCCGTTTATAGAAAACGGGATCCTGCTTTTGGCTTGGGATCCCGAAGCAAAACGTGATCCCGTTTCATAAAAAGCGGGATTCCATTTTGGTTAACCCGATTTCGGGTTTTTTTCTAAGTCTGAAACTTCCACCTTAAGTGGACTCATCTTTGTGCATTTACCCATAATTTCATCTCCACCAACTCTTCCTCTTTTGAATAAGCCTCTAAGTTTTGTTCCTTTCAAGATTGGAACTATCCCAATAGAGCCATTATCTGGACAGCCAATTTCCCCTTCCATGAAGATGGTTTCTCTAGAACAGATTGAAGTCGACATAAACCCTAGTTTCTCAATCAAAGAGAAAACTTCTTCAGAAGTGTTAAAGTTTGCTACTCCATCAAATCATATAATGACACTTGATTCTCCAGAAAAGCTCAAGATCAATGCTTATGATGATAATCTTGTATGATTGATTTTGTTGAACAGATAAAGGCCAGTACGCCCCCTAGTTGTCAGAGGAAGAACACGTCTGATGCAGGAGTGGGAGAACCTCAAACTCCACCTTGCAGTAGTAAATTATTGGAAGTTCTTGAAGAAGTGGTGCTTGCAACACCTAACACCTGCTATTCAAAATTTTCATATGATTTCAAAGAGAGCAGTTTGCCACCTATATCTAATGCTAATGCAAGCTACATTGATTTCAACCCTTACTTGACAGATCTGGCTGCGAGGGGTATTGTCCCTAAGTCTCCTATTCTTGCTTTCTCCAAGGATGGCCATGTGACAACAAAATCTCTATAGCAACCAATATTTGATCCAGTGAATGAAAACTTTAAGTCCCCTTCCTTTAGAATTGTAGCATCTTCATGGGAAGAACCAATCACATATTTGTGCAAGAAGGGAATCATTGAGCATGCCATTAATACTGGTAGAGAAGTTTGTAAGACTCCTAAAGATTGTAAATTTGTTGTGCCTGCTCATGTTTCTCTAGAGATTTTCATGACAGGCAACATGAAATTGAAAGATTTGTCAAGGAATGTTTTGCATGATAATGCAGAACAATTGAATTTTGATTGTCTCAAAATTTCAAAATCTAGTGCCATGAAAGGATCGTCTACACCACTAGTTAACTATAAAAGTGATATTTGTAGTGAAGATTGGAATCTGAGTAGTGTCGATGCAAAATCAGTTCAAGAAGCTGGTGGTTATGTCTTTGATTTGTCTGGAGGTGACTTCAATATTACATCTCAACGAGTGGCAGCGTGTAATGCCCATTTGAAAGAGGCAGGAATAGATGCATTGAAGGATATGTGTAATGGCCACCATAGTTTGTATAAAAATAAGTCTCAAATCTTGTATAAACCCTAACTAAGAGCAAATGAAGAAGTGGACTCTGTCAGTTATCCAGACTCTGCATTGTAACCCTAGAAGTGTGTCAATCTTGTCAATCCTTGTGTGAGCTTATGAAACCCTACAAGAATTCTATCAAAAAAGAGTGAAGCATGTAGGAGTATTAATAGTCTATAAGGAGAGAAACAGATACTTGAAGTATTGATCACTGCAGTATAAAGACAATGAACTCTGAATGACTCATTTTAGGCATTCATTAATGCATGGAAATGTAAAGATTTTTGCAGATATTATAGTTACTAATGCTCTGCCTGCAAACCATGGACGACATAGAGGAAGGCGAACAAACTGTTTGACAAAATGCCTCAAGGAGAAACCTAATGTGAAATAACCTTTATCTGGTAGACTATAGCATATCAGAAGACATTTTTAAGTCCCTTCGATAAAATGATATAAACAATCATCAAAGAGACTATAGTCTATCAGCAAGAGGATTTACACAGTCCCTTCAATGGGTTGAAAAGTGAATATTAAAAATTATATCGAGGAGACTCATTAGCATCGGAATGAAGAGTTTTCAAGTCCCTTAGATATACAGAAAGGGTGTCAAAAATTTATCAACGAGAGAGAGGACCATCGGTGGAACAAAAATACGAGTCCCTTTGATCCACGGTAATTCATGAAGGAAACTTCACTTGCATAAAAATGTAGCGGGCACTTTATATTTAAAGGGAGATTTATTAATTTCCAATATCAAATTTTCTTGTAAAGACTATGGTGAAAATATTATTTGGATGCTGGGTGAAAGGTGCTAGATAAAGATTTATTCAAAATAATCAAGGCGGAGCATGACATTATTTTGGGAGATAAAAACAATGAAAGGTGCAATTATAAATATTTTATTGAGAAGTAAAATATTTTCACCCAAGGGCTTAGATACATTTAAAGATTCAAGGTGGGTAATTATTTTACCCAAGGGACATAATGAGTACACTAGGTAAAGATTTTAATAATAATAGTTGAGAATATCTTCACTTGGAGGTGAAATATTTTTCGGAAGAATTAACTAATTAATGGGTAATTATTTTACCTAAAGAATATTTATTATGTGAAAGTGCATATAATGGCCAGTGAAACATTTTCACCAAAGAGGTTAAGAAGGGGTAATCATTTTCATCCAAATGAATATTTTTGCCAAATAAAGGTGAAAATGCACATAGGTAAATATAATCGAGAAATTTGTCAACAAAAGAATTAAGATTAAAGTATTGAGAAATACTTTATCACGAGAGTGCCGAGACAAGTTAAGTTAATTAATTATTTTATCTACGGAAAATAATTAATTAAATGAAGAGCTGCACCAGACGGATGTGTGAAGGGTCATAACCCTAGAAAAATAAAAAGTATTTATGAGAGATCAAAATTGAAGAAGAAGAATCATCAGTAGTAGGAGAATCAATCAGTAGGAATTAGAGATTATACAATATACCATAAAATGAAGGCTTCTGATGCAGATTGCAAAATTTTTTGAAGCAATTTAACAGAGAAGAATATTATAATCTGGGGCCCAATATTTTGGCATTCAATTATTTGTTGATATTTATTCATATATGTTATCTGTGCTATCTCTATAATGGTTTTTCTTTGTTATTTAAACTAATATATCAAGGATATACTTAATTTATCAGGGCACATTTGTTTCTTCTATGTGATATGCTTGATTGGTTTCTGTGAGAAGTTGATTTAAGTCCTTCTAAGTGGTTTATGTTTATTGGTCTTTGCCCAGAGTTAAAACCCTTTAAATAAATCATCTTGGTTGGTTTCCTTCACACCAGAATTAAAAGTCCTTTGATCACAGTAACCTGGGAAAATATCATTGGGATTTGTAAGAAGAGCCTAGTAACTGACAACCTTGCACGTTTATACAAAGTATAAACATTTGAAAAGTGCCAAATAATTTGAGTTAATCCAGAAGGGAGGACACATTTATCATACACAACTTGACTCCGTTGCCTAGAAGGCACTAGTCATATTCACCAAAAAATAATACTTCATAAAAACCTTATTCACATTTTCAAACTTCAAACATTAGCATTACGATTAATTGTTAGCCTTGCATCTATTTCACATTTGTATGCCATTTAGAAATAGATTGCCATTGTTAAAAACCTTTAAATTTCATAATTTGCTTAATTATTAGGGTACACCCTTCTAGGTCCAGTAGAACCTAAAGAGCAGGGAGTTCAAAACCACATAGGGTTGCTTCATTTCATTGGCCAAAAACATTGCAAATCTGACCATAGAGTCTGGCATCCTCTCAGGGTTTGCAACCTACGTTTTTGAGACCTAAAAAAGGCATTGCCTATTGATTGAGAGAATTTAGTAGATTTCATGTATAAGCATATCTTACAAAGATTTGGAACCCTGAGAGCTCTTGTTTCAAATCAGGAACCTTAGTTTATGTCAATGATGATTAAAGCATTCATGATAAGGTACCAAATCAACCATAAGGAATCATCTCCCTACGACCCTCAAACAAATGGGTAAGTAGAGGTGACTACTAGAGAGATACAAAACATCTTGACAAAGACCATATCTACCAACAGATCATATTGGATAGATAGGTTATCAGAAGTAGTTTGAGCCTACAATGCCACCTCGAGGACTACTACCAATTTTACCCCCTATGAGCCCATATATGGAAGAATCCTACACTCCCTATAGAGTATGAGTTGGAAACCTTAAAGACAACATTGGAACTAGGAATTGACTTGACAAAATCCCAACATCAAAGGATATTGCAGCTAAACAAGTTGGATGAGATGCAGTTGGAAGAACTTCAACATACAAATCTCATTCAGTACTAGAGAAAGGAATGGCATGATAAACATATTATCAGCAATCAATTCAAGCTAGGGGATTAGGCCTTGTTGTATGATCTTTAGTATCAAGATCTTAGAGCTAAGCTACATACAAGGTGGTTAGGACTATATAAGATAGCTCAAGTTTTTAGTAATGGAGTGGTTCAACTATTACCAATAAATGGGAGAAAAAAAGGCATTTTTGGTCAATGGCCATAGATTGAAAGTGTACCATATACCAACATCAAGGATGGAGTTCATAACAAAGCTACAAACTCATATTGAACACTATACTATGGAAGATCTTTCTTCCATATGTGTGGTGGTTTTATTCCTTTGTAGTCCAAATAGTAGTAAAAAAATAAGGGAAGGATTGTAAACTAGAAATGGTAGTCTTTTCAACAAATTAGGGATGAAAGCTAGATAGGAGAAGAGATGATTCTTACCTCTACACCAAACACTAGGAAAGAAGGATGCTCTAACAATTGGGATAGTTTTGTAGGGCTCCTGATGGCACAACTGAACCTGGATGACTCTGGATTCATAGATTTAGATGAGGACATTAATGCCTTTAGAAGGTAAGTACCACTGCATCCATTTGTCTTTTCTTCAAAATGGTTAGATTAATTCAAAATATAATTAATATTTCTAATTCCACAAGCATGTGAGAATTTAGCACTAAATTAAATAGTGGATGGGACTTCCCTAGTGCATGAAATGTGGTAATTAGTGCACCTTCATGCTAGTTCATAGATGAAGCTTGATGGAGATGACCATAAACAATGATCATGATAGAAGTCATACACTTCACCATATGCTTCACAAGAGGTGATTCAGGGAGATGACAATAACAACTCATCATGTTGGATGTAAAATCATATGCTCCACAATAGATGAACAATGGAAATGATGGTACAACAAACACTCATAATGGTGATCATAATTCTTGTTGCATGCCATAGAAATATTTTTGAAAGGTACAACTTGTACGTGTTGCAAATGGTGGTACATTACAAGTGCATAACAAATCTACTATGAATCAAAGATGCATACTTCCTAAGTACCAAGTCATAATGAGGAGAAAGGATGGTAATAAAAGGGCACATCATATCATCATGACACTTTAGTAACTATCGTACAACACAATAAGCATTCCATAATTGATAGCCAACTATTAGAGACAACAGTATATGCATAGTACATTCTGGAGCCATTCTTGTAGTTTCCATTCACAAAGATAATCTCAAAGCACTTTGGCATGTTAAATTAACTAGTAACAATGACCATCAATAGTTATTTTGGATAGCAATGGAAAATAAGCAAAAAATTGAGCTAAAGAATGTAGTATTTGACCCAAAGTTCAAATATTTTCTCCCAAGCTAGATGGCTAGACTTCCTCCTAACATTTGAGGGATATGAGCTCAATTTGGTTGATGAATTCATCTGTAATCTCCATCTAACCTTTACCACTATAAGGGTGTCTAGATTGAGGTGAGATCTGAAGTCATCAGCCAACTCTCTGGAGTTCCTGAGGTAGGAGATGGCATTTCCCACTCCAAAGTCTCTTATGAAGAGTTAAATCAGAAATTCCATGTAGCTTTAGAGGCCCTTCTGAGGTATACTCTTAGTAAGGGTGCAAATAAAGTAATAGACAGGAATAGCATTCTAGATCCATGGTCTGCTATTATTTTATGGGCCATGGAGTTACTTATGATAGTCAGTATGGTATGGTCTTAGGACCTGGTATGAAAATGCTTATTCATTTGAGGCATGGTATTGATAGACTTAAATGCCTAATTAATTTTCTAGAATTCCTCTACAATTTCCTGCAAATGATGGATACCAAATACAAATGAGAAAATGGTCAAATTATTCACCATGGACTTACCCATCTCATCATCAAGCATCATTTTTGCAACAAGAGAATAGACAAAGGAAATGGGAGAAATTTCTCTAGAGTGATCTAAATAAAAAGAAGAAGAAAGTTAAACAAACCCTGAATCCCACACTTGCCATTTCACAAAGGATACTCACTCATTCCTCTTAACGAAACTTGGTAGCAATAGGACCATCTCCTAAACCACATGTTATCAACTTGGAAGAGGAAGAAGCAACCAACTCCCTTCTATCCCCTATAAGGAAATATTAGAAGCTTATTCTGTAGAAAGATGGGGAAGACAAGGAGGCATGGGTTGCTAAAATTTTGGGTAGAAACACTTTGAATCTCTCTAGAGAGAGGGTAAATAGAAATGGAAAAGCAACACTCTAAATTGCTCTAAAGAGAGGGTAAAAAACCCATGGAAAAACAAGAGACGGACTTTGAAGGAGAGAAAAATTTACACTCACTCTCTCCTTATCTAGGGTTGAGCACTCCCTCCAACAATGCAAGAAATAACTAGAGGAGTTGCAATAGATTCTCTCTATTAAGGAGAAAAAACTAGAGGAATTTCAATAGAAAGCTATAAAAGAAAAAGAAATACAATGAAAATTGATTTTTGATCTCCAACAAACTTTGGAGCTAGAAAGAAAGGAGTCAGTTACAAAGGATGCTCAATTCTCACTCCTCTTATAGTAACTATCAAAGATTGTTGCCACAATGGAAAAGGGTGTACAATTCTCAATCCAAGTCTCCTTCCAAGCACCCCAAAGACCAATTCCACCAGGACTGGCCAGAATAAGGGAGGAGAATGCCCAACTCTTGAGAGAAATGGAGACCTTGGAAAGGGATAAAACTTCTACTAAGTAATGGATCATAAATCCTACGAAGTTGGAGAGGCTCTACTGGCACTTTGGTGACCCTCAAGTGTGTATGCCCTCTTTTTATGTCGACGTCGGTCTAACAGTTCCTTTAATGGAAGTTATTGCAAATATCTTGCAAACTTCCCTTTGATTTTAAAAATGATAGAGAGTTTGTGCAAAATTACTTTCAAAGTACATTGGAATAGCAAGACATGCTATGTGAATTTTCTCAGCATGGGTACTTAATGGGACATCATCACACCTCCATGATTAACCTATATCTGGGGGAACTTCAACTAGGAAGTTTTATCTCTCTTCTCTACAACCAATTAAAATGGAAGAGTAGGACCACAAAATATACCACCATGAAGGATGCTATAGGACTATTGATGTGACATGAATATCCCAAAACTACTAGATTCTCCAAGACTTTCAAATCCCCATGTGTATCGTCAAGGGATAAAAGATAAGTATGCCTAGAATTTACTCTCTAGAATTGCCACAGGTTGCAAATCATGAGGGCTACCTCCCTTTGGTCACACTAAGAGCATGCACAAATAGATGGGAATATTTGCTTGAGCATCTAAAAAGAAGGGAGTCACTTCACCAACCAATCTGAGATGGATTTTAACTAGAGCATAGACTATCATCTCACATATTCCACAGAGCTAGTATAAGTGGATTAGTATGTGATTCTGACCTCCCCTCATCATTATACTATCCCCTACCTGGACTACCATAAGACAAATGCCACATGATAAAGCACATAAATGGTACTAGAACATTTCGGCCATAGAAGGATATGCAAAAGATGACAAACATTACATTGAATATGATGGAAACTATAACTGTAGCCGAATCTTGGAAGATAAGACACTTGCTAGGGAGGATAAAGTCCAATTTATCTCATGAGAACATGGTCCAACTTTAGGAGGGGGGAGAAGTGATGAGACACAATATTTACTTAATATTTTCATGAGGTGTTGCTTAATTTCTTTCTTTTAAAAATGGACTTGGTATACTTAATAATTATAACTATTTTAAAATTAGATGAATGGTATATTTTGGGATTATTTCTTTAATGGTTAAATATGCTCAAATAACTATAGAATTCCTTGTTTTTTGTCTATATATGTGTTTTTATGCCAAAAACATAATCAGGAATGAAGATCTAAACATTATGTATCTCTCTAAAGCCATTTGTGCAAGTGAACATTCAACTTTAGATTAACACAATAGAGCTCTAGAGTTGCACCATAGGGTTCCAACAAGCACAAAATCTAGAGAAACCCAGATTAGAGTGATGGATTTAAACTTGCGATATTAGTCTTAAGGATTTTGGTGCATGCCTCTTAAAGTGTGAGTCAATTTTGAGTAACTTCAACTAACCCTGTTGTCAAGTGACTCTTAGTTGTCTATTTTGAGTGCCTTCATTCATGCCCCTATTTTTATAGACCACACTCCAGTTACTTAGATAACTAAAGTATCCTGCCATAAGATAGGATAGAATTAACTAGAAAGGACTTGCTACCCTTAAGATTTGGGAATCCTTTTACAGATCACCTTTGAACACCAACCTTGATTGATAATATTAAATGATGAGTATTTGAAAACACTACAATGACCTCATCAATGTGGGTGTTATTTTTCAATAGAACATGTTCAGGAGAATGGTTTGAGTCAAAAGTTGTTCTTGAATCCCCTATTGGTTGTTTTCTCCTATTGATGTGTGATGAATTATAATCAGTTGTCTCTTAGCTAATAAGTGTTTACAAAGCAAGGAGAAAAAAATGAAGTCACTTGACATTATTGTGTGGGATAGAGGCAATCTTGGAAATTGTTTACTACACATATTTATTATTGGTGTCCCTCATGTGCCTTTGTGTTTTTAGTCTCATCTTTGTGGAATGTGTGTGGTCTGCTTTAGTCCTTTGTGAATTTTATAAATTCTTGTCTCTTAGATTCCCCTTTGATTTGGTTTATATTTCAAAGTTTCTCTAAATTATCATCATGCCCATGTAATGTATGCATCCCCAATCAAAGACAATGTTGGAACAATTTTACCCTATTAAAAACTCTAAGAAATATCTAGTTTGGGTGTTTTTGGTCAATTATTATTTCCTCAGGGCCATTTTTAACCATGTTGGTACTTCTACCTTGTCATAACCTTTCTTCTAGTTCCCCAAGTTTAGCCTTGTCTTCATCCATAGTCATGTGAACCCAATATTCCCCTATTTTATTTTCACACCTTGGATTGAACTTTCAAATTTTAATTATGTTAGTTTTCCATGGGTTTGTATTATTCCTTGATTTTTTGGTGATAAATCCATTGCCAAATTATTAATTCTTAGAGTGTTGTAAATGATCACCATGTGTCTACATCTTGGGGGATTTTTTATATTTCTCAAATGGTGCAAGATTGTGCTATGTGGTGTCCTCTTAGTGGTTCATACCATGTTGTTAGGTGTTACTTTTGTACAAACTTGAAGGTTCTAGTGGGCTCCATTCATAAACCATTACATCAAATGTTTTTCGCATCAAGTTTCTAGCATTTCGATGTTTATTTTCTCTAGTAAGAATTTGGACTTGAAATGTGTGTAATATCTAGTTTATTAGATTAGATAACATTTGGATTATGTGACTTTAGGTCTAGGGGGTCCAATCAGTTTTACAAATGTGAAGGAGTAATAAGCCTCAATTTAATAATATCTTTGAGTCTATTTTTTCTTCACATAGATAGATGGCATTATTTTTCACCTTGATTTACTCTATATAGAAATTAATATGAAAAGGTTATTGACAAGTGCAAGATCATGATGGGCCAAACACCACCTTTAAGTGGAAATGAAAATGCTAAAAAATAAACTTAAGTAACTTCATGTAACAAATCAAAGGACTTCTCTACAAAATTTGAAAAAAGTTTAGTAATAGAAGTTTTAGAAAATTGAATGTAGTTTATGGAATACTATTTCTTTGAATAATTTCAAATTAATCTTTTGAAAATTAAATATTTCAAAGAGGCACTACTTAAATTTTCCAAATAAAAGTAGGTGTCATTCTGTCCAACCTAATTGTAAGAAAAAAATAATATTTTTCATCAAACCTTGTATATAAGTAAAGAACACATGGATGGATGTGACACATATTTTGTGAATTTTGATAAATAAATATTTATTTATTTATTATTTTTTATTATAGGGTAAAACAGGTTTTGAAGGGACCCCAAAACCCTTTTCAAAAAGTAGCTACAAAAGATAAGAAAGCCAACCAACAACTAGAAAACATAACTAACAACAGCTAAGTTAAAAGGCACAAAAAGGACCAATAGCCAAACAACCAACTACTGCAACTTTTTCAAAGTATCAGTTGCTTCTAACTCCTATTCTCGTGCAACTTGGGAAAACCCACCAGTTCCTTCTTTTTATCCTCAAATTGCTTTTTCTTGCTTCTCCTAATGCGCGTAGACGGGCCACCTTGATCATTCTGAATTACATGTTTACCCTTTTCTTTGTCCCCCTGATTCTTATAGGCAATAACAACATCCTCCAGCACTCGAATATCCTCACTACTAGGATCCCTGACTTGATCCTTATGGAGCTCTTTCAACTTGTTAGTAAGGAGGCGCATACCTTGAAGACTATTCTGGATCGTGCACTAGCTAATTTTCACAACACGTTCAAGGTTCTCATTAATCTGGACTAGCTTCTCCTCCAAACTCTCAATCCTACTACCATACTCTTCCTTTATCCTGAGGAGTTCCCATTCCATTTCCTCCATTTTTAGAATCACTTCCCATCCCTAAAGAATCTCTTTGTCCTGCTCAGTACTGGTCTCCCCATGCCAATCCAACTTCTCCTGCAGGGTTCTCAACTTAATGTTGATTTTATTAATCTCCACAAAGAACCATTTTGTCATTTTATGCTGGTCATTAACCGCCTCTCTCACCATACCAAGAGCCACAGCTAAATCATCTCGATCTTCATCCCTAGCCACCATGACCTCAAAGTCCTCCAGGATACTTGAGGAGGGATCAGGGATAGCTGGAAAAGGAATACCAACATTCAGCTCGTCAATAGGCAAACTCCTTCCTTTACCAATACTCGACTCAACAAATGACAAACTCTTCTCTTTCCCAGCACCCAACTCCACAGTGGGTTTAGTCTTAGCCTCCCCAGACATTTTGGTCTTCACTTTCTTAGCAACCACAGGGCTTTTACCTTTCTCTATGTCTTTCTTTTTCTCACCACTCACCCTCTCCTTCCTATCCTTCAGCTCCACTTTATCCCCCATTTGAGAACCCTCAAACTATGAAATCTGGATATCCTTCCTATTATGTCTCTTATTCTTACTAGGATCCTTCTTCTTTTTCTTTCTAGATGTCTCAACTTCTTCCTCCAATTCATTTTCTTCAACCCATTCCTCCTCCCCCATTTGAGTCTCTGAATCACTAGAGACTGAGAACACATTCTTCTTCGAAGAGGATTTACTCTTCACACCAATCTTGGGGGTATTATTTTTCATATACTCCATGATAAGAAGGATTGAACCTTCATGAGGTATTGAAAGTTTGGGGTTTCTGACATTTTCTTTAATAGAAAATTCAAGCAAGGCCAAAGGTAAAATGGAAAAGACAACCATTTTATGACGAAAATGATTCAGTAGATATTTATTGTTAGTGCAATTTTCCAAGAAAATAAAAAATTATTATCCATCTAGCCTAACTTGGTAAAACTATATGAACTTTAATTTTTATTTTTGCATACCTATAGTTGATAAAGACAAGAGTCTGACATAAATTTTACATTTCAAAAATGAACATAGTTTGAAAGTTATGAGTGTTCTTAATATGTATCTATTAAGAACTCATAAATAGTAGATATACAGAATAAATAATAATTAAGTATTAAAGTTGTAATAAGGAATAAATTACATTCTTAGAATCTTGAGAGTTTCCTCTATAAAATTGTTTTCATTTTATTAAGTTTGGGTTAAAAAACTTTATTAGATTTGAGGGCAAAGTTGAGGAAAATATTTAAGATAACACTAAGCATGCGATTTAATAAGTCTTCCCAAGTTTGGGACTCCCACGTGCCTAAACCAAGACCATCCCAATGCATTTTTGAAGGGAACCTAAATTTGAGCTCTAAATCTAAATCACTTTTTCCATCCAAATCTAAACGTTAGCACTTGTACATCTAGTAAGTTATTTACCATTTCCACTATTTGGACCATCAATAGTTTGTACTTACCCTCATAAATTATAGTTTTATCTAGTGGTTTGCATCTTAAAGTTATAATCATCTAGGGGTTGCTTTCCATCTGTGTACCATGATGGAGGGGTTTACCCAATGTTGAACAGTCTAGAGCACTATTTTTATTGATTGAGGTGGTGACATGTTCAATCAGGGAAAGGGTTGTTTAAATTAGGTTAAATATTAAAGATATTGTAAATGAGTGCCAACTATCAACTCGTCACACCTCTTTGGATTTCAGAGGTACTTGGTTCCAATTTTCTATGTTCTACCTCTAGTGCCCCCTTCAAGATTTGAACTAATACTCATGTGGTTGATACACTTAAATACATCTTATTCTTGTAATAAAATGTTAATTTTGCATAAGGAAAAAAGAAACTTGGAAGTGTGTGAGATATTTCCATGTGAATCCATCATACACCACATGAATTTTTAGGGAAGAAACAACATAAAAGGGTGTTTAAGGGGTCTGAAATCTTTTTAATTCTATCTTATTGTAAGTTTGGGTCCAAAGAATACTAGTTTGAAGTTTAGAGATGTCATTGTGTTGTAGTAGACCTAAAATGGTTTCAAACTTGGTGTATTATAGTTTTGGCTCCAAATTTTCTTAACTTTGTGACATATTTGTGGTCTAGAAGAGTGGCAAACTTAAAGGTGATTTATTTTTCAGTTGATTCAAAGTTTGGATCTATTTTTGGGTTGTGTTCAAGCCCAATCATCCTTATCTTTTGATAAATGTGAAGCATATTATAGACCAATTTAATGTAATTTTGTGTCTAATATTGGTTCCATACAAAGAGTGAGATTTTTTTAATTTGATTTGCTCACATTGTTGGGTTTCTAGTTGGAAATGTATCATTGGTTTCTAGATATTTAAGGATTGACTTAAATATCTTATGGTGGTTTGATATATTCTAACAACCATGATGTTCTACTCAAGTTACACCACATGGAAAAGGGAGTGTTACATCAATTAATCTATTTCATCTTGTGTCCAATTCTTTCCCTCGTGGAATTACTTTGGGTTGTTCATTCTTCCCAGAGAAAATTTGGGTCACTATATCAATTGGGTATTCAAAATAGTTAATCATTTTTAAAAATATTTCAAGTTTAACACTTTTCTCTATTTTGATATACATGACTATAGTGAGAAAACCTAGAGGTGTTGTGTCAATTCTTAGGGGTTGTTTGATTCAAGAGGATTCGCCAAAAAAGGTAATGAGGATAACACCCAGGCCATCCTCATGGCTTGTAGCAACTATGGGGTGACTTCTTAGGTATGTGTTACATCAGAGCACCATTAAAATACTCTAGGGAATAGAAAATTCCACACATGTTCTAGTAGTAGAACAACACATTTTGCAAAGAGATAAACACTTTTGTAGCAAACATGCCCCAACCAAACAACTTGCAGTTTCTATCATAGCTTTAACAAATTCTAGTACATCTTCTACAAGACCACAATATCTAATTCATAAATTTTCTCGCTGCATAGTCCTTAGTTTCATTCTAAAATATTCAAGTAGAACACTTGGCATGGCAACCAAGTGGGAACCCATGAGGTTCACATATACCAAGTCATGGGATAAATCATTAGGGATATGTTAGCAATGAGTTTCAATCCACAACCGCTAGGGGAAGAGAATCCAATTAAACAAATGGTTACACTTCTCAAGGAGATGGTTCAACTTCTCCATAATTTTTCTTCTCCATGACATAAATCATTGTAAACTATATAGACATATCTCTATAACATAGTTTGGACATCAATATAAAATCAAGATAGGTAGAAGATAAGAAACCATACACCTTTCTCAAGGGTATGCCATTTATGGGACATACAAATGAACACAATATATTCACTATCTAGTTCTATATCTCTATTTTGGATAATTGTCTAATAAGCTTCTACATATGACATGACTCATCTAGATTCTCGTCTAAAGAGTTATCCACTAGGATTCTAACCCCAAGCATTCAATTAGATCATGGCATGTGTCTAGATATTACTTTTAGTTGTGTAAAATGGAGTGGGGTAAATTGTTTATGAGTTGTTATTAGTGCCACATTTCCAGCTGACGAATAATCATTCCTAGGTGTGATGGTCCATATTTAATGTAGTTCTATTATTTGAGCATACTGATTAACTATCAAGGAGAAAGAAGATGGTATTGATCATCTTAATAGGATATGTTCTTTCCATTCAACTATATATTGTGAGTCATTTCCTTAAGTTTGGATCTCTTGTATATTTCATGCTTCCATGTGTTTGTTGCATAATCTTTGGTGTCAATAGCTATAGAATCTCTATAAATTCTTGTTTGTGAGTTCTTATGAATGTTTCTTTATTGGAAACCTCTTTGTAAGGGTGAGTTTTATGTGAATAGCATGGTATCTCTAGGAATTGACTCTTTTAGCAATCCTAGGGTCACATTTCTTAACTTTTGATTATCCTTGATTAGTCTCTATTTTAAGGTGAGGACTCCTCACGAAGAAATTCCTAACATCCAAATGTGAAATTTGCTTACTACTAAACAATTACAAAGTGTGAAGTAATTTTCTCTGGCATAATGTTTTCAATTCTTTAAGTGTCTTTTGAGATGAACTTGTAGCTACACTATTTAAATTCTTAGGAAAATCCTAGTTCACCAGTTGGAATTTACTTTTAGATTTTATATAGTTTACTAACTTTTGACTCTATGAAAAAAGGATATGGCACCGATCATGAAGTCAACTAATCACATTTGAATTCTTGAAAATGATTGTTTGCATCATAATTTATTCTGGTAGTTTATAGTTCTACAAGTTTTCAAAAGGTCCTTGAGAATTTATACTTGGATTTATCTTTTGGGGTGTTAATTATGCCATACCTATAGTTGAACTTTGTCAAAACTAGCTATTATGCCTGGTACTTTAGAGATCCTTGTTTGTAACTCTAAAAAACTAGTTTGGATGGTAATTAGTGATAAGTAATATGGTTATTTCCATACATAGGATAGAGATTGTCTATTAAAACCTATCTTTATGTTCCTCTTGGTTATCTAGATGGATCTCTTGGGAACACCCTCCTTAGTTTGGAAAAACCTAAATTGTATTTGAGCTTCCCACTCCTATTAGTTGGCCCAAGTTTACTTTTGATTTAATTATGAGCCTTTCCCAAGTTTTTGGTTTGACATTTCTTTGCGAGTTAGTTTTTAGGTGATTCTTCTAGAAGTACAAGGCATGGTTTGGAGCACCAACACAATTATAGTGGCATCCTATTTCTCTAGAAGTATCATGTACAAACAGACCAATTTATGTAACTCAACAATATATTTCCTAAAATAAAAATGTGTTATCTAGATAGGGTGGTTTCATAGCCTTCATCTTTGGGTGTTTATTTTGAGGCTATTAAACATAAAAACTTCCTCAAGGTCACAATCAAATGCCATAAATATTTGAAAAGATTTGGAAAATGGATGCCTTGGGATTCATGTAGTATTGAAAATGCTAAGATGTGAGTGGGTGAAGCTAAGAAGGTACAACAATGGTCTTTACTGTGTATTATTCTAATAGTAATAGTTGTCTAATGTGGTTCTTATATGTTCTTAAATCTGTTGTTGCTTTTTGTATTATTGTTATGCATTCATCCAATTAATTAATTATTTAATAAGAAAATTATTACTTTTCATGGCCTTTTGGATGTGAAACTAGATAAGGATTTGAACTAAAGTAAAAAGGAAACACTAAATTATGAAAAATAAGCTTTTGAACATTACAAACATGACCATACATAGGCATATCTAAGGGATAGTAGTGCAAACAAAGTAGTGTCCAAGGTAGTCAAATTATGGGGAGTGAAACGAAAATGGGGTGTTCAAGTGGGACCAGATTAAGTACAAAATGGGTTGTAGGATTAGGGATAGTTTGTCTATCAACCTATCATAATAGGTCATGGTCATGTTTAGTAAACAAGGGAGCTAAATGTGAGTTTTGAACCAATGGGAAAAGTTCTAAGTAAGAACTTTTTATCTTTGCATTTTCTCCCACTTTAGCATACATGTGATCTTAAGTGAATCAAGTACACTAAAGTAAAAATAGAATTTGTAATTGTTATATCTAGTTCAAAGGATATAGAATATTTTTCTTGGTATTACTCTTTCTTGTCTTTTCTTGAGAAATGTCTTCAAATTTGTAAAACACACAAAAGGAGAAATCAACATACATAACTTTCAAGGAATTGTTTGTCATCTTATCTAATCTAGAAATGAGTCATGGAGATTTGACTGATTTGGCCTCCATGTAACCTTGGAAAAGAGGTTGAGAAAATAGAATGAATCATGCTATATGTGATAGTCATGGATTTTCTAATAAGTTGATCACCATGAAGGATACACTCCATGATCAATGTGAGTGGTGTAAGACCCATAAAGGTGTCACTTTAACTAATAGATAGTGTAGGACTTGTGAAGAGACACTTTAATCAAGGTGTGCAATGTAGGACTCATGGAGAGTTAATTTAACCATTGTTGTTTGTGTGTGAGTGAGTGAGTGAGAGAGAGACCTATAAATATGATAGGAACTATAAATGTTATAGCAAGTAACAACAAAACTGGCTATAGGAACATAAAATAATACAACTCACAGTAACAATAAAATATGTGGCCAGAGAGGTGTTTTGGGCTTTATTCCATCTGCTTCATTTTTAATTACCTCCTCCTCCCCCTCTGTCTGCTACAGATATTGGTGATGTGAATGTTGTGATGCTGGAGGATCCTTAGTTTGTGGATCTTTTTTTCCATGAGAAGGAGATAGTGTTAATATTGAGAATGATGAACATGATCAGGGTTTTTTTATAGTAGTTTTGAAAGAGGCTGTTTGTTTTAAGCTCTCTCCTCCAGTACCTTTACCTTATTCTCTTTTTAGTTTGTATCTGTAAGCTTCATATGTTCTGCTACATTTTTTTTTGTCCATCGGTGATGTAATTGAATCTCTATTAGACTTATGGTGGCTGTTATGGGGCAATTTTGCTTGCCTATGGCCCTATTTTCTATTGTAATTCCATATGGAAAAATCTTGTAATGTAGATAGGTTTTTTGGAGCTATAACCGGAGGTTTTCTTCCTAGTTCTTTCCTGTTGGTATGCTCCTCCTGAACTAGGATTTTGTAATATTTCTTATATTTTAATAAAATAGTTTAGTGGCTCTGCCACTTTTTCTTTAAAAAAATATATCAATTCATCAAACAATAAGATTACTATTGCTAAAGCAATCATGATTATTAAAATAATTATTATAATTTATGAGCTTTGCACACATAAATCAACTTGTTACACTATTATATCACTTTAATATAAACACACATATAATGATATTTATCCACACTACAAACTTATAAATAAAGCACACAAAATTTAATTAAAGAATAGTTGGCCATCAACAAGCATAGCTTGATGAGTGAGCCCTACCTCACTTTCTTGTGATGAAGATGATCCTCTGTTAATTGAATCTAATACATTTGGTTCAGGGATTTAACATTCACTTCAACATGAAAAGAAGAATAGTAGCACATTATATTCAATATCAACAATATCTTAATTGTTCAACATACACACACACACACACACACACACACACACACTATGCCATTCCTTCAAGTGTTTATATAGGAAAAGGCACATGATAATTTTCTAAATATGTATTTAAATTTTGTTAGGACTGTGACCTCTCCATAAAAATATATTTAAAAATAATAAAACCATTGAAAATAAATATTTGCTAAATATGTATAGTATTCATTGTAATAGCTACTTCAAATAGTTATATTGCCAACTTGAAGCTAATAGTTTAGTGGTGTTTATATTAGCCATGAGCTTCATGTTTGGCATCGACAATCTCCTTCTCTATTGGACCCCTTCTATAGGATCTAGCATAAAAAAAATCTTCAACAAACATACCCTATTTTATTTAAGTTGACAAAAGGTAGTAAAATTAATAAACACAACCAATATTTTTTTTCAACCTATTTTATCTCGATAAACTTAATTAAATACTCCATATTTCTACTTTAATTATATGTAGCAATAAATTATGAAAAGGGCATGGTGTATCATGAAAAGGGTATAATGATAACTTGCATGATATATAAACGAGGTTAAACATATGAAGATTTAGACACACATTATTGTCCATTAGATAGTGTGAATGAGTACCAACTATCAATTCCTCACAACTCTTTGGATTTTAGAGGTACTTTGTTCCAATTTTCTATGTTCTACCTTTGGCACCCTCCTCAAGATCTAAATTTCTATTCACATATATTTGATAGAATTTTACATCCTATGTCTATGAGAAAATGCTAACTTTTCATAAGGCATGAAAAAACTTGGAAGTTGTGAGATCTTTCCAATATCATCTTGTTCCACATCATTTTCTAGAGGATAAATAGCATAAAAGGGTGTTCAAGGGTTTTGAAATCCCTTCCATACCTAAAATCTATTTAATTCTAGCTTGTTATATGTTTGGATCGAAAGTCTGCTAATTTGAACTTTAGAGATTTCCTTAAGTTCTAGCAAACCTAAAATGGTTTCAAACTTGGTGTATTGTAGTTTTTGCTCCAAATTTTCTTCTTACAAATTTTGTTACCTTTGTGATATACTTGTGCTCTAGAAGAGTGGTAGACCTAAAGGTAATTTATTTTTCTAATTGATTCAAAGTTTGGGTTTTTTGGGTTGGGTTCAAGCCCAATCATCCCTTATATTTTGACAAATGTGAATTGTATTACAACCCAATTTCATGTAATTTTATGTCTAATATTGGATTCATAATAAGAGGGGTTTTTCGTATATGATTTGCTATGAACTAATATTGGATGAGAAATATATTTTCCATTAGGTTCATATTATTTTAGACCCATCTTTTAGTCAACGTGTCTCCAAGGCACTTTGTGGACTCACTATGGGTTTTAAGAATCCAAGTATTGTTGATTTGTTGATAGCTCACATCGTTGGGTTTCTAGGTGGCAATGTATAATAGGTTTCTAGATATTTGAGGATTGATTAAATCTCCTATGGTAGTTTTGAGATATCCCAACAACCATGGATTATTTCTTTGATGATGCTCAAGTTATACCACATGGAAAGGGATTGGCACATCATCTCATCTATGGCATCTTGTGTCTAGTACTTTCCCTCATGGAATTATTTTGTGTTGTTCATTCTTCCCAAGGAAAATTTGGGTCGTTATTTCACTCAAGGGTATTCAAAATAGCTAAGAATTTTTTAAAATCTCTCAGGTTCAAATATCTTGTCTATTTTAATGTACATGGCTATAGTGAGTAAACATAGAGGTTTTGTGTCAATTCTCAGAGATTGTTTGTGTAATGCCCCACCATGCAACCCTAAAGATAAGTTTAACTGAGCAATAAAAAGGGCAATTTTTTTTTCTTTAGAAGAGGTAATAACAAAACAAAACATGGTCTAATAGCAACAAATTAAACTAACAAATCTATGGATTACTTAGCTACATTATTAAAATATAACAATAACCAACAACATACATAGTTTAATCAAATACATCAACTAGCATCTTTCGTTATGACATCCAAATACATCAAGAAGTTTGCACTAAGATTACAAGTACAAATAGTTTCTCTTACAAGAGGAATTGCATAGTTTCATTGATACAAAAGCTCTCTTTCTAGATACATCAATTACATAAGGATTTCTTTTGATACAAAAGGTCTAAATACAAATAGTACAAATGTCCGTCTTCGATACAGGTGCAAAACTGGAATCAAGAGAGATACATCTTCTTTACACACGAGCCATGATGCCAGAAAACCAATGGAATAAAGCACAACCACCCGACCATGTGGAACCCTGAGGTCCACCCCCCATGCTAGGAGATAACAATGAGGTTCCACTAAGTCAAAGATCACAAGGAACAAATAAGCAGATACAAAATCGACACAGAAACACATATCAACAATGACTAACACTGCTCCAGAGGCAACATCAGAAGAAAACAAAAAGGAAGTAACCAAGCTGTAGTAGGAAGAGTGTCATCGCATGGTCCTAGCATGGGTTATCCAGGCTATTTCTCACTAGAAACCGGCCCCCATCTATGGTTATCCTGGCGACCTCTCTCTAGGCACCGGCCCCATAGGGTGACACATGCGGAACCGACACATCCTTTCATGAAGACAAGGAGGTTGATCTTGCCAACCAGACCTTCTCATCCCATCCTTAGCCTGTGAGAGAACTCAAGGCATGGGTGAGGCATCATACTTATCTTGTTATGTGATTACTACCCAGCCCACCTAGATTAATTATTAGATTATCGCTTAGTTACAATTTCCATGGGGTTATCCAGGCGGCCACTTTGGGCACCAGCCCCACCATGAAAGTTAGTCTCCTACATACAACTAGAAACCCCTAACCAACAGAAAACATCCAAAATGACATGCATGATAATGACACTACAAGACATCTATCCTCTAGGACCAACTCTTGAATCATTGTCCCAAAACTTCCAGTTGAAATAGTCACGACAACATAAACAACATGAAACCAGAGAAAGTCATGGGTCATCTTGCTCCAAATTACAACCAATTACATAAACCAACATAATATTTTATTCCATGCACAACACAATAATGAACCCCAACATTCAAGAAGGACTCTACAACCACATCACGACCCTGACATCAACATGAGTTCAAGACAAAACCACAAGAATAGGTACTCTGAGCAAAGCATTACCCATCTTGAACATGTATCATACCAACATGAATAAGAAACCATATTTCAAGAATACATTTCATTCAACTCACAAGATGCACACAAAGCCAACCTCCACACCATCACACTCTCCTAGGCCTCTGGAAACCACTACTACAACACATGACACAACACATTCATTCTCAAAAAAGAAACACATCAGAAACTAAGATCCTTAATCAATACTTCAATTAAAATTTTTTAATGCAACAAGTAATATGATACACAATTCAAGGGTCTAGAAGAAAGTGCTTTAATCATAAGCTGTCCATATACCAATGCAACATTCTTTCTACTATTTAAAACTCAAATATTATACTAATCTTTGTATCTATGAATATATAAACATAACCTACATTTTAGTTCAAAGATAACGACAAAATAATTAATCATATCGAAATGGATACATATTTGTGACTTCATTCGCTGCCATACCTAACAACCATTCATAAGTATCACTCAAACTAGTACTAATACTATCAAGGTTAGGGTCTGACTGACTATCTATCACTCCTACATAAATACTTCTAAGAACAAACTCATCATTTTAGATAATAGTAACTAATGAAAACATTATAGTGCTTAAAGTTCAACTATGAAATCATCTACTTAAATCTATGGTACAAACTTTTCAAGACATTCATAGAGCTAATTATATCAATAATCAGGTGCATCATTAGACAAAATACTGCTACAAATCCTCATGCACCCTAAATTGATGTTACTAGCACTATCTACCATGATCATAACCCTATTTTCAAAAATCTCTTATCAAATTTCAACATATTCTAATCATTGCCAAAATCACATTAAATTTATCAACAATAAATATCTAATTATATTGAATTTCATTGAACGGATGCAATGTAATCCATAACAACAAAACATTTATTTTTGCCTTTAAGTCTTTATTCAAAACATTCTATTTAGTTCTATTTTCTTAAATTTAAAATATAAACCTAACTCAATGTTCTAAATATTTAATTCAAAACTAGCACACACACACACACACACACACACACACACACACACATATATATATATATATATATATATATATATATATATATATATATATATATATATATATATATATATATATATATATATAGCATTATCTATAAAGATAAAATAATTCTATTTCTATTTACTTTCTAATCTAGGGAAAATCACCTATATGGACAGTCATATTCCACAACCAATTCAATTTCTGTTATTAGGCCAGTGTAATGAGCCGGTGGTGATACCTTTATAAAAGAAAAGTTTAGGAATCATAGTAAATTAGCACAAATGAAGTAACAAATAACTAGCACCCTCTCAAAACTACGGTTCTAACAATTATTATCACCAAAGAATAGTCTTAGGAAATGGATTGTTGCGAAGGTGTTGGAGGTTCGAGCAAAATCTTGGAGGTTCAAGCAAACGCAACTGACAGGTGCCAAGCCAGGTTCCACTACCCTTACCGGCATCCTCGCAGCCCGTGCCTAAAGGGAAGCATTGAATGAGGGTATGGACATCCATTGAGACAAGATATGAGAGATTTTTATCTGATAATATAGTTGGATAATTTCTGGTAAACATATATACAGAAAGTGGAAGCACAAACCATTAGATAGTATGCCTCAACAGGATGGCGATCTCACAGATGTAGGGATTGTAGGACAAGCACGAAATGGATTAGTTAAAAAGGCATTAGAACATATTAAGCAATGTGATCAGCTAGTGTATATCCGGACTCACCAATCTTTGCCCACACCGAAAACAGAAAGGTTTGCTCATAATGGAACAACAAGCATTTAGCAAATTATCATGGTAATTACTGCAAGGGTTATGAGTAAAAAGGACTATCTAAGGTGATATGCTGAACACAAGTATATGCCACATAATACAACAATAAAATTCAAGCCACACAACAAAAGTGGGCTCTTCTATTATAACTCATGATATTAAAAGGTCAGAAATGATGTCAAAAGGGTAGAGGGAGATGGTTGTCACACAAAGATGCACAAGAGGGCACCATAGGTTTACGCTATCACTGTGATCCCCCGTTGATATTCTAGAACTTATGAAAGCCTATAGATGAATCTTGCAATAAGAAAAGATGATCAAGAAGCACGCGTTACTCGATCTTATAAAGCTTAAATGATAAATTTTTCTCCCACTAAATGGAGTCTTTCTTCTGTTCAATAGAACCTATCAACTTTTGAACCGCACCCTACCTACCCACTCCAACTTTGAAGTTTAAGAGAATAAGTATTTTATCAAAAAGAGTTGCTACAGATACTCAGAACCTATGCTCAAATGTGATCTATAGATGCCAAGAATAGACATTCACACTAGTACAACGGAAGGGAAATTTTGTCAGATCAATAATTAGATATGCAATATGTGCAAGTAGGAAGCAAGGTGTGTAATGGGTTTCAGTTTTATGTGTGAAAAGAAATTATAGCAAACTAACTTTGGATTTTGTATTAGACAAACAAGGAACTGAAGCAAATACCTCATTTTATAAAAGAAGATTTCCTCCATGACCTTAGATCAGCTCCACGGACAGCGATTCTTTTGTATTATGTTGTCGTCCCCTTCATCTCGCTGGAGTTATTTTCTTTCAGCTGATATTGCAGAATAACCCAAAGCATGAGACGATTTATGCAAGCACTTGTCCCCCTCCCAGTGATTACATGCATACATTCTTGGGTGCAGATAGAGGAAATAAAAGATCCATTCCCCCTTTGAATAGAGAGAAACATATGGTAAAAGTAGTCTTGCAACCCCCCAATCCCACCCTGTCTGGAGTGCCAAAACTAAATGCTATCTTTTTCCAAGAATGAGTAAAACCTCCCTATTTTTGGGAGGAGGAATCTCCTATAATCTTCTAGAAGATTCCCTTCATTAAGGCAATAAATTCTGCATGCCTCCCATCTAACAATTTGCTAATTTTGTCAGACCATGATTCTTTCTGATTTTGTCTATTTTAGTAATTGCTATGAATAACCTGCAAATAAAATACATTTATATTTATTTGCCAAAGTTACTTAATAGATTATTCACAAGTTAATATATATATATATATTTTCCATATAACTATGTTACTCATAAGGCATCTATATTAACAGGAATACCTTTCTTAACAAAATAATTTTATTTTAACATAATGATTAACCAAAGCATTAAATAGATAATTCCAACTAAATAAGACCTGGCCTATATGCACAGTCAGACAAACAAGACCACACAACACAAAGATAGACTATCCAACCAACAACAATGACTGGATGTACAATAGAAGACTCAGCCTCTTCAAGGAGGATGGATGACTAGGGAACCTTATGTTAACTCTGGATCAACAGATTCCATTGGTTAAGGCACGCTCAGACCTACTAATTCAAGTGGAGTTGGTGTCCGGTACCTGCAGCCTGCAGCAAACAACGGAGTTGCACATGTACATATGTAAACAAGCAATCATACACACAACAAATGGAAGTCGCAGTGTAGCAGGGTACTCATGGATGAGTAATGCGACACTATTCCGTTCACATTGACACATCAAACAGATAATCACAACACCCATAGCAATCAATTACTGAATGACTAACCATCATCAGATAGTTACGTGATACTCATATTACAAACATCCTAACATCCTATGATGCAACATCAGTCGTATAACACTCAATTTTAACATATGATAATCATAGTAAAATCAACATCATAATCACCTAAATACAAGGCAATGCCAGAGCATGTGAGTTATCAGTTTTGCAACAAGGTCCATTGATAAAATATACTAACGTAAGTATTCTGATTATTTTACCTTCATCTTCATGCTTCTTAGCCAGACCATCTACACATCTAAGGTGAAACTGGAGGAGCACTACATCCTCCCCCCCCTAAAACACTTGACTTACTCCTAGAAGTCACAGACTAGGGTGGAAACATAACACATTAGTGTTGCAATTTTCTATTGCCAACATACGCATCCATATTAAGCAATTATTCATAAGACAGGTACAGTTGTTCTATAAAGACAAGAGGACATCATTTTCTCACTATTCAAATGCATCATGTGATCTACTTATAATCAATCACACATATTTTGAGAATTTCATATGATTTAGAGAATAGCAATCACATATTATCAAGGAACAATAAATCTCATGTCTCAATTACCAAACATGCAAGTACAATTCTCCATGGAGTCTTCCCTTGTACATACTATCAGAGGCTCAAAATGAACATTATAGAAACAACACTTAACCAAAACGGTCCAATAGAAACAAACATTCAAAATAGCCACCATAGAAATTTTAAAAAAATAGATGCAAACCCAAGTGGGGAAATAATCAAATCCAACCTAAGTCACAAAGTGCCGGCAATTTCCAACAATAAATCAAGTACAAAGAAAGGAGTTTTGGTGACCATTCCTGTAATAAGAAAGTTTAAAGAAAGAAAATTCACTGTAACCCCCAACAACAAATGAAACATCTGTCAAAATTTCCAAAACAACCAAGTTACAAAACAAATTCACATCACGATGTGACTTATTTTAGCCACAAAAAGGGAGTATCTACTACACAACACTCAAGGACACAAGGTCCAGAATGCATTAGAGAACGTACACCAACACTCAAGGAATTAAGTTAACTACATCCTTTTATCTAAACAACTTTTATACAAGGATTTAAGGTAACACAATCGCTACTTATTTTCTTGAACAACTTCTATCTTTAATGCAATACAATTTCTTTTTACTAAACTATGGAAATATGCAATTGCTTCCTTATGCAAGAAGATATAAAGGGAATGTATGATATCACACACAGGAATAATTCAAAACTATAATTGACTTACATTATCACATTCATGATCTCATAAGCCCAACACAAGCTCCTGTTTGATCTCCTGCACATAGTTCTTACACAGGCATATACAATGATAACTTTCATAAACTACAATAGATCTTCCACATGAGGTCATGACCAACTAAGAAATAGATATCAGATTATCAAGCAAACACGCAAAGATACCCCACACATGACAACACCACATAATCCACATGACTCACCAAATGATTAATTCATTTCAGTACTTAATTACATGCACTAACAGTAACCATGCTTCTTTCTCAAATTGCACTAGTGACCACAGGAGAAACTCAAAGGCTCAACAAGCACTGACATTCAGGGAAGACATATTGTCAAATATATCATCACCTTATCAGAGAAGAGGAAGAGAGAACACATAAGTAAACAAGACACAAATCAAAGGGCAAGTCTATAAACTTATCAATCTTCTAATGTCATGCTAATGCACACAAGTGAAAGTTACCATTACCAACTCACCACAAAGAGAAAATCACTTAACCTAGAGCAACAACAACAATCCAGAGGTCTCAGTGTTGCAAACTAGGCTCTGATACCAAGTGTAATGCCCTGCCATGCAACCCTAAAGATAAGTTTAACTAAGCAATAAAAAGGGCAAAATATTTTTTTTTTCTTTAGAAGAGGTAATAAAAAAACATAACATGGTCTAATAGCAACAAGTTAAACTAACATCTCTAGGGATTACATAGTTGCATTATTGAAATATAACAATAACCAACAATATACATAGTTTAATCAAATACAGCAACTATCATCTTTCATTATGACATCCAAATACATCAAGAAGTTTGCACTAAGATTACAAGTACAAATAGTTTTTCTTACAAGAGGAATTACATAGTTTCATTGATACAAAAGCTCTCTTTCTAGATACATCAATTACATAAGGATTTCTTTTGATACCAAAGATCTAAATACAAATAGTACAAATGTCCATCTTCGATACAGGTGCAAAACTGGAATCAAGAGAGATACATCTTCTTTACACATGAGCCACGATGCTAGAAAACCAATGGAATAAAGCACAACCACCCGACCATGTGGAACCCTGAGGTCTACCCCCCGTGCTAGGAGATAACAATGAGGTTCCACTAAGTCAAAGATCACAAGGAACAAATAAGCAGATACAAAATTGACACAGAAACATAGATCAACAATGACTAACACTGCTCCAGAGGCAACATCAGGAGAAAACAAAAAGGAAGTAACTAAGCTACAGTAGGAAGAGTGTCATTGCATGGTCCTAGCATGGGTTATTCAGGCTATCTCTCACTAGAAACTGGCCCCCATATATGGTTATCCTGGCGACCTCTCTCTGACCTAAAGGGGGAGGAGGAACATGCACAAGAAACTAGCCCTCATTTTGGTCTATGAGAAAGGATCTAGGTGAACCGAGAACTAATGCAGACTATGGAGAAATCGACGAAGATGAAGAGTTTAGCAATTTGTGGAATATAGAGCATCCCAATAAATGTGAAGATGAATAAACTGAAAGTGATAGAGATGATGAACCTGATGATGATAGGGATGAACAAAGCATTTACAAACCTGGTTTAAGTCAAGACACAAAAAAATCATATAATTCAGGAGCAGTCATAGCTGAAAAGTTGGGTTATCGAGGTGGTGGTTTGGGGTCCCAAGGACAAGGCATTTGGAAACCAATAGATGTAGTCACCACTGCCAGAAAACCATTTGATAAACGAGGCCTTGGAGCTGAATCAACTGATAAAATACACCAAGGTCATACAAGTAGAACTGGAAGAATTAAATTTGTTATAGATTCAAATCCTAATCCTCATGGTCAGATGCAATCACAACTTGGACATGCCCATGGTGGAGAGCTTAGTGCGACTGGCACTGCCACTGGCGAAGAACTTAGTCAACATGTGCTACAACAACAGGTCCAACAACAAGTTACACACAAGAGGACACCAATATAAGATACCACACAAACACTCAGTGATCAAGGGACACAGAAGAGACAAAGGATTATGACATGTCCAAGTCCAACTACTAGTTCCGCTACAAAGGAATTATTTCTAGGCACTCCCCCAGTTAGTGTGGCTATAACAGAAATTGCAAGTACTCCTATTCCTTCACCATTCAAGCATTCCCTTATTCCTGCATCCCCGAGTTTTGATTACATTCAAGAGTTTAAAGAGAAATCAAAATTGTATAAAAAGGATAAGAAGCAACTGATGGAGAGTGTGTCTGTTGTAACTTCAGATCCTGCAATAACCATGATATTACCCACATTTGACACAAATATAGAAATCATGGAGTACACAATTGTTGTTCCCGCAATTCAAAATAAACCAAAAAATTAGATGGATCGATTTGAATTTCAGGTGAGCAGTTTGCAATTTGATTTTTCTGGATTAAAAAATACTGACAAAATTAATATATCAAAGAAGAACAATGAATTGGTGTACACATCATTGCTAAAGCATGATAGAGAGAGAAAAAAAGTTGCAGAATCAAATAGAAAAATTACAGGCAGATTTAGCAAATGAGAAAGCAAAGAGGAAAGCAACAGATAACAAGAGCAATGAATTAGAAAAAAGAATAAAAAAATATGCCTCTACATCAACAAGCAAAGAGGATAAACAAACAGAGGTGGAATTGAATGGACTGAAGCAAGAGTTAGATGAGATAAAAAACGAAATATAATGAGGAAAAATCCACTTTAGAAAAATTAAGACAAAGCATTGGGAAAGAAAATGAACAGTGGGAACAAAAATTGGAGAAAGAGAGGCAAAAAAATGAAACATTGGTTGCAGAGCTTATGGAAGCAAAAAATGAAATAAAATCTTTTCAAAAAAAGTTAACTGAATTTTGTAGACAAACAATCAAACACATGAAACAAAAGATCTGGGAAGAAATAATGCAGAGGTTTGATCAATTGTGTGAATTCTTTCAATTCATTGATGCCATGAGACTACATCTTGATAAGTTGAGAAAATATTTAATGGACAACACAAATTTACAACTGTAGGCAGATGAGAAATCTGCAAATCAAGTTCTAGAAACAGTCTACAAAGCCAGTGACAATGATATGATATCAAAAGGCATTACTAATCGGATTGAAGCCGCAATGAAGGTGACATCTATCATTAAAAAGTGTTCAAGAATGCGTGAAACAACAAAATATGTGATTGAGGTTGCAACAAAGATTAAGAAGGAGGATGAAAAGGTAAGGAACTTGACAAAGCTTGGTTTGCCACAGGGTTTTGACACAAATGACCGATTCATTGGAAAGGATAATTTGAGAAAGAAAATGGAGGATGCAAGGAAGATTGATTTGGAATAGTTTCTTGGGAACCCAGATGAGGTGAACTTTTTGGATTTCATCAAATAACTGATACTCTTGAATGTATCTTTGGTTGAAACATTCAAGTCAGACCCATCATCCAAATTGAAAATCGATCATACATTGTTAACAAAAATTCAAGTCAGACAACATCAGCTAGAAGAAATGACAATTCCACCACCCGAATAGTGGAAAGTGCTAAAAAAACTATTAGAATGATTTGATATTGATATTATGAGTTTCCAAGTTCCAACTCAGCTCTGTGCAGAGCTATCTTTGAGCAAGATTTTACATTGCCTCTATGTACTTCTTCATTTGAAAATCAATAGAAAATTCAAATTCAGTATAAATAAGATATTATATTGACATGTATGCTGGATATTCAATTATCTGTATTATTTATTTTATCAATTGAAAATAAACTCTGGTTTCAACTACTAAATACACATTCAACGATTGTTGATGTTCATTGTTCTATATCCTACTATTGTTAATATGTTAAGCTAATTTTATTTACCATATCAAATCAAAAACCAAAATTCTACTTTACTGCAAATTTTATGTTTTATGCACAAATCAACTTTAGCAAACAAATATTAAACATTGAGTTGAATGATGAATCACTGAGTACATGTACAACTTATCAATATGGCACAATTAAAATATGAAATAATTAATAATATGTTAATGTATTCAATTTGATTCACAATTTCAAAGAATAAAATATAAAATATCACCAACAACAGTTTTGGAATATAATTCATGAAATGCAGTATAAATACCTAAAAACTACTAATTCACTTCCATTTCCCAAATCGAGTCAGGGTCCTCAAACTGACGTTCAGATAAAGAAAAAGAGTCGTCTTGATTCTGATTCTCATCTTCATTTTCTTCGTCTTGATTATGAGTCCCAAAGTCAAATTCATCAGTCATTGTGTCACTGTCATTTGTCCCACCACCACTAGTGT
Source organism: Cunninghamia lanceolata (assembly GCA_027924645.1). Classification (NCBI taxonomy): domain Eukaryota; kingdom Viridiplantae; phylum Streptophyta; class Pinopsida; order Cupressales; family Cupressaceae; genus Cunninghamia; species Cunninghamia lanceolata. The sequence goes on from BSBN01000077.1 coordinate 4,966,046, forward strand.
TTGAACTTGAAGTGTTGCACAACCCTCTTCTTTCACATATGGACTTCCAGATTGTAAGTGCCCTTTCATAAGGAAATTTTTTGACATTATACGCACTTCGTAACACCCTCAAGCAATTTTCCAAATTCTTGTCTAGTTTGTTTCTTAGCTTTGATTTCAAAAACCCCAATGCATTGAAAACTCTCTCATCTTCCACCGAACCTAATATCATTATTTGACATAAATCAACAAGTTTGAAATATTCTGATATCGAATCACACAACATTTCACTTTGACCCAAGTTTTTCTAGGCCTTTGTTAGTGATCCCGCTTCGAAGGGATTCTCCATGGCATTAAACTGGTCTATCATACTTCTTGCAAATCGACTACATTGTCCTTTAAGCTTATTCACATCTATAATTTTTGCTATTTTCTGTCCATGGCATTCTACAATTTTCAAAAATTATGCGGTAAAGGTAGTTACTTTTTGATGAAAAATGCTTGGGCTATCTCGGTGGCCTTGAACCCAAAATTGAGGATACACAATAGACATGGCATCAAGTATTTCATCTTGAGGGAATCAATTATAATTCTCTGTTGAAAGATTGCTTGCAATTTCCTTCAAATTATTACTAACAAATTCAACAATGCCATCAAAATCATCCTTTGTAACAGGTAATTCTCTGATAGAGCGCCTTACTGTCTTACAATGGTGCATTGGTATCTCAAATCCACGTACAAAGACACATAACTCCCCGCTTGCATTAAATTATAAATAATTTTTAGGATGATTCAAATATGTAATTATTTGCCACCTATGAAAATTTGGGCTTTGAGTTGTTAGATCTAGATATAGATTATCGAGGGCCATGCATGACATTCTACATAGTTTGGTATACTCATAGATATACATAGTTATGTCTTGGGCTTTTTTCACAAGATTGTTCATTTCATCTAGCATGGGAAGAAGACTAGCTAAAGTTAAAAGTGTTTCTATATCACTTAACCTATGTAAGAGGTCAGGAGCTTTGTCTACTGTGTTGCAATGCTCGTACATTGTTCCAATCGAGGATGGATATTCTGAAAGAACTCTTTGTGCTGGTTCATGCAAGGAGATCCATCTGGTATCAACATCCTTAAGAAGCTTATTTCCTATTGCTATTCCCTCAACAAAATTTTGAAATTCTGCAAAACATTTGGGACTTCGGCAAAAGTATACATGGAGCTCGCAAACTAGATTTTCAACTTTTGATATTGTAGGAAACTTGCTTACAATTTTAAATGCTAAATTCATTCTGTGGGCCATGCAGTGAATGGAAAGCATGTATGGTGCACAAGTAGTTTGTAATTTTGTGCAAAGACCGGTCCTATGACCTTGCATTACTGCAGCTCCATCAGCTCCTACACACACCAACTTTTTGGCAATTGTCAAGTCATCCATACCTGCAATTTCATTCAAAGACTTCTTGACTAGTTCAAATAGATTTTGCGATGTTGAACTGTCCTTCATTTTATGAACATGGAGTAGATGAGCTCGGCGGACATGTTCTTTTACAGTATACACATGCATACAGACCCAAGAAGTATTATCTACCACAGTAACTTCATCTAAAGATAATGCCATGAAGTTTGACTCTTTTACATTCTCCTTTAAATCTTGCTTTTCCACCGCAGTGAGACAATTTGCCAATTCCCATCCAGCATTTATTGACCAATGTGTGCTAGGATAGTGAGGAACACTAAAAAAAGATAATTAATTACTATACTCTGGGTAGTCTGTCATAGGATGACTTCTGGACAAAATATGAAAAACAACACTCATCTAAACAGTTTTTGCTAGTTGTGCTCCTTCCATTGCTTTTCCAAATTGAGCCTTGATTGTACCTCCACTTGCAACAAGCTTTGTCATTCTTTCTTATGCTCATCATATTTCGCGGCATACTTCACATGAAGACATTCTTCCTTTGATTTCCATCTTACTACTGATGTTTCCTTTCCGTCTATGATTTGTTTTTCATAAACTTTACCTATATGCTTTTCTATAGTGTCAAGCTTTAGCTACAATTTCTTATCTCTTTCACATTTCCAACTACAAATCACACACTTGCATTCTGTTGGTTGTGCATCTTTATTTGCTTTCTCCACTGATTCAATGAATGGGTACTTTGACACCCAATCAAGCTAAAAATTCCTTGACATTTTCCACTCGCGCCCTAGTTTTGAATCTTTTGATTTGCCTTTTCTTTTCTTCTTCTGAACATCATCTATAGTGCCATCATTTTCTTTTTAACCCAAGTCGATTATCTCAATCTGGCTAACCGGGGTATCCCTTGGAACATCTGTTGCGGTATTGCCATCCTCATTCTGGCTAACCAAGGTATCCCTTCAAACATCTTCTACGATATTGTCATCCTCAGTCTGGCTAACTAGGGTATCCCTTGGAACATCTTTTGCGGTATTGCCATCCTCATTCTAGCTAACTAGGGTATCCCTTGGAACATCTGCTACGGTATTGCCATCCTCATTCTGGCTAACTAGGGTATCCCTTGGAATATCTTCTGCGGTATTACCATCCTCATTTGACTCAATGGCAATCCCACCTTTTGGTGGTGGTGAGGTATTGCGAATGGCTTCTTCATCATTATTTGGTGCAAGATTTGATGGTGTAGCTCCATCTTGATTTGATGGATCAGAAACATTGCTAGTTCCAAAGTAAGACTGTATACTAACTCCAAATTTTCAGTGTTTTGATGGCCTCCCAGTCCCTTCACCACCCTGAGGAGTCTTACCCTTGTCGCACTTGCGTCTCGACATCTTGTTTTGATCTCCCACTTCAAATAAAAGCTGGAAAAAATGTCTTCTTGTTTAAGAAGGACATACTCATAGAATATAGATCCCATTCCCTACTAAATATCTTCTTTAAGATTGAATCAAGAATGGAAGAGGGATAAAGCCATAAAGAAATATTAAAACACTAATACTATGTAAAAATGATCACTCATCTCTAAGTTTAGGTTTTCACTGAATTGTTATTCGCTAATGCAAGAATACTTGTGTTGTAAGTTTGTAACTTTGCCTACGATCAACTTCAAGGTGCCAACTCCAACTTCCGAAATCCAAATCGAGAGCTCACAAGTCACAAGTTCATAACTGAACAAAATGAGTAATAATAAATTAGAGTTTCAATTGTATTTATATCAATCCATATTTGGTAAATTCCGCGGGAATTCTATATGGTATATCAAAAAGATTTGGCGAATCCTGCGTGATTATATAAGGAATACATTTAAGTGTTGGCGAATCAAACCTCAACGGACTACATACATTGAAATTTCCAAGGCAAATATGGCCCTAAGATTAGCACAGAGGTGTCATGCAAATTGGCGAAATGGCCCCTCATAATCAACTACTTGTAAATTTTAATTGGCGAAATGGGTCCTCACGCGCAGTGACCATGTAATGGGGTTAGCGAAATGGGTCCTCACATGCAGCGACCATTTAATGGAGTTGGTGAAATGTGTCTCGATACACAATGTTGTTTTAATAGTATTGGCAAATATATAGGTGATTTAGTACTTCCTTCTGAAATTCTAGGCAAAAATATTAGTCGACCCATTTGAAACGCGTATTTTGTTATGGCAAAAATCTTACTTCATTGATTCTCTTAAAATAAATTGATGGTGAATGTATATGGATTCGACTGATAATATGTAAAAACTGGGTGATTTGACCACCCTGTTGGATGTGATTTATTCGCCAATTCTAACTTGGCCGATCTGCGATATTCACCAATTAGCAAATATTCACCAATTGGTGAATATTTGCCACTAAAAAAATCTCTAGTTGCTAGTTGTCTAAGTTGAAACCCAAGCCATCAAAACCGTGTTGTTTACCTAGACTTGTCAGTCACCGATTGGTGGGGAACGGGTTAACCTAATAGGGTCCACTTTTTAAATGCTTTAGCAAATATTTTGAAGTAGCCCTAAGATACTTAAGTCAAATCAAATATTAAGTATTATCTATATACTTAAGTCAAATCAAGTATAAATATTTGCATGCAGATTAAATTCACTTGAACAGATACATCATATCACTTAAATATTGGCATGCTTGGAAAGATATTCCAAAGCTTTGAAGCTGAGCGCCGTTAATGAAGCTTGGCTCTATTTAATGGAGCCCAACAACGCTTTCTTATACCAAAGATTGAAGCTAGCTAACCGCATCACCTTTTATCTGATCTAGACACGTGGCATCATTTCGCGGCATCGCAGCTAGAAATGGCCCACCACTTATCTACCCTGTGTGGGTGTGCTAAAGCCTCCACATGTCTCCTTTTCATTTATTTATTAAGATGAGGCCACGTATCACTATCTCACAACTGCACGACAAAGATTCCTTTCTAGCAAGATTCCCTTGCGAGCTTGTGCAACCGTTAGATTTAAGCTCCCTGTAGATGACTTCTTAGGTTGACACCTGGTAGAATATGGTTCATCAATCTGGGATCTTTGATTAAGGGGTTGTAAGCCCTTGACAGGTGTCGCTTTGTTGTAGCCGCATAGAGAGATGATGATGTCATCTATGATGCACTGCGATGCTGCGAAATATTTTACATAACACTTTATACCCTTACGAAGACTTAGGACATAGATTTAATATTTCTCGGGCTATAAAGGGTAAACTTAGACATGGGGTTGGTCATCTAACGAACATAAAGGCCTCAAGTTATAACTTAAGTAACCGAGGACTTACTACAGGCGGTCAACAGGGATTTAAAAGATAAAGCACATGAGACCATATCTCGCCATCAATAAAGATGAAAATACAAAGGATTTTGATAAGAATAAGGATGTTGTAACATCATTAATGGATACATGGATCCCTAGAGCCCAGGCATTAAGAGACATGGCAATTGCAACCAAGCATGTCAAGGATGCACCATCCTAACATTGTCCCAACTCTCAGGCTTGTAAATTCAATTAAGAATTTTCAAGGGGTGGTAGGTTCTTTGGAAATAAATATCAGGGAGCTTGTCAAAAAGTTTGATGAATGGAATTTTAGTCTATTTCCTATTATTTTGAGTGAAAATGGTGGGGTTAAACCTCTACAATTGTGGAAGGACCAGGCAAAACAAATAATATCTGCTCAAGTTAAGCTCATATGTGACAACGTTGATTTAGATATGTTGAGAAGCAGCATGGATAAAAAGATTCACACTGGCATTTTCTTAGAGGAATTTGACAAGGAAGTTAATCGAGTGGTTATCAAGTACACACCCTACAGGACCAAAGCAAATGAACTTGTCAATTTCATTTGGCCAACAGAGGAGGAGTATCAGCTATGGAGGTCCAACTATGTTGACATTTTAGATTTCTAAAGTGCTGAAGTATATGTAAATGTTAATGTTTTGGTGATTATTGTATTATTCATTTATTGAATATATTTGATCTCAGATGATTTTATTGAAATTAGAAAAAAAAGAATTACTCCCTCTTTTTATAGTATTTATTATTAGTTTATTGTATATAAAACTGGTCAAATCTTACATATCAATGTACAAATATTGTACTCCTTTTAATTCAAAATTGGTGACATGTGTCATGGATTGCATACGACGTACGTGGAACATAGTTTGGAAACACTATTAAGTATTATCTATATACTTATGTCAAATCAAGTATAAATATTTGCATACAAATTAAATTCACTTAAATTCACTTGAAAAGATATATCATATCACTTAAATATTGGCATGCTTGGAAAGATATCCCAAAACTTTGAAGCCGAGCACCATTAATGAAGCCTGGCTCTATTTAATGGATCCCAACAATGCTTTCTGATACCAAAGATTGAAGCTAGCTTAACAAAGAAAATGGATACACCAATTTGCCTTATAGCGCTGTGAAGGCAAATTGCTTTCTTGGGATTCATCACAAACTCAAGGCTTAAAGCGATAATGAAGCCTCACATAATTGCTTGTTTGCGCTTCCTGGAGTTGGAATCCGTGAAAATGGTGCTTGGGAGGGATTTCCTAATAGATAGGAACATATACAGAGTGAATTTCGACATAGCTTCTTGGTTCTTGTCGTCATTGTTGAGCCTTGGAGGTGTGAAGGTGGATATTCTCATTCTCTTGCAAGAAATTTTCAAGCCAGATTTTCTGGGTAATGATTTACAGGTGGTTCTTGGGGCAGAGATGGGTGTGGGGATTCCATGGTCTTTTGACTTATCATTGGTGGTTTTTGGTGCAGATATGGGTGTGGTGGTTCTGTGGTTTCCCTTTCTTCTCAACATGACAGATGGGGCTCTCACCTGCCACTGTCACTGGGCCACCATCAGTCAAAATTTTCTAAGGTGCACTCGAGCTCTCGACATGGAGCCAAATATGTAATGGGTGTTGCACTTTGCAGAGCTGGTGGAAATAGGTGATTTCCATGGTTTCCCTTAAATTCACTTGAAAAGATATATCATATCACTTAAATATTGGCACGCTTGGAAAGATATCCCAAAGCTTTGAAGCCGAGCGCCATTAATGAAGCATGGCTCTATTTAATGGAGCCCAACAATGCTTTCTCATACCAAAGATTGAAGCTGGCTTAAAAAAGAAAATGGATACGCCAATTTGCCTTATACCATTGCAAAGGCAAATTGCTTTCTTGGGATTCATCACAAACTCAAGGCTTAAAGTGATAATGAAGACTCACATAATTGCCCTTTTGCACTTCCTGGAGTTGGAATATGTGAAAATGGTGCTTGGGAGGGATTTCCTAATAGATAGGAATGATACAGAGTGAATTCTGACTTAGCTTCTTGGTTCTTGGTGTCATTGTTAGACCTTGGAGGTGTGAAGGTGGATATTCTCGTTTTGTTGTGAGAAATTTTCAAGCCAGATTTTTTGGGTAATGATTTGCAGGTGGTTCTTGGGGCAGAGATGGGTGTGGGGATTCCGCAGTCTTCTAACCTATCATTGGTGGTTTTTGGGGCAAAGATGGGTGTGGTGGTTCTGCAATTTCCCTCTCTTCTCAACATGACAGATGGGGCTCTCGCCCGCCACCGTCACTGGGCCACCATCAGTCAGAATTTTCTAAAGTGCACTCGAGCTCTCGACATGGAGCCGAATATGTAATGGGTGTTGCGCTTCGCAGAGTTGGTGGAAACAGGCGATTCTATGGTTTCCCTTAGCCAACATTTTAATTTTTGCAATTTAATTTTGATGTAATATTATTGTATGTAATACAATTATACATGGGAATTTTTTTTAAGAATATGCCAGGGGCGTAGCTATCCCCCAACTGTAAGATTTTTTTTGAATTGGTATTAATTGAATACCCGCTTTTAGGGCTTAAATTTAACAATTGTATAGTTGTATTTAGGCATTTTTGCTGTAAAATACAATCAAAATTTTAAAAAGATTGTATCATATGAAAGGAGAGATATATGATTATGCTTTTATATATATATTTGGTTTGAGGTTTCTATATAATCTACTTATACTAATGTATGTCATAGTATTTTAAAGGCAGCATTGAATAGATTACTGTCACAAGAAAATTGCTTGACAGGCAAGGTTGACTATCAAATTTAAGCCATGCGGGCCGCTTTGCAAATTTAAAACATAAAACATATTTGCATGCAGATTTAAAACATAAATAAATACAAATGAAAAAAGAAAGTTGCTAGCAAAATTACAAATTACATTATAAAATGTTTATATCATAAATTACTCGACCGTTTGATGAACATTTGATGGATGGTTGCAATTACATTTCGGAATGAAATGCACAGAGTGCTAGGCTTGCAAACTTAAATCTCTGGAATCACCCTATAACCATTAGATTTACAAAGATCAATGATTTAGAAATTATTGTGAGTTGTCAATGTAGGACAACTATCATCCATGTACTAATTGTGTAGTCCGGAAGCAACACGTTGACTTGACGTTTCATTCACTTTAATGCTTTTTTACTTTATAAAAAAAAGTAAACTTTCTACTGCTAAGTGATTTTATTTTTAAGTGAGAGGGTCAGCACATGGGGAGATTTCAAATTGCTAATTGCAGTGCACCAGGGAGATTTCAGATTGCTCATTGCAGTACCACTTCCAACAAAGCTGGTAAGACAAAAGACAGAATTCCTAGGCTACGTTTCATCGTTTCTTAAAATCTTATTTTGTGAAACTTTTTTCTTAAAATCTTATTTTGTCAAACTTTGGGTTTAGGGTTGAGAGACTTAAGAAAAATTAAGGAGGACTTAAGAGGAAATTCACAATTTCACACTGTATAAGCATGTCTACCACCACTAGCAAATCAGACAAAGTTTTTGGGAAAGGCAGAGCAAGTTCTGATAGAAAAATAGATTATTCTAGATTGCTTAAAACCTCAGGTTTGACTGATGAATACCATGATATTTATGATCCTAACATGTATGGTAAACTTACCTCAAAACTTAGATTTTCTTGTGAGAATAAGGCTACCAAGAAAAAGCAAGTTAATGGTATCAATGCACCATGGGTAACTAGATTAGGGCGCATGATGTCACATGAGGTTTTCCCTTGCCCAGAATTTATCATGGTTTGTGCCCACAATTATGATGATAACAAAAGAGCAATTGTAAATACGGATACCAAAGAAGAAATTTTATCCATTATTGCAGAAGAATTTGGAAATGTGTTGGAGTTTACAACTGAAGAATTTGGAGACGTCCAAATTGACCTAGAAAAGCTTGCCAGTGATTATGAAGCAATGGATAAAGGGACAAAAATGTTTTCCTAAATAAAATAGTTCAAGAAAAAAACAAGTTGAAAAGTAACCATAAGCCTCCTTATCCTTTGAAATTTTTTAAATCATGGGCTCAGGATACTATTTCCATGCTAGCATTTTGCCTCGGATTGGATAGCAATTGGGAAGTGGATGCAAGCCTCCTTAAAATGGTATATAATATCTATTATGGTATTGGTGTACATGTCAAATATAAATTTATTGAGAACATTGTAGAATCCAGGCATAAACAATTTTTAATGATTAAAGGACATTCCACCAAGACATTTATGTTCACAACCTACTTGTGCTATTTTTTTCTATTCAAATTTAATGGAATGTTTCAGACCAACAAGCTTCAGATTCAGCCCTATAGTAATGCTGAGGAAAAGAAAATGGCTCCAATATATGATTAGACCACTAAGATAAGGATGCATGATTCTTGAAGGAACTACAATCATTTTGTAGACTACTTTTTAGCTCCATTGTATCAAGCAATTACAAATAGTCCAATGCCCAGATTGCCTATATCGTGTAGAGATTTCATTCAACTAGGAAAAGAAATACAATTGGTTGATTGGTACTTATTGGAAGAATATATTGTGCTAAGATTTTATGGATCAGAAGTAGAGCCATACAAACTTCCAATACATGTGACAGAAAGGGTTTTTGCATTGGGATATGTAAGGCAGATGCAGAGTATTGATGAACTACACTTTGTCGGTCAACAAAAGAAGACCTTATTTCCTTCTTTACTTATTTCATGTGGAGAGTTCACATTGGAGAGAAAAGCATTTAAGGTGGCACATGATCTTTTGAAAATTATTAATTTTGATATTGTTTGTCACTGGTAGTATGATTCATGTGACACCATTAAAACAATGATTGTGGCCAATAGGAATTCTGCAAGTAGAATTCAACATCAAAGTAAACCCTTGTTTGAAGACTTGAGAAACAAGGATTCCTGGGATGAGGTCAAAATAGCAATGGAGAAAATTGTTGCTGAAAAAAGTATTTCTTTTGAACAATTGTCAGCAGAAATTATGGCATTGCACCAAAACACGGGAGCACTAGCGCTAGCAGAGAATGAAATTAGGAGGTACAACAATTTTTATGGAAAAAGTGATAAACCATCTATTAGAGCAAAAATGCTAGATTCTCTAGATGAGTCTGTTACAAACAAATATTGTTCATGATAAAAAAATTACTACATTTTGGTCTATGAGAAAGGAGCTAGGTGAACCAAGAACTGTTGCAGAGTATGGAGAAATCGATGAAGATGAAGAGTTTAGCAAATTGTGGAATATAGAGCATCCCAATGAACCCGAAGATGAAGAAATTGATAGTGATGATGAACCTGATGATGATAGGGATGAACAAAGCAATTTCAAACCTAGTTTAAGTTAGGCCACAAAAGAAGCATATACTTCAGGAGCAACCATAGCTAAAAATATGGGTTATCATGGTGGTGGTTTGGGGTCCCAAGGACAAGGCATTTGGAACCCAATAGATTTAGTCACCAGAAAACTAGTTGATAAACAAGGCCTTGGAGCTGAATCAACTGATAAAATATACCAAAGGCATATAAGTACAACTGAGAGAATTCATTTTGTTACAGTTTCAAATCCTAATCCTCATGGTCAGATGCAATCACAACTTGGACATGCCCATGGTGGAGAGCCTAGTGCGACTGGCACTGCCACTGGTGGAGAACTTAGGCAACATGTGCTACAACAACAGGTCCAACAACATATTACACACAAGAGGACACCAATGCAAGATACCACACAAACACTCAGTGATCAAGGGATACAGAAGAGACAAAGGATTATGGCAGGTCCAAGTCCAACTACCAATTCCACCACAAAGGAGGTATTTCCAGGCACTCCCCCAGTTAGTGTGGCTACATCAGAAATTGCAAGTACGCCTATTCTTTCACCATTTAAGCATTCCCTTATTCCTGCATCCCCAAGTTTTGATTACATTCAAGAGTTTGAAAAGAAATCAGAATTGTATAAAAAAGAAAAGAAGCAACTGATGGAGAGTGTGTCTGTTGTAACTTTAGAGCCTGCAACAACCATGATATTACCCACATTTGACACAAATTTAGAAATCATGGAGTACACAATTGTTGTTCCCACAGTTCAAAATAAACCAGAAAATCATATGGATCGATCTGAATTCCAGGTGAGTAGTTTGCAATTTGATTTTTCTAGATTAAAAAATACTGACAAAATTAATATATCAAAGAAGAACAATGAATTAGTGTACACATCATTGCCAAAGCACGATAGAGAGAAAAAAAAAGTTGTTGAATCAAATAGAAAAATTATAGGCAGACTTAGCAAATGAGAAAGCAAAGAGGAAAGCAGCAAATAACAAGAGCAATGAATTAGAAAAAAGAACAAAAAAATCTGCCTCTACATCAACAAGCAAAGATGATAAACAAACAAAGGTGGAATTGAATGGACTGAAGCAAAGGTTAGATGAGAGCAAAAAGAAATATGACGAGGAAAAATCCACTTCAGAAAAATTAAGACAAAGCATTGGGAAAGCATATGAACAATGGGAACAAAAATTAGAGAAAAGGAGAAAAAAATGAAACATTGGCCGCAGAGCTTATGGAAGCAAAAAATGAAGTAAAATCTTGTCAAAATAAGTTAACTGAATTTTGTAGACAAACAATGAGGCACATGAAACAAAAGATCTGGGAGGAAATAATGCAAAGGATTGATCATTTATGTGAATTGTTTCAATTGATTGATGCCATGAGGCTACATCATAATAAGCTAAGAAAATATTTAATGGACAACAAAAATGTGCAACTACAGGTAAAAGAGAAATCTGCAAATCAAGTTCTAGAAATAGTCTACAAATCCAGTGACAATGAATTGATTTCAAAATGCATTACTAATCGGATTGAAGCCTCGATGAAGGTGACATCTATCATTCATAAGTGTTCAAAAATGCGTGAAACAACAAAATTTGTGATTGAGGCTGCAACAAAGATTAAGGAGGATGAAAAGGTAAGGAACTTGACAAAGCTTTCTTTGCCACAGGCTTTTGACACAAATGAGCAATTCATTGGAAAGGATAATTTCAGAAAGAAGATAGAGGATGCAAGGAAGATTGATTTGGACCAGTTTCCTCAAAATTCAGATGAGGTGAACTTTTTGGATTACATCAAACCACTGATAATCTTGAATGTATCTTTGGCTAAAACATTCAAGTCAGGATCCAAATTAAAATTTGAACATACCTTGTTAACAAAAATTCAAGTAAGACAACATCAGCTAGAAGAAATGACAATTCCACCACCTGAATAGTGGAATTTGCTAAAAATGTTGTTACAATGATTTGATATTGATAATATGAGTTTCATAGTTCCAACTCAGCTTTGTGCAGAGTTGTCTTTGAGCAATATTTTACATCGCCTCTATGTATTCCTTCATTTGAAAATCAATAGAAAACTCAAATTCAGTAATGTGTTGATGTTCAATTATTTGTATTATTTATTTTATCAATTGAATAAAACCTCTAGTTTCAACTACTAGATACACATTCAACGATTGTTGATGTTCATTGTTGTATATGCTACTATTGTTAATATGTTATTAAGCATTGTCATTGAGTTGAGAGATGAATCACTGTCGTGGCACCTACTTAAGTTTAGGATTTTAAGTTTGTTCTTCATGTATTTTTCCCCATTTTCCCTTAAATACATGACAGGTTTGATGGCTTAAGTGTGAACTTGGATGACCGGTAACCAGTGGTAACAAGTCAACATGAAATTATAACACAAAAGGTTAAAAGGTTAGGTTTGGTGGTCCCCTTAGGGTTTAGGGTTTTAGGTTTGAAAAATTATAAGTCTTTGCCCTTTGAATAAATCCATTGAACCTAGGTTGCTAAGCTCATGCACTTTATTTTTGATTCTCTGTTGACCTCTTGTGGTAGGTTTCTAGTCCCTTAAGTTACGACTTTAAGCCTTTATACCTATTAGGTGACCAGCCCCGTGTTCTAGGTTTTACCTTCTATGGCCCGTGAAAAATTAAATCTATATCCTAAGTTTCCCATAAGTTATAAAGTTTAATAAAGTGAAAATCACAGCATCACAGCGCATCATCAATTATGCCGCCACCCCGCTACGCAGTCGCGACATGGTGACACATGTCATAAGAATCTATGCTTACGTCCCATTACATTAGGAATCATGTGCTTGCCAACCAATCTTTATAAAAGTGGTATGAGGGAAAGTCTTGATCTAATGGTTGCGCTTCGTCGCAAGGGTATCTTGCAGGAAGGAATCTTCGTCGCGTGGTCATGAGATGGTGACACGTGGCCATGTTTTATGAAGGAGTTCAGAGGCGAATAAAAGAGGGACACCTGGGGACTTTATCGTGCTTGCGCAAAGTAGGTAAAGTGGTGGCCCACTGTCGGCTACGATGCCGTGGGGTGGTGCCATGCGTCCAGGCAAGGACAAGAGGTCATGCGGTCAACAATGAATGTACATCCTATGTGGCTCGTCCTGATTGGTTGAAGACTTTTCAAACATGATGATTGAGATTTTCAAATCTTGCTAGTGAATGGTGGCTGTGGATCTTGCAGGAATGAATTCAAATCAACAGTGCAGGTTTAAACTTTTATCGTGAACGTTGAAGGCACCCTGTGGCATGAAAGTCCCCTATGGCACGAACGAAAGGTAATAGCCGACTCCCAAGGTTACCTCCATTAATGCAATAGAAGTTATGTTGCGAAGCTTAAAAAGGAAGAAAAGTTAGGGCTTTGCACATTAGTTCTTCAAGCACATACAAATTTTAGGTGCACAAAGAATGCTTAAGCGGGTGAAGAGCAAAAATTCAGGACTCTGCAAGTTTCAAACTAGTAAGTTCATTCTATCTTCTCGTACCCAACATATTTGTAAGTTGACTACTTGATTAAGGAGGTAGATAATTGCTTGTAAATGAAACCCTAGCTTGCTACGATAAGTCTAAAAAAATGAGTCAAGCTAGCCAGCCCTCCACTTTTAAGCGTGGCTTAGATGATGATCTTATGATCTAGCTTCTAGGTTCTGCTAGAAGGGCTTTGAATCTTCATGGTCCAGGTGGGCCCAATGATAAATTTCTTGATTATTGCTACAACTATAGAGATGCTATTATCCCTGTTCCTGGTTGGATCTTGTTTGAACATTGGCATAGAAGAATGGATTATAAGGCCCTTGTTTGTCATGCCTGGCAATTTGATCTAGATAATCTTATTTGCTCCAATGTTTTTCCTAACCCTGACCTAGTTAGGGCAATATCAATGAGATGTGATCTTGCTACAAGGACAGTCATAATAGGAAATGGCACAAAAATGATTAAACTCACCAAATGATACATTGCCTCTGTATTCAACTTGGACCCTACGGCTAAGAAGCCAATTGACCTAGCTACTTTGAAGAAGAAATATCAAAATGTCAAATGTGTTTATAGGGATTACAACCTAGCCAAGCACAGGCTGAAGGGTGTAGGTGGAAAATTAATGAAGATTTCAGCCAGTGAACATGAGTTTTTTCACTATACCATGTTCATGGATTACTTTGTCAAGACTTATCATAGTTTGTGCTAGGTATTGGGCAGGGATTCCTTGGATAATATGCCCATTGCTCTAATGATGATGGCAGTTGACATTTAAATTCAAGATCCCAAAGAGCCATATGATTATGTCACTTACATTGTTGACAAGATGCACAAACAAATGACATAAATTAAGAACAATCTGTCTAAGTTGGATGTCCATGTTGAATTCACATGGTACTCCATGCTATGTCACATGCTTCTATTTTCTTTATCTGGGATGTGGCACCATAACTTGCATGTCAAAATGACAGATGCTTAGGGAAATATGCTACCAGTGTAGGTATGGACTTGTATGCTGGATATGCATTGCACTACCGCAGATTATGTAATTTTTGAAGAGTATTTTGTGAGAAGGATACTTGGTTTCCTGGAGCCAGAGGGTGAGAGGCTGCACCCAGATGTACTGGATTTCCTAAGGCTTTTGGACAGGACCTCTTATTTGGGGATTGACCACAATTGGGGTGACTGGTTCTTTCATGAGCACACTACTTGTATCAAGGTCTATGGATGTCAGACCCCACCCCATATCTTGCCTAAATATGTGCCTAAAAGAGTGGCATTCTTAGAAATCATTAGACAATTGAATGATTTAGACAAGGAGCACCTGAGGCATCATAAGAAGGGCTCATTCTTTCCCTCTTCCCTCAGATTCAGTGATTTTTTGATAACTGACAAGAGTGGGCTTGATCAGATCTATTCAGTAATGCAGTGTTTTGGGAAGTATTTGGAGCATCCAAGGATTTTTGACCCTGAAGGCTTCATCAACAGGGTAAGGGTCAACAAAGGAAGGCCAAGGTATACTCATCAGGTTGACCTGAATGAGGATCCTGTCAAGAACTTCTTTACAATGGATGAGGTCCATCACTTGAGAATCAAGTGTGACACCACAATGGCAGGTGAGAGAATGAGAAAAAAATATAAATGCAGCATATCAGCGTGCCTTCTCAGAAGTGCAAGACCCCATTCAGAGAATTGAGAAGATGCTAGAAAATATAGAGCAATTAATTGCTACTGCCCTTGCAGGAGAAGAAAGACCAACATATCAACCTAGCAGCTCTAGCAGAGGATATGCATCCAAGAGGGAGTCAATTGACCCCTCCCTTGCCAAGAAAGCAAAAATTATTGATTTGGAAAGCCCTAAAGAACTTGAAGTGGTAGATTTGGAAGGGGAGGTAGGGGAACATGTACAAGAAGCTGCCTATCAGGTGAATTCACCTGATAGAATAAGACCCTATTCATCCCTTGAAAACAGGGCAATCAGAACAATGAGAAGCCAAACTGTAGACATTGAAGATGTTAGAGTAATGGCTTGCAACAAATTTTTAGAGGATGATGAATTTATAAATACTCTTAAATTTAGGAGTTATGTATTAAAAGTAAGAAGTGAAGAGTTTCAGAAAAAAGATTGAAGATGCTAAGAGTGGAGCAGACCCTACTGAATATGAGGCCATAACACAAAGGGTCTTAAAAGAAGTTAATGAATCCATTCGTGCAATGACTCCAGAGGAGGGGAGGGTATTGGTTGCAAAGAGTAACATCTTTCTTCTTCCTCATCAGACCTTGTCAGATGCAATTGCATTTGACACAATTACCATAGAAGACTCTGATATAACAGGTGAACAAATAGATAAGGCTCTCTCTGGTGCAACCTTCAATCCTAGGTTTGAAACATTGGCTATATGGGCTCTATCCCAAAATAATAACAAGCCTAGGGTTGAATTGGGGGAATTAGTAGATGTGATAATAAAGAGGGTATCTGACACCCCTACCCCCCAAGCTGCAATCTTGAATGTCGAGACTGCACAATTTGTAGAAGTAGTCACCAAGAAATTACAGAAAGATCACAATGAGCTACAACTCAATTATGCCCATGCAATTACAGAGATAAATAGGCTGAAGCAGCAATTGTCATTAGGGGCTAGCACTTCAACTCCCCCACCAGTGATTCCAACAGCAGAGTCCTTCCCAGTTGATACAGAGCCTCTATTGACTAAAATCAGAGAGTTGAAGGAAGAGGTGAAGAAATTGGAGGAGGAGAAAAAGAGTACAGCAAAGGACGTGGTCACAAATTTGATACATAACAGGTTGACCAAACTCTTGGAAAGGGTAGATGAGACCTTAAGGTATTATTCACAACTGAGGATTGCCTATGAAAAGCATGAATCAGATAAGGAGAGGCTTTCAGTTGTGAAAACAAGATGGTTGCCAAGAACTAGAGAAGTCAAGAATATCCTCAGGTGCTCAAGGTTTGATGCACAAGCACCTCCTGAGCTAAAAATGGTAGCAGATATGTTGAAGCATTGTGAGGGTGTTGTCAACTTTCAATTAAGATTGGATAAAGTTTCGGTAGATAAGAATCAGGCTATAGAAAAAATGGATACAAAGTGGCTACCAAATATTTTGGAAGGTGATGAGAAAACTAAAGACTTAGACAAGTAGAAAACAGAAATAAAAGAAAATGCCTACCGGCTAATTCCTACTTGTTGTACTGATGAAAATCCAACTATGAAGATGTTGAGTTTAGCACTTGACAAGCTGTATCTAGTTGAGATAAATTTTGAAATATTTTGTAGGGAAGTGAAGAATTTGTTGGATGCTCGGTACGTCAGTCATAATGGTAGAATTGTAGAGATAATCTCATTCCAGTGGCCATCTGAAAAGACATACAGTGAATGGATAGAAAAGTATGGCTTGCATGTTTGAAAGGAAAGGCCAACCACCACCTTCCCTGCATTAATGAGGCAGATCTCCTTCAAGCGGTTACGCATTCTCCAAGTCTATCTACCTTTTCTCTTCTCTCTATTGTAGTAAATGTTCTCAACACCAAAGAGGGCAGTGCATTGTATCAAACATTCTCTAAAGTGACATTGTAATTAATGTTGAGTACATGTTCTTAGTCTATAAAAGAACTGTGTTACTCATTTTTTGTTGTTGTTGAAGAGTTTGGAAACTCTTGGGGAGTAAATAAAATACAAGTTTTGTTGGGTTGTCTCATCTCTTATCTTGTAAATCTATGAGTTATGTGTTGAATGTATTTTTGCATTAAGTTTTATCAGTTTCATGTTGATTACAAATGAGAAATGCTTCTTGCATGTATTATGTTAACTATCTCCATGGTTGTATGCGTTCTTCTTTTGAATCTAATGACTAAGGGTTATCTGAGATTCTAGAATATAGGTGTTCTATATTGCATGATTAATCTTTTACTTCTATTCAAGGGATAGATAAAAAGTTCTGGGTTAAGTATGGGGAAGAATGTATTGCAGCAGGGATATATGTAAGTAGAGTTAACATGATACTCTATTTTGGGAGGTATTTGTAAGGCAGATACCGATTACCCCCTTGAAATCCGATTGTTAGTTTAGTTTATGCAAGTCATTCACACATATATGTCAATGTGACTCCATGCCCTCAGATAAGCACAAATCAGATCTGGTATTGAGTTTATGATTTAAAACCTAAGTCTTGCAGCCAAGCATAAAACAAAAACTAAACAACATTTATAACATTTAGAATTTTAGGAGTAGTTTAGGTTCAAAATCCTTTAGTGCACAACCGGAGTAGGGTCCAAAGCTAGCCCCTTTGCATTTATCTTACTGTTTTGGCCTTCATAAAAAAGGATTCATCTGCTTTGTATCAATATCTAATTACAGTCAAGGATTTATCTCATAGATATTGAATAGGGAATACCCCCTAGGTTTTGCAGAGCCTGAAAAAGGAGAGGAGACATTTAGAGTCTGTCTCATGTACTGTTGGCCTCTTACCTGAGAACCCTGTTGATAAGAGATGGCTACCTTGTAGGGGAACTTAGGAACTATCAGTTGGAAAAAAACCCAACAAGGTTTATGTATGAAATGAAGACAAACCCTAAACAAATGGATCAAATGGTCTATTGTAGGAGTATATTTCATTTTCTGACTCAGTTGTGGATAAGACACTGATTAAAATAATTCATTAACTATAGAAAATGATGCAGAGTCACATATCAAATCAAAAACCAAAATTGTACTTTACTGCAATTTTTTTTATGTTTTATGCACAAATCAACTTTAGCAAGAAAATATTAAGCATTGAGTTGAATGATGAATCACTAAGTACATGTAAAACTTATTAGTATGACAAAGTTAAAATATGAAATAATTAATAATATGTTAATGTATTCAATTTGATTCACAATTTCAAGGAATACAATATAAAATATCATCAACTACAGTTTTGGAATATGATTCATGAAATGTAGTATATATACCTAAAAACTGCTAATTCACTTCCATTTCTCAAATCAAGTCAGGGTCCTCAAACTAACATTCAAATACAAAAAAAGAGTCATCTTGATTCTGAGTCTGGTCTTCATTTTCTTCGTCTTGATTCTGAGTTTGAAAGTCAAATTCATCAGTCATTGTGTCACTGTCATTTGTCCCACCACCACCAGCATTTGAACTTGAAGTGTTGCACAACCCTCTTCTTTCGCATATGGGCTTCCAGATTGTAAGTGCCCTTTCATAAGGAAATTTTTTGACATTATACGCACTTGCTAACACCCTCAAGCAATTTTCCAAATTCTTGTCTAGTTTGTTTCTTATCTTTGATTTCAAAAACCCCAATTCATTGAAAACTCTCTTATCTTACACCGAACCCAATATCATTGTTTGACATAAATCAACAAGCTTGAAATAATCTAATATCGAATCACGCAATATTTCACTTTGACCCAAGTTTTTTCAAGCCTTTGTTATTGATCCCGCTTCGAAGGGATTTTCCATGGCATTAAATTGGTCTATCATACTTCTTGCAAACCGACTACATTGTCCTCTAAGCTTATTTCCATCTATAATTCCTTCTATTGTCTGTCCATTGCATTTTGCACTTTTCAAAAAGTATGCGGTCAAGGTATTTACTTTTTGATGAAAAAAGCTTGGGCTATCTCGGTGGCCTTGAACCCAAAATTGAGGATACACAATAGACATGGCATCAAGTATTTCTTCTCGAGGGAATTGATTATAAATCTTTGTTAAAAGATTGCTTGCAATTTCCTTCAAATTATTACTAACAGATTCAACAATGCCATCAAAATCTTCCTTTCTAACATTTACTTCTCTGATAGAGCACCTAACCATCTTACAATGGTGCATTGGTATCTCAAATCCACGTACAAAGGCACATAACTCCCCGCTTGTATTAAACTATAAATAATTTTTAGGATGATTCAAATCTGTAATTATCTGCCACCTACAAAAATTTGGGCTTTGAGAAGTTAGATCTAGATATAGATTATCAAGGGCCATGCATGTCATTCTACGTAGTTTGGTATACTCATAGATATACATAGTTCTATCTTGGGCTTTCTTCACAAGATTATTCATTTCATCCAGCATGGCGAGAAGACTAGTTAAAGTTAAGAGTGTCTCTATATCGCTTAACCTATGTAAGAGGTCAGAGCTTTGTTTACTATGTTGCGATGCTTGTACATTATTCCAATCAAGGATGGATATTCTAAAAGAACCAATTGCGCTGGTCCATGCAAGGAGATCCTTCTAGTATCAACATCCTTTAGAATCTTGTTTCCTGTTGTTATTCCCTCAGCAAAATTTTGAAATTCCACAAAACGTTTGGGACTTCTGCAGAAGTATGCGTGGAGCTCGCGGACTAGATTTTCAACTTTTGATACTGTAGGAAACTTGCTTACAATTTTAAATGCTAAATTCATTGTGTGGGCCATGCAGTGAATGTCAAGCATGTATGGTGCACAAGTAGTTTGTAATTTTGTGCAAAGACCGATCCTTTGACCTTGCATTACTGCCGCTCCATCAGCTCCTACACACACCAACTTTTTGGCAAATGTCAAGTCATCCATACCTGCAATTTCATTCAAAGATTTCTTAACTACTTCAAATAGATTTTGCGATGTTGAACTGTCCTTCATTTTATGAACACAAAGTAGATGAGCTTGGAGGACATGTTCTTTTACAGTATACACATGCATACAGACCTAAGAAGTATTATCTACTATAGTAACTTCATCTAAAGATAATGCAATGAAGTTTGACTCTTTTACATTCTCCTTTAAATCTTGCTTTTCCACCGCAACGAGACAGTTTGCCCATTCCCATCCAGCGTTTATTAACCAATGTGTGCTAGGATAGTGAGGAACACTCAAAAAAGATAATAAATTACTATACTCTGGGTAGTCTATCATAGGACGCCTTCTGGACAAAATATGAAAAACAACATTCATCTAAACAATTTTTGCCAGTTGTGCTCCGTCCATTGCTTTTCCAAGTTGAGCCTTGATTGTACCTCCACTTGTAGAAAGCTTCGTCATTCTTTTCTTATGCTCATCATATTCTGTGGCATACTTCACATGAAGACATTCTTCCTTTGATTTCCATCTTACTACTGATGTTTCCTTTCCATCTATGCTTTATTTTTCATAAACTTTACTTAAATGCTTTTCTATAGTGTCAAACTTTAGCTACAATTTCTTGTCTCTTTTACATTTCCAACTACAAATCATACACTTGCATTTTGTTGGTTGTTCATCTTTGTTTGCTTTCTCCACTGGTTCAACGAATGGGTACTTTGACACCTAATCAAGCTGAAAATTCCTTGACATTTCCCACTTGCGCCCTAGTTTTGAATCTTTTGATTTGCCTTTTCTTTTCTTCTTGCCAACATCATCTACAATGCCAACATTTTCTTTTTCATCCAAGTTAATTATCTCAATCTAGCTAATTGGGGTTGTTGGTTACCAAATCTACAGAGGGTTTGCCAGCTCCAATGCACAGGTGGATCTGGCCAACAGATTACGGGAGGTTGCGTGAGCTGCCTCCCCTTCACTTCTGGTTCTGCCGCACCAAGGGGGTATCCCTATAGCTAAAGATGTAACCTTGACTAGCTCAAAGATAGAAAAATATAACTTGACAATAACAGGCAGAATACTCTCATGTATGGACCAAGATCTTCATGATAGATCACAAGGTGGGCAACATTCTTGGACATATGTGTCTGGTTGGTTATGAGAGTATGCAGGGGGTTCCTAATCCTACTCCTACAACTAACAAGTTGAAGATATGAAATGATTTGATTTGATGTTTGGATGCAAACCTGGACCTGGTGTATAACCTCAACACAGAGCTAGATTGGTGCTTATCTAGGGCTTGGAGTCGGTAGACATACACCTGTGAATGATCAGCATGCACACAATAAAATTAGATTTCAAGGGGATTTGTGTGATATCTGCCTTACAGATACCTCCCAATACAGAGTGTTAAGTTATCTCTACTTATAGCATCCCTATTGCAGTATACCCTTCCCAATACTTAATCTGAAAATAATTTAATCTACCCCTTGAGCAGAAGTTGAAAGATCAAGCATTCAATACAGGAATTCTATATTCTAGAATACCAGACACCCCTTAGATATCTAGATTCAGAAGAAAGACACATGCAATACTGTGGATAGAATTAACAAAACACATGCAAATACAACATTACTCATATAAAATCAATCATGAAATCAGTAGATTCATGCATCAGACATACAACAAGTGATACATAAACTCATAAGACCTCCTGTACAGAGCAACCAAAACTAGTTGTATCTTATTATAGAGCCAAAATGTCCAGTATTCAACAACCTCAAATGAGTGACACGGTCTGCCTTTTATAGCAAAACTGTGTACTCAGCAAAATAATTACACGGTACATCAAAAATTTGCCAGACACAATGCATTAGAAAAATGGTGCTCAAAATCATCAATGCAGCAGAGGGACAAAGAGGAAGGAGTAGGTGAGATTGGGATTTGGGCCGCCGCTTGAAGATTTTCTCTTAAATTTGGTAGTTGACCTGTCCACTCAACCCACGCCTTCGCAACAATCACCATTAATGTTTCATCTACCTGCAGCCTCTAGAAATGTAGCAACAGTGCGCCCATGGAGTTTCTCCCGCCCAAAACAGTCACAGAAACGTGGGAAAAACTCATTGATGCAGGTTTAAAATATGGCCATTGATCAAAAACCTAGCCGCAGAGATCAACGGCCCCCAAAACATTGAAAAGTCACCAGCCAATGATACTGTGCCACGTAGACACTTGCAGTTTCTGACGCTGAGCCATTGCCTACTTTTCCTTAATTGTTTCCTGCCGAGAGTCTTCTGCCGGGAACATGTGCAGAAGCCGCCATGTGGCAAGCTCCGTGGCATCCTTGAAACTTTAAGGGGCTCTCTTCGAAACACAAGCGGAAACCAACACGTGGCAGGTTCCGCGTCACTGCCAAGGGACACAAAAGGGTTAAATGAAACTTCGCGGGGGCCGACACTTGGCGGGCTCCGCATTAACCTTGAAACACATAGAAACTATAGTGAGAAACTTGTCATAAGTCCCGGGATCCTCTGCCACGCGTCACCTTCCGAGACACTTGATACATATGTTGGGGCCCACCTCACTGTTTCGCTGAACGTTGCAACATAAAGAAAAGTCACGCGGCATCCTGACACGTGTCACGCTCCGTGGGAAGCACAAGGGACAGATGGCGCATTCTGCGCGCCCGTTGCAACAAATAAAGAATGCCCCCGCGTAGTGACACTTGGCGCCTTCCGCCACACTAAAACTTTAAAAGGGGCTCTTTGAAACTCAGGCGGAAGTTGCCACTTGGCACCATCCGCGGCAGCAACTGTTTTTACTAGGACCCACCTTCACCTCGCCACACTTCAAAACAAAAAAAGAAACTAACGCGGAAGTCGACACTTGTCAGCTTCCGCAGCAACTTAGAAACCTTTAGAAACTTTCCGGAAACATGAGCGGAGGCCGACACGTGTCACTGTCCGCGCTACCTTTGAGAAACAATAAGGGTCTTTCAGAAACTTGGCAGAAACTGTGAAACTCTTAGGGTCTTTCGGGTGCCTCCACGTGGTGCCTTCCGTGGCACTTTGAAACATTTGGAAACTTTATAGAAACTTCGGCGAAAGCCAACACGTGGCGCCATCTGCAGCGAGCAGCTTGAAACACAAAGGAAACACTTAAAGGGTCTTTAAAACACAAGCGGAGACAGACACATGGCAGGATCCGCGGCCACCAAAGAGACTTAAAGAAACATTCTTGAAACTCCTGCGAAAACAGCCATGTGGCGCCTTCCGCGCATTCTTGAGAAACACTAAGGGACCGCCTCCACTGCAGACACGTGGCACGCTCCGCGGGGAGCATAAGCAACGGCGTGGACTTAAATTGGGGCAAAATACTTGGTGAATCACGTGGCACTGGCACAATGAGACCCTTCTAGCCACTTCTAGAAACATTTAGGGTCTGAAGTAGTGACCCGATATGCAAATTTATGCATTTGACCCATTTTATATCAATTTTCAGGGGCCGATGGAGAATTTTGACCCGCCACAACATATTTTGACTTGCACCTCAACTGATTTCTGGCATTTTTAACAACTGCAGAGGCCAAAATGTGTCAGGTTTTTTGGATTTTTGGGAGGAGACCTGACTCAAAACCCTAAACATAAATTATTACTAACAAGGGTATCCCTTCGAACATCTTCTGTAGTATTGCCATGATCATCCTCATCCTGACCAACCAGGGTTTCCCTTGGAACATCTTATGCGGTATTGCTATCTTCATTCCCTCTAACCAGGGTATCCCTTGAAACATCTTCTGCGGTATTCCCATCCTCATTTGACTCAATGGCAATCCCACCTTCTGGTGGTGGTGAGGTTTTGCAAATGGCTTCTTCATTAATATTTGGTGCAAGAGTTGATGATGTAGCTCCATCTTGATTTGATGGATCAGAAACATTGCCAGTTCCAAAGTAAGACTGTATACTAACTCCATGTTTTCGACGTTTTGATGGCCTCCCAGTCCCTTCACCACCCTGAGGAGTCTTACCCTTGTCGCACTTGTGGCTCGACATCTTGATCTATCACTTCGAATAAAAGCTGGAAAAAAATGTCGTCTTGTTTAAGGACATACTCATAGTATATAGTTCCCATTCCCTACTAAATATCTTCTTTAAGATTGAATTGAGAATGGACAAGAGATAAAGAAATCTTTTAACACTAATACTATGAAGAAATGATTACTCACCTTTAAGTTTAGGTTTTCATTGATTTGCTATTCGTTAATGTGGGAATACCTGTGTTGTAAGTTTGTAACTTTGCCTACGATCAACTTCAAGGTTCCAATTCCAACTTCTGAAATCCAAATCGAGAGCTCACAAGTTCAAAACTGAACAAAATGTGTATGAATAAATCAAAGTTTCGATTGTATTTATATCAATCCATATTTGGCAAATTCTGCGGGAATTCTATATGGTATATTAAAAATTTTGGTGAATCCCACGTGATTGTATAAGGAATATGTTTAAGTATTGGCGAATCAAACCTCGACGGACTACATACATTGTAATTTCCAAGGCGAATATGGCCCTACGATTAGCATAGAGGTGTCATGAAAATTGGCGAAATGGCCTCTCATAATCAACTACTTGTAAATTTTAAATGGCCAAATGGGTCCTCATGCGTAGTGACCATTAAATGGGGTTGGCGAAATGGGTCCTCACGCGCAGCGACCATTTAACGGAGTTGGCGAAATGTGTCCCCATACACAATGTTGTTTTAATAGTATTGGTAAATATATAGGTGATTTAATACTTGCTTCCGAGATTCTAGGTGAAAATATTAGTCGGCCCATTTGAAACGCGTAGTTTGTTATGGCAAAAATCTTACTTCATTGATTCTCATAAAATAAATCGATGGTGAATGGATATGGATTCGACCGATAATACGTAAAATCTAGGTGATTTGACCACCTTGTTGGATGTGGCTTATTCACCAATTCTGACTTGGCCGATCTGCGATATTCGCCAATTGACAAATATTTTCCACTAAAAAAATCTCTGCATTAGACAATCCGGTTAGTTGTGCTCCCGAGATAAGATACGTGTGAGGTGATGGAGGCCAGGTTGGCTGCTCATTAACTGGGGTGGCGTGTGGTAGAGGCGGAGGTATTATCCTTTTTTGATGTAGAATTTCTAGATTATTTGGCACTTCTCCCTTTGTGTTTCTGTAATGGCAAAGATAAGAGGTTTTTCTAACCTAAGCAGAGAGAAGGGTGGTGGTAGCAGCCATGGCAATGACAAAGGTAAAGGAAAGGTGGGAGCTTGCACTCCTCGGTGACATCAGATCATAAGGAAGGTGGTGAGTAGCTCAGTGGGAGGGAGGATGAAGCGGGCACACACCCCTCTCAAGAGGCTTAACAAACTTTTAGGGGAAGAGGCCATGGCAAATTTCATGGCCTTAGTCGAATCCGAGGTCAAGAATCATATTTTTCAAAAGTGGTTGTGCAAGATATTTGCTCTTGTAAAGGATGTGGATGGTTAGGACGGTGGGAAGATAAGAGAGGTGATGGGTAACTTTTTGTTCGAACGAAGCACCATGAGGGATCGTTGGAATGTGTTTGGTGCAGTACAATCTCTAACCCTGGCGATGTTGACATCCATAGCTATGGCCTCTGTACTGGTTCATGAAGATATGGTGGAAGCATCTAAGGCAGCGGAGGAAAACCATGAAGTTATTCTCAACCATGTTCATGATGTGATGCTAGGAATTGTGGAGACTTGAAAGATAGTGGAATGTATGGCAGTCAAAATGGGAGTACCTGTGGAGGAGCATGCTCGGCCAAAATAAAAGTGCGCCTATGATGAGGAAGGAGATCTGGTGGACCTGACTGGGAAGGTAGACGTATAATTTTTAGTTTTTTAGATAGTAGCTAGTAGATGAGGAGAGGGCCTTGTAATTTGCCCTCTCACCCTATTATTATGTTTCTATAAGATAGTTTAATGCTCAGACTCAAGGGTTATGCCCTGTTTTTGGATGGGTCCTTGGTTAAGTTTTTCAGATAATAGCTAGTAGATGGGGAGAGGGCCTTGTAATTTTCCCTCTCACCCTATTATTTTGTTTGTATATATACAATGAATCAAAATTAAATAATCACATTAATATGAATATTATATTAATATAAATATTATTTTTTTAAATAATATTTGCATAGACTTAAAGAAAAAAATATTATTTGTTTAACATTAAAAAAATTATTTGTTTAATAACAAAAATTCTCTGCAACACTTATAAACAAAGTAATCATTCATTCCATTTAGTATTTCCGGAATCTATCTTAAGAGCTGAAATTTTCAACCAATCACAACATAGATTAATTAGAAAATAACGAGTTTAAAACAATTCTAATTGCAAGCCTAAATCTTATTATTTAATAGTTACGTTGTTTAAATATTATTTAATTAAATTATTTATGTTTATAACTATGTTAGGAAATATTTTTAAAATGATGTTTAAATGGTGGAGTTAAATTCATTAATTAGTATTTAAGGGAATGATAAATTGTTAGTGAATGAGTTTATTTAAATTGATTGTGGAACTAATTAAAAATTACATCATTAAAATAATAATAATAAACCTATAAGTGAAAGTAAATACAAACTAATCAAAAATGAAAAATTTTCTCAATAAAATAGGGAATGATGGAGAGAATATAGGGGGAGTGGACGAGAGAATAAGACCCTCAATCAATTAACCAATAGAAATGCATCTCATAAATCCAAATCTAATTGTAAATAAAAAAAATATTTAATATTTTTGTTTAAAAAAATTGCAAAATTTAATATAAATTTATATAAGAAAAAATACTATTGATTTTGATTACAAAATTGAAACTAAATTTTTTATTGATATTTAAAATATAAAAATTAAAATTAATATACATATAAAATAAGTAAAACTTAAATAATCATATTATAACGATAATTCCATATATATATATATATATATATATATATATATATATAACCATTGGAGCAGAGAGAATCAACCTCAGGACCTATATGGGACAAGGCCCAAAGCCCTTAGCATGCGGGCTAATTATTGATATATTATTAATTATATTATTCTTTTGAAATTTAAAATAAGAATTTTATAATTAATATATACAAGGAATAAAAAATAAATATTAATATAAATATTACATTATATAATATAAATATTATTATTGATATATTATTAATTATATTATTCTTTTGAAATTTAAAATAAGAATTTTATAATTAATATATACAAGGAATAAAAAATAAATATTAATATAAATATTACATTATATAATATAATAATATTTATACACAAATATATATTAATGTCATTTTACTATAATGATAATTCTAGGGATAAAAAAATTCTACTAACTTAATAACATTAAAAATATTATTTAATCCATCATCTTTAAGAGTTCAAATTTTGAGCCAATCACAACACACATAAATGATTTTCTAAATAATGTTTGTTAAAATTTTTAGGAAAAATTAAAATTTGTTCAACATAAAAATAATACTCTATTTTGATTGGGTTTACTCTAGATAGATTAATCTCTAGATTCAAAAAGTCATTGCAATAGTAATGCCCTTGAGACAAGGTACTAAAAACTCATTGTAATAGTAATCCAAGATAGGTACTAAGAGAACCAAGATATAACTAAGAATCAACTAAACATTAAAATACAAAATATCTTTATAAAAATGACTGACACCATAGAAACAACAGTACCTGCCTTGTAGTGTTGTTATTATAGTATTTGTTTAGTTATTTTTTTTGTTGATTAGCTATTGGTTGTATATAGTATTTGTTTAATTGTAATTTTTTTGTTGATTAAGTATTGGTTGTATAGACAAATTGCATTCCAATAATTGAAAAATTAATTTTTGAAGAGTGTTGAAATGTCTTGAGTAAATAAAACTGAAATCTCAAAAATAATCTAATTTGGTAAAAATAAAATAGGACTAAAATATTTCTTGAGTATAAAACTAAACTTTTACAAAATCTATTAAATAACACAAATATTTCCTTAAAATGTAATAATACTAATACTTTTATAATTAAATTTTTTTTGTTGATTAGCTATTGGTTGTATATAGTATTTGATAAGTTGTAACTTTTTTTTATTAGGTATTGGTTGTATAGACAAATTGCATTCCAATAATTAAAAAATTAATTTTTGAAATGTTGAAATGTCTCGGGTAAATAAAATTGAAATCTCAAAAAAATCTAATTTGGTAAAAATAAAATAGGACTAAAATATTTCCTTAACTATAAACTAAACTTTTACAAAGCCTATTAAATAACACAAATATTTCCTTAAAATGCAATAATACTAATACTTTTATAATTTAAAATGCATTAAAATATTGTAAGTTTGAAGAATAAAATAAAAAATGTAATAACATGGCGAAATATTTTTGTGATACTGTAGATTTTTAACATAACTTTTGACTAAATAAAATTGAAATCTTAAAAATAATCTAATTTCATAAAATAAAATTTGTAGAACCCTAACCCTAACTGGGAGTGGATAGATTTGAAATGTCTACTTAAAATATTAAAATGTAATAATATTGAATACTATTACAATTTAAAATGCATTAAAATATTGTAAGTTTGAAGAATAATTACATAACATAATAACAATAACATATTCATATTTACATATAAATATTCTAGTGAAATTAGGTTATTTATGTGTAGAACCCTAAAGTATAATTATAAAACAAATTTAAACACTAATATTTTTTCTATAAAATCGCTGTGAAAAGAAATCAATAAATAAAAATATGCATGTTTTGTAAAGAATTTTTTTTTAGTGTTATTTTATTTTACGAAATTATGTTATTTTCACGCACGCATAGTGTCATGGAAAATACTTTTATTTTGGGGATTTCAATTTTATTTACTCTAGTGTGATGGAAAATATTAAAATGAAGTGATGCCATGTTCCTAATACAGTTAGTAAAATCTTAAAAATATAATGCACTTTCGTATACTTTTCCCTTTTTTATTTGATTTGATAAAACCCTAATAAAATATAGTTATAAAATATTATTAAACATAAATAAAATAATATATTAACTACCACACCCTTTCCATTAAAGAAAAAATACTTTTCAATTTGTTATAATATTTGCATCTATACAATAGACATAGCTAAATATTTTTTAAATAGAAAAATCTATTTCAATTCTCATTGGTTGCAAAAAGAATTATTAATAACTAGTTAAAAACATGCTTGCTTATAGTTTCCTTGGTACAAACTCATTATCTGGAGTGAATTTAAATTTTCACGCACCAAGGCCATCAAATATTGAAGTTCGATATTTTAAAATAAACAACACAAAGTAACAGATCAAGAAACTGTTGAGCCAATGAATTAAATAACAACCACTGCACCAACCCAAATCAATTGAAAAACCTACATGAGCACAAGGGAATAGATAAAATTTAATTGTAAAAGAGTTATAGCAAAGACAATGATACTGCTGGATAAAGGGGTTACAAGGCCCATGAACTAAAAAACAATTTAAAAAAAAATTAAATTGTTTCGCAACACGGAGATATCTCCATAAATGTACCAAAACCTGCATAAATCGATAGATTGTCCTCGTCATAATTTTGATTGGGAAATGTAGGGTATTTATAAAATTTTGAAGTAAAAGCAGTTTGGGTAGTTGAACGGTAATAGTTAGGTGAACTGCACCGATTTTTAATACTTTTAATTTGTTATGAAAGGTTTTTAGGTTTGTAAATAATAAATTAAATTCCTTAATTTCAATTTAATATTTACACCGGTAAGATTTAATAACTAGTTAAGAACATGTCTGCTTATAGTTTCCTTGGCACAAGCTCATTACCTGGAGTGAATTTGTTTTATGGTGTGAGAAAATTATTAAAGCAGTATAATGTTCACATACAAAAGACTATCGGCGTAGGATTTGTTATTTAAAGCATTCAAAAACCATAAAGATTTAAATGTCAAGATTAAAAACAAAAACCAAGGCCATCAAAGATTTAATGATCAAGAAACTATTGAGCCAATGCAGTAAATGACAACCACTGTACCAACCCAAATCAACCAACCCAAATCAATTGAAAAACAACCACTGTACCAACCCAAATCAATTGAAAAACTTGCATGAGCACAAGGGAATAGATAAAATCTAATTTAATATACTATGAACTGTAAAAGAGTTATAGCAAAGACAATGATATTGCTAGATAAAGGGGCTAAAAGGCCCATGAACTAAAAAATAATTTAAAAAAAATTTAAATTTTTTTGCAACACCTGCAAACAGAGATATCTCCATAGATGTACCAAAACCTGCATAGCTCAGTAATCTACCTCGTCATAATTTTGATTTGGGAAATGTAGGGTATTTATAAAATTTTGGAATAAAAGCGGTTTGGGTAGTTGAATGGTAATAGTTAGGTGGATTGCATCGATTTTTAATATTTTCAATTTGTTAGGAATAAGTTTTGATTTAAGTTTTTAAGTTTGTAAATAATAAATTAAATTCGTTAATTTCAATTTAATATTTACACTGGAAAGATTTAATTAAATACAAGCAAAGTAACAAAATAGTCTTTAAACTCTTGTCACTATTGTTTTATAAAAAAAAAATTAAAGTGTATATTTAATATAATAGGAAGTTGTTTCCTATGTATTATGTATTAAAT
This sequence comes from Cunninghamia lanceolata, assembly GCA_027924645.1. Taxonomy (NCBI): domain Eukaryota; kingdom Viridiplantae; phylum Streptophyta; class Pinopsida; order Cupressales; family Cupressaceae; genus Cunninghamia; species Cunninghamia lanceolata. The sequence continues at coordinate 4,996,959 of BSBN01000077.1, forward strand.
ATTCAATGTTCATATTTTCACTTAAAATTTAAATATAAATTTTCAAAATTAAATATTAAATATTTAAATAATATAATAATAATGATTATAATGATTAAAGAATTAATTAATGTAATAATATTTCAATGTAATTAAATACATGATACTATATATTTTAAAGTTTTGACTAAATAAATCCAAGATTTTTAACTTTTGATTAAATAAAATTGAAATCCCTAAAATAATCTAATTACATAAAATAAAATGTGTAGAACCCTAAAAACTAAATTAAAATTAAATTACTTTTAACTAGTGAAGCAAAAAATTAATCGCCATCCATTTATGGATGACTTAACTAGTGGGAGACAAAATTTGTGTTCATAATTTGTTTACTTGCCATGTGCTCTCCTCAAAGCAAATTTCTCTCCGCATTTATAGTTTTTTGTTGCACTCTCCCAACAATCCAGAGGTCATTTTTTTTCAGCCAATGACAATATAGATAAATCATTTCTAAATAATTTTTTGTTAAAAATTTATCATGTTGACATAGGGAAAGTACAAATTTAAATCAAATTTGTCCGACAACAAAAATAATCCTATCTTTTGATTGATTTGCAATCAATAGATTAATAACTAGATAAGTTGTACCAAATGCAGGTACTAATAACTAGATAAGTGCGAACTCATTGCAATAGTACTAGCCGAAAGTAGGTACTAATAAATATTCTTTCCTTTTTGTGATTAATTATTTCCAACACATTCATAAATTTTCACCTTGAAGCCTATAGCAAATTAATCTCACAACCATAAGCATTGATTAATTCTATTTATTTATAATAATTATAGCACTTAGTAACATAATGTTGATGACTGTTTTGATGCAATCATAACAATAAGTTAAAATTCACATAAAATGAACTGAAACTATACTTGAAAGACAAGAAGGAATCATTTGGTGATTCAACTAATCCCAAGTCTACAATGGTTCGGTTGGTCAAGTTCAGTTGGTCAATGTGAAGCTGTAATGTTCAAGGGGCCTTACGTAGTTTAGGTTTGTTTTGTGGTTTACTGGCCTAAGAATATGCAAAAAGGTCATAGATTTCAACAAGTATTCTGTTCATTTGCATACAAGTGATACCGGGCTGCAAGTTTTAGAGGGTTTTCTTGGATTTTTTGCAGCTTTCTTTTTTATCTGTTTATGAAAACTGTCTACTTATAGCTCTGTTATGCATGCTTCTTCAAATTTGAGACAATTTCCTTTGGATTTCTACGTTTTCAGCTAAATATTTCAGATGGGTTAGGAAAAGTTAGAAAGATCTACTCTATACCTCACTTAATCTACCGAAGGATCTAAGTGTTTCTGTTATGCACTATGTAAATACCACAGTAGTTTGATCAAATCCACAGTAAAAACCCTAAATGTAAGTTCTGAGCATTTTCACAAACATACATTTAAAATTGTAAGCTCTCAAAGAAGATATTTCAAAACACAAAGAAGAGCAGGAGAACACTCAGAAGATAGATGCAGAACTCCAGATTCTATTGTATTAGAAACGAATAGCCATACATGATTTACAATGTAAGAATGACTCTTAGTTTCATTGATCATACTACAGAGAACTTACAAGCTTTACAGATACAGTAAAGCAGCCAGACATTCCACGCGCACCTTACTGCAGACAAACAGGTGACCTCCTTCTTCTACTTCTAAACTATTCTAACTTGCTGTATGTTCCTAAAAAAGAAATTCTGTTGTAGCCACTATTGCTTTCCTAAAATCCCTGTTATAAAGTATTACAGTGTAGAGAGGCACAATATAAAGACATTTTGATTGTCCTCACTACAGCAAAAACCTAACTGAACCCCTGGTTCAAACCCCTAGTTACAGCAATAAATGCAGGTGAACCAGCTCTCAAAAATATCTCTGAGCAGTGGTCAAATCTGGGCGAAATATTGCCCCTTCTGAGAAGTTCCGGCAGCTGGGCAATAACTTATGTTTGTCTTTTGTGATAATACCTTCAGCTGCGACCTTCTTCTTTACTTGAATGGCCTTGACCTTTTGCATTTCATCTCTATCTTCTTGCTCTTGAGATCAGATCTTCTTCCTCCATGAGGTCACTGTATTGACTTTCCAGCTGCTTCCTCAACTGCAAGCCTGCAAGACAAGACAAGCAATAAGTTTCACATTTATCATAAAAAACAGCATGAAATTAAAATAAGCGTTCAAATCCAGGTGACAGCGCAAGATGGAGAAAATCGGATCCAGAATCCTCTTCAAAACGCGTCCAAAATGCGCTTAGACTGCTCAAAATTGATCGGGTCAACCATCGCTGACCGGGAAAATGCCAGAGGCGCCAAAAAAAATACTTTAAAACTCCACCGCCTCATTTCCCGCCCATCGGCATGTATATCCCTGTCGGTGCGTCAAAAAAACAGGTTAGTCGATATACCTCATCATCATGATATTCTGGAAATATGATGCATTCCCACCTGAAGGTCTAGGTGAATGTCATCATGATGTTTCGCTTCTGCATATCGGGAAAAAGAACAACATCATCATCATCATCGTCATGTTGAAGAAGAATAGGAGGATATGAATATAATCATGCTGCCGAGGAAAGGAAGATGATGGTGACGTCATCATGATATTCGGGCTTCATTGAAATGCTAAGGATGACGTCATCGTCATATCCGGTTAAGATCAGGGGGCTAATTGTGATATCGGGTCACCTAAGGAGCATGATCAGGATGATGAACATAATATGATCCTTTTGCGGCTAAGGCAACCCTCTCGAGAAAAATCAGCATGATGAAGATCATCATCATATTTGCTTTTGTCGAACTTGGAATAAGACGTCATCATCATATTTGGGAACCGGATCGTGCTTCGGAAAATATCCTGTTGAAGGGAAAAAATGATGATGATGATGATCATCAGGATATTTGCTTCTTCGTTTATCAGATCGGGATGACGTCATCATGATATTCGGAGCCTTCGTTAAACTTGAACATAACGTCATCATGATATTTCGCCAACCGGCTCATGTTTGGGAAAAATCCTGCCGAAGGGAAAATGTGATGATGATGATCATCAGGATACTTGCAAAAGGTTGTATTTCATTGGCAGGAGGACTTGGCGAAATATCGGTCGTACAAACAAGATCATGATGATCTTGACAATATGACAGGATAAAAATATGATGATGATCATATTTTGTTTTCGGAGCACAAGGATGAGTTGGTCATCATGATATTCGGGCCAGGGTGATATTGCAAAATATGATCGTGCGGTTGAGGAATGCAATATCGACTTCTTCTGAATAAATAGGGTGATCATCATGATATTTCGCTAACCGGAGATCAGGAGGATATGAAGATGATGATCCTCTTTCTCGAATTATCATGATGATGATTCCAGCACTTAGCGAATTTCAGCGAATGATCCTCGTGAAAGATCAGGGTGATATGAAGTCGTCATCATCATAATTCGAACTTCAGCAAATATCATAATGATGACCTTGCGATAGGTTTATAGCATGCACATGCAAATATGCCGATGATGAATTTGCTAAGTCAGGGTGATCTTATACTATCAGCATGATATTTTAAGATCAGGCGATGCAAAGATATCATGATGATGATCGCGATACAAAGACCGTTCGACGGGGTAACTTACCTTGACTGAAAGCCGATGTCATCATGATATTCGAACCTCAGGATATTATCGGGGGGGGCGTTCAAATATGATGATGATGATGATCATCATGCAACCAAAACCGAGTTTATAACATATGACGCTCCTAAGAAAATCATGATGCTGCATAATGCGCACAAGTTCTTTTGAAGGGTAAAGGGTACTACCACCTAAAATTGACGTCCGGATACTGCGACTGCATGATTTTTAGCGGGTGATAGACCAAGATCATGATGATCCTGTCAACATGACTTAGGATATATATAAAAAAAAATGATGATCCTCCTGCGAATATCAGGTTTGACCAAGACTTTGACCGTGCATAACTTCCACATATGGACGAATTTTCAAGTGAAGTAAAAGGCAAACCTGCATAGAATTTCAAGCTCTTTTAAAATATGAGGTTACAGAAACAAAATATGAACTTTGACAAACAGACCTCATGATGATGACCTACCTCATCATATATCATGATGATGATGCACCTGACCTTCATTTTTACCAGACCGCCAGAAAGCAGAAAAAACACAAGCAGAAGCAAAAAGCAAACATCAGCAGGGGTCCCCATTTTGCTAAGGAGCATAATTGGGCGTGTTGTGAACATCACAACACATAATAAATGTTAATAAAATTCTTTCATTTTGTGACAGTAATTATTTCAACACATTCATAAATTTTCACCTTGTCACTAAGGTGAGGGCAATTTAATCTCACAACCATAGGCATTGATTAAATCTACTTTTTGTTATATTTTTTTTACTGTAACAATTTTGGAAACAGTCGACATGAGTTTTCTGCAGTTCATAACAATCAATAAAATAAGAATGCTTTTGGATACAACTATGTATATTTTTTATTCAATTTTAGAAATTTGTTTACATAAACTTCCTTTCTTGTGGTTTTTTAAAAAAAAAACATTTCGCTTCGTCTGATGTAAAAAAATCTTTACACTGTAAAAATCTAATGCACGTTAAAAAATGGCTAAGGTAAAATAAATAAAGTAGAAAAAATTAAAGAATAAAAAAATAATATCACAAAAATAAGTATATTCCCTCAGATACAAACAAACAGTCAATACACAATGAATATACTCACCTACTTCTACGAAGAGCCGTAACATTATATATTAAAACATGATAACAACATAACATCAGGTAAGAATCTGCAATGCTCTGAAGAGATACAGAACAGGATTAAAAAAACAAACAAAAAACAAAAACAAAAACGAATCGGAGCCTACCTATTCATGTTTGCAGAGCATCTAGTTTTTTTCTTTTTCTTTTGTAGAGTATTAATGGCGTGTTAAAAGTTGAAGTACCAACCTGCGTCACGGTAATAATGGGAAACCTGCTACACTGGCAGGGCTCTTGCCGTAAATAGGGAGAAGCGTAATGAATGAAGGTTACGTAGGGAGTGAAAGCAGGCATTCCTCTCAGATAATGTATAAGCTTTGGTACGAAGGCCGCTTTCCATTGCCATGGCCAATTAAGATTTGCATTAAATGTCAGCGAAACTTATTTGTTGTCGAATTACTGCCGTCAACTACTCTAGTGGGGTTCATTCATAATTTTTTTGTCCTGAAGATCACATTGTCTAGAAATCTCTATATAGCTATGAAGTTTGTGTTCCTCTGTAGAACACATTATCCGGAGTCTGCGTTTTCCGGGAACTTTTATGAACTACTTTTGTTGAATGTAAGTTAATTTCTTATTTATTGCCTGAAATTGTTTATTCTGGAAGATTTTTAGTCAAGAAATCGAGCTTATTTTGGTTGAGTTAGTATGAATTTGTGGTTGCTTGTTGTTTTTATAATGTTTTTCTTTTTCTTTATTTTTGTGAAAGTTAATTTAAGTTTGTTGCACCGTGCATAGATTTCGCACTTGCTCCATTGAATCGCGGTTTCCAGAAGGATTTCATGAAGAATTCGTGCTTGTTTTTGTCACGTAGCTTTTTTGGGGGTTGTTTGGTCGAGCTTTTGTTTTGCACTGGTTTTGAAGTTTGAATCACTGCACAAGTTCTCTTACTGCTTGAAATCGTGTATTCTGCTTTTTTTTCTTAAATCGTGTATTCTGCTTGTTTTTCTTAAATCGTGTATTCTTCTTGTTTTTCTTTTTAAAAAAATGGAGTTTTTAAAAAAGTTCGAGGTTAAATTCTTCACCTACTCGCTGAAATCGTCGATTTTGGGGGCTTTTTGATAAGAAATTTTGGTTTATCTTGCTGAGGTTTATGATTCATGAATAATTGTGAACTGTTGGTGATTTCTCTGAAGTATCGTCGTGATTTATAGAGGCATTCAATTTAAGTTAGATTGATTTAAACGCAACTTGGAAAATTACTGGCGTCACTGTCAACTCCTGGTCAAGCTTTGATCATAATTTCTATTAAGATTATAATATATATAAAGTTTTAAATAGGTTGAAATTCTTATTACCATATAGAGTTCGAAATCTGCTCGCGCGGGAAAGATTTTGCAGCTCATTCTCTAGTAGTTTTGAGTTGAGGTATGAATATGTGTTTTTCTAAAACTTCATGTGAGCTATTTTTGTTAAATGCAAGTAGATTTCTTACTTACTGCTTAAATTTCTTGCTCTAGAATATTTTTGAACATAAAATCGAGCTTATTTTTAACCTCATTTTTGTCCATGTTTAATTTCAAATTTTGTTGCACTACACATGAAATTCTGTAATTCTCCGAGAACCATTGTTTTCGAAGAATTCCGCGAAGAAATAGTGTATGTATTTGTTGAGTCTTCAGATTATGTACGATTTTTTTTGTTTTTGTTTGGGTGGATATTTGTCTGAGAGCTATTCTTATAAGTTTGAAGCACCGTCCGAGACTCTTCTCCTACCCCTAGAGATTTTCATTTAGAAATCGAGAATGTAGAAATCGAGATTTTTCTTGTTAAGGCTTAAGCTAATGTATGAGTCTGTGTTTTCTTTTTTGTAAACTATTTTTTTTTGTAGTTATCAGGGCTCTGCAGAATTCTTCTCCACTTTTTGACATCGTCGATTCTGGGAGATTTTTGCTAAGAAATCGAGTCTTTTTCTTCTTGAGTTTATGTTTGATGTAAGTTGTGATAATATATTCGAGTATTGTAGCGATTTTGTGGTTTTGCAAGAGTTTACCAGATTTTGCTTGCGAGAACTTAATTTGATTTCTATACATTTGTGTTATTCCGTTTCCTGCCAGAATTTAATTTGATTTAGACATACACCTTTTGTGTTTGCGGGTAGAATCTACTTTAAATCTCTATTCTAGTTTCCATGTAAAGTGTCATCTGAACTTGTGGATTTTGGAAGCATATAATGAACAAATGGACCTCATTCAGTTTCAGGTTTAACCGAATTTATGGATTTTTTCCTCAATGCAAACTATCGTGATGATGTTGTTGTTTTGCAAGGGTTTAGCAGAGTTACTGTATTTTCATTTTGTTTTGCCAGCAGAGTAAATCGTTAAACTCTGTTTTAACTTTTGTAGTCAAGTATTCCGTATAATCATCTAGTTTTGATATATGATTGTCTGCCTGTTTTTGATTTATTTAAAAATAATTGTTATGATTTTGCAAGGGTTTTGTCTACAATTTTATGTTGATTATTTTTTTATTTTTTGGTGTTAGAATTAATCTTTCACTATTTATCGAAGTTTTTAACACCGTGTATAAAAGAGTATTTCCTCAAATCCTTCCTCCTGTTAAAAAAAATTAACAAAGCGATCTCAGACTGGTGGATGCATGAATTTGTGTTGTTGTTTATATAGGGTATATCAATGCATTTGTGGTTTTACTAGGCTTTGGTAGAGTTACTGTGCATGTATTTTATCTGATTTATATTTGATTCAGAATTGTCATATCTGTGTATTTGTAAGTATTTCCCTATGTTCCACGGTGTTCCGGGGACGGGACCATTTTTCGGGGACGGCAGTCCGAGGACCATTTTTCGGGGCGGGGGGACGGCAATATATACGAATTTTTCAAATATATATATATAAAATTTTCAAAATATGAGAGAGAGAGAGAGAGAGAGAGAGAGAGAGAGAGAGAGAGAGAGAGATACTCAAATTTCTAAAAGTTAATAGACAGCAGTATAAGACTATAAGCTGAATAACAACAATAAAATATTAACAGCAACATAACAGCAATAAAATTAGTCATGATAGCAATATAATGGCAGTAATTTTAATCATGAGAGCAGTATAACAACAATAAAATTTAATCATGACAGCAATATAACAGCAATTTAATCATGACATCAATATAACAGTAATTTTAATCATGACAGCAATATAACGACAATATTTCATTGCCAGTTGTGAGTTTTTTTCTCTAAACATTATAAAATGTATGTTTGATTATGGGGACGGGGGTCTCAGAGCAGGGGACGCGTCTCCGTGGAATATAGGTATTTCCATAAAGTTAAAACTATCTATTCTTTGGAAAAAATAAATCTGCATAGAAGTTGACTTGATCTGTTTGGGGTCTGATGTGCTGTATGAATTTGTGCTTGTTTCAGAGTTATTTAGTAGAGTTTATTGCTATTATTTTTTAAGCAATTTTGGAGGAATTTCTTTAGATTCGAAGTTCATAGCCTCGAAACAAAGAAATCAACTCTGTTCTGCTTGAGGCCTCAGCTTAAACATTGGTGCTTTGTTGTTTATTTAATTGTAATTTTCTTTTGGGTGGTTTTGCAATGGTTGTAAAGGGGCTAAGGTGTCTTGTTTTCAATGCTTTTTGGTCTCAGGGTAGAACTCTAAGTGTCAGTCAAAATTGTTGCTACTTTGGATGCATTTTGTAAGAAAATGGAGAAGTTTATGGTGGAGATGGAGCCAGGACGAGAAGGAATGAATGGTGAACCCTCAGTCAGCGCTGTTTACAGAAATATATGGGCTAAGGATGGCTTTGCCCCGCCACTCCCTGGTTTGTCAACCTGCTGGGAGGTTTTCAGGTATTTAACAATTCTTTTCACTTTAGAGTAATTAAAATACCGAATGCACTGTAGTATAGAGCCTATGGACAGAAGTAAGAAGAACAGAGGGGTTTTTGAGTTCTTTATGCTAAAGATATTCTCATATTGTGCAGCTAGGGATATCCAAATCCTCAATACATTAACTTGCCTTCATTATTAAAGATGAGCAAATTATTTTCAGACAAATATATTCAATAGATTTCTTGAAAAATTAAATTAGAAAATTATTACTGCTCTGTAATGTTTCTGCACATTAAAGAATTGAGATATTGTAAATGAAATCCTTTGAATATAAAGTTATCAAATGACAGCTTAAAGATTTTAAGGTTCCCAGAAAAAATATTTCAAGCTGTGGAGTACTTCTGCAAAATTTTAAGGTTTGAGAGAATTGTAAAATTCTTTGAATCCAAAAATTCCTTTTGAGGGAAATATGAAAAGCTGTTGAAGCTGGATCAGCCTTTTGCACACTACAAAGACTTAACATGACTGTTCACAAAAATTTCAGGATATAGAGTTTGATTCAGGATAATATAAGAGTCTGGTTAAAGTTTGTGGGATCGAGTAAATCTTTAATGCTTCCTTAGTCCTCTTGCAACCTTCAAAGACACAAATTTTGAAATCCTCTGAATATAGAGTTTCCATACAGGAAAAAATGAGGAACCAGGTTAAATTATTTAGATTAATCAATAAAATGTTAAATTTGCCTGGTAATGATTCAAGTTTCCAAAATCCTTTGATATATGGTTTGCTTATTGAAAAAACTAAACTATGAAAAATCAGGTTAATTTTTGTCGGTTTCTCGAGATCACAGCTAGATTTTAATATAATTGCTTAAATTGAGTTGACGTACAGAGAACTATTGAAGGCCTTGTCAAAAGTCTGCGTTAAAGTTTAAATGTTGCAAAGCTCATTGACAATGTATTAACTTTGTAGCCTTGGAGACTTAAATTATAATTATTAGTTTTATTTTCAAGATTCTATGAAACCTTTGAACATTTCATTTAGACATTCAAACTAAGTCGATGTTAGGAATTACTGGAGGTTTCATTTATGTAGCTTTCTTTCTTCATTTTAGCTCTTGTTTTGATGGAGTATCAAGCAAAGTACTAAAATAGCTGGATTTTTGAAAGTGAATGTTAACTAGGTTTAATCATATCCTTGATTATTGCCTTAAATCACTGGTCCAAAAAATGACTGTAATTTTCTCTCAGAAGCAGAAAAATTCCCAATCATCTGTTAATTTCATATGTAAGATGGAGACCCAATACCATGATCAGCCAGGGACTTGAAGCTGATTTTGTTAGAAAATCTTATTAACAATTAACGAAAAGTTGAAGACATGGAACATGAAGAAGCATCAATGATCATAAATAGAGATCTTCAACGGAAGCTGAGGACACTTAACTTGCATTTCTACTAATATGGATACAATTGTCCTCAATTAGTGTTATCATGATTGGTTCACATCTATAGCTATTTCTACTAATATGGACACTTACTTGCATTTCTACTAATATAGGTACAATTGTCCTCAATTAGTGTTATCACGATTGGTTCACATCTATAGCTATTTCCAAGCATTTGGACAGAGCAGTGAAATATTTATTGAGCCATTTGATTCATTGATTGGGGTAGGATTTATGGCAATTTGATTATTTCCTGGATGAGAACATCTTAGTATCTTTAGAAATCTAACAATGCAAAATAGAATCTACAGAATGCCTAAATTTGGCGTCTGGACAGTTGCAAAATTGTCTTAATTTTTTAATCTGTATGGCAGCTACAATCACCTGGTCTGTGGTAGGCTTGATTGGGTCCATGCGACTTGTTCTAGGCACTTCAAAGATTTGCTGGTAATTATCCTTCACACTTTAGCAGTGATTGAAAGGGATAAATAAAGCCCTTGCCTTGAGCATCTAATTGAATAAGAAAACACTCTGGAAGATTCTATGAAAATCTGATTTCTCTGTTATGTTCTTGGAGTCTGTTCTAGATTCTGCAGTACATCCAATGGAAACTTGTTGGGATGGAAATTGGAACTTGAGACCTTAAAGAAATAAAGGGAATAGGGAGAATTTGACTGTATCAGATCAGATCTTCAACAAGCTTAGCTTTGCTTGGTTTAGCATTGGGCAGGGGTTCAATCTGTACTATGAAAATCCCATTGTATGCTCTACTTCATCAGGGTGGTTGCTCTTACTCATTCATTGTTTCTCTCCCATTTGTTTGACTGGATGCAAAAACTTTGCCTTCTCTACCCTTGGCAGGAGAATCGGAGGAATATTTTGGTGTAGAATAAGTGCAAAGTGCCTCTTTTGCTCGGAGTTACGGAGTTTGATAGGCCGAGGAGGGAGAGGCCTTTCAGGACTACAATTGGTTAATAGTGAATCTGCTCGTTCATCTCAACTAACAGGAGAGGGGAAACAACTAACTTTCTTGAACAACAGGAGAAGGAAGAGAACTCTCCAAAAGGAGGAGGGAGATGAGGAGGAGGAGTACTAGCCGTGCCACAGTCTGAACCATTAGCACTATGAACCAACGTACACTTACATTAGGTTAAGTAGTTGTCTATAATACGGTGGACCGAACCCTTACCAACCTTACCATTTGTATATACTTTCATAAAACACTCCTTACTACTCCATCTTAGTGCTAGTTGAAAAATATAAGTCCACCAGGAAACTTGATTATATTTGCAGACTAATGCTTCTTTTTATAGTTAATCACAATAGTAAAATCTAACTTACGGTCATTATCTTTCAGTTGTGATGTAAACCAATATTCTTGAAACTGATTCCTCACAATCAGGAGGCAGGTCTGAATAAAATTGCTAATTTTAGAAGGATTGAAATGGCTCTGTCTTTTGTGGAACAGCTGCTATGTGCATGCTAGATATGGAGAGTTAATTTAGGAAAGGGAATGGCCTTGTGGATGGAGAGGTCTTTGAGACCAAATAGGAAACAAAGTAAAGGAGGAGTGGAAGATATGAAGCAACGAAGATAGGAGTGGGGAGGAGATGTTAGAGGTTAGTTTTTGGTTGAGTCCTGAAGAAATGCTTATGTAAAACCTTTTATTCTGTAAATATATTTTTGTGTACTTTAGTGCTGCATCAGTTTGGTATTAGAGCATCTTAAGATGTTGGGAATAGAGATTTTGTGAGAAGAGTTTTTGATGGTTTAATGGGCAGCTGTAGTTATGGCTATGAATGCAAATATGGAGTTATGTCATAATGTAAGAAAGAGGATAATGAGATTGGAAGAAAAATAAGGCAAAGGCAAAAGTAGAAACAAACAAAGGACCAACAAAAGGAGTTGCAAAAGTTAGAATATGAGTTGGAGGAGTTATGGTGGATGTTGGAGGAGTATGAAGCATATAATAATAAGAAGGCAAGGAAAAAGAAACCTGTAGAAAAGGCATTGAAGAGTTGTGAGAAAGTGAAGAAGAATGGTGAGGATAAGTACCCACCTTATGAGCAAGAGTTATATTTAGAGAGGAAGGCCATAGAGACAAGGATAAGCCCAAGGGATAGAACTCTTGGAACAGGGAAGGCTTAAAAGTTAAATCCCTAGATGAGTTAGCAAAATTATTATTGGATGAAAGGCCAATAAATGAGATTTGCAAAGAGTTGGAGATAGAGGATGAATGGGGAGAAGATGAAGACGATGAGCTAGTTGAAGATGTTGAGTTGTGTTAACCTTAAGAAGGGGAAAATATTGAGGATTACAATGAAAGAAGAGAAGGGTTCAAAGACTACAGTGAAGAGGAATGCAAATTATCACAAGAGGCAGCCCAAGATGACGCAACAATGGAAGCGGTCCACCTTAGAGAGGAAGTTGCAATAGAGATAGAGATCTTTGGAAGTCCCATATGTGATAAGACCTTATTGGTCTTAGAGGAATGTAGCCTATCACAAGAGGTGACCCAAGTTGTTGCTGTGGTGGAAGCAGTCCACCTTGAAGAGGAAGTTGCAACAGAGATAGAGATCTTTGGGAGCATCTTATGTGATGACATTTTATTGGTTTTAGAGAACACTATTGACAAGGAGCAGTTAGAGGGATGTTTGAAAAATCCCATGATTGATGAAAAGAGAGTAGATCATCACTTTCTTGGAGAAGGAACAAGAGTGATTGAGTGAAGAAACATAGACATGTTCAATTGTGGTACAAAGGAGGACAATGCAAAAAAGGAGTTGCTTTGTGAACAACATCACACCAAGCTAGGAAACAAAGACCCCCTTATAAAAGAAGAATTGGAAAGCTTGCCTAAATGGCATAATGTAGAAGAGGAAGCACTCATTGGAAATTTTGATTCCCTTAACTTTATTTCTGTTTTTAGCAGTTTTTGTGTAGGTGCAACAAAAGGTGGTACGAGTGATGCAAAGAGCAATGATGGTTTTCAATGGAGGACCACTAAGTCTTCAAAGAATTGTGTAAGGAGAAAGAGCACAATTTGGAAGAGGAGGACAAACTTTGATCCAACAAAAAGCTAGAAGCAAAAGAAGAAAAGGTGTGATGATTTGTAGAGGTATCTAATTTGGTGGAAGGGAATGTCGTGTCTTGGTTCTTCAAGTCAAAAGGATGCTTCTACCATCTTACCCAAACTCTTACCTGGATGTTTGATGCAGTAGCATCCTACACTAAAAGAAACCTTGCATCACAAAAAAATGTAATAGTTGAGTTTTTAAATTTCTTAATGTGGTAACTTCTTTAAGTTTGTTTTCAAATAAATTGGCTTTGAACTAGGAGGTTCAAAATTTTGTAAAGAAGGGCAGAATGATGTAAACCAATATTCCCAAAACTGATTCCTCACAATCAGGAGGCAAGTCTGACTAAAATTGCTAATTTTAGAAGGATTAAAACGACTTAGTCTTTTGTGGAACAAGCTACAGCTACTACTTACATGCTAGACAGGTAGAGTTAATTAAAAACTTAATTTAGGAAAGGGAAGCAGCCTTGTGGACGGAGAGGTCTTTGAGATCGAATAGGAAACAAAGTAAAGGAGTGGAAGATATGAAGGAATGAAGATAGAGGAGTGGGGAGGAGACACTAGAGGTTAGTTTTTGGTTGAGTCCCGAAGAAACACTTATGTAAAACCTTCTATTTTGTAAATATGAGATTTTATGTGCACTTTCACGCTGCATCAAGTTGCCATTGTACTAATCTGGGTTTAAGTTGTGTTGAGGATGCTCTCAATGTTTGAATGTCCACGATAATTCAGGCCTAATAAGACTAAAGCAGCTGTGAATTCCGAGTGGAATTTGACATTTATACATGTCATATGATTAACCTTGACAAGGATTTTCCCAATGTACTAAATAAGACCATTGATATGCGTTTACCAATTTATTGAATTTTAATTTAATTGTTAGTCATGAAAATATAGGTTGTAACTCAACTATTGTTATGAAACTCTTTAAACTACAGAAGAGCTAGAGGAAATCGACTTCCTGCTTGACTACGATAGGGTTAGATGCAAATCTTGCCAAAATTTGAAGTTAAGACACTAAGTATCCTTGATGGTGAAAGAGCTAGTCAAGGGAGAATGCTGGGAACTATGGCTGATTAGATATAGTTAGTTCAAGACTGTGCAACACTTTGGTGAGATTACTTTCAAGTCATATGGTAATTTACTCAATGGTGAAGGTACACAATTTGAAGATATATGCAGTTTCAATCATAGTAACATTATACTTACATGGAAATAACATGGCAAACTAGAGGTGTAAATGGAATTCAATTACACGGGTTTAAAATGGAAAAAATATGAGCAAATTAAGTCACTAAAACATTGAAACAAAATTGCAAATGTTATTTCATGTAAAATAGAGTGTGTAGAAAGAGAAGTAAAGTCCAAACTTCAATTATAAGAGATAAATAAAGATTCAATATTATCAATTACTCTTGAATTCTCATTAAGTATCAAATTTTCAGTCTTAGAGTACATATTGTCATAGACTCATTACTCATACAAAATGTCTAGTTCGATGTTTGCAATTGCCTATGAAAGTCTGAAAATTTGTTTATCTGCTGCTTGAGAATGAAAAATGACAAGAAATCAATTTTGAGGTGTTTATAGGCAAAAACCCATGGGTAGTTTTGGCTTTTTCAATTACATGCAATTTTTTTTTACTTTGAAAAGATTGGTTTTTTTGTTGGTTTGACCCTGTTTTGCCTGGGTTTGATTGGTTTGTTTATAAAACAAGGCAACTCAGGTCAGAACAACATGGTACAATGAGTGGGTATATTGTAAATGTGGGTAACCATGTGTATTGTTACTATGGTTTCAATGCTAGGTGGTGATCATTGATGATGAAGCATTGGTAATATTGTATGCTCCATGGGGACATGTCCCTTGCCCCAGTCCCCCCATACCGTACCCAGGTCGTTTTGGGGACGCGGGGATGTGTAGGAAATGTCCCCTACTTGTCCCCCCTTCCCCGAGGATGCCCCTTAAAAAATTGGGGTGTCCCGAGCCTCTCGGGGACGGTTAATTGTCCCCTGTGGCCTGACAAAAAGTTACATGCTATTTTAAAAAATACATTTTTTTGAAAGAAAAAAAGAGATGGGGGCCCCACAAGGACCCCCACATCCCTTCAAACACAACCTAAACCTAAAACATGCATCATATCGCCCAAAAAGAAAAAAAAAACAACTCATTTGCACATTTTGCATTGGTGAACAACAATAGTTTGAAAGAATTCAGACTCAGATGCAGTCTTAGGAGAGGCTGATTAGGGATAACCATATATTCTCTATGTTTTTGTCATTTTGTTGTTGAAACTTGCAGCCTTTGGGCATTTTGATGTAATTTTGATATAATATATATGCAGATTGCCATTGAAAACAATTAAATTTTGTTTATTTGTTTGCCAATTCTCATGTGACAAGTTGAAAACTAAGTTCAAGTGTAATGTTATTGTTATGTATTCATTTTTTAAGATTCTATAATGTCTTTAATGAATGCCTTATCAATGTTATCATATAAGCATTTGAAATTTCCCTATATTTGAAAAAAATTCTTATTTTTTAGTAGCTGTCCCCTGTCGTCCCCTAAAAAATGGCCAAAAAAATGTCGTCCCCATCCCTGAAACTTGGGGGAGCATAGGTAATACTTTCAAAAGTAGACTTAGTGTTTAGAAGTGGACAATTATTGCATTATGACATTGTTCTGCAGTAGAAAACTATAGCTATGTTGGTGGGACAAATTGAGTTGTAATTGGTTTCAAAATGGGATGAGTTTTCAAATGTGGCATGATAGTATTTGTTGTTACAATTGACAAAGAAATTTCCTCGCCTTCAAGATATGTTGAAGGAGGACTCAAGCTCTCACTAGTGATTGAGGTGATTAAAGATTTTTCTAGTTAAAACTTGTTGATTGGAATTAAATGATTGGGGACCTGTTAGTTTGGAGCCACTTTGATTGGTTATAGGTACATTAGGGTCCAATAGGAATAAAAGGCAAGGCTTAAATAGTGAAGGTTCAATGTTTATTGAAACATTAGGGGTGAAGTCATGGAAACATATTAAGTGAGCTTGTGCCAAACTCGTGTTATAAGGATGAAATTGGAAACGGTAAAGTTGCACCTATGTTTGGGTTGGTGGATGTGCACTATAAAACATGGACCACCCATTGAAGTCAAATATGGAATTGGGAAGGACCATGAAACATATGTCAACATCTTGTGTGCCAAGCGTTAAGGTTTATTGCCAAATTTCAATGATGTAACAACATTGAAGCGCAAGATTAATGTTGGTTCCACAACAACAATTTATGCCATAGTTTCCATGGATGACACCATACACATGCAACTCCCACATTGGTGGTACACAATGTCAAAGATCTTGCCGATACAAAAGTTTAATTAACCAAGGAGTTGTGAACAAGACACATGTTGTACCAAAGACTAGAAAGTACTACAATGATGTTGAAACCAAAATTGTAGAGGAAGCCAACAAAATATCCCAAGAATGTCAATACATGTAATACCTAGAACAAGATCTTTCCAAGATTCTTTATAACTGATACATGAGGTGTGACATGGTTGTAATATACTAATATCTATATGTGAATTGTAATGTTTATTATTGGGTTTGCAAGGAACTTGGAAGAATACTATTGATTAAGGTTGAGTTTTAATTCTAGTTTGGGTTTGGCCCTAGCATGGCCGTTTGACTTAGGTATATCTCAAATATACTCGACCTGAATGGGTAGGCCTAGTTGCACCTTGGGCAAACATGGGGAGGATCTTTAGGTTTTAATTCAACAAAAGTTATAATTAAAAAAACAAAAACAAATGTGCAATTTTGAAGATTGGAGTTAGATAAAAGTGTTAAAATTTTAAAAATAGCATGCAAGTGAGGTTGTTGTGGTCTCAAAAACCTTAATTTGGGTTTTCTAGTGGGGCCTTGGCAACTTGACCTCACCTTGTATGGAAACAAGAAACATGCTTGGGACGTTCCCTCTCGACTCCACTAGGTGTTGTTGTCCTGATACATGCTCTAGTTTTGAAAAGCAAAAAGCAAAAGTTCTTTTTCATTGCACCAGATAAAAACTGACATATCTTTGCCTATATTTGGTGCAAAATAACAAAAATGTTTATTCCTTATTTTTATGAATTTTTAGTTTCCGTATTTTTGTAGGGAGTTTTTCCCAATTAAATCATGAGTAATTGAATTCCATTTATACTTGGGACGTTGTCTCTTGACTCCACCAGGGGTTGTTGTTTCGAGACTTGCTCTAGTTTTAAAAAGCAACAAGAAATGTGCTTGGGATGTTGCCTCTTGACTCCACTAGGAGTTGTTGTCTCGAGAATTGCTCTAGTTTTAAAAATAAAAAAGTAAAAGTTGTTTTGCATTGCATTGGATAAAAACCAACTTATCTTTCCTTATATTTGGTGCAAAATAACAAAAAATATTTATTCCTTATTTTTATGAATTTTTAGCATTTTTTTTAGTTTTTTTGTATTTGTAGGGAGTTTTTCCCAATTAAATCATATGAGTAATTGAATTCCATTTATACTTTTGTTTTGCCAAGTTTGAGTAATGCTTCTATATTATTAATATAGAATTATTAATAATTATGAGTAATATAATTTTGAGTAACGCTTCTATATATAAACCATTTTGATATGTTTCAACATCTATAATTTGCAATTGACGTTGAATTATTAATTATTAGCGTGTTCTCTTTTTTTTTTGATTTTTGTACAAATTATGGTTACTTTTATATATTTTTAATTATATATCTGTATATATGTTTATACATATGTATACACATGTATACATGCATATACACATGTATATACATATATAATATATGTATATTTATATATCTATATAGTATGATAGATCCCAACCATATTGAACTTGTGGAAAAATTTGGCAAACTGTTGAACTCGAATCAATAACTTAGCTTGTAACATATGAATGTATCATGTTTTCACTCTAGACAATTGGAGACAATTTGATAGACATTGTGAAGTGTGGATGCCTTCCTCATTGATTCGAGTTCAATTCGATAAATAATTTAGTTTAATGATTAACTTGTAAAGTTTGGTGGATTTTTGGACTATTGTTTGGAATTCCCATTTACGCCAATGACAAAAGGTTTCGATTAATTTTACTAGCATGATGAGTCTCAACTAACAAATGAATGATACCAAAAAAAAAAAAGAAAAAAAATCCTCTTGAAATGTTTATCTATGTGGATGTGTGGTCAAATGTTGACTCAATTCCATTCAATTAATAAGTGTTATGTTCTTTAAAATAACTATTCAATACCTAACATTGGGTGAAATTTCATTCATTAGCAACATGAAGGTCACTTGTGAGTTACACAAATTGATAGAAAGTACTCATGATTCATGCAAACCTTGTTTGGTCTTCAAGGTGATATTTCAGGCATCTTTGTCCTTCATTTGAATTTGATGATATTTCGACTTCAAATCCTTATTGGTGAATTATTTGGCATATTGTCAATTGGAGAAAGAGGTTATCCATTTTTGATGGTAATGTGTCCAAGGGCTCTTCTATTAATGCACATTTTCCATGTGCCATGTTTTTAGGGTGACAACCATTTATGCGATCCACAAGTTAATGAACCAAGGTATCACTTTTAGTCCAAGAGTTCCAAAAAACTACTGCTTAATTTCATCATATTACAAGAGTGATCGTTGACATAGTGTGATGTTTGGCAGTGGTGAATTAGGTAACAATTAGATCTTATGTTGCATTTCTTAGAACAACCTTTTAGTTC
Source organism: Cunninghamia lanceolata (assembly GCA_027924645.1). NCBI lineage: Eukaryota > Viridiplantae > Streptophyta > Pinopsida > Cupressales > Cupressaceae > Cunninghamia > Cunninghamia lanceolata. The sequence continues at coordinate 5,015,848 of BSBN01000077.1, forward strand.
TTGGAACCTCTTTGGACTGATTTATCAAATCTTTTTGTTGCTTCCTTGTTCTTTAGTGTAGCTTGCATTACTAGTCTATAATTATATGCCTACTAGATAAAGTTTACAATTGATTACCAACATGAGAAACTCCTAGTGACATAAATCATCTTCTAGCTTGGTTGGTAGAAATAAACAAAAATTTCTTATTTATATGATAGGCATAAGATTAGATAAGGGCTTCCTATCCTTAACCAACCAATACCTGCTCTCCCTTTAAGGGAACATGGCATCTAAATTCCATCAATATAAATTGTTTAAAATGACCGCAAGGAGTAGCGGTATTAAATCCAATCTCACTTCATATATGCATTTGGCTTCTATGGAAAATGCAGTGCATTTTGCACTACAATGCAAAATCAAGTGTAGTATATAATTGCACTCCTAGCTTATGTCAAGGAAGAAATTTGAAGAACTTTGTGAGTTTAATGTTGTTTTGTTGACTATGGAACTCACAATAAATATGAACAAAATGAAATATGATGGGAGTTTGATGGCGAGCAAGTCTCAAAGTTGGTATTTTGTCCTAGGGGGAAGGTTTTTCTACTACATGTTGCAAGGTTACTTCTCTAATTAAGGATCTTGATGCCAATCATCCAATTTGAATGGTGTTGAAGGCTCTTTGATAGATCAACAAATATCATGGGACGTTGCTCAAACTGATAATGTAATTACATTTTCTTTTGTGGATGCATATATGCTTATGTATAATTAGAGAAGGTTGGCAAAGGATGTAAGCATATGCAAATAATTACTTCAAAAGGTGAATTGATGGCTATTTCTCACTTGCCATAATTTGCATGATTGCGTACAATTGGAAGTAAATAGTTGAGGAAAGATTTCACACATTTGCTATGGGCTTATATCATTCATAATTGTTTGTATTTTAAAGTCTCAACCATTGTTAATCCCTCATGATCAATGGCTTGTGCAACCTTTCAAAGTGTTAAGGGAGTTGTTGGAATTGGAAGGGTGCCATTGGTTAGTTTGTTTGACTCAGTAGAAGGTGGGGCCTACATAGAATGTAGTTTGAACGATTATAAAAGCAATCAAAAGAACTAGTGCATATGTTTGTAAGGTTGCAATTTTCAAAGGTTTAAGCTCATTGATATTTAAGACCTAACTGTTCCCATTACTTTTTAGGTGTTTGCAAGTGCCATTAGAGATAGGTTAGAATGCTACTTGGCAGGAGGGGCCCATAGGTGGATATTATGACAAAAGTGTTTGCAAGTGCCACTAAAGATAGGTTGGAATGCTACATGGCGGGAGGGCCCATAATTGGATGTTATGATAGAATCTTGTGCATTAATAGAACTCGCGGTCCATAAAAGATGAAGCCCACACATTATGACAAGGCCATGCCTTCTATTTAAAAGAGGGGTGCACAAAGTGGGGCTTGTGGGGACATGTGGTGGCACCTTGAAAACTTATATTGAGAGGTAGGGAAGAAGGTTGTGAAGTTCAGGGAATTGTTGATCTTTAGAGATCAATGACCAAGACCAATGGTTCCCGCATGTTATAAGAAGCAAAGCTCATAGCTTTTAGCTTAGCTATTGTCGATTCTCTTTAATTTGTTAATTCATAGAATTTACCAAACATTTGCAAGGGGTGTTAGAATAGGAGGAACACCATTAGTTGGAAGAGATGAATCAGTGAAGGGGGCCCCATGACCATGCATGTCTTGAAGGCTCGTGCCACATATATTTTGAGTCACATGTTATTAAAGAAAAGGCTTGTGGGAGTCTTATTAAAGATCGGTATTGATTAAAATGGCTATATGGCCTATTGTTATATATTAACCTTTGGCATGATAAAATAAAACAAAAGGAGGTTGCACTTGTGCAAAGGTTTAAATTATGATCTTTCGTGTTAATAGAAGGATGTGTGCATGCAACCTCTACAACAATAGTGACGAGGAGTTGAGAGCATTCAGTTTGTAGAAATGCTCTCATTAATTACCGGCATTTCAAATCCCTTCTTGGGCATAGAGTTTGTAGGCCGAGTTGGTGGATATATTTTCTTTCTCGTTCTACTTCTTTCTCTTCTCTTTTGTAAAATGTAATGAGATTTCTTGATAAGGGAGAGGATGAGTTTTCTATAGACTCGTTTTTTCCAAAATATTGTATGCAAGAGTCATCTTTCTTTGACACTCTGTAATGTGCCGTACCTATTGATTCTTTGTTTAATCTTAATAGTGTTATTTTATTAATTTTTTGTGTGATCTTTCAGACTAGATAGAAGATGCACAAGGGGTTTGTTGTTTGCATGTTTTGTTTTTGCCAAAATACATAGAAAATGAAGCATGCAAGTGAAACCTAGAAAAAGCACAATAGATATGATCAAACTAATAGATACCCAGATCATAAAATCACCAAATATGAATTACTATCACATACCCATATCAAAATATGCAACTTCGTACAACTGTTGTAGCTAAACCAGCAACTGGGTAGTATAGAAATTCCAACAAAGTCACTACAAATGGTAGCAAGTTGACATACAATGAAAGATATAGGATGTAAGACTCTAGACGTCCAATACAAAGAGTATAATCGTTGCTAAACAGGAGGAAATAACACCCAATAAGCTCCATGCTACCCTTGGCTACTGTACGCCCTAGTTGTAGCAGTTTTCCAGCCACACACAAATGCTAAACTCTCCAAAATACCACCTAATATATCTGTCAAGCGCTGCAGACTCAAGGCGACCAAGAAAGAGGAATTTATATGCACTAAACCACACCAAAATGTCTCCAAAGATGGTACGGCCTGCTTGAGAAATGGTACGACCAGCACTAAGGATGGTGCAGTTGCTCAATCTCCACTCAAACAACCATCAACTTCATCAAATCTGCACTCTATGTCTGTCATTAGCTGTATTGGTATTGAATATGCGAATGATGTACACAATAAGTCCTCAAACCCTCATCAACATGAACTCCATTGAAGCACAATTGCAAATACTGAATGTATCTGCCTCAATAGCACCTTTGGATGGTATTGCACATCTGTAGAATGCTGTCACCGAAGGGAGTTTTCGTTCCCAACAGCCTTGGGTTCAAATCCTCCCCAAACCCTTTCAAAACCCTAGCTGAGCCAAAGCAAGCAATTTCATAACATCAAGCATGAGAAATGGATTGCCCCTTTTCCTTATTATAACTCCTCAAGAGGGTTGTTGCACTTTTTTGAGGGAATATTTCTTTTAATTTCACTTTTAATATTTCCCAAGGTGAGCGTTGCACAAAATGACTTAAGTGTCTTTTAAATATTTTATTTTCATCACTTAACCATTAAATCCCAAAGTCCAATATTTAAATAATAATATTAATTTACGGACTTTAAAACGGAGGCCCAAATGAACTCGGAATTCAGTGATATATAGATTGTTGGAAAGGTCTCGCTAAGACGCTCCATCTCCAACACTGAAAATCTTGAAACGACACAAACCCTAATTTGCTAAAAATAGAAAGTCTGGCCTCAAAGCACACAAACCACCCTAAGAAGGTGCCAACTGAAGACCAAACTGAACCCAAGCCAAGATCCACTCAATTGATCAACTCATCCAAATCACTGCCAATGATGGTTCCTTAACCAGGTTGGTTAGTCTACGGGAACCCAATAACAGACTAACTCTATCCATCTGCATGGGCTAAATAGGGGACATTACAGTCCTCCCTTCCTGGAGATTGCTTGCCCTCAAGCAATTTGCACTTGCATGCCAAAGTTGAACACCAGGATCCCATAACAATCTGTATAATGTCCAACAACGTATCCTCTGCATCCACTGGGTAGAAATAGGTCCAATCTCAGCATCTCTGTAAGCAACTACCCCAATGTAGAGCAATCTACAAAGCATAGGAATCCTTGGATCGCAAAGCCAAAATGGAAGTCCGCCATACACATCACCTGTTGACTTCCACTGCGCTACTCTGATATATTCTTCACCATGCAAAGAGTGGTGAAGCAATTCATCGGGATCCAGTCGATTTGACGTGCCAAACCTGTCACCACCTGGATCCCAACACACATATCGTCACATCTATTGAACATGAGGAGATGGAAGTAACTCGAAGTGCCAGCATCACAACACCTCCTCCCAACCTCTGTAAATCTCCCAAGAATGTGATGAGTACCCCTCATAGGTGCCAAAAAAAACGTAACAACTCCTAGGTTGCTAATATACAACAGATCAGTAGCCTCGAGATTGAAAATCCATCCTATGGGAATGCACATAGAATTGTCAGGGTCATAGGGTGCGAGAGTACCAACCCTATGCCACTCTCCAATGTTGAGGAGATGATGCAACTCTCCTCCAAACTCCCAAACAACTACTGTCCTCCAAGAATTACGAAAGAAAACCTTGTCCTCATAAATAGAATAGTCGTCCCCTACCAACTTATGGAGTAGAACTCCATCATTGTGGGCTGGACTAATAATGCCATCGTGCTTACTGAAACCACAACTTCCCTGTAGCCATACCTCCAATGGAATTTCTTGAAACAAGGAAGTTGCAAACTCTGCCAAGGACACATCTGCATGGTGAAAATCTGATCCCTGACCCTGTAAACAACCATCTGAAAGTAATAGAGTCGGATACCCGCAGTCTTTGGTTCCATCTTCTCTAGGTGGAAGCACTCCATCCCACAATGGGTGATATGAATCCTGAGCCAACACACACTTATGCATCATCAAACCATCTGTGTGTGGACTGAAAGAGAAGTGATGAGCACTCCTTACTATGTAGTCAAGGTGGAATGCGCCTGTTTGCGCCAATGGTAGTCCTGCATAGTCATTGGGAACGTAGGCCTGATCACTCTCATCACCTGAATCAGGAGGTGGCTCACATCTCCGATCCTGAAGGGTTGACTGGGTAATTGCTCTGCAAGTCCTCTTTGTGAACCTGATAGGAAAGTGCCAATCTAAAAGCAATTGGAGGTATTTTGATTTAATCCACTCTATGGCATGTTGGATAGATCGCAAACTAGATATAGAAGTGCCCACTACTACCCCTGTCTACCTTTCCTCCAATTGTGTTGTCCAAAGGAGGTGCTCCACAAACTTGTGTGTGTTGTCGAGACGAGTTAAGGTTTGGACAACGTTATCCTCGGTAACCTTCAGCTGTCCCTTGAGACCATGAGACTCTCTAGACTCATGACTACCTACCAACGCATTACTCAAACTGCTAGCCAATGTAGGAGTCATGCTCCCACTAGGAGATGCCCTACAATCCTCATGCAAATAAGATGGAATAGCGTGACGATTCAACACGCTAGTCACACAAGACTCTGCCTCCTCAGCACAAAAATCATCAATGTCAATCTCTAACTTGCCAATGTAGAAATTGGAGCCCCTGTCGTGTGTGGGTACATGCACCTCACTGTTGGTTGGCCCACAAAGTGTATGCATCACCATTGCTGATGTATCTGTGTCTTGAGCCCTCAATTGGCTCTCCCTAAAAGGTGACTCATGATCATAATGGTGCAAGCTGTGTGAAAACCCATAATCAGAATCATTCCAACACTCAAGCCCATGCAAGCTTGAAACCTCCTCGTGTTTGACCACCCTTAGGGGTTCTTTCCTCAAATCATGAGTGCCACTACTATCCGTAGGTGTCATAATAGCTATAGAAGACTGGGTATCTGCTGTGGATGGTGAAGATTGAACCAAGCTCAACTCCTCACAGAGCTCTTCAATCTGAATCTTTGATTCTTGAAGGGCTTTCTGAGTGCTCTTCAAGGAATCCTCCATGACAATAAGCTCATCAGTAAGCTTATCCACTTCCCTTTCTTTCCTCTTAAGTGCCACGTAGTAGATCTCACCAAGATGGAGTAGGTGATCTCTATCTGAGAGTAGTTGCATGTAATTGGTCTTCATCTCTTATATTGCTTCTCTAAGCACCCGTGAATCTAAAAGGGGAAATTCTCCATATGGGTCCATATGTTCTCCGGAAGACCCCCAACAATGTTTGCCCATCATCATGAGGGTGCCCTCGAAATGTCTGATGGCTGCACTAATCTGGTCTTCATTTACCTTCAGTTGTCCTGCGAACTGATTGGACCCCTGAGACCCATCAATCTCATATAAATTTTTTGATTTAAGATCAGTGTCATGCAACATAAAATCTGATTTGTTTTCAAGGTTGATAACAACTTCATGAGCGCTGAACATGCCATCCTGGGGTTCTGTCAAACAACTATCATGATGTAAAGCATTCTCGTCATCAACCACTTTGGAACTCTGTTGCATATGGTGAAGAGCATGCCATGCTCAACTCCTGACGAAGCTTCATCCCTTGGTCTTCCAAATGATGAGGCTTATAGGACCCACTATCTTTTTGCAGCATTCCTTGATCATGCCTCCACAAGTCAACTTTCTCATGGTCACCTCCTCCATCAAAGTAGTAGGTAGAGTCTTCTACCTCATGATCTTCCTCCATAGCTGGCCTAGAACAAGTATGCACTGTTGTGACCTCTTTATTTTGTAATGACAAATCAAGCTTATCTAATCCACTTGGATCACTTCCAGCTGAAATTTTTGAATTGTCCTTATGACCACCATTTGATTCCATGCCAATAGGATGCAAAGGTAATGAAACAATGCTAGTAACATCCAAAGGACCTATACCTTGACTCAACCTTGTAGGTTTGGAAATCTCCATGATAGCATGTCCTTCCTTCATGTGATCATTATGAAACCTTCGGTATTCATCCTTTGCAATGTATGATGTTTCTTTTCCCAAACCCTTACAATGGCTTGTAGGATGCAAATTATTCCCAAGTATACCTTCCTCCTTCATGGCAGCATCTTCTATAATCTTATCATCATAGCGCTGAAGTGCATCGTTGACTTTGTCTCCCTTATACATGGACTGATTTATGTTCTCCTTGTGATTATTTGTAAGCTGCAAATCTTCTTCCTTTTCCACCTTTTCTCCCACAGGAACTTCGGATTTGTAACCTTTTTTGAAATTTTCGTCTTCTTTTTGCTTCCATCGATCCAAGTTTCTTTGTATTCTTTCATGTATTTGCCAAAAAGATGTAGACATACGATTCCACTCTTCATCCTTGTACCTATATCCGTCACCAATGTTCCTGTCTCCATGGTTTCTGACACCATTATTGTCCCTGTTGTTATTGACATTGTTCCCAACATTACCAGGTATCAAACGGGCAAGGACTTGTGTCAATTTTGTTTGTGACCTATTCATCCTCTCGAACATTTCACGCTGCCCTGTTGCCCAATCATTTAATGCATGCAACATGCTGGTCATATCTGCTCTCCCTCCGTCATACTGGTCTCTACTAGACATACCCTCATGATCAACCATGTTTTCCGTAATGGGTTTTTCTTCACTGTAAATCACTACCGGCTGTTCCTCAGTTGCTACCACAACTATATCTGTATTTGTAGAGGGATCTATATGGGAAACCTCAATATCTCGCTATGACCTGTTTTGTCTGAGGTAATATTGATGTGTACCAGGCTGCATGTCTCAGTCCATCTTCTGCATGTCTATGTCTAACCTCACAGGATAGCGAAGCGTTGTGCTCTGATACCACTGTAATGTGCCGTACCTGTTGGTTCTTTGTTTAATCTTAATAGTGTTATTTTATTAAATTTTTGTGTGATCTTTTAGACTAGACAGAAGATGCAAAAGGGGTTTGTTGTTTGCATGTTTTGTTTTTGCCAGAATACATAAAAAATGAAGCATGCGAGTGAAACCTAGAAAAAGTACAATAGATATGATCAAACTATCTCATACCCATATCAAAATATGCAACTTTGTACAATTGTTGTAGCTGAACCAGCAATTGGGTAGTATAGAATTTCCTCCAAAGTCACTACAAATGGTAGCAAGTTGACATACAATGAAAGATACAGGATCTAAGACTCTGGACGTCCAATACAAAGAGTATAATCGCTGCTAAACAGGAGGAAATAACACCCAACAAGCTCCACGCAACCCCTAGCTAATGTACCGCCTGGCCATAGCAGTTTTCCAGCCACACACAAATGCTAAACTCTCCAAAATACCACCTAATATATATGTCAAGTGTTGCAGACTCAAGGCAACCAAGAAAGAGGAATTTATATGCACTAAACCACACCAAAATGTCTCCAAGGATGGTATGGCCAGCCTGAGAAATGGTATGGCCAGCACTAAGGATGGTACAACTGCTCAATCTCCACTCAAACAACCATCAACTTCATCAAATTTGCACTATGTCTGTCATCAGCTGTATCGGTATCGAATCTGTGAATGATGTAGACAATAAGTCCTCAAATGCTCATCAACATGAACTCCATTGAAGCGCAATTGCAAATACTGAATGTATCTGCCTCAATAGCACCTTTGGATGGTATTGCATATTTGTAGAATGCTGCCACCGAAGGGAGTTTTTGTTCCCAACAACCTTGGGTTTGAATCCTCTCCAAACCCTCTCAAAACCCTAGCAGAGCTAAAGCGAGCAATTTCATAACATCAAGCATGAGAAATGGATTGCCCTTTTTCCTTTTTATAACTCCTCAAGAGGGTTGTTGCACTTTTTGGAGGGAATATTTCTTTTAATTTAACTTTTAATATTTCCCAAGGTGAGCGTTGCACAAAATGACTTAAGTGTCTTTTAAATATTTTATTTTCATCACTTAACCATTAAATCCCAAAGTCCAATATTTAAATAATAATATTAAATTAGGGACTTTAAAACGGAGGCCCAAATGAACTCGGAATTCAGTGATATATAGACCGTTGGAAAGGTCTTGCCAAGACGCTCCATCTCCAACGTTGAAAATCCCGAAACAACACAAACCCTAATTTGCTAAAAATAGCAAGTCTGGGCCCAAAGCACACAAACCACCTTAAGAAGGTGCCAACTGAAGACCAAACTGAACGCAAGCTAACATCCACTCAATTGATCAACTCATCCAAATCATTGCCAACAATGGTTCCCTAGCCAAGTTGGTTAGTCTACAGGAACCCAATAATAGACTAACTCTATCCATGTGCATGGGCTAAATAGGGGACATTACACTCATTTGTATGTTCAAAATAGCCTTGATCCATGTGTTCAGAATCTTGTTGATATTTTGGAGGCATGTAATCTTGTAAATACTATGTTCTTGCCTTTTATATTGTTGTAACTGAGTCTATTTTATTTTTGATGATTATTGGATCTTGTGCTTGCAATTGTAAACACATGAAAGCTCTTCTATTTTGGCATATTGTCCTTTTATCTATTTTTTGTTTCATGCTCTTCTCTCCCCTTATCTCTTGTCAAGGTTAGGCTAGCAACTAGAATAGATAAGGAATTGGTCTTTCAATCCTGAAGGTTGCTTTGCACTTCTAGGTCCCACACTTGCAAGACTTCCTATGTTGATGCCCTCCATGTGGCATTGGTATTGAGCATATGTGAGCATCAACAAAATGTTGGAATTTACATAGCCAAGTCACTTGTGGCATATGTTTTCGTAAAAACAACCCAATGAGCATGGTTTTTGATATGTTATGGTCTTGAGACAATGAATTTGCATTAAGACTTCAAATATGAAGTTTTCTTTTAAAGATCCTAAATCAAACAAGGAATTTACCATGGTCATCTTGATTTGGATTTTAATAATTGATCATCATCTCATATCTAGATCATAATTAAGTTCATATTGCACATCACAAAATTTTTGCACAAGGATTATATGTGATTGACATATTATAATCAATAACATTTCAAACACAAAAGAAGATAGATGAGATGAGTATATAAAACCAAGAGAAGGATGGAGGTTGGCCTTCATCATTAGGGTCTCATATGGCAAAATTAGTGCAAAAGCAAAGCTATCCTCACATTTCCACACCTTTTTTTTTTATTCACATTTTTGATCTATTATTATTTGTAAATCAAATCCTTGATAAAGAGATTCTCTTGGAGGATTTATTACGGTTGTGCTTGCAATTATGCAAGTCACTCATTTTTGCAAGTGTTGTGGGCAACTTTCTAGGAACTATTTCACTCATGGAGCCACAACCTTTTACTTGGAACTTAGAATTGATTATCGTTTGTTTTTTAGATTAGATAGTTGGGGGTTTCTATTGGTGTATCCACCCTTAAAGAAATTTTTTCAAATTATAGCATACTATAACATACAACTATAGAAATGCGAAAACATTGCTATAGAGAAGAAAGACAAAAAAAGATGGGGGAAATTTGAATAAAAAAGTGCCACCCTTAGATCACCACAAGCTTGCACCATCGTAGTCTACATAATGACCAACCAAAATAGAGCCAAAAAATTGAATCCTACCTTCACGTTTAACCACTTACACCTCAATTACCAAAACTAGATAACATTGCACCACCCCACCTTGCAACATCCTTGGCCTCAACTGCATTCAAGAATTACATTGTAGACCTAGCCATAATAGGTTCTATGGATGGGAAGCACACCCCACACAACATCTTTGCCCTTCCCTTCAACTTGTGTATCGCATCTTCGTGTAATATTGGTATAGTATGATCATTGGTGACCTCAAGGTGATTCTTTTTGTGGGTCACCATGATTCCACACAATATACACGTAGAACCTGAACCTCTTTTTTCAAGAACTCAATTCCTTAGTGCCTACACTATCACCTACTGCCACTGTTAAAAGCTTTGACTACCTTACAGATCCAACTTCCATCTCGAAACCTTTACTTGGCAAGACATGCTCAAAAGGCACTAAAGACATGCCTTCAAAGTTCTTTGGAATTAGAAGCTTGAGAAACCACATCCTCTGTTTTGCTATAGGGACAAAATTTGCCAATTTATCCACATAATTCGTTCTTATGGATGCTTTAGACTTCAACAAATGCACCACACCTATTTTGTCTTCACCTAGGACCACCTTCACAAACCTTAATGTAGCCGGAGTTGAGCAATTAAAAATAGAAGCTAATTTGCTATTTGTCATTGCCCTTTTTCTATAAGAGTCTTGGGACTCGCCTTTATTGTTTTTGGGAGTGATAACCCCTGCCAACTTGAGAATAAATCAGAAGCATTATAAGATTTGGTTATGAAGGTAGCCACCCAAGATCAACAATTCCTAAAAGCAGACCACAAAATACGCAGAAGACCAATATGGTAGAATAACACTATTTTTATCAAAAGGATATAATGTGCAAATTAACATGATGAAAGATGGATTGATTGTTCATATGGGAGCAAGAGGTGGGTATATATAGGATATACCACCAGGAGATGTGGATGTACAACTGATGTGGGATTATAGGAGATGTTGTCACATGTGTAGTACATCTCCACCAAACAAGGAAAGTACAAGCCACACATAGCAAATGCATATTGCCTCCTTGAGAAGATGCCTAGTATTGTGTAAGGGAGATATTACTTACATAAGTAGATACCTAACTAAGTTTATCATGTCCTAGGTGTATATATTGCAATAAAGTAATTAACTAAAGGCAAAGAAAATAAAATGCTCAACAAGTACCACCGACAACCAAAGCCACTGTGATGATCCGATTTCTTCCAATTAAAGATTGGAAAGGACTAGCATTGATAATCTCTCCCTATCACTCTCTCTACCTTCCTACACTTAGACAAATTTGAGGCTAAAAAGAAAGACAAAACAAGAATAAGGACAAACTAGCAATAAGACAAAGATGAATAAGACAAAATCAGAAAAAGACAAATTGACTAATGAAGGCCGATCAAAGGTGATTTAAGATAAAACTAATAATAATCCTTATTGAGGAGGCGTCAATCCATCCAAGAGACACATTATATTCCAAGAGATGCCGATCCAAAAGGTATTTAAGAGATGATGAAATCAATTGCAAAAGAGCAGACCCTCAAATATAGACATCAAATATTAAAGTATATTCGCCAAGGAAGAAATTGTTGGCATCATTCAGCGATCAAGAGTACATATATAGAGATACGATTTGCAAGATAAAACGTTAAACATTTACAAGCTTCCAATTATATATTCCCAGCCATTCGAATATACATCTGGTCCGCCATAAAAGGACTTTAAAGCATTGTTATACAGAGAAGATACCCGCTGCAATCAAGAGATATTAACAGACGATTATCAAATCTGAATTCTATTCCTTTTTCATATTTAAAGATATTATTGGATCAAACCAATCCAACCTTATAATATACAGGTATGGCTGCACATTTAATATTTCCTTTGCATATTATTATTCTTAGAACTTGATTCTATAATATGTGGTCATAAATGTATCATAATGAAAGTGCTGTAACTTATATGCAATCAGTCATAACAGTGTCATAATATGTTGTAAACATTAACCTCATATGGGAAAGAGTGAGAATGGAATGCCTAAGAGGCCATTCATGGGTATATAGAGGCTTTTGTCACATGTTGATACAAAAGGTATCCATAGTGCAAAGGATAGTAATCACATAGAGGCCTTTGTCACATGCTGGTACAAAAGGTACCCATAGTGCAAAGGATAGGTGATATAGTGGCCTTGGCTACAATGGTGCAAAAGGCATCATAAGTACCAAGGAATCTCATAGAGGCCTTGACTCTAAGAGTACAAAAGTTACTACTTGAGTCTAAGGATAGGAGATAGAGCCCCATGGTGGATAGTGGCAAGATTCATCTCATCTCTCTCATATGATACTAATGAGCAACACATGAAAAAAAAAGATAGAAAGTATGAAATATATATTGATAGAGATCATGACATTAATGATAAAGAATGTGAAATATCATGATAGAGAATATGAAAGACATGTTGATAGTGAACTTAAGAAGGAATATGAGAAATGTCTATAATGATAGTGACCATAAGATTAGTGGTAGAGATATGTATTGAAAGTAATCATAAAATTATGAATTGAAGATATGAAATGATAATTGATGTTGATCATAGAAATTATGCTAAGTTGCCGATCCTGGTACGGGTTCAGATACGGATATGGGGTTCGGGTACGCGGATACAACAATTTTTTTTGGCCCGAGTACGGTATGGCAATATATATATATATATATATATATATATATATATATATATATATATATATATATATATATATATATATATAAAACAGTAAACTCTAAGACTAAAAAAACTTAAAAACAGTAATACTCATAATATGATAATTGCCAATAAACAACAAAATAAAATATCAAAATACCTTATATTTCATAACTTGCAATAAGGAAAATCAAAATACTCAACTGGAGTAGGGATAAATGTAAATTGCAACTTGGCTTTGCATTAGTTGAGTTTGACAAAGGAATTGTGACGTTCTAGAGTACTCATTGAAGGTAATGGTAGAATTTTTAGCATATTGATAAAAGTTATTATCAGACCTTGTAAGGTTGTACTTATGCTAATTTAGTTTATTTTATGGGTTATGTAGTGTATTGCTTATCTATGTTGTTGAACATTGCGAAAATGAAGTAATGAGGAATATAGTCGCTTGTTGCAGATTGATCTAAACTACATCTTATACTTAAGATCATTGGGATGTTGTTTAATGTTGTAAGGAAATAAGTTGTTTGCTAAACCATGATTATGAGTTAGTTAATGTATATTGGAAAGTACTTGAAAGAGGATAGTTCTAGATGATTATTAAATACTTTAGATGTTGGTTGAACAAATCAGATGTCAAGTATTATTATGCTGTTCTATACTTACTCACTAGGTATTATGAACCGACCTGTTTACCTTGTTAAGTTGAAATCAGATTTATCAACAGTAAATTGAGTTAAGATTGGATGTATGTGTAGACTTTGATAACTGTCGAGTTATGATTTAAAAACTTTATTTCACTTTTAGTCATACTTGGATAAATTTCACTTTTAGGGCGAAATAGACTCATTTGGATTTTTTTAAAGTAAAAAAAGGTTAAAAAAATGTTTTAAAAAGTTGATTTTGACATCATTTTGGGCATCCCTCCCTTGGGTTCTCCTGGGTTTTGCCCAGGTTCTCTGTGGGTTCTTCCCAGGCACCCTGGGTTCTCTGTGGGTTCTTTTTGAAGAACCCACAGAGAACCCAGGGTGCCTGGGAAGAACCCACAGAGAACCCCCTGGCGAACCGTACCCGTACCCGAGCAAAACCCATACGGGCACGTTGGGCATTTGAGAAGAACCCGGTAACTTAGAAATTATGAAGGCAATGTTCTTATGTGAATTATAAATATCATATATCTATTTGCTATAAATGAAATTAAGAAGGTTAGTGTACTAATGTTCTCTTTTTGCAAGTTGAAATTTGTGAACAAGGTAGAGAAATTTTGATTTGTGACAAGGGGACATTACAGCCACTTAGCAAACCTATCTCAACTCACCACCAAGATTGCATAATCACATAACAATAGCTCCTAAACATATAGAAAAAAATCTCCTTTGACAATTAATGACATTCCTTGCATCACACATCTCAACATAATGCCCACACATGAGAAATAAGACTTAGTGAAAGGAAATAATGTATTTCTGTTGAAGAAACAAAATGACTTGTAGTCATTAAATAAAAAGGAGAATAAATTATGGAGGCTTAAATAATAAAAAGTATTCAAGAGTTCGGAAGATGACTATATAGGGCCATTATTGGGTCCTAATCAACCCCACAGTTTGCAAAACAATCTGCTGCACCTTTAGCCTTCTTATGGCATTGCTGATAGCTAACTTCCATGAATTGAGAAACCATAGTACCACTTCCTTTGCATAACAATTCAACATCCTTTTTGGGCATGCTGTCTTAACATCGAGTCATCTTTGACCATCAACTTTTGCACACCACAATAAGATGCTGCTGCCATTCTTGCCACAACACCTTCCTACTCAGTTTCATTGTTCATCTAGACACTAAAAAAAGAGAGCCTCCATATATAGAACTGCAATTTGCATTCCTCTAATAAGAATCGTACACTTGCATTGTTCAGGTTACCTTGAGAAGCACCTTCAAAGTTCAATTTTACAAAAAATTCTTGTGGGCACACCACAATAAGATGCTGCTGCCATTCTTGGCACAACACATTCCTGCTCAGCTTCATTGTTCATCTAGACACTAAAAAAAGGCGAGCTTCCATATGTAAAACTGCAATTTGCATTCCTTTAATACGAATCATACACTTGCATTGCTCAGATTACCTTGAGAAGTATCATCAAAGTTCAATTTATACAAAAAATTCTTAGGGGTTTCCCATTCCTTGTTCTTCTTAGAATGAGAGGATAAGGATCCCTATAAGTACTTCCTTGTTTAATGTGGGAAGGCATAAAGATATTCCAATTTAGAAGGATTACTTATCATAATTTGGGAAGGATCCTTCGATTTTCTTAAGTAGTGGCAAAGAGTAAGAACATATAGTTGTTTTAATATGAGATCAACAACAATCTTAAGAGCTGACTCAATCCTAGAAGATTCAGGAATTGCGTTCTAGGTATACCCCCCCAAAGAGTACTTATCAAAGCAATGTTCCATGCCATCTTAAGATTCTTGGCGCTAATTGGCCAATTACACAAAAGATGGACTGCAGCTAGGGTTACCCAAGAAAGATCCATAAGGTTCAGTACTTCGTACCATTGATCAAAGGAGAAGAGGCAATGATGAAGGTGATTTATTGATTCCTCTGCAACTAGACACAAAATGCACTAGGAAGGCTGATGAAAACCCTATTTCAGTAGATTATAAAATGTTAAAATCATGTTTAGCAAACCTAACCAAGCAAAGGCATTGCACTTAGAGGGCACTTCTTTACACCAAAGCAGCCTATAGGGCCATTCCTTAATTGGTAGGAAGTGTTTGTTTTTCAACAATGAATAGATAGTTGAAATAGAGTAAACAACATTTGGGGCACCATTCTAATGAATGCTATTCGAAGCTTGGATGAAGGGAATAATAATGGAGTTGAGCATTGAGGAGATAATTCTTTTTTGATCTTCTAGAAATTGCACCTGCTCAAAGTTCTTCTAGGTATGCAAAAGGTGTCCATTAATGGAAGTTCCTTGCCAAAAGTCAGACTTTGGAGCCTCACAGTTGAAAGCACTTGCCTAGCCTTAAACAAATGAGGAATAGTACATAGAGGTGGCAATCCTAGCCATGAGTCACATCAACAATCTGCATTGGAACCATCTCTCAAATCCTAAGTTAAGTGTGACCTCGTATGTCTCTTGCACTAACCATAAAATTTTAGATAGAAGAGCCTCTTGGGAGATCATCTTCTCCAAAAAAGCTTAGGGCCTCATTACCACCTAGATTCTTCTCTTTTAGAAAAGAGCTCCGGTTAGCATTGGGATCCTCAAAAAAGCCCCATGTCAACTTAGAACCCAATGCTAAGTTGTGAGGAGCGAGATGTTTTATTCTAGCTTCATTAAGGGATTTTGGAAGACATACCTTTTCCCTTTTCAAAAGAGGAAACTTTCTTTCTTGAGAGTTGCCTTGCCAAAGAAAATTCCAACATATCCCATTTATTTTATTGAGAGTGGCTCTTGGTATAGGTAGCAATGAGAGGAAACATATCGTATTAACTTGAAGTACTATTGCCTTTATTTTTACAAACCTCCTTGCTAGACCAAGCCATCTGCTAGTCCAAGTTTCAGATGGTTATGAATTCTAAGAACCAATCCCTCCCATAGCTTCGAATTGCTTCTACTTGAGAAAAGAAGGATGCCCAAATATTTGCATGGAAGTGAGGCTACTTTGAAGCCTAGAGGGGTGTGGCAAGAGATTGTTGCAAACACGACCTTCCATTAAAAACAAATATCTTTATATCTTCTCATTGATATATTGACTTGGCATTGTCACAAAGAAAGATAGAACCTCTTTCCAAGCATTCTACTAAAGAAGCATAATAAAGAGAATGGTATTATCCACAAACTGTTTGTGTGTTAGTGGCACCACCTAAGGGGAAATGAAATATCCCCAATGGTATCTGCTTTAAAATTCTGAATATTATTTCTGAATTCTGCCCTAGATTTCTGCTTTTTAGTTTTCTGTTCAAAACCCTAATTTCTGATCTGAATCTCTGCCCATAATTATATTATTCCAGCAAACATAAAACACATCCAAAGATGGCAAAAATGATGGAAAATGACACTACAAGTTGACATTTATCATAAGCATGAGTTACACCATGAAATACACTATGTAGGGCAACCAAAATGATACAAGTCTGATTTTCTGAATTCAATTCTGCTGCTACAAACTGAAATTCTGGAAATGTAATTACATCCAAATGTATAGGCCAAACATGCCTAAATACAAATCAGATCTCTGCTGTTACAAATCAGACCTCTAAATAGGTTAATACATACCAAATGTATAGGCCAAACATGCCTAAATACAAATCAGATCTCTGCTGTTTCAAATCAGACCTCTAAATAGGTTAATACATACCAAAATATGATGAACAAGATGCTCCAATATAAACCCTAGCTGGGCAAATTACATCAGCTAGACAATGTGGACAAATCAGAAGCAAAAGATGATGAATGAAGCTCCAAAGTCCTCTCCAAAGGTGGCACTTAGGTCTGCAGCAATAGTTTAGGGTTTTGCAAACCCTAACAAGGTGAAATCTGCCCTCAAAATACCAGTTCGCCCTTCATAAACCAAATCGCCTTTCTCCTCAAGGTGGTGCTCAGCTCTAGGATGAAACCCTAGATCAAAATCAACACAAAACTTTGCCAATGCTGCTGCTCCAAATCTGATCTTGAAACCTGAATATGAATTTTCTGCTCTTCTCCTTCACGAATCTCCAATGAAGTGCAAATAGGCTTCCGTCATGAAACCTTCACAAGATGAATTAGGTTTTCATCCAATTCACCTAGAATCACAAGGGTTTTCGTCCTTGGATTCAAGCCCAACTTTTGTTGCAGCCAAACGAGTAAAACTCCAAGAAAAATAAGAATGTATGATATGATGGAATTGCCTCCAATGGACTCTTATTTATACACAATCTTTACTCCTCCTAGGCTGACCTAGGCAAGATAATTCTTTTATTTTTATTACTTTTTCCTTCCAAGGGTGGTCGACCCCCTCAAGACTATTTTATTTTCATTTATCCTTCAAACTTGGCCAACCTTTCTAATGCAAGATTGGCGCTCAAATGACAAATTAAAGATTTGTCCTTTGTGTGTTATTCCTTATGCCAACCTCCATTTGGGCGCCCATACATGTGAGTTATCTTTATTTTATTTTATACCATTTTTCCAACATTCCATTCTCCAAGGGCAAACCACTTGTGCATATGAGACATCATCAAATTGACCTCAAATGAAGTCAACTTCCTCATAGAAAAATATTACAAATTGTGCTTTATTTTTCCCAAGGCAAAATTCCATATTTTCCTCCATCTTTTATTCTCTAAATGGACCGCTCTCCACTAGGGCAAATTATTTGACTAATGTAGACCACCAAAATTACCACAACATTATGCCAAGTCATAATTGATCTTTGTTTTGCCCTACAAAAATCAATAGGATATTCATTGATCCCTTCGGCTTAGCCTATGGGAATGAAAATAGGCCAGCCATCTCTACTAGGTTATCACTCCGAAAATTGGGACATTGCAGGAAAAACCAATCCTTGAGAGTCGATCACTATTCCTATAGCTCTTTATTAAACGACAAGAGATTTTTCCATTAATATAAATACAAAAGGAGCTAAAGGATCCCCCCATCTAATACCTTGAGAGTTCTGAAAACAACTTGTCAAGCTTCCATTAACAAGGATAAAGAACCAAGCACTCGTGGCAACATGCAAGATCTAATTGACTCGACGAGTTGAGAATCCAAAGGTCTATGACATTTTCTCAAGGAAAACCCAAGAGACTCTTATTGAAATGGTGAGAAAATACACACAAACTCTTACACCATTTTTGCACAGACAAATACCATTGAATAATATTATGATATATTGATATTTTGATTACGAAAAGTCATCTTCTTATATAGAGATTAAGAGAGATAACTGAACAATAACTTAATAATTAACACATCACTAAGACACTAGGGTGACTTTATTACAAAAGGTAAGCTTTATATTGTGACACACCCTCTTAAGGATTACAGTAATAAAAACAAAAACATGCTAGCTGAAGACAAAGCACATTGATAGAAAATAAAAAATAGAACCACATATTCTTCAGAAGCTTTGCTTTGAAAATAATTCTTGGACGAGGTAGAATTCCATCGAGCTATCTCATAACCCTCGTAAAGGTGAAGCTTCCAAGTTGAATTCCAAAGGTCCCAGATTCCACCTCTCATTACTCTTGAATTATGAATTTGTCAAATTATTGGACAACCATCCATGTTGAGCTACATCCATAGTGCTCCATCAAGTTGTCCATGACCCTTGTAAGGGTATAATTCTTGAGATCCACAAACTCCCAAACTATCTGGGCAACCATCCATATCGAGTTTCACCTACACTAGATCCCTTCTTGTCTTCAAAGTGTGGACTTCTTAATATATGAATTCTTCATCAATGAACTCTTCGTCATTGTTAGTTGTAGTATGGTTGGCTTCAAGAGTACAAAGAATGCACCCTTACAATAAATTGGTTCAAATATAAAACAAACTCCAAAAATATCCTTATGATTGTTTACAAAAATGAGTTTCTTTTATAAAAATCCAAAATAATTCAAAACCCCAAAATAAATTATGCGTATAAATGTAACCAAACAAATTTGAGACTGTGACCTCTCAAGTGAACATCTTAACTTTCTAGCTAACCAATTCTACTACCCCACTCTTATATAGGCAAACCAATAACTATGTTCAATCTATGTTCCATGGAGTCTTGGGACGAGGGGAACCAAGGGCCTAAATTTAGGGACGGTGGTGGGAGGACAGTGTGAGAGGGTCTAGGGTCGAAGCCCCCAGTGGTGTTGAGGGGGTCCGTCCCTTGCGGGGGTTTGGGGGCATCACAATTTTTCAGTGTTCTGACCAGATCTTCATTCTTCAAAAAAACTAATAGTGAAGCTAAAGAATCTAACCAGTTTAAATGACGAGGGTTATGCAATTTTTTAATGTTCCACAAAGACTTGGCACTTGCTCTTCCTCTCACGCTTCCTAATGCTTGCACTCAATCGATGAAGACTTGTCTAATGCTCACTCATGCTATTGCTCTAACTTTTCCTATACTATTACTCACTCTTGTAGCCTTTGTCACTTTTTTGTGACTGCTTAGGGTGTGGATGGGCCCCATAAACTTAGAGTTAGGTTTACTAGCACAAACATACAAATGTTTTTTTAAAATGCACTTTTTGAGTTGAATGACGTGGACACTTGGGCATTTCCAATACATTCAAGAGAGGTGGTTGAGTCCCCCAAGGGTTTTGGGGACATCCCAACATCTTGCAATCCCCAATATAGGTGACCCCTTGGAAACATTCCCTCTTTGAGGGAGATGTCTTGAGGACGCCCCTTGTCAGGCGATGGTGGTGGTGGGACGGCAAGGGGGTGTTTCCTTGGAATCCCTTCCTCTCAAGGATGGCGCATCCCCATGGAACATTGCTTTCAACTAATAATAAAGCTGCTCTAAGCTGGTCATGTTTGACTTATTTATTATATATTCTCTACATCTAGCACATGATAGGTCTTCCTTTTTTTGTTGACTCAACAAACGTGTAATACCAATACGAGGGATCCAAGATTTATGCAAGGTAGCATAGAATAAGCCTAATATTGTTTGAGCTTCCACGCCATGTGAAATGCTTGGACCTAGAGGATTAATAGTCGGGCCATAAGAACATGTAATCTTTTGAGGTATTAAGGCTTCTATGTACATGCTCGATGGTCAAATGCACCCAATAACATTTAACTAGGGAGTGCTAGATTGGTTGCCCACTTTTTCCATTCACATGCTCCATATAAGGTCATGCAACATTTAATGAAGTGGCACCTTCCCTCATACATGGGGTATTTTAGTGCAGATACCAACTAAGATGTTGTATCTGTAATTCAAATATGAGGGTAATTTTATATTTAAATGTATTTTTTGAATTTGTAGCACAATATAATTCCTTATCCCTCTTAATAGATCAAACTTGAGCAATTTTCAAATTCTGTTTATCATTTTTTTAAAACATAATATGTTATGTAACTAAGTTGAACATCTAGATGCATTAAGTATTTGACAAATTTGGGACACTTTTTGTGCTAAGAGATATATTAGATCATTATTACTCTCCCACACATAGAATGAGAATCCTATAGATCCTAGGGCAGCTAAAAATGTAGGAGGAAATCTATTGTTCAATGGTGTTTAAACTTATGTTCATGATTTGCTCCATCGTGCTAGTGATTGAAGCATATTTTGACGAGTAAAAACCCTAATTAATAAAATTTAATTTCCAACATGGTGGGGATCATGAGCATGGACACGAAAGACTTATTGTTACACTAACTTTTTTCAAAGGAAGAACCTTTCTAGACCAAACAATGAACCCTTGGGAATACAATAACTTAAAAGGTTGATAGTACATCTCCAAAGACATAATACCATTAATATTTGATTTATAAATTGCAAAGGTTGCATTTTCATTGTAAACTTTGCAAATGTTTCTCATTTATGTGGTGTTTTTGTGTTTGTCATTGCAGTGCTGCTTGTAAAGAGAATGCCTCAAGGCGAATGGTTGGGCGTAGGGAAATCCATAATGGAAAGGTAAGAACTGCAACATATGGCATTGAACTATAATTACTGATAAAAATGTTAGTTTAGATGTCGACTTCCTTTTGAGAGTAATTCAAGGGTTGCATTGAAACGTTAAGTTCAAATTTATTTTTGTAGGATTTCACTGATTTTTTTCATTGCGTAAGTTGCTGGTATTTTTCTTGAAGGCCTGTTTTAAGAGCACTCTTTCTTTCATCTCCTTTCTTTTACATATATATTGACATCGCACCCTAGAAAATTTTAGACATGTTCTTATAGGTCAAGAACTATAGATTATGTGGATACCAATGTCCTATCAATGCACTAGGAGTTATACATTTAAACCCTTTCATGCAGTCCAATAGATATTGGAACTTTCCAAATAAATATAGGTTTAGAATGGTTGTTTTGTTGGTTGTTGATTAGGGTTGTTGGTGTGGACTAGAAATAACAATTGAAGAAAAGGAAAAATGATACAAAATAAAGCTAGTAAATACATGATTCAACGCACAAGTGTGCTTGGAAAACAATACTCCCAAAACAGAATCAAAATTGTTACAAAAGTAAAATGAGAAAAGAGTGAAAATATCATATAAGAGTGTTTACACATAGAGGACACATGAGTAACGTGACAAGATTGAAATGTTCATTGCAAGACTGGATTATGCAAAAAACTTATATAGTGACCTGAGGGGTCAAATGTGTATTGCTAATTCATGATTTTGTTTCCAAATTCTTGAATTCACTTCCTCAATCTTGAACTAATCTCCCTTAAAGAATAACCATTTGAAATTAATGGATATGCCTATAAGACACAGAGGCATCATGGCTGTTATAGAAAACACAATTGCTTTCCTTTCAACCACTTGTTTCTTTTTTTTCATATTTTGGAAACTTTGTAGAACAATTTTATAGAATTATTAACATTGTTGGATTTGTATGTGGCATCAATGAATAAGAGTTAAGAGATTTATGGTATGACCATGTGTTCATGGTGTTGATAACTGAGAGGGGGGGGGGGGGGGGGGGGTGAATCAGTTATCCTTAATTCGCTTTCAATTCAAACACTTAAATCCACTTTGTTAATCAATAGCATAGCAATTAACTATTCATGGAAGCATAAGATATAAACACCAGAGCAGATACACATCAACACATGAAACACCAAGATTTTGACGTGGAAAACCCGGTTAAGGGAAAAACCACGGGGTGATTAACCCAAGGATTATTCTCTGTTAGAAGAATAAGAAAAAATGGATGGCACCTGCCAATTAGGGCTCATTGCCTGAGCACATTGCTCACAAGAGGCACATTGCTTACAAGAGACACACTGTCTACAAAGATAACAAGAATTACAAACTTGAACTGGAGATTGACATTTTTACCATGTCCGGATCAGTTCCATTTAAGCCCAAAAACTCCTGCTCTGCCTTTCGCACTTTCCTTCGCTATATCACACTCATCACCGCAAGACGCACTTCAAAATGAATTCACAAACCCTTATTTATACAAGGCATCGACTTAGGAATAATCATCTAAGTCGGCAAACATCTACAAGATCATTCGCAAGACGTGTAATACATCCGGTCGGCCTATCTCAGGAAGAACACCAACAACCGGTGGTCTTTAAATCAAATCCAAACTCTAACTTCAATGCGGATTGCCAATAAGAGTTGTACACGATCCAAGGATCACCGAAACCTTTCCTGAGTCATCGAGAACATCCGCACTTTGTCAGCTTACTGGAATTCTATTCTTTTTCATCCGGAGCTTCAAGAACACAGTCTGTCGCCACTGTCATAATGCAAAAGATTCTTCCGGACCTCCAAACAATGCTCAAATCAACTTGTTACTTCACACTGACTTCTTAAACACTCCTTCCAATCCGTAGAATGGGATAATGTAATTCCGGATCTCACCGGACCAATCTGTGACACTATCACCACTGAACACCTGCCGGAACCGGTTCTACACAAGCAGCCATAACTTCTTCAGATCTACATGCGGACCTCTGAAATCTTAACTGGAACATCTCAAGACTCATATCTACAAACCCTTTAATCTGCATCCTCTGATCCTCAACCTATTGAGTACTTTTGCCTTCTTCTCATCACTATTCTTCACTGTTCCGGATGGAGACTAATTTTCTCAATATCCTCAGCACACAGTTCATCCAATCCTTCTTATCAATGCAATATGAGTATGTTGACATCAATGACAACATTGGCTAACCTCATACTTGCAACACATGGGACTTTAGGAAGGTCTAAAGCTTGTGCTAAAGACAAAGCAACATCATTGTATTATGAGATGATCAAAGTGCCAGATCCTCTTGGATTGGTCACCCCTCCTCATAAGCAATGGTCCCCATTGTTGTAAGTTATGGATGATGTGGAAAGTTGTTGGAAAATTTAGTTTTGGCAAACCATTTCGCTTGGGAAGGAACTTAATCTACTTTTAACAATATTGTAAAAGAGGAATTGTTTGATTTCTTATGTATTTGACCTTGGTGCCAATGCCTTGTTCCAACTCTATTGATATACTACAATCAAGATTGATCTCTAGACAAAGTTTTGCTACAACATCTTGTGTGTCCAGTAGAAGTAGAAATTAGTGGTGCAAGAGATTTGCATTTAATATTCGATGTAGACCAAGATAAGTTGGAAGGTTAAGGTGAAAGATACAATCTCCAACTTTCTTAATGATAGAGTCATACAATGAGAGGGAAAACCTTAGGATAAGGCCTTGTGCATCTTTCCTTTTGCAAATGAAGATATACTCTAGCCCCAACCTTGGAAATATGTGGTGCTACGTGTTGATCATAGTGCTTCTTGTATTTAGTATAAGATTTATACAATATGTTTTGCACCTATTGTAGAATGTGCTAAATGAACTCGGCAATTTGTAAACTTTTGAGGGGAAGGAGATACTTGTGTAGAGAGCAATTTATGATAAGATATGTCAATGGGTTTTAATGGTTGGAAACCTTGGTAAACTTGAAAAGGGTTGTGTTGAGTAGAGTTGTAGAGATTTGTTGTGGCTATGTTGAATGAGGAAATGCACAACCATCCTATTTACCACTTTTGTTAATCTATCAACTTGAGGATGGATTGCAATATATATTTTTAGCTTTGTGCTCGTCATTGACTTAAGGGCTTTGCTAGAAATGGTTCAAGAATCATGTGTCTTAATTAGATTTGATGGTAGATGGTAATCTAAAGTGAATCTATAAACTTTGGAAGTACATTTAAGGTGTATCTAGAATTGAAATAGTATTTTTACACAACACAAGAAATGTTGGCTTGGAGAACCTATCAATTGATAGATAAACACAATAATTACCATTTACGTTTTATGTGGATCACCAATAATAATAATAAGAGATAAATTTGAATTCTTGTTACCAAAAGAAGCAAAGGTTCCACCATAGAGAAAGTATTTAGCAAAAACTACCTTTATTGTGGAACGATCGGTCTACTATGATGAAATTTGGGAGCTAAGTGAGAAACTTGTCAGATGGGGCACCTCGGAGTGCACCACTTTCAAGAAGTCGGATTTGGAAGGTAAAATACAAAACTAGACATTTGACGGTCAGTAAGGACGGACAAACATGTCAGTGGATCCAAGAACCCAAGGGACTAACTTAGTGAACGGTAAGGACCAAGCAGTGTTAGTTGATCAAATCTTTGAGTTGGAAGAAGTTGACGAGTGTTGTTCTAATGATTGTCTAAGAAGGACATACAGAAATTGTATCTTCCGACACATGATGGAAATCCAGGTCTTAGAAGAGGACGGGGAGAAAATTAATAAGGAGAGAAAATTGGGAAAAGAAATGGGACATGGTGAGATTCCAGAACTAGGAAATCGTCAAGTGGGAAAAACAAAAAAAGAGAAAATTGAAAGAGAATAGAATAAATAGAAAAATTGAAAATTGAAAAAAAAAAAATAGAAAAGTGAAAAAAATAGAAAGTGAAAAATTAGAAAAAATGAGAAAATTGAAAAATTATAAAAATGAGAAAAAGAAAAAGAGAAAGAAAAAGAAAAAGAAAAAAAAGAATGGTACGACCAAGTCGTATGACCTCAGCCATACAATTGAAGGCACCATTAAAAAAAAAACCCCCATCGTCATATGATTGACCCCTCTGTCGACCATACGAGTTCTGCCAGGAATTTTTTTTGCCGCTGTACGAAAGAAGATTTGTATTGTCGTATGAAGTTTGTCTATGGTTGTCGTATGAATTGCCCCCATTTAGTCGTACGAGTAGAAAGGAATCGTACAACTTGATTTTCCATCAAAGCACTTGACGAGTCTTGCAAATGTTGTAAGAGTGAAACCCTTGAGCTCTGCAAGTTGTACGCCATACGAATCCACCAAGGTACAGAAGATCTATTTCGTTGTATGGATTTCTTGAAGGCCACCGTACGAAGATTGTGCATTATTCTGCTGCCGTACAACAAGGATTTTGTCATTCACAGATCTGTATGAGTGCATTCTCTTCATCGATTGCCGTACAACTCTGAGGTTCTCATTATAGTTTTGGTCCTGGTTGTACGACATGTTTTTCTTAGCCTGAAGATTGATTCGACGTAACCGCGCCAAGGGTGCCATACAAGTTGGGGGTAGTTAATACAAATATTATCCGCTTGTTGATAAAGCTGTACAAGCGCAAGGAGGAAATATATGCCAAGTAAACCCTAACCATTCTAACTGAATTTCTCCGTAGCCATATAAAAAAGCAGCAATATAATTTTCAGCAGTAAGACAAATAGAGTGAAAGTTACAGGAAAGTGAAAGCTACAAGAAAGTTATAGCTACAGGAAAGAATAATGGCAAGAAAGTTAATCAAAGAAGAATCACCAACAAAATACAGGCCAAAGATTGACGAGGATACTTCAGAACAAAAGAAGCAACAATCACAGGAGGGGAAAGGCAAAGAAAAGCTTACAGCAGAATCACTACAGCGGGAAAGTTTAACGGCAGTTGAATGTAGGATATGGTGGACAAACCATGTTATCGATCATCCACTCAAAATTGCACTCCAAAATGCTTAGGTTAATAAGGTAATCCAAATGCCCTATTTTAATTTTTAGGATTTTGAAATATTGTTGCGAAGTATGGTAGCCAACTATAATGCATGTACCAGGGAAACCATTATCAAATTCATGAATGTATCAATAAAGATCACTTTCATGCTAGTAGAATTTGAGAGGGTAATGGGTATGCCTCGTCAAGGATTCACCATCGGCAAACAGAAAGTATCAGCCAGTCACAGGGAAGCTATACTAGAATAAATTTGTAGAAGTAACCTGAGTGAAAGAAAAAGCACAGTTCAAAGTTACAGGCAACCAAGGGTTGCGTCGAGATCACTTAGCTAATGATGAGTGGAGGTGCATAATGGCCCTGATCCGAGGTAGGTTGACAGGAGCCACCTGCTCGTCTAATATTCCCTTCTGGATGATCGATTACATGGTAGGTCTTAGCGAGGGAGCTTTGTACAACTGGGCGGTAGTTTTATCTGAGCGGATTGACGAGTTCATGAAAATGATGCATAAGTCTTTTTACATGACATAGCATGCCATTGCTTTGTTTCTTGATGCCATCTACACACAAGTGCCTTCATTGGCAAGAGGACCTTTTTCGCTGGATGAGGAGTATGACCTGACTTGGCCGACCATTTTCAGATGGACAAATTTGAGGTCCCCAGTACAGGGTGGAAAAGGGGACAAGTCCAAAATCAGCAGTAAGAGGAAACAACTAGCATTAGTCATCTTTCGAGGCTTTGTATAGTGCAGAGGAAGAGGATTGCATTAAGGCTACTTCATCGGCCTCAGCCACTCTACGCTCACTAGACGACATTGTAGTCCCGACTGGTGAGAGTGCATTGGATGTTCTGCTACAAAGAGGTACTTCTGCTCATCAGAGTGCTCACCCAAGTGGTGATCGGGTACCTTTGGATGTTGTGCCAGCACATACATATACTCCTACAAGTACTCAACCGAGTGCTACTCGTGTATCTTGGGGATAGATTTTGAGGCTATCGAGTGATAACCTAATTCCTCTTCCTTCCGGGGACATCACTCCATTGGATGGAGGGTCACCACAGAGTTCAACTCAGGTTGATACATGGCTACAACAATTGGGAGCAACCCCTCAGATCTCACACATTCCTCCCGTGAATCCTCCATGTGACTTACCAGAGCAGGCTAAGGAGCAGACACCTACTACACCACCCCCGATTACACAAGGAGTTGAGGCAGCTCCATCAATTCCAGTCCATACTCAGGAGATAGGCACGGTAGGGACATCAGAGGGTCCTCTAGTTGAGCAGGTATCTATGGGGACAGTTGTGATAGATAGCAATTCTGCAGTAGAAGAGGCTGCTACCGCTTCTGGGAGCCCTGAGGAGACTTCTACTAATTTTGATTGACTCGTGGACATGACGATCCACATATTCCGACCAAATGAGAATGACACACTCGGTATAGTCCTAAGATATGTGCAAGATCTCGGATCTATTGGAGCAATTATATAGTAGGTAGCAAATATTGCGAGGAGCATGGACAACCGACATTCACCTGTGGTTCTGGACGAGGCACGGAGGATAGAGCACTTTGTCATGAACGCCCTAGCTCAGTTTACATGCATTTTTAGGGGCAGAGGGTGGCTGAGCGTCAGCACAGAGGAGATGCATCATGCTTGGAGGCCAGATAGAGTTGTCCTTGGATTAGGAGGCAGGGATGGGCATGTGCTCACAACACTATACACCATTGAGGATCATTTTGGAGTTCTTTTCTACGAGCGAGAGGAAGAGATGGAGCATCATATTATATGCATGGGGAAAATGGACGAAGGTGCCCTACCCTGTAAGAAACTTCGAGAGGTGGCCGATGAGCAAACAATTCAGTTCCAGAGGCAGCTTGCTTAGTAAGCTGAGTTGACAAAATCCAAGAAACATAAGGGAATTGCACTGGAGGTTGCTTTGCGGGACATAAGTAGAGAGTTGGCGGCGAAGGAAAAAGAATTCACAGACCTTCAACACAGTCACGAGCTGACAGAGGAGGAGTTGAGTGATTTGGTGAGTACCTGTTGTGACGTTTTCACACATCACCCTATTGCAAATGGGGACCCCCTCCTTTGCTCGCTTTCGTCGTCGTTTTTGCTTTGATCTTGCAGTTTCTTGCCCTGTTCCATGAAGCTAGGAAAGAATGTCCAAGCAATCAGCTCACAGGGAACATTAGGAATGCTTGAAATAGTGAATTTCCTTGAGGATAAGTGAAACCCTGACTATCATTCCTCGATCAAAACTGACCAATCCATGGCATAGGTCCATCATTCTATAGGAAAGGTCCAAGTCCTGCACCCTCAGCATAAGACTCCTTGACGAATAAGATCCTTATCCAGGTATCCTGTTTCAAAAAATTCCTGTCCAGAATCCCGTTCCAAGGTCTATCCGGATTCTTGTTCCACAGTTCCAATCCATGTTTCAAACTTCAGAGTCTGGAGGTCCTTGTTCGCAATCCCATTCCGGTGGTCTTTGTCCTAAGTCCCTGTTTAGGGCCCTACTCCAAAACCCACCATGATTTATGTTCCAGAGTTCTAAATCTAGAGTTCAGGGTGCACCAAAGGCTTGTCATTCCTTGCCGAAACTCATCGATCCTTGACTTGAAGTAATGGAAAATTCCAAAGATGACTACAGGGGTTCCATGATAAAAGAGGCAGTTCCTCGTTCCAAGGTATAAATCCTCGTTCAAATGTCGAGAAGCTTCATCCAGAGTGAATAGAAATTCCATAGTTCAAGGCAGGAAAACCCAAGATCCTCAGGAAGGAATTCCTGAACTAGATATTCCTTGATAGGAAGGAATTCCTGAACTAGATTTTCCTTGACAAGAACATTCTTCAACTGAACATTCCTTGACCCACTCCAAAAGGGCGACCTTCTACCTTGCAAGAGTTCCAGACAGGAAAATTCCTTCACTTAGTGAAATTTGCAAAACAAGGAATTCAAGGATCATTCTATTCCAAGACCCACCCTGAAGCTGCGACTTTTTGCCTTGGAGTTATTCTTGACAGAGGAAATTCCCTGACCATCAGGAATTTGCGACCTGGAAAATTCCTCCTTGACTAGGTAGATTTCGCGACCTGGAAAATTCCTCCTTGACTGTCTGGATTTTGCGACCTGGAAAATTCCTCCTTGACTGTTTGGATTTTGCAACTTGGAAAATTCCTCCTTGACTGTTTGGATTTTGCGACCTGGAAAATTCCTCCTTGCCTGTCTAGATTTTGCGACCTGGAAAATTCCTCCTTGACTATCTGGATTTTGCGACCTGGAAAATTCCTCCCTGACTATCTGAAAAATTCACCATGAAAATGGGAGATTCCTTGAGGAGGATGGAAGAAACAAAAACTCCGCATTTCGCCATGAAAATGGGAGATTGCTTGAGGAGGATGGAAGAAACGAAAACTCCATATTTTGCCATGAAAATGGGAGATTCCTTGAGGATGGAAGAAATGAAAACTTCGTGTTTCGGATTCTGTGTCGTCATTCAGTCTCTGTAAGGCAGTTAAGGATCACCTTCGGCGAATTTCACCATGAAAAGGGGAGATTCCTTGAGAGGGATGGAAGAAACGAAAAACTCCGTATTTCGCCATGAAAATGGGAGATTCCTTGAGAGGGATGGAAGAAACGAAAAACTCTGTATTTTGCCATGAAAATGGGAGATTCCTTGAGAGGGATGGAAGAAACGAAACTCCGTATTTCGCCATGAAAATGGGAGATTCTTTGAGAGGGATGGAAGAAACGAAAACTCCGTATTTCGCCATGAAAATGGGAGATTCCTTGAAGGGATGGAAGAAACGAAAACTCCGTATTTCGCCATGAAAATGGGAGATTCCTTGAGGAGGATGGAAGAAACGAAAACTTCGTGTTCTGGATTCCGTGTCGCCATTGAACCTCCGTAAGGCAGCTAGAGTTCACCTTCTACAAATTTCACCGCGATAAGGGGAGATTCCTCGAGGATGGAAGAAACGAAAGCTCCGTGCCCCAAATCTTGTGTCAATGATCAAACCTCCGATGAAACAAACTAAAATTCACCCTTTGCCAAAGTTAAACTGAAGGAAAGGATAAGTCCTTAACCAAAATCCTGAAATCTGGACATGCAAGGACTAAAGCGCAAAATCCACCTCCCATGGAATTGTGTGCCCTTGGAAGTTTTTTTGTCCAAGGCGCAAAATCCCGTCCCAGGGGGAATGTGTGCTCTAGGATAAAATTGTTCCAGGTCGCAAATTCCTTGACCTTGTGGAAATTGCGCTCTTGGACAACTCCCCAACAGGAGGACTCTCCAGACCCAGCTTGAGGATGCAACTGAACAACTGCACTCTGGAATTTGCAGGAAGATATGTAGATGGATTCCAGTTCCCTTCGTGGATGATTCCTGTCCAAAACAAAACAATAACCTTCATGAAATTCATGAAGGAAAAGATC
The DNA here is from genome assembly GCA_027924645.1 of Cunninghamia lanceolata. Lineage (NCBI taxonomy): Eukaryota > Viridiplantae > Streptophyta > Pinopsida > Cupressales > Cupressaceae > Cunninghamia > Cunninghamia lanceolata. Next base: position 5,046,996 of record BSBN01000077.1, read on the forward strand.
TCCAAAACTTAGCAAAATCTGGACAAGAGAATTTGGAAGGAATCCCTTACTGAAAAAAATCCCCGACATTGGAAAATCCCCAACATTAGAAAATCCCCGACTTGGAATTTCATCCTATCCTTGCCTGGGGACCCTAGAATGAAGGAAAAATGTGAAGAATGCAAGGAAGTGAAGAAAATCCGTTGTTTATTCAGGAATTCATAATTCAATTTGATCAATTATGCAAGTTTAGTTCCCGTTTTATCTTTTGATTGCATTACATTTAAGGACCTTGTTCATCATGACTACTCGAGGTTTCCCTTGTTTCGCAGGAATCCAGGACGAGGATGGGCTTCCATGAAGACGGAGCTCAAGGATGATCAAGGACTATCTCAAGCATCATGGAGTTCCAATACCGGAGAGGAGGACTACTTCCAACACCAGACGAGGAGACTACATGTGAATTCCACAAGAAGAAAAGAAAGATTTAGACATCTCAATGATATAAGGAAGGCAACATCAAAGATTCCAGTTCAGCAACAGGGAGACTTCGCATAAAAGACCGGAACTCCTTTCAACACTTCAAGTTCCACATCAAAGACTTCAGTTCTGGAAAAGAGGATCAATCCTTGGAGAGCCAAGAACAAAAGTACAGTTCACCATCCCCATCAGGAAGAATGGGAATCCACGCCAAGGATGAGGAAATCCAACCTAGGAATCCAAGACAGGGAATTCTATTTCACGACAGGGAATTCCAACTCATGAAGGAATTCCATTCCAGGACCCTAAGGAAAGTGCGCCCCTGCTCAAGGAAGGATTCCTCCACCTGAAAACCTTGTTCATCCTGGAATTTGTGCTCAAGATAAAGGACTCCAGGACATCATGGAATTTGCGACCAGGGAGCAGGACAAACAGACAGTTGACTAGTCTCACCTCCCTACCAAGCAACTTAGTCAGCCTGGCGTCCAAGACAAGTGGCAACTTTTTATCCAGGACAGGTGGCGGCATCCCATGGAGCCTATGACATTCATCCCCATCTCTTTAGGGTTTGCACGGATTTTCAGGAGATTAGATCTCCTCACCTCCTCCTTTGGGTTATGTTTGCCTCCTCTTTCATTTTTTATGCTCTTAGAGCAAGTAGTTAGTTAGTTGTTCCTTCTGTTGCACTTCATTTCTGGAGCAAAGGAACTTTGAAGAATCAGTAAGATTGTTGGAAGACATTCCCAAATCAATATATGGACATTGAAGATTGGTGTCCTTGATATTCTTTGGATTGTGGCATGGTTTTCTGACTTCTTTGAAGCAAATCATAAGCTCCAAGATCTAAGTTGTTTCATTTTTACTTTCTTTCAGTATTTCATTAGTTAGAATGATGGAGATTATTACTGTTGAACGATTGAATCTGCTTGTTCATACCATTGGTGATCTGTGGCTTGCAAATCACCGTGCATGGTTAGCCTGAACTAATTCAGAGTCTAACTTCGACTATTCTGCATGTTTCAGTTCCATGTCCCTTGCAGGAGCAGTCTGAAAATCCTTACTCCCACCCCAAAAGATCGCACCATCTTTGCCTAGCTGTTGTCTCATGACGAAGCAGAGGATTGGTTCCAGTTTCCATCTTCAATAGCAATCATTTCCATTGATTAGATTCCTGAACCCTTACCCTATCTTTTGCATTTTCTTTTAGGTCTTCGTTAGGAATAGTCTGTAAGGAGCCTCACTGGGAAATCATTCCTTATCCGGAAGTGGAACTAAGAGCCTACGCCTTGTTTTCCTTGGAAGAGATAGTGAAATCCAGGCCTTTCCGTGGAAGAAACAGTGAAATCCCACTCCCTCTGTTGGAGGAAGTAGTAGGTTCCAAGTTGTCCACTTGTGAAGGAATTCCATTCACCCACAAGTCTGAGTCCTAGGAGTGAATTCCATGTCCATGAAGGAGTAATCCCACGTAAATCCCCCTCGTGATTACCAGCAAATCACATCATTCCACTGAGTCTATCCCACACCAGTCAAGACTTGACACAAAAGGAACCTTGGAGCAGTCTCATTCGATCACGAAGTTCAGCGTCTGAGAAGCTTTATTCAAGAGAGGATAGAATACTTAGTGTTTTATTCTAATGTTTGTTGCAATCATAAAACACGCATCAACAGTACCCATGCTAGCACTGCACAACAGTTGGCGGACCTTTAGGCGACACATGAAAGAACGAGGAAGTAGCTGAAGGAAGCAATTTAGATGGTGTGGGTGACGAGGGAAAAACAAATCATAGCAGCTCACCACCTTCAGCAATATACGGTGGAGGTTTATTGGCTATGTCGGTTGGTTTCCCCACAATGGGAGACTTCAGCATTAGTTCCATCGGCGACCTCGATAGCATCTACACCTCCAGGGACGTCCATTGCCCCCCTTACTTCACAGTAATTTAGTTGAGGGAATATTCTAAGAGTTTTTGTATTCTAGTAGTCTAAGTTTTTTGGGGGAATAATGTTAGTGGCATATTACACTTGTTTTATGTTTTAGTAATGGTCGGTTGTGATCGGTGAGTAGTTTTCTCCTAATGCATGTTGTCATTGGCAACGGTTGGCCATCTAGGCAATCGTGTGCCGCCTATATAAACTTTTCATTTCATTGTATCAGACAGTTCAGTTTTGTTGTGATTTGTATTGGCAAGTTTTGAATCAATATATCTATGAGTTCTATTGTGTCATTTCAATGAGTATTCTGTTATGATGTTATTTCATTCTTAGTTTATATATTCTGTTTACTCTATATAATTTATCTAGACTCGATAGGCAGTAAACACTTAGTAGTTGGTAAACTTGAAAAGACATCCATCAAATTTGATTTCCAAGGCTTGTTCATGGTACAAAGAGGAATTAGTAAGAGATAGTCCTAGAACCAGATCGATAGTATGCGTCACCATGCACTTCTTAGACACTCCAATGGGTGATTGGAAAATATCCTTGTATTCCTCCAATAATTATTTTTTGTCTTGTACTAAAGGGGGTTTGGCATTGTGGCATTAGCTTGTACCATGATCATCAAGAACACATTTCTTATTACAACTAATTAGCTTTGTTAACTACTTAGCACTAATAGTAAAAGCTTATAGATTACTTCTCCTATTTAGTATCTATCCTTACTAACATCTATGTCAACAATTTTCTAATTTACTTTATAGATTTCTTGGCGTTGGAAAATATATGGTTTCCCAAGTAGAGCATCAAATGGTGTGACATCACAAAGGATTGCATCTTGAAAGTGATTTTGACATTGTACACTAAATAGTAGCAATGAGCGACACTTCTCAAAACCTAACATGAAGCATCCCAATGGTGTATACTTTGTGGGTGAGGCATCATTGGAAGATTCATTCTTTGATTTGCTTTAGGAGAAAATTTGGATCTCTAGGCAGAGCCATTTTCAATAATGAAAGATTATAGGTTGTCCACTAACCCACGTTTGATAATGGAACAATATTTATGCGTCTTAATCTAAATTAAAAGATGAGGTGATATTGATAATTATTGCTAACATAAATTTGGCTTTACAATCCATGATTTGTTTTCCTTTGTCTTATTCTAGTGTGGTAGAATGTGAGACTTCTATTTGTGGTATCTTTTCAAGCATTGCATTCCTTGGTAGAGTGTTGTTGGAATTATGTTCTATTCATCACTTGCTAGTCTTTGATTGTTTCTTTTGATTCTCAAATAGTGTGTTCTTCTAGAAACGATGTAGAGGTCTTTTTCCTTGTCACATCACATTTTGCTTGGCTCCAGACTTGGAGTTTTTTTTTTTGCAGTATATCTTGAGACTTGGAATCTTTCATAGAATTGTGCTTGGATTCTACTTCAAAGTTGTAATTATAAATTTAGGTTTCTCCTAAGGAAAAGGTATGAAGTCCATATAAATTTGGCTATGTTGTCGCACTCTCAAGTTTGGCACATATTTTAATATGAGATTTTGTCTTGACACTTGAATGTTCAACTTGGAATTCAAATTATAAAATATGGCAACATATTCTTGAATAGATTGGTCATGGGCTTGACGGTGTTGGGAATACTTGATATGTTGATGCATAGTTTCCAAAAGGCGAGTAGATTGATTTCATGGTTTTAACAAAACTATTCTAGGTAAATAGAAGTGTAAGATCATTCTCATGAGCAATGTTGTAGTCACGATGAGGGGGTCTTATCAGACAACCCAATCACGCAGCCACCACAAAGAAATTACTACAAAACAAAAAATTCGAAGTCTTTATTCATATGCAGCATTAAATTTGCTCAGGGGTACAATACAATTCAAAGCCAAAAAGGAAAGTCTTCTTTGCTTTACAATTCTTTTTCTTCAAAATACACGCAATCAACTTGCCCCAATCCCAGATAAATCTAACTCCCCAGAACCCCCCCAAATAGAATGTGCATCCACCTCCCTTTTATACTTCCAGTTTGAGCAAGTTAAACCATTTACTATGGAAGTTGAACCATCTCCAACAGTTACATAATTGAATGGTCAAATGGAGTGCTTGAATTCTTCTTTTGTAAGATTTATTGGTGAATTGGCGGTTTTTCGAACTTACAAACTTCATTTGCAAATGCCTTTCGGTGAATCGGTGAACTCGCAAACTCTCAAACCTGTCTCTTATAAAGTCCTTTTTGGCGAATTGGGGGTTCGGCGAACCATGAAACTTTCGAACTCTTTTTTGGAGAAACTTTGAGTTCGCGAACTGAAATATTCGCCAAAATACTCTATGAATTTTTTGGTGAACTTTTTGGCGAATCGATAAAAGATCGAACTTGCGAGCTTAGTTTCGAACTTTCGATGGATCTTCTAGTTTGCTAACTTAAAAAGTTTCCAAAACACTACAAAACATTCCTTAAGTCTATTCTTGACACCTTTTGGGGCAAGAGAAGGTTTGCTAACTCATAAAGTTGCCGGAAAGGAAAACTTGCCCAATTCTTTTCTTTCAACGGAAAGAAGAGTTTCACAATCTTAAATAATTGCCGAAAATAAACTCTTTCGGTGAAACATGAAGTTTGCAAACCTGAAGGTTTGCCAAAAAGAACAAGAGCCAATTTCTTTCAACGAAAGGTGAAGTTCGCAAACATGAAGGTTTGCCGAGATTGAATGAGAACAATGTCTTTCAATAGAGTGAGGTTCACGAACCTCAAGTTTTGCCGAAATGTTCTATCTTTTAACCAATCACTCCAAACTTCACCAAATTTGAATTGCTAGTACCCATTTAGCTTTTTCATAGGTTGATGCTCTTCACTTGGCCAAATTTAATTTGTTAAAATTTCTATGGAAGCAAAAACTACAAAACAATTGAAACACAACCAACACTGAACTGAAACTAAAAAGTGAAAACTTGAAATATTTTTGGATGATATAGGATTGCTTGTGGACCTAGATGCTCTTGCATCAAATGTAGAAGTTATGTCCCCATTTCTTTACAAACAAGGAAACTCTCAAGAGGACAAATGCAATATTTTCTTGATTATAAATTGATTGATTGCACAATATGAGAAAATGATGTCAAGGTAGTTTCCTAGAGCATCAACACCACCATTTCTTTACAAACAAGGAAAGTCTCAAAACGACAAATGCAATCTTTCCTTGATTAGAAATTGATTGATTGCACAATATGAAAAAATGATGTTAAGGTAGTTATAACTAGATTTACAATGGTTTGTGTTGATTAATTCAATGGATCTATGTGTTATGTAGGAAATTGTGGAAATAGGGTTGATTTGCTAATATGCCTAGGTCCTCCTTTCACTACATATCATTCAAGGACATTTAATCGAGTTGAATCATAACTTTTGCAAGAGGATTCACTTACAAGTTGGTTGTCACTTGTAACGATAGGTAAATTTGGAATTTGCTAATTAATGCATTAATTTAATGTTCAATTATGCTTAAAACACTAATTATGCAGAATCGTAAACAAACGGGCGAATCCTGACAAATGCTCGCACACAAAGATATCAAATGACAATTAGATACATACCAGGTTTTGGAATCCTGACTACAGAAAAGTCGGGGGCTAAAGAGCAGGCGCCCAAGCCCAAGGTGGCAACTTCTTCAGGGATTTCCGGAGAATATCTGCTACTATTTACCGTTGTCTAATAGACTTTCAGGCCTGCAAATCTGGAGGGCTTCGGGGCGGGCGCCCAAGCCTAGGCAATGCTTTTCTTCTCTGATCCTGACTCTATACTCCCTGTCACAGCCTCTTACAACTCTACTTCTGCATAACACAGCCCCTGTTACCCGCAATCACAAAGAAGGGGCTTGGGGGTTGTGGTGTTTAGGAGCTTGCCTCAGTCAAGCCCCGGAATGGCATTCAAGCCTTCCAACACCGTTGTTTGATAAAGAATGCGTATCCCTGCAAGATAGAGGCAAAAAAATGATAAATGATTAATTCAACACAAATAGATATCACCTCAGAGGTGTAGCTCGCATGTAGATGAATATCATTAAACACATGAGAAGACGAAGCCAAATCTGCATAACAAGCACAATAACAAGACAAGTTTGCTCTGCCACAGTGAATGCTTTGAATGCTCTAAAATCATAAGTTCACCAAAATATCATAATCATCTTCTAGTTTACAAATGAAATCCAGTTTATAAATGAAACCCTAAACATGCTTATATATGGATTCCTGCTACAAATTTCGTAATTCAAACTTAAGATGTCGGTAACAGAACCTTTTAACGGTCATATAATCAACATTTAAAATTTAGCTCCCGACCAAATAGGGCAGGACTAGGGCGTGAGCGCTCAAGCCCTAGGCCCCTTTTTCAAGGCAGGATTCAACTCAATAAGGTCCCCTTAGCCCCATTTGACATGGGTTTTCGGGGATTTTGCATCGGGAGTTAAAATGAACATGCAATATGAAAAACAAGGGACATGGGAGCTAAATTTAGGAGGTAAAAGTCCTAGGGGACCATTTTACGACATAACACTATGTAAGAACCTTGTCTAGTTCTGCCCTGAATTTTCAGTTTTGATAGTAACATTTTGTCAAACACTTGTCATGCAATGTCACTGTATTCTGATTTCTGAGTTCTGTGTTTGGTTTTGATGCTTGTTTTAGATGGTTTTCATTGAAAATACATATGCCAATATGAAGGAAACATAACCAAATACTTTGCATGCATAAACATCAAAATATCAACACCAAATATGCTTTTATTTCCATTATATCAGGTCTGATTCAGACGGTAACAGCGAATACAATGCCTATTCAAATTAAATATTTGAATACCAAAACATGTACAACATACCCGGATGAAAGGCTACTTGTATTAGGCATGAAATGAGTTCATACAAGGGAATATAATAGCTGATACAAATTGATATGATGCTGTTCTATGGACTGGTGCCTGATGAGAACTTGGCTGATGTAGTATGTGATATAACAACCCCTCTTTAACCAAAACCTCTCCAAATATGATGGCGCCTAAACCCTAGGCGATGAACACAAATGGATGTCAAAGTCTCCTCAAAAGCCCACAATTTTTATAGGATGTGATGCGCCTAGATTCACAAATACCATCAATTCCTTGGACCAGCCAATGTGCCTAAACTGATCTGCCTCCTTGCATGATTCGATCCCTTCACAAATGCTAATGATGTCAATGAAAATCAAATCCTAAGCGACCAGCAATAGATTGTCTTCAAATCGCCTTCATTCCAAAATGATATTTGGACAAATGTCATCATTTTGGTGTCCAAACCCTAGCTGATATAAACCTGCAGAAAAGATGTCTTTGTAGCTCCAATTTTTTGCCAAAACTTGCAAATAAGCTCTATAGCAAATCCTGGATGGATTTGCCTCTCGAGTGGCATTGGGTTTTCGTCCAATCCACGAATTTCCAAGGGTTTTGGTCCTTAGAAATGGTTGACCCTGTGTTGCAGTTCAAAGGAAAATATCCAACATACAAATGACAAAATACAATATGATGAAATGAACCTCCAAACACCTCTTTTTAAAGCCTCCAAGAGGACCGACCTATTTTGCTCAATTTGATATAATTTTGGAGTCCACAAGAGGTGCGCCACCATGTGGAAATAAAATATTATTTTTAATTCACTTTTTTTCTCCTTCAAATGGGTCGGCCCACTTGTCAAATAAAATAATATTTTATTTGTCATTTTATTATATTTTATTTTTCCTTTTTATAAAGTGACTTTCCTTCCTCCAAGTTTCACTTAATTGATTTTCCTTTCTCCAAGTCACTTTTGCTAAACTTAAATAACTTTCCTTTCTCCAAGCTGTTATAAGATCACTTTATAAAGTACTTTTCAAAAATTGGCTCAACTTAACTTCAACTTGGCTTAGGTAAAGTCGGCTCAGCTAAGGAGGACAAAAAGGGGACATTACAATCTAAAGTGGATTGAATATGTTAAAGGAGTTGAGCAAATGATCAATGATTTTGGATTTTTTGAGTGTATAGTGATCTTCTAAATCATTTCTTTATTGCTACAAAACGTTGTCTATCATTTTCTATAACATATCTAAGTTTACATCTTTGGCATGGTTTTATCACACAGCTACTAAGATTGCAAGGGATGTAGGATGAGGCATAACAAGTTACAAGACCAAGATTCTTATAACTAGATCTTGTGTGTGCTAGCATACAAAAGATTAAGAAGGATTCAAATGAGCAACTCTAATACCACTAGGATGTGATACAATGTACGAGCAGAAAAATTCAAACATAAACCCTAGTAGCTAGATTGAAAGAAAAACAAAAAAAAAAACAGAAAAACTGTAACATATTGAAATGCAATTGATAAATTCACTAACTCAATCCACAATCACCCAGAATCGAACAATATCACCTGCAAACAAACACAATTTACACAATATATTGTTAAGTTGAAAGCTCAAAGAAGGTACTAAGGGGCTGACTGTTATGTTTCTGCATCAGGCGAGTTTTACTTTTAACTTGGACTCACTGAGTTTGGTGATTTTTTTGGGAGAGTTACTGAAAAATTGCCCATGTCTCGACAGCAAGTTACTCACAGGACTAGTTTTTCATAGCTGGTGAGTTATTTGTTGAGTTTTGCTTCTATGCATTCATTATATGATGATTGTATATGTTTTCTTGTAGATAAATTTCCTGTGTATATGTGGTAAATATTTTGTTTGTATTCAATATTTTGACAGCCGCGGTTCATATGATGGCTTTTTCACATAACATCCTCTCCAAATTTAGGATCGAAGATTGTTGGTGCTAACTTTCAATTTCAGTTGGATCCACCATGATTTATTGTTGGTTGGTAACGCTACTTGGTTAAATGTTTGGTCCCTATAAGATTCGAAGAGCTTGCACGTGCAGATATCTTATAATTACTTTAGTAGAATAATTGTAAGTCATCGTCTAGAGGATGAAAGTTGCCTTTCTGTTTGTGCTCGAGGCTCTTCATCTATACTTCCCTTGACTAATATCACATAGAAATGGTTTTGTTCCAAGAGTAATCTCAAGTTGAATGTGGGATGCTAAGAGTATGATTAAATCATCCTTATCTTTATAAATTTTGACCTCGTCATATCCATGAATTTGACTTGATCATCTCCATGAATCTTTTAGTATTTACCCTGCTACCTTATTGGGTTTCAAGGAGATGATTTCTTTGTCTATTATTGCATCATTATCATAAGTTCCTTATGTTTGGGGATCAGATTGCATCTGCCTATTTCACTGATGCCAAAATCAAAGTGGTTGCTATGTTGTTGGGTTTGCATATTAACATATGGTGCACAAGTGTCCCCATGTCTGATAGTATTGGATGCACTAGGTTAATTTCATGGATGTATTGACCATGGTCAGTGGGAATCTCCATTATAGATGCAAGGACTGTGTGCATGTCCCCCCACCCATATCTTCTAGTGGCTATCTCTAGATAATAGAAATATGCCCTTATTCATTTACTCACACATCCTGTTTTAAATGGCATCTCTGTCCATATACAAATAGCTGTACCCCTATGTCTCCAGCTATTAGAATGAATTCTGATGCAATTTTTAGGATGTTAACTTGTTGAGGAAAATTGTTGGCTATGAGGTTCCGAACATGTTCAAATTCTACTTCTGTTGGCACTTCTAGTTATTTATCATTCCTCTAAATTTTAAAAAGGAAAATATTGGTTGGTTGGAATTATTCAAACATTTCTTGACATTTAAGTGCTCTTATTTTTGCAACTATGGGTTTGAGATGGGTTTGTGTTTCATCTTGTTCGTTGTACCAAATTGCCTTTGCTATGCAATATTTTCTGAAGTGATATTTTCAACAACTTGAGTAACAACATTTGTGTTTCTTAGTGTGAGGATCTGTTTTCCTATGGTGGTCGTTTTCCATTTTGTATTGATCTTTTTTTTTTTTTTTTTTTTTTCCTTTGTGGTGTACCTGGTTCCTCGAAGTAAGATTCTAAAGGTTGCTTATATATCTCCTGTTACTTTCTTGTGGATGTTTGAGATTGCTGCTTCTCTAATTTGTAGTTTCAGTTCTTTTATGACCCTACGTATTTGATAATTGTCAGGAAGTTCATGAAGTCTAGCTGTCACTTTTCCTATGACACTATAACTCTATGTCGCTTAAAGTTTCTAAAATACAAATTTGTTGAACAAAAGTCTTGTCTGTTGAGCATTCTGAACTAGATTTCTGATTGAGAATGTCTTGATGGTCATCTTTAATCACATGACTAGTGAATTTCCTTGTGGGTTTGATTGTTTACTAGTAAACGTGTGCAGCAAAGATGTATATTATTTATTTCTTAACAAGAAGTCATTGAAGTTAGTGGTGGTATTGATACAGGCAGGTAAATATGTTTGGCAAACATATGAGGAGGTTTATAATCAAGTGTTGAAGGTAGGAGCTGCTATGCGTGCATGTGGTGTGGAGCCAGTAAGTTCAAGAAACACTTCCATGTAGCCCAAGACATTGTTTTGTTTATCACATGAGCAGGTTTTTGATTGCATGTGCTTACCTGGACTTTTTTTCATTGATCAGAGAGATTCAGCAACTTTATCTTCTTTTGCCTGCTAGAATATGTTTTTGACTGAGATTTGTTTGGTACCACAGGCAGCACGATGTGGAATTTATGGAACAAACTGCCCTGAGTGGGTAATATCAATGGAGGTTTGTAGCAAACGAATATTTTTTGTTTCTTGTAAATTTTGATTGTTCATCTCCAATCATTCAATTCACTGTATCAAATAGTATCCAAGGACCAACGGTATGCTAACCTGAAATTAGGAAATAGGCAGGTATTTTTTATGTAGCTTGTTTCTGCACATTTTAGTGTTTTTCTTTCTGAGGACTCCTCGTGAGTGCTTTTCTTTTTTGGCTGCTTTTCATAATTTTCTTGTGCCAGTAATTCTGTGAACCTTTGGTTTTTTTTCGGGTTGAAAGTCAACAATACAAGTCTTTTCAGCATTTTACAGAGATTAAGAGCTCTATGACTTTTGTTTATTGCTTTGGGACTGAGACTTGCATTGAGATTCAACACAGTAATCATTGCACATGCAAACTGTGCCAGGAGTGATTAAGACTACTGCTATAAATGAATTGAAGATTAGGAGACCATTATGTAGTGATATTATAGTTGAGTTGTGAATTTTTTTAAAATCCTACAAAATAATAATAGTTTTTTGTAAATGTGAAACATATCATGAGAGTTAAATGTGGAATTAATCTTGAAAGTTAATAATTATGAATTTCCTCTTGCAGGCATGCAGTGGTCATAATATTATCTGTGTTCCTCTCTATGATACACTCGGTAAATTTATAGCTTCAAGTATTGTTGCTTGTGAATAGAAAATGGTCAAGTTCTATGCTTATTCTGTTTTTTTTCTTTTTTGTAAAGAATTCATTTGATTTCCCGTAATGTGTATAGTATGCCTTCTTCTAACTATTCATACTTAATTTCTTGGGTGTTCTGAGAAAAGGAGAAAATGCTGTCGGGTACATCTTAAGCCATGCTGAAATTAGCATCGTATTTGTTCAAGATATAAAGATCCCTGAAGTAAGAACGCTTAGAATAACTTTCATCCTGGAAAGACATGTCTAAAATCTTGCTTTCTGACTAAGAATTTATGTTATTTCTTTGATTTTGAATTTGAAAGTAATATCATTGTTGTTTTTGTAGTTGCTAAAGTCTATGCGTAAGGGTCCTGGACGAGTAAAGAGTGAGTCTTTATTTCCAATTTGAAAGCTTTGTGAAGTACACTTTAATATTGGCTTAGAAATGTGAAAATATAGTTTGAATTCTATGCAGTCTATTAAAAATTTAGCTTAAGATGCTCATGCCTATGTTTTCTTGTCCTTTTGTTGGTGACTACAGCTCTGGTTTCCTTCACAAGATTTACCAGTGAACAAGAGGAAGAAGCTCTCAGCTTGGACATCACAGTATACTCCTGGGAGATGTTTCTAAAATTGGTTTGCTTCTATCTTTCTTTTGAGTTGTTTTAAAAATTATAACATTCACTAGTTGATTCGAATTACAACTTACACATAGATAGGATATAATAGACTTCATTAAGTCTTCTATTTACATACCCGTGTAACTAGGCTTTTTGAAATTACTGTGAAAATTGCATTATACTTCAACACTTTAAAAGAAACAGTTCATAAGTTTCTAAACAAGTTAAAAAAAACAGTTTATAAGTTTTTAAAGATAGCAGAAGACCTTGTTAAAAAAATCATTATTTCCCTAATGTTGATTCAAATATTTAGAAATTCCTGCTTATCAGATTTTCCTTACTTTATTTGATATATTTTCCCTCTAGAATCTATGTTTCTTGGAGCTCAAACAGAACAATCAAGAAATGAATTGAAGGATCCTCATTTCTTTGAATTCTTGGTCACTGACTTCTTGAATAAAAAAGATTCTCAGAACCTTGGATTTGTCAATCAAGAATTTGGAGCCACAAACCATGTTAATTCCTCACCATGTCATAGTTGTCCTGATTGTCCATTTTAATTCTTTATACGCTGGAAATCTTTAGGATTGAGGTAAGAAGGGCTTATATCGCTCAGAGTCCTGACTGTCAGACAAGGCTGAGTTTGTCAAGAATAAACAGAGAATCAATTTTAACTCTTCAAAAAAACCATTAAAATCGTTTTTTAATTTATGACATTCTTCTAAATTGCTGAGTTTTGGCCAAGTTTTTCCACCAAGTCATAGTCAGAGTAAACAAAACAGCTTGCCAAGTTCTGGCCGATAACACTCGGCATGACAATAAAGATCATGGTTAATAGGTCATATGCTACAAGGCAGATAAAGATATTGGAAGTTTATGGTAACAGTTCCTAGTGTGATCAGCCATTGTATTCTCAACATTACATCAATTCCTCTGATAGGAATGTCAAACACGGGATTCGTAAGTATAGTTTCCCATGGACCACTCAATCTTACTGAATTTTTCTTTTCTAATAAGGATGCTATTATCTGCAATCATCACCAGAAATTTGAGAGTTGGATGCTTCAAACAATTGAGTTGGCTCACCAATAGTGTACTGATGAAATTAGGCATGCTAGCTGAATTGATTAGAACATTTACCTTGTTTTGTAATGAATCCAATGACCCAGAAGTTTTGAAGAGAGTTAATACATGCTAGTGCATGGCAAGATATGAAACATCGTAATCTTGACTTAATCTCATCCTCTTCTAGTGGATTTTCATCTTCTTATGCATACTCTTCTTGGTAGATTTGTGCCCTTTTCTGAATTCACTATGAAAATTAAATTATTAATACATAACCAATTTTCTCTCTTTAATCGATTACCTGAAGATTGAAGATTCATTCTTGGGCTGAGAATGTTGTGAAGAAGTGTTGTTATTCTTGCTATTGTAGTGTTGTTGATAATGATTGTTGCGAGCTAGATGGGTTTGTTGTTGGAAATAATCATGTAAAACCACGAATGTTTGAGTATTGGATTCCTTCATGCGATGTATTTAGCTTCAACTTCACTGGCTATCATGGTAGCATTTTTGATGTCATGAAGTTTTTGATAGACATAACTCACACTGAATCATGTGTGTTTTAACCATGCTATGAGTGGATCCAAGATATTGTACCTAGGCTTAGCCTTTGAAATTCTAGTACCATAATTGATGCAAACTGCAAGTAGGTCAAATGAAAAATTGACAAACAATTGCCCAAACTACTCCAATGAAAGCACAAGAACAAGGAAGAAAGTCAACAAATAGGAAAAACACACAATCTATATCAACCAACTTACACCACACAGCTCAATGACAGTAATCAATCTACATGCAGAGACTCTCTGTATTACAATCTAATCCCTTTTTACAAGTCTAGCTATGCCTATGAACCATCTTGTTCTCACTCTCAGCCCCATTTCCAGCAAAACATTTGTGGCACTTTAGCTTCTTGCACTCCACTTCAGTACTGACTTCAACTGCCTCTTTAGAAAGCGAATTTCCATTTTTATGCTAATGTGGTGACTGTTGATCTTTGCCATACCACACAGTTGTAGCTGGAGTTTAAGAGACCTGACACTTAATCTTCCATCCTGTGGTTCTACAGATTCCCTGTTGTTGCTGTATGCCTTTGAATACAACTCGAAGACTTTTGACCACTTGGAAGAGTCAGACATACCCAACATCCAACCTCCAATGTGTGGACTAAATCCCACTTTGCTTCCCCAAGCTTGTGGAATTACACGCAATACCTTGGTTAGATGCTTTGCTTTGCAGTTCTGTGAGGGTTCACTATGTCTTGACAAAACCAAGAGTCTTCTTCAGCCTATGTGCTCCATGTGACACCAATTTCAAAATCAATGGCCTTCACGGTAATGCTGTAGATTACTCAAGATCCCAAACACGAACAAAACCGCACACCCAAACTCACAATGCACACTTTAAACCAAAACACAATAAAATGAAAGTTTTTTTTTGGGTCATCCAAGATTGCTCAACCCCTAGAACGACACGCTACTGATCTTACTTGCATAATCTTTTCTAGTAGGCTAAGGAAGTTGCATTTTAAGTTACCCCATAATTGAATTGATGCTTCTTGCTTGTTTCATTTATCTCTACCTAACATGATTATCATTTTCATGAATTGCAAGGATGACAATGATTCCTTCTCTGTATATGGAGTATTGTAATGTTCAAATGGTTGTTCTACTTGACTAGCCTAAGTGAGGCTCTTTTCCATCAATGTTCGGACTATCCGGATGGGGTGCACTGAAGAATCATGGCCCTGCTGAAACTCTTTTCGGTGAAGCTGTTATTTTTGTATTTGAAAAAGATTATGGAATGCCAACCCACTCAATATGCTTATCAATTGAGCAGTGTGTAGTTTCTATACTGACACAATCTAATTAATCTGATCCTGTTGGGTCTTTGAAGCTAATTGAATTTTGTTAGGTGTCTCTTAGGATCCAAAATTGGTTGGTAAGCTGATGAAGACATCATCTTTGAGTATAAGTTTGTTGTTCAACTCCTCAAATCACCTGAAGTGTACTCAAATTGCATCTACATATGATTGCTATCAAAGATTTCTTCCGTAGGATATGTTGTGCCTGGCTCTACGTACAATGAGCCACTAAGTCTCCACTGACTAGAGTTATACCATTTCTATTATCTTGAGGAGATGAATCTAGTGCTAGGTAGGTATTATAACCTTAGTTGGACATTGGATTTCCAAAATAGGTTGGAGATTTATTTATTGTCTTGATGAGATGAAACCAAAGGTATATGTGAACAATAATTTAAAATAACACTATAAAGCTTTTTCTGTTTTACAGGTAGGAACAAAAACTACTTTTCCCTCCTCGATTCAAAGGTAGTCTTTATTGCCAGTGTAGGCAGACTTAAGATCACACAAAGACACTACTAATATGTAGATTGGATAGAAATTTACTTAGAAATTTATAGAAGTGTTGCTTCTTTGGCCTTGTACTTGCCCATACCATCTTACTTCCACATTATAAATGATGCCCAAATCCCCAACATGATGCTATTTGTTATGATATTACTATAACCAATGCCCACAATTAAAAAATCTGGTGGAATATGTAGCAGACTCACCTGATGTAAACAACAGAATATATCAAATCCCGAAAAAAAATAACAGATTTGCACACTATTAACAACAACAGAATAATAGTACCTATAAATGAATCTCAATGTAGCAATGAAATAGATGACTGAAATCTGAAGTGCTAGATGAGAAAATGACAAATAATGAAGCATTGAATGAAAAAAGAACCGCTTTGAGGGCCTACCTGTGACAAGCAATCGGCTAAGAGCATGAAATACAACTTGATTAACAACTAGCACTTGCACCCATAGGAGGTTCAAGGAATTCACCGATAGGAATGACCGAGTTTAGAAAATTTTCCGGCGTGAGACAATTCCAAGCACTATAATGCGCACATATAAAAGCCTATCGGCTAATTACTACCTAGCTCCTATTAATATATAACACTAGGTTGGTGCAACCCCAAGACCATTATAAAGATGACTAAGAAATTATAAAATCTGGAAACCACCAAATGACGAAGTAGAAGGTAATGAGTGCCACAAGTCCGCTGTTCCATAACCCAGCAAAAAAGTGATGGCATGTGGAAGGATAAGGGTATGATACTTCAAACAGTTGGAATTCTTTTCCATTATACATTCTGATGACATAATTCATCTGATGGTATCAACATTTGTGGGTTTATCAAAGGGTGAATAGCTACTTAAATACATATGGTATCCCATAGAATAGAACTGATACACCTCTGGGACTTGGCATTCTTGTTTCTATGTCGTCACTCATGATTGGAATTGTCTCACCTTACTTGATAGCGAAATTACCAATCTTCCACGAGGGTGGTATTCCTAAAAATATCGTAGACATGCATATTTTATTTTCGCACTTTATTTATTTAATGTTTATGGAATGTTTCAGAAAGAATTGTTCTTCCTGTCTACACATGAACATGGTGCAATGTATTATCACGAGTTGCTTCCTATATGACCATGTTCTGATTTTTTATCAATAATATTGATAACTTCTCTTTTATCTTAAGATTATTACTAACCAGGCTAAAAGTAACTAGGTAAAATATGCCTGAATCAGATGTATTGTGAGTTAAGATATTGATTAGATCATTATTATGACATCTGGATCAATGCCTAATCAATAATCTAAAGGCCTTCAAAGTGAATTTCCATACATCAACGATTAGTACAATCTTGATTTGCAAGACATTAAATATATCTAGACATATAAATAACAATTCATTTATATATTTTGTCCTTCTGTACCTTAAATCATTTTTTAACTTCATGTCTCTGTGTTATGTTATTTCACTGCATCGTACAGGGAGAGGAAAATCCTACAGATCTGTCACCGCCTCTCGCTCAAGACATCTCAACAATTATGTACACAAGTGGCACCAGTGGAGAACCAAAGGGTGTTGTTTTGACCCATGAGACGGTTGTATCCACTATAGCAGGAGCTGAATATGTTTTTGAACAATTTGATGAAAAGGTGACGTCAAATGAAGTTCTAACAATCTTCTTGTGACACATTTATTCCTATTCAATCTATATATCAAAACTTTAGATCATTTTGTTTCACCTTTATATGTGGAGCATTCAAGTGCCTCTTGAGATTTAGATCTTTGGTTATGTTTTTTTATCTTATTGTATTTGGTTAACTTTTTAAATTTTGTTCTTTCTACGAAGCATGATCATTAAATTCCATGTCTAAGATCCCTGAGAGTTGGCAAAACAAAGCCTTGTGAATATGCAGATGACAACTGAGGATGTGTATTTGTCATTCCTTCCTTTGGCTCATATTCTTGATCGAATTATTGAGGAGTTCTTTTTCTTTCGAGGGGCCTCTGTGGGATATTGGCAAGGGGTAAATAAAGGCAATCTTCTAGTTTTGAAACTACAAACGGTTTAGATAATTGTTGATCTTTAAATAAATTAAATGTTATTCGTAGTTAGAGCTCAGAGAATAGATGTAGGCATTTGAGTAATGGATTGATTTGTTTTTCGAAGGATCCTAAATTACTGGCAGAAGATTTACTAGAGTTGAAGCCAACTTTATTTGCAGGTGTCCCCAAGGTTTTTGATCGTATTTATTCAGGTAGGTGAACGATAGACCCTATTATAGAATTCCAATCCTTCCATGTTAAAGTTTGAATATGTATTTGTATAACACCATTATCTTTTGGATAATAGGAGCAATGAAAACCATTAAGGAGAGCCGCATAACGAGGAGAATGATTTTTAATGCTCTCTATCACTAGTAGGTGCATGTGTTTTACAAGATCCTTGTTAGCTCACAAGAATGTTAAATTTTGATTAGTTTTGAACCCTAGTAAAGCATGCTGTCATTTCTGATTTATTTTGTGATCCACAGCAAACTTAAATGGTTGAAACTAGGATTCAAGACATATGACGCATCGCCTTTGGCAGATGCAATTTTTTCTAGAAAGGTTAGGATTTCACTTATCTGTTAATATTCTTTGCTTATTTGAGATTATGAAATTGTTTGTCTTGGCTGTCACATTTAATGATTTTTGCTAGGGTTTGTATAATATATTCAGATTAAAGCAAGATTAGGAGGACGGGTACGCCTTATATTGTCAGGAGCAGCTCCCCTGGGTAGTTCTGTGGAGGAATTTTTGAGGGTAACACTTTGTTGTCATGTTTTGCAAGGATATGGTAAGCCCATACATTTTGGACCTCTGCCATTCTTATTGGGAATTTTTAAGCCCTAGACTGATAGGTGATTGTTAAGCTTACTTGTTTTTATTTAAAAGTTCAGGCAAGTAAAAGTTGATTAAATTTATAGGTTATTTATAAATTATATTGTACGTTGCAGGAATGACAGAAACTTGTGGATGGAGTTCTGTTTGTTTACCAGATGAATTTTCAATGTTAGGAACAGTTGGACCTATAAGTCCAAACACAGAACTACGTCTTGAGTCTGTCCCAGACATGGGTTATAATGCATTGGCAGCCATTCCTCAGGGAGAGTTATGTTTTCGAGGAAAAACATTGTTCTCAGGGTATTACAAGAGAGATGACCTCACTAAAGAAGCTTTTAAAGATGGATGGTTTCATACGGGTAAGAATATAACTACAAGGGTCGAAAGTTTTCTCTAAGCTCTTGTTTCATAATTTTACAGCTTTAATTGAACTTGCATATGGAAGTTATCATGATATCGTTTCCTTTTTTCAAGTTAGTTTATGATTTAAAAAATTCAAATAAATACACTGGGAAACTGCTATGTACATATTTTATATATGGTCACAATTTTAAATTACAATTCCACTCACAGTCGGCAGGCTATGTTTCTCATGTAGCAGCTGCTAGAAAAGTCATCCAAAACGTTAGGTCCATTTTATGGTTGTTGAATGGGTTGCTGAATAGTTTGCCCTGGGGTTATCATGATGCTTAGCATAATGTGTGGAACTTGAAGCTTTTAGAGAACTGATATTTTTTTGGGCATAGTTACTTGCATTATCATGCATTAGAGTACAAAATTGACATCAAACTCATTCTTCTACATAGGTCTCAAAGTAAGTAGAGGTGAAAACTAAACACTGATGATTTCAAGATATTCGTGTACAGCAATTGAGCCAAGCAAATTAATGTTAACGGTAGGTGGAGATTCATGCCTTTGCAGGGGATATTGGTGAAGTGCAGCCAAATGGAACATTGAAAATCATTGACAGAAAGAAGAGCCTTTTTAAACTCTCACAAGGAGAATATATTGCAGTAGAGCATCTTGAGAATGTTTATGGACTATGTTCCTATGTGGAAGAAGTAAGATTGAACTCTGTGCATGCAGTAGAACTAGAAGCCTAGAAACTGATCGATGCACATTTTTGTGAACTTTGTCAACTAATCTTCTAATCTTTGTTGTTGTTTTACACTTTCATGTTTCTTCCAGATATGGATATATGGCAGTAGCTTTGAGTCATGGCTTGTAGCTGTAGTTGTCCCAGAAAAAGTGGAGATTGAATCTTGGGCTAAAAAGAATGGTCTGAAGGGTGATTTTAATAAACTATGCTTGGAACCTAAACTGAAGCGCTTCATACTTGAACAGCTGACTGATATTGCTAAAAAGAACAATGTAAGCAACTTATATTCATTTTCTTTACACTAACAAGTCTGTCTATCAAGTTTCTGGAAAAGTATGTGCTCTTAAATTCTTGATGACAAGAAAAGTGGGTAACTTTTCCAAGGTCGTGTTTTGGCCTTTTGGTTAAAGGATTCACATACACAAGTTCTAAGCAAGCAACTTCTATTCATTTTCTTTACATATAACAAGTCTGTCCATCAAGTTTCTGGGAAAGTATGTGCTCTTAAATTCTTAATGACAAGTGGGTGCCTTTTCCAAGGTCGTGTTTTGGCCTTTTGGTTAGGGATTCACATCCACAACTAAGTTATAACTAGCAATGTTTTCCAAAGTAGTAGAACTTTAGGGATCGTTTTGCTTCAGTTTATCCATTTTTTATTACTTATGCAGCCTTTTTAATCTTTTACCAGCTCAAAGGATTTGAACACATCAAGGCCATTCATCTAGATCCTCAACCATTTGACGTGGAAAGAAATTTACTAACTCCGACTGCTAAGAAAAAGAGACCACAAATGGCAAAGTACTACGAGGTAAGAGAAAGCATGCATATTCCGTCTTTATCTGACACGAAGGCAATTCCTTTTCAAAATACTAGAAATCAGCTCTCGTATGCTTCTACTGTATCTTACCAAGAGCTAAAGTGTTCAACGTAAGCTGTAAATAGTCATTTTTTAATTGGAGTAATGGTAGTGAGCTTTTCAATTAAAAAAAAACCATTCCATGTGATCCAGGCATGTTGCATAGTTTGAAGAGCTTTTATTGTGCAGGAACATATCGAGAAGATGTACCTGAGTTTGAAGACGAATTGACATGACTCTTCAAAAGCAGAAATCTGGAGTATCAAATTGAATCTGTTTATTATGGCCTTTTTAAAAAAATAAATGTTATCATCAATTACTGATTATCAGTTCTTGGTTATAACACTTCTTGAAAATGTATAATTTGATGTATTTCAACTCTGTGTGTTATATCTGGAAGCTGGCAAACATTTCTTTAAAGCCTGCATTGTGCTACCATGTATTCTTTCTATCCAGAATATTGATAAACAAAAATAGTAAATTGAATTGTTGTTATTGAAAATTTGAATTCAGCTTCTCTCATATTATTTTTACAAACAACTCCAGAAGTGGAGGCACTTATATATGTGCTGACACAACAAAAGTTAACAACCGTTTTATGATCATATATGGTGTCATTATTGAATATGATATGCGTGAATCGTAAGTAGTCTGGAAAAAACATAGTACTTAGACCCTGTCTAGGAGCCCAACCCTGGCCCTAGTGGTAGTGTTGTAAATAATTTAGAATTTGGACTAAAGATGGTTAGTAGCTCACTGGTAGAGAGATACAATAATCTATAAAGATTCTAGGTTCAATTCCTTCTTTAGCAATGGATAGAGTTAATGATTGTAGAGGTGAAAAGTCCATTCCTAGCACTTCTCTCTATTTATTTTAGACTTGCGTTGACCTTTTGCCCCTAATGCAATAGTCTAGTACTTAATTTGTGTATTTTTGTGAAAGAGTTGGCATTCATCTTGAACTTGAGCTAAAATTAAGCTAAACTTGACTCTCCATTACTCAAGGATTTGGTTCTAACATTTAAATCTCCTTGTTCCCAGCTCTAGATAAGACCTCAATTGTGGCCCTGAACATGGTTCAAGACTGCTAGGGTGGTCTTGATCCCAATTTAAAAAAATTAAATTTAATCATAGGTATAAGCTGACATGACTTTAAGTAGTCAGAGTGAAATATTCAAATTTGACTACTAGGTTGTTGTATAGAAGGACAAAACCCTAGATAATTCAGATATTCATCATTTGCATAATACTCGATCATTACAAGAGCATCTAGTGTATTGATTTGCATCAACATTTGCATACGTATAGACAAATACATAGTTCTTTCCATTTTGCTTGGCGTGTCTTCAATCTTATTACAATCAAGACAATTTGTGGATTCCCTCACTTGATGGTAGGTTCTACTAGTGTTTTTAAGTATTGCCAAGTCTAGATATTTAGAGGCAAACATATATATGAATAAACATGACATTGGATTCAAGGTTGCCATTGCAGGTTCAAGGCTGCTCTTGCAACTTTGGCTCGACATGGTTCATTTAAAGTGTGATTGATGCAGATTTGCCAATTGATTTCTGAAATGAATCACATAATGCATACTACAATAGAATGTTCCTCGTCATACACACAGATAAGAGCACCTATCTCTCTCAATATTTGACATTTATTCTAGTACACGTTAAAGTGCTTTAGATTAATGGATTATTGATTGCCTCATCACATATGTTCACCTAAACATTTATTGAAAGGGCATTTTCCTCTACAATGGAAAAATAGATCATGCTCTTGGTTTTGACATTTTGTAAAAATATTTTGATTAAGATAAGTTGGTTTTAAAGGGACCATAAGTCTTGTACAAACCTCAAGTTTTGACAAGACTTGTACAAACCTAACAAGTTGTAGCCAAGCTGCCCTTGGGAACAAAACTCCAACAATGGTCGAATAGAACCCATGAGCCAAACCCTTCGTAGGAGCAAAATCGTTTCTAGTAGGGGAAGCAACGAGATTCACGCCACCAGCACAGTCGTTTTCGGCCCTCGAAACCAGGCCAACACCGTCAGAAATGAGACGGGAGCGTGAAACAGGGCCGGCGCCAGCAGAAGGTGCGCTCCTGGCCGGGCCAACAGAGATGCTTGTGCCACAACCACCATGATGCGACCAATGTCACCGTTAGGACCAGAAAATAAATCAACACCTCCTCCAATAGACACGATGTCGACACGAGTCTCGGAACCACCGGTAGGAGCGCGAGAGCCAGGAACAGGGGCAACACCGACACTATGAGCCGTAGAGAGCGGAGGAAAATCTTCATCAGAGCACAGAGGAAGGGTTCAAGCGGGGAACAAGAGCGACATTTTCAAACTTAAATCAATGGCACTTTTGGCCAGTGAAAATGTTGTTCACTAATGCATTGACCTATTTCATTGTAAATGGCATCCAATCTAAGCAATTTGGGCTTGCCATATATATTTACCAAGGGTTTTTTCTTGTGCCTTCGCTTCATCTATTGGTTGTTGAGCTTTGGCTACCTTCTTATCAATTCTATCTTACAAAAGCTTGTTCGTGGTATCTCCCTCTTGGGGAACAACCCTCGATGACTCATCAATAACCATATTGTTGACTACTCTGTCCTCACTTTGGTTGAGGATGAGAATAATATCAAGCAAGCTTGTGAGTGTTTGGACACTTTTTACTTGATTTTTGGTTTGGTATTCAATAGACCAAGAGTTAGGTTTATAGGCAATCCATAGTCTCTCCTCCTCTCTAGCTTCAAGCTTATGCATGGAAACAAATTGATTACATGGAGTTTTTTAAAATTTTGGGGTATTCTACAATCAAATAACTTGCACAAGAAAAAAATATAATAAGAAATATGTTGCAAATACTTTATAATAATAAGCTATTTTGAGGGGGCAAATCTCTAAAAGTCATAAACAAGAACATGATTAACTATATGATGGTAATAAACTAATTGTTAGCTCCTATATGTAACATACTTATGTCTTGGATGCCATCCAGGCCAACCTAACTACTTATATAAACTATATAAATGATCATATAACTTAAGGGTTATGCTAGCCATAAGTTGGTTACATATATCCCAATACAATTAATCGATCAAGGGTGTAGCATGCCCTCCCTCTTTAGAGAAGCATTGTCCTCAACACAATCAATTATAGATATTTTTGCATGAAGTCTTCATTTTTTTTTCATGTAGCATCTTCTTGAGGGGAATTCTCCCACTTGATCAAATACTCTATAATTGCCCTTGACCACAAGCTCTTAGTGCACATTTGAAGGATTCCCTGTAGTTCCAACATGACTTGGCTTTCCTCAAGCTTTGGTAACCTTGTCTGGGCTAAAATGCTTTGTTGATTAGCTTGTTGCTCCATTTTGCATTGTGATATTGTCGCCTTCTTGAGGCTAGTGAGTACCTTTGGTTAGTATTGGATGGTGGCATGTTCCTTAGTACTAGTTGAATGGCTTGATCATGATCTCTTTTGGGAGGTAATCTTTTTGGCATGTCCTCCAAAATTATTTGTGGTTTTGGGGATGTAGGAATTTGACAAATGCACTTGGTGCAAGCTTACCATACGTGGACACTTTGCATGCAACCCCCTTTAGTTCAAATGTCCCACCCTTTGATTGAAAACACATGAATAGTTCCTAGAAGTTCATCTTCATTGTTCTTAAGGTAGTAAGCCATTAGACTCCCAAAACAAGTTTTCTTTGGTCATGGGTATAGCAAACATAGGACAATCAAGCATGTAGTCTACCATGGCGAGTTTAATATTGTGGCATTTCTTTGAACAATTGATTGTGCCTCCATTTGTAATCATGACTTGCAATTTTAGGGTTGCATAAATGAAATAGTTCAATCGTGTTGGCAACTTATTGTTGATGAAGCTTATGAGTACTCCTTAATCAATATTGTCACCTTATATTGTTTAAGGAAACCTAGTACCTTAGGGGTTTGTGGGGTGCTAATACCTGATAGGGCATGGTAAGAGATGGTTGGACATCTTCTAAGTCTTTGACAACCACTATTGCCTTTTCTTCGTCCTTTTCACCATCATCAGTGTCCTCAATGTAGAACAATTTGTCAACAAATTTATGTTCTCAACTACATTTGCCATAACAATTAAAACATAACCTTTTGGCCTTTTTTTTCAATTTATCGAGGAGTCGATCTTGTAGGTTGAAGGAATGACATTGTAGGGGTCTTCCCATGTTTGTTGCTATGAATTCCTCCCTTTTAGAAGCTAACAACTTTTCCTCTGCCCTATGTGCAATGAAAAATGACTTAGATATAAAACTCGGATTAAACATGTGCACCACATGTTGGGTGTGATCCTTGAGCCCTAAAGAAACAAGTCATTCAAATTCGCATGTGATTGTTTGCACTCGCAATGATAGATTTTAGAACTACTTAATATAATCCTTGACATACCTTATTTGGTGCAATTTTGCTAATTGGTTGAAGTAGTTCTCTGTCACACTATCACAATAGTGTAATGGTAATTCATTAGTTAAAATTGGACGCAAAAGGGTTGAGTGGCAGTGAAGACGAGAGGAGGCGCTTAGCTTGGCGGAACAACGGGGTGGGATAATGTTCACGCATACGCTTGGGCGACGGAGGTGGAGAGTCTAGGTCAAGGGTGGTAGGGCAAAGGATATCTGAGAAAACTGCATGGTGGGTGCGTTGGGAAGGCATTGGAGTGGTAAGGGTGGCACTAGGAGCAATACTGACTATAGGGCAGGGATTGGGGATGTAAGGGATGAAGGTGGAGAAGGAGGACGCTGGGAGTCCTCAGGAAGAATAAGATCAAGGAACAATTGTGAGGGAGAAGGATCCTTGGGAGGAGGCGGCTACACATCAACATGTGTTCGGGTTGTAGCATGACGACAATGCCTGCGATCTCTCGCAAGTTGGTTACATTAAGTATAGGCCAATGACTTTACTGATGGAGTTGGGGGTCTTCCATCATGGGCTCCGTGTCATCCACCACCACAGGGATAGGTTGAGAGAGGCATGACCATTAGAGGTGGAGAGACTTTAAGGGAAGGGGAAGGGGAGGGTGCTCGCAATGTGGGTTGCTTTCCTCGTGCCATTGGAGGGGTAGGAGGAATGAGAGTAGCCATTGAGGGTCGAGAAGGCACTTAAGGAGGGAGAGTCCTCAACAAAGGTGGGTTTCTTGATGCCATCAAGGAGGCAGGAGGAACAAAACCAACCAGTAGAGGTTGAGGAGTCCCAAGAGCACGGGACGCGAGGCTATATGAGAGGTGGAACTCTAGGTCAAGTGTAAGACACCAGAGACGACATTGTTGAATACAGGCCAGGGGTGTCGGGATGGGGAGGTACACTTTGTGCGGGTTGCTTTCTTTTATTTGCCATGGGGGCAGTGGAAGGAACAAGAGTAGCCTCCGAAAATAAAGGTATTGAAGGGAGAGCAACTGTAAAAGAGGAAGGAGAAGGGCGAACATACAACTGTGCTATTTGAATTGCCTTAAAATTTTGCTATTAAATAAACATAAATTCGTTGCGAGGTCGAAGCAGCGCAGTCGAAGTTGACCAAAAGTAGTCAAGAGAGAAATTTTTGCACATGGATAATGGCGTAAATCTGCTATGGCGGATTTTATGCACGATACAATCAAGGGAAAATTTCAAGCATTGATGAACCACAGAGGGGTTTGTTTTCATAAAAGTTAACCATTGTTGGCCCAACTTCAAGCGGAAGCGATCCGAAGTGGGGATGATAGAAAAATGAACATTCAGGGTTTTAGGTCCCACATGAATAGAAAGGGTAATCAAACCCAAGGTAGGTCGAGACATCCCATTATGGTATCATATAAAGACATTAGATTGCTCGTAAATGTCTTTATACAATTCATGAATGCACATAAATTTCTCAGTAATAACATTGACTAAGTAGACGAGATCAATGAGGACACCTTTAACAAGTTTTCCATTTACCTCTGTGGCAATGTAAAGAGGTCCTTTAGATACATTAGTTAGGATATCAGAAGAAAAGGAGATAATAGGCTCATGAATGGGGCATTTTCGAGCGGGGCAAGAATGAATGTCCACAATGCTGATCATCTCCGAATAAGAAATCGAGGGAGCATTAGACGCTGGCCCTAGCGCCACATAAGAAGCGAGATCAAAAAAATTGGAAGAATGGTAAGGCATAGGATCAATGTAAATTTACAAGTGCTTGTTAGGGGGAGCCAATGACTTATTCCTCTTGTCATTCGCAATAGAGACTTGGATCATGTTCTGGTCAATAAAGTCTTGCACAATGTGCTTACGATGCAAGCATCACTCAATGTCGTGTCTTGGTACCCTATGGAATTAGCAGAAAGCTTTTGGGTCATACGAAAGCGATAAAGGCTTACTCGTGTCGAGAGGTTTGATAGGGGCAACTGCGCTAAATTATTATTTAGGAGCTACTACATGATGGTATAGAGACTCCTTTAAAGGAGTAAATTTGCGCCTCCATGTTGACTTTGGAGCAGAGAGGGCTAAAGCAACTTGAGAAGGTGCTTCAACTGTTATTGTGCTGCTCACATTTGAATAATTACTCTTATAATTTTTTAATTTTTCTTATAATTCGAGAACGATGAAGAAGCATCAGATTGAACAACAAGAGTCAGTGAGGAAGATCCCTTGAACTGGTTGAGCAACTACTTATAATCCCTAAGTGCTATGCACAGGTGTACGAAGGAAGAATATTTCATGAGCAGAATCCTATCGCAAATCTAACGCTGAAGGTTTCCTCTAAAAACCCTCTACATGTCAGAATCGAGCAGGGCATAAGGTATCTGTGAAAATAGAGACTGATAATGACAAATAAAGTCAGTTACCTTCTTGCCATGTCCTTGCTTACAATGAATGATGTCGGTGAATGTGACTTGTAGTCCAATATTAGTTTAGAAGTGTGGGAGAAAATGATTAACAAGTTGATTAAAAGAAACAATTGAATGGTTAGGCAACGAGAAAAACTAATCCAACGCAATATCTTTTAAGGATTGTGGGAAAAGTTTTGATAACAAGGCGTCCTAAAACAAAAAATCATTGCATAAAACAATGAACGCAAAGATGAGGGTTTGCAGTTCACCTTTACCAGTGTACTTCTCAAATCTCGGTGCCTTGAAGCTTTTGGGAAATAGTGTAGCGAGGATAGCGAGTGAAAGTGGGCTACACTTGTAGTATGTGGGGACATGTGGTTGTGATGTGGAGGTGGAAAGCATAGCAAACTATGGCTCCAGGGAACCAACATTTTGCAATAGTTGATTAATCATAGGATCAACAGTGTGCGTGGGTGGAGCAAGTGGAGTGGAAGCAAGAGGTTGTGAAAGTGGTTGTGGAACTTTGGAGACATCAAGAGGGAAAGTGAATTGTAAGGGCCTCAAGGGCGAAATGAACACATTGATTAATAGGATTTGTTGTACCAACAAACAAGCCAAATCCCGCGCTACCAGATTGGGAAGAACTAGTAGCCATTTGAAGAGAAGTGAAAGTCTGAACAACTGTAGTAGGTAGAGGAAGAGCGTTGATTGCCAGGAATTTTGGATTGAGTCTTGAGCATCCAGAACATAGCTTGCCAAAGTCGGCATATCACTATGCACTATGTGAGCAACCCCACGGAGGAAAGTGATACCTTAAGGATGATTAGTTAGCATAATGTGAAGAGCATTGACCAGAGGGACATCAAAACTAGATATGTCCTCATGACTCGAAGTTTTGATAATTAGCCAAGTGGCGATTTAGTTCATTAATTCTTTTCAATGGGATATAAGTAAGGGTTGCCTCATGATCAAAGGCTTGCTCCGCATCATGAAAAATAGTCATCAACACCATTCTAGAAGGAGAAGAAATAGAGGTGTTAACTTGTTCAGAAGAGAAATTAGTAAAATTGAGAGCATAACAAATAGGTGTGGTAGGATTAGTAGAAGAGGCCATGGAATGATGTCTTAGACTCCTACGCACAACGTATTAAGGATTAGAGGATTGGGTCGTGAATCTCATAGGCTACACAACACACAGTGCTAAGTGATGAAGAGGTAGAAGTTTTGTTTGTATTTGTTATTAGGACAACGGGTTCACCAAAGATAGATGATGAACCACATCAAAGAAAAAGGGGTAAGTGCAAATGTTTGAAACACGTTAGGTTCATGTTGGGTGAATATTTTGTCGTCAACTCACTGACAACAAAATGGTTATATCAACCACAGTGTGATGAGATAAATCTCTCCTCTCAGCAAGGGGAGGCTCCCTTTTTATTGCTTATTGAAACAAAATTAAACTATTTTAAAATAAAAGTATTTACACTAGCTTTGACCATGTAGGGGATGTGTTACATTCATCTTTTTCTCTTCTTTCAGAAAAGATGTTTACAATGTTTCACGGTAATATTTAACAATGCTTCTACACTTCTAATATTAACCTAAACAGTAATCACCAATATTCTTGACTAAACATGTGAATAATCAAAGAGTACCAGCATACATGTTTGATAAGAGACCGAAAGACACGCAAGGGCACAAAGTCTTTTCGCTGCCTTCAATGAGAGTTTTATAGTAACCAATGACGTAAGTTGAAGCACAAAGTCTTCCAACTCACTTCACAAAAAGATTCAAGAACCAAGTGAATAATCTCAAGCACAAAGTCTTCAAATTATCCCCAGAAAGATTTTAAAAGTAACTGTATCACCAGTTGGAGTACAAAGTATGTCAACTAACAATACTACTGATCCCCACGAATGTAATTGAAAATTATAGCGCAAAGTCTACAAGTCCTCAACACGATTCATATACAAAGTGAACAATTACAAGCTCAAAGTCTTTATAATCCTCCACCAAGAAACGCTTTCAACACACATAGATTCAAGTAAATAATATAACACAAAGTTTATATAACTTATTTTGAACGTCCTCCAATAGTAATAACCAGACACCACTTTATCCAATCAATCAACAAGATAAATCAACAAAAAAGCCATATGAACATCCTCACTCATACAAATTCGATTCAACACAAAGTTTGATATTAAAATTCGCCTTCTTTATTGATTGGAATTTATCTTACAATTTGAACACAAAGTCTCAAAGCTGAGTCTCAATTTAGGCAGCACTTTGTTGTATAAGAAAAAAGACTCTAATTACAATAGAGACCCTCTTTATTTATAGGGAGAGGCCTGGAGCAAAAATAGGAAATCTACAACTACTTTGACTTATTCCACAAAATAGTCTTTTTTGACTTAGGACTTCCTTTGTTCCATATGTAATTATATTTTGGAAAAATACATATGGATATGTCCGGAACTAATTACAAATTACATATGCAAAAACTATGAAAAATAAACTAAGGCATGAAGAAAGAATTTTAGCTGCCATCATCATTCTTCTTCAGGAAATATGGTACATAGCCTTCACTGCTTCCATCTCATAGATATGGATGTCCGGAAATAATTACAAATTACATATGCAAAAACTATGAAAAATAAACTAAGGCATGAAGAAATAATTTCAGCTGCCACCATCATTCTTCTTCAGGAAATTATGGTATATAGCCTTCATTGCTTCCATCTCATAGATATTAGGTCCAACTGTATTATCTGAAATAGCACGAGCCTTGACAATCGTATCTTTCATTGCTTTTATTTCTTTTGTCATAATGGCTTGCCATTTGAAGGACAAACTCAGGATTATGGGCTACAACTGGGAATGAAGCCACCAAGTGTATGTTACTATCAATGATCTTTTGTATGTAATGCGGAGGATTTGGTTGCTTGGTTCTTTCCACAAACTCTGCCATATCAACATGGCCTATTTCAGTGTCTTTGATCTCATCAACGTTTGACTGCACCGAAGTAACATGGAAAACCCTTTGGTACTTGTACTTCATTATTTTGGCCTTCTTAGGAGATGGGTCAGTCATTTGAAAGGTAGACTCCTTCAGATGAATTGATGACCTCGGCCATTCACAGAAGAAACTGTAACAAAAAGTCATGATCTTGCAGTTAGGGGAAAAAATGGCAATTTGGAAAACTGCATGTCGATGATCATGATCACAAGGATAAGCTTGAAAGAGCTAAAGAGCGAGCAAGGCGAAGAAACAGACGAAAGCCAGCTAAGGATAACAACTTGGAAAATTTCTCAGTGTTAGAAAATTTTCAGCGAGTGCTTGCACGGGCGGGAAAAATCGCCGCCCTTGCAAGCAAAGGGAAATTCATTGATATGTCAAAGTGGCAAAAAAGTCCACTTTTGCATGTGGGAGATATTTGCAAAGTATGTCTAGGTAGTAAAAAGATCCGCTCTTGCATATTAAAGGAAGTTCTGCATAGTAGGTTTGAGCGGCAGAAATGCTCGCTTGTGCATTTTGGATTCTTGGTAAATCACAAACTTCATGTAGGGGTGGAAAAAATCATCGCCCTTACACATAGGGTAAAACATAAACATGCGTGCATTGGCGGTGAAAATCACCGCCCATGTATTTGAGACGAAAATAGATTTATGTATGGGCAGCAAAAATGCCACCCTTACATTAGGACACGGGAAATAAACATTATGTATGGGCGGCATTTATCTCCCCCCTTACATAATGAGGGAAGTTTTATAAGTTTCTAGCACGGGTGGTAAAAATCACCGCCCCTGCTAATCTCTGGTTTTTACCACAAAACACAAGTCTAGGGTTTTTATAGACAGGGGATGAAAATTGCCACAATCACATACTTAAAAACACAAAGACAAAAACAAAAGTCTAAAAAACAAGAACCTAACTAAAACCCTAAAATGAAAATATGAGCTACAGAGGTGAAAACAAATGCAGAAACCATAAACAATTTTCAAGGATCCTTAAACGACGTAAAAGCCTAAATCTAATGCTCATTAACAAGAGGAAAGAAAAAGATTGAAATGAGGAAATCACAAAATAGGAGAACAAATAATGCTTACCTGAATGATAAACGACTATTAAAACCTTCACACGAAGTGCATTAAATGCACTTAGTAAAAACTAGGAGATGCACGGGCGGCACTTTTTGCTGCCCCTACATATAGTATAACAAAGATATAACAAACATGCAATGGCGATGATTTTCACCTCTTACATGTAAAAAGATATAACATCAATATGCAATGACGGTGATTTTCACCACCCTTGCATGTAAAAACAAAACTTATTCTAACTCCTTAAAATTGCCAAAAACTCAAGTTTAAAGATTTCACCACGATCTATTTACGCAAAAATCAAGAAACCAAGACGAGAAGATACTTGAATGGATTCTCAGGAGCTAGATGACTATGCAAGAGGACAAGATGATTCACCTCGATTTACGTACTTAGAGTTGTAGGCTATGAAACAGACAAGTTTCGTAGGGGTCATCTTATAAAATCGAACGCAACTGATTTTGAGGATAACAGTTCACCAAAATGTAGTGTAGGAAAAACTACTCCTTAATCGAATGTCTTCAATATAGGGAGTTCTTCACCCACGCTACACTCGAGCTCTGCTATCTAATGTTTAGATGTATAAAACTTACTCTAGGTCTTAATAGAGCCACTACGCATTCCAATTAAAGAAAACAACTAGACTAGATGCTTGACAATGGAGGAAAGAAGAACAAAATGCTAGAAATAAATGACTATACAGAATTATGAAAAATGAATTGTAGAAGCAAAAAGAGGGAACATAGAGGAACCTGTCACTGAGGGGAGGAGCTCATTGCTCTGGACAATAGCACATCGCGGGGACGTTTGCGCTAAGCGCTGACGTCCTAAAACTTGCAAAAATAAAAATGTCCAGGTCTGTATGGACCCATGACACCTGGGCAACACAATTTCAAATACAAAACATACCCAACATTATCCAGGTAACACAACATTCAAAATAACACAACTATGCTATGGAAATGAAACAAAATAAGGAAGAGAAAAATGCCAACAAAACTTTCGTGTGGTTGACAAGCCTTCACTCCAAGAATATTTGCAAAAGGAGAGAAAAGAGGGGTTGTGCTGCTAAGGATATTATCTTAGTCAAGCCCTGGTTTTGGTATTTCTATGTCCACGAGCAACAGATTGATATAGATGATTGGAAGACAAGAAAATATGCGTTCTTCTATCCTATGTGCATCTAAGAATTGAGAGCAATAACAAATCAAGTAAACTAAAAAGATTTACTTCCTGGTCTATGGGGAAGAAACCCTTGAACATGCAACTAGTGCAAAATAAAAATTATAATGGTAGTCTCACGACAACAAATCCCTGTGATTAGCTCCCTTTTTTACTACGTTCTTTTCTTCCACCCATTGTTTAATGTATTTTTCTCTAATTTTTTTAAAAAATTAGCGCTATTTATCGGGATGGTGCTATTTTTGGCATTTTTAGGTGCCAATTAGTATCTCATTTAGTGCCTTATTTAGCGCCAAATTTAGTGCCTAATTTAGCATCTAATTTATGGTTACTTAGGTTTAGGAGTATTATTTAGGGTTTAGGGTTTATGGTTTTGGGTTTAGGGGTTAAGGTTTAGAGGTTTAGGGTTTAGAGAGAGATAGAGGACCAATAGGGAGATATAGAGGAGACCCAGGGGAGTGATAGGGAGATAGAGAGTGAGGGACATGGCTAGAGACATAGGGAGAGAGATTGAGAGGTGGAGGGACAAAGGCGATAGGGAGAGAGGGGACAAATAGGGAGATATAGGTTTAGGGTTACTTGGGTTTGGGGTTTAGGGGTTAGGGTTAGGATTTAGGGGCATTATTTAGGGTTTATTGTTTAGGGGTTAGGGGTTTAGGTTTATAGGTTTAGGGTTTATAGAGAGAGGAATGATAGGGAGATATAGAGGAGAGTGTGGAGAGAGATAGGGAGATAGAGAGTGAGGCACATGGCTAGGGACATAGGGAGAGAGATTGAGAGGTAGAGGGATGATAGAGATAGGGAGATAGGGGAGAGATAGGGAGATAGAGGTGTAGCATTGTTTGGATTTAGGGTTTAGGGGTTTGGGGTTTAGGGTTGCTTTGGTTTGGAGAGAGAGAGAGAGAGAGAGAGTTTCTCGGGTTTAGGGTGTAGGGGTTAGGGTTAAGGTTTAGGAGCATTATTTAGGGTTTAGAGGTTTAGGGTTTAGTGTTTAGAGAGAGAGGACCAATAGGGGGATATAGACAGTGAGGTACATGGCTAGAGACATAGCTAGAAGAGATACGGATATGGAGAGTGAGGGACATGGCCAGAGACATAGGGAGAGAGATTGAGAGGTAGAGGAACAATAGAGATAGCTGGGAGATAGGGAGATATAGGTTTAGGGTTGCTTGGGTTTAGTTTTTAGGGTTTAGGGTTTAGGATTTAGGGGTTTAGGGTTTATGGGTTACGGGTTAGAGCTTAGGGGCATTATTTAGGGTTTATATATGTTTTAGGGGTTAGGGTTTAGGGGCATTATTCTGGGTTTATGGTTTCATGTCCAAAGAAGTCTCTCTCTCTCTCTAAATCCCTTAACCCTAAACAATGCCCCTAATCCCTAACCCCTAACCCCTAACCCCTAAACCCTAATCCTGAGCAACCCTAAACCTATGTCTCCCTATCTCTCCCTTATCTCCCTCTCTATATCATCCCTCTACCTCTCAATCTATCTCCCTATCTCTCTAGACATCTCACTCACTCTCTATCTCCCTATCTCTCACTCTATCTCCTCTATCTCCTCTCTCTCTACCTATCTATCTCTCCCCATCTCTTGCCTCTCTCTCCCCTATCATTCCTCTATCTCCCTATCTCTCTAGACATCTCTCTAGTCACTCTAGTCTATCTCCCTATCTCTCCCTATCTGTCTCCTCTATATCTCTCTCTACCTGGCTATTTCTCCCTATCTCTCTATCTCTTGCCTCTCTCCCCCTATCATTCCTATATCTTCCCATCTCTCCCTTCTATTAATTCTCCCTCTCCCTTATCGATGAAGGAAATGAACAAGAAAACCAAGACTCTCTCTCTCTCTCTCTCTCTCTCTCTCTCTCTCTTTGTCTCTATCTGTCTCCCTTATCAACAAAGCAAATGGAAACAAGAAAACTAGGACATGAAATTAAAGAGGGATGAGGATATAAATTGGCAGGATAAAATGGAAACAAGATAAAACTAAAGTTCATTGGATGGGAAGAATGATGTGTGTGTGTGTGTGTGTGAGAGAGAGAGAGAGAGAGAGAGAGAGAGAGAGAGAGAGAGAGAGTTGCTTGGGGTTAGGGGTCAGGGTTTAAGGGCATTATTTAGCATTTATGAGTTTAGCATTGCTCAAGTTTAGGGTTTAGCACATGGCTAGGGACATAGGGAGAGAGATTGAGAGGTAGAGAGTTGATAGAGATAGGGAGATAGGAGAGAGATATGGAGATAGAGGTTTAGAGTCGATTAGATTTAGAGTTTAGGGGTTTGGGGTTTAGGGTTTAGGGTTTAGGGGTTTGGGTTGTTCATGTTTGGATATAGCTAGATAGATAGAGAGAGAGGAGACAGATCGGGAGAGATAGAGGAGACAGAGGGGACAGATAGGGAGATATAGAGTGAGCGAGATGTCCAGATAAATAGGGAGAAGGATTGAGAGGTAGAGGGATGATAGAGATAGGGAGATAAGGGAGAGATAGGGAAATAGGGGTTTAGGGTTTAGGAGCATTATTTAGGGTTTAGGGTTTATGGTTTAGGGGTTAAGGTTTAGAGGTTTAGGGTTTAGTGTTTAAAGAGAGAGGACCAATAGGGAGATATAGAGTGAGGGACATGGCTAGAGACATAGGGAGAGATATTGAGAGGTAGAGGAATAATAGAGATAGGGAGATAGAGGTTTAGGGTTGCTTGGGTTTAGTGTTTAGGGTTTAGGGGTTTGCGGTTTAGGATTTAGGGGTTTAGGGTTTCTCAGGTTTAGGGTTTATGGGTTAGGGCTTAGGGGCATTATTTAGGGTTTATGGTTTAGGGGCATTATTTAGGGTTTACGGATCTTCAAGGATCTAGATAGTGTGGCTATACACATTGCTACACATGTTGGTGGCTAGTTAGACACATGGAACAACCACATGTTATGCTTCCATACATGTGCCACCTAATGACATTTGTACTGCAAAACATGATCATATAATTGGCACTGTATGCGTCTGACATATGGTGATGTCCATGTACGCCACATGCCACAATGATCTAGTTGGCACCATACAAGTTTGAGTACATTTGTTTTTATCCCATCCATATAAGAAATGCACCATACATGTTGGATACTTGTCAACATCTACATGGAGCATAACTGATGGTATTCTTGAACAAATGCCTACTTTGTACATTTTGTAGAGTAAAAGAGGTATAACAAATTTTCATCTTACCTCTCTATATACTTCGTTTGTTCATTTTGAATAAAAGTGACATATATGTTAGAACCCTTCTATATTTGAATGTGTTTTGGTTTACATATCTATTTTCCTTTATGTATTCTATGATATTATTACATTAATAGATAATATAGGATTGTCCCTCAGTTCACCTTGGGAATTAGATTAAATAACATCTGAAGTTGACTATAAATTAACAACATGGTGAGCATTTTGTTGATTTTCTTGCTTATTTTCACCCTTTTGAAAACTAAATTTTCCTATTGAAATTTTGAAGGATGAGATCCATATTTAAGTGCATTAGACTTAAGAAGTTTCAATTCAATGTTTCTTATATTTGCACACAAGTGCATTGAAGAATAATAGTTGTTTAGGTACATTGTCTCAGCTTGGATAGTAGGTAATAAGCCCTTAACAAATAATTTTTGCAATTCATGAATAGGAATTTGATAGTGTATCTTTGTTGACAAAGTTTGCAATCCAATAACATAATCATGATTGCACTCATTTGATCCTTGTTTGATGCTCTCCTATTCCTTCAATCTATCTTAGTGAAGGAAAATAAATACATGGGCAACCCATAGAGAAATTTGTTATCAATTTTGTTCCTCAAAATTATCTCATGATATGGTGAAGGAAAAAATTACCAAAGATAAATTGTGATCATTATTCATCGACCCAAAAACTAATGCACTATTAGAAATGTAGACACCTAAATCTTACCATGGCCTAACATCACACCAGATCTATCCCACAGCTCCTCTTACAATGTTAATTAAGTAAATCATATTTATTTAATTAATCACTTTGATCATTCCTCCTAATATTATTTTAATAAGTCACACTATTTAATTAATAAATCTAACCATTCTTCTGACATTAATTAAATAAATTATGATAATTTATTTAATTGATTAACTAATCCAATTAACCCTTCCTCTAAAGTCTCATCCTTAATTAAATAAATCCACATTTATTTAATTAAATCAATCACCCCCAACATTCCCCCACAATTAAATAAATACATAATATTTATTTAATTTATCTTAAAATCCTCCTCAATCATTAGTTGATTAAATAACCTAGTTTAATCAACTAACTAATAACCTCCTTGAATTTGCTTTGCTTGATCCTATTCAGTTTGATGCTCTCCTTTTCCTTCAATCTATCTTGGAACCTATACTTTTGCCAAAATTCTCTAACATCCAGTCTTTGGAATATATATCATGGCCATTGTGAAACAATCTTGACTATTTTTGACTATATGAGTGTTTTTGTTTATTACCGCTGTCCCGCAGGTTAATTGAATATCTTTTGCGGTTATGTAGGAACAAGAGAAATGAAATATGGCACATACCACATTCCCAAGAGCATAAAAGAATAGGTTGAAGCTTGGCAGTACGAAGCGGTTGATATGAAGAAGCTACCGCTACCTCGTGGACGGTTCATCTCACGCTTGCGGCTTGGCAGTGTTTGGGTGTAGATAGTCTCTTCCCGTGGTCCCGCGGAGGTTTGAAAAGTAACCAATGGCATTGCGGTAATAACATCAAGAGGTATCACTTACCACTTCTCCACAAGGGTTTCAACCGAGGCCTGCAGTAGAGTGGCAAGAGGAGAATGTAATGGGTTTTTGCCCTACCATCCTGCGATGGTCATTCATAACATTTGTGGGTGGGCGGTAAACAGAAGGACATTAGGTAATAATTTCCCGTGGTCCCACAGGGGTCAATCTAAACCTTTGTGGTTTGGCGGTAAAGGATGAAATAGAAGTGTAGTGGTTGTAAGCCCTTGCTATCCTGCAGCTGGTCTGGGTGAGCCTTACGATGACGCGGTAAAAGAAATAAATGGTAAGCACATTCAATACGGGGTCGCGGTTATCAAGAATTGCTATCAAATCTTGATATGCATACCCAGTCGTCAGATCAAATCAAATCAATGGCCAATATTTGAAAGCAATTGAATGCTGAGATTTCATGATCTTGTGGCACGAACTAGAGTAATGGTGATATGATGAACTCCTTAGCTGAATAAAATTCAAAGATTTCTTGGCATTTGCTTATTTCAGAGAATTCAGACGTAACTTGGAGAAGGCGCAACTCAGCTTAGTGTGTTTCCTGCAAACTGCAATTGACCAGATACGTTCATTCCTGCACTCTCTGATTAGAAGTTGGTGTATATTTCACTCTATTTTTCAGTTGCTGGTACAGTAAGTTGAATTTTAAAAAACCCTAGTCTGTTTAAGTCATTAAACATGACACCCAAGAGTTCTGAGTCTACTAGTAAAGGTAATGAGCCTGTAGTTCCCAAGAAAAGACCACTTCAACAATCTCTGCTAGAAGTATTGCCTCAGTCCATAGACAAGGGTCCAAAGAAGATGTTCAGAGACACAACAGAAGGGTGTCGGGATGCTACAATCCCTATCTTCGGGTGGGATTTGTTTTGGTATTTTTATGCAAAAAGGGATGGCGAGGGACCAGTGGGAAATCCATGGAAATTAGATTTGGAAAAGTTGGTGGTGCCTGCTGAATTTGTGGATGTGGAATTGATTAGGGCACTAGCACAATATTACAATCCTGCCATTAAAACAGTCAGAATGTCAAATGGATTGCCATTGGTGATAGTAGACATGAATGCAATTGTTGACTGTTTTATGTTGAATAAGAAAGCTCTCACTCAAGTGGATTTGGAGAGATTTGAATGAGATTACACAAGCCTGAGGAAAACACTTAAGAGAGATGAATTGCCAATATATATGAGAAGGGGGGCCAACAACAGAAAAATTAAGATTCCATCAAATGCTATTGAGCCTTTCCTTGTGGAAGAATTTGTTGTATATTTCAAGAGAACCTATTTTGCACTGTGCCAGGTCTTGGGAATTGATGCACAAGGAAGAATGCCAACTAGCTTAATGATGATGGCTATGCAAAGATAACATCTAGAGGTGAACAATGAATACGACTTTGCATCTCATATTGAGAAAAACTGCATGAAGGATTCTTGTGTGTGAAGGAGAACACACAACCCTTAGATTTCAAATTCTATTCTTTATTGGATTCTATATCAGAATAGAGGGAGATGGTCAAGCAAAATGGATCTGAGTATGGTTGATGAGAAAGGATAAAGATTGCCGACTTAGTATTGGTGTTATAAGTGGGATACCTGTTGCCGGAATAGTGACTACATTGTATTTCATGATTTGTTTGTTGTTAAGATATTGAATTCTCTTGGTATCTGGTTTCCTAGGTTGACTAAGGAAGTCATGGTAATGCTGAGGTCGCTTGCAGACAAACCAGAGTAGGGCCACAACCGTAATTTTACTGATTGATTTTTTATGTTAGATTATACTATAATTAGAGTGTATGGTTGGCCCCAACCACCTCACATATTGCCAAAATTTGTATTAGACATAATTGTATTCATGAAGTTTATGTGGCAAATGATGTGGATGGAAAAGGAGGTAATGAAAAGATAAAAGAAAGCTACATTTCTGCCTGATGCTACAATTTTTGGTGATTGGTCTATTGGCTCTGACACTCTTGAAAATTTGCAAGCCTTTTTAAAGGCAAAATATTCTTTGAAATTGGGCATCGAGAGGAATTGTGACCTTGAGGGTCATATGAATCTTGTGAGACAATCAATTCTGACTAAAATGGTCGTATCCCATCAGGTCCTGTTTGATGAGGATGTGATAAGAAATATTGTCAGTTTTGATGAGGTATACAGTAGGAAGAGAAAATGGGATATCTTGAAAAATATTGAAGATGAAAAGAAAAATTAGAATCTCCTATTTCTTGGATTCTTTGTTGAAGAAAAAGACCCTCTGAAGAGAATTGATGCAATCATTGATAATTTTGAAAGTATTTATGGTAAATCTGAGAAGCAACCTTCTAAGGATACTAAACTTCCAGTGAAAAGGTCTGCAGGGATTGAGATTCATGAGTCTGCTCCTGATGTTTTGTTAATTCAAGATCCACATGTCCCAGAATCACCACCAACAAAGAAATAGAGGACAGAAGATGTATCTCCACTTGTTCGCTATGAAATGACTGAATAGGTGGGGGATACTGATGAGGTGGCTAACATCTTGAGGCACATGGGAGATGAGAAAGAGGTTGATTAGCCATTGGTTGGTCAACCCACTGATGGCCATAAGCCTGAGGCTAGGAAGGGTGAGCAAACCCAAGCTGAACCAGAGTTGGAGGAGGTTGAAAGGATTATAGCATCCATGAGGTTCATAGAAGACGACGACTTCATCAAAACTCTAGAGTTTAAGGATTTTTGGCTGAAAATGAAAATGAAAGAATATAATGAAAAAGTGGCAATAAATAAAATGGGTGCTGATGAAGCACAACATGATCAAATCATTACACAAACTTTCAAAGATTTGAAAGTAGATGAAATTGATGTGAGTCCAGAAGAGGCAAGACAAATGGTCTTGAAAAGTAATATGCTCATCATCCCTGGCCTTGAATTGAAAAAAGTATTTGTGCTCGACCAAGTTAGAAGTCAGGATGATCCACAACTTGTTTCAAAATTTGATTATGAAGATGGCATAAGTGGATGTAGTTTTAATCCAAAGACAAATCTACCCTTGCAATCTGGACTAAGAAGAATACAATCAAACTAAGATTGCTTGATATTGTTCAAGAAATGAGGGGTACAGCTATTGTAAAGACTTTACAAGATACATTAGCAATAGAAGCAACTGCTCTCAATGTTTATACTGGTATGTTTACTCATGTTATTGTGAAGAGGTTATAACAAAGGCTAACAGATTATGAGCAAACTCAGAAAGTAATGAATGATCAAGTAAACATATTGTATTTTAAAAATGTGAAATTAAAGAAACAATTGCAAGCTATGAATTCTTCTCAAGGTCAAGCCATTGTACCCTATTAGCCCCCTGTGTCACAAACAACCAATGATGTCACAATGTCTACCGAAGAATTTAATGTAACAAGATTGAAATTTGAAAAGGAAATTGGAAGTTTGAATAAACAAAATGAAATGACAAAGTATAAGGCAAAGATGAAAGTTTTTGAAATTTTTGAAAAAATTTTGGAGCATAGAGTAAAATTGGTTGTGGATAAACTTGGGAGTGTGCATGATTGCTACTCTTCTTTATCTCAGGCCATTGAGCAATTGAAGATAAATTTTTTTGTTTTGGATTTGTTGTTTAAAAAATGGCAACCCTATCATCACACTTTGGTTACGATGTGCTTAGTAGTGCAAATGAATCCAAATGCCCCTACAACTTTGAAGCCCATTGAGCAAATGGTCAAAATGATCATTAATGAATACCATTATGTGAATGGGGAAAGCCAGAAGATGCAAGCAAAGGTTAAATGTTTTACTATGTTCAAGCATAAATTTATTCCTTTCATAGTGATAGAAGAAGAGAAAATCAAAAGTCTTGACACATGGAAGATGGAATTCGGCCAAATAGTATTCCAAGTTATGGATTTTTTGAAGAAGGATGGAGATGTCAGCATTCTTAGTTTCAACATGATATTGGACCAAGTAATTGCCTTGGATGCTAGGTATGGAAAATTTGTGATGGATGTCAGAGCTTTGCTTGATAAAAGATGGAAAGATCACTAGGAGAACTTGCTTCAGATTCAGGCTTACAATGGCCTGGTGATTTTATAATATATAAATGGGAGGAGAAATATCTTAGAGATGAATCATCAGCAGCACAGGTTCAGGTGCAGAGGAGCAATGAGCCATATGCTAGCGTTAAATAGCACCACCACATCTTGAATGCTCTCCTTTTGTCTCTTTATGTTTTCTTCATGTTTTCAAAATGTATTCAAATATATTTGAAAATCTAAATTGGACTTATAAAAGACAAATATTGTAATATCAAGGGTTAGGAATACAAAGAGCCATTTTGAATGTGAAAGGTCTGAAGCTTGTTGCTTCCTTTATAAAAGGAAACCAAGACCTTATGGCTCGGGATCTATTTGGGATTTTGATTTTTTGAAAGAGACATTGCACTACCTGTAATTTGAAGCAAATCAATATAAAAGCTGCTATTCTCTGGTGCTCAACTTTTGGTTCTCATTTGTTTGTTGAATTGGATTGCTAATAATTTATTTGGTTGTCTCCAATTTACTTTTTCTTTGTTATTCAAATCAACATATCAAGTATATTGTTGATTTGTCATAACACATTTGATGTTTCTTGTGTGGTTTGTTTATTGGGCTCCTTCAAGCAAGGATTAAAATCCTATAGGTGAATCACAGTAACTTTGGAAAGTTAAATTGGATTGTTAAAGAAGAACCTGATAACTTACATATTTGCATGTCTATGAAAGTCATAGACCTAGAATTGCCAAGCAAATCAAGTTGTGGCTAAAAGAGAAGTACATATTCTTCTTAGAGTGAAAACTCTGTAACCCAAAGGCAGGCACCAGTCATTCTTTTTTGAAAATCATTCCCTTCTATATATTTTCAAAATCTAATTTTATTTTTCTGTTTTAGGAGTAGGGTTTAAAGATTTAGAGAAAACATTAATCCAAATCGTATGCCAGATTGGGTTAAGTGAAGTGGATGATTTAATTGACAAAATTACATAAGCTCCTTAATCTATTCTGAAGTCACCAACAAACTTGAAAGTAAATTGTCATTGGTGAAACAAGGTAACACCCACCTAGGCTTGCACAGAGCCTAAAGTGCAGAGAATTTTGATTAATCTGATCAATTCTATTAGTTGCCCAAATTCACATATAAAACCTAATCATAAGAGCTGGCATATCTTTAGGGTTTTATAATTTACAAATTTGAGTACCAACAAAACCTATATTGACATTAAAGTGATGTACAAAAGCATTGGCCAAATCATTGAGGGAATGAATAGAACTATGAGGAAGAGAATAAAGCCATTCAATTGCATAATCCTTTTAGTTTCTAGGGAAGAGCTTTGTAAAAAGTTTATCATCATAAACATAATATAAAAAAACTCCCAATTGTGTCATAAGGTCCCCTTACCACTATACATTAAAAAACTAGGGGCCACCGAACAAACTAGAAATGGATAAGAAATAACTCAAATGAAAGTGGATTATGCTTGATTTTTCCTATGATATC
This sequence comes from Cunninghamia lanceolata, assembly GCA_027924645.1. Taxonomy (NCBI): domain Eukaryota; kingdom Viridiplantae; phylum Streptophyta; class Pinopsida; order Cupressales; family Cupressaceae; genus Cunninghamia; species Cunninghamia lanceolata. The sequence goes on from BSBN01000077.1 coordinate 5,090,113, forward strand.
CTTTGATTACTAGGGGTAATGCATCGAATTTACTTTGCATCTCATCAATTCTTTTAAGGATGACATCTATGTTGGAAGGATGAACATTAGGAGTTATGATTAAAATGGAAGTGGGAGTGGCAACATGAGATAATACGTGGAGTGTAGGTTGATTGGGGGACAAAGAATGAAGTTGGAATGACATCACTAGAAGTGGGAACATGAGTAGTGGGTGGGAAGTAAACACAATCAGGGAATGAGTGGAAGGTACAATATGAGAAGTAGGTACAATGAGAGGATCAATGAAAAAATGATAAGCAATAGAGAGAAGAGAAGAAATATGTGGCTTGGCAAATGCAAGAGAAGATGTGGAAGGAGGCACACTAGATGAAGAGGCTTGTGAAGGAAGGGGAGAAGACACACTATTTAAGGAACTTGATGAGCTTATCCTTTGACCTATATAACTTAATACTTCTATCACATAAGGATTATCCATTAACAAGTTATGAAGAACATCAATCAAATTTGAATAATTAACATTATTGCTCAAATTTGTAAAGGTCTGATATAAGTATTTGTGTAGTAAGATTCATGTCTTGCCTATCCATATGTGAAACATGTGCATCATGATGAAAAACATCTTCCCCATTAAAATATGTAGTAGTCATCAAATCCTCAATCATAACTTCCTTGCAATGAATTGAGGCCATTGTAGAGTTAAGCCTAAGGTTTCTTCTTAGTGCAAAATGAGGATTAGGTTGATACCTTGACATTCAAGCAAAATATAAAGCAATGAAAAGGAAATTGCATCCAAGTAATCCTAAATTTTTCTGCCAACAATTCATAGCAAAGATTGAACAATTTAAGGATATTGCAATAGGTAATTTGTATCGACACAAATCATATTACTGAAGCATTTCAAAGTTTAGGCCATAAGAATCATCCTTTTTTAAACATGGATTGCAAATAATTCTAAAAATTTAGAAGTCTTGGTCATTAACAGTATTGTCTGCTACAATGTCATCCAATGTATCATTGTCAATGTTCATATGTTCTTTCAAATATTTAATATTATCATCATTCTCATCTTGACCTGCATCATCCTCATCATCATTGAAATTTGATTGTAGACTATCTATATTGTTACCAGATGTATTTGGATCATCATTTTCTATACCATCCATATTGTTGTCTTCCATAACATCATCTAACTCTAGATTGTTTTCTTCTTGTGCCTGAATATAACCATCTTCAACATCAGCATGGATGTCAATTTCCTCGATGTTCTCTAATCCCTCTCTCTCATTTTGTTGGCCATCATTGTTTTGCTTAGTATCCACTAATGCATCGTCAAATACATGCCTTAATCTTGGATCATAATGTATGACAAATATCTATTTTAGGTCCAAAATATCTTCATAGAAAAATACCTGCACATGGACGACATACATATATTAGACGTATGGTATAACAATTTTATTGATTAATAAACACATGTATATATTCACAATAGATCATTTATTTAATAGATTAATGATCACTAAAGCTTCTTATCTGAGTTAAAGAAATAGCTACTCACAATGAATTGGTAGAACATAAGGCTCCTTATCCTCTGGTAGGAAACATGAGGAATCTATAGAAAATAATCCAGTATGGGTATCATGTCTTCGTGTCCTCTCAAATGCTTCATATCATCTACACTTAAAAATACAACATTCAAAAGAGAGGTAATCCAACTCAATAATTTCTTGTATTTTCCCAACATATTGTAGATTCCCTTCAATTATATTCTTATCTTTTGAGCTTGATCGACTGGATTGCTTGAAGTCAACCATGATGCCACAATCAAAGGATCGTCTCTTTACATGTACACTTTCTACACGATAATGTCGACCATATGTGCACATTGTTGGATATTTCCTCGCTTGTGAAAGACCATTTATTTTAGTGAAAACAAATATAATGACAAATATTAAAATAGTTAATAGTGTCAAAACTGTAAGGAAACAACATTTTGTAAAATTCTAACTGTACATTTCTTTCACATCCTCTAGACATGTTGATTTCATCTTCTGTTATGTTTGAATCTATACCTGCATCTTCTATTTGATTTTGAATTTGTTTAGTAACCCATTCTAGTGTGCAATCTTTGCCCCATTCCCCAAGCAGATTAGTGGGAAGTTGAGTATTCCTTAGGTTCGATCTCTTAAACTGTCTCCTTACTTCTAACACTTCTTCTCTCTTTTTATCATATAGATCAATCCATTTGTTCATAAAGTCCATGTGGTACAGAATGAACTTGTCGAGTATAGCACTTTCATCTACACCTATTACATGTCAACATGCTTATTTCAAACTCCAAATGTCATGCTGTTAATTTGACAAATAAATTACAAAGTAAATTAATGATTTCAAGAAAAACAACCACACTGATAATGAATTTACTTACTAATTTCTACTTGAACACCATTAGATTGTGGTTTTTCTCCATCAATAATATCTGATGCTCATTCTTCATCCCAGAAGCGTGGCCCATCTTCAAAATCCTTACCAAGGAATTCACATAAGGAGAAAAATGCTTCATTCAATACATACCCTTCAACCATGCAACCCTCTGGATGTGCCTTTTGTCGGACATATCTTTTTAGAGTTTTCATATACCTCTCAAAAAAAAACATCCATCTCGTTGATAGGACACCTGCCAATTCAATGTCATCGACTAGGTGTATAAGTAAATGGACTTGTAGGTCCATGAAACTTGTAGGGAGCTCCTTCTCAAATACACATACAATTTCTACAATTTCCTTCTTCTATTTTGACACTTCACATTCGTGGATCTCCTTGGAGGTCACCCACCTAATATAAGAATAGTAAATTAGTATGAACCTTTAGTCAAAAATTAAAATGCAATATAATATCTCTATGTCTCTCACACACATGAACATTTCATATAACCATATACCTTGTAAATGCTGACAATCGACTTATGGCATTCCTTAAGTCAACTGTAAGACAGGAATCTCCCCTAATTGCCAATGGCATGATATGCTATCAAACACATTTATGAAAAGGTAATTAGTAATTTTTTCTCACACAACAAAATATCAAAATATATTTAGTACTTAATCAATGTTACCAGTAAATGTTAAATGATGATATATAATACCTTCATAAAATTATGAAAATCATGTGTTTTAAATCCTATGATATGTCCATCAACTGTAAAAGCTTCAGCCAATGATGACCCATAGCCAGTAGGTGTCCTTATTGAATGGATGACATTTTTTAGTTGGTCTAGCTCTTTTTTTTTTTCAAAATCCATATAGCTTCTGCATATGTTTCATTTTCCCTGTTTGGCCACAAATGTTTTCTATCAATTTTGGTATGTGAAAGAGCAATATCTCTCCTCGAAGACAAGGTGTCCTCTTTGCCTAATATATGTCGAAATATAGAATCTGGGACATTTTTGAAGACGTGCATAGGATCTAATAGGTGAGATATTAATAGATCCTTCCAGTAAGGGAGCTCATAAAATATGGATTTCCTTTTCATTCCTTCTGGCATATTAACTACAACTTGTTCTGGTTCTTCAATTGAATCACCCTGATCAAAAAAATCCTCCCAAGCTAAATCAATTCAGCATCTTCATACTTCTTAAGCCAATCACTTGGATCCATAATCATGGGAGGGCCTCTATTTTCAACTTTTCCATCAAATTGATTCTTCAAGGGATTTCTAAACTTATGATCTAGTGGTAGAAAAACCCTGTTGTTTATGTAAATAAATTTATGTAGATCTTTAGAATACTGCCCTTGAAATTGTTCTGCACATCTTGGACATGCAAATATCCCCTTTGTTTGAAGTCCTATAATTCAATAAGTAATGTTAATAACATAAAAAAAATAGTATAAAACTAAGTATGAAAGTTGGGATGAAAATAAATTATGAGTGTAAATACGTAAATATTTTATTTTACCAGAACAAACACCAAGTCTTGGGAAATCATGAATACTCCAACATAGCACACCATACAAAATGAATGACCTATTTTATGGGGGATGTGATATGTCATACATTCTTATGCCTTTCCATAGCAATCACATCTCATCAATAAAAGGCGCAAGATAAACATCCATATTTTTAACTTGATGTTTTTCTGGAACAATGAGAGTCAACATAAGGTGCTCCTTTCTAACACTCATCCATGGGGGAATATTGTATACTATCAATCCGACTGGTCAAACACTCTAATTTGATCTCAGGGAAGAGAATGGGCACACTCCATCAATTGCAAGACCAAACTTGATACTACGGGGTTCATCTTTGAATTTCTTGGCCATTTTTCCTCTGTGTTTCACTGCTTTGGAGTTGGCTGGAATTCGCATGAATCCATCTTTACTTCTATTCTTTGCATGCCAGTCAATCAATTGTGCAAGTGACTTGCAATGAAACATTCATTGAAGTCTAGGTATAATTGGCAAGTGACGTAAGACCTTCTTTAGAAGTGTAGGACCTTGTACATTTGTACAATATCTCTTCTTTTTGCATACAGGGCATTCTACCTTGTTTTGATATTCATCTCTGTATAAAATGCAATCATTTTTACATGAATGAATTTACTTATATTCAATCCCCAACTCAACCAACAACAGATACGCCTCTCTGCAAGTTGATGGCAACACATTCTCTTTAGGGAATATTTTAGTTTTTAGTGCCCTATAAGATTACCAAAGATTAAATCAATTGAATGTTTGACTTATGATGAACATGTTTGATATGCCAATCTATACTAGGACTATTTATATACAATATATGGTTTTAAAATCCCCTTAAAGAAATATAAACGAAGTTGATGAATGTTTATGAATTATGTACACCAATTGAGAATGCAAAGTAAGAAATAGATTTCAACTCACTTCAGTAGGGTAGTGAAACCTTTGTCTAACCAACCAAATAGTGACTTGATTTCTAATAATATTAATGTGCACGCCAATTTTGAGGTTCTACTTGCACCCGATTTGAACACGGGTGTCTTCGCTGCTTGCTTGATGGAGTCTTTCAGGTTGTTATCATCAACATTACATTGGTGGTAATTACCCCTGCTATCATCATTACTGTCAACTATATGATCATTATTGTCATCATTGTTTCCATCCCCAAAGAAACTGTAAGCATTTCATTCAATCATTCTTTATGCACAACATTTTCACTATCATGATCATCATCATTAAGGCTAGGTGGCATTTCATCAGTGTATGTGGATCTCATCAGCTCTTCAAATTTCTCAGCTGGTAGTATTCTCTTCAATGTTGCTCTTTTCACCCTGGTATGGTTTAAAGGATGGTTTGGATCATCCCGTCCAAATCTTAATAACCCAGTTGGATGTTGGGTATTAGTATGTGTTTCATCAACATCTTCTACCTATCAACAAATTCAAACATTATTTAATGCTTGGCAACAATTGGATAAATCATAACGTACCAATTTCAAAGAAATATAATCAAATATGGCTTAAAAAATAAAAATATAAATTGTATGAACATATGTACATCAATTGAATAATGGAACATTATTTTATAGACTGCCTTTTTTATACAATAATTTAAATAAAACACAATTTTGACAACATAGTTTATAAAACATTAGTCCACACTCATTTATTATTTTTTGGTTTTCTGCCCTTAAGAACATCCTTAGGGAGACCTTGTTCGTGCTTCTTCTTTCGCGTAGGAGTGTGTTTTAAGAAGGGGTAATCAATCATTAACTCATCCCCAATGGTAAGGTCCATAATAGCCTCAACCATTATCAATCTATCAATCTCTCTTTCCATATCTCCATCTTTATCATTTATAACCTCAACAAATTGACAATTTGGTCTGACAGTACGGTCCCTTCCTTTACTACTATTTATAAATCCTACAATATTTTTGTGTGTATGGACGTCCATCTATATACATAAGATGACCTCTATTCATTTCTTTTCCACTTTCCAATTGGAGAAGATGTGTATACATATTCGAATTTAGACCATATGCTGACATGCTAGGCTTATATTCTGCTAGCCTTCTCCATTCACCCCTGTAATATGGTTGATCATAATATGGAATTAATCTCCTAGTGGTTTGTTCTAAATTGTTTCTATGTTTAGATCCCACATGTACATTTTGGATAATAAAGAGGCCTAGATTCATTCCGTGAATATTGAAGGGTCGTATCATGTAGCTATATCCCCAAAATTGAAACACCTCATACACTCTAAGTAGTTGTTGATCACTAGGCCAAGCACAATATAGTCGACGATCAAATGTCTCTTTGTAAATTAATCTCAAACTCAGGGGCCATTCATCATCTCCATCACATTCATTCTCATAGGGTATGTAGTCCACCTTCCCCTTGTCTTTAAGCAAATTATGCATATTTAAACCAGTTCTTGTTTTGTTGCTTATTTTCATCAATTCCTCATCTTCTGAGCTGGTATATTGGCACATATTTTTGTTAGATGTATCATCTAATAAATGATCATTGCCCTCTAGGCTGGAAGTTGGTGATCTAGGAAACTTTAAACTAAGAACTTTATCCTGCAAGTATCCATCAAGAAAAAAATTAGTTATTTAAATAATATAAAACAATGTTTAAACGAAGTATACATGTTATTTATATCAAATTAGAAAATCCCTTACCACAATTCCTATTGGATTTGAATCGATTGTAGGATGCATACTACTGACTGGAAGCTCATCATATATGTAATGTCTTTGTACAATCGCTCGTTTGAATTGTTTCTTTCCACGATATACAAAACATCTACAAACAACAATTTTCTCAAAGTATTCATCCCATGTACTATAGTCCTGACCAACCTCTTGTTCAGTGCAATCATTTGTTGTGTCTGTAGGATCCATTGTCATATCCTCTTCCATCCACTGTCCTCTACGTGATTTAATAGTTTTAGGTCCACGTCCACGTACATATCTTTTTCTTTTGCTAGTTGAACACTCAAGCTCTGCATTTGCTCCAATCTCCATCTAAAATAATCAACAACATGCATTAATTTATGTCAAGATTGGATAATACATTATAAATTTCAATAATACTGTGAAAAAAGATGGACGTATCACAAAATACCATCAGATCATTTTTTCCTAAGTTAAGTCAAAATTTGAGTACCTAATATCCTACTTCATCTGTTGTGTCCTAATTTGATATGACACGATCTATTGTCATGGTCTCTTCTGGCCCCTATAATACACAACATAGTAAATAATGTTTAGTACACCAATTATATCATTTCAACAAATATGCTATCCAACACAAAACCTCACTTTAGTCATATATTTGACATATTGATATCATGTTTTGGCCATCCTTATTTTCAAACTTTTCCCTTGATCATAGAATCACATTTAATCACCATTCCTATGCATTTTCAACCAATAAGTTTGACCTCAGAGGCCTCATGGACAGAAAAATGAATTTATCTCCTCTATGTTGTAGCATTTGTGAATTCATAAACACTTTCCTCCTTTGGTTGAGGTTGCTTTCTCTTCTTACCTCTATTGTATTTGTAGATTCTGTTGTCATATCTATTTCCACCCACTTTCCTCTCTATGATTTAGTAGTTCTATGCCATCTACGTCCTCTCTCCATGGCCTCCTCTGGATCTTGTAATACACAACAATGACAATAGTCACATAATAGCTAAAATGTTGTCACATAACAGCTAAATGGTTGACAGTAATATTATAGTGAAGTCACATAATATAAACAAAGATTGTCATGACTTAGCTAAAATGTTGTCAATCTCCTATCACATATCTTAAGGTTGTCCTTAATCCCAAATCCAACTCTGAAATGTTAGATGGAAGGTCATGGCTCCAACTAAAATAATTGGTGTCAAAATGATAAGTCAAGGGACCATCATAGTGTTGATCTACTCTTCTAGTGGGATCTTAAGGATTCAAAGGTTGTCATATCATTTCTATCATCCAAATACCACCTAATGTTGTACTAACAATGATTTAGAATCTTTATTAGCAAGTCAATGGACTGATATGGGAATAAAGGGTAGCCACCATATGATATCACCCACCCACTATCATTATAGGGGGATGATATCAAGGACCATCATTATGCCTTGTTATAGCTGATGGACAATCGTCCTAAGTATTGTTACAACCCAAAAGGTTTATCACAACCCCAAAGGACTATCACAAATGTTATTAGGTCATCCAAACCATAGCTCCAATATTCACCATCATATGAATATCATAATTAACATTGTAGAGGTTGTCATACCATGAGGCATAGGTAACAACCATAGGAGGTTTAAAATCAACACTAGCAACATTAAATTATTGTCATAGTACACCTAGGATAGCTAGGTATGCATCCATAGAGTTATTACTATAGAATTGTCTCATTAATCTTGTGACCAGGTTAAGTCACTATCATATTAACAATGTAGTTAATCATCAATCAACATGTTGTCTTTGCATTTCAATGAGATCAGTTCTTGAAAAATGACAATCCAGAGGTTAAAGAGACAAGTTGATACCTTACCCAAGTTGTTAGGTTCTTGAAACCTTGTCACTATAAAGAGGAGATATCTAGAGAGTAATGTCACAAGGACATAACCAAGGCATGCACTATCATGAGCCATAGGGACAACTTACTACACCATCCAAAACTCTATTTGAACTAGCTACTATCAATAATTCACATTATTAGGGACTGTCATGAAGAAAACACCATGCATAGGACTGTCATAGTCAAAGTGGAGGGGATCGTCTAGTCATTTTATGACTGTCATAATAGCTATTGGGTTAGTTACCATGCTTCAACCTAAAATAGGTTAATGAGAACATAGAAATGAAAATCACAATACCATAAGCATTGCCATAAGCTACCAATATAGTCCCAATATCATGTCATGATAGTAAGAGAAGAGTTGTTTGGTTTTTCCAAAGCCATATCACTTGCATAAGGATTGTCACAAACCATCTGTGTAAGATCATGAAAGAGTGAGTCATTATTGAGCTAATCATAAGAGAAGCATGAAGTCAAAATGCTATCATAGAAACAAGATATAGTTACTTATTATAAGGACAATCCAAATTTGGTGAGGTTGCTACAAGCAACCAAATTCAACATTCCATTAGATAGTGATATCAACTTCCAAGAAAAATACATCATTTTGCATTGATAGGCGCTAAATTAGGTGCACTTTGCGCTGCCTTTTGCGCCCCAAAAAGATTACATTTAGGCCTAAAAATCGGTGCTCACTGCTCTGACTATAGCGCTGACTAATGGATTAAAAAAAATTCCCACCTGCATATACCCCAAAACAAAAAAACACAAAATAAAACTTTATTGAATTTTGGTGTTCATTTTGTGTTTGGAGATCGAGCGTTTGGCGTGCAGAGATCGAGCATTTCAATTTTTTGTGTTCGTCCTTATTTTGGACAGATCCTTGGCAATGGCGGGACCTATATTCCAACCTCAATTTCCTTTCCATACCTAAAGCGCATACTCAATTTCTTACATCTCAAAAGTCCTAGGTTCGAGCCATGACAACCTTTGCTTCCAGATATCTCATCCTTTCAATTTGTGTTGCTCTTCTTCTATTTGTGCTAGGTAAGGGCATCGCCTCTCTTTCATCTACACCTTTTTTCCCGTCAGATGTCAGATTCATTTGGGCAAATGTGGGTCTTCTATATTAATAGGGCATCTGTTGAAGATAATTCTGAGCAAGGCTTTTCATAATAGACGACAAATTTTGACATTCCATAATATTATAAATGCGTGCTTTATTTTAATTGATGTATAAGCTTACTTTCTTGTAGCAAACTTATAGAGGAAAACTAATGCAGGAGCATCCTTGGTTCAAGAGCAATCTTGCATCAACCAAAAAGCATTTGCATTTCAGTTTGTTGGCATTTCAGTTCTTTCATTTTCCAGTTCAGTTCAGGCAGTTCAGTCAGTAGCAGTTTTCAGCTTGTGGTCCGGTTTTGGCATTTCACATCTTGTGGATCTGGACATAGCATCTACATGCATTCATCTACATCATATCAAGAATTTAGAGCATTTGGATTAGTTATCAGAAAGATATCCCTACCAGAAGATCAACTATTTTCTCAGAGCAGAGCATTCTAACAGTTCTGGATAATGAGCTGAAGGAGAAGGCTTGCGGATCATTCCTTAACTTGCAGATCTCAATGACACATCATTCAATGTCTTGTGGTTCATGGCCGATTTTCCCCAAGGGTACACTCATTGTTCCATTCATTTGAGGAAGTGTTCTATGCATTTAGGTCTGACCTATCTGTGAACACGTTACAAGTTTTCATTGGAGTTTGTGACCTTCCTTGGCCAATGCAGAGTAATCTATTGGTCTAGAAATGATATATAAAGATGTAATAGATCCTTAGGAAAGTAGTGATCAAGTTATCAAGTTCATGATATAGTGATAGTTGATAATTTGGATTTTTATGCGAAGGGAGCTTTAAAGCTTTATCTTGAGCATGTATGTAATCAGGCTTGTGCGCCCTAATTGTAAGCCCACATGTTGCCAGCTAGATTGTATTTGAATTATTTGATATATTGAATGAATGAATCTACATTTGTTTCATTTCTTTGAGTTGTTTCTGTTGTGTTTACTCTTGTTGCACGGTTTAGACAATTCATTTTGTGAACCCTCCTACCGTGACTGCACCAAGTGGTATCAGAGCGAAAGTTTGATTCTTTGGAATGAATTGGCAAGGGGGATTCTGTAAGATCTTGTTGTAAGAAGATCACCAATCTGAGGCAAGTTACTTGTGTGCAACCGATTTTTGATTGAGAGGTAGTTGTCACTTGTATCCTGATCACCGAATTTGAGGTAGTTTGCACTTGATCCTAAGAAGATGTCGCCGCGAAGAGTTCCTCCTATTGGTACAATGGATAATAGAATGGATGAGATGATGGAATTGATAAGAACAATGTAAATTCGTTTGGATGCTGTTGAAGAAGATAGGCGAAGAGGATTGACGCTGAGACCTAATGTTGAAAGTAATGATGAAGAGGAATTTCAATCTATTGAACAAACTAGCAAAACTCTAGAAGGTAATGAAGAAGAAGAATTAGATCAGATAAAGATGTTGCGAGCTATTTCAAAGATTGGAAAAAGACCTAGAGTTGATGTACCAAACTATCCTGGTAATTTGAATCCTAAATAATTGATTGACTGGATAAATGACATGGAAGAATACTTTGAATATGAAGAAATTGAAGATTTAGAGAAGGTGAAATTTACAAAGACAAAGTTGAAAGGCCATGTTGCTATATGGTGGAAAGAAGTTTAGTTAGAAAGAAATAGAAGAGGAAAAGAAAAGATTACAAAGTGGGACCAGATGGTGATAAAGTTAAAGAATCAGTTCATACCTGTTGACTATGAGTTGGAATTGTTGAAAAGATTGCAAAACCTGAGACAAAAGGAGAATTCTGTGAAGGAGTACACTAAGGAATTTCATAAGATGATCATAAGGATAGGACACAGTGAAGCAAGCAAGGAGAAAGTGGCAAGATACATCAATGGACTGAGATTGAATATTCAAGAAGAACTAAGCTTGGTAAGGATGACATCTTTGGAAGAAGCATATCAATTTGCCCTGAAAGTTGAAGAGAAGCTGAATAAGAAGCATGATCAAAGACAAAGAGGCAGAGGAGGTAAATTTTAGAGGGGTAAAATATTTTCTAGATATGATAGATCATTTGTGGAGCAAAACAAGTTTGATAGCCCATTTAAGAAGGATGATAGAGATAACAATGCTTACCAGAGAGATGACATAAATTTTTACTGGAGAGGAAACCCTAGTGCATACTGAAATGAAGGATACAAAAGAGAAGGAAGAATATTTGATAAGAGGACATTCATAGGTACTTGTTTCAAGTGTGGAGGTGAAGGACATAGAGCATTTGAATGTAATCAGGGTAGTACAAGCAAGAAGACAAAGAATAGTGGGAGAGCAACCTATGTTGAAGAAGAATTCGTTGAATCACCCAGTTTTGTTGGTAAACCTAAGAAAAGAGAATCATTGGTGATGAGGAGAGCACTATTTCAAACAGAGATAAATAAGGAACCATCATAGAGGAAAAGTTTGTTTAGAACTAGATACAAATCTGGAGGTAAGTGTTGTAAAGTTGTAATTGATAGTGGTAGTTCAGATAACCTAGTTTCAGAGGAGATAGTGACTAAGATGAAATTAGAAAGATTGAAACACCCTAAGCCCTATCAGATAGCATGGATTCAGGATGATCATAAGGTACTGGTGAGTGAACAATGTTTGGTGAAATTTCATATTGGATCTTATCATGATGAAGTCTTGTGTGATATTATGCCTATGGATGTTTGTCATATCTTGTTGGGTAGACCTTGGCAATATGATAGAAAAGATATACATGATGGGAGAAAGAACACATATACTATAACAACAAATGGGAAAGAATTACTTTGATTCCTTTGGAAGATGATCCTAAAGATGTGGTATGTGTGAATGCTAGAATCTATTTGGTAGATGGAAGGAAATTTTTAAATGGTTTGAAACAAGAAAGTATGTGTTATGCCTTGATTCCTAAAATGCCTGAAGCATTAAAGAAAGAAACTGAACCGGATGAGATAAGAGAGTTACTGACAGAATATGAAGACATCATATCAGATAATGTACCTGAAGGATTACCACCTATAAGGAGTATCAGTCATCACATGGATCTTATACCGGGAGCAAGTTTGCCTAACAAAGCAGCACATCGGATGACACCAATAGAGAATAAAGAATTGAATAGATAGATACAAGAGTTGTTGAGGAAAGGTTTGATCAGAGGAAGTTTGAGTCCTTATGCAGTACCTGCAGTGCTTGCACCAAAGAAAGATGGAGAATGGAGAATGTGTACTGACTCTAGAGCAATAAATAAGATCATAGTTAAGTATAGATTTCCCTTACCTAGGATGGATGATATTATGGATTGTTTGAGTGGAGAAAGATATTTCACAAAGATAGACTTAAAGAGTGGATACCATCAGATCATATTCAGAGAAGGTGCTGAATGGAAGATTGTTTTTAAGACAAATGAAGGATTGTATGAGTGGTTAGTGATGCCTTTTGGATTGACAAATGCACCAAGTACTTTCATGATATTGATGAATAAAGTTCTGAAGAAATTCTTGGGTAATTTTGTGATTGTATACTTGGATGATATTCTGATTTTCAGTAAGACAAAATAAGAACATTTGTGGCATATTAGACAAGTTTTGCAGAGGCTGAGAGAGGAGAAATTGCTGATAAACATCAAGAAGTGTAGTTTTATCAAGGAAGAGTTGGTATACTTAGGATTTGTGATTTCTGCGGAAGGATTGAAGATGGACCCAGAGAAAGTGAAAGCAATTGTTGAATGGCCTACACCAGAGAGCATTGGAGAGGTCAGATCATTTCATGGATTGACTAGTTTTTATTGGAAGTTTATCAGAAATTTTAGTTCAGTTTGTAACCCTATGACAGAGACAACGAGAGGTGACAAAAGATTTCAAGTGGACATTAGGAGCAGATAAAAGTTTTGAGTTGTTGAAGTAGAAAGTGACAGAGCAACCTATTTTGGCATTACCAAATTTCAATAAAGTATTTCAAGTTGATTGTGATGCAAGTGGAAATGCAATAGGAGTAGTGTTAAGTCAAGAAGGTAGACCTATAGCATATTTCAGTGAGAAGTTGAATGATGTAAGGAAGAGATATTCAATTTATGATCAAAAGTTCTATGCCATAATTCAAGGCTTGAAGAAGTGGAGACATTACTTGTTTCCTAAGGAGTTCGTGTTGTATACAGATCATCAAGCTTTGTAGTACTTGAACAGTCAAGGTAAGTTGAATCAGAGACATATGAGATGGGTAGAGTTCATGCAGAGTTATACATTTGTGTTGAAGCATAGGAGTGGAAAATCAAACAAAGTTGCTGATGCTTTGAGTGGAAGAAGAAACTTGTTGACAGAGATGAGAGTTGAAGTGTTGGGTTTTGATGAATAGAAGAACATGTATGAGGGAGACACTGATTTTACAGAACCTTGGAAAGCATGTAAGGAACCTGTTGTGACAGATAGAAGTAAGTGGTTGGACTATTTCATTCAAGAGGATACGTTATTCAAAGGAAATCAGTTGTGCATACCTAGAAGTTCAATGAGAGATAATTTGATCAAGGAGAAGCATAATGGTGGACTGGCAGGACATTTTTGCATTGATAAGATAGTGGCTTTGGTGAGTGAAAATTACTTTTGGCCTCAGATTCATAAGGATGTTCAGAGATTTGTGTAGAGTTGTAGAGTTTGTCAAGTTGCAAAAGGGAATAGTCAGAACATTAGATTGTATAAACCTTTGACAGTACCAGATAAACCCTAGGATGATATAAGCATAGATTTTGTACTGGGATTGCCTAAGACACAGAGAGGACATGATTCAATATTTGTAGTGGTTGACAAATTTTCAAAGATGGCTCATTTCATACCTTGTAAGAAGACAACTGATGCAGTGCATGTAGTTGACCTATTTTTCAAAGAGATTGTGAGATTGCATGGATTACCTAAGAGTATAGTTTCAGACAGAGACACAAAGTTTTTTGGATACTTTTGGAGGACACTTTGGAAGAAGATGAAGACAGATTTGAAGTTCACTTCAACTTTTCATCCACAGACAAATGGACAGACAGAGGTAGTGAATAGGAGTTTGGGAAACTTGTTGAGATGTTTGGTTGGAGACAAAGCAGAAAGTTGGGATTTGATTCTTTCACAAGCAAAGTTTGCATACAATAATTCAGTGAATAGGAGTATCGAAAGAACACCTTTTGAAATTGTTACTAGAGTGAATCCTAGAGGAGTTGAAGAATTGAGAGATATCAGTACAGAGGAAAAGAGGAGTACAGAAGCAAAATAATTTGCAGACCATATGAAGACAATGCATAACCAGGTGAAGAAACATTTGGAGGATATGAACAGTAAGTATAAGGAAAAGGTAGATGAGAAGAGAAGAGAAGACCTAAAGAATTTGAAATTGGAGATGAAGTGATGGTGTACTTGAGAAAAGAAAGATTTCCAGTTGGGACATATAACAAGTTGAAGATGAAGAAGTTTGGACCTTGTAGGATACTCATAAAATTTGATTCAAGAAATGCATACGAAGTGGAGCTACTAGAGACATTGGGTATCTCACCTATTTTCAACATTGCAGACCTTTATCAGTATCATGAAGTAGAGTTTAGTGACAACATGGAAGAAGACTTGAAGAAGCAGTTACCACAACAAGCACCAGAGAAGATAGAAGACATCTTGGATAGTAGAGTTGGACACAACACTAGAGGAAGACAATACAAAGAATATCTTGTGAAGTGGAAAGGCAAACTGGAAGAAGATTTTGTTAAATTCTCAAAATCATCTGCAAGAAAACTTCTACAAGAGAGAGTTGCAAGAAAATATTGCAAAAGCCAAATGTATGAATTAGTGCTACTCATTCCCCTTGCATTATTCAGATATAAATACAAAGGATATACACAACCACTATCCAAGAATAGACAAAGTGGGGAAAGAAAGTATAAATAAATCATGTGAGACATGTCACAATGCTTTCAAGAGAAAAGAAAGCCTATGATACATGTCATGAGGCTCAAAATAGAAAAAAATCTCCTTTATTAACTTATGTCAAAGTGAAAATTTGATTTTTCACCAACACCCCCCATAAGTGCAACTTATGAAGATTACACAAGCTAAAAAAAAAAGAAAGAAAGATGGGTCTCGGAAACAAAGCCATGTTAGGTACCCATGAACAACAAGGATCTCTCATAAGGTGGAGAAAAGGAGAAAAACCCAATGGGAGAAAACTCTTCTCCAAAAGAGAGAAAAAATAAAAAGAAAGTACAAGAACACGTGATGGAAGAAGGACACTAAGACCCCCCATGGAATGAATCCATCACAAGAGTAGAATCATGAGTGCCCCCCATAAGAGAGAGTGAACAGAGAATATGAATCTCCTCCAAGAAGAAGCTCTAGAAACAATGAAGAGATCTTGAAGACAGAATCCAATCCATTACTTGCAAACAACATTTCTCCCTTTCGGAAGAAATAAATCCACTGGCAAATGTAGAAGCCATTCCCACATCTTAGATGAATAGGGAATCCATATTGAAACATGTGCCTCTAAATGCAACTCAAGTGACCTCATACTGGGAAAATATGTCTTCTCCAAAACATAAATTGTCTGCCCAATTAGAGAAGAAGAACCAGAGAGGATATGATCTGCATTGCATCTAAAAACACAGAAGATGAAGGTGGTGATACAAAGCCACCTGAGATAGTATCAAACAAGAGAGATAAACCCTCAAATGTGTCCTCCAAATTAGCAATGTGAGACTTCACAAACAGAGATGATATGTCTGCAAGATAAAAGTCCCAATGAGGTGGATTTGAAAGACTACTATTGACCTGCTGCACAGAATTACTAGAAGCCAATGATGACGCAACACTAAATTTTGAAGTAGCAACAGGTGATGAAGAAGATGTGATCTCAATAGGAGGAGAAGAGGGAGCAAGAGAGGTCTCTATCTCTCAACATTCAAGACATGCCATATACTCAAGCTCCTCTAAAGTATTATCATCATAAGGTATATTATCTGCATCATCAAGTGGATTGAGACAATTTGCTGTAGGATCATTTGGAAATGGTGAGAAATGAGGGTCTCCATACAACTCCCAAATTTTTGTCCAAAGTGTGTGGGATCTCATAGATGGGAAGATCACGTGCAATATCATAATCAACAGTGGTACAAATTAAACCTACAACATGATCTTGATTGTTACCCCAAACAAATTTCTTCATAGGTGTCTCTGGTTCAGGTATGAGCCCATAAAGATGAGGCAAAAGATACAGCCACCTGAGATGTGTCAAGATGCCTCTTTGCCAGGACTCATAATTGTCCTTAGTCAAATTGACCATAGAAGGATGAGTGGCAAAACCCATGATACCTCCTCAAAATCATAGAGATCAAAACATGCAAATAGATTTATGCTGATAATAGAAGCCTATCAAAGCAAACAAAACCTTTCTAGGAGGCAACATGTCTAGGATATCTAACAGAAGCCATAAAATTGACAAACTAAATAAAAGATACCTGGGATTGAATCTAAAAAAATTACATAGATGGCTGTGTAGAGCTTGTTGATACCTTTCCAACGCCTATTCATTTTCAAAAAATGGAGATTTTGGGCGCAAGAACGAAGCTCGGAAGCCAAAAATGATGCTTTGACTTCAAACAGAAAAATCTGGAAAAAAGATCAACATTATTAGATAGTGCTCAGAACCAACTTTCCAATTCTTTTTTGTTTGCCAATTTTTAATTTCGTATGTTCAAGTTATGGCCTCTGGAAGAAAACTACCTTTTTTGCCATGCACATGAATGCAACTCAAAAATTGAGGCAGATTCAGGGATTGAGCAACACGAACATTGAGGCAAATTCAAAGATTGAGCGACATAGAAATCGAGGCATAGAGAAATCAAGTGGCACGAAAATCTATGCAAATTCAAAAAAATTTGGCACACAAATCGAGGCAACTTGAAAATCAAAATAAGCTCAAAAAAATTTTGGCACAGAAATCAAGGCGGTTGTAAAAAAGTTGGCACCGAAATTGAGGCAGCCGCACGGATTTTTCCTGCACATAAAAAACCAAAACCCCCAAAAATGCCCAAAACTTTTTTTTCAGCAAAATATAGTGCCTTATATGAAAATAGGGGTTTTGACACCTTCTGAGCGCAATCGTGAGGTCTGTTTTGCTCCAGGATGCACAAATTATCTGCTCATGGCTAAACCCCTCTCTGATTTGAGAAGAAACTGACAGATTTGGAGCTCTGATACCATGTTAGATTCCCAAAATCATCTGTAGGAAAACTTCTACAAGAGAGAGTTACAAAAGACAAATGCATGAATTAGTGCTACTCATTCCCCTTGCATTATTCAGATATAAATATAAAGGATATACACAACCACTGTCCAAGAATAGAAAAAGTGGGGAAAGAAAGCATGTGACACAAGTCACAATGCTTTCAACAGAAAAGAAAGCTTATGATACATGTCATCAGGCTCAAAATAGAAAAAGAATCTCCCTAATTAACTTATGTAAAAGTGAAAATATGATTTTTCACCAATAGATTCATCATAGATTTCTCAGGCTGAGGTGGACCGTCTTGGTTCTCCCCTAGCCTAGCAAAGTGAGGGACTCACTTTTTCAATAACCCCGGATGTTTGATGCAGGAGCATCCCTGGTTTAAGAGCAATCTTGCATCAACCAAAAAATATTTGCATTTCAGTTCTTTCATTTTCTAGTTCAATTCAGGCAGTTCAGTCAGTAGCAATTTTCAGATTGTGGTCTAGTTTTGGCATTTCACATCTTGCGGATCTGGACTTAGCATCTACATGCATTCATCTACATCATATGAAGAAATCAGAGCATTTGGATCAGTTACTGGAAAGATATTGCTACCAGAAGATCAATTGTTTTCTCAGAGCAGAGCATTCTAACAGTTCCGAATAATTAGTTGAAGGAGAAGGCTTGCAGATCATTCCTTGACTTACGGATCTTAATGACACATCATTTAATGTCCTGTGGTTCATGGCTGACCTTCCCCAAGGGTCCACACATTGTTCCATTCATTTGAAGAAGTGTTCTATGCATTTAGGTCTGACCTATCTGTGAACATGTTGCAACTCTTCATTGGAGTTTGTGACCTTCCTTGGCCGACACGGAGGAATCTATTGGTCCGAAAATGATATATAAAGATGTAATAGATCCTTAGGAAAGAAGTGATCAAGTTATCAAGTTAATGATATAGTGATAGCTGATAATTTGGATTTTTATGCGAAGGGAGCTTTAAAGCCTTATCTTGCGCATGTATGTAATCAGGCCTGTGAGCCCTAATTGTAAGCCCGCATATTGCTGGCCAGATTGTATTTGAATTCTTTGATATATTGAATGACTAAATCTGCATTTGTTCTATTTTTTTGAGTTGTTTCCATTGTGTTTACTCTTGCTGCATGGTCCAGACAGTTCATTTTGTGAACCCTCCTATCGTGATTGCACCAAAAATAGCTTCATGATTTGCTCTACAAAGTAAAGGTCAAAAACCTTGAGGAATACAGAAAAACTAGACGAAAACTTTCATACTTGGTAGTGTGTACTTCGTTTGCCTCCATAGATTGGATGAAAATAATTTGCCCTAGGTCACCTCAAAATGTCAAGCAATAGAGGGAAGAGAGCAAAGGAAGTAGACTCTGGCCACAATGAGGTAATTCATTGTCAATTTATAGATTTGTAAATGTTTCCATTGTTTCTTTGATTTTTAGTTTTTAGTTTTTTATTTCTAAATTTAAAAGAAGAAATTTATTATATATATATATAGGGACATGAGACTGACAAAGATAAAGAGGCATTGGCTTCCATATTGGGGGTAGAGGCAGTGAACAAATTGGATGGTGTGGACTTGACAATGCTTGCCAGATACATAGAAAAACAACTAGTAAAGCCCCTGAAACATTGCAACCAAATCAACAGTGTCAAAGGGAATCAATTGATTCCCCAACCAGTCATGGATCAAGCAAAAGATCCAAGAGGAAATCAACAGTAACCTCTAAGAATGTGGAACAGGGAGCAGAGGCTTCCAATGCCCCAGCGACTCCTGGGACACAGACTTCTTCAACCACCATGCCATGTTTTGCATCTTGCATTGGTAGCTACGATACCAAGATAGAATACGATGTGGTTTCAGGGGAATTTTGAATGACAGATGCTGGAAAAATGTTTGTGAATAGGTTGAAGGAATCATGCCTTCAACGGTTCAAAGATCATCTACATTTGCCATTCTCAAAGATACCCATGCACCTACAAAAAGTAGTTATCCAAGACATGGAGACTGAATGTGACATAGGTTGGTCTATAAAGAAGATAAAGCTACGAATGTCTCAAAACTACAAGAGATTTCAGTGCAACCAAACAAAGAAGATAAAAAAACTCCCTCCAAAGCTAAGGCTAAAAAAAGGCCAATTGATGTAAGTTTGAAAGTATGGAAAGACCTTGTAAAAGCATATGAGAAGTTCGATGCACGGAGGAAGTCCGATGAGGAGAGTACACAGGTATTTGAATTTGCTCATAAGATTATATCAAATTTATTAAATGATTTTTAAATTTTATTTGTGCATAGTTAAATTGAATTAGTATATGTTTCAGGACAAGGCCTCCAAGGCTAGGCTTGACAAACTTCGTGCCACACATCACAGTGGCTAGAAAGGTTTACAGGTCTTGATTTGTACATTTGTAAGTATATTTAATAAGTTAAATGATATTTTTTTATTTCCTAGGAAAAAGTAAATGATTACATATTAATTAGTTTAACTAGTCCATGTGCCATATTTTGACAAGAGGAGAAATATGGCCGGCATCCAAGCCAATTTGAAAAGGAAATGTTACAAAGCAATAAGTGGACCGATTTTGTAATCTGGATGGAGAACGAGGTATCAATAGTTGACTTTCAATAACTTAGTTGGATATTGTTGTGTTAATATGTCAATTTTCATTTCTTGTGTTGAGTTGTTTATTGATGCATAGGATGAGTTCTAAAGTGCTTCTCTGTTGGCCCTAGATCCCACTCAATTGTTCCATTATTTGCAGTCTTGGACATGTTTACATGTCCTCCTTGTTACCTTATTATAGTGTTGAGATTTGAAATTCAGTCACTCTCATTATGAATGCACCTTTTTACCTTTACAGAACAATCCTTGCACATTTTCCACAATAATTTTAATCCACAAAGCTCAACAACTGTAAGGGCAATCACTTATATACAAATGTGAGTTATGTGAACAGGCCACTGAATCATCCACATATTTGTTTATATTGAATTAATGTATAGACAACAGATCCTTTATTGAATCATTAGGTGGTGATAGAACTTATGAAAATGATAAGTCCCTTATCAAAGGCACATCATCGATATCTTTATTAAAGGCACATCATTGAATATTCCAATAGTTGCAATAATGTAGGGAAATCCTCTATCTTGTGGTCAACATCAAAATAAGTATACATTGGAAACTTTGTGCAACTACGCGAGGTACACCCTGGTTCTCCACACTAGTAGCAATAGATTCCTCTATTGCATACTCTACCATGGCCTCCTTGATTTCCTCCATGCTCCATATATTATGGCTCCTAAAAGCACAACACCATCTATTGTGGTTGTGACTGGGGTTGCGTGGTTGTGTTTAATTTTGTTTTCCTCTTGCCTCGTGGAGGACTTGTACTACTTTGTAGGTGGTAATGTCATGGGTGGATGTGTGACAAACCTTGCACTAGAAATTGATAGGAACATCCTTTCACTTATCAGTAGTGGACAATTTCATGAGTCTAATGACATATGGTGAAATTAGGTATGTGTTGAGCAAGAGGGAACTATGTGGCATTAATAGCTTGAGCTCCCACCACTAGATAGTTTGTAGTTGTATGCCCCTTAGTGTGGCACTTTGTTCATCATAAACCATATTGATTAAAAGTTTCACTTGCAAGTTGTGCTATTTGCATGACCATTTTTCCATTTATTCTTTTAGGCATGTAGTAGAATCATATGTTGGGGGCTCCCCTAATTCTTATAATCTCAACACAACTTTTAAGGCAACTTTTTAATTAGGGAGAGTGAGCTAAACTAGTTCATGTTGGATATGTACAATTAGCCTACCAATAAATCATTCCTTCTAAATTTCAACATTTTATGGTTGGGTCAATCTTTAACACCAATTCCTTAGAGTGTTGATCATACCTACACACAATCTCTCCTGATTGTTGCCTTATTTCCATTAATGCCACAATATTACGATGCACCATCTTAGGGCAATTGAAATTGGGAAAGAAATCTCTTAGCAGTTTACCAAGATCATTCTTTTTGCCATTAGGATCATAATGAGTATACTAGTCTTGTGCTTGCTTACAAAAAGTGGTTGCAATTAACCTAGTCTTGTGGTCATTATCCACAACATTTTGTGTGTGCCATGCTATCTCATATGCTTAAGTTTGACGGGCTAATAATGCACAACAAACCCTTGTTTTCCTGCCTCCTTCTTATGACTGATCCCATTTTGGATTCCTTATGAAGTCAGGGTGATTTGAAGGAAGATCAAAGTTGCACTCCAAGTAGATGTGTGGATAAAGAAGGGCTTAGCGGAATATGGAAACCTTTAGATTTTGTGATTTTTGTTTTTTCCATTTCAAAACTTTTGTTTTCTTACTTTTTCTAATGAACATTTATTCTAAAGCCCTTTCCTACACCCAAATCTTCAGTTTTAAACTCACTTGCATGGAAGATGCATTAAAGGTATCAATTATATATGTTCCATGATTTAAATCCATTATTTTGTGGTTCTTAGTATGACAGAAAGAAGGATGTTGCTTCTTAAACTTGTTGCACACCTTGCACTAGGTCCATAGGCTGGTGGAATGGTATTCGAGGACACAATGGCTCTCATATCAAATTTTTTTACAAGGAATCAATTTAAAATGGTCTAAGGCCTAGCTTTCATTCTAACGTAGGATTTCATCACAATAATGTCATATTACAGTCTTCAGATATGTGTATAGTTTATGTGCATGGTAGCAACCATTTAGTAATAATTCCTCACACACCACACTATAATTGAGATGTGTGAATACCCTAAAACTATATAGGTTCAGTCCAAACACTATCATAAGATCATGCTTGATAAGATCATATATACATCATAGTTTAGGTGTGGGTAGGACTTCCTTAGGGTAGGTAGGCCTTCCTTAGTGTAGCCTTAACTACACATTGTAGTAGAATCATTATATTGACCATTCCAAGTTCAGACTAGCAGGGACAATGGAGTTTCAAGACCCTTGCCAGCCAAGAGAAGGTTGATATAAGAATTTTGAGGGACATAGGGTAGTGAAAGTCATATAGGACTAGGTTTGTGTTATGTTTGGAACCCATAAAGTCTTGAGGTCTTCTTAGAGGGGTGATATTTGACTAGGGTATGAAGGCTAGGACTTTGTATGTAATCTTAAGCCCTCCTTTTGGATTTGTTGGAAGCCTTCTTCACTAATACATAAGGACTATCAAGACTCCTATGATAGTACATTAGAGAGGCATTGAAATCACAAAGGAGATAAATGTTATTAGGCCATCACCCATTGGAGAAGGGATTGTCATAAAGAGCATGATAGTGTTACCTTGTCATAGCCATAAAGGGGATAGTCTTTGTGGTGGTAATTATAGTCACTAAGTTTATATCCACCTTCCTAGGGTCTGCAGAAATGCCTGAAGTTGAATATGCCTACTTTAAAGATCTTGCCATGAGTATTTTCCATGCTTTTACCCCCTTAATGATCTAAAGATTGAATATAAAGGTGTGGAAATTATTGACTAACCTTACTATTATCACAGTCAATTTGCTAACATGAAAGACGGTCATGAGGTTTTTCTTGTTTTATTCAAGATTTATATAATCTTCCTTATTAATAAGATGGGGGTCTGCTATTCCCAAATTGTCTACGGCAAAATACCAATGGAGACCTCCCCAATCCTCATCTCAAGTTTCAAATGCATAATGAAACGATGGAGGACAATCATAACTATCATAATAGTACATTAGCATTTTTTGTCTCAAGGTAGCCCTTGAGACTGCCAAGGGGATGGATATAGAGTTGGGATTATGGTTTTTGTTTAAAAGGCTTGTGTCATTGACCTAATATTTATTTGTGGCAATGATCCCAATAGTCTAAAGATTACAAATTGTTGTCAAGAAGGGACTGTCATAGTTAAGTGTGGTATAGTGATACAATTTCATCTTGGTTGAGTATTGTATAAATATCAAGCTATTTAGAATGCATGGGGGTATTAGGGCGTGGTATCTCTATATAGGTAACCATCGAGTGATTTCTTCAACCCAATCTTGGCCTATATGGTACCCAGTGTGAAGAGCAAGATAGTGTTGTCCAAGAACCTTGTTACGGTCACAAATGAGGGCAGTCTTAGCTATTGTAACCATAGTTGGAATCCCTTTTGTTACCATAACATATGTGACCTAAAACCATGACTCTATGAGTATGAGTTGTTTGAAACTCCTCTGAGAAGATCCCACTATGGGAATGAATAATAATTCAGTGTTAAATAGGATTGTTGTCATTACAAAAAATCTAGGGCAACCATTGTATCCTCTCATTGCCATCATGTAATTAATGCAACTATAGTTTTCAATACCAAAGAGATGGAATTGATGGTAACCATAAGATATGTGTTGACTAGTCTTAATCATCCATCCCTCGATGGTAAAAAATAATGTCCCAAATGAGACAGTAATGATGATACAAATGCAGACACAAAATAAGACTACTTTATGTTCTTCTATTTTAGAGGATTGTCTCTACATTGCTGGTCTAGATTAAGGAAGACATGATTTAAGAGTTCATTGGATTTGATAGCTACAAGCCATTCATCAAATCCACACAAGGTGGCATGGTCAGGTTTCTGAATGCTTAAGTCCTCCTTTGTCAGATGTTGTAGTTACAATTGCCCTGTTAGACATGTATGCAAAATGTTGAAGCATAGACAAGGCACGTGAACTGTTTGACAGAATGCCTCAAAGAAATGTGGTCTCATGGACTGCAATGACTGCAGGATATGTACAAAATGGATTTTTTGAAAAGGCTTTAGAAATTTTAAAGAAAATGCAATTGGCTGGTGTAAAGCCAAATTCCACAACCTTTGCCAGCATCCTCCCTGCCCGTGTCAAAATGGGAGCTTTGGAATAGGGTATGGACATCCATCAATACATAAAGGATAGAGGAATTTTGTCAGATGTTGTAGTTACAACTACCCTGTTAGACATGTATGCAAAATGTGGAAGCATAGACAAGGCACGCGAACTGTTTGACATAATGCCTCAAAAAAATGTGGTCTCATGGACTGCAATGATTGCATGATATGCACAAAATATGGAATCATAGACAAAAAAGTGAACTGTTTGACATAATTCCTGAAAGAGATGTCATCTCATGGAATGCAATGATTGTAGGATATGCACAAAATGGATTTTGTAAGGATGCTCTCAAAATCTTTGAATTAATTAAGCACTCTGGAACATATCCTAACATTGTAAGCTTTGCTTGTATTCTAGGTGCATGCAACCATGCAGGTTTAGTGGATGAGAGCTGTACATACTTCAATCACATTTGTAACCCTTATTGCATTACACCTACAATTGATCATTATGTGTGCATGGTTGACCTCCTTGCCCGTGCTGGCTATCTTGAAGACACCCTAAACTTAGTTATCTTTCTTTCTAAATCCCCAAATTTGCCCTATTCCTGCTCACATTGAAGACTTGTGAGCGGGAATAGGTCTAACATTTTTTCTTTCTAAAATTGGCTGGATAACATATTGCTAACTTCATTTTTTTTTCAAACAAAATAGACCTTTATCTTAAGGTTACTCATGAACCTTAAGATAAATAATTATTGAAAAAAAACTGTGCATTCCTTAATGACATGTAAGAGAATTTAATCAACTGCTACTTAAAAACTCTTTAATGTTTCTGTCTAATGCAGGTTATTAGATTAATAGTGAAAAAGAACATACATGGACCAAGCAATTTGTGACACTTAAGGTTATGTAATAGAATTTACATTTGATAGTTAAATTGTATAACAATTTTTTTTTTATGATCTTTACTAACATTTATTAGAATTGTTGCATGTTTTACATTATTGGAATGACATATTAGCTGTAACATTTTTGAAATTTTATTATGGTATGTGCACTTTGATATGATATAATGTGATTATGGTTTCGTTTCATATGTTGTAATATTAGATATATAACAAAAAATAAATTATTGCATGAAATAAATAATAACTTTTCATTTTAAATGTTTTTTTTTCAGAACACGGGTCTTCCAGAAGATCAAGATGATCCTCATGATATAGATCCAGATTATGTTGGTTCTGGTATAGATCACATGGCAAAGGATGATGATGACGTAGATAAAGAAGACATTGAGGCCGATGATGATGATGACGACGACGACGACGACGACGATGATGATCATGATGGTGATGATGATGATGAGGCAGTTGCTGGTAGTAGCCAGTGACATTCATGATCATATAGACTGCATCATGGATCATTGCTGATATATCGTTATGATGCCTCCTTTCATGGTTACTATCATATTATCATTTTCATAGCCTGCAGTACCATATAAATGAGTTGTATCATAAATTTATGTATCATTTTGACTTATATCATTTGGACATGTATCATCTTGACTTGTATCATTTTGAGTTACATAATTTATCATTTTTACTTATATCATTTGTACATGTATCATTTTGACTTATGTCGGACATGTATCATTTTGACATGTTATTGATCTACTGGCATATTTGACTTTCACTTGTTTTAATTATATATAATGATGATCTTATCAGTATTGACTTGTCAATTTATATATATTGAAAGTGGTCGATGATTTTTGGATGGATATTTATTATGTATGATGATTTTAATTTATTGCTCAGGATGGATGTTGTCAAATTCAATTAAATTATAGATATTTGACTCACTTGTTTTAATTATAGATGATGATCATGTTATAATAATTATCTTCTTATTTATATCATATGAGTTAAATAATTAAATTACTTACTCTATAATCATATGAGTTATTTAAGAGGCATGATATATTTAACTAATTAAATTGAAATAAAACATATTAAATTAATAAATGTAAGCAAAACAAGAAGTATTTTTAGAAGCAACAATGGAAGCCAAACTAGAAGCAAACCAGAAGCAATCTTGGAAGCAAAATTTGGCGTTATCTAGGAAGCAAAAATAAAAGCAATTCAGGTAGCAAACAAAGAAGTAATAATGGAAGCAATTTTAGAAGCAACAAAAGATGCAATAATAGAAGCCATATTAGAAGCAACAAAAGATGCAAAATGGAAGCAATAAGTGACGTTATATCGGAAGCAAAATTGGAAGCAAAACCAGAAGCAAAACTAGAAGCAAAAGTGGAAGCAAAAGTGGAAGCAAAACTGGAGGCAAAATTAGAAGCAAAACTGGAAGCAAAATTGGAAGAAAAACTAGAAGCAAAATTGGAAGCAAACCTAGAAGCAAAACTGGAAGTAAAATTGGGAGCAAAAGTGGAAGCAAAATTGAAAGCAAAATTGGAAACAAACTTGGAAGCAAAATCAGAAGCAAAATTGGATGCAACAAGTGACGTTA
This sequence comes from Cunninghamia lanceolata, assembly GCA_027924645.1. Taxonomy (NCBI): domain Eukaryota; kingdom Viridiplantae; phylum Streptophyta; class Pinopsida; order Cupressales; family Cupressaceae; genus Cunninghamia; species Cunninghamia lanceolata. The sequence goes on from BSBN01000077.1 coordinate 5,117,440, forward strand.
TATCGGAAGCAAAATTGGAAGTAAAATCGGAAGCAAAATTGGAAGCAAAACTGGAAGTAAAATTGGAAGCAAAACCAGAAGCAAACCTGGAAGCAAACTTGGAAGCAAACCTGGAAGCAACACAAGAAGCAAAACTAGAAGCAAAATCAGAAGCCAAACTGGAAGCAACAAAATCTGGCGCTCAATCCAATGCTGAACTCGGCGCTAAACCTGGTGCCAAAGTGAACATGCATTTTGGCATCGAGTTTTGCACTGGCAGAAGTGTCCAATTCATGAATTGAAATGCACTAAATTTTGGCTCTATTTTAGGTGCTAATTACCTATTTTGTTGTAGTGTCTACACCTAATAACCCAAACAAAATGGTGGTCTACACCATGCCAATAACTATATAATGCAAACTAGATTCAAATATAAAGCATTGAACAACACATGAAACAATCTTACCAGTTTGGATGACGAAGAGAAAGTTGCAAACTCTCAAGAGATCAAATATGGTGTATAGCTTCAAAACCCCAAAAAGAGAGAGCCTTTTCAATGAGCACAAAGCAAGCCAAAACTTCCAAGAGCTATTGAAGATGATGCCACACCATAAGAGAGTGCAAAAATCTATGTAGCTGCTATGGAGATTGAATTCACCAAGAGTTATAAAGTTGTAGGGTAGAGCCAAATAAAATGTGTGAGCTTGAGAGAATGAGAGAGTTCAAAAAATTTGATTATTCCAAAAAATGAGGGGAAAGAATGAAACACATGCAAAAGGAAAGAATTATTCAAAGCTCGAGAGGCATTACGAGAATCTCGCCAGCCACATGAGTTATTCAATTGTGTCTAAAAATAGCTTCACTAACCGTTTTACTTTCATGGGATGCTAGCATGGTGCATAGACGTCTGCACTAGGCACTAGCATCTGAGTGAATCTACCTCAGAATCTCATGAATCTTCCCCAGCCAAGGAGAATCATAAAACCATAAAACATAATTTTGAGAAATTACGAAAAAGAGTCGAAATGAAGCAAACACTTGTCTAAAATGTAGAAAGGAGAATGCAAGCGCTAAGATGGTTGTTAAATGTAGAGTGAAATTGTGAGAGTATGCAATTCTCGACGTTACATCAGGCTTCGACAGTCAGGTCGAAGTGATACCATTTGCACTTGAGCATAGGAATCGAAGAATCTCCAATCCTCAAAGTCTGAAAGAAATGCCAAAGAAACTATTGGTCTTCAGTTATTGGGTCGTTGCTATTCCACCCTCTACTAAACAAGAGAAAAGAAGGATTCTTGGTCCCACGATCTCGCAATCCTACAAGACTTGGAAGAATTACTTATTGGGGATTGGGGATTAGGGACACCACGAACCATTGAACCAATCACGTAGCAGAAGAAAAAATACCTCCTCGACGCCGTGATCATGAATCAAAAAGCAATGTAAAATATTGGGGATTGAAAATGCCATGGAAAGTATGTCGTTCGAGCAAAAGAGAATGAGAATGATTGATAGCTCGATCCTGAAAGACTTAGATGAATAACAAGTTACCAAGGTGGGGGTCGAAGCCAATAAGGAAAGCATGCAGGTATGAGAAACTCCAAAACTTTGACCAAAGCACAAGGCTAAGTGAACAACTACAAAACAACCTAGGCATAAACTTTTATGGACTTTCTTGGCACTTTGACACATTGGGAACCCAGTTAAGTTATCTCAGATCGTGTATTAGCAGTGGGTGAAGGATTTTTTAGGCAATAGAGGTACAAACATGGGACCATTTTACAAATTTTGAGGTGAGTGCCAACATTGGCTCTAGTTGGGGATGTGTGCTTGTTGTAGGCACAACAAGAATCTAGTTATCTCTGGGGGTAGACCAAAAGTCCAAAAAGGGATGAGGAGGGAGGAGAAACAAAAGCAAGCCAATATGTATAGGGAAAAACAACAACATAGAGACTATGTACAAAAATAGTTACAACCAATGACATGTAAGCACAAGGGAGAGGATGTAAGGCCGCAACACACCTCAAGCATTTGTAGGTCAAACCCTGTAGAAGAGATCCACGATACCAGGCCATGTAAAAACTTATGCATCCTACTTGCCCTTGTCAAACACAATCCTATTGAAGGAGCTAATCTACCTCAAACCATGGTTGTACTGATCACCCCACAACAATAATAAAAACACCTTGCATGCATGCACATGCCATCTGTTAAGGCCAAGAGGACCATACTGGATCTAAACATGAAGCTCTTCCTCCTACCAATCATGGTCAACAATCCCATCAAGATGCATGGGAAAGAAGAAACTCCCACATCCCAAGCCAACCACATCCATTTAATTGCTAGCACCCTGAAATGGGTCAAGATGAAAACTAAAAGTCTTAAGCTCATACACATCTGAAACAAATTCTTGACCCATACTATAATCAACACAAAAGACCACATCCTCTTGTACCATAAAGTAGAAAGTCTCAAAGTAGGAATTCAACTATGTTGAGCAACAAGATTATGATTTTGGTGTTCATAGGCACACTGCAACTCAACATCATCCTCACCTATATGTTGGAGTTGTTGAAGATGGTGGATCAACTGGACGAATGGAGGCACCGAATCTGCAAGATTACATGCAATGTAAAGCATGAAGAATAAGAATAAATGATCTTCAATGTTATTCACAAAGTGATAAATTTACAATAGAAATGAGATGTACATATAGAATGAGGAGTTTGAAACTTTGAAGGAGTCTACTCATGCACTCAAGTGCAAAGTGGTGAGTATGTTTCTCCAAGTGGAGAAAGAGGAGTGCCACATGACTTAGAAGAGTTTGACCAACTCTCTAAGTGACACATCGCCACATAAGGTGGCTTAATACAAAGTGTAGAATAATAATATAATTAAATAATATTTCTACACTAACACCCCCCTTTAAGCACAACTTAGGTGGACACAATAAAGATGGGTCCCAATAACTAGGCCTGATCAGGTACCCTTATACAATAAAAATCTCTCATGAAGTGAAGATAAGGTAGAAAACCCTGTGGGAAAAAAACTACCCTCCAAAAAAGAGAAAAGTGAAAAATTGCATGCCATGGGGATACAATGAAGTCCCTCTTTGAAGATTCTCTCGAAGCCTTCTGTGAAGCAACTCTTGAAATCTATAGAAGCAAAAGAATTGATTTCAATCTTCTGCTGCAATGAATTTGGAAGCTGCTTGTGTACAATAGGAGCATTTTCAATCTTTCTTTGTCTTGTTTTGGAATTTGTGGTTTTTACTCGCTCTGTATTTCTACATCCTTGTGTCTCTCATCTTTGTTGAAACAAAGATGGAGTATTGAGGAGCCAATTTAGAAAGTGTTGATAAAATGAGTTGGTCATCTTTCTTTTGTATCCCACATTCTTTGAGTTGCAACCTCATTGAGTTAAATTATGTGACATAATCCTCTATAGTATTAGAGTCTCTTGGACTTATACTTATGAGGTCTTTCCTAGCTCATGACTTCTTTGTTCATTGACCTTCCCAAAGAGCTATACAGACCTCATTGGGTGTTTTCAAGGTCGTAATATGAATATAGGTTCTTGGAGTAAGACTTGATCACACTTATAAAACTATGTAGATGATATTTATGTTGCAGACTTAGATAGCTCGAAAGAAAAAATGAGAAATATAGGAGTGCTTAAAACAACTCAATAAAACCCTTCCTTGACTATTTTGATCCCCCCTTTGATTTGTTTTGGTGGCACTTTATATCTTAGTGCATATATGTAGTACAAATGGAGACAAAAAGGGCACTTTATAACATAGTGCAAATTGTCACCAATGGATAAAGCATGAAAAAACAAGCACTTGTTAAAAATGGAACTCAATTTCGAGTTACCATTTGAAAGTTATGGCACTTTTCAATTTTTATGCTTATACAAGTTTGCATATAAAAAAATACCCGCCTACAAAATTTGAGAGAGAAATAGAGAGGAATTTAAGAAAATAGGAAATATTTAGCCGTAATTTCAAATAGTGATTTTCCCTTTTAATTGAGTTTGAATTTGACGACCTTCACCTTCGCCTTCACTTCTACATGCATGCTAAATGTGGAGTTGCAGGCTGATTGATAGGACAAATTCCTTGTAAGTCTGCCTATTTGCAGAGAGAATTTGCTCGTGAGGGACATCTTTAGAATGAATGAATGGTAGTGGTGCCCCTTTTTTATACAGGCCTAATGGAAATAGGATGGGTGTCTCCATCAATAAGTAGAGTAGAATAGAGTAGGTTTCTTTTCTACAAATAAGTGATTTGCACATGCTATGTCTTCTTCTTTAAAGCTCAAAAACATGCATTTCTCTATAAAAGTTGCTACTCCCAAGAGCTTTTGCAGATTTATTTAGGAATTTGAAGACATTTTGGATCTCTCCATAGCTATCCATGGGCTCTATTTTCACCATTAGAACATTTTGGATCTCTCTAGAGCTGCCAAGGGAGAAAAAATAGTTATCTCTAGATAGCTCCGGATAAGCTCTGAATAGCTCAGGATAAACTCATAACTGACCATGGAGAAAAGATAGCTAGCTCTGGATAGCTCTGGAGTAACTCAAAATATCTTTAGAGCATCTCCAGTACATCTCTAGAAGCAATTACAATAAAGGTGAAAAGATTGGCTCCAGAATCTCAGTATGAGTTGCAGGAGGACCTGCAACATTTTAGGTGTGGGGGAGATGATGAGACAATAAATCCTTTCATTTATTAGCTAAATAAAATCATGTATTTTGCTTAATTAGTGTCATTGCATGTATTAATGCTATTACATGGTTTGCCTTGTAATCAACAATTAGTAGTTTAAAGAATAAATTCTTTCAATTTGAAATGTCAGAAAACTTCCAGAAAGAAGCATTAAAAGAGGAAGTTTAAAAACATAGTTTTAGTAAAATGGTGATATCTCCCTTGTTTCTCAATGAAATCTATAATTTCAAAATGATTTGGAAAGTTGGGAATGAGGAAAATAAAACCCAGAAACTGTTTGAAGAGATTCAACAAAATAAACGTGCAGTTCATGACTAAATTTGACTAAAATAAAAGTGACATGAAAGAAGGTAGCGAAATTAGAGGAAAAAGATTTAGTTTTCCCCCCAAGAATAGGATCTCAAATCCACATGCTTGGTAGATTGATTGAGAATAAGAATTCTATAAATTCATTGTAATCAAGGAATCAAATGGGGAGAGTTTTATGAAATAATATAGTTCAATATTTTAGCAGTAGTAGTTGTTTGTAGTTTCATTTCTTGGTAGTCACTTCATTTCCAATTCTTTACATTTATAGTATTTCCCTTCACAAGCTTCTTAGGATAGATTTGATTCTAGAAATTTCATTTACAAGATCTTAGGTTAGATTTGATTGCAGCAATTTATTTGATGCATTTCCTTTCAATTTTGTTTGTAGAAAAAGAATGTCATGCAAATATTTTCTTATCCCTCTTGCATATCACCATGGACACTGCCCTGGTTTGACATTTTTAATTAAATGATGAGGACTGTAGTGACCCTCATCAGCATGCTTTCATTTGACAGGTCGTGAGCCCTTTGAGTAGGTTGCGAGCCTTTTGATGGCTGTGGACCCTTGTGTTGGGTTGCGTGCTTTCTGATGCAAGGCTATGTGCCTTTTGATGTAGTCATGGGCCCTTTTTGCTAGGAAAGAGACTATGCTCACCTTCACACTGGTCTTTTCACACACTTCCAACACAAAATAGGGGCATATCCTCTACAAAATCATCCTTACTAATAATAGGCCAGCTTTACAATGGCGACCAAACCCTCACATAGAACAAATGCAACTTGCATGCAATGACAAACTCACAGTATACTTTGAACCATCAAACAAACCAAACATGGCTTTGATACCATGTTGAAGATGGTGGATCAATTGGACGAATTGAGGCACTGAATCTGCAATATTACATGCAACGCAAAGCACAAAGAATGAGAATAAATGATCTTGATTGTTATTCACAAAGACATAAATTTACAATAGAAATGAGATGTACATATAGAGTGAGGAGTTCAAAACTTAGGAGTCGACTCATGCACTTAATTGCAAAGTGGCGAGTATGTTTCTCCAAGTGGAGAAAGAGGAGCACCACATGACTTAGAAGAGTTTGACCAACTCTCTAAGTGACACATTGCCACATAAGGTGGCTTAATACAAAGTGTAGAATAATAATATAATTAAATAATATTTCTACACTAACAGGACCCACTTGAATGACTTAAGATCAGGCACATCACCATTATCCAAAGTAGTAGAAGTTGCATCTGTGTCACAAAGGAAAACTTCATAATCAACATTATTCACATCAAACCATTGGGCAACTACCAACATACGCCATTCTCACACATGCTGATATCTCGTTCCACACTTGGATTAGAGACTTGATCCATATCTTCATCATCATCAGCAGCATAAGAATCATACTAAGGCATTTTAAATGATGGACTGTATCCATCCCATTGCTTCTCTATTTCAATATCATCAGGGCAACTTGGTACATCAAAAGTGCTACTACAAACAAACACAAGATTATTCCCTTCCTCATCAACACAAGGAGCTACACATGCAGCCTGCATAACCATGTCAACACCAGAGCATGCACCATGGAGATCATAAATACTAAAGTCAACATTTGTTGAATCATCTAAATGAAACTAATCAGTACATAAATCATCAGTAAAGGAACAATAGGTCTAAAAAATATCACTCGAGAAGCATGAGATGCCTCAACCTCTATACAAGCATCCATTGCACTATCAGACTCATCACTATCATCTGAGACAAAACCTGAGAGTTCATCAAATAAAAAATCATCACTGTTATCATTCCCATGGATTGAACCACCCAAATGCAAGTAAGTGCATATGTTGTCCACATCCCTTGAGCTATTCTCACAAGGCGTTGCATCACAAACCTCTACCTTCTTCACCATACCATCAAACTAATCCCACATAGTGTATCCATTACCAATGCCATCAACCACAAAAGGCCCTCATAGCGAAACTGTAATATGTCATCTCACACATTACCCATAATTAACCATCTTAATTAGCATCAAGAATAAACCATGAGTAACTTAACCATTGTTAAGCAGGAAATACATCAATTTTATAATCAAATTAAACATGCATATCTTTTCCGGATATTCCAAAATTGAAATTTACAACAGATCAAGAAATAACATATTAGTGAATCATTTTAACTATACAAATACAAAGCTATGCTTATAACATCATTGATAAGATTATACATAATAACTGACTATCAAGTCATATAAAGAATGCACTGTATCTGGAACTTTGACATTTATCTTCATAACTCTCGACTTGTCTTCTGCTTGGGAAGGAGAGCATCACCTGAGTGCTTTTCCTCCAACCACAGATTGGCGGTCCCCCGCACAACTTCCTACATGGAAGCGACCCTACCCTTCATGGAGGGTATAGACATAAGGAATCGTTAGGTTTGCCATTTGAGTATCTGGTGTTGTGTCTTTCATAATGTCTCACGGTCATACAACTATAGATCCACTCTAACTATGTATGACACTGCTGGACACATTATGCCATCTGGAGCACAGTGGATTGACTAATGCATGTAGAGATAGATGCATTACTTTGGCCAAAGATTTATATACATATACATTTCACAATGAACGTAGTTGTATGTCCACCACCTCAACTCGACTTAGAAGTTGTCTCATCCTGTAGTGTTCAAAATTTCATCTTTCTAGGTTTTGATAAAGATGGGTCTTTCTCCCAGAGTCCATCTATCTTGGACTTAACTTGATCCAAGATTGCATCATAACTTATCTTACGATGTTTGGTAATAGGGAATTTGTGACTCCACGTCACCCCTTTCCCATGTTTGCTTTTGCAATTTCATAGTTTTAGTTTACATGACCAATCTTAGTCTAGTTTACTAGGCTTTCCTAGTTTCAGGTTTTCACCATATCACATCCACTATACTTAAACCATTATAGGCTTCAAGTAGTCAATATGAACATATACCTTTACTCAAGGGTTTTCAAAAGGGTTCTTACCACCCTATACTTCATCACGAAGCATGGCCATTGAAAAAGAAACAAAACATATAATATTTTCATTTAAGGGTTTAATCCCTTAACCAACAAGGTAGACATGCATTTAATACAACCTTCTACATAGTTATCTATATCCATGGGTTATCCATTTATAGGTATTAAAAGTCTTTATATCTTTCCTTAGTCAAGACTATGTTGAAGGCATGGGATTATTATCATATACATAGATAAACCAATACAATACTCCACGACCCACATGCCTCTATGGCCACCATGGAGTGGTGCAGTCGATAACATCAACTCACAATAGTTTTTAGCACATTATACAGACTAGGCCATTGACCTCACTATTATTTTGTTCTCTTTTAAGAGAACCAAGGCTTGCAGCCTGCATGCATAGATACTACTATTGTGCCAAGGCTCTTGGTCGACATACTCAAACTGTTTCATTACTGACAAAAGTTATACATAAAGAAACACAGCCATTCCAATGTTTCAGCTCAACAAGTCATGACAAGTTTGATTTATAGCTATCACATGGATAGTATGGTGCTTCCACATAGTCGACCATAATCTTTTATATATATGAAATGTTATCATAGAAAGAAGAAGCACTGAATGTGCTCTTCGCCATTACGGCCTTCAACTTAAAAGAAATGATATCAATAATAAATCATAACATTACAAACTCACGGCCTATAGGCCTTTTCAAAACATAGCTTATATAAGTTTTCAAAATGGCCATCGATTAACTATTGAATGACCTGCAAATAGTAATATATAATAATGCATTTACTCATGACTGTATTACACAATCATACTTGTGTATTAGCTCATAGCCGACACAAGGTATCAAGTAATACACCACTGTAGATAGTTTTTGCTCCTCCTGAGAGATTTCCTATTCTATCCTCAAGTCTGTGTTTTTCTCCCCGCAAGAGACAACTCTCGCAACTCAAGAATAATACCCCCCAAAAAAAACTTCTTACTATCTCCGAAAGCCTTCATACAAGACTCTCTCCCATGCAAAGATTTCCACTACGCCTATCCCCGCCACCTTCTCACAAAAGGTGGCAGGTTGGTTGGCATGGCCGCCAACTCACAGGTTCTCACTTGGCTCCACCTGAGCCTTACCTTCCATTTGGAAGTAACACAAAAAGGATTATCTTGGCTTAGCTCGCCACAGTCCCCACTCACTCCACATTTTGTGGTTCGTGAGGTGGTGGTTTACAAGGGTTCTCAACATGATATAAAATAATAATAATAATACTTGACCACTATAAGTGGTTCGATAAGCAATTATGCTTAACACAACATCAATTACATTTAAAATGATGTATTGGCAAAATCACGATAGCTTATCTATTAATAAAGTTATATCAACAAGGTAGTATTACCAATATGTGAATATGGGGTCGAGTTCTCTCCCCCTCTTCACCTTTCTCAACCATAAATAAAATAATTAAACTATAATCTCAAAATATAAAGAGATAGATATGTGAAAAGGAAGACTCCGACAAAACAACTAGGTTTACTATTGACCGTAAAAATGATTTGAACACATATCAAGTTGAAACAACAAATACAACTTTGGGAAACTTAAAAAAAAATGTTAATTCGATGTGGTCGAATTTGAAAATGACTTAAACAGGGAAAATGACTTAAACTCACCCTATCTTTGCATGAGTTCACATAGTTCAACCCCGATACTCAGATGACAATCTAATCTTTTCCAAACATCTATCTCCTCCTCCTGGATGATACTCTCCTTCTGTCCTTGGAGGGAAATTCTTTTCCTGATTATACTCACAACCATATAACCATGATTATTGTATCATCATTTGATTCACAAAACAAAAATAATCTTATCAACATATAATCTCATGTCTAACTAATTTTAATCAATATTCATATAATCAATTATTCTATTTGATATTTTCCACAAACATCAAATCTTTAAACTATGATTAATCATCCTATTTACCACACAAAAACAAGATTAAACTAAATCATAATTTGGGGATGTAACATAAGCCCAATGTTTGCACCATTATCTATATCAGATTGATTATCATTGAGTGCCACATCATTGCTATATTTGACTTCAAGTTAGGAATCAGAAGGCAAAGCAACATCACCATCATTTGCAAGGGATAATCTATCTAATTGAAGATAGGTGGCCACAATATCTTTGCTTTCAACATAACTATCATATGATGTTGCCTCACATGGTTCCCCTTTTTTGACAACACATTTAACCTGTTCAACTATATTGTTATCCACAATAGCTAGTTCATTCCTTACAACATTTTTGTTTGGGGCAACAACTTTGCAATACATTCATTTCTTATTGTCTCAAGGACTTCAAGACATTGATAAGCCTACAACAAGGTCGTAATCTTCAAATCATACAATATCATACTCGAACCAATCTCATATGCTTCAAAAAACATATAAATGCAGGTTGGAATAGAAGGTTTAAGAACATCTAGGATTCTTGACAAAGCAAATGAAAATTGGTGACTAAGGTCCCTACAAGACTCCCCTCTTGCCTTTTGATATTTTCAATTTCAAGGGCATAGGAAGAATAAGGAGCCACACCAAGTGTACACCACTCCTCATAGGCATGAATCAAATTGTCCCAAGAAGAAAATTAGTAGTTTGAAAAAATCCACAACCACTTCTTTACATCCTTATCTAGAGTCTTAAGAAAGAACCTCATCTACATGTCCTCATCTTGAAAATGAAAAATTTCCATGAATTCAGCAATCTCTTGAACATGTGATTCCCCTTGAGAAAGGTCTAACTCATCAAATATGGGTATTTGTGAGTAGATATCCATTGTTGTGCATTCAAATCCATTATCTACCCATGCCAAATCTAATTTCTCATATACATCACAACATGGAATGTTAGAATGCCTAATTCTTTGAGGCTTGGTGACAAAGCATTTCATTGGGGTATGTAGGGAGTTAAAATGCAGGTTAGATTGTAAATTGGACTCTAGCATTATAAATTGGTTTTCAATTTCATTTTTTTGTCTAATAAGTTCATCATGATGGTGAATGGATGCATGACCATGAGAATAAGTTGGTGATGAAGTATGACTACTAAGGCTGGAAAATGAAGTATCACTAAAGTAACTTGAGTCATACTCATATGTGTAATCCCTAGGACATGAGTAATAATATGGAGAATGAGCATAGGTTTCTCTATCGACATATTCAGACCTAAAAGCCATGATTTGAAACTCATAACCTGCTAAAATAGAATTACATCTTCTAAACAATTCCTTTATTTTTTAAACCTTGCCACAAGTGGAGAAAGAAGAAATAAATTTTAAGTAAAATTATCAATTTTTGCAGCAACTTGAAAGATTTGTTGCACCATTAAAAGGCACACACTAGTAGTAGAAAATATGATTTGTAAACAACAGATTTGCCACCTCTTCCAAAGAGGAATACCTTGAAGCAGGGTGGATCTCCAAGGCTACAAATATGTCTGGGTGCAGTTCACCAACAGAGTTTCCAAATTAATAACAACCCAACAATAAATCTTCCCTGGCAACGACACCATTTTGTTGGTGCTCAAACATGCAGCTCCACAAATACTAAAGGCTCAACACCAAAACCTAATGCTAGGGATATGTTGTGCTTAGGCAATGGGTAAGACTTATGATTAGACAATAGCATGAATGGACCACTCGCTATGAGTGGCTAAACTCACCTTTGTCTTTAAGTCTATTGGACTAAGGGGGTGTTCCCTGAGGTCTTAATCACATGACAATTAAAGAGAAATAAAACAATTTAGCTCAAGGCCCTTAAGCAACCATATCGAATGTGTTATGGATCCCAAAATATGTCACTAAATTCATGTCAACACTAGTTGCATATAGACCTAAAGACCTCAAACAAGCAAAATAAAATTCACTTACCCTACACCTTTAGATGACATCTATACTATGTTTCCCCAGCAGATGAATCCACTTAACATTGCTTACATAGGGATAAGAGGGAAGAACAAATATGCATGATTAAAGAGTAAGGGAGAGATCAAATAATTTTAAAAGATTGTTGTTCCTTCACCAACCAGACTGGTGCCTACTCCATCGGGCAACAAAGTCATGGAATTGCAAGAAGGAAAGAAATGTAGAAATGAAAACATAAATGGAGTCTTATACACATCTTCATACAATACATATATCTCACCTCATATAATGGACATTCTTAGTAATCCTAGCAATACAACAAAAACCCACATGAAACAGAGAGAAATAGCATCACAAACCATTGCAATGAATTAAAGCACCGTCACATACTTCTCTAACCTTTGTTACATTCATACCAGCAAATGTGGCAAGAGAAGATGAATAACTAGGTTCAAACACCCTTATGAATGATTACAAACTGATTTTGAGACATCCATTACATGCATGTCCTTAAATCACCTTCTAATGCTTAACATAATGCACATTTTCCCCTTATAAACCAGACTACATCGTTTGATGCCCTAGAATAGTAAAGAGACATACAATCATGAAATTGGTTCAACAACCAACCCCCTTTCCATCTTTCAAACATGTATATATAGAATTAAGATTCAAAGTAGCAACCTAGACATGAATTTGGAGTGGTCAACATGTTTGTAGGGTGGACATGCTGCTTGCATCACTATCACATGGGTTGTGCCAAAAAACCACATGGATTTGGAGTGTTCACCCATGCCTCATTATAAAAATTCATTAATGGCGAGGGTACAATAGAATCTAGGCATGAAAAACCCACCTACCCCTCCACCAGGCTCTAGAATGAGCATTAATGGCACCCTGGAGGGTCATTAAAATGTCCCGTTGTGAAATGAGCAATAGATGAACAAGGAAGGCAAAATTGTTGGGTCTTGATAAATCAGGCTTCCATCAAATATGCTGCTTCTTTATCAGGGGTAGAAGAATCCTCGCAACTCTGAAAAGTGTGTGAGAAGGGCCAGACCATTGGGGTTCGACAACTGGGCCATTTCCAAACCAACATCTTTTGAGAAAACAAACAAGCACCATCCCGAACTCTAAAGTCTGCAAACAAAGGGAACACTTATCGGGCTTTGACAATTGGGCTAAAGTCATACCATTTGCACCTGAGCATAGGAACCGAAGAATCCTCGATCCTCAAAGTTTGAAAGAAATGCATAAGATCTTATCGGGTTTTGACGATCCAGTCGTTGCCATTCCACCTTCCATTGAACAAGAGAAAAGAAGGATTCTCGATCTTGCGATCCTACAAGACTTGGAATAATTAGTTATCAGGGATCAAGGATTAAGGACAATGCAAACCATCGAACCAATTTCCAAGTAGAAGAAAAAAAACCTCCTCGACGTCGCAATCTCAAAATAGAAAGCAATGTAAAACATCAGGAATCGCAGATCGAGAATGCCACTAAAAGTATCCCACTTGAGCAAAGGAGAATGAGACAACCAATTGCCCAATCTTGAAAGACTTAGATGAATAACAAGTTACCAAGGTGGGAGTTGGAGCTAAAAAGGAAAGTATGCAAGTATGGGAAACTTTGAAACTCTGACCAAAGCACAAGGCTAAGGGAACAACCAAAAACAACCAAGGCTTAAAATTTTATGGACTTTCTTGGCACTTTGACGCATTGTGAACCAATTTAGGTTATCTCAGATCACTTATCAATAGTGGGTGAAGGAGTTTTTAGGCAACATATAGGCATAAGCATGGGATCCTTTTATAGATTTTGAGGTGCATGCCAACAGGTGTGAACCAAAAATGACTATTTATTCATCTAATTTCTTGCCTTGTGAAGTAGTTACAACCATTCCACATAACTTTATCATGTATGAATATTAGACACCTCTCCTAAGTTTAATGTCATTATACATGAGTGCAACATTTAAGAAGTTTATTAAAACTTAGATAAAAATGATTCATTTTATTTAAATCCATATGTTAAATCCCTCAACCTCTTGCCCCTATCATAGAAAACTCCTACAAAGAGCAAAATAAGGATGATGAGATTCATGGTCACACATTCTCCTACCATGATAATAAGTAGTTTGAGAAAGATCCTATCAAATTAACAAGTTGAGACATTAAAATCAATGTCTGCATTTGTTGAAATTATGTTAAACCATGATATGCAAGCTATAGGTTTACCAAGGACACTAGTTGTCATTGCTCTCACATGTATGTGTGCAAGTGAATTAAAACATAATTTGTGATGGAGAACAAAAGGATTAGGTCAAGGTTGTTTGATCGAAGAAGGTCTAATGAAGAGAAAAATGTAAGAAGAAGAAATGAGAAAAAATTGACTTGAGAAGGATTGGTTCAACATAGTCAAGAAGAACATGTTGAAATTATTGATGAACAAGAAGAAAATGTTGAGTCTAAACAGATTCAAGAAGAAAATGTTACAGGGTAGAAAAAATTGTGACCGAGGAGAAAATTGATGAGAGAAATTTGACTTTAGAAGGATTGGTTCAACATAGTCAAGAAGAACATGTTTAAATTATTGATGAACAAGAAGAAAATGTTGAGTCTGAACAAATTCAAGAAGAAATTGTTACAGGGGTAGAAAAGAATGTGACTGAGGAGAAAATTGATGATACTTTTTCGTGATATGAAAAATCTAGTGGATTTGGATGAAAATGTTCTTTTTAGTAAGATTTCACCTGAGGACATGTTACCTGAAAGTACAATAAAATTGCATTCTAAAATAATTTGGGATGAATTTTTTGAAGAAAAATATCTAATTGGAAGAGCACAATTATGTTGTAAGTAATTTAGATGAAAAAAATGGCTCCTATTTTGGAGTTGCTAGGGGTTGATAATAGGAAGAAATTTTTTAACAAAATAAATAATAATTAAAAACTTGCAAGAAGCATTGAACTCTATTCAAGTAGGAGTCGAACAAGTGATTTAAGTACTTCACACAGGGCACTGATGACTATAATTTCAAGCAAAAAATTATCACATATGAGACATGTGAAAGCAATTGGAAACTTACTGCATGTATCCAGAAGAACTATTCAAATATATATTGCAAAGAGAAACAAGCTAGATGAAAGCATAGAAAAATAATTGGGTAAATATTTGTAGGGTTCCCAAAAAAGATAGAATTCCAGAATATATGAAGAAAAAAGTGATTGAATATAGGATCAACTACTCCCGTGTTGCCTCTAATAAGAAGGACACTATACAAGTTACAAGTGAAGATGGTACAAAATATCCTCATCCAAAACATATTGTAGATACAACACAGTTAATTTTTTGAAGTATTCAAACAAGACTTTTCATAGGTGAATATTTCTCAAAGGGTGTTTGAAAAGTTACGTCCATGTTTTGTATGCATAAATAAAGTATATGAAACTTGTCAGAATCATGTTAAATTTCATCTATAGTTTTAGTCATACAAAAAATTTATGACAATAGTTCATCCAAATATTGTCATCCTCGCAAGTACAACACAATTTTTAAAGTCCAACACAATTTTTGAAGTCCATTTTATGTGAAAATTAGAAGGTTTAGATGAATTCAATGTAAAGTGTATTGAAAATGTATGTGTAAATTGTGGAAATTTGAAGAAGCTTGATCTAATTAATAATATTGATCTTTTAATTGAAATTCTATGGAAGAGATTTGAATATGAAAAATACACAACTATGTTAGGAGTTGACTCCAAAAAAAATGTTCTCACAGAAAGTGAATTGTCTTGCAATGAGTTTTTGAACAAATTTTATAGTATTGTATATCCATATATCCAACATTGTCATGGTGCAAGATGGTAGGCTAATCGGTTTCATGAGTCAAAGAATTGCTTTCCACAAGGTTGTATTCTTTCTATTGTGGATTTTGTCAAGAACTATACATTTAGTCCTCAAACTGAGATTCAAAGTCAATATTATCATTCAAAACAAATCACAATCTTCATACATGTGTTGTTATAGACATGTTAAGTTTCATGTGGATGGTGTACAAAGTAGCCCACATGAATGAAATATCATCAAAGAGGTTCATTTTTATATCAGTGATGATACTGATCATGACAGAAGCTATGTAGCCCATTGTTTTAGAATGTTTTTTGATGATTTGAGACAACATGGCATACATGCTTCAAATCATTGGATTTGGTTAAATGGATGTGTTGACTAGTGTTAAATTTAAATTTATTTCAAATTTTCTATTATTTATAACTTTTAAACAAAAAAATTATATATTGATAATCTTTACAATTTAATGGTTTTAATGTGTTTGTTTACTTTATATGATATTTCAAATCTGCAAAAGCATTTAATTGGTTAAGCCAACAACATATCAGATGTAACATAATTTTTTTTGGATTTTTTTTTAAAATGGACATGGAAAAGGTGAGCATGATGGAGTTGGTGTATGTGTGAAGTGTGTACTTCACTAACACGAGTTTTTTGATAACACCATACGTAGTGCAAGTGAAATTGTTGAGTGGTTCAAGACTCATTTTTGTACCCATGAAGGAAAAAGTGGCTCAATATGTACTAAATGTGCTATTTTTGGAAGTCAAATGTATTTAAAACATATTCGACTTTATTTGTACAGCACATGAATCTTGTAATTTTTGCATGCATTTATTTATGATTAGTACATGTACATGTTTTGAATACAAATTTAAATTTCCATGATTGTAGATATCGATTGCTTAAATCCTTATAATTGTCAAAAAAAATTCCATGATTGTGATGACTACGAGACATAGCCACTTACAATCCAATTGAGAGAAAAATCATGTTTTTGTGTTGAATGCATTGAGAACAATGTAATGTTCTATAATGTTAGAATATTATTGATGGATATGTTTTAGAATGTTATAATGTGATGTAGAAAAGAGAGACTAGCTCAACAGATCAAACTAGGTCAAACCCTCTTCTACAAAACATTCAGGCATAAACTAAGCTTGGCTAGTACCTTGGAAGGAGAGCTAAACTATAGGGGTCCTACGTTTTTTCTATTATAGTACTTAACCCAAATCCAATCACTCAAGCTAGGATCAAGACACAAAACCCTAGCTAACAAAGATTTGCATATAGAAGACCGTTAGTACCTGAAACCCAACAACCAAAATAATAGCAGAGACCATCAGATAATTCAGAAACCTTTCCTAGAGGTCATAAACCCCAAGATAAGGGCGCTTGGGTGCCCTAGTCCTGAATCAGGGTTTTTGGAAACTACAAACATTGTCAGGTTTGTACTAGCAAACTTTTTGTTTCTCCTGGATGTTACCTTTTGAAACCTGTTCGTCTAACTTGCACACACACAAGAAGGAAAATGGTTGGGTGCTAATTAGGAGCTTGCCTCAGCCAAGCCCCGTGAATGGTGTTTCCACCTCCATAATAGCAAAGAAGATTAATGTGAGTATCTGCCCTTGGAGGACAGAGGTAAATCCAAAGTAGAATGGAATACTAACACAAAGCATGTAGGAAGGAAGTCACCATGAGCATAGAAACCCTTATATGCTTGTAGATGATGTCTCAACTTGACTCAAGAAGTTGATGTAGCCTCCAAAGATCTTCACAAGACCTACAAGATGTTAGTGTTGCAACAATAATCCATAATAGAAAGCATGAAAGATAAAGAGAGTGTTACAGTACCAATATTCACTAGAGTTCTTATTAGAGGCCCGATATACAAATGAATAGAATAACTTACTTTTACATGCATTCTTGCTAGATTTCAAAGAATTAAACCACATAAGGCCTCGATGTTAGGAATGCCTGGGAGGGCCCAAACCGAAAGGGGCACGAATTTCAGGAAGGGCTAAAGGAGGGTGTTGATATGCCCTAGACAACTGAGAGGGAGGGTGAATCAGTTGTCTCAAAAACTTAAACACTTCTGCAATTTAAACATCAATCACTTATCCACAATTATTATGATTTAGCAATGAATGCATGGAATTAGAAACTTAACCATAGATACAACATCAAACACAAGAGACACCAAATTTTACATGGAAAACCCCAAGGTGGGGAAAAACCATGGAGAAGATTATCTCTCAATATATATTGCAATCTTGAAATAATGATGTTTAGGCTTGGTCACTCCACGGGCCTAAACATATTGGCTCACTACCATGAACAACTAGGTCTAGCAGGCTCACTACCTCAACCCTAAACCTAGCAAGATTACAATAAGGGCTGTTAGACCCTACTGGTGGCTCACTACCATGATCAACATCTTCTTCATGTCCGTGATTGAATAACTCCTCTTCTCTACTCTGCCTCTACTTTGCTTTGTCTCTTCTCAACTCTACCTCTTCTCTGCTCTGCCTTTTGGACCTTTCTTATTATCTTTCCATTTTTGCTCAAGGACATCTTTTCCATGACTAAAATACAAGTATTTATACACTTCATCAAACTTGGAATGATCATCAGGGTTGGCATTACAATCAACCATTGGAACAATCTCTAAGGTCAGCATTACAAGCATTCACAAAATAGGTCCTAACCTATTATAATATTATGCAAAGGAAATGAAGTAAAGATGTATGCGGATCACACCATGCCTTAGCTGGGACTCAAACATGATCTTCCATACCACAACATGCTTCCATAATCTTCAAGGAATCTCTGCAATTATTGGAATTAACCAAGTCGGCTAAGACTGGTTACACATTACACTGTCTGGGAACAATCTTCAAACACGATCTCAATTCCTTAACGCAAACCAATATCAAGATAGGAACATGATTAGGAGACATCCACAAGCACGCTATAATCATTAGGAGCAATTGCACAAACCTTAACCACTTTATCCATAGGAATCTTCTCACTGGAACACATGAACTTCACTGTCTTCAACTGACATAAAAGAAAGATAGCTTGTAGACCACCAAAACATGAACCACTGCATTTGTAGGTACTAATCATCATCCTAGAATTCCCTCTAGAATTGCAGAGAAAAATACTTTATTGTGGAGGAATACGGAGCAAAACACTTTCTCCATGTCACCAGAGAATAATCAGAAAGAGGAGGCTTTACTCTAGTGAATGTAACTTTCTCACAACTTCACATTGGAGGCTCAAACTCAGGATTTAGCATCTTCAGACATCCCTTTAAATACCTTCCAATCCATAAACCAAGATCTTCATCTAGTAGGAGATGCGGAGTAGTCTACCGGACTGCTCTTTAGCATACAACTCTCTATCTATACTGCACTTCACTATAACTCACTTGATTCTTATAGAGAGGCCAATTTTTTCAATATCCTCAACACACAAGACTTCTAAACAAGTAATAGAATAGAACATAGTTGACACCAATGACAATAAATATATGTTGACATCAATGACAACATCGATTAGACACATACTTGTAACAATCTCCCCCTTTGTCATTGATGGCAACATATGATGTGAAAAACTGCAACAACCATCAAGACAAGATTCTCCCCCTTTCTCTTTACACACCTACACTCTTTGTCTATCTAAGTTTTTTCACATGAATTCTCTCCCCCTTTGACATCAATGGAAAAGGGCACATACTTGCAATCTTCTACTTATGAGCCAAACTCTTTCCATCTGACTACTTCCCCTTACTTGATGCTTTCTCTGACTGCAGCTTTTGGTCTTTCTCATGAACTTTTTCCTTATTTAGTTATTCAAATCTTGCTAGTATTTCCTTTGTTAGTAACACTGCAACACTTACTACTCTTTATTAGAAAATCATATTGGCATTATCTATCTTCTTCCTCTGGGAGATAACCTCATAATCCTCTTTGTCTTCAGTAGCAATCTTTGATTTCTGCTTGCACTGCTACACCTTTTTCTTTTTACTAGTATGAATACTCCCTCTTAGTGGTACACCTCAAACTATGTTTAGTTCACATTAGGACCTTCACATGCATATCTTATCTTTTCAGAGCCTTAGACTTGATGCAATCCAACTAAGATGTTCCATCTTTTATCAACTTTCATGACAACTTATGAGAACAATGCATTTCCATAGATCAACACTTATTTGTAGCTTTTCCCCTACAGCCTTCCCTAAACATCAATTATAGCTATCAATTCCCCATTAGTAGCCAAAATAATGTCTTCTTCACCTTGCCAAAATTCATGACTGGTCAGACCTATCCCTTAAGTGCATGTGTGACCAATTCATCTCACATCATAACTCCTAATGCAGACCATATGAGACTCTAGAATTCATGTCCAACATTCATCATTGACGTCTTAACATACTTTTAAAGCTGCAAAACAAAATATGCAACAATGGAGAAATGCAGACCCTTGTACTCTGGTGTTGCACACTGTCCTTGACTTATCTTTATTTATCAGAACTTGGACAATTCACAATGTGACTTCCCAGGAAATATGTTCACCAAGTCTTTATAAACAACATACCCAAACCATATATAATGATTTTCAACTGTAGAAGCATACTGATCCAATCTCCATTACTTACTTTGCATACTACTCATACTTAGTCTTTTAGGTTTCTCAACTGGAATTCTTTCAAGCTATCTGTCATATCATATCTTTGTGCCAGATCTCAGTACTGACTATCTAACTGGGGGATTTAGAATTTTCAATATGGCTCCCCCTAAGTCATAGTCCACAATTTACTTCCCGAAGGAAGTATTTGTTCTAGAGTCTGGTGCATACTCATCTCTTGCTTCATTTACTTCCTTCCTGACCCAAACCTTGTTCATCTCTTTTTCCACTGGTTTCCCCAGTTCTGATTGATTATCCTTCTTCATGTTCTTACTTCTACAGGATCTTGTAAAATTTTAGGCTTGTTGCAATTGAAGCACATAGTATTTTTCTGACCTTTGTTTCTTCCATTCGTCCTTGACCTGCATAGGTTGACCTTATGCCCAAAATCATTGCATGTATAACAATAGCCAATGAAGGATTCAATTGTCAACCATAGCCTTTTCTTACTTGACTTCTACACTCATTATCCCTATGTCCCATTTTATGGCATGCATAGCACCTAATAGAATTCTAACTTTCTTTACTTCTTCATTCAATAGCTTTATGACCAATTTTATTGCATGTGAAACACTGACTAGAGAATGATAGAACATTTTGATTCATCCCGATTCTACATCGAGTGGCCTTGTGACCAAACTTGTTATAGGAGTTACAATAACCTTTGAAGGATGGGTACCTTTGAGCATTTGGTTGCCTGATTGTCTGTTTCTTTGATCCTGAATCTGTTTGCTTTTGTCCTTTTCCTTAGTATTCTCTTCTTGACCTGCTTTGGAACCTTTATCTTTTTAAAGTCTCATGCTTTCTTTGTCTTCAATATTTTTTTGACTTGCCATTAGCCTATCATATCTAGCAACAACCACACTGAATTGATCCCATTGAGCCCATGCATGTTTTAGATCAGCTTTCAGATCCACAACTCCCTCTTCAAGCTTTATGCAACCTTTAGTTTTGTCTTTCAGATATTCCTTAATTTTTGCTTTTTTTTTCATTGTCCTCTTTTAGTTTTTGCTGAAGTTACCTGATTTTCTTTCTCAATTCTTTGATGTAATCATTTGCTTCCATTATATTTCCCTTTAAATCCATATTTTCTTCTTCTGATTTCTCAAGATTTTCAAGTGCAGTTTTGGAACTGTTATTGTCAATACTGGAAATCAAGCAAAGATTCATTCGATTTATAGCAGCTCTGTGTCCTTCCTCATCACACTTTGTTTTGTCACTGATGGTCTAGGATCCTTCTTGTGCTTCATTTTGCAGATTCTCATTGATTAAGTGAGAGTACTTTTGAATGTTCTCATTTACTTTGACATTTGTACTTTCAACGATCTTTCCCAATCTATTGTTGTAACATAGCTAAGCCCTGGTCCAAGATGAATAACCAATAAAAATGCCTTCCTCATACTTAGCATTGTCCTTTTCAATTTTAATGAGGCACTTGCTTCCAAAGATTTTGAAATATCTCATAGTGGGTATTGATCCATACCACAACTCAAAGGGAGTATTTACTTCTTTGGTTTTTATCTGGATTCTGTTTAATGTATAGATAGTGGTTTGAATTTCCTCCTTCCAAAATGTATCTGGTAGATTTGCTTCTTCCATCATTAATTTTTTAGTTTCTTGAATAGTTCTACTTGCTTCTTCCATTATCTTATTTTTTGCAGAGTTGTTTTTCTATCCCATAGGTTTCACAAAATATATTGAAATTATTGAAGGTGAGCTCTTCTTCTTTGCCAATTCTCAGACTTTTGATTTTCATGCTTAGCTCATTTTCAACCATTTCTTTAAAAACTTTGAGTGCATCTAGAATCTCTGATTTATCCTTTAAAAAACTGACCCAAGTCATTCTAGAAAAATCATCAATAAAAAACATAAAGTACCAATCATCATGGAGGCTTGGTATTCTTGTAGGACTACAAAAGCTTGTATGAATCAATTCCAATCATCCAATGGAGGATCTTTCTTTATCTTGTAATATTTTTCTTGACGGTCTTTGACATTTCCTGCAAGTGATATTGTTTGAGTAATCAATTTTTGGTAGGTTCTTCGCAACTTGAAGTAAGCTTGTTTTTATTAAGTCATCAAGATTTATATGACAAAGTCTTCTGTGCCAGACCCAGCTTTCATTGGTCTGAGATATGAACCCAAGAATGTTGCTTCTTCCAAGATGATAGAGATTCTCATCTATTCTTTTCCCAATTGCTATTGTAGCTCCAGACTTTTCTTCAATTTCAAGGGAATCATTCTCAAACACAAACTTGAAACCCTTTTTGCATAACTGTCCAACACTTAAGATATTTTTTTTCAAATTTTTTACATAAAGAACATCTTCAGAAATTTGTCTGTTGCCAAAATTTATTAACCCTATTCCGTAGATTTCAGTAGTGCAGTCATCTCCAAATGTAACTAGCCCTTCATCGCATCCTTCCAGACTTACAAACTTACCTTTGTCACCAGTCATATGGTTTGAGTAACTACTATCAATAACCCAACAGTCTTTACTTTGAGACATGACTTCATCACTAGTGCATACTTCAGAGCATCTTTGATGAATCACTTCCTTGGACAATTTTTCATTACTTATTAATGAGCATTCAGGTGTGATGATAAGTACCTATTTTCCTTTTGACTCCATTTAGGATCTCCTTCGAGTTGTTAGACTCTTTCCAAAGGAACTTGGCTCTGATACCAATTGTTGATATGCCCCAGACAATTGAGAGGGGGGGTGAATCAGTTGTCTCAAAAACTTAAACACTTCTGCAATTTAAACATCAATCACTTATCCACAATTATTATGATTTAACAATGAATGCATGAAATCATAAACTTAACAACAGATACAACATCAAACACAAGAGACACCTGATTTTACGTGGAAAACCCCAAGGTGGGGAAAAACCATAGAGATGATTAGCTCTCAATATATATTGCAAACTTGAAATAATGATGTTCAGGCTTGGTCACTCCACGAGCCTAAACATACTAGCTCACTGCCATGAAGAACAACCAGGTCTAGCAGGCTCATTGCCTCAACCCTAAACCTAGCAAGATTACAATAAGGGTTGTTAAACCGTATTGGCGGCTCACTACCATGATCAACATCTTCTTCATGTCTGTGATTGAATAACTCCTCTGCTCTGCCATGCCTCTACTCTGCTCTACCTCTTCTCAGATCTGCCTCTTCTCTACTCTGCCTTTTGGACCTTTCTTATTATCTTTCCATTTTCACTCAAGGACATCTTTTCTATGACTCAAATACAAGTATTTATACACTTCATCAACCTTGGAATGATCATCAAGGTTGGCATTACAATCATCAACCATTGGAACAATCTCCAAGGTCAGCATTACAAGTATTCACAAAGTAGGTCTTGACCTATTACAATATTATGCAAAGGAAATGCAGTAAAGATGTATGTGGATCACACCATGCCTTAGCTGGGACTCAAACATGATCTTCCATGCCACAACATGCTTCCACAATCTTCAATGAATCTCCACAATTACTGGAATTAACCAAGTCGGCTAAGACTGGTTACATGTTACACTGTCTGGGAACAATCTTCAAACATGATCTCAATTCCTTAACGTAGACCAATGTCAAGATAGGAACATGATTAGGAGACATCCACAAGCATGTTATAATCATCAGGAGCAACCATATGAACCTTAACCACTTTATCCATAGGAATCTTGTTATCGGAACACATGAACTTCACTGTCTTCAACTGACATAAAAGAAAGATAACTTGTAGACCACCAAAACATGAACCACTACATTTGTAGGCACTAATCATTATCCTAGACTTCCCTCTAGAACTATAGAGCAAAATACTTTATTGCGGAGGAATGCGGAGCAAAACACTTTCTCCCTGTCAACAGAGAATAATCAAAAAGAGCAGACTTTACTTTGGTGAATGTAACTTTCTCACAAATTCACACTGGAGGCTCAAACTCAAGATTTAACATCTTCAGACATCCCTTTAAATAACTTCCAATCTATAAACTAAGATCTTCATCCAGTAGGAGATGCTGAGCAGTCTACTGGATTGCTCTTCAACATACATCTCTCTGTCTATATTGAACTTCACTATAACTCACTTGATTCTTCCAGAGAGGCTAATTTTCTCAATATCCTCAACACACAAGGCTTCTAAACAAGTAATAGAATAGAACATAGTTGACACCAATGACAACAAAGATATGTTGACATCAATGACAACACCGATTAGGCACATACTTGCAATAGAGGGCCCAGGGTGCTTGGGCGCCCTAGTCCTTTATCCAGACACCTCCTGGAAAAGGGCACTTAGAACATACTTAGTCCTACCTTATTGTTCTTTTCTAAGTTTCGTGCATTGGGATCAAGTATTACATGCTTAATGCTTAAAAAGTATTAAAAAAGGTCCTAATAAATGAGTACAAATATTTGAGGCCCATCTAGGAGCTAAACTAAGGGTAAAATAGTAGTGTACACATTTTATGACGCTATATTAACCCCTACTTTAGTGTGGGTACAAACTTATGTTTGAACTCATACTAAAGGGATGGAGAAGACACAATTCAAACACGACAACATATAGGTCCTAGGATGAGACTAAAATTGAAGGGTGATCAATCCCCTAAGTTTAGGATTCAAGGAGTCTATGATGATTGGCATGCACAAAAGAGACACATAACATAATTCATTCACATACATGAAGCACATAGAAGACATGAGATATACACGAGGCATATGCAAGGCATAATTACAATGCATACATGCAATACACAAAGTATACACGAAGCATACACATATAAAACATAAAGTATACATAGAGTAAATATATGAAAACATAATGTGAAATACCTTGAGTCAATATGACAAAGGAGACCTCGATCAAAGTGATGTTTCAATCACCGTGCATCATTACTCAAGATACAATAAAGAAGAATGCTAAGGGGTTAGATAGAAAGTAGGAGAAGCAAGAGGATAAGTACAAACACATCAAACACACCATATGAAAAGGAAAGTGTTTCCACTCAAGGGAATACACCAAGCTACCTCTCACATAATATAATTCATTCACATACATGAAGTACGTAGAAGACATGAGATATACACGAGGCATATGCAAAGCATACACTTACGAAATTACAACGCATACATGCAATACACAAAGTATACATGAAGCATACACATATAAAACATAAAGTATACATAGAGTAAATATATGAAAACATAATGTGAAATACCTTGAGTCAATATGACAAAGGAGACCTCGATCAAAGTGATGTTTCAATCACCGTGCATCATTACTCAAGATACAATAAAGAAGAATGCTAAGGGGTTAGATAGAAAGTAGGAGAAGCAAGAGGATAAGTGCAAACACATCAAACACACCATATGAAAAGGAAAGTGTTTCCACTCAAGGGAATACACCAAGCTACGTCTCACATAACATAATTCATTCACATACATGAAGCACGTAGAAGACATGATATATACACGAGGCATATGCAAGGCATACACTTAAGAAATTACAACGCATACATGCAATACACAAAGTATACATGAAGCATACACATATAAAACATACAGTATACATAGAGTAAATATATGAAAACATAATGTGAAATACCTTGAGTCAATATGACAAAGGAGACCTTGATCAAAGTGATGTTTCAATCACTGTGCATCATTACTCAAGATACAATAAAGAAGAATGCTAAGGGGTTAGATAGAAAGTAGGAGAAGTAAGAGGATAAGTACAAACACATCAAACACACCATATGAAAAGGAAAGTGTTTCCACTCAAGGGAATACACCAAGCTACCTCTCACAAGAGGAATTTCACAGAGCCTTGTAGAATAAGAAGGTGAAATGACCTTACTACCAAACTCAAGTTGGTTGCGTAATCCTTCTCCCAGACCTACAAGGGAAGTCTTGTAGAATAAGAAGGCGAAGCAACCTTACTACCAATCTCAAGTTGGTGGTGCAACCCTTATCCCAAACATGCAAGGAACTTCAACTTAGGAGAAACAAGATGACTCAAGATATTGCTTCCAAGTTTCAACCTAGGAGAGAAAGATAGACTCAAGATCTTGTTTCTAAGCTTTCCATAATCCTTTCCAAGAGAGAGTAGATTAAGTAACTAAGATGATCAACAAGTGTTTAGATATAAAGAATAGGGTAAGGTTCATAGCCTGATGTATGCCCCCACCTTAAAGTGATTGCTAACTCCTTTTAGGAAGCAATTGTCTTTAAGGTAGAGTGAGAAAGAAGAAATGAACCAAGCATGAGAGCTTTAGAAAAGCACATGCTCACCTGAGATGTGTTTACAAAAAACTACATCATAGCAAGGGGCTACCCCAAGAAGAGGAAACCAAGGTGATGCTTATAGGCATGATACACAATGGATTGTCTAGTCATGGTATGATGCTGAGCATTGCTACAAGGTTCCACATGAATTGAAGAAAGACAAGGTGCTCTAGGGATTACATGAAGTATTGTGAGAAGTGCTAGAGCCAAACCTCATTCAAAGTTATTTAATTTTTTTATTCAAGAGTTGACTTCATTAGTGGAATGGCCAAGCGCTCGATGATATGCACAATATTGATTTAGATTACTATGTTTATGAATTTTGCTACGTTTAAGAGAATGAAGAGTGATTAAGCCATCTTTAAAAATACTTGACAATAAAAACTCTTGAGAAGATATAGAGGGAGTGGGAAGAAATCCTTTTTGATTAGATTCAACAAGAGACTTAACTGGAGTAGGCGGTCTTTGTATTTCTTGAGGTGCAGGCAATAACTATTTTTTATCTTTTTCTTGAGGACATGGTGGAGAGAATGCAGGAGAAGGCTGAAAACCCAAACACACTTTAGACAAGTACGGTGCTGGTTCCATAGGTACCTTAATTCCTTGTTCTTGTTGTCCTAACCCATTTCCTTTATATCCAAGTTTTGCAAGAATTTTGAATCCATGCCTATAATGCTTCGCTAAGACTAAAGGATGAAGAATGGTCATAAGGCCAGATTTGTTTTTAGAAGCATGGTTATACATTGAATATGAAGGATCATTAGTTTTTCTATCATGGTGAGGAGGGTCACACCTTGTTTCAACCATCTTATAGGGGTTGAAATCTAAAGAGACCACTTCATTACCATGACATGCATTATAATTAGATGAATCATGACATGATACCTTATCACAAGAAGCCACTATTCTTTTAGGAGAAGGTGGATGAGATCGTGTTGAAGAAATTGTATTTACCTTTGAGGTCTTAGGGTGTGAGGGTGGGATTTTATACTCACATGCAAAAGAGGGTGTAAAATCTAATGAACCCCAATCATCACCAAAAAATGCATTTGAAGGGCCAACACTATCTTAACCAAAACTATTGTTAGCAGCGAAGGGTAGTGTTGAAGAAGGGTTAGACTACGCAAGGGAGTTTGATGTCTCGCTTTTATTTTCAAGAAACTATCCAAAGTTGTGTCAGCTTTGATTGTACTTTATTTTAAAAAATGAACTTTATTGAACGCTGAAGGGTAGACAAGACCGCCCCCATGATATGAATCAACAGTCTACCAAGAAGAATATTGTATGAAAGAGTGTTAGGCATGACATGATAAGGGTAGGCAATGTCACAGGTCTAGCCTTAAGAGGTAAGGTAATAGTACCCAATGATTGCCTATTGACATTATCAAAGCCATGGACTGTTGTTTTATCTTGTTGGATTGAAGATTCATCAATGTTAAGTTTATGCAACAAATCTATTCCACAAACATTAAGACCAGATCCACCATCAATTATAATTTGCCTTATCCTCTTTTTATTGAAGAACACATATTTCATAAGAGGCTCATTTTGTTGTTGAATCTCTATAGGAGGTAGTTCCTGTTGTTTAAATAACATATTAGATGTTGTTGTGGGCATACAACTAAACATAGATGCTACATCACTCAGCTGAACAGTGGGTAGAACAATCACCTTTTGTAAAGCTTCTTAGAGCATTCCGTGGTATGTAGGTGATGCTTGTATTAATTCCCATCAAGAGATCTTTGCCGGAGTAGCGCGAAGCTGCTTGACAAGATCACAGTCTTTACCAGTATTCATAGGTTGGCGAGGTGCTTGAGGTAGGATAGGTTGACAAGGTGGAAGAGAGACTGGCACCTATGGTGCTTGTTATTATGGGTGTTATATGTGTGAGCAACCGCATCATAGTGAGATTGTTGCAACACACCTTGAACCGTAATCACTGGTTTGAAGCAAGTATTTGTATTAGGTGCCTCATGCACAAGAATTTTAGAAGCATTAGTATACTTATCCATTATCCCCTTAGTGGGTGGAATAAGTCTATTAATGATAATTGAATTAATATTATTTTTACTTCGATGAAGCTCAACATCCATACCTAAGGGATTTCATGTGAGAGACCTCTCCTCATCCGCTAATGCTTCATCTTTTGAAGGGGAAGCATTGGAATGAGAGGAGGGTATAGTGTTGATAAGGAAGTTGTTGATGATTGTATCTTTGGTGGTGTCCAAGGACTTTGAACATGCATCCAAAGGAGACATACCAAGGGTCTTCACATCCGTAGTGATATCCGAGGTACCTTAACATTCAATCAAAGGAGGAAGATTAAAGGTCTTCACATCCTTAGTGATGTCATGTCCTTAGTGATTTCCAATGTACTTGAATATTCAAGCAAAGGTGGAAGAACCTTAGGATGAGCCATAGGAACCTCATGTACTATGGTAGAAATAAGAGAAGACCTATCACCATCATCTTTCTCATGACTATTCATGAAGATGAATTTGGTTAGATCCTCTAATATTGAAGGGTACTCACCCATGAGGGTTATGAAGCTATCAAAATTAGACATGTAATCAAGGATTTCATATAAAGAGCCTTTAAAGACATCCATATCTAATACATAAGGATGCATATTAATGAATTTGTAAAAGTGCTCAATATCTTTGATACATGCATGTAAAGATACTAAAGAGAAATAACATGAAGATTCCATAATTAAGAAATATGCAATCAGATCTACTTATTAACCAAGTACCGCCAAGATGAGAATAATATATCAAATAGAGACCTACAAATGCAAGAGAAGTTGATGCAGCACACAGCATACACTCAATACAATTTTGCCATTAATCATGTGAGAGCCAAAGATTTGAAGGCTGGAACATAAAAAAACTTCTATTCATCAAATCCACTGCTACAATGAGAGAAAACTCTCTTATATCCAAGAAAACAAAAAAAAAAAAAAATTACCTTTTTTGGCAAATTTTGATAATTGTCAAATTTTGCCATTTTAGGTAATTTTACAATCATATCTTGAGAATCCAGTTTTTTCCTAAAATCTTCCTAAAACTAAGGTAGGATGAAATGCCAACTAATATTCTAAATTCAAAACATGAGTTTCGATTTATTACAAAACTAACTTTTTAAAAATCTAGAAAAAACACTAATTTGCCATTTTGAGGGCCAAGATGAAAGTTTCAAGCCCCAAAAAAGTGCCAAGACGAGGTCCAACCGACTAGGGTAGGTTGGGAAACCACTGGCCACCTCATAACGCATCCACCTATAAAATTTTGTAGAAAACCCACATCCGAGTCAAAAGTTATGACCTTTAAAAGTTCCTGCATCATTCTCCTTTGGTTGAAAAGAACACAGCTCCTGTAAGTGAGTATCTTCCAACTGCTGCCACTTGAATGGATCCAATTGCTGCACTTCCAACTTTGTAATCCATGTGCTATCTGTTGGTGGCAATCCTTTCCACTGTACTAAATACTTGTTGTACTGCCCTTGCCGAGTGTAGATAGTGTTCTTATTAAGAACCTGTGCAATCTTTTCCTTCTTATGGGGAATGTGGTGGTGCCATGCCACTTTTGGTTGACTATCTTCAGCATCATCCTCACCATGGAATGCATATAAATTAGAAACATTAAACACATGAGAAATATCAAGATCATCTGGTAAACTGACCTCATATGCATTATCATTGATCTTCTTTGTGATTTTGCAAGGACTAATTTTCCTGTACTTCAACTTGTGGTATGTTCTAGTAGGAAACTGCTCTTTTCTCAAATATACCATCACTAAGTCACCTTCATTGAATGTCTGATGTTGCCTACTAGCATCCATTATATTCTTGTACATCTCATTATTGTTCTGCAATTTCTATCTCACTTCTTTTTGCAACTGTTGAAGGTGTTCTACAAATGCTTCCCCATCATCACTGACCCTGTCTTTCATTGGTATCTGTACCAAATCTAGAACACCCTGAGGATTCCTGCTATACACAATCTGGAAAGGGGACTTTCCTATTGATCTATTAATAGAACTATTATAGGCAAATTCGGCCTGGGGTAATACCAAGTCCCATTGTTTTGGCTTTTCTCCAACAATACACCTCAACAAATTTCCCAGACTCTGATTGACTACCTCTATTTTCCCATCTGTTTGAGGATGATAGGCACTACTAAATTGTAACTTGGTCCCCATCTTCTTCCATAAAGTCCTCCAGAAATGACTGAGGAATTTGGTATCCCTATCAGAGGTAATAGTCTTTGGAACACCATGTAGTCGAACAACTTCTGAAAAAAAACAACTCTGCTACCCTCGTTGCATCATTAGTTTTCTTATAGGAAATAAAATGAACCATCTTGGAGAACCTATCAACAACTACAAAAATAGAGTCATTACCTTGTTGAGTATGTGGAAGTCCCAACACAAAGTCCATGCTCAAATCTATCCATGGTGCAGTTGGTACTGGTAATGGCATATACAACCCTGCATTTTGTGAATGTCCCTTAGCCACTTGATAGATCCTACACCTTGTTACATACCTAGTTATATCCCTTTTCATCTTTGGCTAGTAATATTTATCTTCTATCAAGGCTATTGTCTTGTCCTTGCCAAAATGTCTAGCCAACCCACTACTATGAAATTCTCTGAGAATGTTTTCCCTCATAGAGCCAGCTGGTATGCATAGTTGTTTTCCTTTAAATAGATACCCATCTTGCAGAAAATATTCACCCTTAAAGTGATCCAAGTTACCAGATATTGGTGCCTTCAATTGTTCCAATATCTCCCAAAAATCATCATCAGACTCATACAAATTTTTGATGGAATCAAAACCAATCACCTCAGTTTCCATTGTGGTCAAAAGTGCAACACGCCTACTTAACGCATTTGCAACTTGGTTTTGTTTTCCAGACTTATGCTTCAACACAAAATTGTAACCATGCAAGAAAGAGACCCACTTGGCATGCCTACTATTCAACTTTTTCTGTGTTCAAGTATCTCAATGCAATATAATCTGTAAACAATACAAACTCCTGGGGAACTAGATAATGTCTCCAATGCCTCAATGCTTGAACAATTGCATAAAATTCCAAATCATACGTAGAATAATTATTTCTTGCTTCATTTAGCTTTTCACTAAAGAAAGCTACAGGTTTTCCAGCTTGGCTAAGCACAACACTTATTCCCACATGGGAGGCATCACATTCTACTTCAAATACCTTATCAAAATTTGGCAATGCAAGTATAGGTGCTTCTGTTACCTTTTGCTTCAAGTACTTAAAGCTCTCCTTAGTATCCGTGGTCCATACAAACTCCCTTCCTTTGGTGCAATCTGTTATAGGGGCTACAATACTACTAAAATTTTGAATGAACTTTCGATAGAAAGTAGCCAAGCCATGAAAACTTTTTACCTCTGTGATGCTTCTTGGACTAGGCCATTCTAGAATTGCCCTGACCTTCTTTGGATCCATTCTGATACCATCTTTAGAAATGACAAAGCCTAAAAAAACCAAACTGTCCTGCATGAACCTACACTTCTTCAAATTGGTGTAGAGCTTCTCCTTTCTTAACACACCAAGGATGATCCTCAAGTGTTGTAAGTGCTCTTCTTTGCTATTACTAAATACCAAAATATCATCAAAATAAACTACCACAAACTTACCAATGTAAGGTCGTAGTATAGTGTTCATCAATCTCATAAATGTGCTAGGTGCATTTGATAACCCAAATGACATAACCATCCACTCATATAATCTGTCTCTAGTCTTAAAGGCTGTCTTGCATTCATCCCCTTCTCAGATCCAGATTTGGTGGTAGCCACTTCATTGGTCGATCTTGCTGAAATATTTGCCCCCTACAAGGACATCCATCATGTCCTCCATACGAGGTATAGGAAACTGATACTTGATGGTAATCTTATTAATTGTTCCACTATCAGTGCACATCCTCCATGTTCCATCTTTTTTGGGGGTCAACAATGCTGGTACAACACTTGGGCTCATGCTCTCTCTCACCAGACCTTTACTTATGAGTTCTGTTACTTGCTTATTCAACTCTGCATGTTGTGTTGGATTCATCCTATAAGCTGCTTGGTTGGGTAGAGTTGCTCCTAGAATCAAATCAATATGATGTTGAATATCTCTCTTTAGTGGTAGACCATCAAGTAATTCATCAGGCACAACATCAACAAATTATTTCAATAGCTCTGCTACTTCTGGGGGAACTAAAATGTCTTCCTCTTCACCTTTTTTCACTGCTAATGCATAACAACACCATGTCACCTTCATTTCTTTAACAAGATCTCTTTCAGACAACATGGTCTCACCTTTTCCTTCATCCTTGAGAGGCAACAAAATCACCTTAGAGCCATCTTTCCACAAGGTGTATGTGTTTTCTCTCCATCATGTATGACTTTTCTATCATACTGCCATGGCCTTCCCAATAACACATGACAGGAATCCATTGGGACAACATCACACCAAATCTCATCCTGGTAGATCTTCCATATGCTAAACTTAATTAGGCGTCTTTTATCAACAGTGACTTCATTTCCCTTTTTAAACCTTGCAATGTGGTACGGATGTGGATGTTTTTCAACATGTAAATTCAATTTGTCTACCATTTCTTTAGAAACCATATTTTCATAACTACCTCCATCAACAATAACTTGACATACCTTGCCACCCGAAGTGCATCCGGTTCTAAAGATATTGGTTCGAAGCCATGAACCATCAGAGCTTTTTTCTTGTGTTTTCTCCTTCTCTGGAATCACCATTGCTTTTCTCATCATGAGACTTTCTCCCACATCTAGTGGAACCTCTAGTTTCGTCCCTTTCACTTCATGCTGCGTTTGAATTAGGTTCACCCTAGGTTGCCCTCCTTGATTTCTTTCTTGCATGTTATAATTTGAGCATTCAAATGTCCTATGACCTTCTTCTCCACATCTGAAACAAGTGAAAGGCCTTCTCTGGTTTTCCCATCCTCTACTGCTACCATAACCTCTACCTCTTTGAAATCCCCTTCCTCATTCTTGATTTAGAGGATCTTGTTGAGTATCTACTTGTTTTTCCAATCCATGGGATGACTCTCCCCTACCATAATTTGAGCCTCCTCAAAATGGGGTTGATGTACCCCTTCTTCCTCCTCTATTCCTCTGATGGTATTGTCTGTTTTGTTTTTCTTCAGCCTTTAGAGCCAATTGGTAAGCTTCTTCCATACTGTTGAGTCGATGCATGCTTAATTCATCTTGAATAGAGAATTTCAGGCCATTCACATATCTAACAGCCATTTGTTCATCAGTTTCTTGATGCTCTATACGTATAGACAGCTTATAAAACTCATTTGTATAATCTTGCACAGAAGAGAGGTTTTGCTTTAAATTTTGATACCTACGAAAAAGGGTTTGCACATAATCTATGGGCAAATTTTTTTCTCTCAACTTCTCCATTTTATTCCATGTCCCAATCTTATCCTTGCCTTTCTTTGTTCATTCCTTTTGAAGATGATCCCACCAAATCATTACATGACCTTTAATTTGGTGCATGCGAATTTCACCTTCTTTTCCTCTGTCATGGATTTCCATTCAAAAAATTTTCTCATATCATTCAACCAGTCTATCAACTCCTCTAGTTTAAGACTACCTACATAATAGAAAACATCTACCTTGACCCCTTCATTTTTCCCTTCTGAAGCCCTGAGCATCCTCTCTTCAAAACTCATGCCTTCTAATTCTTCTTCCTCATGTTCTGTATCTTGATCTACACCTCCTTGACCTATCTCTTCATCAGATTAGTCTCCTCCTCTACCCAGTCTTTGGTTTCCCATCCGTGTTGTAAGTTATGCTACTTGCCTTTGTAGATTTTGCATTTCTCTATGCATCTTGGCAAGACCACCTCTTCCTCTTCCTCTCCCAGCCATCTTCCTACTCTGATACCAAATGATGCAGCACACAACATAAACTCAATACAATTTTGCCATTAATCATGTGAGAGCCAAAGATTTGAAGGCTAGAACATAAAAAAACTTCTATTCATCAACTCCGCTGCTACAATGAGAGAAAACTCTCTTATATCCAAGAAAACAAAAAAACAAAAAAATACCTTTTTTGGTAGATTTCGACAATTGTTAGATTTTGCCATTTTAGGTAATTTTACAATCATATCTTGAGAATCCAGTATTTTCCCAAAAGCTTCCTAAAACTAAGGTAGGATGAAATGCCAACTAATATTCTAAATTCGAAACACGAGTTTCGATTTATTACAAAAGCAACTTTTTAAAAATCTAGAAAAAAACACTAATTTGCCATTTTGAGGGCCAAGATGAAAGTTTCAAGCCCCAAAAAAGTGCCAAGATGAGGTCCAACCGACTAGGGTGGGTTGGAAAACCACTAGCCACCTCATAATGCATCCACCTGTAAAATTTCGTAGAAAACCCACATCCGAGTCAAAAGTTATGACCTCCGGAAGTCCTTGCATCAGAAGTGGGGTTTCCAAAAATTGTGATATTCTTGGTAACCACAACAACTAAGTCTTGCAAGTGTAGTATGTGAAGTATGTGCAAAAGGATTGCCTTAAATAATATAAACACTTAAATGCAACAATTAATTACAACACTTTGCTTTGAGAAAGATGCACTAAATGCAAGACTAGCTAGGGTTTTATCATCAAACCCTAGATTTTAAATGCTCACTTCTAGACCAATATTTTTTGATGCAAGCCTTTATGACATGATAAAGCAATGGAAAATCAGATTTTAAATGTTTTATAACAGCAGCAACATCTGACACAAGATTTTAATTACAAACCCAAAGTTGTGAATTCGACTAGGTTTTTAAAAAATGCAAGCTTTTCAACAAAAAACCCTAGCAAATGAGAGCTTCAAATGCAAGATGAAACACCATGAAATAATTAATCACAATCATATTTGATGCAAAAATCAGAGATTTAAATATTTCTATGATGATCTATACATATGCAATGAAAACAATGCACAAATATGCCTTTTTCTAAGCCGAAAATGCTTAAATTTTTCACTTTTTCAATGCAAAAGAAAGCCTTACAACTAGCATATCTATATTTAAAAACTATATCTAAAATACACCAAGAGATATCTCGAGAAGGATATCTCTCGACGTATTTTAGATATATTTTTTAAAATATAAATATGCTAGTATACCACTAATTGTAACCCTAACCCTAATTCTAACACTTGAGTTAGTGTTAGGGTTAGGGTTAGGATTGGGTCATTTCAAATGATTTCATTGGCACAATATTAATTCCCAAATTTATATTAATAGATAAAACCATTTGGTATGGAGTAACTATTTAAATACATCATTTGACATCATAAGCAAAACATATAGTTTAATTATTCCAATGCATGTACATTGTCACCCTAATACTTGTACACGTAAGAATAGTATTTGTCAACATAATATTCTTATCTATTTCTTTGCAAATACTCTTACCTTTCAAAATTACACAAATCATTCATATCATGGTTGTTTGATTTGAGTTCCACAAATCACTCATGTTTTGTTTGGATCTCTCTTAGACTTGTTTTAGGATCTTATTTTTTTAACCTCAAAATTACTCTTTTGGTTCAAACTTTTCTTATTTAAAATCCTAGTCTAAATATTTCCATAATTTGGGTGCATTTCATTCCAATTTGTAATCTATTTTATATTGTGTTGTCTAAATTTATACAACCCTAACCCTAACGTTCAAGCCAATACTAACCTTAATTGTAACCCCATCCCTAACCCTAATTCTAATCATATTTTTAACCCTAACTCTAACCTAAACCCTAACCCTAACCCTAATTCTAACCATAATTTTAACCCTAACCCTAAATCCAATTATAATTCTAATCTTGATTTTATCCCTAACCCTAATTCTTACCCCAATACTAGTTCAAACCCAAATTATAATTATAACCCTAACCCTAACCTTAATCCTGATAGTAATGTTAACCCTAACTCTAGTTCTAACCCTTACCCTAATTGTAACCCTAACCCTAATTCTACCCTTATATCTGTCCCTAGATAATATAATAGGTATGCTAGAATTATATATAATATAACCCTAACCCTAACCCTAATGTTAATCCTGATAGTAATTCTAGAGCTAAGCCTAATTCTAACCCCAACCCTAATAGTAACCATATTTATAACCCTAATTCTAACTTGAACATGAACCCTAACCCTAACCCTAATTGTAGGCCTAACTTCTAATTTGAACCCAAATTGTAACTATAACCCTAACCCTAACATTAATCCTAACAATAATTCTAACCCTAATTTTACCCCTATATCTACTTAACCCTAATTCTATTCCTAATTCCAACCTAATCCCAACCCTAATTCTAACCATAGTTCTATATATAAATATATATGTAAATGACCTTTGTTGTTTTATTGTAATTATAACCCTAACCCTAATGTTCACCCTAATTCTAACCCCAACCCTAACCCCGATTCTAATCATAGTTCTAATCTAAACCCTAACCCTAGTCCTAATTCTAACACAAATTCTAACGATAATCCTAACCCTAATTGTAACCATAACCCTAAATCCAATTATAATTCAAATCTTGATTTTATCTCTAACCCTAATTCTCACCCCAATACTACTTATATTACTAATTCAGATCCTAATTCAAACCCAAGTTATAACTATAACCCTAACCCTAACCTTAATTCTGATAGTAATGCTAACCCTAATTCTTACTGTAATTCTAACCCTAACCCTAATTCTAACCCTAACCTTCATTCTATCACTAAGCTTAATTTTATCCTTAACTCTAACCCTAATTCTAACTCTAACCCATGTCATAAAACTCATTCCTCACCTCAATATTAGTGTTCCATTGTGCTACATTAATATTTAAAAGTCAGATTGCATCACATGGAATTGACCCCTGAATTTCAAAATTTAAAACTTATAATTTTCTTGACTCTTGCCCATTTCTTTCCCACCATGAGCTAACTTAGGGTTAGGGTTGGGTCATTTCAAATGATTTCATTGGTACAATATTAATTCCCAAATTTATATTAATAGATAAAATCATTTGGTATGGAGTAATTGTTTAAAGACATCATTTGACATCATAAGAAAAACATATAATATGAATTATTCCAACACATGTACATTGCCACCCTAGTACTTGTACACATAAGAATAGTATTTGTCAGCATAATATTCTTATCTATTTCTTTGCAAATACTCTTACCTTTCAAAATTACACAAATCATTCATATCATGGTTGTTTGATTTGAGTTCCACAAATCACTCATGTTTTGTTTGGATCTCTTAGCCTTGTTTTAGGATCTTACCTTTTTAACCTCAAAATTACTCTTTGGTTCAAACTTTTCCTATTTAAAAGCTAAAAAAAATTATATATTAAAACTTTTAGTAACTATTCTAATAAGCTTGTAGTCTAAATATTTTCATAATCTAGGTGCATTTCTTTCTAATTTGTAATCTATTTTGTATTGTGTTGTGTGAATTTTTCACAATACAATTGAATTACATACCAAAACCCAATTTCTTAATTGTTATATTTTCAATGCAATGGAAATATTAGTTCTTGTTGAAACAATTTGGTATGTAGCTTGTTAAACACTTTTTAATGGTGTTTATTCTTCATATTTGCTCAACTTGATAATCTTTCATGCAACCATGGGAGATAGAATGTCAACAATTGGCATAATTATAATATTGGAGAATTGTATGATTCTAAGCTCTTTTTACGTAGTATGATGTTTGATAAAATAATTCAACTGAATGTTTTATATGTATATAGAGTTGATAGAAATAGAACAATTAATATAGTAGTTAGAAAATTTTACTTTTTGGAGGATTATGCATTTAATATCTTCCCAAGATGGAATTCCTATTGTAACCTTAATTATTAATATAGGTTATATATTACTAATAAAAGTAATAATACTATATAAACATTGCTTATATATATATATATATATATATATATATATATATATATATATATATATATATATATATATATATATATATATATATATATATATATATATATATATATATATATATATATATATATATATATTTCCAAATGTGGTTGTAGCAGTTATTATAAAGGCCCATGAATAATGTAATTAATTAGTTTTATATATTTAGTTTTTACTTCATCACCAAAAACTCGAAGATAAAGAATGAATACTATTTTTAACTTTTAATATAACACTTAGCAAATTTATGAAAGAAAATAAAATAGACATTTTGTGGGTTTGCATAAAATATGTTTAAAAAGAAAACTAAATTCATATAAAATATGTTTTTTTTGGAATATATATTATGATGTTTGTAAATTCTAAAAAGGAAATAAAATTACTTAGGTAATGCTAAGTTCCAAATTATGAAAAATTATTTAATTTACTTTTTTTAATATTCCACCAATATGAAATGATTTATGCATACACCATTAACACCAAGCTAAAGCATACAAATTAACATCAAGCCGAAATAATTTTGATAGATGATTATTTAAATTTTTATGAATAGTTATTTTGATTTTAATTTTTTTGGTGCTTCTTGATTTTTATTTTGTCCTTCTTCCTTTGTAATTCATGATTTTATTTTTTAACTTTTTTTTTGGTACGTAAAATAAAGTTTTTGTATATATATAAACATTTAAATATACAAAAAGGGCAATTATAGCTAGAGATTCAGTCTTTTAGTTCCAAC
The DNA here is from genome assembly GCA_027924645.1 of Cunninghamia lanceolata. Lineage (NCBI taxonomy): Eukaryota > Viridiplantae > Streptophyta > Pinopsida > Cupressales > Cupressaceae > Cunninghamia > Cunninghamia lanceolata. Next base: position 5,156,993 of record BSBN01000077.1, read on the forward strand.
TTTCCCTATTACAGTATACTTCAACTAACTGCTACTGATGGTCCACGCAGGGACTCTTGCCAAAAATGAAGGCCACGCAGAGCCTGAGGAAGAAAGTAGAAATTATAAAATTTGCCCATTATGGCAGCTCTAAGAAATCTGATTAACTGTGTAACTATCTATGTTACTATCTTTTCCATATAATAGGCCGAAAACATTGCTATGCATAAAAAGACTAAAACAAAGGGTACCCGGGAAGCAGCCAAATGATCACATGAAATTCAATTCTTGAGCCAAGTTCTGAAAGGTCTGTACCCACTCAAACTAGCCATCCACTTCCTCCAGTTGAAGCATCTTCTTTAGAAATGCCACCGATTTCTCCACATTCTTCCTCTATTTGATCAACGACATGCCTTTCAAATCAAGGATGAAAGGGAAAACCTTAATTCCTTCTCCTTGAACTTGAGTCAATGGAACGTCTCTCGGCCTTGGTACCCTGATACCTGCAAACACTGCACCTAGAATCTTCTCCAAATCTCCAAGGATCTCTGCTTTAAAGAGTTTGGTGATTAATACCTTCGTAACCGCCTTAGAAACCCTGCATCTAGCAGAGAAGTGAGGAACCTGGATGAAATGTTGGTGTCCACTCTATACGCCTCCCCTGCATCTAAGAAGCTGTGACCCAAAATAATCTTTACTGCTGCCAAAATGAGGTTTTCATGAAGTCGTAGGACCCTCTTTAATCTCTGGTCTATTACCCCACCTCTGAAATCCATCTGTCGCATAGACCTCTCCAATTGGATAGGGGTGTCGATGCCCAAATTAACCATGCCTTCCAAATAAATTCGAGCTATGAATATTGAATTGCCCTCCATTGACAATGCTAATCGGTTTCTCTCAGAACTCTACAAGATGGAAATGGAGAGAATGAAATCTTGTAATGAGGATATGTTTAGTCGAAGGAGAGTCTCAAATCCCCCACTTTAATGAAGGCTCTCGAAGCAATAATTATTTGGTATGCTTTGCAGGGAGTGAAGGTTGTTTGTAGATGCTAGCTATCCTGTTGATCTCTGCCACCCAAAATATATGACTCTTCTTGCTAGGGGAGAAGTAAATTGAAATGATGAAACAAAGATCCCTTATCCTCGAAAACGACCCTATCACTTGCAATGAGTGAATAGGGTGCCCGCCCAACCGCCCCCTTTATTTTTCAACTTTTAATGTAACACTAAGATAGACATTTTGTGGGCTTGTATAAAATATTTTTAGAAAGAAAACTAAATGAAACATATAATCAGGAAAGGGGATTAAAATATTATTAAAAGTAAATGAAGATTTTACGAGGGTGTTCAATTGATCCCATGTCATGTGCCATGTTTTTTTGGGAATATATATTATGATGTTTGTAAATTGTAAAAAGTAAATAAAATAAATTAGATAATACTAAGTTCCATATTATGAATAATTATTTAAATTAATTTTGTTAATGTTGCAAGAATATGAAATGATATATCCATACACCATTAACACCAAGAAGTATACAAATTAACAACAAGCCAAAATAATTTTGAGAGATGATTATTGAATTTTTATCAATAGTTATTTTGATTTTGATTTTTTTTTGCCTCTTGATTTTTATTTTGTGCTTCTTCTTCTATAATTTATGATTTTATTTTTGGCTTCAGCTTCTTTCTTGTTCTACTGTAAATTATCTAATTGTTTTTGGTATTGGAGAGTTGTCAAACATTTATGTTATACATATATATGTTTTAATTATTAATTTGCATTTGTTTGTAATGTTTATGATTATTATTAGTTCCTGCCAAGGCAAGAATTCCTTTTGCATTCATCTGATGCAATTAATTCAATTCAGTTGACCAATGAGCATTGAGTATTAAATTCATTTGGCAAAATCCCTAAAGTTGAAACTTAATTTTTTTATTTAGTGATTTAATAAATGCAATTTATCTGTTGTACTACTAGTCAATTTGGTGAACAGTAATGGTGAAAAATAAAATTTTTAATTTATTAATTATATTAAAATTTAGTTGACCAATGAGCATTGAGTATTAAACTCATTTGGCAAGATGACTATAGTTAAAGGACTATGTGATTATTATTATTTATTTATTAGGCAGTAAAAAATGAAGTATTAATTAGGTTCATGTACATGTTTAATGGGTAGTAAATGCTGGTCTAAAGTGAAATTAATGCAAGTGCAATGTCGAGTACTGCCAGTGTCTTATCACTATCCTCTATGGCCAACCACACACTACAGATACCATGCAGGTATTCATAAACGATTTTTTCGTTCCCATACATTGGTCAGGGGTTTATACCGGGTTATACATGCTAAGGCAATTCATTTTTGAGTGTCATTAAAATAAGCTACTATTCTATTTTTCTTTCTGTTGCTGAAAACTTTCCCAGATAAATTTGGCAAGAAAATAGGTATTCATTTAGTAGATTCATATATTTCGTAACATTTTTCTGTGAATTGTTGGCATTGTTGGCTTATTTTTCTAGTAAATTACTTGAGACAATGTAGGACCTTCTGTTATGGATCTAGTTTTCAATGAATTCTACTTAATATCTGCATTTGTTTTGTTTGTCTTCTAACTATAGAAATGGGCTTTGTTTTTCTTCGTTAAATTTGATTGAGATAAAAGTATTAGTGTTTAATGTTATTTTGAGGTCTGTGGAGCAATATTTTGTTCATTTTGTTTATGATTATTTGTTAAAATGTGTAGACTTCCCCAGATAAATTTTGTGAGAAAATAGGTATTCATTTAGTAGATTCATATATTTGGTAGCATTTTTCCTATGCATTGTTAGCATTGTTGGCTTTTTTTCTAGTAAATTACTTGAAACAGGAGGTCTATGGAGCAATATTTTGTTTGTCTATTTTTTATGATGTGTTGCTCATTTAACCGATATATTTTTGTAGGAGATTAAAATTTTGTTTGGGGTTTTGGAAGCATTATAGTTAATGTCTTTGGCCTTTTTGTTTTATGACATTTTTAACTGTAAATGCAACTAGTCTTATAATTGCTATACAAAGAGCTCCAAATACTCACAATGAGTCAAAAGTTTTCAGACAGTTCATAGTTTAGAGGAAGATAATTGCATAAAAGCATTTACCTTTTCACGGGCTTAGTACGACAAAGTTAAAGAAAACTCCAAAACATCATTTTAGTTCACTCTAAATTTCATATGGAAAAAGGGTTAGGTTTTTTTTACTATTTATTCTACAAGTCCCTGTCTTGCGAGAGTTTATAGTGAGTGGGTGTTGTCGCAGTTGCAGAGTCTAGAAGCAGAGACGAGTAACTTGAGTTGAGCAGTGGAACTAGTGCAAGTAGCAAGGCTTTTATGGATTTGTTGAGGCTTAGACGTGCAATAGACAGCTAGGGAGGCAAAGGTAGGCAACATCTACCTATTTGGTCTAATAGTCTGGAGCCAAAAAATTCTTGTTTCAAGTGGCTTCTTATTTTGAAAAGACTAGTTGTTAATTGTGTGTTGTCTAATTTTGGGTTGTCCCCTAAATGTGTCCTTTCTGCAATATTATTGAATCTTTTGACCTTTTTTTATTGTAAATATGTTAAAATCTCTAGGGGCTTTTTTTGGTATCAGTCGTAAGTGGAATGATAAAAATGAAATTACTTGGTAGGAAATTTTATTTGGTTGAGTGTTTTCATAAGAATCTTAATAAGTTTTTATAGGTTACAATTGTTATGAATATCCCAAAAGATAGGATTTTTAGGCTAACAGATAATAAACTAACTATTGTATACAAGAATAAGATTAAGAGAACAAAATGGTGGCTTAATAGAAAAATTGCATATAAACAATTCGAAGCTCAAAAATGCCACAAATCTAGTGACAATTATAATCTCCACCAAGGCTTTGATAAGAGTTTGAGCTAAAGACCTTTGTTGCCAGATTAGTGCTAAATCTCTGCTTCACCGAATATATCTTATTACCTTCAAAATCTCCACCGATCCGGTTGCCTCGTAAAGTTCCAGCGACCAAGGTAACAAGGGACCAATGTAGACTTTGTGCTAAAATACCCCTCCACCCGACATGTCTAGTAATCCCTGAAATCTCTGCTAATCCGGTCACATCCCAAATACCTGCAACATCTGGTAAGGTCTAAAACTCTATTGATCCCTTCATCAATGAAATTCTCACTGAAACCATACTTTCAAGGATTAAAGGATTTCGTGCTAGAATCACCTGCTGCCAGACATATCCGAAGGATACTGAATTTCGTACAAATCATTTTAGAACATGAAACTTCGCATATATCTTGTGATAGAATAAGATAGTTGTGTAGTTTGTGCTTAGATGTACATATGACATTATTTTCTATAGAATGAATGCACTGTACACAGGCTTACTATAAACCAGTTTTGAGCCCACTGAATTCAGTGCAGTTGTAAGCATGAGACCCAAATAAGTATAAGAACTACAATGAGTATTACTATGAGGATATTACAAAGTACGCACTAGGAAATTATTGTTGTTGGCTATTTCTAGTGTGTTCAATGAGTGATCTTAATGACATTACTTGAATCTATACTCTACTCCCTCTATAGTAATGCTTTTTGTATCTGCAGGCCACACTAACTGCATTGTATTCATTGTTTTATAGCACATTTAGTATTATCATTCTTTCATGGTTTTCAATAGCATATATACATTTAATAATGATGAATAATTAGGACTAATTAAGCATTCATATCGTGCATATTGCAGGCACAGTACATTGTCCATATTTGAATATGAAAAACATGGATCTTATGGGTAAATGCAAGGAGATGGGGGACCAAAAAGTTGCCACCATCTCCAAAATTAAAAGAAAATGTGAGAACATTATAATGTGCTCACGTGCTTGCATTTTGCTTTTAATAAAAGCAAAAAAAAACACTTTCTGCTCATTCACCGTGCGGGTTTTCTCCTCACAGCAACAAAGAAACAAAGAAAAAATGCGATCGCGTTGAAAAGAGGACATTAAATCAAGTGCCCCTGACAAAACAAGAAATTCACAATGCCACCTCACCGCCAAAGACATCATCGTGCAAATTTGGAGGCTCCAGCACAGGAAGAAGGTAGGGTTTGTTTGATTTTGTTAGTTTTAGAACAATTTTTTAGTTTTGCAATGTTTGATTTGTTTTTATATTGCATTTACAGTTATTAGAGAAGAAGAAAACCTAAATCCAGTTGAGGAGGGTGAAAACAACCCCCAAAACCCTCCAAACCCTCCAAACCCTCAAAACCCACCTTCACCTCCTTTTCATGTAAGGGATAATCAAGAACATTACCTAGGGATAATAGAAGAAAACAAGAAACATCTTGAAACTATTATTCAAACCCTAAACAATCCAAGTGGAACCACTAAGCATAGGAGGGCACTTGCAAAATCACTACAGGAGATTGTTTCCCACATGGATTTGGTGATGAAACAAATCACCAAATTCCAAGACTATAGGGAGAGGAATCAACAATATTATGCCGACAAGTTGTCATATGAACAAGTCAAGAAGGAAAAAATTACAAAATCTCAATTATGTGCACAATTTATTAATCCCAAAACCGGCCAAACATTAGAGGAAAGTTGCAAATGGTTTCCTATACATTGGTGTAGGAATGATGACATATCCTGAAACTTTTGGGATAGATGGTACATGGTCTTCGATGAGCAGCCATGCAACAATGATGAGGTACTACAATATTTTTTGAGGAAACTCTATTGCAAGTTCGTCCTCAACAAGATTCTAAATTATTTTGACATTTGTGAGTTCCAGGGTGGAGGTGGTGGCTTTGCCCAAGATAGACCTAGGGCTCAGTGAGATGAACAACATGTGCCTATACCTTGAGCGAGGCCAAAACATAGGTCACTCCCTTTGGTTTTGAAGGAGAGTGTTGAGCTGGAGACTTTACATTAACTGACTACTCTAACCCAAACTCTATCACAACATGCAGATGATTTTACCTAGGGAGATGAGGGTGAGAGTAGTAGGTGTCATGTGTCCCAACATTTATGTAGTACATGTGGGAACCTATGTGATTATGGGACGCAGGAGGCATGACAGGACTTTGCGACATAGGGGCAGCATGCTGCGACATAGGTGCAACATGATGTGACACAGGGGCTGGACATATCGGATGATCTTGTTCTCAATGATGATCTCTTACAACATACATTTGGTAGTGACTCTCAGGTAATTTGTTACAAGTTTCATCTTGATTTAGTATATTGTTATTTGAAGTTTGTAATTAATTTTATATGACTATCTATATTATAAGTCAAAAGTAATGTATGTAATTGTTTGCGCAATGAAATTCCATGGTCAGAGTCTTCATCTTGCCTCCGTTAGTCATCCATTGGCAGGTTATGATAGGAGGTCAAGTCAACAGGTATGCAATTTATCACATATTCATAATTATTGTAGATATGTCAATGGTAATATTATTTTGTGACAATTTGATGATTTCAATAGTCACCAGCACCTCCACGGTATCCTTGGTCCCGTGGACGCCAAACCACCACTTTTACGGAGGTAAATTTAACCATTTCTAATCATTATGCATTTTTAAAATAATGTTATGTATTTATTTTGTTTGAATAATCTTGAACTTGATTTTCAGATGATGAATACAGTGGAGACTCCTCCTCATCTTTGTGAGTCAACGCAGATAGTCATTGATGCAGCCATGATGTCTACAAATCCTTTGACTGAGGTATGAGCAAATAACATGAAAATATTATAAATTTGTATTTGTTTTTTTATCTCATGTCATTTGATAAATAATATTTATGTTTAGTCAATGTTGCTTCTTGATGCTACTCATAGGAGGTCACAACTCCAGTCCATCCAACTACGGATGAAGAGAGAGAGAAGATGATGGAGAGTGATCATTGGTTGGTGGTAAGTGATCAATTACATATGTGATGTTATATATTTCATACATTTTCTATACAATGCACATATTGTTTGTTTGCATTAATAGTTGTAGCTGGATGAACTTTATTCGAAAAGTTCTACTCAATGGCAGAGAGAGGATGTGTCACTGACTGGCTCTCCATCTTCATAGTCAAAGAAGGGCCACTAATTATTTCCTAAAAGTCCATAGGAAACTAGTTTTTAGGAACTTTTTTGTATGCCTAGATGGCTTTGTATACATACTTTTGTATGTTAATCCGATGTATATTTTTGTATGTTAATCCGATGTATATTTTTGTATATTTGCCTGTATGGCTTTGTATGGACACGCCTATATGGATTTTTATATAAACTAGATGTTATGTTCATGACATTATGTATATGACAATTTATATTAAATATTTAATATGATAATCAATTATTGTTACAGGAATTTAGTTTTACAAGTGCCAATTGCATTTGCTTGAAAGTTTATAAATCATTTTCAAATAATCCATTTTGTGCATATCTTGCAATCATTGAATTCTGTGGGACTATGCATTTCTTTGAGGGATCATTTCAAATAGTTCATGTGCCTTGTCTATGATTCCATACTTTCCATACATGTCTACAAGGGCAACTTTGCAAATACAATACATGTGACAAAATTCCTATATCATTTATGCTTTGATGGTTGTCCACACCATGTTCTCTAGATCCCATTATAACATAGGCAAGGAGGAAGTTGGTTAAGATTGTGCAATTTAGTTTCAGATGTGCCAAAATTTGCGTAAATGGTTGAAATTTATTTTTGTGCATTTTCTTAAAAGTTTTTAAAGCCTTATGAAAGATCCATTTCATGCATATCTTGCAATCATTGCATTCCATGAGATAACATTTCTTTGAGGCATCATGTCAAACAATTCATGTTCATTATAAATGCTTCCACACAAGTTGCATACATGTCTTGCAGGGTACTTACAACTACGACATTTGACAAAATTCCTATATCCTTTATGCTTTGATGGATGTCTATGTTGTGCTCCAATCATACCATTTCTAAGGTTTTGGAATTTGGCTTTACACTTGCCAATTGCATTTTCTTGAAACTTTCTAAAGGCTTATCAGTAAATCCATTTTGTTCATATCTTGCAATCATTGTATTCTATGAGGCGACATTTCTTTGAGGCATCATGCCAAACAGTTCACGTGCCTTGTCTATGCTTACACACTTTGTATACATGTCTCTGAGGGCAGTTGCAACTACAACATCTAACAAAATTCCCATATGTTTTATCCTTTTGATGGATGTCCAAGGAGGATACTGGCTAAGGTTGTGGAATTTTGCTTTACACCTGCTAATCACATTTACTTGAAAGTTTCCAATGTCTTATCAAAAAATCCATTTTGTTCATATCTTGCAATCATTGCATTCAATGAGGTGACATTTCTTTGGGGCATCATGCCAAACAATTCATGTGCCTTGTCTATGCTTCCACACTTTGTATACATGTCTACAAGGGTGATGCAGTAGGTAAGAAGGATGACTCAACACCATGGAAACATATTTCATGGTGCAGGAGCACCTTAGCCATAGCCAATCTTGGCTAGGAGCATGTCATAACAAGGTCCTATGACATCATAGGACAAGTTGATGGTCTTGTGTCATCATGTTGCATGTAATAAGGTCAAATGACCAATGTCATTTGTGTTTGGCTAGTTAAATGACCAAGGTCAAAGGACCAAGGTCAGGAAACAAGAATATAGCAGAGTATGACGATGCAATGGCCTAATATGACCATGTATTAGGAAAAAAGAGGGTGCAGTCCATACAATAATGCCTTAACAAGTGTTACAAAGGCCAAAACTAGTGAATTTAGTTCCTTTTCCATGCATGCTAGGGTTCCCAAGTGGTTTTGTGTGGTGGGTTTGCATTGGCATAGTAGTTGCCTTGTAAAGGAGGCCTAGTCTCAAAGTGAACTGTCATGAATTTGGAGCCCCTTGTCCAAAAAAATCCATTTCGTGCATATCTTGCAATCATTGCATTCCATGAGACAACATTTCTTTGAGGCATCATGTTAAACAGTTCATGTTCGTCAAGTATATGCTTCCACACTTTGCATACATGTCTAAAAGGGTACTTACAACTACAACATTTGACAAATTCCTATATGCTTTATGCTTTGATGGATGTCTATACTGTGTTCCAAAGATACCATTTAGAAGGTTTTGGAATTTGGCTTTTGGTGCAAGAGCACCAACACCTTTTTTTACAAAATTGGGTCATTTGAAAGTCTTGACAGGTTGAGTCTAGGATGTTTTGAAGTAATTTGAGTCTTTTTGCATCAAATAAGGTTATTGTAGACCATGATACATGTAATAAGGTCAAGATGACCAATTTTCTATGTTTTGGAGTCATGTTTAGTCAAATAAAAGTCATGTATTTAGTTTGGGAGGTCTTTTGGAAAGTTTGAGAGAAAAACCCCAAAAACAAGGTCTACTGTCCTACTAGATTAGGCCTGATTGAAACATGAAAAATATGAAGATTGAGACTAGCCACTTTGAAGATTGTTTGATTCACATGTAATTGATTTTGTTTTGGTCTAATAAGGTCATAATAGACCATGTGCAAGGTCAATAGAGTCATTTTGAGTTCATTTTACAAAAAGTTGTCAACATGTATACAGTAGAAAGGTGCTAGGAGTGACATTTTCAATTCCATAGCTCATGGGGCCAAATGGACTTTTCCAATGCATCAGGGTGGGTGGGTAAATGCCATGGGAGGTTTCATTTCGTGTGCCAAGCGTCGCAGTTGTTCGGGGCAGTAGGTTACCGTGAAGGTCCCTCAAGCTCCTTAAGATAAAAAACTACCAAACTTTGATGTGACAGTTCTTGAAATTCGTGGCAGTTGGGAATGTTTTGTGTGAACCTAGAGGTGCACATGGGGTCCATCTACAATAACCTCTCTCGGTTTTGTTCAACTCCTATCCGTTTGACCATGCTAGAATCAAATGCATTCTTGCAAAATGCTTTAGTTTCATGCAATGGAAAGGTGCTAGGAGTGACATTTTGCATTCCATAGCTCATGGGGCTAAATGGACTACACCAACATGTCGGGGTGGGTAGGTAAATGCTAGGTGAGGTCTTGTTTTGTGTGCCAAGCGTCACAGTCATTCGGGGCAATAGGCTACCGGCAAAGTCCCTGATGCAGGGGGTAAATCACAAAACACACAATAACAGATATTGAACACAGCAAATAGAACTTTCTTTTATTGAAGTGGGCAACTCATTACATCATAGAAGCTCAATTGCAATTAGAGGATGAATCCTCTACTGGCTGCAACACATTACAGCTTTCCCAACCTCAAGACTCTAGAATCTTCAGCCTTTTGTAACCCCAAATCAGCTAGGGTTTCTGTTTTCCCACCTATTCTTGACTCTACACTGGCCCCCTTTGCTCTACTACCGCCCAGGGTTCCTAAAATAGTCATAAATAGCACTTTTTGGCGGCCTCCAGCCAAATTTTGAAATTTGCAACTCCCTCCAAAAGTAGGTCAACTTCCGGGAAGCATAACTTTTGATCCGGGTGTCCGATTGACGAACCGTTTTAAATGTCGGAAAGCTCGCGATGTGATCTATCACGCTAGAAATTCGTAAACAGATTTTTAATCAACTTTTTGGGATGTTATGGGAAGTTTTAGTGCCTCATATCTCGTTCTAAAAATTTTTAGGGGCTTTTCAGAAAACAAAAACTTTAATATCTTTCAGCTTACAAATGATCTTTGCCTGATTCCTTCACCAAAGGTGTTATATTTCTGTTATGTAACTTTCTGGAAGTTTTTGCTTCATTACGTGCCCAAATGCAAACTTTCTAAAAATAGCAGGTACACTTTCCTAAATAGGCAGGTTGCTATTTTTAGTAGTTTTGGAAAAACTGAAAGTCCTACATTATTATTCTAGATATTATGGAATCAAAAACACTAATTATGGGAAGAAATGAGAACAACTACAATGGTTTTGAATTAACTTTTTTTTGGGTGATGCAAGATTGCCCTTACACCTCTGGATGCTCCTGCATCAGTCCCTTAAGCTCCCTAAGATGAAAAAACTACCAAACTTTGATGGGATAGTTATCAGAATTTGTGGTAGCTGAGAATGTTCCGTTTGGACCAACAGGGGCATTTGGGGTCTGTCTACAATAACCTCTCTTAGTTTTGTTCAACTCCTATCTATTTGACCGTGCCAAAATCAAACGCATTCTTGCAACATGCTTCAGTTTCATGTAGTGGAAAGGTGCTAGGAGTGACATTTTGCATTCCATAGCTTGTGGGGCCGAACGGACTTCGTCAACGCATTAGGGTGGGCGGGTAAATTCTAAAGGAGGTCTCATTTCATGTGCCAAGTGTCGTAGTCGTTCGGGGCAGCAGGCTACTGGCAAAGTCCCTTAAGCTCCCTAAGATGAAAAAACTACCAAACTTTGACGGGACAGTTCTCATAATTTGTGGTAGCTGGGAACATTCCGTTTGGACCTATAGGTACATGTGGGGTCCGTCAACAATAATCTCTCTCAATTTCATTCAACTCCTATCCGTTTGACTGTGCCAAGATCAAATACATTCTTGCAAAATGCTTCAGTTTCATGCAGTGGAAAGGTACTAGGAATGACATTTTGCATTCCATAGCTTGTGGGACCGAACGAACTTCACCAATGCATCAGGGTGGGTGGGTAAATGCTAGGGGAGGTCTCATTTCATGTGCAAAGCATCGCAGTCATTCGGGGCAGTAGGCTACCGGCAAAGTCCCTTAAGCTCCATAAGACAAAAAAACTACCAAACTTTGACGGGATAGTTCTCAGAATTCATGGTAGCTGGAAACATTCTGTTTGGACCTATAGGTGCATGTGGGGTTCATCTACAATAACCTCTCTCAGTTTCGTTCAACTCCTATCCGTTTGACCGTGCCAGAATCAAACACATTCTTGCAAAATGCTTCAGTTTCATGCAATGGAAAGGTTGCCAGGTGCCATATTTTTTGTTCTACTCATCGTGGGGCCGAATGGACTACGCCAACATGTCAAGGTGGGTGGGTACATGCTAGGGGATGTCTCGTTTCATGTGCCAAGTGTCTCAGTCATTTTGGGCTGCAAGCTACCGGCAAACTTGAAAAGTGCTAGGTCTCGGTAGCTTGCAGGCCAGAACGACTAGGATGCTTGGCACACGAAATAAGACCTTCCCTACCATTTACCCACCCACCTCAATGTGTTGGCGTAGTCCGTTTGGCCCCATGATGAGCAGAACAAAAAATATGGCACTGGCAACCTTTCCATTGCATGAAACTGAAGCATTTTGCAAGAATGCGTTTGATTTTGGCACGGTCAAACGGACAGGAGTTGAACCAAACCAAGAGAGGTTATTATAGATGGATCCCATGTGCACCTGTAGGTCCAAACAAATATTCCCAACTGCCATGAATTCTGAGAACTATCTCGTCAAAGTTTGGTAGTTTTTTCATCTTAGGGAGCTTAAGGGACTTTGTCGGTAGCCTGCTGGCCCGAATGACTGCGACGCTTGGCACAAGAAATGAGACCTCCCCTAGAATTTACCCACCCACCCCGATGCATTGGTAAAGTCTGTTAGACCCCACGAGCTATGGATTGCAAAATGTCACTCCTAGTACCTTTCTACTGCATGAAACTAAAGCATTTTGCAAGAATGTGTTTGATTCTAGCACGATCAAACAGATAGGAGTTGAACAAAATTGAGAGGTTATTGTAGATGGACCCCACGTACACCTGTAGGTCCAAACAGAACGTTCCCATATGCCACAAATTCTAAGCAATGTCCTGTCAAAGTTTGGTAGTTTTTTCATCTTAAGGAGCTTAAGGGACTTTGCCGGTAGCTTGCTGCCTCAAACGACTGTGAGGCTTGGCACAAAAAATGAGACCTCCCATGGCATTTACCCACCCACCCCAATGTGTTAGCGAAGTCTGTTCGGCCCCACGAGCTATGTAATGCAAAATGTCACTCCTAGCACCTTTCCACTACATGAAACTGAAGCATGTTGCAAGAATGTATTTGACGAAATCCTTGACACATGAAGACACTGAGTACACTGAAGACATGGAGGACAAAGAAGCATGAAGACATGAACAAACTCCTCTCATGAGGAAGAACCACAACCCAATCTAACTCTTGAAAGCATGACATGTTATGATGAAGAACCACAACCAAATCCAATGATCCAATGGCATGAACCAATGACATAAGCAAATATGTCCTACTATTGTAACATGATAAACATGAATGTTATGAACTAACATCAAAACCCTGTTATCTAACGCCATGAAGCATAACACGATGATGATGCAAACATCAAATGTATACCATAGAAAACAAATCAAACGAAACATGAGGCCTTCACTACCCATAGTTCATACAATTGTCGTCGAGTAGACCTCTTCGACAGTTCAAGCTCATGCAGCTCCACCTGTTAATACAATCAAACAATATGCACATTACTATAACAAAATGTACATGAAATATATAACATCACTTATGTAATCGATCACTTACCGCCATCTGATGATCACTCTCCATCTTTTCTCAAGCTTCTTTGTCCATAGTTGGATGGACTAGAGTTGTGACCTCCTATGAGAAGCATCAAAAAGCAAAATTGACTAAACATAAATATACTAGAGGGAAGCAATTCATACTACTATTTATATACAAAACAAAGTACAAGTAACCATCTAGGAAACTTTTATGCATACTTACAAATTAATCTAATGAACCATCTGGGTCTTCTCTACTCTTTATTATGTCAAGTACTGCCTGATGGTCAGATTCACATACCTTCCACAAGGTCTTGTTCAAAAGTCTACCTCGATATTATATCAAATGAACATGGGTTGCCACGACAAGGTTGGAGTAATGAAGAATCTTCTGATGCATGTCAAAGTCCTCAAACAACCAAACATTAACACTCTTATGTGGGTACCTTCTAAGCCATGTTCTAGTAACAACCACTAAGCCTGTAGGGTATTCAATGTTTTCTCCATCTATAACTGGTGCCTTCAATTTCTTTTTGGCCTCAACACAATGACACAAGTAATAATCTGTTCCCTCTTTATTATCTTCATCTGCAATAACTGCATAAACATGCCCTACAATGATATGTGCAGCAAATTAGATGAAATTAGTCAATATTACAAAAATACTACAAAGTTTAAGATAACATTAGGAATTTCAAATTTAACTATGCAAGTAGATATATTACCTGGTTGAACTAGATCTGATATGTGGTCAAAGTCAACTAATGATTCCATCTCTGTCAATTCTAGTGCTGTCGAGGGTCAATATGTGTCAAGTGGGAAAAGATAATTGAACTGCCATTCATCAACCCACTCCATTGACTCGCACTCATTCCAGGCTTGAATTGTACATGCCATCTTCCGCATATGTATACTCCATGAACCTGCAATTGAGCTTCTGATAGAGTGTACCTCACTTGATCCTGTTAGTGTACAAAAGTCCTCATATGGTGCAATGTTAGTATTGTTGTACCCAATCAAAAAATTTTGCTTCATTAAGGCATTTTGAGCAAGTCTAGAAAATTTTTGTCAAAAAAGTCAAAAAGTCAAAATTTCTAAAAATAGAAATTTCTATTTTTAGAAAGTTTCTAAAAATAGACGTCAAATTAGGTTTTTTGGGTTTCTTCAGATATGGATGCTGGAAAAACTTTCTAAAAATAGAATCTCTGACTCAAGTGTCGCGCTTGATTCTCATTGGTCGATTTTGCTTCACGATCAGTGTGGTCCAGACGGAATCTGAAAAAGGTCAAGTTTTCTCTACTGGGTCATTTTTGCTTTTTCAGAAGGTGAAGCATGAGCTCTGAAGTCGTCAATGGAGGAAGTTCATCTACCAGAGCTCATTTTTAGTTTTTCAACTCTGTTCCAACGACACAGAACTGACGAACAGTCGTCGACTTGATGAAGCATGTAAAATGGAGCAGAATGGATCCAAGGTGAGGAGAAATCTGGAAATCATGAAATTTGGCTAAGTCTAGAGATTTTAGGTGCTCCAGGAGGCTTGGGGTACCTAGTCCCACCAGTGTTAGAAATTTTTTGCGTTTTTTGAGAAAATGCGAGAAGTGTGTTTGTCAATCCGTTTCGGTGGGCGTAAAAGTAGTCATTTTGATCATCAGATCTTGAAAAGCTGGAATACTCATCAGATGTACCCAGGCTATCTAGTTCATTCACCATCCAGTGGCAGTTGACTGACGAAATCATTGAAATCAGTATCAGGAAGCAGCTATCGGCATGCAAAACGGAGCAAGTTGCAAACAAAAGTTGGAAATCAAAAAAATGGTTAAGTTTGAAGAAACCAAGTGTCCCTGGAGGCTAGGGGCATCCAACCTCTCTAGTGTTAGATTTTTTTCATGTTTTTTGAGAAACATAAAAAATGCCTTTGTCAGCTCTTTCTCGGTTGGTCAAATTTGGTCAAACTCAGTCAAACGTCAGTAAAGGATGGGATTTCATCATAGATATGTTTAGGCTTCTTAGATCATCCCTTGTCCCACCTCAGCAGTTGTCCAGATGACCGAAAACGAAGATCAAACAGAGGTTGTTAGCACGGAAAATGAGAAATGGCAATAAAATTTGAAATTTTCAAAAATTTTCTAAGGCACGGAAAACCAAGCACTCTAGGAGGCTTGGGGCACCCAGTCTCACTAGACTTAGTTTATTTTTGAGTTTTTTCTAAAAAACGTAAATCTTCCTCCATCAGCCCGGTCCGGTTCATAGCATGTCAGTTTGGCATGTTTCCTGAGGCAAACAGAGAGTACAATCAGCTTAGTTTTCATTAGGCCTACCTATCTGCTAGATCGTCAGACTCAGTTTTGTCCCAGCAAACAGAAATTGACAGCCAAACAAGGGTCCACAGCCATCGGAATGCGTACACAGATCAAAAAGTTGAAAAAGTTGAAAATTTTAGAAAAATGGCTAAGGCATGTGAAGTCAGGTGCCCTTGGAGGCTAGGGGTGCCCAAGTTCACCAGAGATAGAATTTTTCTGTGTTTGACAGTGTTTTCTGACAGCCATTTCCTGATCTTCACCAGGTGCCAGATTCTAGAGGTCAGATTTGCAGTTGAACGATGTCAGATCGTCTGTCTGAGGCTGGGGATGGAATCTCAGTTGATAGGTCTCCAAAATGTCAGGATCAGTCAGCTTTTTCAGTCAACAGTGATGTTTTTCCATCTTGTTGAAGTCAAAGACAGGCCATACTTGGGTCAGAATGAGTGCAGAAGTGTCGAAAATGAAAGAAAATTGGCTAACACTTTTGTCAACTCGCGTGTTTGATGACATCATCAAAAGAAGATATTTTTTGTCATCTTACACATGAAGCCATAGGCAGCTACAAAATAGGGATTCTTCCTATTCAAAGACATCCACTTGAATTTGTGCTTTAAAAGTTGCTTTCTTCATGGATGAGATCCAAGTTTTATTCTTTCACAAAGAAAGCTGCTTTTTCGCCCTAAAGATTTATAAAGACAAGCATTTGGCTTCTTTATTTCATTATCTTTTGCAAGTTGCATCCAGAGGAAGAATTTTTATTTTTCTTTCAACGAAGATTTGAAGGCTCAAATGAAGTGCTTTTTTAGCGTTCTTCATAGTTTCGGGTTGAGGAAGCAGGGAGGCTCGCTTTTTCAGGGTCCTTTTTTCGAGGGGATCACTTTTCAGAAATTGGACCGAAGCTTTTTCAGTTTTTGTTGAGATGGGTCCATTCAGTATTTCATCCTCTTGAAGATTGGGAAATTTTATTTTTTCAGGAATATGCTTTTTTGCTGCTTTTTCAGGAAATCCTCCGCTTTTTCAAAATCTGACAATCTGGGTTGCTTTGAAATGGAATTGTCTACAAAACCCATGTGCCAACTTTTTCGGTCACTCGCTTTTTAGAAGATATTGTTTCCCAAAATATCAATGGATAATATCACCAAAAAGCAAGAATGTCAATGAGGATGCATTTCAAAAGAAAGCAACTTTAAATCAGATGCTTTTTGTTTAAAAGCATTTGTTTTCATCCTAAGCTCATCCATTCTTTATTTAGAATGAAATCACTTTGTAATAGTTGGAGTTTTCTTTGCTTTAAAACGTTTATTAGTTGTATCTTTGTCTTAGAATAGTAATAAAGCTTGCGAGTTGGCAAGTTAGGGTTAATCAAGGAGATTTTAGGGTTCCCTACTCCTTTGATTTTAGTATAAATAAGGGCAGCCTTACCCATTGTAATAGGATCGACTTTGGTGATAACAAATTTGCCGTGCCTATTCTAGCCTGCAAACCTTGTTATTCCAAGTGTTTGTTCACTCTGTGTTCATTGTAAGAGCTACTTTTGTGATAGCAAATTTGCTATGCCTATTCTAGCCTGCAGATTTTGTTATTCCAAGTGTTTGTTCACTTTGTGTAATCTGTTTCTAGTGTTTGATCGCTTGCTGTATGCCTTCCTTTTGCTACAGTATTGCTGACTTGGAGTTGTATCAACTTTGTGATGTTGGAATAGAAATCTCATGCCTATTTTGCTATGATATTCTATCTCAGATCATTAAGTTTCATAGTCAGATGTGTGGCTTCTATATCTTTTATTTCATCTTTCATCATTAAAGTACTATGAGTCTTGTGATGTAAATCTGGGAGAAATTTACTTAAGTTTTTGTGTTAAAACAATCATTCCTTGTCCACTTTTAATCCCTTTTCTCTAAATTTACTTAAGAGATTAAAAGTGTCATTAGTTTAAGCCTAGTTGTAGTAGAAGTTTTAAAAAGGAAAAAAACCTCTTCTACAGCATTTAGAGTTTTATAACCTTGTGCTCGCAACTGAGAATCAAAAAGAAGATAGGTAAAATTTATTTTATTTATCTTTTTAGTGAACATCAACAAAAAGGGAATTCCCTGTCCAATAGGAGAGCCGTTTATCTGTGCATAGCTGTCTGTTTCCAACTCGCATTCTAGAGGTGTGAATTGAAATGCCAATAATTTTTCGGCGCCCACTATGGGGTATGAGGCATAAAACTTCAAACAAGCTTAGACTTATGTCACGGGAATGACTCTCTAGCATCCTTCTACTCTAGTTCAATAACCAAATCTTACACCACCTGCTATTCAACCAAATCTTGTACGAGTGGAAGGAGAGCAAACGGACATCATTAGTAGCCTAAGGAGTTTCATATTTGCGCAAAAGGAAAGTCCTGATCAGTGGAAAAACACGGCTACTATTCTTGACGAAGAAGAACACAAAGCAGATCTTACGGTAGGAAGACCAGTATTACCACCTCCCTCGTGGCAGTAGATAATCCTGGCTCATAGGGTTTATTCAAGAAGGGGAAAAGGCAGTGCTACAGATCCTTTCTTCCAAGATCTTGATCCTACAGAAATTGGATAGGCATCCAACATAGTTCTTGAAGTCTAGACAGTTCCTGACGTCAAGTAGGAAGAACCTCAAGAGGAACCAGTAATCGAGCCTAAAGTAATGGGTGATGCAAATAATAACAATCACAATGATGCAAATCAAAGGTGACCACCCCCATTGCCTTGGGGTAATAACATTGGACCTTTGGCCCTGCAAGCACATCATGAGTTACCAAAGGGGTCAAGGAAGCACTTTCCCCGGTTCCACGGTAATGGAACTCAACATACTGATGAGCATATCTCTACATTCACAACAACTTTCACCATTTTGCATGTATTACATGAGGATGTTGCTGTGCGTCTCTTCATTGAGACTCTTGTGGGAAATGCTGCTGATTGGTTCAATCATCTAGAGCTAGGAATCATTACAAGTTGGGCAACTATTGTAGGAGTCCAGACAACACTGAGAGGGGGGGGGTGAATTAGTGTTGTGTAGATTTTTGCAACTTATTATAACTTTTAATTTACAAGACTTAGAAAGAGAAAGTAATCAATGAACTATTACTCATATATGTACAAGTTTGATAATGAAAATTATGAGCAGGACCACATAGAGATAAATCTTAACATAGAAGCAAAAACACACATAGAAGCATATCATTAACACAAGAATTACTAGAGTGGAAAACCCTCTCTGGGTAGAAAAACCACTCAAAACTGCCTCACTGGCTTAACTGGAAAACATGCCTCATTGGCTACAATATGTATCTAGGAGCACCAACTCCTTATGGAGCACCAACTCCAATACCAAACAGAAGCACCCACTTCCAACACTGATATACCTCACTGATAAACAAATAGGTCTCACTGACCAACAAGCCTCATTGGCCAATACAAGGCCTCACTGGCATACTGTGCCTCACTGGCAAACACAATCACTATTAACAAAAACATCAAACTTTATGTGCAAGACATGATTGCCGTTCAATCAGATTTGCACCATTGTATACAACCTTATACCTCCTGTTTGATTTTCAAATCAAGACCATTTTCTTTTACATACTTCTGCAAACAAGCTACATATGTGATTTTTCCATGTGTATGTCTCCAATCTTGCATCTGATGCTCAAACAATTTATTCTCTGTATACAGTTCCACACACACACCATTAATGTACTTGTAAAACCATTATATACAAATTCTGAATATCTTTTCATATTCCTTTCCTCTGCAAAAATCCTCTTTATATTTTCTTCAATGTCTTCAAATGAATCTTTTCATATTCTCTTTTCTGTAAATATTATCTTCAAAACTAAAAACTTCATCCAATGCCCTGCTCACAAAATAATTAATAAAAAACATATTGTTCCTTCAAAAAAAAATTCATCTCTTGATATTCCTGTAAAAAAAATGTCTTCAAAAAAACTCCTCAAATTCTACAATAAAAAATCTTCAAAAAATCATTTTGCTCCTGTATAAAATTTCTTTAAAAAAGATATTCAATTTCAAAAACAAAATCCTTGATATTCTTCTATTTCCAAATCAATATTCTTTGTATTCTTCAATCTTCAACAAACAAATTTTTCATATTCTCCATAAAAAATCTTTGTCAAAAAATCCATCTTCCCTTAAAAAAAATCTCTCCTCAAAAATCTTCCAAGTTTTTTACATCCAAATCCATTGCCTTAATGGAAAAAACAAAAAGAAAAAATCTGCCTTCTAAAAGGAACCAAAACAAACTCCTTATCAAAAATGGAAATTAAATAAAGTTTCCAAAATTTAAAAAAGCCATAAATATGACTAAAGAAGCGGGCTTCCTCCTTTGACAATGAATCTTAAACAAGTTTCCATAGAAGACTTAATTGGGCTCCACATATATTCATGCCCTTGTTAAAAAACTTTGACTAGTCTTAAAAAATATAACCGATGCAAGAAAAGGCATAAAGCATCTTTATGGAAATCGGGCTCCTTGTCATATATACTATGCTCCCAAAATAATTTGATGCCTTTTCTCAAATGAAAGAAGATCTATATTTTTAAAACTTTATTTTGGTTTCCTTAAAAACATGGTTTATGAAACATGCTCATATAATCCTCACCACCGGTATTGCTAGGAGAAAGGGGCCGATCCCCTATGAGTTTAATGCACATAAACAAGGACTGATTTTTATGTCATAAATGGCCCATTTAAATACTTTCTATCAGCCTTTTTAAATAAAACAAATTCTCCACTAAAAGTCTTGAATTATAAATAAATGGAGATCTTTTTATAAGAGCATTCAATGCCTTTATTTAAATTCATTACCTTGACCACCAGTGACAATGCATATGAACTATTATAACTCATGAGATCACCTATAATGAAACCAATCTTTGATCCAACCTTATTGCAGAGAATGCCAAACAAAAAAAAAATGCACTCATACACCTAGATATCAAATCATGATGAATACTACTTTGTTCCACTGCATATCATGTCATCTGTATCAACCATACTAAACAAGATGTGATGGAAAGAACACACAAGATGATGTACTCCTGTTCCTCCTGTTCAACAACAATTCATAAACACTTTGAATTATGAGATCAACACAAGTTATCAAGATAATGAACTCCATCACCTGATAATATAATCAACACACCACATGAAGTCCTGATTGATGTTCCTGATAGAGTGAAAGATCTTGCAAAACCTATGTAACCTCTTTGGATGAAATTATGACAAATTTATGTCCTGATATCTTCTTTGAACATCCTGCATCAATAATGCTTGAACTTCTTGAAATGACTAACACAAACAAATATGAACCTCCTGAAACACTCTGCATCCCTCAAACATTCTCGAAACCATCTCTAAACACAAACAAATATGAACCTTCTGAAACACTCTGCATCCCTCAAACATTCTCGAAACCATCTTTAAACAAGAAACAACTCAGTGAAGACACATTGTGCTCTTGAGAACATATTATCAATATGAACACACTAAAGCAACACACATCCTATCATGAAGCAACAACTCCAAACCATCAATACCTTTTTGACATCAATGACAACTTGACTCCATCAACTATGAGTGAGAAGTTCTTGGCAAGGTCCAAGCCTGTCGAAGACGGTCACAGATTGTTTGCCCAACTCTCAAATTCAAAGATGGAAAACAATGAACCAATGAGGGAGTTTTTGGCAAGGTTTAATCGCCTAGTTACACGTCTTTCTCATACACTTAATCCATCTCCGCAAATTCTGTTGAGTAGTTTCATTAATGCTCTTCCTTCTGAGATAGCCTTCTTTTTGAGATCGGCTAATGAAACGGAATTATCTAATGCGCAAGAAAATGCCATCAAGTTAGAGGATGATATGATTACCTATGGCAAGATGAAGATGGATTCAATTAGGCCTCTTGTTTAGAGTTTTGTGGATCCCCTGGTACATAAGGTAGCGAATGAAGTGACTGTCATTAAGAGACAGTTGCCTACTCAGGGGCAACCTGCACAATAGCCATATCAGTCACCGTAACAACAATACCAACCACAACAATAGTACCAACCATAGCAACCATATCAGCCTAAAAGGAGCAATTTTTAGCCTTTCAATAACTACAGGCCCAGGTTGCCCGCACCACCACCAAGACAAGCAGTTGATGCTGCTCAAAATGCAGTATTTTGTTCCTTTCATGAGACTGATGCACATATTGGAGCCACATGTCCTAAAAATTTAAGAATGAATCAAATCATGGGATATGCTGATGTTGCACCCATTTCAAGCATTGTCCCTTCCCTAAGTGTGAACATTGTTTTACCACAAATGGACAACTTCAATGGAGACTCTACTACGGGATACTTCCAGAATGAACCCATTATAATAAAGGAAGAACAAGAGGATCTTCGTCAATATTCTCTTGTAGTCAATCATGAAAATATTTCGACGCCTGTGTTTACATGTACTTAGCATTTCAAAGCACAAAAAGAAGAAGAGGATAAGCAAAGATCAAAAGAAAAGGGGAAGGAAGTGGCTTCCACTTCCAATGTTAAGCCACCACATGAAATTGTCAAGGATGCTTAGGATTCGTCTTTGGCAAATTTTGATATAGTGGATTCCATGATGAAGACAAAGGTGCAGATTTCTTAGTTGGAGTGTCTTCAGGATCATCCAGATCAGCTGGATAGAATTATTAAGTATGTCAAGAAGGAGACCGTCGTACAACCTACATTACTTGAATCTTCCGTTCTAGTAGGAGAGAAGCCCAAGCCTTTCTATATCTCTTTGTATATAGGAGGCTATAAATTGAGCAATTGTATCATTGATTCAGGAGCCTTGGACAACGTCATGCCTTTGTAGGTGATGAACGCTTTGGGATCTTGTGTATCAAAATGCATGACAAGTGTTATTCGCTCGATTCTAAGTTAGTGCCGTTGGTTGGACAATTGAAGGATGCTCAAGTATGGTTGGTGGCTTGCCTAGAGAAGGAAATAATGATGACTATCTTGGTAGCCGACATTCCAGCCAGTTATGGGATGCTGTTAAGTAGAAGCTTTTACAAAGATCTTGGGAGAGAAATTCAATTGGATTGGTCATCTGCAACCATTCCTTTAAAGAAAGGTGGTTTCAAATTGGAACCAGAAACCAAGTCACGGTTCACGGTGGTGAAATTTTAGGATCCTTAAGCACAAGTGCTATATCAAGAGACGGGTCCTGGTACATATGTTGTGCTGTCAGAAATATTTAAAGAAAATCAGGAAGTTGTCTATGCGGTTGACGAATCAAAGGAAGAATCTGAAGAAATGTACAACTTACAAACTTTCTTTAAGGAAGAAGAAGTGTGAAAATCTTCTCAAGAGCAAAATAATGATGAATCAAATTAGTTTTTCTCGTCTTTTGAAGGCTGGTTTGAAGAACCTATGTCAGATACATCCAAAGAAGAGACCAAAGAAGCATTGCAATTGGAGCAAGAACAAGATCTTCTTTATTCTGAAGAAGAATTGGAGATTATCAATTGTTTTCTACATCAGTGGGAAAGTGATTCTTCAATAGAAGATGCTGCAGATTTTTCTGTACAATATATCCCGTCTTCACCTGTGTCCCAAGAATCCTACATACACAGTAGTGAAGAGGACGATGTTGAATCTATCTATGAACCTGTACAAGAAAAAGACTTCACTGATACTATACAACCAATACTAAATGCAACATATGAAGAGGTTGATGGAGAAGAAGACTTCATGGAATATTTAGTTTTGGTCACTAAAGAGGATGATATTGAAAAGTCAGAAATTCTTGACAAATGTTTTGTGAGATACGCCGTATGTGAGATTGATCAAGAAGATGAAGAAGATGTGTATAGCTCAGATGAACTTGTATTTGATTCCACTTACTTACCAGAAGAAGAAAGATACATGAATGCTGAAGATGAGGCAATGCTAGATATCTGCATTGAAGAAGATTACTCTACAGAGAATGACAAGATTCAAGATAATGAATGGCAAAGTGAGCTATCAGGTGAAGATGTTATTGATAATAATCAAGAGTTTGAGCATTTAGACCTGGATGATCTATCAGACTCTGAAGATTGGATGGACAAAAACACAACCAATGAAGAAGAAGAAGCTCCTGAAGTATTGGAAAAATGGGTAATGACAGTTGTGGATCCTATAAGCCAAGAATCAGTAATGAGAGTCATGTATGAACAACTTACACC
Organism: Cunninghamia lanceolata; assembly: GCA_027924645.1. Lineage (NCBI taxonomy): Eukaryota > Viridiplantae > Streptophyta > Pinopsida > Cupressales > Cupressaceae > Cunninghamia > Cunninghamia lanceolata. Next base: position 5,180,986 of record BSBN01000077.1, read on the forward strand.
TTTTCCAGAAGATGATGCATTCACCGAGTTCAAAGTTACGTGTGTACAAGATATAAATGAAATTCATATTCTATATGTGGTGATAACCATTCCCACATATATATTTTGGCCACAAGACATTCCTACATATCTTCAGAAGGAGGTTTTGTACCTTCACCTATTGTAGAGGTTGCTTGCTTTAGAAGAAGATGCTCCACCCAATCTCTGGCATATCAACCAGTTCCTCATGAATTTCTCGTGGCCTGAACGTGAGTACCCTCCAGAACCGTGGCTCTTTGAGGAGATGTTGTAGAGAAAGAAAAGTTTTGTGCTACCAAGACAATCTTCACAGCTAAGAAGAGATGGTTCTTACTTTTCTGAGTCAGTTGATGGTTTTATGTGACGTTCTTGTTCTTCTCATCCTCGCTCAGGAAAAAGAGCATGTGTGAACACTTTTTGTTCTCATGATGTGTTTTGACTTTCTGTATTGTGATCATTATGTCATAATGTTTTTCCCCTTTCCGTAATGTGACAGTTGTGTTCTTTGTATTCTAGAAAGTTCCAACTTTTAGGTGATTTTAGGAGGTCTGATTTTAGGTGATATAGGGAAAAGTCTTGTTCTAGGTGATTAGGAAAGTGACCTGACTCTATTGCCCAATATATAAGGCACTGGTCCAAGCTTGAAAAATCTAGAGATTCTCGGTTCTCTTATGTCGTAAGTATCCGCCATGGTCCCCAGATAGAGCCAATTGTTGTACCCAATCAAAATTTTTTGCTTCATTAAGGCATTTTGAGCAAGTCTAGAAAATATTTCGTCAAAAAAGTCAAAAAGTCAAAATTTCTAAAAATAGATGTCAAATTAGGCTTTTTGGGTTTCTTGATATATGGCTGCTGGCAAAACTTTCTAAAAATAGAATCTCTGACTCAGGTGTCGCGCTTGATTCTCATTGGTCGATTTTGCTTCACGATCAGCGTGGTCTAGATGGAATCTGAAAAAGGTCAAGTTTTCTCTACTGGGCCATTTCTACTTTTTTGGAAGGTGAAGCATGAGCTTTGAAGTCGTCAATGGAGGAAGTTCATCTACCAGAGCTCATTTTCAAGTTTTCAACACTGTTCCAATGACACAGAACCGACGAACAATTGTCGACTCAATGAAGCACGCAAAATGGAGCAGGATGGATCCAAGGTGAGGAGAAAATCTAGAAATCATGAAATTTGGCTAAGTCTGGAGATTTCAGGTGCCCCAGGAGGCTTGGGGCACCCAGTCCCACTAGTGTTAAGATTTTTTTTGTGTTTTTCAAGAAAATGCGAGAAGTGTGTCCGTCAATCCGTTCCGGTGGGCGTAATCATTTTGATCATTAGATCCTGAAAATTTGGAAAACTCGTCAGATTTACCCAGGCTATCTAGTTCATTTGCCATCCAGTGGCAATTGACTGATGAAATTGTCGAAATCAGTATCAAGAAGCAGCTGTCAGCACGCAAAACATAGCAAGTTGCAAATGAAAGTTGGAAATTAGAAAAATGGTTAAGTCTGAAGAAACCAAGCGCCCCTGGAGGCTAGGGGCACCCAACCTCTCCAGTGTTAGATTTTTTTCACATTTTTTGAGAAATGTAAAAAATGCCTCCGTAAGCTCTTTCCTAGTTGGTCAAACTTGGTCAAACTCAGTCAAACGTCAGTAAAAGCTAGGATTTCATCACAGATATGTTCAGGCTTCTCGAATCATCCCTCGTCCTGCCATAGTAGTCGTTCGGATGACCGAAAATGAAGATCAAACAGAGGCTATTGGCGCAGAAAATGAGAAATGGCAATAAAATTTGAAAATTTCAAAACTTTTCTAAGGCACGGAAAACCAAGCACCCCAGGAGGCTTGGGGCACCCAGTCTCACCAGACTTAGTTTATTTTTGAGTTTTTTTTTGAAAAACGTAAATCTTCCTCCATCAGCTTGGTTTAGTTCATAGCATGTCAGTTTGGCACGTTTCTCGAGGTAGACAAAGAGTACAATCAGCTTAGTTTTCATTAGGCCTACCTATCTGCCATATTTTTAGACTCAATTTTGTCAAAGCAAATAGAAATCAATAGCCAAACAGGGGTCCACAGCCATCAGAACGCGCACGCAGATTGAAAAGTTGAAATTTTTGATAAAATGGCTAAGGCATGTGAAGTCAAGCGCCCCTGGAGGCTAGGGAAGCCCAGATTCATCAGAGTTAGAAAATTTTATGGTTTGCAGTGATTTCCAACTATCATTTCCTGATTTTCACCCAGTGGCCATTTCCAGAAGTTAGATTTGCAATTGAACATTAGATCGTCTGTTTGAGGCTGGGGATGGAATCGCAGTTGATAGGTCTCCAAAATGTCAGGATCAGTCAGCTTTTTTAGTCAAACGGTGACATTTTGCCATCTTGTTGAAGTTAGAGACAGGCCATACTTGAGTCAAAACGAGTGCAGAAGTGTTGAAAACGAAGAAAATTGGCTAACATTTTTGTCAACTCACGTGTTTGATGACATCATCAAAAGAACGTATTTTTAGTCATCTTACATATGAAGCCATAGGCAGCTATAAAATAGGGATTCCTCCTATTCAAAGACATCTACTTGGATTTGCACTTTAAAAGTTGCTTTCTTTATAGATAAGATTGAAGCTTTATTTCTTCACAAAGAAAGCTGCTTTTTTGCCTTAAAGTTTTATAAAGACAATCTTTTGGCTGCTTTTATTCATTATTTTTGTAGGTTGCATCCAGAGGAAGAAAGCATATTTTTCTTCTCATGAAGATTTGAGTGCCCAAATGAAGTGCTTATTCAGTGTTCTTCATAGTTTCAGGTTGAGGAAGTAGGGAGGCTCGCTTTTTCAGGGCCCTTTTTTCGAGGGGATCACTTTTCAGAAATTGGACTGAAGCTTTTTCAGTTTTCATCGAGATGGGTCCATCTAGTATTTCATCCTCTTGAAGATTGGGAAATTTAATTTTTTCGGGAATCTTCTTTTTTGCTGCTTTTTTGGGAAATCCTTCACTTTTTCAAAATCTGACAATCTGGGTTGCTTCGAAACGGAATTGTCTTCAAAACTCATGTGCCAGCTTTTTTGGTCACTCGCTTTTTAGAAGATATTATTTCCCAGAATATCAATGGATGATATCACCAAAAAACAAGAATGTCGATGAGGATGCATTTCAAAAGAAAGTAGCTTTAAATTAGATGCTTTTTGTTTTAAAGCATTTTCTTTAATCCAAAGCTCATCCATTCTTTATTTAGAAAGAAATCACTTTGTAATAGTTAGAGTTTTCTTTGCTTTAAAGCAAATTTCTTTAAAGCATTTGTTAGTTGTATCTTTGTCTTAGAATAGTAATAAAGCTTGCGAGTTGGCAAGTTAGGGTTAATCAAGGAGATTTTAGGGTTCCCTACTCCTTTGATTTTAGTATAAATAAGGGCAGCCTTGCCCATTGTAATATGATCGACTTTGGTGATAACAAATTTACTGTACCTATTCTAGCCTACATATTTTTTATTCCAAGTGTTTGTTCACTTTGTGTAATTTGTTTCCAGTGTTTGATCGCTTGTTGTATGCCTGCCTTTTGCTACAATATTGATGTCGTAGAGTTGTATCAACTTTGTGATGTTGGAATAGAAATCTCATGCCTATTTTGCTTTGATATTCTATCTTGGATCATCAAGTTTCATCGTTAGATGTATGGCTTCTATATCTTTTATTTCAGCTTTCATCATAAAGTACTATGAGTCTTGTGATGTAAATTTGGGAGAAATTTACTTAAGTTTTTGTGTTAAAACAATCATTCCTTGTCCACTTTTAATCCCTTTGCTCTAAATTTACTTAGGAGATTAAAAGCGTCATTAGTTTAAGCCTAGTTGTAGTGGAAGTTTTAAAAAGGAAAAAACCTCTTATGCAACATTTAGAGTTTTATAACCTTGTGCTCGTACCTGAGAACCAAAAAGAAGATAGGTGAAATTTATTTTATTTATCTTTTCAGTGAACATCAGCAAAAAGGGAACTCCCCCTTCCAATAGGAGAGCATTTTATCTATGCATAGCTGTCCATTTCCAACTCGCATTCCAGAGGTGCGAATTGAAATGCCAACAAGTATCATCTATCAACCAAAAAAATCTACGAACTGAAGACTTACCTTCATTACTTGGACCCATCAAAGCATTACACCACTCGACGATTGATTTTGCATCTGTCAGCTTTGCATTGTCTTTATACTTTAACTGTTCTCGTGCTATGGCTCTTTTGATACACACTCTTGCACCATCATGCTCCCCCTTTCCATGCCTAGCCTCACAAAAGTTCCACATATGCTAAACACCTGTAATATTATGCCTCCTACTCAGCCAATAGAAATTCCATGAGTTCTTGAATTGTGATGCATAGTTATCTGACCATATGATATGCTGACTGAATGATATGCCCCTTCTAGTTAGATCATTGTAGAACACCTGAAAACAACCTTGCACGAACTTCGCGGAATGCGTGTAATCATCGCTTATATAAAAATGATACTCCCTTATGATCTTTCTGTCATCCTCTGTACTATCATTCGCATGAATGAATGTGATGTGCACAAATATAGAAACCTGTGTCGAGTTATAATATTACGATTGCACCTCACATTGCGGCTGTAGATTGTAGTTCTCTGCAAAGTTGATGACTGCAACAATGCTACCAACTGGAAATGTGTCCTTGCATAACTTGAATTGCAAGTCCAACCATTGAGCTCTATGGGCATGTCTTACATACTCATACACTATGTTGTCACGAAATATAGGCATAAACTGATACACTGGAATCTTTTGAATAACATATTCACACATTTTTTCTTCTTTATCATCTCTTGTATTGTATGCCACTATTTTATACTTGCCGAACTCTACTAGTTCATTTCCAACTGCATGTGTTCTTTCTATATGTTCACATATTGGCATACGTTGCAAGCTACTACAATGCTGACAGGTGCCATCCAAGCATAATTTCCTGTAGAATAATTGACCTTCCTCTCTATCACATTAAATCATTGATATGAAGTCTCTTGAGGTAGTTGGTGGGACACGTATGCCACAATCCTGCAAAACATTGTTAGTATGCAAATCTAAAAATATAGATCGATAAACATCAAAATGGTTAGAAAATTCAATATGCAATCTACAACAAGTAGTGCATATGTGATTTATTTTGACAAAGAAAGGTTTAGCATTTCAAAATATCTTTGAGAAATTTTAATTTGAGGATACTTCTCTAGAAATTTACCAAAAAACTGTGTTTGAGTCATATCTAAAAAATGCTTTGGATGTGGCTCACGGTTTCAACTACCGATTCTCCTTCTTACCACATCCCTTTGATTCGGAGATACCCCTGTGTAATTCTTCCAAAAGTCTTCAATTAGTGATCTCAAAGCTTCAACAACAACTTTGTCTTTCTGTGGGAGTCTCCTAGAGAATGCCCACAATTCATTAGTGTTTGGATCCTCAACTCTTTGATGTCTTCCAACAGCTCTCATTAGAGGTTTTTTATTTATTTTCAATGCTTGACTTGTCTTTCTAATGAGGCGAGATTTTTTGTTTGTTGGCTTACAGTTGTCGATATAATGACACATCGTGTGACATTACTATCCTTGGTGCATGAGGTGGAACCCACACTCTCATACGCACTCATTAGATTCTTGACAATTGATTTTTCACTTGAGGCATTTGATGTTCTTAGGCCAAGAATCTTCATAGTGGGCCTAAATTTTAGATTTCTCATTAGTTCAACAAAGAGTTGACATCTTCTAGTTTCATTTAAATTCTCAAAGAATAATTTTCATATCTTTGGCAAGTGCGCATGGGAATCTTATCTTGCATGGGCTCCAATACATTCTCATCAATATCAATTAGAAAGTTAGGCCTCCTATGCAAAATTCTAAGAGGCATTTTATTTGGTAAAGTAGACTAAACATTAGGAATTTCTTCAATATTTACTTGAGATGGGATAGATGACGTACCTTCGATTGGAGGTGAAAAGGTTGAAAATGACATACCTTCAACTTGAGGTGTAAATGATGGCGTGTGACCAACTTGAGAAGAAAATGTAGATGTTCCTTCTACTTCACCTATGAAAGATGGAGTGTCTCCAATTCGAGAAGATAATGATGGTGTTCCTTCAACTTGACCTGTGGACGATGGAGTGCCTCCAACTTGGAGATTCACTTTCCTCATTGCATGGAGGTTTTGCATTCATTCCCTTTGTGCCACCAATTCCATCTCTCTTAGCTTCGTTAGATGTGTCATGTTCCTCTTCAATTGGCAATGGTGGAATATCTTCTTGTATGGTTGACAATTTCCTACTTTCCCAAATTCACCTCATTCTTTCTCTTTTCCTCTCATTCTCAGCTTCACGCTCTTCTGGTGTTAGAGTCTTTTCTCATTTCCTCAGCATGATGATGATTTCTACAAGCATGAAGAATAAGACAATGATCATTAGAAATTTTATAATGACAATGAATAGCACAGTCAGAATGAATAACAAGGTTTTACAGACTTCTGAATAAGACACCTCATATCAAGATAACTTAAACATACATAAGTTATGGAGTATGCATTTGAACACACATATACACTTGAATTTAGTTTGAATAGAAGAGAGGAGGATGAACTTGGAGGAAGAAATAAGAAGTTATACCCTATTTTTCTGCTATAACTCATTTTTTTCTGTAAATTCACTGTTTCAGACCATACCTAGGCCTTGTATGGTACTGTCAAGTCTTAAAATTCATTGGATAAGTTAGATGTATGTGTTAACTTTCATTTGCACCTATTTTGAGGGTTTTTCATTGGGTTTAGAGGGATTTCTAATTGAATTTTTGAAACTGCCCAATGGATTGTTAGAATAAGGGTTTTGAGAGAAAAAAATGGCTAATTTACCTATCCACCTACTATATAAACCTATGGCTTGGTGGATAGGCTAAGTTTGATGTCTCTAACATGAATTTGGAAGGTTTTGTGTATGGAAGGAGTCTAAGAGGGTTTTGTGTACTGCCCTAAGGGCATTTTCATGCATTTTCTAAGTGGAAAGGGTGGCTAAATAGTGGTTCTTTGTGAATTTGAATGCAACCTAGCCAAATAAGTTTTCCTATAGCATATGCAGGCCTATTTAAAGGTTAATCAAGTGTTATTTTTTTATGGGTTGGAGTGGATATGAGATTTTCATTAAAACCCCCTTATTTGTGAAGAAATGAAGGGTTTTCTAGTTAGCACCATAGATGAGCATAGATATACTAACCAATGGTGGAATTTGAAGTTTTGTGACATATAGATCTTCTATTTTGGGGTTTGGAGTGGTTATTGAATGATCCTAGGGTACTTGCTTTGTTAATTGGACCAAATTAGACCTATTTCTAGAGAGGGCCAGTCATAGAACTCACATTTATCCTAAAACAAAGGCATGAAATATTCTGATATGTTGTTCTAATCCATAATGGGTGTCTAAATACTTTTTGGTTTGTGGGTTGGCTGAGTTTACACAAAGTTATGCACATTTTTCAAGTTTGGAAGGTTACTAGGCCTTAAGGAGTGATTTGTGGATCAAACATTGGTTGATGTTTCCAGGCACTAAAAGTGACAAAATTGGTTTGAATACATTATATTGACATGGTGTATACTTGTGTTGGGGTTGGGGAATAGCTTGGAGCCCTTATGCCTTATGATGCCCTTAAGCACCTAGTTGGGCCATTGCAAGATTTTGGTTTATGGTTGAGTTGATTTGTGAAATATGGTATCAATGCTTTGAATTCCTTCTTGTGTCTGCATCATAAATGATCATGCCACTTGAATGTGAGTGTGGATTTGGGAGTTTGGTAACCTAAATAAGGACTGTTTACTGAGTTTAGGGGTTTGTGGAAAGTTTGAAGGCAAGTTCCTTTGTAATATAGGCCTAATTAACCCTTTTAGGACAGCGAATAAGGTCAGTTTTAAGGCATATTGTCCAAAGGAGTCTATACTGAGTTCAAGATATGTTATACAACTTGGTAATGGGTATTCTAAACATTCATTGAAGTTTGGGTTTGAAACATTATGGCAAAAATAAGTCAGAAAAACCCCTTAAGTAGGGCTACTAGGTTTGAGGGCTTGGGCAAATTGGTTGCTAAGAGGGGATCCTTGTGACTTGAAGAGTGGTTTAGTTGGTTCTAGTTGGTGAACATAATCTTGTTAGATGCCTCATCTAGTTCATATGAAGGTCTGAACCCTAGTTGTGTGTTGGAGACTTAATGCATTGAAGGGTCATTGAGAGAGTTTGCGAGTCAAATCAAGAACACAAGTTTGTGAAACTTTGTAAAACCAAGTTTTTGTCACCTTGTAGTGCATCATTTGGGAGCCTATTTCAAACATTCTAAAGGGGAAAATTGAATGGTTGTATCTCTAAGAAGTAGAAAGCTGAAGTAGTAAATTGTAGAATGATGCACAAAGCAAACACCACTAAGGAGCATATTTTCCATAGCAAGGATGGAAAAATAAGTAACTCTCCAAAACTAAGGGAAGAGAAAGGCCAAAATAGACTCAAAGAAGATAACAAACAAGTTGATTTGAGTATGTACAAGGATAACAACTATTGGTCTTATTTCAAGGTTGGAGGATATTGTTATGACAAGTGTTGGGAGCTTCATCTAGAGATTCACCCAAATGACAAACACAAGAGTAAGCAACCACAAAGGAAAAAAAGCACACTAAAACATCAAATTCAAAGAGAGAACAATTCTCACATGAGTCTACATCAACATTGAATGATGTTAGTATGTAATGATACTTGGATAGAGTATTTACTTGATTTACAAAGGAGATAAGTGTGAGTTGCTTTCATTTGTAGGGGCATTTGATTAGCACTCCAAGTTTTTCCTATGGATTGAGTTGTGTTCAATTTTTTCACTTGTAGAGAAATAAAGTAGTACGTTTCACTCACTATGGGTGAGTATGAGAAGTATGGCCACTTGGAGGTTAAGAAAGGACAAGGAAAATAGAGAATGCAAGAGCTAGTGAAGACATGTTTTGGGTGTTGTAAGCATGCACATTTGTGTTCCATAGTAACATAAATGTTGTAGCATGTAACATAGATGACTTGTAGCATGTTGTAGCATAACAGTGATGGTTGTCATTATTGTAATGTGCACAAACTCTTATCTCAGCTATAGCATGTGCATAGTTGTAGGAAGAGAACTCTTTACACATTCATTGTAAACAGTGTATAAATGTATGAATTTCATTGTACATAGATGCAATAAGAAGGACCACTTTGTAATAAATTATAACTTTCATAGCATTGTGAAATGAACTTCAAATGCAAGGAGGATCATACATGGTAGCATGGTTATATAGACTATGATAGTGGACTGTTATATAGACTTACATGACTATCCTACACTCATGAAAACCTCCTTTTTAGTGTTTTATCTCCTTGTAACTCCCTTTGTATAATCTTATGTCATGATGCTTGTATGTCCATATATTTACATATATAACTCTCTTCTCTAAAATTTTGTTATGTTGATGAAATAAATACATAATCTCTATCATATTTTTTATGGATTGAGTGGTATCAAAGTGAGTTGTAACAATTTGTCAAATAGTTTGTGGTGCTCATTTCCTTTATTTTTGTAAGAAAACTATCATTTCATGCATTGTTCGATTAAATGAATTGAATTATGCATGTATTAAGGAATAAATCCTTCTATATCATCCTAGGGCAAAAATTAAGAGTCTTCCAAAATCAATTTTGGCTCCATGTATACACTCGAATATGTGTATGACAAACAATTGTTCACTAAAATCATTTTATGAAGTATTTGATAATGTTTTTCTCTTGTATAGCTTAAAATAGGTGAAATAAAGGCATGAAGGGCCGAAACAAGGTGAAAACATGAGGAATTTGGAGTCTCTTTGACTGAACTAATTGATATACCTAGACACATATATGTCTTAGAACATAAAGAACATAAAGACATTTAAAGACATAAAGACATTTAAAGACATAAAGAACATAAGAACATATATATGTGAATTAAAATTGAACATACCTTAGAATTTGATATTGTAGTTGACCAATTCTCCAAAAGATGGCTTTTAAATCCTCAAATTCTTGTTTTTCTCAAGTTTGATTATGAATTCTATATAATTCTAGAATAGGATTAGTAAAATTTATGTAAAAAACAAACATATATTATCAAATTCAATCTATATATCAATGACAATTAGCTTTGAAACAAAATCACACATGAAACATGAAACTTTCAGTTTAAATAATCAAATTTTCTCCAAATACATGAAAAATCACTTCTTCTACATTGAAAAAATAAAAAAATGTGGTGGATTTATATAAAAATGATTCTCAATTAGTCAACCAACATGAAAAGCATTGTCTTGTCTGATATACTCATGAAAAGAAGGAATAACAGGCATGTGGGGTCTGAAACACAGATCCCACATGCTTTTTTACCATTTTCCATGCTTCCAAGAATGCGATCATGTTATAATGCACTTGCATTATGGGAAGCATGATAACATAAAGGTAACCTTGTATCTACATGAGAGAGTCTCTCTCTATCTCTCTTCATTTCTCTATCCTATATATAAAGAGGGATTGAGAGAAATGGAGAGATAGAGAGGGACATGGAGATAGAGAATAGGTGGAGATAGAGATGAGGAAAGGGAGAGATGGGGATCGAGATAGAGAAAGAGGTCTATAGATGGAGAAAGATAGAGATACATATATATAGGGGAGATATAGGGAGATAGATCTAGGAAGGGAGAGATAGATAGGGAAATACAAAGAGAGAGATAGAGAGGGGTATATTAAGAGATGGGGTTATGAGGATAGATAGCTCAATAGGGAAAGAGATCACGAGATGTATAGAGACATAGGGAGAGATATTTCAAGAGGTAGAAGGATGGGAAGAGAGATAAAGAGGAGAGAGAGGTAGAGAGGGATAGATTAAGAGATAGGGATCCATATGTCCAGAGAGATAGAGATAGGGATCCTTATTCTCCCCTCTATCTAAACCATAAACCTAAACCTCTAAACCCTAAACCCTAAACCCTAAAATCTAGCAACCCTAAACCCCTAAACCCCCAAGGTCCCTAAACCATAAAACTTGGAAGCAAAGGTAGGTATAGTTAGGGAGAGGGATAGAGGAGATAGAGATATCTCTCCCAGACTTGGCCTCCTCTATATCTCCCTTTTTGCCTCTCTACCTAAACCATAAACCTAAACCTCTAAACCTTAACCCCTAACCCCTAACCCCTAAACCATAAACCCTAAACCCTAAATAATGTCCCTAAACCCTAACCCCTAACCCCTAAACCCTTAAACCCCTAAGGTCCCTAAAACATAAAACCTAGAAGTAACCCTAAACCTCTATCTCCCTATGTTTCCCAATCTCTGTTGGTCCCCTCACTCTATCTCTCTCTAAACCCTAAACCCTAACCCCTAAACTCAAGCAACCCTAAACCCCTAACCCGTAAACCCTAAACCCTAACCCCTAGACCCTAGACCCTAAACTTGAGCATCCCTAAACCCCTAACAGCTAAATAATTCCCCTAAACCCTTACCCTAAAACCTAAACCATATTTACTTGAGAAACCCTAAACTCATGTAAACCTCAAATAGTGAGGAAGAGAGAGATAGAAAGGTAGAGTTAGAGAGAGGGGATTGAAAGAGATCTAGCAAGATAGAGAGACAGGGAGAGAGAGAGATAGATCTAGGTAAGTATAGTTAGAAAGAGGGATAGAGGAGACATAGATATCTCTCCTAGGTTTGGTCTCCTTTGTATCTCCCTATTCACCTCTCTACCTAAACCATAAACCTAAACCTCTAAACCTTAACCCCTAACCCTTAAACCCTAAATCCTAAACCATAAATAATACCCCTAAACCCTAAAAATGAGCAACCCTAAACCCCTAACCCCTAAACCATAAAACCTAGAAGCAACCCTAAACCTCTATCTCCCTCTCTCCCAATCTCTATAACGTGAAAACATGAAAACATTAAGCTTTCATTCCAACCAAATTCATTCCTAATCAATCCCAAATCATCCCTAATCCATTCAATTTCATCTCTACTCATCCCTAAACCACTTCTAATCAGCCCTAAACCACTTCACGCCATCCCAAATCACATCCAAATCAATTTAACTTCATCCCTAATCATTTTCCAATCAACCTGGATTTCATCTCAAATACCATCCCTAAACTATGCCTAAATCATTCTAATCATTCCCTAATCAGCACTAAACCACTTCAGACCATCCCTAAAACCATTCTAATCATTCCCAAATCGTTCCTAATCTAGTCCTTTTCACCTCTCATCATCCCTAAACCAATCCATTTCATCCCAACTCCATCCCAAATCAATCTAAGCTCCATCTCAAACAATCCCAAAAATAATCAAAATCAAACAAATACCTCACCAAGAGCCATTAGAAGATCATAGTGCCAATCTGTTAGTTATTTGCACCATTTTGTATATCGTATGTGCCAATATGCTCCTTAGTAGCACCTACCTATCAACCACAAACATCATTCTACACCTAGCTAGTTGCAAGTGTCATTCTACCCTTTGCCAGCGACATGAGCCATCAGAACATCATAAGCACCAATATGTTAGTCATTTACACCATTCTATACATCATCAATACCAACCATAAACCGTAAACCTGATCAACCCTAAACCCTTATCTCCTTGTCTCTATCATCCCTCTACCTCTCAATCTCTCTGCCTATATCTTTGGCCATGTCCATCACCCTCTATCTCCCTATCTCTCCCTCTCTAAACTCCTAACCCCTAAACTCTAAACCCGATCAACCCTAAACCCCTATCTCCTTGTCTTTATCATCTCTCTACCTCTCAATCTCTCGGGCTATGTCTCTGGCCATGTCCCTCACCCTCTATCTCCATATCTCTCCCTCTCTAAACTCCTAACCCCTAAACCCTAAACTTGATCAACCCTAAATCTAATCAACCCTAAACCATATCTCCTTGTCTCTATCATCCCTCTACCTCTCAATCTCTCTACCTATGTCTCTAGCCATGTACCTCACCCTCTATCTCCCTATGTCTTCCCTTGGTCTCCTCTATTTCTCCCTATTGGTCCTCTCTCTCTAAACCCTAACCTAAACCTCTAAACCTTAACCCCTAACCCCTAAAACATAAACCTTAAGTTACCCTAAATAATGCCCCTAAACCATAACCCCTAATGCCTAAACCCTAAAACTGAGAAACCCTAAACCCCAAACCTCTAAACCGTAAACCCTAGAAGCAATTCTAAACCTCTATCTCCCTAGATCTCTCCCAATATCTATCGATCCCCTCACTCTCTCTCTCTCTCTAAACCCTAACCCCTAAATCCTAAACATGAGCAACCCTAAATCCCTAACACCTAAACCCTAAACTTGAGCAGCCCTAAACCCCTAAACCCTAAACTTAAGCAACCCTAAACTCATAAACCTAGCCTACCCCCTCTCTCTCTCTCCAAAACAAGAAAACTAGGACTCTCTCTCTCTCTCTCTCCCTATCACCAGGTATCTCTCCCAGGTTTCTCTCCCCTCCATCTCCATCCTCTCTCCCTTTTCCTTCCTCTCGCTCTCCCTTGTTGACAAAGAACATGGAAATGTAAGAAAAATAGGACATGTAAAGATGGACGAGGATATAAATTGGGATTCAATGAAATGGAAACAAGATAATTTATGAAATTTCATTGGATGGGAAGAATGAGGAGAGGTAGAGAGGGGATAGAAGTAGAGATGAGAGAGAGAATAGAAGGTAGAGACATGATGGAAGTAGAGAGTGGGAGAGGACCATAGGAGGTAGACATGGCAAGGAAGAAGAGAGAGAGGGTAGGAGGTAGACAGGGGAGGGACGCAGAGATTGAGAGAGAGGGTAGGAGGTAGACAGGGGAGGGAAGTAGAAAGTGAGAGAGAGGGTAAGAGGTAGAGAGGGAGGGGGAGAAGAGAGTGAGAGAGAAGGTAGGAGGTAGAGAGGCAAGGGAAGAAAAGACTCATAAAGAGGGTAGGAGGTAGATAGGAGAGGGAAGTAGAGATTGAGAGAGACAGTAGAAGGTAGATAGGGGAGGGAAGAAGAGAGTGAGAGAGAAGGTGGGAGGTAGAGAGGGGAGGGAAGCAGAGACTCAGAGAAAGGGTAGGACGTAGAGAGGGGAGAGAAATAGAGAGAGAGATGATAGGAAGTGCAACTGCCCTTGTAGACATGTATGTAAAGTGTGGAAGCATAGACAAGGCATGTCAATTGTAAGATGTAACACATCAAAGAGATGTTCTATAATGGAATGTAATGATTGCAAGATATGCAAAAAATGGATTTGTTGAAAAGGCTTTAGAAACTTTCAAGCAAATGCAATTGGCATGTGTATTGCTAGTTATGCTCATCATAATGTGAGTGCATTATAACGCGCTCACATTATGCTCATCTTTGTCTGACATGTTTTTATCAATTTTTAGCAAAATCTGGAGATAATCTGGAGCGTGCTCCCCATCAAGATGGCACTTTTTTCAAAAAAAACTCAAAAAAAATACCACCATAATCTTAAGCTCTCTGTTAGCTATCTAACCATATAATTGTTTTCACATTTTGAATATGTTTAGTGTTTCATCTTGAATTTCTTTTGTTAGTGTGTCCAATTTTTGTCAAAAACCAGTGTCTAGTATTTTTGACTTTTTTTTACCATTCATCAAAAATTAAAATAAGTTATATTTTTAGAAACTAGACTCCATTATACATGAATTCAAAAAAAAATTAATTTTCGATTAGTTTTCAAACATTTTAGGGGGAGCACACTCAAATTTTTATTTTTAGGATGTGTCCACTTTAAAAATTACTAAAAAATCAATTATTCATTAAAAAATTATTAGAAAAATTAGGGATAAGCTACATGGTGTTACTTAATTTCTCACTGGAGCAATTATTGAAATACTAAATTTTTTTTAACATTTTAGGGGGAGCACACCAGATGCTATGTTATGTTTTTTTAGAAAAAAAAAGACCAATTTGTGTGCTCCCCCTTTTTGAACCCCTTAATCTCAACCATTTTTGGAAAAAAAAATAGTAGTTTAGAAACTAGATTCGGAGCACTACAACTCTTATTTTCGTTCCATCTTCAAATTTTGAGTGTAGCTATCTTCAATTTCTCATCCAACATCAATGTTTCCTGATTTCAGAGAAAAAGTGGCAACTTAAGACCCCATTTGAGTCCCTCATCTTTGTGCACTTACCCTTATTCCAAAAAAAAAAAAGAAAAGTTCAACAAGATCAATAAATCAAAAAGAAAAATAGATCATAAATGTAGAACAACACAAATTGATAGGTCAAATTCAAATTTGCAATATTGATCATGCATTGAGAAACAAAGGATTGTACAGAACCGACACATTTAAATACAATGTAGGGGATTGCTTGTTTGACTCTTTAGAACTGCTGCTACATTCTCGATACACATCAATTCAATTACGCAATGGAACTATAGATTTCTTCTTAAGTTGCCTTGCACAAGGTGATGCAAAAGCCCTTCACTCGTATAAATATGAGTTGGATATTGACACATTACATCAATTGCACAACGTAGAAAATGTTGAAGTATACTTGCGTAGAATGTGAATTTCTACAATGGCAAGTACAAATGACAATGAGATTGGACTATGGGGAGACATATTTTGTATTTGATGGATTTCAAAGTGGTTAGATATACAAATATGTGTTTGGTCGATGATGACAGGGAAAAAATACTTGCATTTCAATCAATCTTCTAATAGACAATCATAATCTATCCTTTTCCATGATACAAATCCGCTTCATGGACATTTTGAACCACTGTTCACTTATCAAGTAAAAACATTTAATCCCAAATCAAATGTTGCCTTTTGTAAAAGGAAACAATCCACTTTGGAAACCCAACAAGATCATGTTGGTTACTCCATTAGAAGTCAAAAGATATTGCATACCAATTCCACTTCATTTGACAGTATCAAACAACAAATATACACCAATCAAGAATCCCCATCTCGTAAAAGGAAACGCTCCACTCTAGCAATCCAATAAGATGATGTTGGTTTCCCCATTAAAATCCAAAAGATAGTGCATAGTAACACTACTTCATTTCACAAAATGAAGCAACTAATACACACCAATCAAAAATCAATAAATACAATTACCAAAAAGACAAGTTCAATATCACCAACAAAATTACTTCAAAAAGAAACTCAAAATATGCTAATTCATTGTGTAGAAGGGTACAAATCGACAAATGAAACTCAAATTTGCAATATCGATTATGCATTGAAGAAAGAAGGATTGTCTAGAACTAATACATTCAAATACAATTCAGGGGATTGCTTGTTTGACTCTTTGCAATTGCTACTTCATTCTCGCTACTCATCAATTCAATTACACAATGGAGCTATAGATTACTTCTTGAGTTGCCTTGCACAAGGTGATACATAAGCAATTAACTCGTATAACTATGAATTGGATACACATACATTATATCAATTGCACAAGATAGAACATGTAGAAGAATATCTGCATAGAATGCAAATGTTTGCAATGCCAATTACAAATGACAAAGAAGTCGGCCTATGGGGAGACATTTTCTATATACGATGGCTTTCCAGGTGGCTAAACATACAGATATATCTTTGGTCAATGACAATAGGCAAAAAATACTTACATTTCAATCAATCTTGCAATGGACAGTCATACTCTATTCTTTTTCATGATGCAAATTTGCTTTGTGGACATTTTGAGCCACTTTTACCTTTTCAACTACAAACAATTCATGCCCATTCAAATATCACACTGTGTAAAGTAAAACAATCCATCCATGCAAAACAACAAGTTGATATTGGTTGTTGCATTAAAAGGCAAAAGATAGTCAATAGCAACATTGCATCGCTTCACAAAATCAAGCAACAAATATACACCAATCAAAAAACAATACATACAACCACTAAAAAGGCAAGTTCAATATCGACAATACAATTATTCCAAAAAAAATCTAAGACACACCAAAACATGTATGTGCTATTTATCAATTATTGCACTTTAAAAAAGATATAATAACTTTCAAAGATAAAGAAAAACAAATATGTTATAAACTAGCAAAAGAAAAAGATATTATATTGACAAATTCTATTTGTCGCATGTGCAATAAAACATTGAAACAATCCATGCTTCCTAATATGCAACACCACAATATATTCAAATGAATAAACTGCTGCAATATGTAAAAATGCTTTCACAATTAGAAGAGCGACTTGTTTCACTTAGAATTGTGTTTGCACAAATCTGGGAGTTAGGATACAAAGGATCCCAAATAGGGTTGACTGGTTCAATTAACAATTACCAGTCAACATGGACATTATATAGAAAACATTACCATGATCTGCAAATGAAACATCAACAATTGTTGTTGCTCTTAAAAGATGACTAGAATATAAGAATGCATACCAAAAGGGAATGGTACAATCGGCTATTATAATGAAAGCATTGGGCCAACTAAGCAAAACAAAACTATACAAATTAGAAAATGTTCAATTAAACAAGAACTGGAAAGAGTCTCTTGAGATCAATGATGAATTTGAGACATTGAATGAACATTATTCAAGTGAAACTGATTCAGAAAGTGATACAGGTAATCAAGATCCTTCTGAAACCTTGATACACGGGTTTACTGAATCTAGATGTATACATGAAATGTAAGACAAGATTATAGAAGTTGCACCAACAGAGAACTATTGTCCCATTGGAATCTTCAAAGACAAGTACGTTGAAGAAATGAATTTTCCAACACTATTTTTTGGCAATCCGTGTGATGATGATATTGTTAAAAATTTCTCATATCAAAAGATTAGAAAATGGGAACTACTACATTCAAATAGACAATTTTCTTATCATACAACAAATCTATTTTTAAATCAATCAAAATACTCATACATCAAGTTCTATCTACAATGTGGATAAGAGTTTGTAAAGGGCAGCTTAAAGGTAGAAAACTAACAGTAAAAGATGTCAAATGCAAACCTAACCTTGAAAAAATACTTAAATCAGACATTGGCTATGTTGAATTTAAAAGAATAAGAATATCACTAGATTACTTGCAATAATTAAAAAAATGTCTTCGCAATGATACAACAACTTGGACCACCTACATTATTTTATTACATTTACTAGTGCTGAACAATCTTGGGAACACCTAACAAAAAACTTAAAGAATTACATGATATTTATCATTTAACATTACAAGACCAACATGGCACAAAAAATAAAAACAATAAGTTCCATCTGATCAAGAAAGATCCAGTGACATGTGCACGCTATTATAGACATAGAATAAATGCAATTAAACAATTGATATTCATAGATGAGTCTTTCTTTGAAAAAGTTTCTAATTACTTCTCTGTAACTAAATTTCAAAATTGTGGCAATGAACATGACCATTTTCTTTTATGGATTAAAGATGCTCCAGTTTATGCAAAAGACAATATTGTGGATGTTGAACAATTTGTCGACAAGTACATTACTTGTAACATTAAAAACTTGCATCCTAAGATAGCCATGCTACACAAGCACCATCATACAAAGCAATGTAGAAAACCAAAGCAACAATACTGTAAATACAATTTTCCATTTCCACCAATGAAAAAACTATGGTTCTTGAACCATTAAAATAAAATAACGAAGCAACAATTTCAATAGAAAAAAATGTATTTTCGCTCTTGCAACAATCGAATTATGATGTATCATTTTCTTTTCAAATGTTTCTAGATGAAATCAAACTAAATGAAGATGAATATATAATGGCTATAAGATCAACAATCAATAGGCGTACAATCTTTTTAATGAGAAAACCATCACAAATATGGAACAATAGCTTTGCTAAAAAAATGCCAGGAATATTGAAAGCAAATATAGATGCACAATTTGTACTTAATGCATATGCTACAACAATGTACTATAGCTCATACATGACAAAAGTGGATAAATCAATGACATGTGCATTCAAAAGAAATTGTAAATAGCATCAATAAAATAATATTGATGATGTTAAAATGATAACTAGCCTTGGAAATGCATTGCTCAACTTGCAACAAATGTCTTCACAACAAGCTGCTCACATTGTTTTATCACTTCCACTCAGCCATAGATCAAGAAAATGTGTATTCATTGACACAAGATTTGATGATGATCAAAATTTTGTTCTAAAGCTTATTGAGCAATTGAACAAAGAACCAGACGATTCAGAGAATGTGATCTACAATTCTCTAGTCGATTGCTACATTGCACAGCCTTAAAGAATTATCCATATTTATCTTGCAGAATTTGTTTCAGAATATACAAGACATGGGAAAGTAATAAAATCAAAAGCTAAAACAAATGTTATATGATTTGCCAACTTCAATAAACACATCAACCCATAAAATTATTATAGAGAACAATTACTATTATATGTACCCTTTACAGTAAATGAAAACACATTAAAAAATGGTTTTGAATCATGGTGTCGAGCTTATTCATTTCATGAGAACACAGTTAAAATCAATCGTATCAAATACAATTACAACATCAATGCTGATTGGGGTGATATTGAGAAATCTATTGACGAAGTAAACATTGACAACACCTACACACAAAACCAAATAATAATTGCAGATGAAGCATCAAACAGAGAACAATACAACACAAAACTAGATTTTGAAACACTGTAAAGACTCACAAATCATGTAAAAGCATTTAAACCAACTCACAAATAAATGAAGTAAATAATCCACTTAAATACAACATCGCAATAACCAAAATAAAAAAGAAGTAAATAATCCACTTAGATACAACTTCAAAGATAAAAGATGCAATTAATCCGCTTAATCACAAAATCTTAAGAAAAGATAACCTTATAAATATGAATCTCAATGTCATTAAATATTACATATTCACATGCTAAATCCAAGTAATAAGCACTATGAAATAATATACATAAATCCTTTGGCAACATGCTATATAACATCCAAAATAGGTACAATAATCAAGTACATCAACAATGAATAAATCAAATACACTCTCCAGCTGCACGAACCAAGTGGTCCACCACCTACAAATCGAGAGACAGGAACATGAGTTAGGTGCTTTTCCACCCAACCATGAAGTATTTACACTTCCTCAGATCCCTTCTTAAAATGAAGGAAACCCAGCCCTGCATGAAATGTCTAGCTACTTGGTAACAACTGTAGGAGGGAACACCCGATGCAACCCTAATGTCTAAATGTGCATTCTAAGTAATGAAAAGCAAATTGTCTCACAACAGGATGTGGTAGAGATATCAATAAATAAGTTTTCTATACAATAAACATCTATTACAATATCGTTTCAATTAGATCTAATCATTTCAAATAAATTGGTCAATTCCTAAAAAGAGGAAAAGCCATCTCTAATATACCCACATTCGACATCACCATCCCAAAAGTAACCCAATACATTCTTATGTAAAAACTACTTCTTTCCCCAAGAAGCAAGAAATGAAATAAAATAAGAATCACAAATTCAAGATTTATAATAAGTCAAATCAACCCCTTTTTCCTAAATCATCAAGTAAAGAAAAAAATACACTTTCAAGCAATAAACCATCTTTTTAAACATACAAATCACAATCATTAGTTTATCCTATTTGATACAGTTTCTAATCTTGTAATTCAGTCACCATTCGTCAATAACATTCATTCTAAAACATTAATTATCTTATTGTTATTTCTGTGATAGGAGGTTCCAAAAATAGTCTATAAGTTTGTTTAATTTACATAAACCTCAAATCCATATTTTAATCATATTACCTAATAAATATTCAAGCAAATTGCTTTTAGCAATCAGAGACAGGGGTTGTTTCAATTCATTTAACTAATTTAAAATAAAAGGATCACGATTCAACCAAAAGGAACTTGTTGTCCAAAACTGTGACAGGAAGCCTAAAAATAGTCAAACAGTCTTCTTGTCGCATCTGCGACAGGAACTGTTGTAGTTTAAAAACAAAGAAAAGAACATAGATACTGTTTAATTTAGTTTTCTATCATAAATACCAACATTTGGTTTCTACATTTGAAGGAATAAAAATATAATAGTTTGCCTAATATCTCTGATCCCATTCAATATAATGTTCCAATAAGTTTTCCTAATATTGCTACAGGTTCTGACTTCTCAAGCTACAGAGACATCAATGAATCGACTACAGTCAAGTATTATTGTGAAAGAAGCTACAAGAAATAATAGTTTTGTTTATTTTCAAGAGGTTTTGCTCATCAAGAAGAGTTGAATTTTTACTCTAAACTACTTTCAGCCAATTTAAGAAAATCAATCATACAGTGTTTGTCCATGAGAAGCTTAACAATGATATGTAGGTTGTAATAGCTTTCAGTCGGTTTAATCGAAATGTAAATGAAGGTTATTAATCTTTGTCTTAGACAATTTTAGACAAGATAGGAAAGAATGACGGTTGTCCAAGGCAAGCGGCCAGGGAAGAAACATAGATTGACTTAGCAAAGAAGGAATTAATCCAAGGTGCTACTCATAAATGATGATAGCAAGGATTTAAGGGTCAATCTATTCAGATCACCTAATTACTTAGCAAGTCAGCCACAAGAAAAGTTGACGGCCAGCAAAACATGGGTGGCCAGGATAAATGGAGTGGCCAAATTTAAGAAAAATAGTTATTCTATCGTAGGTTGCTTCTATCATTTTTGGGGTAGAAATAGTAGAAAAAGAAATCGGCTAGGCAAGATAAAAGGAGGTCAGCTCAGACCGAGATACCAGCCATCCTTTAACTACGTAGGAAGTCCTTCATATAAACAATGAAAACTATCTATTTGCTGCCATGAAAACCAAATAAAAAATTGGATAAAGTCGTCGATTTGATGAAGGATTCTTGCAGTTTGTAGTCGCTGCCTTCTTGTCCTCCTTCTCGTCGCTCAAGAAATCAAGTCGTCTCCTCTGCAATCATGGTGTCCCTTAATTGAGCAATCTGCTCTGTTTTATTAAATTTCCCTCCCACTTATTTTTGGTGATCATAATTTAGGTTTTAAAAACCGAAGTTTGAATTCTCAGTTTGCATGAACATTTAACCAATGAATTTAGAGGAAAATTGTTATTTAAAATAGTAAAATAATATCTACTTTTGCAACTTACAGTCACATGATTGATAGTAATAAATATTTAATTCCTTTATCAAAAACTCTAAATATAATAATGTTATTTTTACTATTATTAACTATTGTTATTTAAAACATAACTAATTAAACATTCAAAAAGAGAATTGCAATATAATATTGCATATTTATCTATATAATTTAATATAAAATATCTATTTATTTTGATAATTCAAAAGTATTAAAATAATACAAAAGTACACACACACACACACACACACATATATATTTGAAATGCGCCTAGTAAACTTTTTAATGTGACCGGTGACGTTGGTGCTACACGCCCTCCGGCTCCATGCGAATGCTTTTGCCCGGAGCAATGAACTGGTGAGGCCACAACATGGGGGACCTCGTCCCCTAGAAAGAACACTTCAAACCTGCGAGCTCATTGGCCCAACGAAGGCGTAAAGCTTGCGAGCTCATTGGCCCAGCGGGGATATGAACTGGTGGCTGCCACTACAACCGAGCGACTTAACCACCAAACCACGCTGTCATCAGCAAAGTACACACATATTTTAATATAATATAATTATTTAAATTTATTTCACATATTGTCTTCCAAACATCTTATAAACAATATTTTATTATTTATTTGAATAACACATAATACATCATTTGAATATATATTTCAAAAAGACATTAAGTCAAAGTAATCACATCATGCATTCAAAAATGATTACAAATCACGCATTAATGCAATAAGAACCATTCAATAATGCATATGCAACTACATGATGTGTGTGATTGCATCGGGGTAATCCATCCATCAGTTCTTGCCAAGTGGCTAGAACATCTCTACCGAGTAGCCATGCTCTCGTCTTCGACGAGTACCTGCATCCAATTGCACTCAACTTGATGTCAATAGGTTAGTGTCTCCAAAACATAGCCGAAGCAAATCATTGCATCAATATTCAATATTTAAAACAATTTCCAATTTTTTTTTATCAATATAACTCATAATAATTACCTCCACGTATGCAAAATTACTTAAAGTAAAATTAGTCATAATGATTGTTCACTAAACTAGAATAATCATATTGTTCATAAAAACGAGATGTGACAAACACGAAAAATAGAACAAAACAAAAAGTGATTTTTTGAATTCATTGGAAATTGCAAAACACCCGCAAATTATGGACAATATCGAATACTACAAATTGAGGCGAATGTTAAATACTAAACAATAGGCAATTGTAAAAGATATTGTGTTGAAAAAAATAAAAGACGAGAAAAGTCCACTACACTTGTTTTTAACAAGAGGAGTAGGAACTAGAAAAACATTTATTGCAAAAGCCATATTTCAATCTCTTGTTCACATTTATAGTAATTCCATTGTCAATGACCCAGACAAACCAAAAGCTCTAATACTAGATTACACATGAAAAGTAGCATACAATGTAGATGATGTCAAGATACACTCAACATTCCACATACCTTTTAACAAATCAAAATTTGTTCCATTAAACACTGAAACATTGGATAAAATGTCAAAGCATTATCAATAATTCCCCGTACTATTAATAGATGAGATTTCATTGGTAGGTGCAACATTTTTATGCTATATTGACAAACAAATAAGAGATATAATGCAAATGCCTACAAAGTACTTTGGAAACCTTGATACGATCTTTTGTGGAGATTTGTATCAAGCACAACCTATCCTTGATTCAGTTGCTTTTGAAAATACCCCAACATTAACTGAATTAATGCCATACAACTTCTGGAAAGATAAAATAAAGTACTATGCATTGCAATTAACTATGCAACAAAAAGATGAAAAAATTATTGAAATACTTAATAGAATACGTATAGGCACACAAACAAATGATGATATAGATTTTTTGAATCTGAATTGCATGTGTTCACCACCCATGGACCCAACATTTCCTTTCCTATTTTATAAAAGAAATTATGTTTATGCACATAATCAACAAATGCTATCAATAGTTCCTGGAGACTTGATTACATTAGATGCAATTGATGAACAAGATGACAATTCAAATGGAATATGACTCTATAATCATACAACAACTCTACACTTTCAAATAATTTTGAAACCAAATATGCTTGTGGAAATCTATGTTGGCAACTATGATATACAAGATGGTATAGTCAATGGATCAGATGGAACATTCAAAGCATACACCAGATTTAATGACTTTGACATTGTCTAGATCAAATTCAGTGACCCACACATTGGCCATTAGCAAAGGTCACAATTAGCACAATGCTACAGCAGTGACATCAAGAAAGAATGGACACCTATACTTCGCATTAGTAGACCAATCCAAAAAATTTCAAACAACAAAAGAATAACCATCGGAAAGCAATTTCATATTCAACTAGCTTGTGCTCAAACAATACATAGTTCTAAAGGGCTCACAATGGACAGCTTGGCATTTGACCCTATTGGCATAAGACAACACAGACTAACATACACAATAGTTTCATGAACAAAAACAATTCAAACATTGTTCTTGTTAAAACCCCTTACCAAAAAAATTTTCAAAATTAAAAAAAGATAGTCTTGGAGATGTGCCAACTTGAATCAAATGCAAATTGGCAATTTGATAATGACCATGTCAAATACAACACTGATTTAAAAATAGTATTATGTACATTGAACACATGCAACTTGATTCTGCACATAGAATATATGATCAATGACATTGATATAGTATCATTTGATATCTTGTGCCTTCAAGAAACATATATGCAAGTCACTGATTCAAATAATCTTTTCAAAGATTTCAATTGTTACTCGATATACCATATACATGGACTAATGTCTTTAACTAGAAAAAACATATTAGTCTCTAAAATGATGCAATATACAACATCATATACAAAAGCAATAACATTAGCAATAAGTTTCATGAACAATCAAATTAACATATGTAACTTATATGCCAGACCAAATGCTCCAATTACAGAAATCATAACAATCACCAACTAAGTATTTTCATGTATTGATGAAGACAATGTTAGATTTAGGACAGACATCTGAGAGGGGGAGGGTGAATCAGTCATCCAAAAGTTTCTTCCAATTAATCACTTAAACCCTTTCTTAATTTAGCAGCATAATAATAATAAATCATTCATGGAAATATAATGCAACAATTCAAGAGCAAAAACACATTAACACATAACACAAAGATTTTTGACGTGGAAAACCCGGTTAAGGGAAAAACCATGGGGTGACTAACCCAAGATTGTATTCTCTATTAGAAGAATAGAAAGAACAAAATGATACATGCCCATTAGGGCTCACTGCCCAAGCACACTGCTCACAAGAGGCCCACTGCCTACAGGAGACACACTATCTACAGAATAATAAGTATTAACTACTTGAACTGAAGAATAGCATCTTCACCATGCTTGAGTTAGTTCCATTTAAGCTCAATATTTCTGCTCTGCCTTTCGCTCCTCTACTTTCTACCACACTCTCATCACACCCCTCACCTTTTGAAATGACTTTACAACTCCTTATTTATACAAGACATCGACTTAGGGATAATCATCCAAGTCGGCATTACATTACAGAGCAAACACATAAATACAACATGACTAATTATAAAAAGGCTTCATGCGGATCAACACACTGTCGGCCACACAGATCTGAGACTTCAATCTTCCTTTAGGAACACGCTATTCTTCACAGAACATCTTCAAGATCATCCACAAGATGTGTAACTCATCGGGTCGGCTTGACTTGAGAAGAACATCATCATCCATAAGTAATTCTTCAATTGCGAACTCAATCTCCAATGCTGACCTCCAACATGAACTGGACACAATCCAAAGACTTCCACAAGCTTTCCTGAATCACCAAGAACATCCACACTTGATGCAGCACACAACATACACTCAATAGAATTGTGTTGTTAAACATATGAGAGACAAAGATTTGGAAGCTGAAACATAAAAAACTTCTATTCATCAACTCTATTGCTACAATGAGAGAAAACTCTCTTATATCCAAGAAAAACAAAAAAATCAAAAAATTACCTTTTTTGGCAGATTTCAACAATTGTCAGATTTTGCCATTTTAGGTAATTTTACAATCATATCCTGAAAATCCTGTTTTTTCCCAAAAGCTTCCTAAAACTAAGGTAGGATGAAATGCCAACTAATATTCTAAATTTGAAACATGAGTTTTGATTTATTACAAAAGCAACTTTTTAAAAATCTAGAAATCTAGAAAAAAAACACTAAATTGCTATTTTGAGGGCCAAGATGAAAGTTTCAAGCCCCAAAAAAGTGCCAAAACAGGAATTTTTGATGGTCCTAACACTATCTACATTGTAATTCTATCTTAAATGTTATTCTATCTACAATATAATTGTTATATCAATAACAATGTTATTCTATCAATAACAATGTTGAGGGAAGCTGGTTATATAGGAAGTTTATCTTATGAAATTAAAATAGCATCTATTATGTGTTCAAATACTATTATTGGAAAAAATGTTTACATAGTTAAGATAGATAATTCACATGATACTCAACTGCATTGGAATCATAAATTTACCAAGTCCCATCAGGTTGAGCTTAAACAAACTATTTATAAAATTTATGTCAAATTTTTCAATCAGTTGCAGAGGAAACAAATCACATAGTTTTGTATATAATCTAATTGTATCTAATCTAATGTGCCATGAGATATACAACTACCACCAACACTAAGATAATGCAAAACCTGTGTTGCAAAATCATTTAACCTTGACGTGCTGTAAAAGTTGTCAAAGTTGCTCACCCCTAGCTTTTTATCTGATATTTGTTTCTAGCTACCATTACATATTAGGCCTTGATGTTTATAGTTGTAGTAGAAATGCTTATAATTGAACTATTATAAGCTATTTTAACAATTTTATTTGAGAACTTATCCAATTACCTTCCTTATAATTTTCTTGTTTGATGGACAATGACATATACAACTTAAAAAGATTGAATATATTATGGCATGCGCAACTAAAGTTGACATTAAAGATGGATTGTTTGCTTTTAAATTTACAAAACTTTGTTACATATCAAACAATAAAACATGGCCACCCTTGGCATGCACTTAGCATATACTAATGGGTTCAAATTATTCTATTATATCTACAAAAAGTAAATGGTCAAAGTGGCCAAGAACCACTGATGGCACTCAAAAAGAGTGTTGGCACAATGAATAAATATGCTATGTGAGTGTACAAGTGTTTTTTTTCTACAAACTACTTTGATATCAAGAGATTCAATTTAGTTTTAAATTTGCAATTCTTTTTAACAATCATAGAGGATACCCAATGTATAAGCACAAAGGGACACCTCCTCTCCATATAATTCAATTTTTGCATATTGTCAAAATTAGCGCAAACACTCCGCTGAGACTACTAAGGCAACGAAGTGGGCAAAAGGGGGCCTACTGGACATGTCTTCTAGAAGCCCATTTTTGTGCATGTTTGGTATAAGGTAATTAGAATGAATTCGAATAATGTAATTAGAATAATTGAATTGCTCATAAAATTTATTCTCAATATCAATTATTCATTTTATTCAATTTGTGCCTTGTATCTAGCCACAAATCAAATTACTTGGCATGAAATTATTTATGCCTGGCATAAACATGCAACATTATTTTAACCTGGCTCTTCCTAATTATCCATATTGAATCCACCTAATTACAATGATATATTCAATGGAATTTAATCCCTCCTTGAGGAAACCCAATTAAACAGATCACCCAAGAACAACAAATGTGTTTTGAAGAACTAAAACATACCCTTGATATGTTAATTCAAATAACTAGGAGAAATAATTATGGAGACAACCAGATAAAGTAAAACATGAATACTCAACAAACAATTGACAACTAGGTATATGGTACTAGAGAAATGTAGTTTGGTTTTATTGTTTTAGCTTTGAAGAGTAGGCGTTACAAGTCTTTTCCAAAATCAAAATTCCCACAAAGCTTTCCCAAGGTCTTGGCTTCCTTCTTATAGGCGTGAAGGAAGCTACAAGCTTCAGACCTTTCACATTCAAAAAAATGACTTTTGAGATACCCACACCTAAGTATACCTATTACAATATATATATTTTGACAAGTCTTAGAAAAGACCCCCAAATATATTTGAATACATATTTGGAAAGCATAAAAAACAAGAAAAGACAAAATAGGAGGACGTCCAAGATTTGATGGTGCCATGTTGACGCCAACTTAAAGCTCATTGCTCCCCTGCATTCTTAGTCTACTTACTCTTCAGTTGTCAAATACTTCTCCTCCAATTGGTATACAACAAAATCACTAGGCCACTTATAGTCTTGAATCTGGAGCACATTAGCTTGGTGATCTTTCCATCTCTTGTCCAGCAATACCTTAACATCAATAATGAATTTTGGGTATCCTGCATCCAGAGCAATTACTCTGTCCAAAATGACATTGAAACTGAGAATATTGATGTTTTCATCCTTCTTAAAAAAATCAATGACCTGCGAAACAGTTTGGCCATATTCACTCTTCCATGCATCAAAATCTTTGATCTTCTTTTCCTTAGACAAAATGGAAGGAATAAATTGGTGCTTGAAGGTGGAAAATGAATCAATCTTTGCCTACATCTTTTGGCTTTCACCATTCACATATTAAAATTCATCTAAAATCAATTTCACCATCTTTTTAGTTGGCTTCAGTGAAGCTAGAGCACCTGGATCCCTCTGTAGAACTCTGTATAAAGTAATCACAGTGTGGTGTGCTGGTTGACACTTCTTATACATAGGATCCAAAATAGAAAGATCGACCTGCAGTTGCTCAATGGCCTGAGATAAGGAGGAATAGAATTCATGCACATCCTTCAGCTTATCAACAACCAATTCACTCTATACTCCAAAATCTTTTCAAACACTTCAAGGATATTCAATTTGGCCTCCTCCTTTTCCTTAACATTTTGCTCTTTCAATCCTTCAATTTTCGTTTCAAATTTCAATTTCAATGCATTGAATTGCTTAATTGGCATAGCATCATCACTAGTTTGTTGTGGCACAAGGGGCTTGAAATGGCACAATTGCCTAGCTCTGAGAATAACTAGCACCCTTTAGTTGTTTCTTCAATTTGACATTTTCTAGATGCAACTTGTTCACTTAATCATTCAACTCAATTTGAGCTTTCTCATAATCAAACAATCTTTGTTCCAACTTTTGAACAGCAGATTTAGTGTTCCAACATTACAGAGTGCAAGGTAAGAGTAGCTGCTTCAACCACTGATGTGTCCTGGAATGTTTTTATTATGGCTTCTCCCCTCTTCTCTTGGACCACATCAAGCAATCTTGGCTTGTTGGTGCTTTTCTATGTAGCCCATATGGCTAGGGTTTCTATTTTTGGATTGAATCTACAGCGATTGACACCATCCTCATAGTCAAATTCATAAACCATCATAGGATCCTCTTGGCTTCTTCAGCTCAAGTCTAGGGATGATCAGCATATTACTTTTTAGCACCATTTGTCTAGCCTCATCAAGGTTGACATTTATTTCATCAATCTTCATCTCTTTGAAGGTTTGTGCCATAATCTAATCATGTTGTGATTCATCATCACCCATCTTATTTTTTTCAACTTTTTCTTCAAACTCCTTCATCTTCATTTTCAGCCAAAAATCTTTGAATTCTAGAGTATTAATGAAATCATCATCTTCAATGAACCTCATTGAGGCCACAACTCTCTCATCTTCTTGCAACTTAGGTTCACCTTGTGCCTCTTTCTCCATCCTTGCTTCTGGTTTATGTGCATCTATTTCTTCACCAACAAAGGGCTGATCAACCTCCTCCTCCCCTCCCATGTTCTTTAGAATATTAGCTACTTCTTCAGTCTCACCCATTCCTTCAAACATTTTTTATGGTACAAGTGGCAAAACATCATCGCTCTTCTGCCTTTTTTGGAGAGGGTTCATCAAGAATTGTAGAATCTAGCATAGACATCTCATTAGGGACTGGTTCAACAATCACTACTCCAACTGACCTTTTGATAGGGAGATTTGTAGCCTTAGGAGGCTGTTCCTTTGCCTTGCCACATATCCTCTCAAAATTGTCAATTATCAAATCAATTCTTTTTAATGGGTCTTTCTCTTCAGCAAAAAATCTTGAAAAATGGGGGTTTTATTTCTTTTTGTCATCCTCAATCTTCTTCAAAATTTCCCACTTCCTTTTTCTATTACACACATCATCAAAGGTGACAAGATTTCTAATCACATCCTCATCAAAATTTATTTGACGGGAATATCCCCATTCTAGTAAGTATGACTTGCCTTACAAAATTCATGTGACCCTTTGGATCACAAACCCTCTTAGTTGCTGATTTCAAAGAATAGCCTGCTTTCAAGTAGGCTTGCAAATATTCTAAAGTATCAAATCCAACTGACCAATCCCCAAACATAGTAGATTCATGTAGGAATGTTCCCTTCTTTGCCTTTTTCATCACATCCTTCTCCATCCAAAGCATCTGCCACATGAACTCAAGGAATGCAATTCTGTCTGGCACAAACTATGGCAGTACATGAGGTACTTGAGTACACCCATAGACTCTGATTATTGTATGATCTGGGAGAAAATACCAATCAACAAAATTATGCTTATGTCCTTGTTCTGGCCTATGACCAAGAGGCCTCAACATTTCGCTGACCTCTTTGGTTAGTCTAGGAGAAGGGAAACCAAGTGAACTAATCACTCTAATAGAAAATTCATCATGAAACATAATATAGTTGTCAGTCTTGCAATGTACATCCCACTTGTAACACCAACATTGTGTGGGCAATCTTTGTTTCTTTTGGTCAATCATGCTCAAATCCATTTTGATAGGCCATTTTCCCCTATTTTGATACAATATCAAGTGACACAACAAAGAATAGTGTTTGAAATCAATTGGTTTCTTGTTTTCTCTGACTTGCAAAAAACCATCATGCAACTTCTTTTCAATGTATGATGCAAAATCATACTCAATATTCACCTCGGGATTCTAAATTGTCATGGCCATCATCATCAGGACAATTGGCATTTTACCTTGGGCATCAATACCCGGCACTTGACACAGAGAAAAATATGTCCTCTTGAAGTAGACAACAAAGTTATCAACAACAAAAGGTTCAGAAGTAGTGGAAGGAATTTCAATTCTTCTGTTGTTAGCCCCTTTCCTCATGTGTACATGGCAATTCATTAGTTCTATGTGTTCTCCTTAGGGAAGTGTACTCTTGTTCACTCCTTTGCAAATCCACCTATGTGAGGGCTTGTCTGTTTAGCATGAAACAATCAATGATAGCATTTCTATCCACAACCACTAATGCTGATCCATTGGGCAACTTGACTGTCCTAGTGGCTGGGTGATATTTTTGTGCTAGCACTTTGATTAGATCAACATCAACAAATACATTTGGAACAAAAAGCTTGGACAAGTTCAAATTCCATTGGTTGCCCACTGGACCCTCACCATCTTTCTTCTCATAGAAATACCAAAAAAGATTCCAGCCTGAAATGGGAACCCTAGCATCTTGGCAACCCTCTGATACATCTTTGAAAACCTTCTTGTATCCCTTATCAGTAGATTTTGGCAATATATCCAACAGAGATTGTTGCAGAGGTCATTTATTTTCTTTAGGAATAGAGGTTTTATCCTTTTTACTCACAAATTTTGCTTCTTAGGTGCCATTGTTTATAACCTCTACAAACTAGGGTTTTAACAATTACTTGTTCTACTAAACTTGTTTGAATGAAAAATTTAGGCATAAACCAATTAAACACAAAAGTGGATGAACTTTCACTTACCCAGTTGGATGAAGTTTGCAAAGTGCACCAGAGCTTGTGTTTGCAATCACCTATTTCTCTTGATCTTGCTTGAATGATGAAAAACAAATGAATTTTAGAATTTATTTTGCAATGAAGCTGGTCATGTCGCTAGTTACTCTGGGTCATGCCAAGATTGAGCAAATTTGCATGTTTAAAACACCTCAAACACAGTTCATTGATCTCCATAGATCAGATGGACCAAATGTTTCACCAACATTTTACAATCATTTCATCAATTACCGCACACTTGCCATCATAAATGATGGCCTCTACGGGGCAGTAGTGTCATTATTCCAGCTTCCCATGTTTAATTCACCACTGCAAAGTCATTTTTTTTGCTTTGCAGGACAGTGGGAGAACACCTATAAATCATCTTTCACTGTTAGCTGTTTACCGCTACCCTATAGACCCGATGAGCTCCCCGTTGCGGGACAACAAGCTAACTAACATTGTCCTTGACTTTCACCATGTTACCCCATACCAAAAGAATGATCATCATGGACCCATGCTAACAATACTTTTACTGAATTATCTCCATCCGCAATACCGCATACCGTGTCTTTGACCATCACACAGCCGTGCTTCACAAAATGTCACTTAAGACCTTTACTGCAAGCCTACAAGATCCATTGGAAACCATTGCAGGACTGCAATAACAAGTATTACTCAAGACCATTCACACCGCCATGTTGCAAGCCATTTCCCTAACCATCATGAGGCTGCAGTGAACCACTTTCCTCCTGCTTTCTTTTACCGGACAACCACCAGTCATCTTCATACCTACCACGGGAGTGCCAACTCAAATCAAAAGTTGCTTAATTCATACCGCCAGCCCGCTAACCATTTCTGGGACAACCACGGGGCTGCTTTAACAAGCATATGTTACATTCTCTTACACCACAATGTCACCAATAGAAATTTTGTCTGTTGCGGGGTAGCGGTAACTACTTCCTTTGGTACCTTTGGTTCCTGCACACCCGCCAAGACTATTCAAGTGACCTGCGGGACTGTGGTAAGAAACAAAAACACACGAATGATAAAAAATACATATATCTTTTACATGAACCTGGTATGGAATGGTCGCGAAAGACCAATGGAGCAATTTTTTGGAAAGGATATGGACATCTAAATTGAACTTTTGGGAGGAAAATGCATGAAACCAAATGGGACTATGGGAATTTTGATGGTCCTAACACTGTCTACAATGTAATTCTATCTACAATATAATTGTTATATCAATAACAATGTTATTCTATCTACAATGTCATTTTAATTATGTTAATACTGGTATGTTCTTCATTTATTCTATCTACAATGTCATTCGTTGTAAACCAATTGCAATGTCATTCATTTTATTCAACATTACAATGGCAGGAACCTAACATAATTTGTCTCTTGTTTTAATAGGTTGGCTATATAATTATTTTTTAAATTTGTTTTTGTTAACACACTCACATCATTACACTCCACCCCGTGCTGCCATTGTAGGTTATGCCTCTCAGCATAACTATAACCCTAACCCTAACGTTAATCCTGACAATAATTCTAACCCTAATTTTACCCCTAGATCTACATAACCCTAATTCTATTCCTAATTCCAACCTAATCCCAACCCTAATTGTAACCATACTTCTATATATAGATATAAATGTAAGTGACATTTGTTGTTTTATTGTAACTATAACGCTAACCCTAATGTTCACCCTAATTCTAACCCCAACCCTTGATGAGGTACAAACAACCTCATTTTTATAACAAGCCATATAACCCTTTTTGTCCTGACCAATCACCTTAGCCATGCCAATTTGTTTATTTTTAGAAGCAATATTTATCTATTTTTGATAAAATGATGTATAAATCTTTATTTTCAAATTGATTGAAATTATCCACTAATGTTGACTTAATTGTTGTAGAGCTTGTGTAATTATGCAGGGTTCCATGTATCGCCTAATGGAAAGAGTGGACTTCAAAGCTGTTGGAGTCAGAGCATCAGAATTTTAGGGCGCCATAAATTTAGGCATACATCGTAGACTTTGTTAAGCAATCCTGTTATTTTCTGTTGAGCGTATTTAAGACTTTACAGCTCCACTAATAGCCTTTAATGTGTTTTATTTCAAAGACATCTAGTTAGTTTGTAATTCTATTTTTCTTAAAAAGACTTCTTTAATGACATTTACCTGCCATCTAAAAATTAGGATTTTGAAGTAGTGCAATATATATATATATATATATATGTAGTTGCTTAAAACATGGATCATGTTGTTATGATATATCCTGATACTATTTAACTATGTTATTTGTACTATGTTTTGTGATACTTTTATGACATGAATGAATATCGGTAGTCTCATTCTGAGTAATCTGTTCTGAGTAATGGAAGTACTATGAATGGGATTTACTTTGGAGTTGTTAAAAGTATTGCATGTGATTTTAATCGATGGTAGGATCTCCCAACAACTGGCCACTGGAGGGATTATAAAATAGATAAGTATTTTTATTGTTGTTGTCATTTCTACTTTGTGTATGTTATGTTTAGATCAATGTCACTTTGTGCTTAGCTTTGTTATGTGTTCCTGCAGGTCATGGTTTTAAGTTAATGATCTTTAAATTCTGTTTACTTGAAATTTCTAGAGCATCCACTCCATTCATAAAACTGTTGTTAGTTGTTGATTACAAGATGTTAAATGTACTTTCAGTTAGTAGTTAGTTGCCTTTGTTTTGAATTCATAGTTAAACTGCAAGTGTTGATTCTTAGATAGTTTACTAGCTTTCTAGAGTAGGAATTCACATGCTTTCTAGCTTAAAGATTTCATGCTTTCTAGTTTAAATTTTATTTCAAGCTTTTCAAAAATTCAAAAAATCTATTACTAAGTGAGATGTCCAAAAATATCCTCTATTGCATACAGCCTTGGACTCTACTTGGTTGCTATAATTGACATATTTTTAACTAAAGTGTTATGACCTTATGACAACTTGTCAACCCTAACCTTGATTCTAATCATAGTTCTAACCCTAATTCTAACCTAAACCCTAATCCTAGCCCTAATTCTAATGCTAATTCTAACGGTAATCCTAACCCTAATTGTAACCATAACCCTAAATCCAATTATAATTCTAATCTTGATTTTATCTCTAACCCTACTTCTCACCCCAATACTACTTATATTACTAATTCAAATCCTAATTCAAACCCAAATTATAACTATAACCCTAATCCTAACATGAATTATGATAGTAATGCTAACCCTAACTCTAATTCTAACCCTAACCCTAATGATAACCCCAATTCTATCCATAACCCTAATTCTAACCTAACCCTAATTCTAACCCTAACCCTCATTCTATCACTAAGATTAATTTTATCCATAACTCTAACCCTAATTCTAAATCTAACCCATGTCATAAAACTCATTCCTCATCTCACTATTAGTGTTCCATTGTCCCACTTTAATATTTAAAAGTCAGATTGCATCACATGGAATTGAACCCTAAATTTCAAAATTTAAAACTTATAATTTTCTTGACTCTTGCCCATTTATTTCCCACCATGAGCTGACTTAGGGTTAGGGTTGGGTCATTTCAAATGATTTCATTAGTACAATATTAATTCCTAAATTTATATTAATAGATAAAACCATTTGGTATGGAGTAATTGTTTAAAGACATCATTTGACATCATAAACAAAACATATAATATGAATTATTCTAATGCATGTACATTGCCACCCTAGTACTTGTACACATAAGAATAGTATTTTTCAACATAATATTCTTATCTATTTCTTTGCAAATACTCTTACCTTTCAAAATTACACAAATCATTCATATCATGTTTGTTTTATTTGAGTTCCACAAATCACTCATGTTTTGTTTGGATCTCTTAGCCTTGTTTTAGGATCTTACTTTTTTAACCCCAAAATTACACTCTTTTGGTTCAAACTTTTCTTATTTAAAAGCCAAAAAAATTCATATATAAAATTTTTTAGTAATTATTCTAATAAACTTGTAGTCTAAATATTTTCATAATCTAGGTGCATTTCTTTCCAATTTGTAATCTATATTTTCATAATCTAGGTGCATTTATTTCCAATTTGTAATCTATTTTATATTGTGTTGTGTGAATTTTTCACAATACAATTGAATTGCATACCAAAACCCAATTTCTTAATAGTTATATTTTCAATGCAATGGAAATGTGAGTTCTTGTTGAAACAATTTGGTATGTAGCTTGTTAAACACTTTTTAATGGTGTTTATTCTTCATATTTGTTCACCTTGATAATATTTCATGCAACAATGAGAGATAGAATGTCAACAATTGACATAATTATAATATTGGAGAATTGTATGATTCTAAGCTCTTTTTACGTAGTATGATGTTTGATAAAATAATTCAACTGAATGTTTTATATGTATATAGAGTTGATAGAAATAGAACAATTAATATAGTAGTTAGAAAATTTTACTTGTTGGAGGATTATGCATTTAATATCTTCTAAAGATGGAATTCCCAATGTAACCTTAATTACTAATATAGGTTACATATTACTAATAAAAGTAATAATAATATATAAACATTGCTTATATTTTGTTTTCTTTCCAAATGTGGTTGTAGTAGTTATTATAAAGGCCCATGAATAATGTAATGAATTAGTTTTATATATTTATTTTTTACTTCATCACTAAAAACTCCAAGATAAAAATGAATACTATTTTTAAATTTTAATATAACACTTAGCAAATTTATGAAAGAAAATAAAATAGACATTTTGTGGGTTCGCATAAAATATGTTTAAAACGAAAACTAAATTCATATAAAATATTTTTTTTGGGAATATATATTATGATGTTTATAAATTGTAAAAAGTAAATAAAATAACTTAGGTAATGCTAAGTTCTAAATTATGAAAAATTATTTAATTTAATTTTTTTAATATTCCATGAAATGATTTATGCATACACCATTAACACCAAGTTAAAGCATACAAATTAACAACAAGCCAAAATAATTTTGAGAGATGATTATTTAAATTTTTATGAATAGTTATTTTGATTTTGATTTTTTTTTTTGTCCTTCTTCCTTTGTAATTCATGATCTTATTTTTTAACTTTTAATATAGCACTAAAATAGACATTTTGTGGGCTTGCATAAAATATTTTTAGAAAGAAAACTAAATGAATTATATAATCAAGAAAGGAGATTAAAAGATTATTAAAAGTAAATGGAGATTTTAGGGGTGTTCAATTGACCCCATGCCATGTGCCATGTTTTTTTGGAAATATATATTATGATGTTTGTAAATTGTAAAAAGTAAATAATATAACTTAGATAATGCTAAGTTCCATATTATGAAAAATTATTTAAATTAAATTTTTTAATATTCTAGGAATATGAAATGATATATCCATACACCATTAACACCAAGCTAAAGTATACAAAATAACAACAAGACAAAATAATTTTGACAGATTATTAAAATTTTTATCAATAGTTATTTTGATTTTGATTTTTTTCTGCCTCTTGATTTTTATTTTGTGCTTCTTCTGTAATTTATAATTTTATTTTTGGCTTTGGCTTATTTCTTGTTCTGCTATAAATTATCTACTATTTTTTGGTATTGGAGAGTTGTCAAACATTTATGTTATACATATATATGTTTTAATTATTAATTTGCATTTGGCGATATTTTTGTAATGTTTATGATTATTATTTTAATATGTCCACTATATAATTATTTTTAAAATTTATTTTTGTTAACACACTCACGCCATTACACTCCACCCCGTGCTACCACTATAGGTTACGCCTCTAGACTAATTATAAATTTAAATTTTATCTAACCTAATGTACATGCATATAATATAAAGAGATACATGTATAAACAACTCACTTTAAATATATAATCTACTTAAAAATATGTGTCTAGTTCTACATCATCTATATATATAACAAGTTAAAGCTCAAATATATATCAAATAAAAGCTCAATTGCACTAGCATAACTCTATAACTAAACATGTAAATGTACATATGTATGATTTATAAAGAAATGTTGGACATGCTACATAATAAATAATTTTGGTTCAAACATAAGTGTATATATGTGATAAATAACAAACAAATGAGTCAAGTAGTCTAAGAACATGGGTGCCTATGGGTGGATTGAGCCTCACTCAATCTAGGACTAAAATCATGTGTTGAGCCTTGTCTTGAGCCATGTCTTGAACCTTGTCCTAAGGGAGTCAATCCCACCCATCTATGAATATCTAAATCATGTGTAGATCCTTGCACATAAAAATTATTTATATGATTATATTTAAAAAAAAAATCTAGATGCACATATGCAATGTATATATACATGTAGTATTTGGTCAAATTTTATCTAAAAACCTTTACCTCACATCCAACTGCATCATGTGCCTACTGTAAAGTGTCAGGTGCCACCACTCTAGTCAACTGATGTAAGATTGATTTTAAGAGTCAACACACATGATCCATTTCATGTACATTGTAGAGTAACTGAATTTTGTAATTAAAATATACAATAACAAATTACACACTAGATTATGCATACATTAATATATATACCTCATCATCAATGAATTATGTAGCACCCATGAATCTTCCAATCCAACTAAGGCTAGACAAATTAAGAGTCATCGCAACATCATCAAAGAGAAGTCCATACAATGATCCTGGTGGAAAATGTGGACTAATAGGATCAACCTGCATAGGAATCTACTGTGAAGGTGCTATAGATTGACCTCCTAGAGCAACCTGACCTCCCCCTCTATCCTATGTGGCTGTCTAACTCTAGGTAGCTTGTTGATCAGTATGGTACCTAACATGTGATGCCACAACAATGAAAATCAAAAGGGATCATGTACTTTATGCCGATAAACTGGTATGCATCTAATAGGCCATGAGTTAGGCATGTGCTAAGTGTACGAAGCTCATCCTCTTCAATAGTCAGTACCACATCATATGGTGAAACTATGTCAACATAGATGAAATAATCATAATTAGTTGACGTGGCATCAATAGAAGGAATGCTTGTGCATGGGTGCAAGATGTATCTATTGACATGGTCAAATGCCAAGTGATCAACCTCACTAGCAATAGTAGCTAAACTCTGACAAATGCACTATCTCAATGATGCAAGTGAGGGCTCTATAGCTACTCCTAGGTCCAACCTTTTTGGAAGTACTAAAAGATTTGGACCAACTAATGTCCTTTTATTAATGGGCAGTGGTAGTTCTGGATGTCTATATTAAGGTTTGTCAGAAAACCTCCCTCTCCCTTGTCCAACATGCCCAAGGATAGATGTGTAATCAAATGATAATTGAAAGTGTACATGAGCATATAATTGTTTGTAAAAATATAGTGGAAACTCATCATTATGAGGCCATCTATGATGAGCTTCCAACCACTTAGGGTAAATAAATGGAGCAAAAACAACATCTATTCCACTATTGCCTTAATATTTTTTGGATCCACTAAAACACCTTCGGTTGAAATGATATGGCATAGATAGTGCACCTTATTTTGATAAAAAAGTACACTTGGATAGTTTGCCATAAAGTTGATGTTCTCTCAATTGCTATAATACTATCCTCAAATGCCTTTCGTGCTCCTCAAATGATTTAGAATAAATCAAGATGTCATCTAGGAAAACCAAAACAAAGTCATCTAAACTATCTCTAAACACACTATTCATTAGGCTCATGAAGATAGCAGGGGCATTGGTTAACCCAAAAAGGCACAACAGTAAACTCGTAGTGATTGTAATGGGTCCTATTCAAGCTATTTTTGAAACATCTTCTTCCTTTATTCTTAGTTGATGCTATCCATACTTAAGATCAATTTTTGAAAATATTGATGCTCCTTTCATCTGATCAAAGAGGTCATCAATCCTTGGAAGAGGATACCTATTCTTTATGGTTGCCTTATTAAGCATTCTATAATCAATACACAAGTGAATAGTTCCATCCTTCTTTTAAACAAAGATAACATGTGCTCCCAAAGGTGACACACCAGGCCTAATCATACCCTTATCAAGCAGTTCCTAAAGCTATATTTTCAACTCATATAACTCTGTAGTGGTCATTCTATAAGGTTCTTTTGACCATGGCTTAGTTCTAGGTAAAATTTCTATAGAAAAATCAAACTCCCTTTTTGGTGGTAAGCCTGACAACTTTTTGGGAAAAACATCCATAAATTTTGAAAGAATAGGATAATCTTCAATGGTTGGTTCTCTATTACTGTCCAGATCATTAATGTGAATGACATATAAGGTGCATCCTTTTCTTTGGGCCTTCTTAAGTTGAATGGCCAAAATTTGTCTAAGTTTTAAGAGTTTTTGAGCACCTTGAATCTTGACAGGTCTACCTAAATCATGGAGACAAGCTACTATTTTATCTTGACAATTTACTATAGGTTTGTGCTCGGACAACCAATTGATTCCCAAAATCACACCATACAATCCTAAGGGGGCCACATACAAATTAACTTGAGTCGCAAAGCTTGGAAGTTCCAACTCACTGTAAAGAAGACAATGATCCACCATTTTCTCTGCCCGATTCCCATACTAAACCATCCAAGAATTAGCCATAAATCTTTCTCTAACTAGTAACTTAGAAACTGTTCTAGGATCTATAAAAAATTTAGTTGCTCTAGTATCAATCAAAATATTATCAGGATGTCCATAAAGCTTACCAGAAAAATGAATTTGTGTGGCCTAAAAATATGCTTGCCTATTGTCAACTACACAATGAATATGATGTTGGATTTAAGGCATACAACTGAGAGGGGGGGGTGAATCAGTTGTATAAAACTTCTTATTCTTTCAAACACTTGATTCTTCATTGTTTGTTAACAGCATATCAATTAATCATCCATGAAAGCATAATACATAAACACAAGAGCAGATAAACATCAACACATTGAACACCAAGATTTTGACGTGGAAAACCCGGTTAAGGGAAAAACCACGGGGTGATTAACCCAAGGATTATTCTCTATTAGAAGAATAAGAAAAAGAATGGCACTTGCCAATTAGGGCTCACTGCCCGAGCACACTGCTCACAAAGAGGCCCACTGCCTATAAGGAGACACACTGTCTACAAAGTGATAAGAATCACAATCTTGAACTGGAGAATGACATCTCTACCATGTCTGGATCAGTTCCATTTAAGCCCAAAAACCTCTGCTCTGCCTTTCACACTTCTCTTCGCTATGCCACACTCATCCACAAAATCCACACTTCAAAATGAACTCACAAACTGTTATTTATACAAGACATCAACTTAGGAACAAACATCTAAGTCGGCAAACAACCATAAGAGTATCCGCAAGATGAATAACACATCCGGTCGGCCACCACAAGAACATTCGCAGGATGAACAACTCATCCGGTCGGCTAAACAGAGAAAGAACTTCATCCGGAAGAATATCTTCAATTCTGGGCTCTACTATCAATGCGGACCAACAACACAACCTCAACATGATCCAAGAACCTTCACAAGCCTGCCTGAATGACCAAGTACGTCCGCATTTCCTTTACTTACTGAAATCTCTTATCCTCCTTATCCGGAACTTCAAGAACACTGTCTGTCGCCACTGTCATAATGCAGGAGGTACTTCCGGACCTCCAAATTATACACAACTCAAGATGGCACATCACAAGGACATCCCAAAGACTCCTTCCAATCCGCAGATTAGGATTATACAGTTCTGGACCTCACCGGACCTTTTTGTGATCCTCTGTCACCTCTGAATACTTGCCGGAACCGGTTCTACACCGACAGCCACAACTCCTTCAGATCTTCATGCGGACCTCTGAAATCTTAACTGAAGCATCTCAAGACTCATATCTACAAACCCTTTAATCCGCATCCTCCGGTTCGCATCCTATACAGTACATTTGCCTTCTTCTCATCACTGTTCTTTACTGTTCCTGACTGAGACTAATTTTCTCAATATCCTCAGCACACTGCTCATTGAATCCTTCTTGTCAAAGCAATATGAGTATGTTGACATCAATGACAACACTGGTTTACCTCATACTTGCAACATATGATGTTGTGCCAACTAATAATGATATTTTCCATTTCTTCTTACTATCCACTGAGGATAAGAACTACCATAATGCTCACATCCACAGATGTAACATCCATCACGTGGTCCCTTCTATCCAAAGGGTTTATTCCTACTAAAAACATTTTTATTGCCATTATGCCCCTTATAGTTCCCACTCTGATTTCCTAAATTCCTTTCTTGAAAATTCTCGTTTCTTTTGAAATTTCTATTTTGATAGTGATTTCCTTTCTGAAATTTCCTTTTTCCAAAATTACTAGTGTTCTTAGATTAATTTTTCTTGTAGTCTACCCATTGTTGAAGTTTATGTTCTTGTTTAGTCACTTTTTCAAAAACTTTGTCCTTGGTTGAGGGGTTGTGAATGCCCACCTTTGTCCCAATTTGTGGTTTCAGTCCTAAAATAAACTTTTTAATTCTAAAAAAATCATCTAGTTGATACTGAGGAACATGCTTAAGAAGTTGTGCAAACTTTTCCCAATACTCAGTAACTGTCATCTCTCCTTGAACAATATTCTGGAATTCTGTCATCTTTTTTGTCAAAGAAAAGTTGTGATAACCATGTCTTCCTAAACAGGGATAAGAAAAGTTCCCATGAAGTGTCACCAGGTGTTAGCCATTTCTCTACTTCCTCATTATTCCACCACATGGCTACCTCGCCACTAAGATGATATGCTACCCAGATTGCTTTTGTTTCATCAGACAAGTTTCTAAGTTCAAAATACTTCTCCATTTCTATTATCCAAGCTTTGGCACCATCTCCTATGGTTTTTCCATCAAACTTAGGTGGTGTGATTCTCTTAAGGTCTTTGGCCAACTCAATTTCAAATTTAACTTGATTGTTAACTTCTTCTCTCTCATGATTAACTTCTTCCTGATTTCCTTGATTTTCATGTTGATTCAAGGCTTCTTAGTTTTCCCCAACCTCTTGCTCTAATGTGTCCATCCTATTCCTAGTTTCTATTAAGAGATTCAAAATTTGGTCTAACTTGTTTGATTGTTCATTACTTGGACCACCATGGTCATAACTCCTTGTTTGCACCATATTTGTTTAACTAGAGGGTCCTACTAATAAAGAGTCACAACTTAGCATAGTGGACACAAGGCCCTAGTATTGAACCTACGGATTTGATACCATATGTAAGACCCAACTAGATTATATAATAAAATAGTCATAAAATGAACTGAGCTCAGTCATGTGAGCTTTTGGCATTGTTACTAATAGGTGGAAGAACTGCAAAGATTGGAGATGTTTTAGGCATGTTGTGTAGCACGCCTTATCCAAGTAGAATAAAGCGGAGGAGACCCCATGAGGTGCTGGTATCATAGAGCAATGGAAAACCTCCTCTCGCTCTCTATTGTGGAAGACTACTTGTCCCTCTCTCGAGAATCCTCTTATGTAAGACCCAATTAGATTATATAATAAAAATAATCATAAAAAGAACTGACTTGTCCATTCAATAATTCAATATTAATACTCAAATGCATACATGTTTTTAGGGTAAGTGCACAAAGATGGGGGACCAAAAG
The DNA here is from genome assembly GCA_027924645.1 of Cunninghamia lanceolata. Taxonomy (NCBI): domain Eukaryota; kingdom Viridiplantae; phylum Streptophyta; class Pinopsida; order Cupressales; family Cupressaceae; genus Cunninghamia; species Cunninghamia lanceolata. The sequence continues at coordinate 5,224,617 of BSBN01000077.1, forward strand.
AGGGTCTTAAGATGCCATTTTTTTTCTTAAATTAGGAAACAATGATGTTGGATGAGAAATTGAAGATAGATACACTCAAAATTTGAAGATGGAACAAAAACAAGAGTCGTAGTGCTCCGAATCTAGTTTCTAAAATACTATTTTTTTTCCAAAAATGGTTGAGATTAAGGGGTTCAAAAAGGGGGAGCACACAAATTGGTCCTATTTTTCTCAAAAAAACATAACATAGCGTCTGGTGTGCTCCCCCTAAAATGTTAACTTTTTTTTAGTATTTTAAAAATCGCTTCGGTGAGAAATTAGCTAACACCATGTAGTTTATCCCTTATTTTTCTGATAATTTTTCATGAATAATTGTTTTTTTAGTAATTTTCAAAGTGGACACATCTTGAAAAATAGAAAATTGAGCGTGCTCCACCTTAAATTTTTGAAAACTAATCAAAAATCAAATTCTTTTTTTGAATACATTTAGAATGGAGTCTAGTTTCTAAAATGTAACTTATTTCAAATTTCAATGAATGGTTAAAAAAAAGTCAAAAATACTAGACACTGGTTTTTGACAAAAAATGGATACACTAACAAAAGAAATTAAATATGAAACCCTTAACGTAATCAAAATGTGAAAAACATTATATGGTTAGATAGCTAATAGAGAGCTTAAGATTATGCTGGTATTTTTTTGAGTTTTCATTGAAAAAAGTGTCATCCTGATGGGGAGCACCCTCCAGATTATCTCAAATTTTTTCTAAAAACTAATAAAAATACGTCCAAACAAGCTCAGCATAATGTGAGCACGTTATAACGTGCTCACGTTATGCTAAGCATGTTTGGCTATACACATGTCAATTGCATTTGCTTGAAAGTTTCTAAAGCCTTTTCAACAAATGCATTTTTTGTATATCTTCCAATCATTGCATTCCATTACAGAACATCTCTTTGAGGTGTTACATCATACAATTGACATGCCTTGTCTATGCTTCCACACTTTACATACATGTCTACAAGGGCAGCTGCACTTCCTATCATCTCTCTCACTCTCTACTTCCCTCCCCTCTCTACATCCTACCCTCTCTCTAAGTCTCTGCTTCCCTCCCCTCTCTACCTCTTACCTTCTCTCTTAATCTCTTCTTCCCTCCCCTCTCTACCTTCTACCCTCTCTCTCACTCTCTATTTCCCTCCCCTATCTACCTCCTACCCTCTTTCTAAGTCTCTGGTTCCCTCACCTCTCTACCTCCTACCTTCTCTCTCACTCTCTTCTCCCCCCTCTCTACCTCCTACCCTCTCTCTCTCTCTCTACCTCCTACCCTCTCTCACTCTCTACTTCCCTCCCATATCTACCTCCTACCCTCTCTCTCTCACTCTCTACTTTCCTCCCCTCTCTAGCTCTCCTCATCATTCTTCCCATCCAGTGAAATTTCATAAACTATCTTATTTCTATTTCATCATCCCAATTTATATCCTCGTCCCTCTTTGCATGTCCTAGTTTTCTTGTTTCCATGTTCTTTATCGACATGAGAGAGAGAGAGAGAGAGAGAGAGAGAGAGAGAGAGAGAGAGAGAGAGAGAGAGAGAGAGAGAGAGAGAGAGAGAGAGAGAGAGAGAGAGAGAGAGAGAGAGAGAGAGAGAGAGAGAGAGAGAGAGAGAGAGAGAGAGAGAGAGAGAGAGAGAGAGAGAGAGAGAGAGAGAGAGAGAGAGAGATGAGAGAGAGAGAGAGAGAGATGGTCAGGTTTATGAGTTAAGGGTTTAGCAGAATTATTTAGGTTTTAGGGGTTTAGGGTTGCTTGGGTTTATGGTTTAGGGGTTAGGTTTTAGGGGCATTATTGGTTTAGGGGTTTTGAGAGAGAGAGGTTTAGGGTTGCTTAGGTTTAGGGGCATTATTTAGGGTTTATGAGTTTCTAGGGTTTCTCAAGTTTAGGGTCTAGGGGTTAGGGTTAAAGGGGAATTATTTTATGATTTCCCTCTAATCCTCCTAATCCTAACACATTAGTCCACCCATCTCCTAATCCATCAATCCCTATCATCCATCCACCATATAACTCACCATCTAATCCACCATCAAACATTCTAAGCTCTAATCCATCAACCCATGAACCCTTGAAAAATTTTCTCCAAAGACTCTTTACAAAATCCAAAAATAAAAGCAAAGATATGGAGCCATCCAAATCCACTGATCTAATTTCATCCCCCTCTAACACTCCCAATCCTAATCCATCCCCTCCTATATCCATTCACTCGATCCTAATCCTAACCCCACAACATCTTCCATCATTGTCCATCAACTATATGCATATCCTATTGGCAAGAGACACTATGTGGCTTCATCATTGTTGTCATTGATGACAACAAAGTTTATCGCACACATCCGCAACACATAATAGGTCTTTACCGAAAGTCAGATTGAAGAGTGTTTTGGTCCGGTGAGCAAGAATAGAGTATGCATCAAGATCCAACAATCAGGTCCAGATCTCTCAGAGGAAGTATCTTAGCAAAGTGTGGACTTGGGGAAGTCAAGAGGAGTACCGTAACTACTACATTCCAGAGATTGAGCCTCCAGTGATGAAATAGTGAAAAGATATGAGCACCTAAGTGTTGGGTTCCTGTTTGGCAGAGTAGACTAAGGAAGAACTGACCGACAGCGAATTAGACCTTAATCTGGATGAGAAATTGATGGTAATCAAGTTTCTTGAGGGATCATTCATGGTTGGCCGACATGATTGATGACTCCTATAACTATCTTTTTGATACGCATCACTTAGTAAGCATGGATTCAGCTGACATAGCAGAGTTTGGGAAAATCTTGAGTATTTCGGATGCCGACTAGAAAGATGTTAAAATCCTTTGTGCGGATATATATACCAGATGGATTTCGATGTGAAGGTGTGTGTTGTGTAGTAGTTTGTGTGAAGAAAAGCAGAGAGCAGTATGGAAACAACTATACAAATCTGGTATGTGACAGAACAACAACACTAAGCAGAGGAAGAATGAAGTGCAACAGATCATTAGATTGAGCCTAACCGGAACTGAACTTCAGCATATGTGGATGCCTCTAATTAGTTCAAACACTTGGTTACTTTCTATATTCCTTGTAGATAGTGAGCCTCTTGTGAGTAGTGTGCTCGGGCAGTGAGCCCTAATTGGCAAGTGCCATTTTGTACTTCTTATTCTTTTAACAGAGAATACAATCTTGGGTTAGTCACCCCATGGTTTTTCCCTTAACAGGGTTTTCCATGTAAAAATCGTTGTGTTATGTATGTTGATTTCATTTCTGCTTTCATGTTCATTTATTCTTATATGTTTTGATACTGCACTATTGTTAAAGAAGAAAAGAAAGTAAAGAAATTTAAGATAACTGATTCACCCCCCCTCTCAGTTATCTACCTTGTTTCCAACAATTGGTATCAGAGCTAAGTTCCTTTAAACAGAGCCTAACAGCTTGAGGAAGATCTGGGAATCTCAATGGATATGTATGGTATGAGGGAACAACTTCAGTTTGCCCTAGATGATCTTGAGCAATCTCACTCTAAAGTCAATAACCTGAGGGAAAGACTCAAAAAAGTTGATGATTTCATAAATGAACTCAAAGAAAAACTAAGTATCTCAGTGAAGAAAAGAAAGGAACTACTTCAACAATTAGCAAGTCAAAGTGAAGCCAATGATACAAATGAAGATTTGAATGAAAAAAACAAGTTATGTGAGAAGCTATCAAAAGAGGTCATTATGGTAAGACATGAAATGGAATCAGGGGTTATGAAATTCACCCAAGAAATTGAAGGGAAAAGAAAAATTGAAGATAATCTAAAACAATCTCTCAAGGAGAAGTCAGAAGATTGCCACAAAATGGATAGAATAATCAGGCATCTGGAATCTAATCTTGAAGAAGCTAGAGATAATGAAGAACAACTTGAGAATCAGATAGACACTCTTAAAAGGGATCTTCAAACTGCAAATGAATACACAGAGAAATTCAAGATAAGCTCTGCTCAACTTGAAGTTCTTCTTGAAAGCCAAAAGAGGGTAGATGACAAGCATGGCTTGGGGTATGAGAAAGGTGAAAGCTCTGGATTTGGTTAGAAGAACTCTAGATCAGAAAATCCAAGGAATAGACCTAGAAGACCTCTGATAAGGCAACCAAATGCTCAAAGATATCCATCCTTCAATGGATACTGCTACAATTGCAATAACTTCAGTCATAAAGCAAATTAGTGTAGAAGAAGAATGAATTAGACTAATTCATCCTTCTCCGGACAGTGTTTTAACTGCAAAAGGTATGGTCACAAATCTCATGAATGTAGAAATATGCAAATAAACAATTCATTCAATGGTAGATGCTTTGCATGCAATAGAATGGGACATATTGCTAATCAATGCAGATCAAGAGGATATCAATCAAATTTGCAAAGAAATGTTGTTTTCTACAATTGCAATAGATCTGGTCCTATTGCCAAATTCTGCAGAAGTAAGAATTAGGATAAAAAGAGTCTGGTGCATCATAATCAAAACCAAGACAAGGGAAAAAGAAAAGTGAATGCGGATGAAGTTCAAAGGGAGATGAACAAGATTTGGGTGAAGACAAATACAAAAAATGTTGGGGATGGATTTGCACCAGAATTTAATTATGATATTCCTTCTAGAAACTAAATAGATGAGTTCTGGCTCAAGGGGAGTCTCAAAAGAAAATAAATTCCACTAGCTAGTTAATTGGTTCCTGAAATTGGCACATGGAAAGTTACGGATTAAAAGGGCTCTCAGAGAAACATCTAAATAACCCTTGGTCAAAATATGAAAGATCTACAAGAAGTTTGAAAAGGTTAATCATCCTAGATTAATCCAGTTTGACAGTCATCCAGTAAAAGCAGGATTTTCACAATTAGATCCAGTATGATTCAAAATTGAAATAATTGGATCTACGGTTAGATGGAATGATTGGAGAAAGGGAGATACATTGTAAGTTATCATTCTAAGTGCATCTCAGTGATCCAGATAGATCTCTCTCAGGACAAGGAGAACAAGGCAATCGGAATGACTTAAGTTGTACATTTATTGCAAAATGGAATTAAGGTTTGTGCAAAAATAAAAGGGTTCTTTTGTTCATCATTTGCACATTTGCATTCGAGAAGAAGAAAGAAGGAGCTCTACAACAAGATTGCTTCAACCCTCTCAAGGATCAACCGTAGAATTTGATTCAACCAACGATCTTTTCAGCTCCTATCGTGAACCCTAGAAGCGTAAAAAGGTATTTCCGCTCTTAAATATCTCTCTCTAAATCTTTTGAAAGATGGCTACTCCAAATGTTGTTAAGATCACTGATAGGCCGCGCCCTAAGTTCAAGAAACATCCTTACAAATCCCTAGAAGTTGATCCCCTAGGCACACTCTCTAGCATTCCGCATGGGGTTCTGCATGTAGAAGATGTTGGGGTATACATTCACGCCAACATTGAGGAATTTGGGGAATCCAAGCTGATGGATATCTATCACAAGGAATTACTAGATGAATCATTTGAACATAAACCCCAATACAAGGCCATCCGGGATAAGCATTTTGGACATTGCATCCATTTCCCCTATTTTGCAGAAGATGAATGGGTTTGGTATGTTCTTAGTAGAATACATGATAACTTCATGTGGTTGTTGAAGCCCTTCAAGATAACCAAGGATGCAATCAGGGCAATAACTGGATTGCACTCATCTGGTGGGTTGCCTGCTCTCAAATCAGTCAAAAACAAAACTGTAAGTGAGGCTACCAGATCAAAATTTGACAAAAGAGCAATGACAATAGAGTATATCATAGATCCAGATATCAAATTTGTCTCTATGATTATTGGCTACAAAATATATCACTCCAGCAGGGAGAATTCTGTATCCAGAACAACAATATACACTGCTTATCAGATGTTAAGGAAAAATGTTGATTATGATCTTTGTGAGCCTCTCCTGAACCAATTGTTAGAGAATTTGTAGAAAATAAAGAAGGATAAGAAGAATTACTTTAAGTACGGTGGCTTGATACTATGTCTATTCTTTTACTATATGAATGAGCTACTCGGATCCAGTGGTTGGTATGGCAAAATGACAGACTGGTTGCCATACAAATCAGAGATTATATGTATGGGCTTGGTGATGCCAAGGCTCAAAGCACAATACTCTGGGGTTACTTCAAAAACTTCCAAGGCATGATGCAGGCTAGAGAGAGAATCCCCCAACCTCTAGTTGAAAAATACAAGGATATAGTGTGCTTCATGGTAGATACTGATTAATACCTAATGGAGGTAGTAGAGCCCAGAATAGTCTGGATTATGCCATGGGCTATGAGGTGGATGAGAAAATTATAGAGCTACATGTTCAACACCTACTAAGTCAACCAAAGGATCCTGAGGTAGAAAGGTTTGGAACCTTTCAAGAATTAAGTGTGAAGATACATGTTGAATTGAGACAGCTAGAGATAAAAAGGAAAGTGAGAAGGGAAGTGGAGGAAATTGCCAAGAAATATGGCATATACAAAGGAGACAGTTGGTGCCAATAGAGAGAAGGTAGAAAGAGCAGAGAAAGAAAGACAAGAAGTAGAAAAAGAAAGTGTTCCGGTGCAAGCCCCCTCCCGGAATAGATCCTCAAAGATCTCTGCATCTACCACCTCAAAGAGCTCAAAAGCCTCAAAACTGGAAGCAAAGACATTCAGAAAAGGAGGAAAAGAGAATAAAGACAAAGGCCACAAGATCATATCTAAGTCAAAAGGATGATGAAGAGACAGAGACTGATGAAGAAGTTAAGAAAATGAAAGAAGAAAAGAAAACATCTGTGGAATTCTCTGCTGGGAAAAAGTTGTTGAAAGGCCTACTCTTTCTATTGATGATGTCATCAAAGCAGTCACTGTAGATGGGAATCTATAGCCCATAACTGAATTTTATGATGAGTATAATGACACTAACAAAAGATTATTGGAGGAAGCCACAATCAAGTACTTGAATATCTATAATAAAGCATTCATTGAAATCATCTCTCTAATCCCTAAGAGTTTAGAGAAAATACTTGAACTCAGAAAAGACAATGCCTAAGGCAAAAGGATATGGAGATCCAGGAATAGATAGCTATTTAGTTCTATCCTTCCATCACTCCTAAACAAATGAACATGATCTTCAAGGATTGAAAGGATGAGTTCCAGAGCAAAGCCAGAATGAACAAGCTTATGCTCGGAGAGACTGATCAGGTGGCAAAAGAGACTGAAGACATCCTCTGAAATGCATATAAAAGATTCAATCTTCCTACTATAGAAGACATAAGTGATGAACCTTCTACCATGGATGTCAAATGGATTAAGTGTATCAAAGGAAGATCCTACTGAGAAATTTGCAGAAGAGTCAAAGAGTTAGGTGAGGGAGAAGACTAAGAACCTAGATTCCTCTACTCTGGAAGAGGAAGTCCAAGAAGAAGTAAATATCTCTCTTCCAGATCCCTCAATAGATTCTAGAACTGAAAGAGAAGCAAGACAAGAGGAGAAATCAAGTCAAGAAGAAGGGAAAAAGGTAAGAGAAGAAGAACAAACAAAGAAGATCTCTGATGATAGCTCTGAGGTTGCAAAAGAAAAGAAGTCTCTGGCAAGAGACACTGTAGAAGCAGTAAAGAATTTCTTTACCAAGGAATTAATGGAGATAGATGAACCAGAACTATTTCATGGACTACTCAATTTTGATTCCCTCTCTCTGGTCCCAGACAATGAAGGTAGCATCTTTGCTCAAGCTAAAGAAAAATAAAAACTTCTGAAGTCTCACATGGAAGACTATGAGCTAATAGAGATTGCATCTGGTGTGCTAGAAAAATCATGTCATCCTTCCAAAAGGATCTTTTGGCCTCCTCATCCGGTAATATGAGATTTCTTGTTAATTCTGTTAGCACACATTTTGTTTCTTTAGAGAAATCAGCAAAAGAGAAAGTCCTGGAAAGAGTTTTTGAGCAAGAGATTCGCTGAAGTTCAGGGGCTTACAGCAAATGATAGAAGAAATCTGAATATTGGAATAAAGAGCCTAGAAAATGCTCTTAAAGATGGTGGAAAATTATAAAATTTTGTTTATCTTGGTCCACAGTGACAACAAACATTGCCAAGAAGGTGGAACAACAAGAGGGCAAACTATCAAGTTTATCCTAGAGTTTTGATCCTCTCACCTCATCCATAATGAATCAAGAGTGCCAGGCTATTGCCACTATAAATGAGATAAGAGGCTTGAGAAGGAGAAGAAGAATAGAATAAGCAGAATGAGCAAACTAAGAGGGATAATTATCCTAAGTTAGAGGCAATGCATGAAGCCCTAACTGATGCTTAGACTACAACCTGGACTAGTGATCCAGCAGACTTAAAGAGGGCAGAACTTTTTGCATTTTTGTTAAGTGGTCACATCTCAATTTTGGACAGGATGAAGCAGAGTTGGGCAATAGAATTTGTCTAGTTGAAACCACTTTTGCGGATATACTCAAGTATATGTAAGTATAACTTGTATTTATATACTTATGCGGCTATGTATAGGTTAATTTTTGCAAATTTTGGTGTGCGGATTCCACTCTTGCCATTGATGTCAAAGGGGGAGTGAGGAGCAATGAAAAATGTGGAATCTAGCTAAGGGGAGCTCCAGAAAAATGTACATAAGAACAGAGCATTAGCCAAGGGGGAGTGTGCTATGACACTTAGTCATTTTTCACTAAGTGTTGCCATCAATGCCAAAGGGGGAGATTGTTGGAAAGAGACACTGTGTGGCTTCATCATTGTTGTCATTGATGGCAACAAAGTTTATCCCACACATCTGCAGCATGTAAATAGGTCTTTACCGGAAGTCAAATTGAAGAGTGTTTTAGTCCGGTAAGCAAGAATAGAGCATGCAGCAAGGTCTGACAATCAGGTCTGGATCTCTCAGGAGGAAGTATCTCAGCAAAGTGTGGAGGCTTGGGGAAGTCAAGAGGAGTACCATGACTGCTGCATTCTAGAGATTGAACCTCTGGTGATGAAAGAGTGAAAAGATATGAGGACCTAAGTGTTGGGTTCTTGTTTGGTAGAGTAGACCGAGGAAAAACTGATCGGTAGAGCATCAGACCTTAATCTGGATGAGAAATTGATGGTAATCAAGTTTCTTGAGGGATCATTCATGGTTGGTCGACATGATTGATGACTCCTATAACTATCTTTTTGATACGCATCACTTAGTAAGCATGGATTCAGTCGACAGAGCAGAGTTTGGGAAAATCTTGAGTATTTTGGATGTCTGACTAGAAAGATGTTAATATCCTTTGTGTGGATATATATACCAGATGGATTTTGATGTGAAGGTGTCTGTTGTATAGTACTGTGTGCAAAGAAAAGTAGAGAAGCAGTATGGAAGCAGCTATATAAATTTGGTATGTGACAGAACAACAACATTAAGCAGAGGAAGAATGAAGTGCAATAGATCAGTATATTGAGCCTAAACCAGAACTGAACCTCAGCATATGTGGATGCCTCTAATTAGTTCAAACACCTGGTTACTTTCTATATACCTTGTAGACAATGAGTCTCTTGTAGGCAGTGAGCCCTAATTGGCACGTGCCATTTTGTACTTCTTATTCTTTTAATAGAGAATACAATCTTGGGTTAGTCACCCTGTGGTTTTTCCCTTAACAGGGTTTTCCACGTAAAAATCCTTGTGTTATGTGTGTTGATTTCATTTCTTCTTTCATGTTCATTTATGCTTATATGTTTTGATACTAGACTATTGTTAAAGAAGAAAAGAAAGTAAAGAAATATAAGATAACTAATTCACCCCCCCCTCTTACTTATTTGCCTTGTTTCCAACATATCCTAGTCCATCAACCCACGAAGCCATGAAGGATGTGACCCAAAGACTATTAGCAAGGAATCTAAGAACATCATGTACTCAAATTCCCTATCCTTGAGCCTAACAAATAACCTCCTAATAATGTCTACCACTCCAACACCATCATCCACTCCTATGTCTATCCATTTGATTGAAGAGTCTCCTACCATAAGTCCAAGTCAAACCCCATCATGTAGCCATGTTTTCAAACATCCAAAATATTATTGATCCATCCAAGAACCCATCACATCCATCTAAGAACCCAATAGCTATGTTAAGAACCTAGTCCAAAGCATGTGGAAACACCCAACCACCCCATCCTAATCAAAATCCAAACATCCCATCTAATCCCATTCCGAATCCCTTACCATCTCATGGTCAACCCATCTACATTGATCCTCCAACATCTCCTGGTGAAACTGCTTCACCACCTCTTACTCCCCAATCCAATGAATATCAATGCATCCCCACTTACCCTATCCATATATAATATCGCTCTATCCATGCTTATCCTCCTTGTGATCAAGATATTATCTATGATCAAGATCTTATCCATGAGCAAGTAACCCACATCACTCCTATCCATTATCCCATTCGCCCTATCCATCATCCCACTAGTCCTATTCATTATCCATCAATATCCCATGATGAGACACTTGGTCCCCAAGAAAACATAGATAATCAAACAAATAACTTGGATCCTATCAAATCAAATCTCAATGAGGATAATGATAATCAATATCCAATAATTATACATCCATTTCCCATTGATCCTCCATCATCCCCTATCGTATTATATGTTTAGGGGTTTAGCTTGGTTGCTCGAGTTTAGGGTTTAGGGGTCAGAGGCATTATTTGAGGTTTATGAGTTAGGGTTGCTCAAGTTTAGGGGTTAGGGTTTAGGGGTTTAGAGATGCTTGAGTTTAGGGGTTTAGGCTTGCTTGAGTTTAGGGGTTAGGGTTTAGGGTTTAGAGAGAGATAGAGCGAGGGGACTGATAGAGATTGGGAGAGGGAGATAGGAGATGGAGGTTTAGAGTTGCTTCCAAGGTTTATGGTTTAGGGGTTAGGGGTTAGGGGTTAGGGTTAGGGTTTAGGGTTTATGGTTTAGGGGTTAGGGGTTAAGATTTAGAGGTTTAGGTTAGGGTTTAGAGAGAGAGGACTGATAGGGCGATATAGAGGAGACCGAGTCTAGGAGAGATATCTTTGTCTCCTTTATCCCTCTCTCTAACTATATTTGCCTCTCTATCTCTCTCTCTCTCTCTCTCCCTATCTCTCTATCTTGCTCTCTCTATCGATCCCCTATCTCTAACTCTACCTTTCTATCTCTCCTTCCCTCACTATCTCACTCCCCCTCTCTATCACTCTCCCAATCCCTCTACCTCAAATCTATCTCCCTATGTCTTTGGACATCTCTTGATCTCTTTCCCTATCTCTATCTATCCACATATCCCTATCTCTTAATCTATGCCTCTCTACTTTCTCCCTTTCTCCTCCTCTCTATCTCTCTCCCCATCCCTCTACCTCTTGAAATCTCTCCCTATGTCTATGGACATCTCTCCATCTCTTTCCCTATCTCTCTCTCCCCATAAACCTATCTCTTAACATATCCCTTCTACCTCTCTCTATATTTCCCTATATATCTCTCCCTCGCTAGATCTCTCCCTCTTTATCTATCTTTCTCCCTCTATAGACCCCTTTGTCTATCTCAATCCCCCCCTCTCCCTCTCCCCATCTCTATCTCCACCTATCCCTCTTTATCTCTCTATTTTCCCCTCTTTCTATATTTTTTCCTTTCTCTAACTCTATCTCTATCTCTCCATCTCTTTCCATGTCCTCAGGCTCTCTCCCCTATCCATGTCCATGTCCATGTCCATGTCCCTCTCTATCTCTCCATGTCTCCCTTTCTCTATCTCTCTCTATTTATCCCTCTCCCCCTCCCCCTTTTTATGTCTCCCTCCCTCTCTATATACATCCCTTTCTATTTATCTATTTCTCCCTTTATCTCTTTATTTATCTATCCTCCCTCTATCTAAATATATGTACCTCTCTATCTCTATATCTCTCTCCCTCACATTCCAAGGGGTTAACAGAGAGAGAGAGAGAGAGAGAGAGAGAGAGAGAGAGAGAGAGAGAGAGGAGAGAGAGGAGAGAGAGGAGAGAGAGAGAGAGAGGAGAGGAGAGAGGGAGAGGAGGAGAGAGAGAGAGAGAGAGAGGAGAGGAGAGAGAGAGAGAGAGAGAGAGAGAGAAGAGAGAGAGAGAGAGAGAGAGAGGAGAAGAGGAGAGAGAGAGAGGAGAGCAGAGAGAGGAGAGGAGAGAGAGAGAGAGGAGATGAGAGAGAGAGAGAGAGAGGAGGGAAGAGAGAGAGAGAGAGGGAGAGAGGAGAGAGAGAGAGAGAGAGAGAGAGAGAGAGAGAGAGAGAGAGAGAGAGAGAGAGAGAGAGAGAGAGAGAGAGAGAGGAGAGAGAGAGAGAGGAGAGGGGAGGAGAGAGAGAGAGAGAGAAGAGAGAGAGAGAGAGAGAGAGAGAGAGAGAGAGAGAGAGGAGAGAGATGAGAGTCCATGTAGATACAAGGTTACATTTGTCCCTCCTAGTATAGACAAATTCTATTTCACAAACCACATGGATATTTGAGTCTAGGGATAGTCTTGGACCATCACTTGATTACCTATTTGATGCACTACATGCATAGTTACAATATATTTTATGTGAAGCATGACATCCTAGACCATGATTTTGGCACCAACATTGAGAAGGTTATGATTTTTGCATGCATGAAGCTTAATGTTTCATGCTTCCCAGAATGCACTAGCATTATGGGAAGTAAAAAAAAAAGGCAAAAAGCATTGTGAGATCTATGATTCAGGCCCCACATGGCTGTTATTCCTGCTTTTCATGCAGTATATTAGACAAGAAAATGCTTTTCATGTTGTTTGACATATTAAGAATCATTTTTAGATCAATGCACCACCTTTTTTGTTTTTTCAACGTAGAAGAACCGATTTTGCATGTTTTTGGAGAAAATTTGATTATTTAAGACCTAAAGTTTCATGTTTCATGTGTTATATTGTTTCAATCTAATGACCATTGGATATAGATTGAATTTGATGATATAGTTTGTTTTTTCCATAAATTTCACTAATCCCTATTCTACAATTATATAGAATTCATAATCAACTTGCGAAAAAGAAGAATTTGAGGATTTGAAGCCATATTTTGGAGAATTGTCAACTCCAATATTGAATTCTAAGGTATGTTCAAGTTATGTCCATTTTAATCACTTATATATGTTCTTATGTTCTTTATGTCTTTATGTTCTTTATGTTCTAAGTTATGTTCTTCAAATATTTTTCATCATTATATTCTTCTTCCTTCTTATCTTCTCATCTTCTCGTCTTCCAATCATTATATTTTTCTTTAATAACCTATCTCACCATTTATCGACTTTAATGATCTTATGATTGCCAAGTTGTAATGCACCAATTTAATTTATGAAACTTCTAGGGTTTGATCATTCTTATTTTGGACTATTGTTCGAACAATGTCATGTGATATTCCTAAGGTTACAATGATTGTCCTAGACATTTATGATTCCTAGAAAACCCCTCCTTTACACCTTGACAAGATATCAAATTATCTCATACCTAGTTTGATGTTCCTATTGACTGTCATGATAGTCCTAGTTGTGTTGATAGTCCATTTAAGGTGCTTGACAATTCTAATATGTATATAAGATTAGTCCTTTTTCATCATGTTGTCATCTCTTACCTTGTGAATAGGGTAGTGAGAGTCTATTGTATTTTTTGAATATCTGACCTTAATAGTGATCATGAGTTTCATCATAGTCTTCTATGTTTATGATGTACAATCTATGTGGTTGTTTGTAATAGTCATAGTGCAATTTGATAGTCTTCTCCCCTCAACATCACCTCCATACTTAGCATTTGTCTATCATTGTATATGATAATGTTCACATATTGGGATATACTCAAGATATTATAGGTTTAGGACAACTTGTCATCATGAATAAGAACTCTGCCCTAAATTTTTGCACCTTATTATTCTGCCTAACCCTAACTCTGCTGAAATCAAACTCTTCAACAAGATTAGGTAAACAATCCACAAATATTAGGATTTAATACAATCTATGAGGGATTTATTCATAGGGTTATCTTTCATGATACATAACAAACAATATGAAATGAGCAAAACTTGAACCATGACTGTTATTGATAGTGTGCATTGTTCAACTTACAAACTATGATTGTCTTCTCCCAAAGTGCCAATACCTTTGCATTTGATATAGTATATGCATTCTACAACCTCTTTGAAGCCACCACTACCTACCACTCATAATAGGCATTAAATTCCTACCTTCATCCTTTGTAGCTGATTATTTTGCTAGCCAACATCTACTCAACTATCTTTTGTTTCCATCCTTCCTTGAATGGATTCCTTCAATGTTGTTGCAACTTCCTTTGCACCCAATCATGGCCTCCAAAGAGCCCTTTAAATATCTTTGTCATAAATCACACTACTTGCAATGTCCTTCCATAATCAATTATCCTTATCGCCACCCTTTCTACTATTTTTCTGCCTTCATGTAGCGTCTTGATCTCCTTCTCAGATCTTCTGTGCACCTCACAACTATGAAACCACTTGTACCTTATACAACTAATGCAACAACTACATATTACTCCTACATCACATCAAAAAATAACACTTCCACTAGCCACCTCTTCGTCTTCATGACCCGTTCTTATTTGGTTACTTCTACTCTACTAGCAACCATGTACTCTTCAAGCATAAAATACCAAACTCGTCATGTTGATCTTGCAACCTCTCTTTATCCATATGAGAACTGTCATTATGCTACCTTGGTTGCATGCGTGTGTGCAACACCATCAATCCTCTTCATGATCCCTTCGCCACCTTGCAACATTGCTTCTTATGCTACCCTCAAACCTCAACGAATCTCCCTATTTTAGCAAGTGTGCCTACCCCAAGCACCTCACTCCTTTTGTTGCAAGTGCCCATCACTCCATGGGTACACCTTAAGTTGTTGCAAGTAGCCTCTACTTTACTATAACTGTCCTATACATTTATGATTCCTAGAAAACCCCTCCTTTACACCTTGACGAGATATCAAATTATCTTCATACTTGGTTTGATGTTCCTATTGACTGTCATCATAGTCCTAGTTGTGTTGATAGTCCATTTAAGGTGCTTGACAATTCTAATCTATGTATAAGATCACTCCTTTTCATCATGTTGTCATCTCTTATCTTATGAATAGGGTAGTGAGAGCCTATTGCATATTTTGAATATCTGACCTTAATAGTGATCTAGAGTTTCATGATCAATAGTCCTTCTATGTTTTATGATGTGACAGTCTATGTGGCTATTTGTAATAGTCCATATAGCGTAATTTGATAGTCTTTTCCCTCAACATGACCTCCATACTTAGCAATTTGTCTATCATTGTTTATGATAATGTTCACATATGGAATATACTCAAAATATTATAGTTTAGGACAACTTGTCATCATGAAACAAAACTCTACCCTGAATTTTTGCACCTTGTTAGTTCCTAGAAAACCCCTCCTTTACACCTTGACAAGATATCAAATTATCTTCATACCTTATTGGATGTTCCTATTGACTGTCATGATAGTCCTAGTTGTGTTCATAGTCCATTTAAGGTGCTTGACAATTCTAATATGTATAGAATCAGTCCAATCATGGCCTCCAAATAGCCCTTCAAATCTCTGTCATAAATCACACTACTTGCAATGTCCTTCCATAATCATGGCTGCTTATTACCACCCTTTCTACTATTTTGCTACCTTCATGTAGCCTCTTGATCTCTTTCTTAGATCTTTTGTGCACCTCACAACCATGAAACCAACTTGTACCTTCATTACACAACTAATGCACTTAATAATCCTCTTGATGTCTTAACAATTCTCTGATGACCTTCATCCACCAATATCAATCATTTGGATACTCTTTAGTCCTAGTTGACTGCTCTATCATGTGAGAATAGAGTGTTGTGATGAACAACAATCCTTTTGTGCATGGGTTGGTAAGCATCTGATTGTTATAATAGTCTTCTCTAACTATTAAAATACCCCTTGTAAGCAAAGACCATGATTACCCTCTTATTAACAACACCTTCCATATTCAATGATTAGGGTTTTATTCTCTATACTAGCATTGTTTCTCCTTTTGACAGCATGACAATCATTTTCATAGGTCATGTGATATGATATGATATTGAGAGGACAATCTTCCTAACTAGGACAATACAAATAAGGTCCAATATTTTCATCCCATAGCATATACAGTATGACAATTTTTTCCCTCAATATCACTTCATCTCTTGGATTTAGAGTGACACAATAATCATCAAAGATCCACATAACAACACCAAATCATGTTAGTCTTTAAAAAAAAATCTTTATGTACATATAACTATTCTTCACTCTTTTCCAATGATAATCTAACACACACATGACTAGCCTACACTCTTTTATGAGTGCCCTACAAATGGATTTGACTTCAATAGGTTTCTCAATAGCCCTTCTTAGGGATATATACATTTATCAACCATCTTCAGACCATTTGATCTCATGATACTCTAACTATACAGTCCTCTTAACAGTCCTAAATGCAATGGAAAACCCATTATTCCTTAAGATCTCAACACTCCTTGGTCATGCATTCTTCTACAATCATAATCTAGTCATTTTAACACAATTTTTAGAAGTTGCATGAAGGCTTCAAGGGTGCTTATTGTTGTAACAATCAAGGACTGTCATGTTCATGAGAAATTACATTAGTAATAGTAGTTTATCAGTCATTTATGACTGTTATATCAATGCTAATTAGTCATTTATGACTGTTATATCATTGCTGATCAGTCATTTATGACCATTATATCATTTATGACTGTTATATCAATGCTGATTAGTCATTATAAAAGTTTTTTAATTATAACTGTCTTATTCATCATGCTTGTAGAAATCATCATCATGCCAAGGAAATGAGAAAGACTCTAACACCAGAAGAGCATGAAGTTGATAATGAGAGGAAAAGAGAAAGAATGAGGTGAATTTAGGAAAGTAGGAAATTGTCAACCATATAAGAAGACATTCCACCATTGCCAATTGAAGAGGAACATGACACATCTAATGAAGCTAAGAGAGAGATAGAATTAGCGGTACAAAGGGAATGAATGCAAAACCTCTGCTCACATTCAATAAGGAAAGTGAATCTCCAAGTTGGAGGCACTCCATCATCCACAGGTCAAGTTGAAGGAACACCATCATTATCTTCTTGAATTGGAGACACTCCATCTTTCACAGGTGAAGTAGAAGGTACATCTTCATTTTCTTCTCAACTTGGTGGCACACCATCATTCACATGTCAACTTGAAGGTACACCATCTTCTCCATCTCAACTTCAAGACTTTTCATCTTTTTCATCTCTAATTGAAGGTACATCATCTATCCCATCTCAAGTAAATATTGAAGAAATTCCTAATGTTGAGAGATACCAATTAAAGCGCCTCCTAGAATTTTGCATAGGACGCCTAAGTTTCTAATAGATATCAATGAGAATGTGTTGAAGCCCATGCAGGATAAGATTCCCAAGTGTACTTGCCAAAGATATGCAAATAAGATATGGAAATTATTCTTTGAGAATTTAAATGAAACTGAAAGATGTCAACTATTTGTTGAATTGATGAGAAATCTTAAATTTAGGCCCACTATGAAGATTCTTGGCCTAAGAACATCGGATGCCTCAAGTGAAAAATCAATTGTCAAGAATCTAATGAGTGCATATGAGAGTGTGGGTTCCACCTCATGCACCAAGGATAGTAATGTCACACGACGTGTCATTACATCAACAATAGTAAACCAACAAACAAAGAAAGCTCGCCTCATTAGAAAGACAAGTCAAGCATTGAAAATAAGTAGAAAAACTCTAATGAAAGCCATTGAAAGATGTGAAAGAGTTGAGGACCCAAACACCAATGAATTATGGGCATTCTCTGGGAGACTCCCATAGAAAGACAAAGTTGTTGTTGAAGCTTTGAGATCCATCATTGAAGAATTTTGGAAAAATAACACAAGGGTATCTCCTAATGCAAGAGATGTTGTGAGAAGGATAATTCATTGTCGAAACCGTGAGCCACATCCAAAGCATTTTGTGGATGTGACCCAAACACAAATTTTCAAGAAATTTCAAGAGATGTATCCTCAAATTAAAATTTGTCAAAGATATTTTGAAATGCTAAAACCTTTCTATTTCAAAATAAATCACACACGCACTACTTGTTGTTGTAGATTACATATTGAATTTTCTAACCATTTTGATGTTTATTAGTCTATATGTTTAGATTTGCATATTAACAATGTTTTGCAGGATTGTGGCATACATGCCCCACCAACTACTTCAAGAGAATTCATATCAATAATTTTATGTGAAAGAGAGGAAGATCAAATATTCTACAAGAAATTATGCTTGGATGGCACATGTCAACATTGTAGTGTCTTGAAACGTATGCCAATATGTCAACATATGGGAAGCACACATGCAGTTGGAAATAAACTAGTAGAGTTCAACAAGTATAAAACTATGGCCTACAATACAAAAGATGGTAAAGAAGTAAAGAGGTGCGATTTGGTTATTCAAAAGATTCCATTGTATCAGTTTATGTCTACATTTCATGACAATATAGTGTATGAGTATGCAAGGCATACCCATAGAGATCGATGGTTGGACTTGCAATTCAAGTTATGTAAGGACACGTTTCCACTTGGTACCATCATTTCAGTTGTTAACTTTGTAGAGAACTACACACTACAACCACAGAATGAGGTGCAATCATAGTATTACAACTCTACGCATGTTTCTATATTTGTGCAAATAGCATTCATTCATGCAGAAGATAATACAGAGGATGATAGGAAGATCTTGAGGGAATATCATTTTTATATTAGTGATGATCGCACACATTCTACGGAGTTTGTACAAGGTTGCTTTTAGATGTTCTACCATGATTTGGCCAGTAGGAACATATCATTTTGTTAGCATATCATATGGTCAGATGATTGTGCATCACAATTGAAGAATGCACGAATGTTCCTTTGGTTAAGCATGATGCATACAGTGAATGATGTTCAACATATGTGGAATTTTTGTGAGGCTGGGCATGGAAAGGGGGAGCATGATGGTGCAGAGCATGTATCGAAAGAGCATTGGCATGAGAAGAGTTGAAGTACAAAGACAATGCAAAGTTGATAGATGTGAGATCTATTGTTGAATGGTGTAACACTACAATGGGTCCAGGTAATGAAGGTAAGTCTACAGTTTGTAGATATTTTTGGTTGGTTGATGATGCTAGCATTGAAAAATATGAGGATTGTTGTACATTGATAGGATCAAGTGAGCTACACTCTTTTAGAAGCTCTAATGTAGGTTCATGGACTATTCATACACGACATATGACATGCTTTTGTTCTTCATGTAATATGAAGCTTGGTATGATTGTGAGTCAAAGGAGTGGATTGATGATTGGTGTACAAGAGGCCTATGCCTGATTTATCGACTACTGACAGCACTACAAATGACATAGATTGAATCATCAGTTGATTTGACCATGTTTCAGATCTAGTTCAACTAGGTATTATCAACATTCTAATTTAATAAAATTCAATATACCATCTTATTTTGTATTTTTTCTTTTATTATTGACTATATTCATCAAACTGAATCCACGTATCAATGTAGGCAATGTTTATGCAGTTATTGCAACTCAAGACAATGAAGAAGGAATGGATTATTATTTGTGTCATTGTGTTAAGGCAAAAAATAAATTAGATTCCCCTATTATAGATGGAGAAAATATCAAGTACCCTACAGGATCAATGGTTGTTACTAGAACATGGCTTAGAAGGTACCCACTGAAGAAGTTTGATGTGTGGGTGTTTGAAGACTTTGATCCACATAGGAAGATTCTTAATTATTCTAATCTTGTTGTGGCTTCAAACATTCATTTGATCAAATATGGGGGTAGACCATTGAACAAGACCTTGTAGAAGGTTCGTGATTCTGATCACGAGGTAATACTTGACACAATAAAGAGTAGAGCAGACCCTGATGTTTCATTGGATTGAATTAGTGGAATGACAGAAAGGTATGTTATTTTTCTTTGCTATCCTGATTTCACCTTGTATATTTTAACTACTCATTTTAGCTAAATAGTGCAATTGCATTTGCATGCAAGATTTTAGTATGATGGAGGTAGGCATAATCCTAATGAAGTTGCCTTTAGAAGAAAAGTAAGGTAGGTTTTCATGATTATTTCATGATGATATGTCCTTTACTTTATATTTCATAACGAGTTTTAATGATGTTACTATGAGTTCTAATTCATTTTAATGATGTTACTATTTCATAATGAGTGTTAATGAGTTTTAATGAAAAATAATTGATAGCAGCGGTAAAGGCAGCCTCAATTGATGCCCTACAAGACATTGAATCAAGTGAGAACACCTTTATAGTATTGAATTTCCAACTACCAGAAAGGTATTATGATTGAATTTTTAGGATAGACATCTCCTGGGACCAAATGGATGGCACCAACACATCCGAGTGGATGGGTAAATGCTAGGGGGGATGTCTTTTTAGTGGCAAAGCCTCATGGTCATTCTTGGCTATATTGAACTCAGACAATCTCACAAGAACCCTAAGAAAAAAATGTGACAAACTTTGCATCAACTATTCCATCAAACTGTGACACCTAGGAATATCTTCTTTGCATGTATAGGTGGATGTCAGGTCTACCTACAAACACCTACCTCAATTTTTGCTAAATCAATTTCATTTACCTATGGTGGCAAGGAACACATTCTTGCAAAATGCTTCAATTTCATGCAGTGGGAAGGTGCTAGGAGTGGCATTTTGCATTCCATAGATCATGGGGCCAAACCAACTTCACCAACACATCGGGGTGGGTGGGTAAATGCCATGGGAGGTCTTATTTTGTGTGCCAAGCGCCCCAGTCATTAGGGGCAGCAGGCTATCGACAAAGTCCCTTAAGATCCCTAAGACAAAAAACTACCAAACTTTGACAGAGCAGTTCTCAGAATTCATGGCAAATGGGAACATTTTGTTTGGACCTATAGGTGCACATGGGCTCTATCCACAATAACCTCTCTCAATTTCGGTCATCTCCACTATGTTTGACCATGCCGAAATCAAACAAATTCTTGTAAAATGCTTCAGTTTCATGCAGTGGAAAGGTGCTAGGAGTGACATTTTGCATTCCATAGCTCGTGAGGCCAACGAACCTTGCCAACACATCAGGGTGTGTGGGTAAATGCCAGGGGAGGTCTCATTTCATGTGCCAAGTGTCCCAGTCGTTCCAAGCTGTAAGCTACCGACAAAGTAGAAAGTTGCTAACACTAAAATTTTGTATTCCATAGGTCTTGGGGGAGAAACAACTATGCCAACATGTCTGGGTGGGTGGGTAAATTCTAGGGGAGGTCTCGTTTCGTGTGCCAAGTGTCTCAGTCATTCCGGGCTACAAGCTACTGACAAACTCAAAAGATGCTAGGAGTGAAATTTTGCATTCCATAGGTCGTGGGGTCAAACGAACTTTGTCAAGGCATCGGGGTGGGTAGGTAAATGCTAGGGGAGGTCTCATGTTGTCTACCAAGTGCCCTAGTTGTTCGAGGTAGTAGGCTATCAACAAAGTCCCTTAAGATCCCTAAGACGCAAAAACTACCAAACTTTGATAGAGCAGTTATCAGAATTTGTGGTAGTTGGGAATGTTCCGTTTGGACCTATAGGTGCACATGGGGTCCCAGTTTCAGTCAACTCCAGTCCATTTGACCGTGCTGAAATCAAACGCATTCTTGCAAAATGATTCAGTTTCATGCAGTGGAAAGGTGCTAGGAGTGACATTTTGCATTCCATAGGTCATGGGGCCAAACAAACTTTTCCAACGCATCGAGGTGGGTGGGTAAATGCCATTAGAGGTCTCGTTTCATGTGCCAAGCACCCCAGTCATTCGGGGCAGTAGGCTACCAGCAAAGTCACTTAAGATCCTAAGAGCAAAGACTATCAAACTTTGATGAAGCGGTTCTCAGAATTCATAGTAGCTGGGAACATTTTGTTTGGACCTACAGGTGCATGTGGGGTCCATCCATAATAACCTCTCTTAGTTTTTGTCAACTCTAGTTTGTTTGACCATGCTGAAATCAAATGCATTCTTGCAAAATGCTTTATTTTCATGCAGCACAACCTTGCTAGGTGCCTTATTTTTTATATGCTCATCGTGAGGCCAAATTGATTGTGCCAATGTGTTGGGGTGGGCGGGTAAATATTAGGGAAGGTCTCATTTCATGTGCCAAGCGTCCCAGTCATTTTGGCCTGTAAGATACCGACAAGTGACTTTGTTTGTAGCTTATATCCTGGAACGATTGGGACCCTTGGTACAAAAAATGAGACCTCCCCTAACATTTACCCACCCACTCTGACGCGTTGGTGAAGTCTGTTCGGCCCTACGAGCTATGGAATGCAAAATGTCACTCCTAGCACCTTTCAAGTTTACCAGAAGCTTGCAGCTCGGAACAACTAAGACACTTGGCGCATGAAACGAGACCTCCCCTAGCATTTAGCCACCCACCCAGACATGTTGGCATAGTTGGTTTGACCCCACAACCTGTGGAATGCAAAATTTTAGTCTTAGCAACTTTCTAGTTTGTTGGTAGCTTACAACTTGGAACAACTAGGATGCTTGGCACACGAAATGAGACCTCCCCTAGCATTTACTCACCCACCCCAATGTGTTGGTACAGTTAGTTCAGCCCCGTGATGACCAGAACAAAAAATACAGCACCTGGCAACGTTGTGTTGCATGAAACTGAAGCATTTTTCAAGAATGCATTTGATTTTGACATGGTCAAACGGACTGGAGTTGACCAAAATTGAGAGAGGTTATTGTGAATGGACCCCACATGCACATGTAGGTCCAAACAAAACATTCCCAGCTACCACAAATTTTGTGAACTGCTCTGTCAAAGTTTGGTAGTTTTTGCTCTTAGGATCTTAAGGGACTTTGCCGATACCCTGCTGCCCCAAATGACTGGGGCACTTGGCACACAAAACGAGAGCTCCCCTAGCATTTACCCACCCAAACCAATGTGTTGGCAAAGTCCGTTCGGCCCCATGACCTATGGAATGCAAAATGTCACTCCTAGCACCTTTCCACTGCATGAAACTGATGCATTTTGCAAGAATGCATTTGATTTTGGCATGATCAAATAGACTGGAGTTGAGAAAAACTGAGAGAGGTTATTCTGGACAGACCCCATGTACACCTATAGGTCCAAATAGAACATTCCCAGCTATCACAGATTTTGAGAACTACTCTGTCAAAGCTTGGTAGTTTTTACATCTTAGGGATCTTAAGGGACCTTGCCGGTAGCCTGATGCCCTGAATGTTTGGAGCACTTGCCACATGAAATGAGACCTCCCTTGACATTTACTTGTCCACCTTGACGCGTTGGCAAAGTCCGTTTGGCCCCATGACCTATGGAATGCAAAATATCACTCCTAGCACCTTTCCACTTCATGAAACTGAAGCATGTTGCAAGAATGCATTTGATTTCGACATGTCAAATGGACTGGAGTTGATCGAAACTAAGGAGATTATTGTGGATAGACCCCACATGCACTTGTAGGTCCAAACATAACATTCCCAGCTACCAAGAATTCTGAAAACTGCTCCGTCAAAGTTTGACAATTTTTGCGTCTTAGGGATCTTAAGGGACTTTGCCGGTAGCGTACTACCCCGAACGATTGGTGCACTTGGCACATGAAATGAGACCTCCCCTGGCATTTACCTGCCCATCCCAATGCGTTGGTGAAGTCCGTTTAGCCCCATGACCTATGGAATGCAAAATGTCACTCCTAGCACCTTTCCACTACATGAAATTGAAGCATTTTGCAAGAATGTGTTTGATTTCAGCAAGGTCAAATGGACTGGAGTTGACCAAAACTGAGAGAGGTTATTGTGGATGGACCCCACATGCACTTATAGGTCTAAACAAAACATTCCCAACTGCCACAAAATTTGAGAACTGCTCCATCAAAGTTTGGCACTTTTTGCATCTTAAGGATCTTAAGGGACTTTGGTGGTAGCTTGCTGCCCTGAATGATTGGGGCACTTGGCACATGAAATGAGACCTCCCATGGCATTTACCCACCCATCCCAACATGTTGACGAAGATTGTTCGGCCCCACAACTTATGGAATGTAAAATGTCACTCCTAGCACCTTTCCACTACATGAAATTGAAGCATTTTACAAGAATGCGTTTGATTTCGGCATAGTCAAATAGATTGGAGTTGACTAAAACCAAGAGAGGTTATTATGAATGGACTCCACATGCACTTGTAGGTCTAAACAGAACATTCCCATCTACCACAAATTCTAAGAACTACTCCGTCAAATTTTGGCAGTTTTTTCGTGTTAGGGATCTTAAGGGACTTTGCCAGTAGCCTATCGCCCCTAACGACTGGGGCACTTGGCACATGAAATGTGACCTCCCTTGGCATTTACCTACCCATCCCGATGCGTTGGTGAAGTCCATTCAGCCCCATGACCTATGGAATGTAAAATGTCACTCATAGCCCTAAGGATTCAATCAAGTAGTCCTTAGGTTGATATGACCATTCTAAGCTTGACATATGACTACTACCATTTGCATATAACTTTACATTTATAAAATGGGCGTTCTAAGATCTTTATAACAAGCTTCTCTATTTTGCTGGGATAGCAC
Organism: Cunninghamia lanceolata; assembly: GCA_027924645.1. NCBI lineage: Eukaryota > Viridiplantae > Streptophyta > Pinopsida > Cupressales > Cupressaceae > Cunninghamia > Cunninghamia lanceolata. The sequence goes on from BSBN01000077.1 coordinate 5,249,296, forward strand.
TCTCCTAATATGTGTTAATAGTGCTAAAATGTGAATAATGTTATGATGATTAGTAAATACTCTTAGGACCTTGATGACTATCCTAGTAGTCATATGACTAGTTTTTTAATTACTAGATCCCTCCAAATGGAAGCTTTACTCATCAAATGGATATATGGTTGTCCATACATTGCATGCTAATTCATGATTGCATGCTTGTCCATAAGTGTACTATGTCATAGTTGGTCTATTAGCCTTGCTAGGGTTGTCTTTATGTGGGAACGACATGATTGACTTGATGGGGCTGTCTTCCCTTCCTAATTTAGGATTTCTACTCTCTGATTACCAACACATCTATCTCTTCATTATGACAGTCCTCTTCTTTCTCTCTTCTACACTCCCTACTTGTAGACTTCGCATTCGTAATGCCAGAGTATAAGTATCCTCTAGGAAGACAATAATGCCTTTGATACATGATAGTCAACCTAGGGATGTCTTTGATCTTTGTATGACAAACACTTAATTAATTCTATCTACTTGTAGTACATCTAAGCATCTCCTATAATATCACCAAGTTCATGTCTAGTCTATGCATACATTTCCATCGATGGAGGACACGTTTCAATGCCTAAAACCTTAATCTATGCCTACAAATGTGTGAACAACATTCAAATATGTATGTTATTCATTCTACCTGACTAGAGACCATAATTTATAAGGTTTTCTGGGCAAAATACAAAGAGATAATGGACTGATCTATTGTTGTATTGACTGTGACAACCATGATTAGAGGTCAAAATACATTGCATTTACATAATTTCATGCTATTTACATGGTGATTAACCTATTTGTGTGATTAACATCTATTCTCTATAAAGTACATATTAAAAGATGAGATTATAACACAAGATATAGTAATATGAGATCATGATATTTAAGATATACCAATGTATTCTCATAAGGCATGGTATATAAGATATAAAAATGTAGGATCAATGATGTAAATTCTCTAAAATAGAAAAATATGTCAATATTTGATTGTAAATGCTCATAATAGCTAGGTAGAAACAATGATAAGAGATGGACCATAGACAAGATGCTCAATATAATGATAGACGATGAATGTTCTAAGAAGCTAGAACCTCACTCAATGTGAGTATATTGGATAATAGTTTAAGAAGTTAGATCAAATAGTTTAAGAACATATGTAAATGAAAGAGCCATTAATATCATTGGCTACAAAACCAAGGATCAAAATATAAGATGTAAAGGATTGAGAGAAAGGACCAAAGAAAAAACAAAATTAAGTAGACAAGACAAGATAAGACAATGTAAAGATGAAATATGAAAGACAAAGATCATGAGATCAAAATGTAAGCTATCCATAAAACCATCATAAGCATTGCATAATAACTCCTCACTAAGACTTCTAATATGATAAATTCCTAATGTATCATCATAAAAGCATAAGCAATCATGTGAAGCAATAGAATAATCATGATGAGGCTCATCATCATCATGTATAATGTGAGCTAGCACATTTAGAGAATCGGGTAAAAGCACAAAGTTGTGTCACACTTTTATAAAGGAAACAACCAACGCTGATCTAAATTTTTAACTTGAATCATTAAAAAGTGACATATACATTTTGAATTTTGAAATGATATAAATTAATGAAATGTATATTTTTAGTGTATTTTATGTTTGTATTTTTTATAAAAATTAAAAAATTATTTGAATACATTTTTTTTGTAAAATTGACACTATAATTTAGTTGCTGATAAAATGCTGAAAAATGAAGTTAAGTGGGACGTTGCTCTTTTTATAGCAAATTTTATTTTTTTCCTTCAAATTTTGTGTGTATATTTATAACTTGAAACTTTAGTGCATGGATTTATTTTTTATGCATTTTGATAAATATATATTTTTAAATAAATATTAAAAGTTGCATGTACTGAAAAATAATTATTTCAACGGGACGTCAACTTTTGTCTTTACTTTATATCCAAAATAGAAACAAATTTATATCATCTTGACATGGAATCTCTTTTCTAGTGCATCATATTTTTTATTTTTTTTAATAAATTTTACTGTTTTTTCTTGATAAGACAATCAACCTTATATTTTGGTGTTGATGACCTACTTTTAGTAAAAATAAAAAATAAATAAACTTACAAATCTATTAGATTTAAAAAAAAATTATTTACATGAGTAGGAATTGTTGAAACATCAACTTTTTTGAAATTTTGTATTTTTTTGGTAAATTGGCCTCCAAGTGGTGCTACATATGTATTTAGTGGGCACTTCTAGTTGGAAAAGTTGTGGCCCATATCTAACTTAGGTAGAATGAATCTCACTAGACCATATGTTTGAAAAAAATGACTTTTAGTTAGAAATGTTTAAATTCACTTGTACTGATAAGTTAGCCAAAAGTGTGACACAGTTCTATGCTTTTACCCAATCATCATGATATATAAGAAGAATATGAAAAAGGTAATAAACACAATTTTCAACACTACAGAAATAATCATAAATATGTAGTACCAAAAAAACATGCATATCTCTAATCTTGGAAGATGGTACATAATGAATAATATCATCATGGCATGTGAGAGGAGTATCATTATAAAATACAAGAATATCATTAGTAGGAGGTAAGATTATGTCATCAATGTATGTCCTACAAGGTGCATCACAAGGTCTAGATCATTAGTATGTATGTACTCACCACTATCCATATGATCGTCATTAGGCTTACTATGAAAAATAGAATATGAAGAAGAATAAATTATATCAAACCACAATTAACTATTTCATCATCTATAGGTATATCATGCAAACAAGGTGTGCTGAAAGGTAATAGTTCATCCTCCCTATCTGTACACCAAAATAGGATGTTTGGAACAACGTATGGAAAACCATCAAAGCATAAAAGATATAGGAAATTTGTCACATGTTGTAATTGCAGCTACCCTTGTAGACATGTATGCAAAGTATGGAAGCATAGACAAGGCACATGAACTGTTTGGCATGATGCCCCAAAGAAATGTCACCTCATGGAATGCAATGATTGCAAGATATGAACAAAATGGATTTTTTGATAAGGCTTTAGAAACTTTCAAGCAAATGCAATTGGCAGGTGTAAAGCCAAATTCCAAAACCTTCAAAATGGTATCTTTGGAACACTATATAGACATCCATCAAAGAATAAAGGATATAGCAATTTTGTCAAAAGTTGTAGCTGCAACTACCTTGCGAGGCATGTATGCAAAGTGTGGAAGCATAGAAAAGGCATGTGGACTATTTGATACAACACCACAAAGAGATGTCCTCTCATGGGATGCAATGATTGCAAGATATGCAAAAAATAGATTTGTTGAAAAGACTTTAGAAACTTTCAAGTAAATGCAATTGGCACATGTAAAACCAAATTCCACAACCTTTGCCAACATCCCCTCTATTTGTACACCAAAATAGGATGTTTGGAATAGCGTATGGATAGCCATCAAAGCATAAAGGATATAGGAAATTTGTCACATGTTGTAATTGTAGCTACCCTTGTAGACATGTATGCAAAGTGTGGAAGCATATACAAGGCATGTGAATTGTTTGGCATGATGCCCCAAAGAAATGTCACCTCATGGAATGCAATGATTGCAAGATATGAACAAAAAAAGATTTTTTGACAAGGCTTTCTAAACTTTCAAGAAAATACGATTGGCGGGTATAAAGCAAAATTCCACAACCTTAGCTAGTATCCTCCTTGCCTATGCCAAAATGGACATCCATCAAAGGATAAAAGACATGGGAATTTTGTTAGATGTTGTGCAACTACCCTCAGAGACATGTATGCAAAGTGTGGAAGCATAGACAAGGCACGTGAACTGTTTGGCATGATTCCTCAAAGAAATGTCACCTCAAGGAATGCAATGATTGCAAGATATGGACAAAATGGATTTTTTGATAAGCCTTTAGAAAGTTTCAAGAAAATGAAATTGGTGAGTGTAAAGCCAAATTCCAAAACCTTAGAAATGGTATCTTTGGAACACAGTATAGACATCCATCAAAGCATAAGGATATAGGAATTTTATCAAATGTTGTAGTTGTAAGTACCCTACAAGATATGTATGCAAAGTGTGGAAGCATATACAACGAATGTGAATTGTTTGACATGATGCCTCAAAGAAATGTTGTCTCATGGAATACAATGATTGTAAGATATGCACGAAATGGATTTTTCATAAGGCTTTAAAAACTCTCAAGCAAATATACAAAAGTAAATTTCAAACAAATACAAATTTTGGCATGTCTAAAATCAAATTGCACAACCTTATCCAACTTCCTCCTTGCTTATGCCAGAATGGGATCTGGGGAACATGGTGTAGAAAACCATCAAAGCATAAATGATATAGGAATTTTGTCACATGTATTGTATTTGCAGCTGCCCTTGTATACATGTATGGAAAGTGTGGAAGCATAGACAAGGCACGTGAACTATTTGAAATGATGCCTCAAAGAAATGCACAGTCCCATAGAATGCAATGATTGCAAGATATGTACAAAATGTATTATTTGAAAATGATTTATAAACTTCCAAGAAAATGCAATTGGCACGTGTAAAACCAAATTCCTGTAATGATAATTGATCATCATATTAAATATTTAATATAAACTATCATATACATAATGTCATGAACATAACATCTAGTTTATATACAAATCCATATAGGCATGTCCAAACAAAGCCATACATGCATATACAAAAATATACAGATTGGTAACATACAAAAGTATGTATACAAAGCCATCTAGGCATACAAAAAATGTCCCAAAAACTAGTTTCCTGTGGACTTTTATGAAATAATTGGCGGCCCTTACTTGACCATGAAGATGGAGAGCCAATCAATGACTCATCCTCTCTCTGCCGTCGAGTAGACCTCCTCAACAAAAGTTCATCTAGCTTCACCTGTTAATACAATCAAATAATATGCACATTAATATATAGAAAATGTATGAAATATATAACATCACATATGTAATCGATCACTTACCACCACTCGGTGATCACTCTCCATCATCTTTTCTCTCTCTTTGTTCATACTTGGATGGGCTGGAGTTGTGACCTCCTGTGAGAAGCATCAAGAAGCAAAATTGACTAAACATAAATATCATTTATGTACATCAAATGACATGAGATAAAAAAAGAAATACAAAATTATGACATTTTCATGTTATTGGCTCATAACTCGGTCAAAGGATTTGAAGACATCATGGCTGCAACAATGCCTACTTGCATTGACTCACGAAGATGAGGAATGTCCATATTCAACATTTGAAAATCAAGTTCAATATTATTTGACCAAAATAAATACATAACATTATTTAAATACATAATGATTAGAAATGGTTAAATTTACCTCCGTATAAGTGGTGGATTTGCATCCAAGGGACCAAGGAAACTGTGGAGGTGCCAGTGACTATTGAAATCATCAAATTGTCACAAAATAATATTACCATTGATATATGTACAATAATGATGATCATGTGATAAATTACATACCTGCTGACTTGACCTCCTCTCATAACCCGCCAATGGATGGCTAATGGAGGTAGGATGAAGACTCTAACCTTGGAATTTCATTGCGCAGACAATTACATACATTATTTTTCACTTATAATATAGATAGTCATATAAAATTAATTACAAATTTTAAATAATAATATATTAAATCAAGATGAAACTTGTAAAAAATTACCTAAGAGTCAATACCAAATATCTATTATAAGACATCATCGATGAGAACAATCTCATCCAATATGGATGTCTCCAACATTAGATGTTGCCCCTACATCGCAGCATCCTACCAAGAATCCTACCATGTGTCCTACATCCCATAATCACATAGGTTCCCACATGAACTACACAAATGTGGGGACAAACGACACCTATTGCTCTCACCCTCATCGGCCTGGGTAAGATCATCGGCATGCTATGCTAGAGACTACATGAGGGTAGTCAATGAATGTAATGTCTCCACCTCAACACTCTCCTTCAAAGTTGAAGGGAGTGACACACGTTCTGGCCTCAACAGGGGTCTAGGTACATGGTTTTCATCTCATTGAGCCCCCTCTCTATCTTGGGCAGAGCCACCACCTCTACCCTGGAACTCTCGAATGTCAAAATAATTGGGAATCTTCTTGAGGATGAACTCACAATAGAGTTTCCTTAAGAAATATTGTGGCACCTCATCATTGTTGCATGGGCTCTCATTGAAGACCATGTACCATCTATCCCAAAAGTTTTGGGATATTTCTTCATTCCTACTCTAATGAATAGGTAACCATTTGTAAGTTTCTTCTAGTCTTTAGCTAGTTTTGGGATTAATAAAGTGTGCACATAATTGAAATTTTGTAATTTTTTCATTCTTCACTTGTTCATATGACAATTTGTCAGCATAGTATTGCCGGTACCTCTCCCTATAGTCTTGAAATTTGGTGATTTGTTTTGTCACTGATTCGGTGTGGGAAATAATCTCTTCTAATGACTTCGCAAGCGCTCTCCTACGATCGATGCTTGCACTTGGATTGTTTAGCATTTGAATAAGGGTTTGAAGATGTATTTTGTTTTCTTCCATTTTCCCTAGGTAGTTTTCTTGTGTATCCCTTACATTGTGAGGACGTGAAGGTGGATTTTGAGGGTTTGGAGAGTTTGGAGGGTTTTGGGGGTTGTTTTGACCCTCCTTAACTAGATTTGGGTTTTCTCTTTCCTCATTAACTATAAATGCAAATAAAAAACTAATCAAACAATGCAAAAGTTAAAAATTCTTCTCAAACTAACAAAAAATAAACAAACCCTACCTTCTTCGGTTGTTAGGCCCTCCAAATTTGCTTCATGACATCTTTGGTAATGAGGTGGCATTATGAAAGTGTCGATTTCTCCCTTGCACTTTCTTGGAGAGACTTTCCTTGAACACGCTCATGCTTTGAACACTATTTTTTCACATACAAACTCCTTTGGCCATGGGTGAATGGAAAAAAATGAAGTTTTTTTTACTTTTAAAGCAAGTCAAAATGCGAGCACATTATAACGTGCTTGCATTTTGGCCTGGTTTGGACCAAAAGTCCCATGGTGGTGACTTTTTGGTCCCCCATCTTTGTGCATACACCCTTTACATTGTTACAATAAGCTTATATGCATGCTTATACAATAGGAAACATTTCCTTAACATCAAGACAATAAGGTCGATTTAAACTTTTGACAATGAATATACATTGTATATACTTGTCAATAAAGCTTCCTCGTGCAAAAGTTCACAAGAGTGAGCATCATTGGAGCATTTTTACGCCCAACCACAAAGCTTATGTTTCCTTGGTTTTCTTCGACTTAAAAAATCATGACCCTATACAAAGGGCCTAGCAAAATGAAACTGGCAAGTGCGATGGAATTTGGTGTAGCATGATATATCTAATATTTCAATGCATTAAAAAATGCTAATGTACTTATATCATGATATGATAGAGAGATAAACAAATCAAATAGTAATAATTACTAATGATTAATAAGCTTTGGACAAAGCATCTTTTAAGCTGATGATAGGTAGATAGATTACAAATAAAAACCTATCCTTCTTTGTTTAATCCATATTCGGCACCCTAAGTTTAATTCTTACAAATATTATAAATCAGGACCATAAGTCAATACAACATCATACACATTGATTTGGAAGTTTAATATACTTTCTTTTAAAATGATATTATCATACTAAACATCAAAATTTAGAACATCTATCTATCCATTCTCGTATTTATCAATTAGTGTAAATGTTGGCAAGAGACACTGCTTCGCATGACAAGTGTTGTCATTGATGGCAACTAAAACTATTCCACTCATCTGCATAACATAATATGTTCATACTGGAAGTTAGAATCCAAATTTATCTAAGTTTGGGTAGCCAGAAACAGAGCATGTGACAGGGTCCAGTATCTTGGTTTGGATCTTTTCAATGGCAAATCTGAGTATGTTGCGGATTTGATAGAAGTGTTTTGGTAAGTTGCATATGGGATATAATGTTAGTGGCCGACATGAATGGTGACCTTCAAGTGTTATTTCTGGTACACATCATCATTGACGGGTGGATTCAGCCGACAGAACAAAGTACTTGTATTGTTAATTAAGTTCTTCATAAGGCCGATAGAAAAGTGATTGAATTTGGATATATACATAGCCGATGGATCTGAGTGTTGAAGGTGTGTGTGGGAATGAAGAAAATGTGAAAAAGAGCAGAGAAAGGGTGCGAAAGAGAAGGAATCTAAGATCTGGATTATGGCAGAGCAGTAAAAAGGGAAAAACAAGATGAAGTGTATCAAGTTGGTATTCTATGCTTAAATCAGAATTGAATATTTGCATTAGTAGATGCTAACTATCAGTTCAAACACATTGTAAACTTCTTCCTGTAGGTAGTGAGCCTTTCCTTGAGTAGTGAGCTTTGGGCAGTGAGCCCAAATGCATGTGCATTCTCCATTGTAATACTTTTAACAGAGTATAATCTTTGTGGGTTAACCCCCACCATGGTTTTTCCCTTAATCGAGTTTTCACATGAAAAATCTTGGTGTCAAATGTGTTATTTCTACTTTTGCTCACGTGTTGTTGATTCTTGCTTTTCATGATAACATTATTAATCTATTAATGAAGTAATAAAAGGGAATTAACTGCTGCAAGTTTTAAAGTTTTAAGACAATTGATTCACCCCCCTCTCAGTTGTCACCTCTAATTCCAACAATTGGTATCAGAGCAAGGTTCCTTTGAAAAAGTTTAACAACTTGAGGAAGATCTAGGAAGGCAGTAAAATGGATGAATATAACCTCTAAGGGCAACTTAATCTCACTTTAGAAGATCTTGAGTAGTCCAGAGCAGAAGTCCAAGAGTTGCAAGAGAACCTCAAAAATGCTGAAGACTTCATTGAGATATTAAAAGAAAAATTGAGAAAATCCAATGAGAAGAGGAAGGAACAAACTCTTCAACTGGGATATCATTATGAGAACAACAACAAGGATGAGGTTTTGAAAGAGAAGACAAAGGAATGTGAGAAGTTAGCCAAAGAAGTTGTTGTCCTAAAACATGAGATGGAATCTGGGGTAATGAGGCTTACCAAAGAAATTAAAGATAGAAAGAAAACTGAAGAAGACTTGAACCAAAATCTAAAAGAAAGAACTAAAGAATGTTGTAGATTGGATGGAATTGCTGGCCTCCTAGAGTCTAATCTACAAGAAAGTAGAGACAATGAGAGAGAACTTGAAAGGCAAATTGTCATTCTCAGACATGACCTAGAAGTTGCAATTGAATACAAGGAGAAGTTCAAGATAAGCTCAGCTAAACTTGAAGCGCTGCTTGAAGGATAGAAAAAGGTTGATGACAAGCATGGTCTTGGATATCAGAAAGGTGAAAGCTCTGGATCCAGAAAAAGAAATTTTCAACCAAGGAATGGGATAAACAGACCTAGAAGACATCCAGTAAGACAACCTAATGCTCAAAGATATCCATAATTTAATGGAAGTTGTTTTAATTGCAATAAATTTGGTCATAGAGCTACTCAGTGCAGAAGCAGAGTAAATCAAAATAGTCCATCCTTCTCCAGTCAATGCTTCAAGTGTAAGAAGTATGGTCATAGATCAAATGAATGCAGAAGTATGATAATGAATAACTCTAGAGAAAATGGTAACTCTTTCAATGGTTACTCCTTTACTTGCAATGGATATGGACACATGACTAATCAGTACGGATCAAGAGGAAATCAAGCATATAAGAAAAGAAATGTTGTTTTCTTTAATTGCAATAGATCTGGTCATATTGAAAGATTTTGCAGAAGTAAGAATAATGAAAGAAGAGGTCTGACAAATAGAAAATTGGATGAGCAGAGACAAGACAAAGGCAAAAGAAAAATTGATGTGAATGAGATTCAGAATGAAATGAACAAGACATGGGTTAAGAAAATAATTGAGAACAATAGTAATGAGTCTACACTGGAATCTAGTGCTGATAATTCCTCTGAGAATTGAATTTGGAGCTCTGGCTCAAGGGGAGTTGCATTGAAAATTAAATTCCCCCAGCCAGCAAGTGGATGCCTAGATCTAGCATAATGAGAGAAGATATTTTGAATTGTTTCAGAACTTTTGGAAGGATTTCCGGAAGAAAAATGTTGATATGGAAATTTGCAGAGTGATTCATGAAGAACTATTCAAGAAACTGAGTAACCGGATGAAGTTAGGGTGGAGCATTTATTACAAAGGCAAATTAGGATTTGCAAAGCATAAAAAGGGTGTTCACTCCTCATTTGAAGCACTTTGCACTCGAAGAAAGCAAGAAGAATAGTGTCTGAGCTAAGATTACAAGGAATTGAAGTGCGACTGATGAATCTATTTGTCAACTCTAATCTTGTGAAAAAGGTATTTATCTACGAAGCTTTGAACTTATAATCTTTTTGCAATGGCTACTCCTTTGGTCATTGACATTACTGAAAGGCCTTGACCCAAATTTAAGAAAAATCTACACAAATCTATAGAAGTCGACCCATTAGGTGCATTTTCAAGTGTTCTGTATGGTGTACTGCATATTGAAGATATTAGGGTTTATATTCATGTGAACATAGATGAATTTGGGGACTCAAGGTATTTAGATTTATTTGAGAGTCATCTCAGGGATGAAAATCACAACCTTAAACCAGAGTACAAGGCACTACTTGATAAACATTTTATTCAGATTATGGGGTTTCCAACATTCGATGAAGATGAGTGGGTCCGATATGTTTTGATTCAGATGCATGATGAATTCATATGGCTATTAAAACTGTATACGCCTAAAAATGACACAAATCATCCTAAATAAATATTCTAAATATTTATTCCATTCTTCTATTAATTAAATAAATATTCCAAACTTATTTAATCAATTCACTATCCCATAATTAAATAAATTCTAGTTATTTAATTATAATTCTTCTATTTGTCCTTCACAATTAAATAATCATAAATTATTTAATTAAGCCTAATTCCTCTATCCTAAAGTTCTAAATTTAAAATTCCACGTCACCTTTACACCTCACCTTTTCCACCTCACCTTGTCCACCTCATCAGGTTGCACATGTAATTAAATATATTTAATATTTAATTGCCTTATTTTCCCTCACCCACATGGCCTATTTCTTCTCCAATCAGAGGTCAGTTAACCAATCAATCAAATCTGTTAACTAACCTGTCAGTTGAGTCAAATCCTCAATCAATTCAGTCAGTTCCACAATCCACTCTTCTAACTGATCAATCAATTCTGTTAACAAACTAGTCAATGGAGTTAACTCTCCAATCAGTTTTGTCACATCCCACCTTTCATGATGGAGCTGGGACACTTGGCACGTTTCCACTGGTTGCACATTCCTCAACCATCCTCAACCATTGATCTTCATATCTTCTCTCAACCGTTGATTCCTATTCCTCCGAGTCTATAAATGAAGCTTCATCCCTCCATTCTAATCATCCAGGCTTTTGACATCGTTACTCTGCAGAAATATCACCAGCGCGCCTTTGGCACCCATTTGTCATCCACAAGCTTGAGATCACCATTGTTGCATTGGAGCTCACCTTCATTGCATATCACACTATAGCCGTTCACCATCGACTTCCTCAAACAGCTTTAAAAGATTGCACTCTCTGAGGGCTCATCTCATCTACGAAAGGACGATTCGTGATAGGCGAACAACAGAAGTTTCGAAACGGAAGAGGTTTTGCTATGTTTGTTCATTGCTTTGTTTATTTGGATCTTCTTTGTTTCTCTATTCTGTTGATGTTTGGGTCATCTATTATTCATTTGATTGATCACTATTTTACCCTCACATTTTTGGCGCCCACCGTGGGGCCGTTGCCCCTTTATTTCACCATTTTTGAGCTTTTTTGAAGGCAGGTTCCGTACAGGTCCTGCAGAGTCACGCACAGATTAGTTTGGCGCATCTGTTTATTTTTACGGTGCTTTTGAAGACTGTTACGGTGCTTTTGAACATCCTGCGCATCTGTGCATTCTTGCTACGCTTTTACAGACTGTTACGACGCTTTTGTTAAAACTGCGCATTTGTTAACTGTTACTACGCTTTCATATAATATTGCTGCGCATCTGTTATAACTGCGCATCTGTTGACTATTACGGCGCTTCTGAAGATTGTTACTGCGCATACATTAAAACTGCGCATTTATTTATTTTAACGGTGCATACATTCAAAACTACGGCGCATTCGTTAATGCTACGCTTCTGTTGATCACTTCTGCGCATCTGATCACTGAAGCTGCACATTTGTAACTAGCTCAGGTTTTAGTACTTTTCTAGAGGATTTTGCTAACACTAACCCTTTTGCAGGTGTTTGCTGGAGCGGTTTTGCAGGATAGGCTCAGGTTTAGTTACATGTAGTTGCATCTAACTAGCTCACATTTCATTTTCTGGGAAAAGAGCAAAATGGTTGTTCATTACAAATCTTCATCTAGTCTTAATTAGGGAGGAAGTAACTGGTTTATTTCATGCTTGCATTGCAAACAACTTCCAAGTTATTGCTATCTAAGATTTAAAATTGAACTCATCACTGATCTTGCAGTTAAAATGAACCATTGCTATATCGTGAGACCTGAATTTCAAAGTTAACAATCTCGTGCAACGTGGACTTAAAATTGAACTCACAACTGCTTTTTGAAGTTAAAATGGACCATTGCTATATCGTGAGACCTGAATTTCAAAGTTAACAATCTCGTGCAACGTGGATTTAAAATTGAACTCACAACTGCTTTCTGGGATTTAAAATTGAACCACTGCAATATTGTTGAAATCACTTCAAAGTTCTATTTGAGTAGCTTAGCCCATTTAGTTTTTATCTTTTAACTAGGGTGGATCAATCAGTGTATTCTGTGCTTGCGAATGACAATAGGCTTATGCTCTCCCCTCTTCTGGGTGATCAGAGTGCCAGACTTGTCATTCTACTTGTTTAACCTTTAGGAGGGGCCTGCCCTTGGATGCACGCTTGTCCAAGCGGGAACGACCCTGAGTGGTAACAGGCTAACGCCAAGCCCTACTGAGCCACTTAAAATAAATTGTGCTTGAGGTGAAAACCTCCTGCAACGAGTGCTGTTATGTTACACCGACGGCCAAAACCCTCTCAGGCGTAACCCTTTGAGGCTGGGAGATTCCATAACGGAGAGTAGCGCCGCCGCACGTGTAACCACTTGAACGGTTGCCCGAATTAAATACCTCTTGTTTTAGTGGCCCAAATCCCTTATAATCCATTTCTCGCCTAGGATTTTGTGCTTGCTTTTGTCCAAAATAGAGTAAAAAAACTACAAAAACAATGGAAAACTACAAAATACTCTTTGTGCTTGCTGTGTTTTCTTGCTAAATTAATTCATAATATCAGATCAGGAAGACCTTTTCCAGCCAAAGAATACCAAAAACAGAAGAAAAATCCCAAAAATTTGCAAAAAAATACCAGAACTACGCATATACACTTTTCTGCTGCGCATATACAGCGACTTGCTGCGCTTTTGCACCGACTGGCTGCGCATACGTACCTTTCTACTGCGCATATACACATTTTTGCTGCACTTTTACAGTGACTTGCTGCGCTTATACACCGACTTGCTGCGCATATACTTTTATGCTGCGCATTTACACACTGTCACTGCGCATACATACTTCACCAGAGCGGCGCATATACAGCGACTTACGGCGCATTTGCCCATTCTTGCTGCGCATCTATTTTTGCGCATGTGTGACAGTGAGCATCTACCCTATTTTTGAGAAATTTTTGTCAGCTGTTCAGAGTACCCATTTCAGCCTAGTTTCATTTTCCGAGGTCAGAATCAACCTTGCAGTCAATCTTCATCCATTTCACCCAATTCTCTCTCTTTCGTTAGTCGTCCCAGTCACCTTCTGTCCAACATCATTCTGTCCCATACCGATTCGACATAGGTCCTTCTTTGTTTCATTAGTGAATTCACGTAAGCCTAGTAGGTCATAGTACCTTTTGCTAGTAGTCTTGTTGAACGACTAAGCCCTACACAGTGAGACTGGTATCGACTACCCTTGCTAGTGGCTAGAGTCTTGTGTCAACCGTCTTACCTGAAGTCATTGAGCAAGAGAACCCTTTGTCCAAGTCTTGTCCTAGATATCCCATTCATTACAGTCTTAGTCGACACCTTGCCAAAATTTCTAATCCTAGTCCATTTCATCCCACCCCACCTTGCATGGTTCTTACTCGATCCCAGTACAACAAGCTAACTGAAATGGCTGACTCTTCCGATCACATCGCCCCACCACGCGATGATGATGAAGAAATTTCTCGTGAAGAATTAGTGGCACACATGCAAGATAGCAAATTCCAACGCCTAGTGGAGAAAGTGCTCCTTGAGGACCCCACCAAATATTTCTATCATCTTGCTAGTCTCGGAATCAAACTCCCCGCAGACTTTGACATTAGCTCCATCATGGAAAATGTAGACAATGAACGTGAGAGGGACACAAATGACACAGTCCCAAATGCACATGAGAGAGGCACAAATGACACGGTCCCCCAGGCCAATGAGAGAGGAAAACAACACATAGATCAAAATGCTCCTATGGCGGATGTGAGACAACAAATTGAGAGTCTAAAGCTAGAAATCTCCAACCTTAAGATCGGCACCAGTTCCAAGAACTACTCCTTGGAAGATATAGCACCATACCCCTTTGACAGAAGTTTGGTCATGAAACCATTCCCCTTTCAGTTCGGAATCCCGAAATTCGACAAATACAAAGGGAAGGGGGACCCTAGAGATCATATCAGGGAATTCACTGCAGCATGTTTAGAAGTAGCTCACAACGAGACCTACTTAATGAGACTGTTCCCAAGATCTTTAGGAGGTCAAGCTATGGAGTGGTTCTCGCGTCTCCCACCAGGAATCAAAACTTTTGATGAACTTGTCAATAAATTCATAACGCACTTCTCTTACAACATAGAACACGAGGTATCTATGCTAGACCTATGCAACACCAAACAAAAGGGTGGTGAGTCTTTCGCCACCTTCTTACAACGATGGAGACAGCTAGCTAGTAAGTGTTCTTACGACATGCCTGAGAAACAACTATTGGAAATGTTTGTCCACAATTTGAATCCTGATCTTAGCTATCAGATTCAGATACAATGCCCTACCTCATTCACCAAAGTCATTGAAATGGGGCTATTCATTGAGACAGCTATGATCACTAAAGGAACTCTCAAGCTCTACAACGACACACCTCCTTCCAATTACACAACTGACAAGTCAAAGTTTTGGACCAAGAACAAGACTGTGGTCAACGATGGAGTAGTGGACGCCAAGGCGGCAGCCCCTAAACAACAACCCATATTCACTCTTAAGGAAGAAGCAAATAACGGTGCACTCAACAAGCCACCCCCTCAGGAACCTAGACCTTGGTTGAATTCGAATCCAAGGAGGAAATTCACACCGTTAGGAGAATCTCAAGAATCGGCCCTCAGAAAGTTGTTGGCTAACAATGAAATTTCTCTACCGCCAACAAGTGACTATGAGCCTATAGTCAAACCTCCCTATTGGAAGGACACAGACTACTGCGAGTATCATCGAGGAAGGGGGCACACGACTAGCAATTGCATTCGCCTCAAGAATGTCATACAGGATATACTAGATCAGAATCAGGGAGGAACACAACAGCATACCTCCAATGAATCTCATGTGGCCTACCGCGATCCTCTTCTAAATCACAACAGGCCGTATAACTACAATCACAACAGCGGTCACAATAATCGCAACAATGGCCACAACAACAATGATAGTCACAACAGCAACAACTCCAATGGCCATAACAATAATGACAACAATCACAACAGGCCAAACCAGAACAGTGGATCAAGTAATGCTAACTATGCAAGCGTTCCCTTTGAGTACACCATTAACTGCATTTCTGAGCATGTTCCGCAAGTCAACGTCATATCCCCCAACCAACAACCAGGACCTAACAGAACTGGTTGTAGTATAATTACCCGCAGTGGTAAAGTCACGATCAATACCACCCCTCCAAGGTCGTCGCCATCTCCGTCTAACTCCCGCCCATATAATGTCATCGACCAATTGCAAAAAACTCTGGCTCACATTTCTATATTGGAGCTCTTGCGTCTATCTCCTTCTCATAAGGAGATTCTTGAGAAAGCCTTAGTGGAAACTACTGTCCCCACTAACCTAGCCCAAGAAAAGTTTCAAACCATGGTGGGTAATTTGACATCCTCCACTTCCATCTCATTTACAGAGCAAGATGACCTTTCCATATCTCAACCCCACAACACCCCTCTACACATTGTCGCATTCGTGCACAAGCACCGCATCAAGAGGGTTCTCATTGATGGGGGCGCCGGTTTGAATATTTGCACTTTGAAGCTAGTCCTTGCATTGGGGTTTTCTGAACAGGCAGTAGATCCTAGACGAAAAATTACTATCAAAGCCTATGACAAGGAGGAACGCACCACAAAGGGCACGGTTGTCCTACCCATTCAAGTGGGACCGGTAATTAAAGATGTAGTATGCCAAGTCCTTGATCGAGAGCTTGCTTACAATATTCTACTAGGGAGACCATGGATCCACGCCATGAAAGCTGTCCCCTCCACCTACCATCAATGCATAAAGTTCCCACACGATGGCAAGCAGGTCACCATACACGGCGACCCCGACCCCTACCAACATTGCAACTCTTTCCAAGTGAAACCGGAATGTGTCATACCCACCAATCGAGCCCATATCTCCCCTACTCCGCCACAAGACCATACTGCCGAAGCTTCCTCCTCACGGCCCAAACCAATGAAAATCACCATAAAAGAAAATGGCGTAGGGGAATACCAGATTGAGCACAGCCTCAACCTTGCAAAAATGCCCTTGTCTCCTCACTCCTTTGGCTAGCCCAAACATCAACCCAGGCATTTTCCAAAGCCCTCTACTCCTCCTATCACTCCCGCAAACCCCTTTGTAAAATGGGGGACCTTATCCGATGAATCAGAGGAGCGAGATCTCTTGCAATGGCTTTATGCCGAAGAAGAAAACACACCCCAAGAGCCACCTAGACTCCCTACAGAACTCTATGGACGGGGTGAAACCATCTTGCATAGGATGGGATATGAAGGACAAGGCCCTATCGGCCTCAGAAAAGAAGGGATCATCGAACCCATACAACCTTCTTCCTCCTCTTCGGCTAGAAACATGACTGGCCTAGGGTACAAAGGCAAGGGTAAAGCCAAGGAAAATGCCTGCCTAGTGGAGACAATTCAAACACTCCAAGAGGATAGTGACGCAGATTCGGATGATTCCAATCAGTATGAGTGGGACGAGCTAACATAACACTCCTACGATGACAAGGAGGTTGACACCATCCAAACTCTTAGCCCATATCATGAGAGACAAACACAACGGGACAGACCACTGGAGTCTGATTTGCCCCTCCCTGAGAGTATGGTTTTTGAGGAAAGTTTCGATTCCATTGCGATAACAACTTGGAGGAAAGTACCACCCAGAACACTACCCCCACCTGTGCTCCTAGTATTTCCATCCACACTATCAATGAATCAGGTCTTTCATCCGACTCCCTTCCCCTCTTGCACCCTGAGCTTATTGACTGGGATCTGCAAGGAACCCCCTAATTAGATATGTTCCAGAACGATGATGCCTACATTGACTATATGGGACTTAGAGATCACTTACCAAAAGGGGATCATAAAGCCGGTTTCGCTATCGAACTTAATACTGTAGCTTACTTCGGGGAGGGTGCCAAGCCTTCTAGTCGCAAAAATATAAAGATCAAAAAGGAATCTGACGGTGAAAACCGCTATGCGGCAGTGTCAAATCATAAAACAGTAAAAAGAAAGGACGTATCTGAAGGTGAAAACCCAACTGTGGCACCTGACGATGGATTGCTTGACACCCTCCCAAGTGACATGTATCAAGAAAGGTCACAGATCGTGGTAGAGCCAACAGAGCCAGTGAACATTGGAACCGAAGAGCAGCCTCAGATTATCCACTTTGCAAAATCTCTCATGCCGCCTGAGAAAACCAAGTTTGTACCATTCTTTAAAAAGAAGAGAGGCATCTTTGCTTGGTCATATGCTGACATGCCAGGTTTGGACCCAAACCTGATTCTACATCACTTGCCATTGGATCCAGGGGTGAAGCCCGTAAAGCAAAAACTGAGAAAAATGCATCCCCATATTGCCCTCCTGGTCAAGGAAGAACTCAAGAAATTGTTAGACGTAGGGTTCATCAGGGCCATAGATTACCCCGAATGGATATCAAATATCGTGCCAGTGTCTAAACCAGATGGCAGAGTTCGACTATGCAACGATTTTAGAGACTTAAACAAAGCATGCCGCAAAGATGACTTTTCCTTGCCTAACATCGATATCATAGTCGACCTCACGGCAGGACATACAATGCTGTCACTTATGGATGGATTCTCAGGGTACAACCAGATCAAAATAGAACCAGAGGATCAGCACAAAACCGCTTTCACTTGTCCATGGGGTACCTTTTGCTGGAATGTCATGCCATTTGGGCTGAAAAATGCAGGTGCTACATATCAGCGGGCCATGACAACTATATTTCATGACATGATGCATGTGACTATGGAAGATTATGTTGACGACATCTTGGCAAAATCACTCACCAGGGACTCACACCTGGACACATTAGAGAAAGTCTTCCAACGGCTGGACCAATTCCAAGTAAAATTGAACCCGAAGAAATGTGTGTTTGGGGTAACATCGGGCAAGCTGCTAGGCTTCATCGTGTCAGCAAATGGCATAGAGGTAGACCCGGCCAAGGTCAAAGCAATCATGGACATGCCTCCGCCCAAAACTCTAACACAGTTGAGATCCTTACAGGGCAAGCTACAGGCCATCCGCAGGTTCATCTCACAGCTAGCAGACAAGTGCCACCCTTTTAGCCATCTCCTACATAAGAACGTTCCATTTAAATGGGATGAGCAGTGCGAAGAGGCATTCAACAAGCTCAAGGAGTACCTCATGAATCCTCCTATACTCATGCCTCCGATCCAAGGAAAACCTTTGATTCTCTACATATCTGCTACACCTACCGCTCTTGGGGCTCTCCTAGCGCAGCAAGACTATGAGAACAAGGAAAGAGCTGTGTACTACATCAGTCGAACCTTAGTGGGCTACGAGTTGCAATACTCGTAGGTGGAACGTTCATGCCTTGCGGTGGTTTTTGCCTCACAAAAACTCTGACACTACATGTTGGCACATCCTGTCAAACTCATTGCCAAGATCGACCCACTAAAATATCTTCTCAGCAAAGCAGCTCTCACAGGTCGACTAGCCAAATGCGTTATGCTTCTTAGCGAATATGATATAGAGTATGTGGACAGAAAAGCCATCAAGGGGCAAATCATCGCTGACCAACTAGCTGAGGCACCATTACAGGACACTTCACCAATGCAGTTTGAGTTCCCCGATGAGTCTTTATTCACTCTGTCAACATCTCCTTGGAAACTCTACTTCGATGAGTCTTACACCAACCATGGATCGGGGGCAGGTATCTTGTTCATCACTGCCCAAGGCGACACAATTCCAAAGTCCTACAGGTTGTTATTTCCATGCACTAACAATATAGCGGAGTATGAGGCTTTGGTAATTGGTCTCAAGATGGCCACTGAGTGGAAAATCCAAGCACTATGTGTCTACGGTGATTCTCAGCTCGTCATAAACCAGGTCAACGATGAGTATCAGACCAAAGATGAGAAGCTCATCCCATACAAACGGATGGTTGACGACCTCAAAGAACATTTTGGGACCATCTCGTTTGAGCAAATACCCAGGATAGAGAACAAAGCAGCAGATGCAATGGCGACCATAGCCTCTCTTCTTGAGATACCTGAACATGAGTCACAGTATGAGTTCTTAGTAGAAACAATTCGACAACCGGCTTATGATCTCCTCGAAACCCATTCCATTTGCCACCTAGTAGGATCTGATTCACCTTGGTACGGTAAGACCTACACTTACCTCAAGGACAATGTCCTTCCTTTGGACCTCTCTTCCAACCAAAAACGAACTTTCATCCGACAAGCCTCCCGTTACACCATTATCGCCAATACCCTTTACCGACGTGGTCTGGATGGTACTTTACTCCGTTGTCTAGAACAAGAAGAATCTATAACTGCCTTGCGAGACGTGCATGAAGGGATCTGCGGAACACACTCCAGCGGTCCTTCCTTAGCTAAGAAACTCATGCGTTTGGGTTATTACTGGCCCAATATGGAAATGGATTCATATCAGTTCGTCAAAAATTGCAAACAGTGCCAGATACATGGGAACCTGATTCATGCACCTGCTCAGGAGTTGAGACCTCTAACGACACCCTGGCCCTTTTGCCAGTGGGGACTTGACCTCATGGGAAAGATTCATCCGCCCTCTTCCAACGGCCATAAATTCATCATAACCGCCACTGAGTACTTTACAAAGTGGATTGAAGCCGTTCCCTTATCAACCGTCACAGGAAAGCAAATTTCCTCTTTCATTCTGAATTACATTATCTGCCGATATGGCATCCCTTCATCCATCATAACGGATAACGGGAGACCCTTCAAAAATCAGGATGTCCAGGAACTTTGTGAACGTTTCAAGATCCAACATCGTTTCTCCACTCCATACTATCCCCAAGGCAACGGCCAAGCTGAGGCATCGAACAAAACCATTCTGAAAATCCTAAAGAAGACTGTCAATGACGCTGGTCGCGATTGGCACATCCAACTCAATCCCGCTCTGTGGGCCTACAGAACCAGCATACGCACTCCCACAGGTGCTACACCCTACGCCCTCGTCTATGGTTCCGAAGCCATCCTTCCCATTGAGGTCGAACTCCCATCCCTTTGGGTGTCGTTGAAAGGTCTCATATCAGACGAAGAGTACAGAGTCTCCAGACTACAAGAGCTAGAACTGCTAGAGGAAAGGCACCAAAAAGCTTTTGACCATCTCAAAGCCTATCAACAGATGATGTCAAGAAGCTACAACCACAAAGTTAGACCAAGATGCTTCAAGGTTGGGGACCTCGTCCTAAGAGAGAACCCTCGCAATCAGCAGGACAGAGAAAAGAAAGGTAAGTTCGAGCCTAACTGGCTTGGGCCGTATGTAATTGTAGCTGTCTACGGATCGGGGGCATATCAGTTGGCCACATCAGAAGGTGAGTTGTTTGATGATCCAATCAACAGCATGCACCTTCGCTGGTTCTATACCTAAGAGAACCCCAATGCAAGGGGGCACAATAAAGTCAAAAAAAAAAAATCAAAAAAATCAAAAAAAAGTTACAAAGAGAAAACACAAAAAAATCAGAAAAAAATAGAAAGCCTACAAAAAAAAAAAAAATCGTCCTTTGGTGAAAACCTGGCAAACAGGCGCCTTGGATAGGTATCATGATGAAAACCTGGCAATCAGGCATCATGTTACTTTCTAGCTTCTCGTGCAAATAAAAGCAAGTGATGAAAACCTGGTAAACAGGCGTTACTTGTGACAAACCGCATTCTCCATCTTTGGGAATCCAATCACCTTGAGCCCATTCTCCCTCTATTTTCCTCATTTGACCCATATCCATCACACAATAAACACTTGACAGTTACCTATCATGGCTTGATACTCACCTTGTGGCCTTGTCAACCAAGGCTTTGTCCCATACCGTCTCCTCAATGTAAGCCTAGTGTAGTGTCTCTCGTCAGTGTCTGTGGTCCGAATCCGTGAACTACATTGCCTCTGTGCCGTCACGTAGGCAAGGCCATTATTCTAATGCACCCCCGAGGCTTCCATCTCTCCCAACGTCCCATTCGTCTCCTTTCTTGTCTTCATTCTTGTCGTCTTTCTTCTAGTCCATCCATGGTCCATTAGGGTTTACCCCAAACTACGTTGCCTCTGCGTCGTCACGTAGGCAAGGCCATTTAGCAATGAGCCCCCGAGGCACTAGGTCCATCCCTTTGGGTCAGTCTTCTCAATAAAGATTGTGCGACCTTCTCATCAAGTAAGCAAATGCAAGCAAACACCCGCGCTTCGAGCAGAAATCTTGACTATGAGCATCTTAACCTATCCAATGCAAAGCAAATACCCAAGGTCTTCTAAATGATTTTATGTAAATTAAGGCAAGAAATAAACACATATCAACGCACATATGCTTTTGTAGATTGGAACCTAGGGTTAAGTTACAGAGTCTTGATTTTTGCTATCATACCTTCCTATGCTACTCAAGGATGCCAAAAGCTAGAGATGCTATGATGGGGGCATGATTACTTTCTTTGTTTGTTGTTTGTGGATTAAACTTTAGTAATGTGACGCCTTGTCTAAGGACATGATCAGCAAAAGATCATCGAGGACATCCAAGGCCTTACATGAACGGGGGCAATCCTTGCTTGTTGAAACGCAAGAAGTACTCAGGTCATCTAGATTCAATTTTGACTAGATGCTTGTATTAACTTGCTCAATCACACTCCATGTAAGCGATACTCAGGTCATCTCGGTTCACTTATACCTAGATGCTTGTATTCACTTACAACATTTCAGAAAAGTACCAAAAACAAAATGCCCAATGATGAAATAAAGCAATCTAAAAGCAAAACATCCGTCCTATATCCATACACCCATCCATACAATCCTCATTATTCAAACTATGCAGAGTAACAATATCAAGAAAAGTTCCTAAGTCATTCTTTCGCAACCATTCCTCTATCCATCATGTCATTCTTATGTCGATAGAGTACATTTGGACATCACAAAAACAAGGCATATAGGAGCATATCATATCATTCGTAGAAACTAGTCATGCACATGATTAGGTTAGTAGAATGCACCATCCAATGCATTAGGTCACCAATACATTTGCATCACATCTTAAAAGCCCAGAAAATCAAACAACATAGCTAAGTGCATCACATATATAGTTACATCACCACATGGTACTCATGTTACAACTGCATACATTCAAAGCATTACATCATATAAACATCCAGTAGCATCTCACATATCTATACAGCATCATAACATAGAAATCATGTTCCATACACACATCTGCATTAGCTCATTTAGACACCACATATACAGTTACATCATAACATAGAAATCATGTTTCATATACATACATTTGCATCATCACATAGACATCATATTACATTTTGCATTCATTTGTCACATTAGATCATATAGATATCATATAGCAGCATATCAAAGTATTTCTCATATAGCATCATATAGACCATCTAAACTATGCAATAGAATCACATCATACAATAGAAGTAAAATCATCATCTCATAACACATGCAATAGATACCCAAAGCTGCATCATCATCCATACTATCATATACAAAGAGGTCCAAATGTACAATATCACCATCTCTCTCAAAATCAAAGTGTCATATACAATATGCGTCTAAAAAGACGGTGATACATGTCCCAAAATGTACAAAATCTGGTCTGTGTCTACCCCTGCTGCTGTGGGCCACCACTGCCAGCTCCTGACTGCTGAGGTCCCATCACGGATGCCCCTGACTGTGAAGGACCTGCTCTGTGAGCCACCCCAGACTGACTCCTAAAACTCCCTGCCCTCTGGCTCGACGCCACGGCACCATGGTACAAGCCTCAGTAGTACTGTGCCTACTGCTGCGCTCTGGCTAGGTCTGTCTGCGCCTGTGCCAACTGCGTCTACAACTGGCCTACCTGTGCCTGTGCCTGCTACACCTGCCCAACCAGAAACGAGCTCGCTGCGTCTGTACCCATGGCAGCCACTGCTGTGTCCCTCTCTACTCGGATAAGGCGTACCCGGGCATCTGCCATGTCTCGCTCGCGAGTCAAACCAGCGATCACCGCTGCGTCTGTATCTCGCCTCCTCTCCACTCTACTCAGCTGTGCCTGCAGCTCTCGCACCTGTCCCCTCAGGCTGGCTATAGTCCTCTCATGTGCCTCACCCTGCACTGGCCCCTGTGCTGCCTCTGCCTGTCCTAGCCCCTGCTGCTGGGGCACCTGCTGCTGCGGCACCTGCTGTTGTGGTACCTGCTGTTGTGGTACCTGCTGCTGTGGTACCTGCTGGGGTGGTGGCATCTGTGCCTGCTGCTGTACCTCTCCCTGTCCTGGCACTGCCTGCCCAGCCTGATCTATCCTCCTCTGCTGCCTCGGCCTCTCTACAGCCCGGCCACCCCGTCCTCGTCCTCCTCTAGCGGCCCTTCGCCTTGGGCCAGCCTCTCCCTCCTCCTCTGAGTCCGCCTCGTCAATACGAGGCACCAACATGCCAGGTCCTGAATATCTCAAGAATGGATGTGCAGTAATCTAGTCCTCATACTCCTGTGTGACCCCTGCATCCGCTATCTCTCGCCTCATGTCCCATGCCACATAAGGCAACTGCTGGAACTCTGCCAGAGCCTCCTCATAAGAAGCCATTGGCCCCCATCGGACCCTCTCTGCATGTGTCCGGGCAAACATGGCCTGTCCCTGTGGCATGCCCTGTCTCCTGCCAAACTGTCTCAGCACTCGGCCCACCATCTGCCTCTCCAGTATGTGCCGTGTCCGGCCTATCAACCACCTGGTCTGGAAGCAGTAGGGTAGCTCATCTCCCTCATCATCCCAGGGCTCGCAATCCAGATATGGTCGCCAGACGACCACATCTACCCCATCCAAAGTATGCCGCCAGTACTCTAGCTTCCCCAGCTTGTGCTGGGAAATCACTCCTGCATAGCCATAGCAGTATGGCTCTCCTCGCTGCCTCGCAAAGACGCACACCGGCCTGGTCACCGCTATGTGCTCCCACAGCCAAAACTGTAACAGCAACACCCCAGCCGATAGACTCGTGCTGCGATGGTAAACCACCTGATGCATGTCGTGATAAAGGTGGGCCAGCACGCAAGGTCCCCACGCATATCAGGTGCCCTCAGTCAGCATCCGCTCCATGATCCTGCCCCATCCAACGGGGAACCCATGCGATCTCCTGTCCAGGCATACAACGCCCCCAATCAGTCCAGCCACAAACCCAGGGAAGTAGTCGTAACAGTCGTATATGTCCTGCCACAGGATGACCTATCCCACCAGCTCGGGATCATCAAATACTCGCTGACACTCGGTGAGTCCCGCGTCCCGCTGTGCATCGTACTCCACCAACTCGCCTACTACGGGCAAGTGCAGTATCCTGTAGACATCCTCCAGCGTCACGGTCATCTCTCCAATGGGGAAGTGGAACGTCCCATCCTCGCTGTGGAATCTCTCCACGGCAGCTGTCAATAGTCCTCGGTTCGCCCGCACCTCGGGCATGAAGCAAATGTAATCCAAGCCCATGGCACCAAGCGCCACTCTGTCAGCCTCCGTCAGCATGTATCTCTGCAACAATGGCATAGGGAACGTCTCCCTCGACTGCAGCGTCTCTCGTATCTCCTCCTGCAAGCACGCAAAGCAAGGCGTCAGTCTCAAGCCGCATATACCATACTCAACATATCTACTGAACTATATCAACTAAACTTAGCATTTCAAATTGATCAAAACAGCACACTACATCTCTTGACTAGATTCCTACAATCTCAGAGATAGCTCATCGATTCCTGCGTCAAACAAGACGCTAATCGAATCAATTTGGCTAAGTAATTTGCCATCCCAGGCAAATGCGCTACTACAGGTGGTAAAAGCGCCGTTTCTGGTATATGTGCCGCAAGAATCAACATATGCGCCGCAAAAATGCATATGCACCGCTACAGTGCACGTAAGCGCCGTTCAAACACCTGCGCCGCAGAAATCCACGCATGCGCCGCGAAATTACGCATGCGCCGCAAGAATCCACATATGCGCAACTTTAACAAATGCGCTGCTGCATTTCACATATGCGCGGCGGAAATACAAAAGCACCGCCAAATTACACATGCGTAGCTAGAATGCACAAAAGCGTAGCTTTCACGGATTCGCCGCCGAAACTGACATATGCGCCGTAAAATTACAAAAGCGCAGCTTCGCGAGGCATATGTGCCATTCTGCGTTTCAGATCATTCATTTCACCTATTTTCTACGTGCATTTATGACACCTAAACTCGACCCTAGGAGAAATTTTTCGAAGCACATACTGGGGGTCCTGCCTCTGCTGGCCGCCTGAATCGTCGGACTCGCTCGAATCGGTGCTCCTCGCGTGGAATGTCTGCTGCTCTGGCTGCCATGCTGCTCTAAGTTTGCTCTGAGCTCTCCTTCTCCAATCCAGATCAACCAAGTGTGCAAATGACTATTCTTGTGGACCCAGCTCCTATTTATAGCCTCCAAACCCTAATTCTGGCTAGGTGATGACGTGACTACTTCCCGTGTCTGTTTTCCCCCCCGTTTTCTTCCTGCATCCCTGACCGCGTCCCTTTTCCTCCAACCTATCCTAACCCCTTCCTCGTCGTGAGATCGTCCGTCTTCAAAACTTTCACCGTTTTTCCCGTCCACTCTCCCGAGGGGGCATCCTATCGTCATTTAACCTGTACCAGGGGCAAACCGGGGCATGTATCATCACTCAGACTATCAATTTCTTTGAAGCAACGCTGTAAACTGCATTGCATCAAAGAGGGGCAAAATGTATACCCCTAAAAATGACACAAATCATCCTAAATAAATATTCTAAATATTTATTCCATTCTTCTATTAATTAAATAAATATTCCAAACTTATTTAATCAATTCACTATCCCATAATTAAATAAATTCTAGTTATTTAATTATAATTCTTCTATTTGTCCTTCACAATTAAATAATCATAAATTATTTAGTTAAGCCTAATTCCTCTATCCTAAAGTTCTAAATTCAAAATTCCACGTCACCTTTACACCTCACCTTTTCCACCTCACCTTGTCCACCTCATCAGGTTGCACATGTAATTAAATATATTTAATATTTAATTGCCTTATTTTCCCTCACCCACATGGCCTATTTCTTCTCCAATCAGAGGTCAGTTAACCAATCAATCAAATCTGTTAACTAACCTGTCAGTTGAGTCAAATCCTCAATCAATTCAGTCAGTTCCACAATCCACTCTTCTAACTGATCAATCAATTCTGTTAACAGACCAGTCAATGGAGTTAACTCTCCAATCAGTTTTGTCACATCCCACCTTTCATGATGGAGCTGGGACACTTGGCATGTTTCCACTGGTTGCACATTCCTCAACCATCCTCAACCGTTGATCTTCATATCTTCTCTCAACCGTTGATTCCTATTCCTCCGAGTCTATAAATGAAGCTTCATCCCTCCATTCTAATCATCCAGGCTTTTGACATCGTTACTCTGCAGAAATATCACCAGCGCGCCTTTGGCACCCATTTGTCATCCACAAGCTTGAGATCACCATTGTTGCATTGGAGCTCACCTTCATTGCATATCACACTATAGCCGTTCACCATAGACTTCCTCAAACAGCTTTAAAAGATTGCACTCTCTGAGGGCTCATCTCATCTGCGAAAGGACGATTCGTGATAGGCGAGCAACAGAAGTTTCGAAACGGAAGAGGTTTTGCTGTGTTTGTTCATTGCTTTGTTTATTTGGATCTTCTTTGTTTCTCTATTCTGTTGATGTTTGGGTCATCTATTATTCATTTGATTGATCACTATTTTACTCTCACAAAAACTATTTAAGATTACCAAGGATGTTATCAGAATTGTGACTGGGTTAAACTCAACCAGTGGATTACCCATGTTGAAATCTGTGAAAAACCAAACTGTTACCGATGCAACCGGTGTAAAGTTTGACAAGAGGGCAATGACTATAAATGACATTATAAAACCGGATGTGAAGTTTGCTTCCATGGTGATTGGATACAAGATCTATCACTCTAGCAGAGATAATTCAGTCTCTGGAATTGCCATAGATGCAGCATATCAAATGTTGAAGAAGAATGCAGATTATGACCTATGTGAGCTATCACAGAACCAGCTGATTGAAAACCTAAACAAAATCAAGAAAGATAAGAAAAACACTTTTAAATATGGTACATTGGTTCTATGCTTGTTTTTCTACTATATGAATGAAGTACCTGGAGTAAAGGGTGTTCACTGGACTAATGATGAGCTAGTTGCCATTCAAATTAGAGATCATCTTTGCAGCATTGGTGATTATAAAGCTCAAAAAACTACAATCTAGGGATACTTCAAGAATTTTCAGAGTATGATGCATTTAAGGGAAAGAATCCCTAAATCAATTGTTGAGAAGTACAAGAATGAAATATGTTTTATGGTTGACACTGACCAGTGCCTAATGGAAGCAGTGGAACCTAGAACTATTTGGATCATGCCCATGGGGTATGAAGTAGATGAAAAATTTTTGAATATGTATGCTCAACATCTTCTAAGTAAACCAAAAGATACAATAGTTAAAAGATTTGGGACATATGAGGAGCTAAGTTTAAAACTGCATACTAAGCTCAGAGAACCTAAAACCAATAGAAAAGTAAGAAAAGAAGTTGAGCAGTTGGTCGAGAATCTAGGTCTCACAAAGGAAGCCATGAATCAATTCCGAGAGAGAACTGAAAAGGCTAAGAAGGAGAAGTAGGATAAGAAACAAAGAAGTGCTCTAGTAGAATCCTCCTTCACATCAAGGACTACTAGAAGCTTTGTTGCTGCCCCTGTTACTCCAAAACCTACCAATGCTGAAATACCAGAAGGCAAATCATCCAGAAAAGAAGAAAAAAGAGTGAAAACAAAGGCCACAAGAACCTATAAGAGCACAAAAATTGATGAAGAAAGAATAAATTATGATGTTGAGGTAAAGGAGTTGAAAGCCTCTGGAATAAAGGCTGCCAAAGTGACTAAGGAGAAGCCCTTTGAAAGCAAAAAGACAAACAAAAGGTAGAAGATAGATACATATGTTGAGAAGCCCACAATCTCCGTGGAAGATGTAATAAAATTAGTCACTGTGGATGGAAATTTGAAACACATGACTGAATTTTATGATGAATACAGCGACACAAATAAGAGGGTGTTGGAGGAAGCAACTGTTAGATATCTGAATATCTATAATAAGGCCCTAAGTGAAATAACTTCTGAGATCCCTCCAAGTCTTGCAAACATTTTGGAGTTGAGGAAAGAAAATGTAAAAAGCAAGGATATGGAGCTTAGAGAGCATGTATTGATAAAACTATGCCCTCAGATCACCCAAGTTCAAATGAGTATGATATTCAAAGAAGTGAAGGATGAATTCAAGAGCAAGAAGAGAATGAACAAACTAATTCTTGGAGAATTGGACCAAATAGTTAAAGAAACACAGGAAATACTTCTGAGTGCATTGAAGAGACACAATCTTCTATTTGTTGAGGAGATTGATGATGAGATTGATTCATCAATCCCAGGTATTGAAAAGATGAAAACTGATGAGCAGCAAACCAAGGTTGATGACTCCTATGTTCCAGAAGAGGAACAAATAAAAAAAGAAGATACATAGATGGTAGATCAAATTGATGATGCAGGAGATACTTCAATGTCTCTTGATCAAACTGGAAAAGAAGATAATGCTGAGAATACTGCTGCTACATAAGATCCTCAGGAACATATTGTAGATAGTGTGGTCAAAGAGAAGAATCTAGCTACAGATAACATAGAGAAAGGTAAAGTAGAGGAAGAGAAAGAAGGTAAGGAAGATAAGATAGAAGAAGATGGTGCAAATGTTGATGCATCTAAACAAATTAGTCCTGATACCAGCATTGACAAATCTCAAGGAAAGGAAAATGGTTCAGGAATTGTGACAAGAGACATTGTAGATGCAGTAAAAGGTCTCATGAGTAAAGACATGCTTGAGTTTGATGAACCAGAGCTGTTTCAAGGACTAATCAATCTAGATATTGTCTCTCTAATTCAATTAATGAAGATAGCATCCTTCACACAAGCCAAGACAAGAGAAAAGATGTTGAAATCTCACATTGAGGATGGTGAGCTGCTAGGCCTTTCAACCAGAGTATTGGAGAAGATAATGCCAACCCTCCAGAAGAATCCATATGACTCTCCCTTCGGTCATCTAAAGAATCTTGCAAATTTTGTAAGTACACATTTTGAGTCTTTTGAGAAGTCTGCAGAGAACAAAGTCAGAAATGAATTTTTGGATAAGAAATTTAGTGAAATAAAGAGCCTAATAAGGAATGATAGGATGTTACTTGGTATCAGTATAAAGAGTATCCAAAATGCTCTAAGTGATGGAGGTGATATATACAAATTTTGTCTATCCTGGCCCAAAGTAAGGATCTTGGGGAGAAGATAAAGGAGCAAGAACACAAATTGTCAAATCTATCTCAAAATTTTGATCCTCTAACAGTTTCTCCTACAAGTCAGGAATGTCAAGTAATCAGCTTGATCGATGAAATAAAGAAGCTTGTTAAAGAAAAAGGGAATATGGTGAAGAGAATGTGTGAGCTCTGAGGATTAATTGCCCCCAAGTTAGAAAAAAATATTTAATGCATTATCAGAAGCTCAAACTGCAGTTTAGACAAGTGATCCTCTAGATCTGACAAAGGCAGAAGCATATGCATTTCTTCTGAGTGGACACATCTCAATTTTGGATGGTATGAAAAGAAGTTGGGCCTCTGAACTTGAGCAATTGAAAAATAGTTTTGTAGATAATCTCAAGTTCATGTAAACATAACTTAACGATTAGGTGTACATATGCGGCACTGTATTTTTGGGAATTTTGGCTTACAGACCCCATCCTTTGCCATTGATGTCAAAGGGGGAGTGAAGAACAGTGAAAAATGAAGAATCCAACAAAGGGGGAGCTCTAGAATCAGTGGAGAGCATAAGAGTATAGAGTAAAGGGGGAGTAACACTTAGTCATTTTTCTCTAAGTGTTGCCATCAATGCCAAAGGGGGAGATTGTTGGCAAGAGACATTGCTTCGTATGACAAGTGTTGTCATTGATGGCAAGTAAGACTATTCCACTCATCCACATAACATAATGTGTTCATATTGAAAGTTAAAATTAGAATTTATCTAAGTTCAAATAGCCAGAAATAGAGCATGTGACAGGGTCCGGTATCTTGGTCCAGATCTCTCTGATGGCAAATCTGAGTATGCTGCGGATTTGATAGAAGTGTTTTGGTAAGTTGCGTATGGGATTTAATGTTGGTGGCCGACATGAATGGTGACCTTCAAGTGTTATTTCTGGTACGCATCATCATTGACGTATGGATTCAACTGATAGAACAAAGTACTTGTATTGTTAATTAAGTTCTTCATAAGGCTGACAGAAAAGTGATTGAATTTGGATATATATATAGCTGATGGATCTGAGTGTTGAAGGTGTGTGTGGGAATATGAAGAAAATGTGAAAAAGAGTAGAAAAAGGGTGTGAAAGAGAAGGAATCTAAGATCTGGATTATGGCAGAGCAGTAAAAAGGGTAGAACAAGATGAAGTGTATCAAGTTGGTATTTTGTGCTTAAACCAAAACTGAATCTTTTTATTAGTAGATGCTAACTATCAGTTCAAACACATTGTAAACTTCCTCCTATAGGCAGTGAGCCTTTCCTTGAGCAGTGAGCTCTGGGTAGTGAGCCCGAATGCATGTGCATTCTCCATTGTAATACTTTTAACATAGTATAATTGTTGACCTATTTTCCTCTGTCTGGAGCTAAATAGTTCACCTTATATATTCCTTGAAAATCCTTTAGAAAATGACCCTATAAAGCTTAAATCTTTCAATTACCCATGCTCTACCTTGCCAAAATCCCAAAAATCTCACCTTGAGAATCCTTGCAGAAAAACCTAGAAATCTTTTGTCTCCAATTGTTTTCTATCACAGAGATTTCTCAGTTTTATACTTAGCCATTTTCATATGATGATGACATCATCCTTGTTTTGGGGTTTTCTATCATTTGGTCAATTTGCATCTCAGATACATTTTTTCCTTGTATCTTTGTCATGTACAATGTTACTGTACATTGGGTCCTTTGTATGTATGTTTTGTATGTATTTTGTATATACAAAGGTGATTGTACATATGAAATATACAAGGTAGACATATAAAGTATT
Source organism: Cunninghamia lanceolata (assembly GCA_027924645.1). NCBI lineage: Eukaryota > Viridiplantae > Streptophyta > Pinopsida > Cupressales > Cupressaceae > Cunninghamia > Cunninghamia lanceolata. The sequence goes on from BSBN01000077.1 coordinate 5,281,329, forward strand.
TTCGGCGTGACATGCTTATTGGCGGCTCAACTCATATTCTGTCCAATGGTCATGAAGCCTACAAGGTAGACATACAAAGGCATATGAAATGCAAAGATACAATCGTCTTCAGCGAGACTTTGCATATCGATGACTCAGCTAAAGGTTTCCTCGATAGTCGATGCATGCGTACATACAAAGGGGGAGATACAAAAGGTGGGGTCTGCTTTTTGCATGTATACATGATTGTATCTTTGCACATATAATCACATATACATTCCTGATATACAAGTCCCAGACCTGAAAAGAATATGCATTCTGGTCGATCAAGGCACAACCGGTTTATATGCAATTTTTGTTTGTATATTTCGCATTGTATATGCGATATACAAAGGTTAGATACAACGGCGATATACAAGGCAGACTTGACTAGGAAATCAAATTTGGCAAATTCAGTGTTGATTTCCGTAGTTTGTATGTTGAAGTGCTTATATGTGCCAATATGCAAAGAAGAAAAGATACAAAGGCCGGACCTGTTCTAAAGTTCCAATATAGTTGATAATCTCCTGAGTTCCACATTGCATGTATTTGCATATACAAAGGTCATATACAAGGGATTTTTGGCAAGACCTTTGTATATCGGTAACTCATTTTAAGATCCTTTTGATGGCCGATAAAGCATGTAAGTGTTCAAGCGATGGGTCTCAGGACATCTTGGCGGCCAATCAGATAGTGCCATATGTCAAAGCTGATCCAAAGGCTGATTCAAATGCAGGTGTAAAGGGAGATACAAAAGTAGGGGCCCACTTTTGTATGTAGCCATTGTATTGTATATACAAATGCATATACAAATGAATATACAAAGGTGATTTCAAAGGCCATTTAAAATGCTGAAAAGCAAAAGCACATACAATGAACATTTCAGCAAGACTCTGTATATCGATATGTCTCAGTGGAGGTCACGCCGACAACCTGATATATACAAAGCAATTTGTATCTGCAAAAGGCAGATTCAAAGGGTCATTCAGATGGTGATTCAAGTCGCATATGCAAAGCGATATACAGATGTAGTTTGACTGTAACTTTGACTGTCCATATCTCCCTCATTTTGGCGAATTTCAGCATGCTTCAAAAGGCAAAAATGCTTATTTTTTCCTCCTCTTTCATCTGGTGGGCTTTTGAGGGGATTTTTATCACTTTCAAAATATGATCTAAATTTGAATACTTGATCGACTGGACGTTTTAGCGACCAATTTGACATATGCAGATGCAGATATTTGTTGCATTTATGGGTGCAGGTCGATGATTCAACAGTTCACATTAAAGATTTAAAAATATCTTCTATCTGCCTCTGCCCCAGATATTTTTATGCCATGAATTCTTGTAGGTGGACGTCCCTATTGGCGCAGATATTTTTTGACGGGCCTATGTGACAACAGTTTTTCTAGAATTCATTGTAATCGACTTAGGTCAAAATGAAAATGCTATATATGCATATGAATGAGATGTAAAAAGGGTTGGAAATTTTGAATATTCGGTCTTTCTGTTTCCAAACAGAGCTTTCTTCTACTATAACTATGCCTTCTTATTGAATATATTGAAGTTATCTTACCTCTTTTACTGATTTTTTAGTTTAGTGTGAATCTGCATATGATTGTCTATGAACGTTTTGTTCCTCTCAACCATTTTTGATTCTCACCTCTGCTAGAATCATCTGAATCTATGTATGTCTACTTCTTGTATTTGGTTGTGTTGTGCATCTTCTTAGTTCTTTGAGGGTTCTTTTATTCAACTTGGTGAATCACCTTTATTTTCAAGTTTTCCTATTTCATCTTTCATTTTAAAAGCATTCCTTCTCCCTTTTCCTCTATAAATCCAATAGATTTTAGGTGATAACCAGTTAAGGAAGCTGGCCTTCTCTAGAGGTCTGATCTCAGTTCGCAAGGTCCCACACTTCGAGATCATTCCCATGTTTCTCTAGATTACCAAGTTTTATAATTGGGCAAGGGTGCAAATATGAGAGATAACAGTTTTTGGCACACTCGATGGGACTGTGGAATTAGAAACAATTCAAATACTACCTTTTACTGCTGGCTTTGATGTGTAGCTAGTGATTTTCAGACCTGTAAGAGGTTAAAACCTGCATATCTGGTGACTCTGAGCTTTGGTTTAGCAAAATTAGTGTATTTCTGCTTATGAGAAGAAGACCAACCAGAAGCAGTTCTTCATCTTTTGAATATTCGCAATTATCCCCACCTAGGAGAAGAGGGATAACAGCTGAGAAACCCAAGAAGACTCATGTCTATTCTAGGAGAGCCAAGTCTATGCCTCCTGCTGTTGGAACTCATATTGTCCCAAGAATCCCAGTTACAATGATTCCTACAATCAGAAATTAGCCATTTGTTGCATTCAGCCAAGGCAGCCCACTGAATTTAGCTTAGTATGATGATATTCCTATCCCTGCCTTGAAAAGTTTGCCATATTTTAATGGTGAAAATCAAACTACTCCAGCTGAACACATAAAAGACATTGCAAACCTATGTGTTGTCCATCATGTGACAAAAGAGAATGTTGCAATCAAGTTATTAGCAGCTTCTCTCAAAGGGAAGGCTTTACAGTGGTTCAGAAGCCTGCCGGTGAACTCCATAGATTCATGGGATCATTTGGGAGAGGAGTTGTGTAACTTCTTTGAAGATCAATCAGACCATCTATCATTAGTTGAACAACTGACTACAATAAAGAGAGCTCCCCAGGAGCAAATGAGGGATTTCAATTTCTAGTTTTAGAAGACATGGAACAGAATTCCTCCCATGGTAAGGCCTTCATCAGAATATGCATTTTTGTATTTCTTGAAAGCTCTTAATAGTGACATTTCAGTAATGATACAATCAATGGGAGGTACAAATTTACCAGATGCATATGAAATAGCTATTAGAGCAGAAAATAGCCTGATTCAAGCTGGGAAAATAGCGCCTAGACCACCAATGCCCATTTTTCCTGAGATTCAAGCTTCAATGCCTTTGCCAATCCCATATTTTGCACCTTTACCTGCTACAGCAGCATTGCCAAGTACTGCTAATTCTGAAACTGTTGTTTCTAGCTCATCACAAGAGTTAAGAGATAAAAAATAGCCAACAGAAAATAGAGAACATCCTACAAACTTTTGGGAATGAGCTGGTGAATATCAAAAAATAGCAATCCCAGAACAAATAGCCTTATCAGCCACACAATCATGGGCAAAACCAGCCATACCAAGCTAATAGGCCACCTTATCAAAGCAATTACCAGGGTGCTAGGCAGAATGTGAACCTGAGGCCTTTCCAGTCTTACAATCCTACACCCATTAATGTAGTTAGCGACCTAGTCCCTGTTCAGAACAACCTTGCAGCTGAGTATGAATGGTGTCTTCCATGTAATCAGCCACACAGTCAGGTAACCTATTCAAATGGAGTGATAAATCAGGCTCTAATGGTGCAAAATGTTGCAGTTTCACAGCCAAAAACACCAAATGATGAGGCTATATAGTAGCAAGAGTAGCCTCAGAATGATTCTTCTTTCCTAAACTGGCAGGAAGATGAGTTCTGTGGTGTAAACAGAGATGATACTTCAGTTGTAGCAAATACAAGAGCTAAAAAGAGGGGTTATGAGATAGATCAAGCAGCAAACAAAGGAAATGGACCTGCTAATCCTTCTACATCCCAGATTCCCCATATTTTGCAAAGAAATACTCAAACAACTACCAGAGAATAGCCTCATTTGTAGGTTGATATTGTTGCTACAAGGTCCCATCAGAAGGTAAATGTTACTCCACCTTTCAACATCATTGAAAATATGAAGAAAATGAATATGACAATATCTATGTGGGACTCTTTAGAAATCCTTGGTCAAAAGGACATGTTACAATTTGCCTTGTCTGATCTAAAAGTATCAAATGATGTAACTATTGACCCAACTACGGTTGTCCTTACCAATTCATCCCAGGACAATAGCAAACAACCAAAAAAGAGTGCTAAACCACTTCCATTTTATGTGTCATTAATAATAGGAGACAAGTTAGTACATAATTGCATGGTGGATAGTGGTGCAAGTAGTTCTGTAATGCCAAATCAGATTGTAGACCAATTAGGATTGAAATACCAACCCCTTACGAAAGGTGTACTCCAACTAGATGGCATAGCTATTAACACTGTAGGTGTGATAAAAGAGCTAGGTCTCACTTTGCATACGTGTCTAAATGTTTCCATTTCTCAAGAGGTGTTCATCATAGATTTACCTCCTTATTTTGCCATGTGTTTGTCAAGAGAGTTCACAGCCAAGGTAGGAGGATATTTATCCTCAGACAGGTCCCACATGTTTTTTAGGACCCGATATGGCACAAAAGTGACCCTAAAATCTGAATTGCTTGCCAAATATCACATAGAGCCTTATGTCCCAAGTGTTGTTAATGCAAATTACGTTATATCAGATGATCTTGAGCTTCTTGCTACTCAAGAGCTGCAAGCTGAAAGTATACCAGAGGTGCTTTTAAAGGAGTGGGCCTTAGAAAATATTGTAGATAATCCTGAAGGACACATTCAAGAAATTGGTATGGGGGTTTACATACTGCACGAACCTGAAATAGAAATTCCAAACATGGTAAAGAATGCAGAATAACAAAATGAAGTATGGAAAATGTACTTTGATGGCTCTAGGAATAGGAATGGATCTGGTGGTGGTGCAATGCTTGTGTCTCCACAAGGTGATAGATATTATTCTGCTTTCTGTTTTACTTTTTCATGTACAAATAACACTGCTAAATATGAAGGGTTGATTCAAGGTTTGCAGTGGGCAAGGAAGAGGAAAATTGGCTATTTACAGGTGTATGGGGACAACGAACTCATTGTGAATCAGGTGAGAATACTGCATGTCACAAAGAATGATGCTTTGAAATTCTATAAACATGGGGTATGGGATATGATTGAGGAGTTTGACACTTTCAATCTAATCTCTATTCCAAGAAATTAAATCTATCATGCAGATAGGTTAGCTACAATTGGGGCTTAGTTCGATATCCCCAGTGATATTCAAAGAGAAAAGGTATAGCATCATATGAAAATAGTTGATAGGCCCTCTATCCTTGACAATAACATTCATTGGCAGGTTTTTGAGAGTGATGAGCAGATTCTGCATTTCCTGTTAGAAGAGGATGAGTTTTCTGTGATGAATTAGGACAAACTCAAACAACAATATGATGATGATCAAGTTGTTCAGCAAAGGATTAACTGTTAGATTTAGGGCAGACAACTGAGAGGGGGGGTGAATCAGTTGTACAAAACTTTCTTCCAATTTAAACACTTAACTTCACATTGTTAATCAGTAGCATAATAGTAGATCAATCATGGAAACACAATGCAACAAATCAAAATCAGAAGCACATTAACACATGAGACACCAAGATTTTGACGTGGAAAACTTGGTTAAGGTTAAAACCACCGGGTGATTAACCCAAGCTTGTATTCTTTGTTAGAAGAATAGAAAGAACAAAATGGCACATGCCAATTAGGGCTCATTGCCCGAACACACTACTCACAAGAGGCTCACTGCCTACAAGAGACACACTATCTACAAGAAATAAGTATCACCTACTTGAACTAGAAAATAGCATCTTCACCATGCTTGAATTAGGTCCATTTAAGTCCAATACTTTTGCTCTACCTTTCAGTCTCTTCCTTGTTACCACACACTCATCTCCACAAGGACACCTTTGAAATGACTTCACAATCCCTTATTTATACAATATATCAACTTAGGAATGATCATCTAAGTCAGCAAACATCAACAAGAACATCCGTAGGATGTGTAACTTATCCGGTCGGCCAATCTCAAGAAGAACACCATCATTCGGAAGTTATTCTTCAATTGCGAGCTCCAACTCCAATGCAGACCACCAACACAAACTGGACACGATCCAAAGACCTCCACAAGCTTTCCTGAATCACCAAGAACATCCACACTTCATCTGCTTATTGAAATCCTTCTCTCCTTCATTTGGAACCTCAAGAACACAGTCTGTCATTACTCTTACAAAGGAATAGATGCTTGCGGACCTTCAAACTATGAACCAATTGAGTTGATACTTCACAAAGACTTCCTCAACACTCCCTCAAATCTGTAGAATAGGATAATGCATTTTCGGATCTCACTGGACCTATCTGTATCCCTTTGTCACCATTGAACATCTACCAGAACTGATTTTACTTGAGCGGCCACAACTTCTTCAGATCTTCATGCGGACCTCTGAAATCTCTGCTGGACCACCTTAAGACACATATCTACAAACCCTTTAAACCACATCCTCTGATCCTCATCCTATCTTGGACTTTTACCTTACTGTCATTACTATTCCTGATTGAGACTAATTTTCTCAATATCCTCAGCACACAGCTCATCCAATCCTTATCATTAATGCAACAAGAGTATGTTGACATTAATGATAACACCAATTAGGTCCATACTTGCAACAATCTCCCCCTTTGTCATTGATGGCAACATATGATGTGAAAAACTGTTTTAACCATCAAGACAAGAACTTCTTACTGTCACAGCTCCGCCTATCAGCAACAACCATTCACATGTCTTCTCTCCCTTTACTACTCCCCCTTTGATTAGAAACCACTTGTTTTTCACATGTCTTCTCTCCCCCTTTGACATCAATGGCAAAGGGCACATACTTGCAATTCCACTACTTCAGAATCATATTTGCTGCTCCCCATGAGTAGCAGCTCCCCATCATCAATCCAAACCACAAGATGTGACTGTGATATCCACCAGACTGATGCACATTAGTGCACCTTGGTTCATCAATGGAGGGGCAATAACCCCTAACTTCTCACTGAGATACTCAAAAGAGTCCTTAGGTAGAGGTTTAGTAAAGATGTCTGCAATCTGATCCTTGGAAGGCACAAACTCCAATCTGACTTCATTCTTGTTCACTTGCTCTCTCAAAAAGTGAAACTTGATGGATATGTGTTTAGTCTTTAAATGCAACACCGGATTCTTAGATATATTTATTGCACTTGAATTATCATAGAAGATTGAGATAGGTTCATCATACTCCACTTTGATATCTCTTAGCATTTGCTTCATCCACAAAACTTGAGTGCAACTACCTGCTGCTGCAATATATTCTACTTTAGTTGTAGACAGAGATATTGCCTCTTATTTCTTGCTTAGCCAAGAAACCAATCTCTTCCCCAAAAAGAATGCTCCACCACTGGTACTCTTCCGGTCATCCACATCTCCTGCCCAATCCACATCTGTATATGCATGAAGAGAGAAATCATGATCTCTAGGATACCACAGACCATACTCAACTGTCCCTTTTAGATATCTAAAAATCCTCTTGATTGCCATGACATGAGATTCTCTAGGATCAGCCTGGAATCTAGCAACAAGACCAACAACCTGTATAATGTCTAGTCTAGTTTGAGTGAGATACAATAGTCCTCTAATCATTGACCTATACTTTGTCTGATCAACCTTAGGAGAGTCATCATCTTTTCTCAATTTACATCTGGTTGCCATGGGAGTATTCATTGGTTTTGAGTCTTCCATCCTAAATTTCTTTAACAATTCTTTCACATATTTGGTCTGAGAAATGAAGATTCCTTTCTTTGTTTGAGTCATTTGTAGACCCAAGAAGAAATTCATTTCACCAAGCATGGACATCTCAAACTCACTTTTCATTTGACTTGCAAAAGTTTTACACATACTATCTCTTCCTCCAAAAATGATATCATCAACAAACACTTCAACAATCAAGATGTTTTAATGATCAATTTTGAAATATAAATTACTATCAGCAGTACCTTTATTGAAACCAATCTTCAAAAGATGCTTATCCAATCTTTCATACCAGGCTCTTGGGGCTTGCTTCAGTCCATACAGTGCCTTCTTCAACTTGCAGACCATATCACCATGATTAGACAACTAAAATCCATTTGGTTGCTCTATGTACACTCTTCTAATTCACCATTCAGGAAGGCAAACTTGACATCCATCTGATATACCTTGAAATCCTTGAAGGCAACAAAGGCAAGAAATAATCTGACTACTTCAATTCTTGCCACTGGAGCAAAAGTTTCTTCAAAATCAACTCCTTCTATTTGAGAATAACCCTTGTAGACCAATCTGGCTTTATTTTTGATTACTTCACCAACTTCATTCAGTTTGTTTCAGAAGAGCCATTTTGTTCCAATCACATTCTTGTTTCTAGGTCTAGGAACAAGATCCCAAGTGTGATTTTTCTCAATTTGCATCAGTTCTTCCTCCATTGCTTTAGTCCAGTTTTCATCATTGCAAGCTTCATTCACTATCTTAGGTTCAATCTTTGAAATCAGACAGTACTCTTCTGAATCTTGAGCAATTCTCCTTCTTGTTTGTACTCCTTTTCTTTTATCACCTAAGATCTGATCTTTAGAGTGGTTCAGTCTTACATACCTGGGAACTTTGAGAATTTCTTGCACTTCTGATTCTTGATTAGGCTCATTGAAACTCATCTCTTCTTCCTGATTTACCAGATTAGTTTGAATCTGACTTTCAGAGGAGGCTTGGGTTCCTTGAATCAGAGCACTAGTTTGATCATCTTCAACATATTCATAAAACCTTGAGGGTTTTTGAATTCCTTCATCAACCTTCACATTTGTACTTTCTATTATTTTTCTCAGTCTCTTGTTATAACACCGGTATGCTTTGCTTTGAGTAGAGTAACCCAAGAATATTCCTTCATCACTTCTAGAATCAAACTTCCTAGATCTTCATCTCTTTTAATGTAACATTTGCTACCAAAAACTCTGAAATACCTCACTGTAGGAGTGATGCCAAACCAAAGTTCATAAGGAGTCTTACCGGTATTACTTCTGATTTGAACTCGATTGAGAGTATAGACTGCAGTACTCACAGCTTCTCTCCAATAGATCTGAGGAACATTTGCTTCCATCATCATGGTCCTAGATGCTTCCTGGATGGTCTGGTTCTTTCTCTTCACTACTCTATTCTACTATGGAGTCCTAGGAGTAGACAACTGTCTCTTTATTCCATGTTTCTCACAGAACTCTATGAACTCACTGGATGTGAATTCTCCACCTCTATCAGACCTCAGACATTTCAATTTTAATCTAGTTTCATTCTCTACCATAGCCTTGAATATTTTGAATTTCTCAAGTGCTTCTGACTTCTCTTTCAGAAAAGTTACCCACATCATCTAGGAATAGTCATCAATTAGTAACATGAAGTATCTATCACCTTATTGTTAGATTTAGGGCACACAACTGAGAGGGGGGGTGAATCGGTTGTACAAAACTTGCTTGTAATTCAAACACTTAAATCCTCTTTGCTATTTAGTAGCATATCAATTAATCACTCATGAAAGCATAAAGCATAAACACTAGAGCAGATACACATCAACACATAAGACACCAAGATTTTGACATGGAAAACTCGGTCAAGGGAAAAACCATGGGGTGATTAACCCAAGGATTATTCTCTGTTAGAAGAATAAGAAAAATAGATGGCACATGCCAATTAGGGCTCACTGCCTAAGCACACTGCTCATAAGAGGAACACTGCCTACAAGAGACACACTGTCTACAAAGTAACAAGTTTCACAAACTTGAACTGGAGATTGACATCTTTACCATGCCTGGATCAGTTCCATTTAAGCCCAAAAACTCCTGCTCTGCCTTTCACTCTTCTTCTTCACTATATCACACTCATCCACTCCAAGACACACACAAAATGAATTCACAATCCCTTATTTATACAAGGCATCAACTTAGGAACAATTATCTAAGTCGGCAAACACCTAGAAGATCATTCGCAAGACGTGTAATACATTCGGTCAGCCAGTCTCAAGAAGAACACCAATATCCGTGGTTATTCTTCAAATGCAAACTCTAACTTCAATGTGGACCACCAATAAGAATTGTACATGATCCAAAGATCACCAAAACCTTTCCTGAGTCATCAAGAACATCCGCACATTATCATCTTAATAGAATTCTTCTCTTCTTCATCCGGAACTTCAAGAACACAATCTGTCATCACTGTCATAATGAAAAAGGTGCTTCTGAACCTCCAAACCATGAACAAATCTGGTTGTCACCTCACATGGACTTCTTCAACACTCTCTCCAATCTGCAGAATGAGATAATGCAATTCCGGAGCTCACCAAACCAATCTGTGACACTCTGTCACCACTAAACACCTGCCAGAACCAGTTCTTCTTGAGCGGCCATAACTTCTTCAGATCTTCATGCGGACCTCTAAAATCTTGACTGGAGCATCTCAAGACTCATATCTACAAACCCTTTAAACCGTATCCTCTGATCTTCAACTTATCTTGGACTTTTACCTTAATGTTATCACTGTTCTTCATTGTTCCTGATTAAGACTAATTTCCTCAATATCCTTAGCACACAGCTCATCCAATCCTTCTCATTAATGCAATATGAGTATGTTGACATTAATGACAACATTGGTTATCCTCATACTTGCAACAATCTCCCCCTTTGTCATTGATGGCAACATATGATGTGAAAAACTATCAAGACAAGAACTTCTCCTCTCTGTCACAACTCCCCATATCAACAACAACTCTTCACATGTCTTCTCTTTCTTTACTGCTCCCCTTTGATCATCAACCACTTGTTTTTCACATGTCTTCTCTCCCCCTTTGACATTAATGGCAAATGACTCATACTTGCAACTTTAACACATTAGAATCATACCAGCTGCTCCCCCTGAGTAGCAGCTCCCCATCATCAATCTGGATCACAAGATATGACTGTGATATCCACCAGACCGATGCACATCAGTGCATCCTAGTTCATCACCAGAGGGGCAATGACCCCTAACTTCTCCCTGAGATACTCAAAAAAGTCCTTGGGAAGAGGTTTAGTAAATATATCTGCAAGCTGATCCTTGGAGGGCACATACTCCAATCTGACTTCACCTTTGTTCACTTGCTCTCTCAGAAAGTGAAACTTGATAGATATATGCTTGGTCTTAGAATGCAACATCAGATTCTTAGAAATATTTATTGCACTTGAATTATCATAGAAAATTGTGATAGGCTCCTCATATTCTACTTGAATATCTCTTAGCATCTGCTTCATCCACAAAAGTTGAGTGCAACTTCCTGTTGCTGCAATGTATTCTGCTTCAATTGTAGATAGGGATATTGCCTCTTGTTTCTTGCATAGCCAAGAAACCAACCTTTTTCCCAAAAAGAATGCTCCTCCACTTGTACTCTTCCTATCATCCACATCTCCTGCCCAATCTACATTTGTATATGCATGAAGAGAAAAATCATGATCTCTAGGATACCATAGGCCATACTCAATTGTTCCTTTTAAGTACCTAAAAATTCTTTTGATTGCCATGACATGAGATTCTCTGGGATCAGCCTGGAATCTTGCCACAAGACCAACAGCCTGCATTATATCTGGTCTAGTCTGAGTGAGATACAACAATCCTCCAATCATTGATCTATACTTGGTCTGATCTGTCTTAGGAGTCATCATCTTTTCTCAACTTACATCCGATTGCCGTGGGAGTGTTCATTGGCTTTGAATCTTCCATTCCAAATTTTCTCAACAATTCTTTCACATATTGTTGCAAGTATGAGGTTAACCAGTGTTGTCATTGATGTCAAAATACTCATATTGCATTGGTAAGAAGGTTTGGATGAGCTGTGTGTTGAGGATATTAAGAAAAGTAGTCTCAATCAGGAACAGTGAAGAATAGTGATAAGAAGAAGGCAAATATACTCAATAGGTTGAGAATCAGAGGATACAGATTAAAGGGTTTGTAGATATGAGTCTTGAGATGATCCAGTTAAGATTTCAGAGGTCCACATGAAGATATGAAAAAGTTGTGATCGGTCAAGTAGAACCAGTTCCGGGAGCTATTCCGAAGTGACAAAGTGTTACAAAAAGGTCCGGTGAGATCTGGAGGAGCATTGTCAGACTCTGCGGATTGGAAGGAATGTTTGGGATGTCCTTGTGATGTGTCATCTTGGTTTGTACAAAGTTTGGAGGTCTGGAAGCACCTTCTTCAGTATGATAGTGGCGACAGACTGTGTTCTTGAAGTTCTGGATGAAGAAGAGAAGAGATTCCAGTGAGTAGAGGAAGTGTGGATGTACCTGGTTAATCAGGCAAGCATGTGAAGGTTCTTGGATCATGTTGAGGTTATGTTGTTGGTCCGCATTGATGGTAGAGCCTGGAATTGAAGATATTCTTCCGGATGAAGTTCTTGCTCAGACTAGCCGACTGGATGAGTTGTTCATCTTGCGAATGTTCTTGTGATGGCCGATCGGATGTATTAATCATCTTGCGGATGTCCTTATGGTTGATTGTCGACTTAGATGATTGTTCCTAAGTCGATGTCTTGTATAAATAAAGGTTTGTGAGTTCATTTCAAAGTGTGTGTTGAGCAGTGGATGAGAGTGGTATAGCAAAAGAGTGAAGGGCAGAACAGAAGTATCTCAGGCTTAAATGGAACTGATCAAGACATGGTAAAGCTATCAATCTCCAGTTCAAGTTTATGATTCTTATCACTTTGTAGACAGTGTGTCTCTTGTAGGCAGTGTGCCTCTTTGTGAGCAGTGTGCTTGGGTAGTGAGCCCTAATTGGCATGTGCCATTCATTTTTCTTATTCTTCTAATAGAGAATAATCCTTGGGTTAATCACCCCGTGGTTTTTCCCTTAACCGGGTTTTCCACATCAAAATCTTGGTCTCCAATGTGTTGATGATTATCTGCTCTTGTGTTTATGCATTATGCTTTCATGAATGATTAACTGATATGCTATTAACTAACAAAGAAGAATCAAGTGTTTAAAATAGAAGCAAGTCTTTACACAACTGATTCACCCCCTCTCTCAGTTGTGTGCCCTAAATCTAACAATTGGTATCAGAGCCAAGTTTCTCTGAAAGGAGCTTAACTGCCTGAGGAGATCCAGTATGTCGTCATACAAGAAGGATAGTCTGATGTTTGATGGAACCAACTTTACTCTCTGGAAAGGTCGAATGAAATGTCACTTGGAGTGTATGGGAAAAGCATACTTGGCCATGGTCTCAAAACCATATGTACCTCCACAAGGTGGTCCTACAACTCTGAATGAAATCACAGATGCTGAAAACAATTTGTAGACCAAGGAAGCTCTTCTAAGCTCATTGAATTACTCAAATCTCTCAAATGTTATTGACCTACCAACTGCATATGAGATCTGGACTAAACTGGAACTTCTGTATGTAGGAGATGAGTTTGTCAAGAGTGCAAGGTTGCAAAGTCTGAAAGGGAAATTTGAAAGATTGAAGATGAGAGGTGATGAAAATATCACTACCTTTATGCCAAGAGTGAATGAACTAGTGTGTGGAATCAGGAATGTTGGTGGAGTTCTGGATGAAAATGAAATTGTTTAGAAAATTCTTAGATCCCTTCCTGCTGCCTACAAAATCAAGGTTGTTGCCATTGATGAATTCAAAGCCCATACAACTGTCACAAGAGAGCAACTGGTTGGCAAACTGGCTGCATTTGAAATGACTGAGTTTGGAGATGATCCCCCCAAGACTGAATCTACATTCAAAGCTAGTGCCTATGTGAAAGGTAAACAAAGATTTGATCTGGGAGAGAACTCTTCAAGGAAGATATCATGGTATGAACAAGCAAGGAAAGATATGGAAGAGGAAGAAGCAGAAATAGCTCAACTTGAAGCCCTCATTGCAAAAAGACTGCTAAGAGGATCCGGTAAGTATGAAGGAAAACTACCCTTTAAGTGTTTCAACTGCAATAAGATTGGTCATTTTGCTTCAAGATGTCTGGAAGGATCTGCAAGGTCTAATACCAACAGTAAAAGGTTTCAAAAGAACTGCTATTATGTTCATGGAGAAGATGACAATGAAGGAGTAACAGATGATGAATCAGAAATAGGAAGCAAATCTGGAAATGAATGGGTGTTTATTGCCATCAAGGAAGAAGATTCAATATCCTCTGAATCTGTCAATCATAAGGTTGTAGAAAGAGCTTTGGCTGCCCAAATTGAAGAAAAGGATGATTGGGTTATTGACAGTGGATGCTCCACCATATGACTGGTGACAAGAACAAGTTCTTAGATTTGGAAAAGTATGAAGGAGGAATGGTAAAGTTGGATGACAATTCTGCTGGCAGAATCAGAGGTAGGGGAACTATTTCTTTTGATGGAAAGAGCAAAACTGATAATGTACTATATGTTGAAGGATTGAAGCACAATCTTCTCAGTGTTGGTTAGTTAGTGGATAAAGGCTATGATCTCCGGTTCAAGAATGGAAGATGCAGAATCTTTACAAGCTCCAGAACTGAGATTGCATCTGGTACTCAAACTAAAGGTAATATCTTCCATCTGGTTGGTTCAAATAAAAGTTGTATGTTTGTTCAAGTTGATCAGAGTTGGCTATGGCATAGAAGGATGTGTCATGTAAATTTTGATAACATCATCAAGATAAGCAATATTCAGGCTATAAGAGATCTTCCAAAATTGGTGAAACCTACAAATAATTTGTGCAAAGAATGTCAGCTAGGTAAACAGAGCAGAGTCTCTTTGAAAAGCAAGGATCAGTCCACTACCGGATTGTTGGAATTAGTACATACTGATCTCTGTGGTCTGACAAGAATCAAGAGTATGCAAGGTGATAGATATTTCATGTTGCTAATTGATGACCATTCTCAGATGATGTGGGTTACCTTCCTAAAAGAGAAATCAGAAGCCCTTAAGAAGTTCAAAATCTTCAAAGCCATCGTAGAGAATCAAACCAGATTGAAACTAAAGTGTCTAAGGTCTGATAGAGGTGGTGAATTCACATCCGGTGAATTCATAGACTTTTGTGAGAAGCATGGCATAAAGAGATAGTTGTCTGCTCCTAGGACTCCACAGTAGAATGGAGTAGTTGAGAGAAAGAACCAGACCATCCAGGAAGCTTCCAGGATAATGATGATGGAAGCAAATCTTCCTCAGATGTTTTGGAGAGAAGCTGTCAGCACTGCAGTCTACACTCTTAACCGAGTTCAAATCAGAAACAATACCGGTAAGACTCCTTATGAACTTTGGTTTGGTATAACTCCTACTGTGAGATATTTCAGAGTATTTGGTAGCAAGTGTTACATCAAAAGAGATGAAGATCTAGGAAAGTTTGATCCTAGAAGTGATGAAAGAATTTTCTTGGGTTACTCCACTCAAAGCAAAGCATACCGGTGTTACAATAAGAGATTGAAAAAGATGATAGAAAGTACAAATGTGAAGGTTGATGAAGGAATTGAGAAGCCCTCAAGGTTTTATGAATATGATGAAGATGATCAGGATGGTGCTTTGATTCAAGGAACTCAATCCCTTCCTGAAAGTCAGATTCAGGCTGATCCGGTAAATTAGGAAGAAGAGGTTTGTCTGAATGAACCTGATCAAGAAATAGCAGTGCAAGAGACTCCCAAAGTTCCAAGGTATGTACCTTTAAATCACTCTGAAGATCAGATCATAGGTGACAAAAGAAAAGGGGTACAAACAAGGAGGAAAATTGCTCAAAATTTAGATGAATGTTGTTTGATTTCAAAGATTGAACCTAAGATAATAAATGAAGCATGCAATGATGAAAATTGGACAAAAGCAATGGAAGAAGAGTTAATGCAAATTGAGAAAAATCACACTTGGGATCTTGTTCCCAGACCTAGAAACAAGAATGTGATTGGAACCAAATGGGTCTTCCGGAACAAACTAAATGAGGTTGGTGAAGTTATTAGAAACAAAGCCAGATTGGTCTGCAAAGGCTACTCTCAAATAGAAGGAATTGATTTTGAAGAAACCTTTGCTCCGGTAGCAAGAATTGAAGCTGTCAGATTATTTCTTGCATATGTTGCCTTCAAAGACTTCAAGGTATATCAGATGGATGTCAAGTCTACCTTCCTAAATGGTGATTTGGAAGAAGAAGTATACATTGAACAACCGGATGGATTTCAATTGTCTGATAATGATGATATGGTTTGCAAGTTGAAGAAAGCATTGTATGGATTGAAGCAAGCCCCAAGAGCATGGTATGAAAGGTTGGATAAGCATCTTGTGCAGATTGGATTCAACAAAGGTACTGTTGACAGTAATTTATATTTCAAAATTGATCATGAAAACATTTTGATTGTTGAAGTGTTTGTGGATGATATCATTTTTGGAGGAAGAGATAGTATGTGCAAAACTTTTGCAAATCAGATGAAAAGTGAGTCTGAAATGTCTATGCTTGGTGAAATGAATTTCTTCTTGGGTCCACAAATTACTCAAACAAAGAAAGGGATCTTCATTTCTCAGACCAAATATATAAAAGAATTGTTGAGGAAATTCGGTATGGAAGATTCAAAGCCAATGAACACTCCTATGGCAACTGGGTGTAATTTGAGTAAAGATGATGACTCTCCAAAGGCAGATCAGACAAAGTATAGATCAATGATTGGTGGATTGTTGTATCTCACTCAGACTAGACCAGATATAATGCAGGTTGTTGGTCTTGTGGCAAGATTTCAGGCTGATCCTAGAGAATCTCATGTTATGGCAATCAAAAGAATTTTTAGGTACTTGAAAGGAACAGTTGAGTATGGTCTATGGTATCCTAGAGATCTGGATATCTCTCTTCATGCATATAAAGATGCATATTGGGCAGGAGATGTGGATGACCGAAAGAGCACCAGTGGTGGAGCATTCTTTTTGGAAAGAGATTGGTTTCTTGGCTAAGCAAGAAATAAGATGTAATATCTCTGTCTACAATTGAAGCAGAATACATTGCAGCAGCAAGTAGTTGCACTCAAATCTTATGGATGAAGCAGATGCTAAGAGACATTAAAGTTGAATATGAGGAGCCTATCATAATTTTCTATGATAATTCAAGTGCAATTAATATTTCTAAGAATCCAGTATTGCATTCTAAGACCAAGCACATATCTATCAAGTTTCACTTTCTGAGAGAACAAGTGAACAAGGATGAAGTCAGATTGGAGTATGTACCCTCCAAGGATTAGATTGCAGATATTTTTACTAAACCTCTCCCCAAGGACTCTTTTGAGTATCTCTGGAAGAAGTTAGGGGTCATGGCCCCTCCGGTGATGAACTAGGATGCACTAATGTGCATCAGTCCAGTGGATATCACAATCACATCTTGTGATCCGGATTGATGATGGGGAGCTGCTACTAAGGGGGAGCAGCAAGTATGATTTTGATATGTTACAAGTGCAAGTATGAGCCCTTTGCCATTGATGTCAAAGGGGGAGAGAAGACATGTGAAAAACAAGTGCTTGATGATCAAAGGGGGAGCAGTAAAGGAAGAGAAGACATGTGAAGAGTTGTTGCTGATAGGGGGAGCTGTGACAGAAAAGAGAAGTTCTTGTCTTGATGGTTTTTCACATTATATGTTGCCATTAATGACAAAGGGGGAGATTGTTGCAAGTATGAGGTTAACCAGTGTTGTCACTGATGTCAACATACTCATATTGCATTGGTAAGAAGGTTTGGATGAGCCGTGTGTTGAGGATATTAAGAAAAGTAGTCTCAATCAAGAACAGTGAAGAACAATGATAAGAAGAAGGCAAATGTACTCAATAGGTTGAGAATCAGAGGATGTGGATTAAAGGGTTTGTAGATATGAGTCTTGAGATGATCCAATTAAGATTTCAGAGGTCCGCATGAAGATATGAAAAAGTTGTGATCGGTCAAGTAGAACCGGTTCCGGGAGCTGTTCCAGAGTGATAGAGTGTTACAAAAAGGTCCGGTGAGATCCAGAGGAGCATTGTCAGACTCTGCAGATTGGAAGGAGTGTTTGGGATGTCCTTGTGATGTGTCATCTCAGTTTGTACAAAGTTTGGAGGTCCGGAAACACCTTCTTCAATATGACAGTGGCAACAGACTGTGTTCTTGAAGTTCTAGATGAAGAGGAGAAGAGATTCCAGTGAGTAGAGGAAGTGTGGATGTACCTGGTTAATCAGGCAAGCATGTGAAGGTTCTTGGATCATGTTG
Source organism: Cunninghamia lanceolata (assembly GCA_027924645.1). NCBI lineage: Eukaryota > Viridiplantae > Streptophyta > Pinopsida > Cupressales > Cupressaceae > Cunninghamia > Cunninghamia lanceolata. Next base: position 5,299,365 of record BSBN01000077.1, read on the forward strand.
AGGTTATGTTGTCGGTCCGCATTGATGGTAGAGCCTAGAATTGAAGATATTCTTCCAGATGAAGTTCTTGCTCAGACTAGCCGACTGGATGAGTTGTTCATCTTGCGAATGTTCTTGTGATGGCCGACCGGATGTATTAATCATCTTGCGGATGTCCTTATGGTTGATTGCTGACTTAGATGATTGTTCCTAAGTCAATGTCTTGTATAAATAAAGGTTTGTGAGTTCATTTCAAAGTGTGTGTTGAGCAGCGGATGAGAGTGGTATAGTGAAAGAGTGAAGGGCAGAGCAGAAGTATCTCAGGCTTAAATGGAACTGATCTAGACATGGTAAAGCTATCAATCTCCAGTTCAAGTTTATGATTCTTATCACTTTGTAGATAGTGTGTCTCTTATAGGTAGTGTGCCTCTTTGTGAGCAGTGTGCTCAGGCAGTGAGCCCTAATTGGCATGTGCCATTCATTTTTCTTATTCTTCTAATAGAGAATAATCCTTGGGTTAATCACCCTGTGGTTTTTCCCTTAACCGGGTTTTCCACGTCAAAATCTTGGTGTCCAATGTGTTGATGATTATCTGCTCTTGTGTTTATGCATTATGCTTTCATGAATGATTAACTAATATGCTATTAACTAACAAAGAAGAATCAAGTGTTCAAAATAGAAGCAAGTCTTTACACAACTGATTCACCCCCCCCTCTCAGCTGTGTGCCCTAGATCTAACATATATTTGGTCTGAGAGATAAAGATTCCTTTCTTTGTCTGAGTAATTTGCAGACCCAAGAAGAAATTTATTTCATCGAGCACTGACATTTCAAACTCACTTTCCATTTGATTTGCAAAGGTTTTACACATACTGTCTCTTCCTCCAAAGATGATATCATCAACAAATACTTCAACAATCAAGATATTTTCATGATCAATTTTGAAATATAGGTTACTATCAGCAGTACCTTTGTTGAAACGAATCTTCAAAAGATGTTTGTCCAGCCTCTCATACCATGCTCTTGGGGCTTGCTTTAGACCATACAATGCCTTCTTTAATTTGCAGACCATATCACCATGCTCAGATAACTGAAATCCATCTGGTTGTTCAATGTACACTTCTTCTTCTAAGTCACCATTCAGGAAAGCAGATTTGACATCCATCTGATACACTTTGAAATCTTTTAAGGTAGCAAATGCAAGAAATAGTCTGACTGCTTCAATTCTTGCCACCGGAGAAAAGGTTTCTTCAAAATCAATCCCTTCTATTTGAGAGTAGCCTTTGCAGACTAATCTGGCTTTATTTCTGATTACTTCACCAACTTTATTTAGTTTGTTCCGGAAGACCCATTTGGTTCCAATCACATTTTTATTTCTAGGTCTAGAAACAAGATCCCAAGTGTGATTTTTCTCAATTTGCATCAATTCTTCCTCCATTGCTTTGGTCCAATTTTTAGCATTGCAGGCTTCATTTATTGTCTTAGGTTCTATCTTTGAAATTAGACAACATTCATCTGAATTTTGAGCAATTTTCCTTCTAGTTTACACACCTTTACTTGTGTCACCTATGATCTAATCTTCAGAGTGGTTTAGTCTTACATACCTTGGAACTTTGGGAGTTTCTTGTACTTCTACTTCTTGATCAGGCTCATTCAGGCCTATCTCTTCTTCCTGATTTACCAGATCAGTCTGATTCAGACTTTCAGAAGAGGATTGAGCTCCTTGAACCAGAGAACCATTCTGATCATCTTCATCATATTCATAAAACCTTGAGGGCTTCTCAATTCCTTCATCAACCTTCACATTTGTACTTTCTATCATCTTTCTCAGTCTCTTATTGTAACACCGATATGCTTTGCTTTGAGTGGAGTAACCCAAGAAAATTCCTTCATCACTTCTAGCATCAAACTTTTCTAGATCTTCATCTCTTTTAATGTAACATTTGCTACCAAATACTCTAAAATATCTCACAGTAGGAGTGATACCAAACCAAAGTTCATAAGGAGTCTTATCGGTATTGCTTCCAATTTGAACTCGATTGAGAGTATATACTGCAGTGCTGACAGCTTCTCTCCAAAACAACTGGGGAACATTTGCTTCCATCATCATTGTCTTGGATGCTTCTTGGATGGTCCGGTTCTTTCTCTCTACTACTCCATTCTACTGTGGAGTCCTAGGAGCAAATAACTGTTTCTTTATACCATGCTTCTCACAAAAATCTATGAATTCACCGGATGTGAATTCACCACCTCTATCAGACCTCAGACATTTTAGTTTTAATCCAGTTTGATTCTCTACCATAGCCTTGAAGATTTTGAACTTCTCAAAAGCTTCTGATTTCTCTTTCAAAAAGGTAACCCACATCATCTGGGAATGGTCATCAATCAGTAACATGAAATATCTATCACCTTGCATACTCTTGATTCTTGTCGGACCACATAGATTAGTATGAACTAATTCCAATAATTTGGTAGATGACTAATCCTTGCTTTTGAATGAGACTCTACTCTGTTTACCCAGCTGACATTCTTTGCACAAACTATTTGTAGGTTTTACCAACTTTGGAAGATCTCTTACAGCCTGAGTATTGCTTATCTTGATAATGTTATCAAAATTTACATGACACATCCTTCTATGCCATAACCAACTCTGATCAACTTGAACAAATAGACAACTTTTATTAGTACCAACTAGATGGAAGATATTACCTTTTGTTTGAGTACCGGATGCAATCTTAGTTCCGGAGCTTTCAAAGATCCTGCATCTTCCATTCTTGAACCGGAGATCATAGCCTTTGTCCACCAACTGTCCAACACTAAGAAGATTGTGCTTCAATCCTTCAACATATAGTACATTACCGGTTTTGTTCTTTCCATCAAAAGAAATAGTTCCCCTACCTCTGATTCTACCAGCAGAATTATCACCAAACTTTACCATTCCTTCTTCATACCTTTCCAAATCTAAGAACTTATTCTTGTCACCTATCATATGGTGAGAGCATCCATTGTCAATAACCCAATCATCCTTTTCTTCAACTTGGGCAGCCAAAGCTCTTTCTACAACCTTATGATTGATAGATTAAGAGGATATTGGATCTTCTTCCTTGATGGCAATAAACACCCATTCATTTCTGGATTTCTCTCCTATCTCTAATTCATCATCTGTTACTCCTTCATTATCAGCTTCTTCATGAACATAATAACAATTCTTTTGGAACCTTTGTCTGTTAGAATTTGACCTTATAGATCTTTCCGGACATCTTGAGGCAAAATGACCAATCTTATTGCAGTTGAAGCACTTAAAGGGTAATTTTCCTTCATACTTATCGGATCCTCTTGGCAGTCTCTTTGCAATGAGGGCTTCAAGTTGAGTTGTTTTTGCTTCTTCCTCTTCCATGTCTCTTCTTGGTTGATCATACCATGATAGCTTCCTTGAAGAGTTTTCTCTTGGATCAAATCTTTGTTTACCTTTCACAAAGGCACTGGCTTTGAATGCAGATTCAGTCTTGGGGGGATCATCTCCAAACTTGGTCATTTCAAATGCAGCCAGTTTGCTAGCCAATTGGTCTCTTGTGACAGTTGTATGGGCTCTGAATTCATCAATGGTAGCAACCTTGATTTTGTAGACAGCAGGAAGGGATCTAAGAATTTTGCCAACAATCTCATTTTCATCCAAAACTCCACCAGCATTCCTAATTCCACACACTAGCTCATTTACTATTGGCATAAAGGTAGTAATATTTTCATCATCTCTCATCTTTACTATTGACATCTTTACCATGCCTGGATCAGTTCCATTTAAGCCCAAAAACTCCTGCTCTGCCTTTCACTCTTCTTCTTCGCTATATCACACTCATCCACTCCAAGACACACACAAAATGAATTCACAATCCCTTATTTATACAAGGTATCAACTTAGGAACAATCATCTAAGTCGGCAAACACGTACAAGATCATTCACAAGTCGTGTAATGCATCCGGTCGGCCAGTCTCAAGAAGAACACCAATATCCGTGGTTATTCTTCAAATGCAAACTCTAACTTCAATGCAAACCACCAATAAGAATTGTACACGATCCAAAGATCACCGAAACCTTTCCTGAGTCATCAAGAACATCCGCACTTTATCATCTTACTAGAATTCTTCTCTTCTTCATCTAGAACTTCAAGAACACAGTCTGTCATCACTGTCATAATGAAAAAGGTGCTTCCGAACCTCCAAACCATGAACAAATCTAGTTGTCACCTCACACGAACTTCTTCAACACTCTCTCCAATCCAAAGAATGAGATAATGCAATTTCGGAGCTCACCAGACCAATCTGTGACACTCTATCACCACTGAACACCTGCCAGAATCGGTTCTTCTTGAGCGACCATAACTTCTTCAGATCTTCATGCAGACCTCTGAAATCTTGATTGGAGCATCTCAAGACTCATATCTACAAACCCTTTAAACCGCATCCTCTGATCTTCATCTTATCTTAGACTTTTACCTTAATGTTATCATTGTTCTTCATTGTTCCTGATTGAGACTAATTTCCTCAATATCCTTAGCACACAGCTCATCCAAGCCTTCTCATTAATGCAATATGAGTATGTTGACATCAATGACAACACTGGTTATCCTCATACTTGCAACACTTGTACACTCCTAATTATTTCCGGACCACAAAGATTAGTATGAACTAAGTCCAATAATCCGGTAGAAGACAGTTCCTTAATTTTGAATGTGACTCTTCTCAGCTTACCCAACTGACATTCTTTGCACAAGATATTAGTAGGTTTCACCAATTTTGGAAGATCTCTTACAGCTTGAGTATTGCTTATCTTGATGATATTATCAAAATTCACATGACACATCCTCCTATGCCATAACCAACTCTGATCAACTTGAACAAATAAGCAATTTTTACCAGTACCAACCAAGTGAAAGATATTACCTTTAGTTTGAGTACCGGATGCAATCTCTGTTCTAGAACTTTCAAAGATTTTACATTTTCCATCTTTAAATTAGAGATCATAGCCTTTGTCCACCAACTGTCCAACACTGAGAAGATTGTGCTTCAATCCTTCAACATATAGTACATTACTAGTTTTGTTCCCTCCATCAAAAGAAATAGTTCCTCTTCCTCTAATTCTGCCAGCAGAATTATCACCAAACTTTACCACTCCTCCTTCATACCTTTCTAAATCTATGAATTTGTTTTTGTCACCTGTCATATGGTGAGAGCATCCACTGTCAATGACCCAGTCATCCTTTTCTTCAACTTGGGTAGCCAGAGCTCTTTCTACAACTTTATGATTGACAGATATAGAGGATATTGGTTCTTCTTCCTTGATGGCAATAAACACCCATTCACTTCTAGATTTGTTTCTTATCTCTGATTCATCATCTATTACTCCTTCATTATCATCTTCTTCATGAACATAGTAACAATTCTTTTGGAACCTTGATCTGTTAGGATTTGGCCTTGAAAATCTTTTCGGACATCTTGAGGCAAAATGGCCAATCTTATTGCAGTTGAAACACTTAAAAGGCAATTTTCCTTCATACTTACCAGATCCTCTTGGTGGTCTTTTTGCAATAAGGGCTTCAAGTTGAGTAGTTTCAACTTCTTCTTCTTCCAGGTCTTTTCTTGCTTTTTCATACCATGAAAGTTTCGTTGATGAGTTCTCTCCCGGATCAAACCTTTGTTTACCTTTAACAAAAGCACTAGCTTTGAATGCAGATTTAGTCTTGGGGGGGTCATCTCCAAACTCGGTCATTTCAAATGCAGCCAATTTTCCAGCCAATTGATCTCTTGTGACAGTTGTATGGGCTTTGAATTCTTCAATAGCAGCAACCTTGATTTTATAAGAAGCAAGAAGGGATCTGAGAATTTTGCCAACAATCTCATTTTCATCCAAGACTCCACCAACATTTCTAATTCCACAAACAAGCTCATTTACTCTTGGCATAAAAGTAGTGATATTTTCATCTTCTCTCATCTTTAGATTTTCAAATTTTCCTTTCAGACTTTGTAACCTTGCACATTTGACATACTTGTCTCCTTCATACAAAAGTTCCAGTTTTTCCCAAATCTCAAAAGCAGTTGGTAGGTCAACAACATTTGAAAGCTTTGAATTGGATAATGCGCTTAGAAGAGTTTCTATGGTACGTAGATTGTTTTCCGGATCTGTGATTTCAGTTGGGGATTTCGGACCACCCTGTGGAGGAGTATACTTCGTTGAAGCCATGTTCCAGTATTGTGTTCCCATACATTTCAAGTGACATGTCATGTGACTTTTCCAAAGATTAAAATTGGTTCCGTCAAACTTTGGACTATCCTTCTTGTAGGACGACATCCTGGATCTCCTCAAGCGGTTAAGCTCTTGTAGAGGAACTTGGCTCTGATACCAATTGTTAGATTTAAGGCAGACAACTGAGAGGGGAGGTGAATCAGTTATACAAAACTTTCTTCCAATTTAAACACTTAACTTCACATTGTTAATCAGCAGCATAATAGTAGATCAATCATGGAAACACAATGCAACAAATCAAAAATAGAAGCACATTAACACATGAGACACCAAGATTTTGACGTGGAAAACCTGGTTAAGGGAAAAACCACGGGGTGATTAACCCAAGATTGTATTTTTTGTTATATGGAGCCTAATCAGACTTGGAGGTTAAATTTTCCCCACTTTTATCAGCGTGGTTTCCCCCCAAATTCCTACGGGGTCAAGGGGCAGCGCCCCTTGCGCGTTCCTTGTCGCGATACAGGGCGGGGTCGAGGGGCAGCGCCCCCATGGGGGCTCGGGGGCAACGCCCTCGAAACCTCACACGGTTTTTTATTATTTTATAAAGCACCGGGAGTTATTTTTTCATTGACCGACATAAGAAAACCCTATTTTTGTAACTGACAAAAAAACTTGATAAAAAGCGGCTAAGGGTTAGGGTTTTGTGATATTGTATTGTAGCATTTTGCAGTGGTATTGAGTTACAGGGATTGCTGATTGTAATCGGTTTGATTTACTGGATAATAATATTGGACTCTCTGTTTGGTGGATGTAGCCCGAGTTTGGGTGAACCACGTTAAAACTTGTCTCTCGCTATTATTATTTCTGTGTATTTCCATTCCTCTGTTTAATCTTTATTTGCATTTAATTGATATCTTCTTTTAGCTAACCCTAACAAGTGGTATCAGAGCGGGTTGTGTTTGATTATCATCTGCAAGAAAGTCTCACGGTTGAGTGGGAGTAATGGTGGACGAGGGTAAAATGAAGGTTGATAAATTCAATGGGCAGAACTATCAGTTATGGAAGATGCAGATGGAGGATTACCTCTATCAAAAGGATTTATGGAGGTTGTTGGAAGGAGTAGCCAAGAAAATGACAACAATGTCTGATGAGGATTGGAATCTTCTTGACAGAAAGGCACTGGGAACCATTCGGTTGTGCCTGGCACCATCGGTGGCATTCAATATAACGGAAGTGAAGACAACAGATGGTCTGATGAAAGCTTTGGCTAAATTGTATGAAAAACCCTCAGCCTCAAATAAGGTATTTCTCATAAAGCAGTTGTTTAATTTGAAAATGGTTGAAGGTGGATCTGTGACAGGTCATTTAAATGAATTTAATATGATTGTCAGTCAATTGACTTCTGTAAATGTAAAATTTGATGAAGAAGTTAGAGCTCTCTTGATATTATGTTCATTGCCTAAAAGCTGGGATAGTTTGGTAATGGCGGTTAGTAACTCTATTTCTGGTTCAAATACCCTAAAATTTGATGATGTTGTTGGTGTTATTTTGAGTGAGGAAATTCTTAAGAAAAGCTCAGGTGGATCAAAATCAGGCAGTGTTTTGAATGCAGAAAGTAGGGGCAGATCAAAGGAGAGAGGAAAAGGTTTTGAAGGTCATGGGAAGTCATGAAGAAAATCAAAGGACAAAAGATCCCAAACCAGAGGATAGAAGGATTGTTGGTACTGTGGAAAATCAGGTCATCTAAAGAAAGATTGCTGGTCTTGGAAGAACAAAGAAGGAGACAAACAAGAAGGCAATAAGGAAGCAAATGTGGTAAGCAATAAGTCTGAAAATGATGCTTTGATTCTTTCCCTAGATAATGCTGATGATTCATGGGTTTTAGATTCAGGGGCCTCATTTCATGCTACGCCCCATAGAAGTTATTTCCTTGATTATGTCCAAGGGGATTTTGGGCTGGTTTATTTGGGAGATAACAAACCCTGTCAGATTGTTGGAAAGGGAAGAATCAAGATTAAGTTGCAGAATGAGAATCATTGGCTACTACAAGAGGTAATGCATGTTCCAAGGCTCAGTAGGAATTTAATTTCAGCAGGGTAGCTAACTGAACAAGGTTGCACTGTTACATTTACTGATAAAAATTGGAAGGTTTCAAAAGGTGCCTTAGTAGTAGCAAAAGTTGTGAAAGTAGGCACCTTATATCTTTGTACAGGTCATACTATTCCTTCTACTTTAGCTGTTACAGAGAAAAAATACACAGGTTCAGGAACAGTTGCTGCAAGTTTGCAGGAAGAGATTGGAAAAGTTGCTGCAGGTTTTGAGACAACACTGTGGCATAACAGACTTGGGCATATGAGTGAAAAGGTATGAAGGTACTTCATTCTAAGAAAGTTTTACTAGGTCTGAAATGTATTAATATGGATTTCTATGAAAGTTGTGTGTATGGAAAACAAAAGAGAGTCAATTTTCTCAAGGATGGGAAGCAAAAGAAAAATGAAAAGTTGGAGCTTGTGCATACATATGTATGGGGACCAGCTTAGGTATCTTCTCTCGGTGGCTCTCGGTATTATGTTACATTCATAGATGATGCAACTGGGAAGGTTTAGATTTATTTCCTTAGACAGAAATCTGATGTATTTGAAACTTTTAAGAAATGGAGAAGCTTGGTTGAGAATGAGACGGGTAAAAGATTAAAATGTCTCAGATCTGATAATGGTGGTGAGTATTCCAGCAAAGAATTTGAAGATTATTGTTCCTTTAATGGAATTCGTAGGCAGAAAATAGTTTTAAGGACTCCATAGGAAAATGGAGTGGCTAAACGCATGAATAGGACAATAATGGAGCGTGCAAGGACCATGAGATTGCATGCTGGACTGCGTTTAAACATGTGGGTAGAGGCTGTCAACACTACTGTATATTTAATTAATAGAGGTCCTTCAGTTCCTTTGGGCTGTGGTATTTCAGAGGAAGCATGGATAGGCAAGAAGGTGAGTTATTCTTTTCTGAAAACCTTTGGCTGTGAAGCATTTGCACATATAGATTCTGAAAATAGAACTAAGCTGGATGTGAAATCAAAAAAATGTACCTTCATTGGATATGGCATTGATGAATTTGGTTATAGGCTTTGGGATCTTGAAAATCAAAAAATTGTGAGAAGCAGGGATGTTATATTCAATGAGAAGGTGTTGTACAAAGATCAGTTGCAGCAGCATGAGAAGAAAGAAAAAGATTATGTGGTGCTGGATGATACTCCAAATAGTGATGTTCCAGTGGTTCCTCATGCTCTGCAACAGCAACCAGAAATACCACAAACTCCAATGAATGTTAGACAGTCCACAAGGATAAGTAGACCTCCTGAAAGGTTTTCTCCCTCTTTGTATTCTATTTTGTTAACAGATGCTGGTGAACCAGAAGGGTATGATGAAGCTATGCAAGTGGATACATAGGTTCAGTGGGAGTTTGCAATGAAAGAAGAAATGGACTCCTTGCTGAAAAATTAGACTTGGAAATTATGTAAGTTACCTGCAGGTAAAAAGGCTTTACCAAATCAATGGGTTTACCAGCTGAAAGAGGAAGATGGAGGTAAGAAAAGATTTAAGGCCAGGTTAGTTGTAAAAGGATTTGCACAGAAAAAGGGCATTGATTTTGATGAGATATTTTCTCCGGTTGTCAAGATGACTTCTATTCGTATTGTTTTAAGTATTGTGGCTGCTGAAGATTTACATTTGGAACAGCTAGATGTTAAAACTACCTTTCTCCATGGTGATTTGGAGGAGGAGATCTATATGGAACAGCCCCAAGGATCTGAGCTCAAAGGTAAGGAGAAACTAGTGTGCAGATTGAAGAAGAGTTTGTATGGCCTGAAACAAGCACCTCGGTAATGGTATTTAAAATTTGACAGTTTTATGGCTAAGCAAGGCTACAACAGGTGTAGTTCTGACCATTGTGTTTATTTTAAGAGGTTAGATAATGACTACATTATTTTATGTTTATATGTTGATGACATGCTTGTAGCTGGGTCTAACATGGATCACATAAGAGAGTTAAAACAGTAGTTGGCACAGTCATTTGATATGAAGGATTTGGGGGCAGCAAAATAAATCCTTGGTATGAAAATTTGCAGAGATAGGTAGAACAGAAATTTAACTCTATCTCAGGCTGCTTATGTTGAAAAGGTGTTGCAGAGATTCCACATGGAGAATGCAAAAGCTGTCAGCACACCTTTGCCTAGTCATTTGAAATTGACTAAGGACATGTGTCCTAAGACACAAGAGGAGGAAGAGAAAATGTCCAAGGTACCATATGCTTCAGCTGTAGGTAGTTTAATGTATGCCATGGTATGCACGCGACTAGATATTGCACATGTTGTAGGAGTCGTTAGCTGGTATATGATGTTGGTAAGAGACACTATATGGATTCATGGTTGTTGTCATTGATGGCAACAAAGGTCATCCCACATATCCGTAAGTCATGGTGTGTCTCTACCGGGAGTTAGAATGAAGATTGTTGTGGTCCGGTGAACAAGAACAGAGCATGTGGCAAGGTCCGATAGATTGGTCCGGATCTCTCAGAGGAAGTATCTTGGTGCAGTACAGATTTGGGGAAGTCAAGAGGACTACCTTGAGTAGTATATTCTAAGGATTTAGCCTCCGGTGATGGACAAAGAAAAAGATATGAATAGTTGAGTACCAGATTCTTGAGAGACAGTGAGAACAGAGGAAGAACTGACTGATAGAGTATCAGACTATTTTTCGGATGTGTTACTGTTGATGGTAAAGGTTGTGAAGGCATGAATCATGTTTGGCTGACATGATTAATGACATCTACAAGTATATGCTTGATCCGCATTACTTGATATGCAAGGATTCAGCCGACAAAACAGAGTTTGTGAGAAGATAGATTATTCCGGGTGCCGACTAGAAAGATAATGAAATCACTAGTGCGGATATAAATAGAGGATGGATTTTGTTGTGAGAAGTGTAGTTGTGTTATGGGGTATGCGAAGAAGTGCAGAGCAGAGCAGAAGTAATAAGAAAGATCCGGTATGTGAAAGGAAAGCAGAATAAAGAGCAGAGGAAAGATGAAGTGCAGCAGATCAGTATACTGAGCCTAACCGGAACTGAACTCCAGCATATGTAGATGCTTCCAATTAGTTCAAGTATTGTATAACATTCTTTTGTAGACAGTGTGTCTCCTTGTAGGCAGTGTGCCTCTTTGTGAGCAGTGTGCTCGGGCAGTGAGCCCTAATTGGCAAGTGCCATCTTGTAATTCCTTATTCTTCTAACAGAGAATAATCTTTGGGTTCCGTGGTTTTTTCCCTTAACCGGGTTTCCATGTCAAAAATACTATGTCATGTGTTTCTCATTTCATGGTAATGTTTGTTTGTTTGATTCAATGATGCTTTGATTAATAAGAAAGTTCAAAAGAACAAATAATTAGGATAACTGATTCACCCCCCTCTCAGTTATCAACAATTGGTATCAGAGCTAAGTTCCTCCTAATAGAGCCTAACAGCTTGAGGAAGATCTGGGAGTTCAAATGGATGCATATGGTTTAAGGGAGCAACTCAAGACTGCCCTTGAGGATCTTGAACAGTCAAACTCTGAAGTCAATGAATTAAAGGAAAGACTCAAACAGGCTGATGAATTCATGAGAAAACTAAAGGACAAATTAAGTCTCTCTATGAAAAAGAGAAAGGAGCTGCTCCAACAATTGGCAAGACAAAGTGAAGAAAGCAATACAAATGAAGAATTGACTGAGAAAACCAAGTTATGTGAAAAGTTATCAAAAGAAGTCATTATGTTAAGACATGAAATGGAATCAGGAGCTATAAAGTTTACTCAAGAGATTGAAGAGAAAAGAAAAGTTGAAGACAATCTAAGACAATCTCTTAAAGAGAAATCAGAAGAATGCCACCAGATGGATAGGATTATCAGACATCTTGAATCTGATGTTGAAGATGCCAAAGATAATGAAGAAAAACTTGAGGATCAAATTATCTCTCTCAAAAGAGATCTTCAAACAGCAAATGAATATAAAGAAAAATTCAAGATAAGTTCTGCCCAACTTGAAGTACTTCTTGGAAGTCAAAAGAGGACAGATGACAAGTATGGTTTGGGATATGAGAAAGGTGAAAGCTCCGGATCTGGTCAAAAGAATTTTGGATCAGAAAATCCAAGGAATAGGCCTAGAAGACCTCCGATAAGACAGCCCAATGCCCAAAGATATCCATCCTTCAATGGATACTGCCATAGCTGCAATCACTTTGGTCACAAAGCTAATCAGTGCAGAAAGAGAATGAATCAGACTAATTCATCCTTCTCCGGACAGTGCTTTAACTGCAAAAGGTATGGACACAAGTCTCATGAATGCAGAAATATGCAAATAAACAAATCATTCAATGGTAGATGCTTTGCATGCAATAGAGTAGGTCATATGGCTAATCAATACAGATCAAGAGGTTATCAGTCAAATATGCAAAGAAATGTTATTTGCCAAATCTGTAATAGGTCCGGTCATAATGCAAAAGTTTGCAGAAGCATGAATCAGGACAAAAGAGGTCTGGTGTATAATCAGAATCAAGACAAGGGTAAACAAAAAATGAATGCGGATGAAGTTAGGAATCAGATGAACAAGATTTGGGTGAAGAAAAGTTCAGAGAATATAGAAGTTGGATCCGCACCAGACTCTGGTGCTGATATTCCTTCCGAAAATTAAAAAGTGAGCTCTGGCTCAGGGGGAGACTCAAAGAAAATCCTGTTCCCCCAGCCAATCAAGTGGTGCCGGATGTGGCACAAGATGCGGAGTAAAGGGTTTGAAGATATAAGTCTTGAGATGATCCAGATAAGATTTCAGAGGTCTGCATGAAGATGTAAAGAAGTTGTGATCAATCAAGTAAGAGCTATTCCGGGAGATGGTCCAGAACGATAGAGGATTACAAAAGGGTCCGGAGAGATCCAGAAGTGCATTGTCTTATTCTGCAGATTGGACAGAGTGTTTGGGATGTTCTTATAATGTGTCATCTTGATTTGTTCATGATTGGAAGATCCGCATGATGTTCATAGATCAGGACTGATCCAGTACTCCAAGCTATCTGAATAAGGCAAACCAGAATAATGTAGGTCGAGCATTTATTGCCATCAGATATTAGGGTTTGCGGAGCAATATAAGGGATTTCTCATAAAATCACTTGCTCATTCTGCACTCAAGAAGAAGCGAAAAGTGGAGCTCTGCAACAAGATTCATCAAGCTCAACAAAGATCTCCTGCCGAAGTCATCACATATAGAAATCAATCCAACCACTCCGTGTAACTGAAGATGCATAAGCTATTTTCTGTTTCCGATATCTTGCTACAAATCTTTTGAGAAATGGCTACTCCAAATATAGTAAAGATCTCAGATAGGCCCCGACCTGAATTTAAGAAACATCCATACAAGTGATTGGAGGTAGATCCCTTAGGAGCATTCTCTAGTGTTCCTCATGGCATTTTACACATAGAAGACGTTAGGGTTTACATACATGCAAGCATAGAGGAATTCGGGGAATTCAAATTGAGAGATCTCTATCACAAACAACTGATAGATAATGCTTTTGAGCTTAAACCAGAGTATAAGGGTATCCAGAAGAAACAGTTTGATCAATTCATTCATTTCCCCTGCTTTGAAGAAGATGAATGGGTCCGGTATGTATTGAGCAGGATGCATGACAACTTCCTATGGCTGGATAGACCCTGCAAGATCACAAAAGAGGCAATTAGGGCAGTAACTAGTCTATACTCTTCCGGAGGGATACCTATCCTCAAATCTGTCAAAAATAACATTGTAACTGAGGCCACCGGATCAAAATTTGATAAGAGGGCAATGACCATTGAAGATATTTCTGATTTGGATATCAAGTATGCATCCATGATAATAGGATACAAGATCTATCACTCCAGTAGGGAGAATTCTGTATCCGGAACTGCAATATATACTGCCTATGAAATGCTGAGGAAGAATGCAGATTATGATCTCTGTGAACTTCTCTTAAGCCAATTAATGGAAAATATACAGAAGAGCAAGAAGGACAAAAAGAATTCTTTTAAGTATGGTACTCTTATATTATGTCTATTTTTCTACTTCATGAATGAGCTGCCTGGATCAAGTGGATGGGCATGGCAAAATGACAAACCTGTTGCAGTCCAGATAAGAGATTATTTACATGGGCTTGGGGATGCCAAAGCAAGAAATACAGCCCTATGGGGATACTTCAAAAACTTCCAGAGCACGATGCAAGCAAGAGAAAGAATTCCCCAGTCTCTTGTTGAAAAATACAAAGACTCAGTTTGCTTTATGGTGGATACTAATCAGTGCCTAATGGAGGTAGTGGAGCCAAGGACTGTCTGGATCATGCCCATGGGGTATGAGGTTGATGAACAAATTGTGGAACTGCATGTTCAACACATGCTTAGTTAGCCCAAAGATCCAAAGGCAGAAAGGTTTGGAACCTTTGAGGAGCTGAGTGTGAAGATCCATGTGGAACTCAGGGAACCTAAGATAAAGAGGAAGGTGAGAAAAGAAGTAGAGCATATTGCTCAAGGCCTAGGCATCCCAAAGGAGGCACTTGATGCCAACCGGGAAAAGAGAAGAAAGGCTGAAGAAGAAAAGAAAGAGGTAGAAAAGAAAAGCAAGAAAAGTGCTCCGGTGGAAACCTCAACCTGGACCAGATCATCAAAAGGATCTACACCTGTCAGAACCAAAAGCTCAAAATCAGAAGTCCAGGCATCCGGTAAAAGATCTAAGACAAAAGCCACAAGGGCTTATGAAAGTTAGAAAGATGAAGAGGAAACGGAATCAGATGAGGGGGTAAAAGAAATAAAGAAATAGAAGAAGAAAGGATCCGGTAAACCCTCCATAGGCCAAGACAAGGAAGAAATGGCAGAGGTATTTGTTGAAAAGCCCACCCTGTCTCTAGAAAGTGTAATCAAGTCAGTCACGATGGATGGAAACCTTCAACCAATGACTGAATTCTATGATGACTACAATGAGGCTGACCAAAAGATTCTGCAGGAAGCCACAGTCAAGTATCTGAACATATACAATAAGGCTTTCATTGAGATCATATCTCTAATTCCTAAAAGCCTAGAAAAGGAATTAGAAATAAGAAAGAATAATGCTTAGGCAAAAGATCTTGAGATCCGGGAGCAGATAGCTATTCAGCTATATCCTCAAATTGATCCCAAGACAATGAACATAATATTCAAAGACTGCAAAGATGAGTTCAGGAGTAAAGCAAGAATGAATCAACTCATGCTTGGTGAGACTGACAAGGTGGCCATAGAGACAGAAGAGATCGTCCGGAAGGCCTTCAAAAGGTTTAATCTTCCTGTTGTAGAGGACTTAGGTGCAGAAACAGCTATGGACTTGGAATCATCTGCTCCAGAAGAAGTGGTCCTTGAACAGACTAACATCTCTCCTCCGGCTTCCCCTACAGTCTCCGGATCCCAAGAAGAAGAGAAATTATAGGGGAAAGAAGCAGCAATAAAAGAAAAAGAGGTTGACAGCACCAAGGATGCAGAGAAAGAGAAGATTCCAACAGAGAAAACCACAACTGAAAGTGGTAAGAATGTGGAAGGAGAAAAGATTCCAAAGGACAAAACTGCAGAAGAAAATAAACATTTGTCTCCGGCAAGAGACACTGCACAAATTGTTCAAAAATTTCTGAGCCAAGAAATAATAGAGATTGATGAACCAGAGCTTCTAAAAGGTCCATTCAACTTTGACTCCCTCTCTCCGGTACAGATGATGAAGATAGCTTCATTTGCAAATGCTAAGGCAAATGAAAAACTCCTAAAGTCTCATATGGAAGACTGTGAGTTGATAGAGGCTGCTTCCGGAGTGCTTGAAAAGATTATGCCATCAGTCCAGATAGATCCGACAGCCTCCTCTTCCAGTAATCTCAAAAACTTAGTCAGCAGTGTTGGTACACATTTTGATTCTCTAGAAAAATCAGCTGAAGAAAAAGTCCGGAAGGAATTTTTGGATAAAAGATTTTCAGAAGTACTAGGATTAATCTCTAATGATAGGAGAAATATGAGTATTGGAATAAAGAGCTTAGAAAATGCTCTTAAGGATGGCGGTGACATTTACAAATTTTGTATCTCCTGGTCAAAGGCAATACTAGAAATTGATAAGAAAATAAAAGAGGAACAGGACAAACTACAAAGTTTGTCTCAAAGTTTTGATCCTCTCTCTTCCTCCATAGTAAATCAAGAATGTCAAACTATTACAATCACAAATGCAATAAAGAACTTTGAGAAGGAAAGGAAGAATATAACTAACTGGATGGGAGAACTTAGAAGGATTATAATCCCTAAGTTAGAAACTATGCATGAGGCCATCAATGATGCTCAGACTACCGCCCAAACAAATAATCCGACAGATCTCAAGAGGGCAGAAGCTTTTGCATTTTTGTTGAGTGGTCACATTTCAATTTTGGATAGAATGAAGCAAAGTTGGGCTACAGAACTGGTCCAATTGAAGACATCCTTTGCAGACATTCTTCAGTTTATGTGAGTATGTAATATGTGGCTAAGTATAGTAAATTTTTGAAAATTTTGGTGTACGGACCCTACCCTTTGCCATTGATGTCAAAGGGGGAGTGAGGAGCAGTGAAAAATGAGGAATCCAACTAAGGGGGAGTTCTAGAAATTGTATATAAAGATAGAGCAGTAGCCAAGGGGGAGCATAGTGTAAACACTTAGTCATTTTTCACTAAGTGTTGCCATCAATGCCAAAGGGGGAGATTGTTGGCAAGAGACACTATATGGATTCATGGTTGTTGTCATTGATGGCAACAAAGGTCATCCTACATATCCGCAAGTCATGGTGTGTCTCTACCGGGAGTCAGAATGAAGATTGTTGTGGTCCGGTGAACAAGAACAGAGCATGTGGCAAGGTCTGACAGATTCGTCCAGATCTCTTAGAGGAAGTATCTTGGTGCAGTGCAGATTTGGGGAAGTCAAGAGGACTACCTTGAGTAGTATATTCCAAGGATTTAGCCTCTGGTGATGGACAAAGAAAAAGATATGAATAGTTGAGTACCAGATTCTTGAGAGACAATGAGAACAGAGGAAGAACTGACTGACAGAGTATCAGACTATTTTTCGGATGTGTTACTGTTGATGGTAAAGGTTGTGAAGGCATGAATCATGTTTGGCTGACATGATTAATAACATCTATAAGTATATGCTTGATCCGCATTACTTGATATGCAAGGATTTAGCCGACAGAACAGAGTTTGTGAGAAGATAGATTATTCCGAGTGCCGACTAGAAAGATAATGAAATCACTAGTGCGGATATAAATAGAGGATGGATTTTGTTGTGAGAAGTGTAGTTGTGTTATGGGGTATGCGAAGAAGTGCAGAGCAAAGCATAAGTAATAAGAAAGATCCGGTATGTAAAAGGAAAGCAGAATAAAGAGCAGAGGAAAGATGAAGTGCAGCAGATCAGTATACTGAGCCTAACCGGAACTGAACTCCAGCATATGTAGATGCTTCCAATCAGTTCAAGTATTGTATAACATTCTTTTGTAGATAGTGTGTCTCCTTGTAGGCAGTGTGCCTCTTTGTGAGCAGTGTGCTCGGGCAGTGAGCCCTAATTGGCAAGTGCCATCTTGTAATTCCTTATTCTTCTAACAGAGAATAATCTTTGGGTTAATCACCCCATGGTTTTTTCCCTTAACCGGGTTTCCACGTCAAAAATACTGTGTCATGCATTTCTCATTTCATGCTAATGTTTGTTTGTTTGATTCAATGATGCTTTGATTAGTAAGAAAGTTCAAAAGAACAAATAATTAGGATAACTGATTCACCCCCCCTCTCAGTTATCAACATATGAGTCATCCTGGATTAGAGCATTGAAATGCAGTAAAATGGATTCTCAGGTATTTGAGAGGTACATCCAATAAACACTTATGTTTTGGGGGCTCTAATACTAATTTAGTAGGCTATGTAGACTCAGATTTGGCAGGAGATATTGATACCAGGTGGAGTACTACAGGTTATGTCTTTACTATATGTGGAACAATAGTGAATTGGATTTCCAAGTTGCAAAAGGTGGTTGCTTTATCCACCACAGAGGCAGAATATGTAGCTGCAACAGAGGCAAGCAAGGAGATGATATGGCTGGAATCTTTCATGAATGAATTGGGCACACAACAGGTTAACAGTTATTTGTTTACGGATAGCCAGAGTGCCATACATCTTGCAAAGAATTCTGCCTTGCATTCAAAGACCAAACATATATAGTTGATGTATCACTTCATTCGGTCGATGTTGGATGATGGACAGTTACAGCTGGCAAAGATACATACAGATGACAATCCAGCAGATATGTTTACAAAGGCAGTGACAAGGGAGAAGCTGAGATCCTCTTCAGCTTCGGTTGGTCTTCTAGACTGAACACAACACAAACAAAACAACAGAGTCCAGGGTGCTTATTTCCAGTGGGAGCTACAGGGTCAGTGGTGTTATGATCGGTCTCCAAGTGGGAGATTGTTGTTATATGGAGCCTAATCAGACTCAAAGGTTAAATTTTCCCCACTTTTATCAGCGCGGTTTCCCCCCAAATTCCTACGGGGTCAAGGGGCAGCGCCCCTTGCAGGGGTTTGGGGGCAGCGCCCCTTGCGGGGTCCAGGGGCAGTGCCCCTGGTGCGTTCCCTGTCGCGATACAGGGCAGGGTCAAGGGGTAGCGCCCCCGTGGGGGCTCGGGGGCAACGCCCCTGAAACCTCACATGGTTTTTTATTATTTTATAAAGCATCGGGAGTTATTTTTCATTGACCGACATAAGAAAACCCTATTTTTGTAGCTGACAAAAAAGCTTGATAAAAAGTAGCTAAGGGTTAGGGTTTTGTGATATTGTATTGTAGCATTTTGCAGTGGTATTGAGTTACAGGGATTACTGATTGTAATCGGTTTGATTTACTGGATAATAATATTGGACTCTCTGTTTGGTGGATGTAGCCCAAGTTTGGGTGAACCACGTTAAAACTTGTCTCTCGCTGTTATTATTTCTATGTATTTCCATTCCTCTGTTTAATCTTTATTTGCATTTAATTGATATCTTCTTCCGGCTAACCCTAACAGTATTCTCTGTTAGAGGAATAGAAAGAACAAAATGGCACATGCTAATTAGGGGGCTCACTACCTAAGCACACTGCTCACAAGAGGCCCACTGCCTACAAGAGACACACTGTCTACAAGAAATAAGTATCACCTACTTGAACTAGAAAATAGCATCTTCACCATGCTTGAATCAGTTCCATTTAAGTCCAATACTTTTGCTCTGCCTTTCACTCTCTTCCTTGCTACCACACACTCATCTCCACAAGGACACCTTTGAAATGACTTCGCAATCTCTTATTTATACAATATATCAACTTAGGAATGATCATCTAAGTCGGCAAACATCAACAAGAACATCTGCAAGATGTGTAACTCATCCGATCGACCAATCTCAAGAAGAACACCATCATCCAAAAGTTATTCTTCAATTGTGAGCTCCAACTCCAATGTGGACCACCAACACAAACTGGACACGATCCAAAGACCTCCACAAGCTTTCCTGAATCACCAAGAACATCCACACTTCATCTACTTACTGAAATCCTTCTCTCCTTCATCTGGAACCTCAAGAACACAGTCTGTCATTACTCTCACAAAGGAATAGATGCTTGTGGACCTTCAAACAACAAACCAATTGAGTTGATACTTCACAAAGACTTCCTCAACACTCCCTCAAACCTGTAGAATAGGATAATGCATTTCGAGATCTCACCAGACCTATCTATATCACTCTGTCACCACTGAACATCTATTGGAACCAGTTTTACTTGAGTGGCCACAACTTCTTCAGATCTTCATGCAGACCTCTAAAATCTCTACTGGACCACCTTAAGACACATATCTACAAACCCTTTAAACTGCATCCTCTGATCCTCATCCTATCTTGGACTTTTACCTTACTGTCATCGCTGTTCCTGATTGAGACTAATTTTCTCAATATCCTCAGCACACAGCTCATCCAATCCTTATCATTAATGCAACAAGAGTATGTTGACATTAAAGAAAACACCAGTTAGGTCCATACTTGCAACACTAATAAGCTGTCCAGAGGATTGGTAACCTTGGAATCCATTTTTGGTACTGATGATCAGCTGAAGAAGAGCAAAACTAGTATGCAGGTCAAAGAGGAACATTACGAGGAGCTAGAAATTTTTAAAGGTAAGCTTCTCAAAATTGGTAAAATCTGTTCACCTGAGGATAGGAAAGCTTTTATTACTCTTTGTCAAGAATTTGAGGCTGTGTTTGCTTGGGAATACTCAGACTTAAGGAAGTTTGACCCTCATATTGCACAACATACTATAGAGTTAGAACTAGGTGCGAAACCTGTGAGGTAGAAACAAAGACCTTTAAATCCAAAACTTGAGCCTCTGATGATTAAGGAATTAACCAAGCTGATCGAGGGAAATATTATTTTCCTGATCAAGCATACTTCTTGGGTCTCGAATCTAGTCCCTATGAGAAAAAAGAATGGAGAGATTAGGCTGTGCGTCGACTTTAGAGACCTTAATAGAGCCTCTCTGAAAGACCACTACCCGCTACCCTTAATGGAGCAAATTCTGTAGGTAGTGGCTGGTTCAGAAAGATTCTCCTTGCTGGATGTGTTGGGATAGGAAAATTTAAAATTTTCTTGTATTCTCACTTCTCCATATCTAACCAAATCATAAAACATTTCACCCAAAATCATAATTAAAATTGATATATCCCATGAAAAAGTCCATGACAAAATAATGTAAAGGGCTTGAATTTCCTAATATCAGGAAGACTTTATATTATTTATGCCGATCCATGAGAAACTAGTTGAAATGACTATCGGCATGAAAACAAAGATCGGAGAGAAGATTTCAAAAGTCAACGATGGAAGAAATGATACCGATGACCTTTCGTTGGGGAAAAATCTATCAGTCACGCCGATCGGTATAACTAAAGACTATTGGGTAATACTTCAAAAACCCTCCTAACAGTATAGATCATACCAATGGAGTATTTTTGGCAGAACTGTCACTGAGCATCTCATGGAATCAAAAGAAATAGTGGTCATCAGCAAGAGATGAACATCAGAGCGAAAGATTTATAAGTCTTTGACACTCCGATGTCTCAGCGAATAACAAAAAGTGTTTCGGCATAGCTCACACCGATGTGTGTGACGAATAAGAACCATCGGCGAAGCTGAACAAATCAGAATGAAATTTATATGTCTTACCGAACCAATGGTCGTAGCGATAAAAATGTCGAAGATATGTTGTGAAGGTCTCTCTGATAAGGAGTATAAAGGAGCTATTGGGGAGATAACCATGATCGGGTGACTTGAAGAAGATTACCCCGATAACATATCTCACTCTGATAGCAATGAGGATTACACTCACCGATAAGAGTCTTACTAATAGTCATATTGATAACACTTAACATATCAGAGAAGAATATTATTCACAAAACAATGATGGAAGTCATGCCAATAGCAACAATGTTCACTTCTACATTGGGTAAAGCTTGGAAATATCTTGCCAATACAAACTCACTTATGAAATATGACATCGAGGAGACAAATCAAGGGTTACAGGGATTGATATATGAACAAACATTCGCACCATAAAGAGATATTAAAATTGCCCAGACATTATGAAAATCATGCTGATGAAAGGAGTTATGACGATGTGACATTTCACAACGATCAAGAGAATTGAATTACTTAAGCAATTAATTGCAGGCGATGAAGAAATCCTCTGAGGTAACATTCAAAATCATTGCAATTAAAATTGACAGAAGAGCTACAGGGGGAGACTTGAAGCACAAGACAAGGGAATTCGATTAGAGCCACCAATAAATAGATACATACATACAAATTTCTGTGCTATAGCCTGTACTTTGATTTTTCTATCAAGGATTGTAAATGGAGACTCCGAGAAAAGGAAAGGGCAGAAAAACTCAGGGTGATACAAGTAAACCTAAAAAATAGAAAATTGCTAAAACCCCTGAGGAGAAAACAAAAGAGAGAAAACTGAACCAAGACTTAATTGATCAATTACTAGGATCAACTCCCAAAGCCTGAAGATCTGTACAACTTAGGGTGGAGGTGGAGAGGTTAGAGGACAAATGTAAATACTTAGGGAACATTTGGACTCCAATCAGAGGGTATGAACTTTTCAAATTCCAACACAACAGAAGATTTAGGAATTCTCCAGTATCAAACCCATGGCATTTGAATTTGGGTAAATTGGTTGTGCCTGATGTGTTTTTGAATGTTGAACTCCTCCAACTTCTTGCTAAACAGTATAACCCAAGTCTTAAGGCTATATGCAACCCACAAGGGGAGCCTATTATACACTTGTCAAAGAATGCCATTTGTGAAGTATTCGACTTGGATGATTTATGCACTGTCCCCATTATTTATGAGGATTTGGAAAAGGAATACTGGAGAATGGATACTACTTACAACAGATGGAGGTTTCCTATTCATAGGCCTAGAGCTGAGGGAGAATTGGTGCCTCTCAGTGAGGATGATGGCCCTCCTTTTCATGTATCAATATTTGAACCCTACATACAATATACCTATTATTCTGTGGGCCAGGTCCTAGGATTAGAGGTCCCTAAATTTATGACAATTCTTCTGATGGTCATAGCTACTGACATTCAGTGCCACAATGCAAGACAGTTTGATTATGCTGCTTATATATTTAATAGAATTGACTTTGGTTTGGCTGCAATAAGGAACAATGCCCTAGCAGTTTCTTTTGAACATTACTCACTTCTTATGTACATGGTGCTCTATTATGGCAAGGAAGTTGGGTTATGGCCAAATGAATTTAAAGTTGTTCTAGCAGACCAGAAGGGACAGAAGTTACCAGTACAGATATGGACCAGGATTTGGGATAGCAGATATGCCCATTTTAGCTATGTATAATTTGAAGAATATTGTGTGAAAGTGCTATATAGATATTTCAGTCACCCCTGTGAGTATTCAATCTCAAATGAGATAAAGAGGTTCCATAGACCAAAATATTTTGGTGGTCCTCCTACAGTTACTCACAATTGGGGAGATTGGTACTATTTTGAAGATGCCACCATGGTTAGAGTGTATGGTTTTGAGGACACTCCCTTTATCCTACCTAAGACTGTCCCTGATAGAATTGCCTACCTAGAAATAGTTAGGTAAATGCACTATTCAAATGTGATACATCTGAGTTCTCATGACAAACAGTCTTTTATGCCTAGTACTTTGTGTTTTGGAGATTTCACTATGGTTTCCAAGGAAGGTTATAACCTCATTTTGGATAAATTGATGCACTACAATATGAGGTGTGCTGAGGTGAGAAAAGGATTTGATCCTGAAGGTTTTATTGACCTTGCTCGGAGGAAGAAAAACCTCAGTGGGTACACACATATCCCCTATCCACATGATGATGTCATCATAAATTTAGAAGAGGCTGAGGTGGAATTGGTGGTAGAACAATATAACAGAGACCTAGATGAGAAAAGGAAGCAGCTAGCAGAGATTGAGGTATTATCCTCTGGTGATGGAGAACCTGCAGGACAAGAGGAACCACAGGAACAAACAATAAAAATGTCCAAAAGAAAGATGCAACAATATCAGCCTCCTGTCATAGTACATGATGAGGAGGGGTTTGCTGATGAAGACCCAAGACAAATAGCATATGATTCTTTTATTTCTGATGACAAAATCATTCATTCTAAAGAGTTAAAATCATTTTTATATAAATGCAAGGGGAAGGAAATCAAAGAGTCGGTGGATGATGTCTCTGCCAACAATGAGAGACAATTACTTGATATGTTGAAAGCAACATTGGATAATGAGGTACAAGATATGACCCCTTGCAAGGGTAGACAGTTGCTTAAAGAAGCAGGGGTAATGCTCTTTCCTGGCCTTGATTTGAATTCTTCTTTAGTCTTTGATAGTTTTCTGAATAGCATAGATGATAGATATAAGCTCACTCCAGAAGGTGTCAATGAAGTATATATGGGCACCAAATATAATAATGACAAAAATTCATTAATGATATGGGCCCTGTATCCTCCCCACAAAAAGATAGCTATTATAGACACTGAGAAGACTTTTGGCCATATCATGACTTTGAAGGCAGGGGAGACTGACCCCTTGATCACTGTAGACATTGGCATCAATGCTGCAAAGCCAAATAAGGCACATGCTCAGATGTTAATTAAGGAAAGAGATGCATATAAACTGAGCAGTGAGAGGTTGACAAAAGAGAATGATTATTTGAAAGATGCTATTAAGAGCACCTTCGGGGGATTAGTAAAGAGGTTAATCCAGGGTGAAAGTTCACAGAGTGCCCAAGCACTATCCATAGATCAAGTAGCACAAATTCAGATGGATACACTTGTCACAGTACTCCAGAACAGGCATGCCAACATGATGCAATGGTTGAACCAATTTTGGGATAATTATTCTCAAAATTATAAAGCAATACAAGAACATGAAAGGCTTGAAAAAAGATTGCAAGAGAAATTAAATGAGACACAAGGTAAAGATACTTCTGACATTGCAGATGCCTCCAATGTAAAAGAGTTGATCGAGCAACATCAGAAGTATTATGATCAACTTAAGACTGATGCCAAAGAATGTACTGAAGCTTCAAAAGCAGGAGTGCCCACATTGTTCAAAATTGATAAAGAATTAAAGAGCAAAGAAGAGTGGAGCATAGATTGTCAAACAATACTACATGAAGCTTTAGGAGCTCTTAAGGATAAAGACTCTGCATCCGAGGAAGCCTGTAGACATTTGGAGAAGATGGTTACAATGGATGTGATTACAAGGAACGCCATTGAATTTATTGATTCCCATTGCAGCCAGGAGTACTTAGATCACATTGCTAAACTTTACTTGTGGTTGAGTAGAGCATAATCATGGTTATTTTATGGTTGTTAATCTTGTTAATTCCCAAAATACTTCTTGAAGGGTTATTTCTCTTCACAAGAGTTTCTATATAAGTTCAAACATTTGATGCTGAAATATCATTAGTAGTAGAATATAATATATACAGTTTACAATGTTTCCAAAAGACCATGTTGCAAGTATATTATTGATGAATTAAATTGGAGTTCTTTGATCTTGTGGTTTTATTTTGGCATCAATTGTTTGTTAAAGTTACTCAATTGTGTGGTTGTCTCTAGTTTTGTATTTCCTGGTTATTCAGATAAATATATCAAGTATATATTTAATTTGTCAATACACATTTGTTGTAGTTGTGTGGTTTGATTAATCGGTTTCCATAAAAGGAATTAAAATCCTTCTGATCAATCACAGTAACCTGGAAGTGTTAGTTTGGATTACTAAGAAGAGCCATATAATTAGGCCATTCTATCTTCAAATTAATATTATTTGTTATCTCTTGCACATTTCATTCAATTGGTTCCTTCAAGAAAGGATTAAATTACCTTCTAGTGAATAACAAGAAATTTGATTATATTGGTTGGATCATTAAGAAGAGTTTCTCAATAA
This sequence comes from Cunninghamia lanceolata, assembly GCA_027924645.1. NCBI lineage: Eukaryota > Viridiplantae > Streptophyta > Pinopsida > Cupressales > Cupressaceae > Cunninghamia > Cunninghamia lanceolata. The sequence goes on from BSBN01000077.1 coordinate 5,325,165, forward strand.
ACTAAAATTGTGCCAAACAGTTAGAATTACCATCCACTATAAGCCACTAGTCTTAGTCTTCCATTTGACTTTGTTTATCCAACAAGGCACTGGTCTTATTTCTATTCATCATTTAAATCCTTTTATTTACACGGTCATAAAATTCACCTTGATATTGCTTATACAATTACTACCAACCATTCATTAGATATTGGATATAATTAGTTAGCAAGCTTTCATCTATCTTACACCATTTGCCATTGTAGGAAGACTCATTTACTTAGTCCAGACATTTACATTCATTTTTCTTTGATTTTCAAGGTTCACCCACCTAGGTTTAGCAGAGCCTGAAGTGTAGGAAATCATCATACCCAAAAGGTTGATTTCGTCAAGTTAGTTCAAAAACATTGCCAATTTGGACATAGAGCCTGACATCCTCTTAGGATTAGCAACCTGCATTTTTGAGACCTACCAAATTGGTGACTCTACTGGGGATCTAGATAAAAGACCTCAGAAAATAAATCATTCCTTTCATAGAGTCATTTCAGAAACTTAAATTTGGTAACTCTGCTGGTAACAAGAACCCAGAAAGATAAACTACAAACCTTTTCCTATTTATAAAATAGGTGGTGACTCTAGTGACTGTTATAACATAAAATTGATACCAGATGGATGGTAGGAGATCCAAGATGGAAGACAAGAAATTGAAATCATCTCCACCAATTAGAAACATCTCCAAAAGAAATGGAACATCAAATTATTCTCACCAGAATCATAACCAGGAGGCTCAAGAGGATGATGCAGAGCAAACTATTGCAATTCACAATAAGTTCACACCCTTGCATGATTTAAATGAAAATCTCAATGGAGTAACTGATGATATCTTGGCAAGATACAAACTTGATCCTCAAGAACAGATCGAGTATGAAGCACAGGTCATGAGGAAAATTGATCAAAACCAGGCTGAATATGATTTTAAAATTTCATTACAACAAGGAGAAGGGGTAAAACATACTAAAGAAATAAAAGAAAGACCAAAGACTTTGGGAGGTATGAATCAAGCACAACAAGATTTGCTTAGGCTCCAGGAAGAACTTGAAATGATCAAGATGGAAGAAACTAAGAGGTTGTTGCAACAAGAGATTCAACAGATAAAGAGTAGATCTAAAACAACCCCCCCAAAATATGTACCTCCACATAGGGGAAATACTTCAAAAAATCCACAGCAAAATCTACATCAAAGTACAGGTGGTGCTTCAAATTCACAAGCATCTGGAAGTCATCAAAATACCATTCCGCAAAATCCTAGACCGCCTACCAGACATAATATATCTCAACATATGGCCAATCCTTACCCACCCCCTGGCCAGCAATATTACAGACCGCAAAACCCTTACATAAATCCCCACATAAACCCATAGCAGCAATATGCCTACCATCAGCCACCAGGTGGATATAATTACTATCCCAATCCACCACCCATGAACTTTCCACCTCAAAACCTCACAAATATATGTAGCCAATTTGATTTGACTGGGTATCAGTTGTATCCATACCCTATGGATAGTAATTGGAGAAATATGGTTCCCAAGTTTACTAGGAACAGTGCAATATCAGCTAAAGATCACATTAGAAGCTTCAATGCTTTCGTACAAGATATTGGTATGGATTGGGAAGATATTAGAATGAGGTTATTCATGATGTCCCTGACTGAAGATGCAAGAGATTGGTTCAACAGTTTACCTAATGCTTCAATCAGTTCAATAATTGATTTCCATAATTAATTCAAAGAACAGTATGGCAATCAATATGCCCTTGAGTTTGCATTGCACGAATTGATAAGCATCCAAAAATTTTAGAATGAATCAGTGTATGACTTCAATCTAAAATTTTCCAAGTTACACAACAAAGTACCACACGGATCCAAACTATCTGATCCAGTAGCATTGAGTATTTATATGAAAGCATTTGATCCCAAGACAGGGTATGAACTTAGAAATCGATGCCTTGCGACCCTAGCTGAAGCACAGAAAGTGGCTTTAACTATTGAAAACAATAGGAAAGCTGTGGGTATGGTTAGCAAGAGGGATAACCCTAGAAATCCTCAGAACTCAAATGTTTAGCAGACTAAACAAGAAGGTCAACATAGGCATGAAAGGCCCAGGTTGCATGATATGATGTACAATACAAATTGGAAAGATGGGAGACCCATTGATAACAATAGAAAACAACATTATGGCAAGGATACCCCTGACCCTCTAAAAATAAATATAGCACATATGGTAGAAGACAAACCTTGGTGTCTGGTGTGCAATTTACCACATTCACTAGAGTATTGTGAGGTGGCTAAAACAATACAACAAGAAGAAATGTTATACAATTATAACATAGACAATCACACTATAAACATGATGCAAGATACACCATATGTGCTAATTAAAGACTACTCTTCTACAGAGGAAGAAGGATATGAATATGATGTGGGAAACCAGAAACATCATATCAATATGGGAGAACAAGAAGTGTTCTCAGATCAGGAGGATGGTTATGAGGAACCTACTTATTATAATAATCATCCATATGGTCAATGGAGAAAGCCCATTGAAAATGAAAGAGAAGCTCTTACAATAGCTGCAATAGCTCAAGCTAAAAATGCTTATAACTTAAGGAATAAGACAGTGAATGTTGAACAAGGAACACCTGGAAGTGTATTCATAAAAGATCAGAATAACAAAAAGAATAATACAAAGTCATCATTTAAAGAACCAGAAAAGGGTGGTAAGGGTAAAGCGAAAGAAAAATTACAAAATCAAGAAAAAGAAAATATAAAGACATAAAAGAATGATCAGACTATGGCCCATTCTTTTGACATTGCTCATGCAGTATCTCAAGTAAAAATATCAGTTCCACTTTTAGAAATGATGAAGATAAACAAATACAGGAATACAGTCGTTAAACTGATTTCAGATATACCAAGTCAAAAACATAAAGGATCTGAAAACAGAACAAACAATGTTCATCAAGAAATATTCCAAATGCCTAAGGTATACCTTGGTGATACACTGACAAAGAATCCTTCACAGGTAGACCCTTTCTACACTACATTATTGATCAAAAACAAGATAGTGAGGAACTGCATGATTGATTCAGGTGCTGCCATGAACATCATGCCAATAGAAGTTATGAAGGAATTGGGAATGTGGGTTGATACTACATTTGGTAGGTGTTATACAATGGATAATAGATCTATCCCAATCTTTGGTATTATGAGGGATGTGGAGATAAAACTTGCCTCATACCTTGAAGCAACTTATAACATTGATATTACTGTGGTTGACATCCCACCATATTATGGAATGCTTCTATCAAGACAATGGGCTACTATGGCAAGAGGAAATGTCCAATTGGACTTATCATATGCCACAATACCAGTTAGAGGTAAAGAAATCAAGCTGTGTAGGAAGCAAAGTATGAAAATATTATAGAACACTTGGATCAACATCAAATAAATTTCTTTTGTGATACAGATTTGGGAGCCTTCAAGGTTGGAAAAAATCAGCCAAAATTGCAAAATACTGATCCAATACAAATTGAATCTAAGAAGGAAGAAAATGATGTATGGAAGATGTATTTTGATGGTGCATGCAACAAAATGGGAAATGGGGCCGGAGTAGTATTTATTTCACCAGGAGGTAAAACTTTCAAATACTCTTTCCTATTAACATTCGAATGCACAAACAATGTCGTAGAGTACAAGGATTTGCTCATTGGTTTGAACATAGCCACCAAGCATAAAATAAAAAAGTTAGCTATATATGGTGATTTTGAATTGGTTACTTCCCAAGTGAGAGAGAAATACCTGTCAAAAAATAAGAGGTTGAGACAGTACAGAAATGCAGTCTGGGATGATATTGAATTATTTGTTGCCTTTTCAATCAACTGAATTGATAGGGCTAAAAACATTATGGCAAATTTTCTAGCGAATATCGCATTAAAAAGGGATGATGTCACATTAGGAGGTATTATAGAGGTTGAATTCAAAACCAGACCCACCATCCTAGCTAATATACATAACTGGCAAGTGTTTGATAACAATGCTGATATAATTAATTTATTGCATTGTGCTGATTATTATGAAAATCAAGAGATTGATTTCAATGCATTTGTAGAAGAACATGATGGGAAAGAAACCCTTTTTGGTCAAGAGATAGTTCAGTTGAAAACAAATAAAATACTTAAGGGACTTATAGCATTGGAAAGGGCATTCAATGGACATGACAGCTTTAAAATGAAAGACACACTAGTGGTACAGAATGACCTTGAAGAAATTAATTTGGGGACACAAGCAGCCCTAAAGAATGTGTATATTGGAAAAAATCTTAACCCAAAAATCAGGAGCAGAATCATCAACTTACTTAGGAAGTATAGGCATGTATTTGCCTGGTCATATGATGATTTAAAAGCATATAGAGAGGATCTGTTTCAGTATGAAATACCACTAAAACCAAATGCTAAACCATTCAGGAAAAAATAGAGGCTATCAATCCTACATTAGCTCCTAAGATGCTAGAAGAACTTACAAAATTAAGGGATGGAGCTATCATTAAACCCATCAGACATTCCTCTTGGGTTTCAAATTTGGTACCTATCAGGAAAAAGAACGGTGATATTAGACTATGTGTGGATTTCAAGAATTTAAACAAGTCTTCTCTTAAGGACAACTATCCTCTCCCTAATATGGAAGCAATATTACAAAAAGTTACTGGATGTGAATTATTGTCAATGATGGATGGCTTCTCAGGTTACAATCAGGTGAAAGTCAAAGAATCGAAGCAATTTAAGACTGCATTCACCACTCCATGGGGAAAATATGTATATTTAAGGATGCCATTTGGACTCACTAATGTTGGAGCAACGTTCCAAAGAGCAATGGATGTGGCCTTTGCTGAATTAATTAATAAAATCATGATAGTATATCAAAAAGGGCTGGATCATTGTGCACATTTAGAGCAAATATTTATCAAAGCCCTAGAATATGGGATTTCATTGAATCTTAAGAAATGTCATTTCGCAGTAACAGAGGGGAAGTTGCTTGGCCACATAGTCTCAAAAGATGGAGTGAAAATAGATCTCGAGAGAGTAAAAGCAATTGACCAAGTCCCTATCCCTAAAAATGTGAAAGCTATACAGTCATTTTTTGGCCAAATTTTACAGAAATTGTTTGTCCTATATCAAAGATGCTAAAAAAGAACTCAAAAGTGAAATGGACAACAGAAACAATAGAAGCATTTTCCAATATTAAGAGGGAAATCAAAGAAGCCCCAGTCTTAATATCCTCTAATTTCAGTAAACCATTCCAATGGTTTTCATTTGCCTCTTATCATATAGTTGCAACAGTGCTATTGCAGAAAAACAGTGATGGATATGAATAGCCTATATCATTTTTTAGTAAATCTCTTCAACATGCAGAGTTAAAGTATGACATTGTCAAAAAACAGGCATATGCACTGGTAAAGGCAGATAAAACTTTTAGGCCATACTTGGTGGGAGCTGAAATCATAGAATATGTACCTAATGCTGCAGTAAAGGATGTATTGGTCCAAACTAAAGTCACAGGTAGAAGATGCATATGGATCAATAGAATTCAAGAGTTCAATATTGAAATCTAGATCACTAAACTAGTAAGAGGACAAAGTCTTGCTAGGTTAATGGCTGAAAGTAATCTCAAAGCTTCCCAGATATGTAGTGCTAATGATGTTGATAATACAAGTTCTAGCATTGAGCAAACCCCATGGTATGCAGACATCATATATTATCTAAAGCACATGAAATGTCCTGAGGGGTACGATGATAACAAAAGGACACTTAAATTGCAAGCCTTAGAATATGTATTTATTGATGGCAATCTTTACTGGAAAAACATAGATGGAATTCTACTATTATGCCTAGATGAGCATCAATCAAAACATATCATGAAAGAGTTACATGAAGGCATGTGTGGAGGTCATTTTTTAGCAAAGACTACAACCCACAAGATCTTAAGGGCTGGATTCTATTGGCCTAAAGTTTTTAATGATTCATATCATTACACTAGGAAATGTGAAGCATGTCATAAGTTTTCAGGGAAGTTGAAATATCAAGGAGCATTACCCTTAAAACCCATGCAAGTCGAGGCTCCATTCTATCAGTGGGGTATTGACTTCATAGGAGAAATTGTAGAGAAATCAAGTGGTGGACACAAATGGATTTTAGTGGCAACTGATTACTTCATAAAATGGGTGGAGGCAATTCCAACCAAATAGGCAACAAGTAGGGTGGTGATTAACTTTTTGATGGAAAATATTATATTCAGATTTGGCACTCCAGTAAGGTTAATTACAGATAATGGAATGTGTTTCAGATTTGATGAATTCAAAAATTTCTGTAGTACACATGGCATCACTGTGTCCTATGCTGCCCCTTATCATCCGCAAGCAAACGGGTAGGCAGAATCCAGCAACAAAAGCCTTCTGAAAATCATAAAAAGGATGTTGGAGGGAAACAAGAAAGCATGGGATTCAAAGCTAAGAATGGCTGTATGGACTGATAGGATTACTGTCAAAAGGGCAATTGGGAGATTGCCTTTTGAGCTAGTGTATGGAACACAAGCAAGAATGTCGTTAGAAAATCTCATACTAGTTTACAAGTTCATTCTTTAGGAAGACTTAAACATTCCTAAACCAATGGAGGAAAGGCCGGAACATCTTGTAGAACTTGATGAAACAAGGAGACTAGCTCAAAGGCAGAATATTAAGTTACAATCACAAGTGAAATACCTTTTTGACAAAAAGGCCAAAGATAGGAAGTTTGAAATAAATGATTTAGTACTAATGTGGAATGCTAGGTGCCAGGACAAAGGAAAGCATGGAAAGTTTGAAGCTTTATGGCTAGGTCCTTTTGTTATAATTGGCAAAGGAGGTGATGACTCTTACTATTTGCAGAACATGTCTGGAGAAGAGCAAGAATTGCTTGTGCATGGGCAATATTTGAAGCCTTTCTTTTCATAATCACGCACAAAGAGGATTGAGTGTTGCCAGTGCATGGATGACTCTCAAATAATTCTCATAATACTTTTATTCCATGCACAGTAGTTTAGGGAAACCAAAAGAGATTAGGATCTGCCAGTACATGGATAATCCTATCAATCTATATATATATATATATATATATATATATATATATATATAAATTCCATGTACAATAGTATAGGATCATTCTCATTCCCCATCATTATCACTCCCATTCCCCATTTTCATACAATTCTCATAAAATTGTCATCCCGAACAAATAAAACATGTGGTCTACTCCCCCAAGAGATCTGAATCCTTGTTATACTCACAAAGAGTATACATCCCAGACAGAGCCACTGTTGGGACAAGAAAATTTAAAATTTTCTTGTATTCTCACTTCTCCATATCTGACCAAATCATAAAACATTTCACCCAAAATCATAATTAAAATTGATATATCCCATGAAAAAGTCCATGACAAAACAATGTAAAGGGCCTAAATTTCCTAATATCGGCAAGACTTTATATTATTTATGTTGATCCATGAGAAACTAGTTGAAATGACTATCTGCGTGAAAACAAAGATCAGAGAGAAGATTTCAAAAGTCACCGATGGAGGAAATAATATTGATGACCTTTCGTCAGGGAAAAATCTATCAGTCATGCCGATTGGTATAACTAAAGACTATTGGGTAATACTTCGAAAACCCTCTCGATGGTATAGATCATACCGATGGAGTATTTTCGGCAAAACTCTCACCAAGCATCTCATGGAATCAAAAGAAATAGTGGTCATTGGCAAGAGATGAACATCGGAGCGAAAGATTTATAAGTCTCCGATACTCCAATGTCTCAGCGAATAACAAAAAGTGTTTTGGCATAGCTCAAACTGATGTGTGTGATGAATAAGAACCATCAGCAAAGCTGAATAAATCGAAACAAAATTTATGTCTTACCGAACCAATGGTCACAGCGATAAAAATGTCGAAGATATGTTGTGAAGGTCTCTCCGATAAGGAGTATAAAGGGGCTATCGAGGAGATAACCATGATCGGGTGACTTGAAGAAGATTACCCTGATAACATATCTCACTCTGATAGCAATGAGGATTACACTCACCAATAAGAGTCTTACTAATAGTCATATTGGTAACACTTAACATATCGAAGAAGAATATTATTCACAAAGCGATAATGGAAGTCATGCCGATAGCAACAATATTCACTTCTACATCGGGTAAAGCTTGGAAATATCTCGCCAATACAAACTCAGTTATGAAATATGACGTCGAGGAGACAAATCAAGGGTTACAATGATTGATATATGAACAAACATTTGCGCCATAAAGAGATATTAAAATCGCCCAGACATTATGAAAACCATGCCGATGAAAGGAGTTATGACGATGTGACATTTCACAACAATCAAGAGAATTGAATTACTCAAGCAATTAATTGCAGACAATGAAGAAATCCTCTGAGTTAACATTCAAAATCATTGTAATTAAAATCGACAGAAGAGCCTACAAGGGAGACTTGAAGTGGAAAACAGGGGAATTAAATCAGAGCCACCAATAAATAGGTACATACATACAAATTTCTGTGCTATAGCCTGTACTTTGATTTTTCTGTCAAGGATTGTAAATGGAGACTCTGGGAAAAGGAAAGGGCAGAAAAACTCAAGGTGATACAAGTAAACCTAAAAAATAGAAAATCGACAAAATCCCCGAGGAGAAAATAAAAGAGAGAAAACTAAACCAAGACTTAATTGATCAATTACCAGGATCAACTCCCAAAGCCTAAAGATCTGCACAACTTAGGGCAGAGGTGGAGAAGTTAGAGGACAAATGTAAATACCTAGGGAACATTTGGACTCCAATCAGAGGGTATGAACTTTTCAAATTCTATCACAACAGAAGATTTAGGAATTCTCCAGTATTAAACCCATGGCATTTGAAGTTGGGTAACTTAGTTGTGCCTGATGTGTTTCTAAATGTTGAACTCCTCCAACTTCTTGCTAAATAGTATAACCCAAGTCTTAAGGCTATATGCAACCCACAAGGGGAGCCTATTATACACTTGTCAAAGAATGCCATCTATGAAGTATTTGACTTGGATGATTTATGCACTGTCCCCATTATTTATGAGGATTTGGAAAAGGAATACTGGAGAATGGATACTACTTACAACAGATGGAGGTTGCCTATTCATAGGCCCAGAGTTGAGGGAGAATTGGTGCCTCTCAGTGAGGATGATGGCCCTCCTTTTCATGTATCAATATTTGAACCCTACATACAATATACCTATTATTCTGTGGGCCAGGTCCTAGGATCAGAGGTCCCTGAATTTATGACAATTCTTCTGATGGTCATAGCTACTGACATTCAGTGCCACAATGCAAGACAGTTTGATTATGCTGCTTATATTTTTAATAGAATTGACTTTGGTCTGGCTGCAATAAGGAACAATGCCCCAGCAATTTCTTTTGAACATTACTCACTTCTTATGCACATGGTGCTCTATTATGGCCAGGAAGTGGGGTTATGGCCAAATGAATTTAAGGTTGTTCCAGTAGACTAGAAGGGATAGAAGTTACCAGTACAGATATGGACCAGGATATGGGATAGCAGATATGCCCATTTAGCTATGTACAATTTGAAGAATATTGTGTGAAAGTGCTATATAGATATTTCAGTCACCCCTGTGAGTATTCAATCTCAAATGAGATAAAGAGGTTCCTTAGACCAAAAGATTTTGGTGGTCCTCCTACTGTTACTCACAATTGGGGAGATTGATACTGTTTTGAAGATGCCACCATGGTTAGAGTGTATGGTTTTGAGGACACTCCCTTTATCCTACCTAAGACTGTCCTTGACAAAATTGCCTACCTAGAAATAGTTAGGCAAATGCACTGTTCAAATGTAATGCATCTGAGTTCCCAGGACAAACAGTCTTTTATGCCTAGTACTTTGTGTTTTGGAGATTTCACTTTGGTTTCCAAGGAAGGTTATAACTTCATTTTGGATAAATTGATGCACTACAATATGAGGTGTACTTAGGTGAGAAAAGGATTTGATCCTGAAGGTTTTATTGACCTTTCTCAGAGGAAGCAAAACCTCAACGGGTACACACATATCCCCTATCCACATGATGATGTCATCAGAAATTTGGAAGAGCTGAGGTGGAATTGGTGGTAGAACAATATAACAGAGACCTAGAGAGAAAAGGAAGCAACTAGAAGAGATTGAGGTATTATCCTCTGGTGATGAAGAACCTGTAGGGCAAGAGGAACCACAGGAACAAACAATAAAAATGTCCAAAAGAAAGATGCAACAATATCAGCCTCCTATCATAGTACATGATGAGGAGGGGTCTGTTGATGAAGACCCAAGACAAATAGCATATGATTCTTTTATTTCTGATGACAAATTCATTCATTCTAAAGAGTTCAAATCAGTTTTATATAAATGCAAGGGGAAGGAAATCAGAGAGTCAGTGGATATGTCTCTACCAACAATGGAGACAATTATTTGATATGTTGAAAGCAACAGTGGATAATGAGCTACAAGATATGACACCTAGCAAGCGTAGACAATTGCTCAATTCCTGCCCTTGATTTGAAGTCTACTCTAGTCTTTGATAGTTTTCTGAATAGCACAGATGATAGATATAAGCTCACTCCAGAAGGTGTCAATGAAGTATATATGGGCACCAAATATAATAATGACAAAAATTCATTAATGATATGGGCCCTGTATCCTCCCCATAAAAAGACAGCTATTATAGACACTGAGAAGACTTTTGGCCATATCATGACTTTGAAGGTAGGGGAGACTAACCCCTTGATCACTGTAGACATTGGCATCAATGTTGCAAAGCTAAATAAGGCACAGGCTCAGATGTTAATTAAGGAAAGAGATGCATATAAACTGAGCTATGAAAGGTTGACAAAAGAGAATGATTATTTGAAAGATGCTATTAAGAGCACCTTCGGGGGATCAGTAAAGAGGTTAACCCAGGGTGAAAGTTCACAGAGTGCCCAAGCACTATCCATAGATCAAGTAGCACAAATTCAGATGGATACACTTGTCACAGTACTCCAGAACAGGCATGCCAACATGTTGCAATGGTTGAACTAATTTTGGGATAATTATTTCTCAAAATTATAAAGCAATCCAAGAACATGAAAGGCTTGAAAAAAGATTGTAGGAGAAATTAAATGAGACACAAGGTAAAGATACTTCCAACATTGCAAGTGCCTCCTTTGCAAAAGAGTTGATCGAGCAACATCAGAAGTATTATGATCAAATTAAGACTGATGCCAAAGAATGTGCTGAAGCTTCAAAAGCAGTAGTGCCCACATTGTTCAAAATTGATAAAAAATTAAAGAGAAAAGAAGAGTGGAGCATAGATTATCAAAGAATACTACATGAAGCTTTAGGAGCTCTTAAGGATAAAGACTCTGCATCCGGGGAAGCCTGCAGACATTTGGAGAAGATGGTTACGATGGATGTGATTACAAGGAATGCCATTGAATTCACTGATTCCCATCGCAGCCAGGAGTACTTAGATCACATTGCTAAACTTTACTTGTTGTTGAGTAGAGCATAATCATGGTTATTTTATGGTTGTTAATCTTGTTAATTCCCAAAAGACTTCTTGAAGGGTTATGTCTCTTCACAAGAGTTTCTATATAAGTTCAAACATTTGATGCTAAAATATCATCAGTAGTAGAATATAATATATATAGTTTACAATGATTCCAAAAGACCATGTTGCAAGTATATTATTGAAGAAGTAAATTGGAGTTCTCTAATCTTGTGTTTTTATTCTGGCATCAATTGTTTGTTAAAGTTACTTAATTGTGTGGTTGTCTCTAGTTATGTATTTCCTGGTTATTCAGATAAATATATAAAGTATATATTTAATTTGTCAATACACATTTGTTGTAGTTGTGTGGTTTGATTAATTGGTTTCCATAAAAGGAATTAAAATCCTTCTGATCAATCACAGTAACCTAGAAGTGTTAGTTTGGATTACTAAGAAGAGCCATATAATTAGGATTTGCATTCTGTCTCCAAATTAATATTATCTATTATCTCTTACATATTTCATTAAATTGGTTCCTTCAAGAAAGGATTAAATTGCCTTCTGGTGAATAAAAAGAAATTTGATTATATTGGTTGGATCATTAAGAAGAGTTTGTCAATCATCTCCTTACACGTTTATACAAGTTATAAACTAAAATTGTGCCAAACAATTAGAAGTACCATCCACTATAAGCCACTAGTCTTAGTCTTCCATTTGACTCTGTTTATCCAACAAAGCATTGGTCCTATTTCTATTCATCATTTAAATCCTTTTATTTACACGGTCATAAAATTCACCTTGATATTGCTTATACAATTACTACCAACGATTCATTAGATATTGGATATAATTAGTTAGCAAGCTTTCATCTATCTTACACCATTTGCCACTGTAGGAAGACTCATTTACTTAGTCCAGACATTTACATTCATTCTGCTTTGATTTTCAAGGTTCACCCTCCTAGGTTTAGTAGAGCCTGATGTGTAGGAAATCATCATACCCAAAAGGTTGATTTCATCAAGTTAGTTGAAAAATGTTGCCAATTTGGACATAGAGCTTGGCATCCTCTTAGGATTAGTAACCTGCATTTTTGAGACCTAACAGGATGGACATTCTAGTTACAATCAAGTGTTAGTCAAGGAGGAAGATCAGTTTAAAACTACTTTTACCACCAAATGGGGCACCATGGCCTACAAAAGGATGCCTTTTGGTCTGTCAAATGCTGGCTGTACTTTTCAGAGAGCTATGGATATGGCTTTTAAAGGTTTGCTTTATAAATTGGTACTTGTGTACCTTGATGATATCACAGTTTTCTCTAAGGATGCAGCTAAACATTTATTCCACTTGAAACAAATATTTGAGAGATGTAACGAGTTTGGAATATCTCTCAATCCTAAGAAATGCATTTTTGTTGTGCACGAAGGCAAGCTTTTAGGACACATTGTGTCAAAAGAGGGCATTATCATTGGTACAGAAAGGGTAAAGGCTATTTTGGAGCTACCTTTACCCAATCACAAGAAAGGATTGCAATGTTTTATTGGCAGAATTAATTTTCTGTGAAGATTTATACCTGACATTGCAAATTTATTGAAGCCTTTAACCTCCATGTTAAAGAAAAATGTAGTTTTCAGTTGGACAAAAGAGGGAAAACTCAGCTTTGCATCCATAAAAGAAGTGTTATCAGCTGCACCAACTCTAGTGAATCCTGATTTCTCAAAAGATTTTATTTTGTATGCTTATGGCAGTGTAAATACAATTTCTACAATTCTGCTACAGTAGCAAAGTGACGGCTTTGAGCAGCCAATTGCTTTCTTTAGTCAAGGACTAGAAGAGTATGAACAAATGTATAGTTTCATTGAAAAACATGTCCTTGCAGTGGTAAGGAGTGTTAAGAAGTTTAGGCATCTTATTTCTAACAATAAGGTACATTTGATGGTTGCTCACCCTGGCGTGAAAGAGTTTTTGTTAGGTAAAGATGTTAACAAGAAAAGGGCTGGTTGGATTACCAAAGTCATGGAATATGATGTAAATATCAAGATAACCAAGCTCATCAGAGGGAGAGGATTTAGCAAATAGCTTGCTACTAGGTCTGAAAATGAAACAGCGAAGGAAGAAGAGGTGCTTATGGCCATTGAAGTTTAACATTAGAGTGATGTAACAACAGTTGGAATAGGTTGGGTTAATGACATGACTCATTTTTTGCAAACTGGTGAATGTCCAGTAGGTTTAGATAGAACCAAGAGAAGATATTTTAGACTGCAGTCTATTCCATATGTTTTAATTAATGGCATCCTTTTCAGAAAAGATTTTAATGGTGTGTTGTTAAGATGCATTGATAATGATCAAACTAACAAGGTGCTGCATGAGTTCCATGATGGAACAGTAGGGGGTCATTTTGCCCCAAGGACTACTACTTGGAAAATAATGAGAGCTGGATATTACTGGCCCAGCTTATTAAAGGATGCCCATGCATGGGCTAGAAAATGTGTAAAATGTGCCATTTTTGTAGACAAAGAAAGACTGCCAACTTTGCCTCTGCAGCCAATTCAAGTAGAGCAACCCTTCATGAGATGGGGCATTGATTTTATAGGTCCCATTAACCCATCGTCAAGTGCAGGCCACAGGTGGGTACTTACAGCAACAGACTATTTCACAAGGTGGACTGAAGCAGTGGCTTTGAAGGAATCCAATGAGAATGTCGTTTTGAACTTTTATTATGATTTGGTATCTAGATTTGGAGTACCTGAGTCAATTATCTCAGATAATGCTTTAGCCTTTGTTGGATTGAGGATAACTGACTAGGCTGTGAAGAATGGAATCTATTTGAACACTTCATCAAATTATTACCCATAGGGTAATGGTTTGGCTGAATCCACAAATAAGAATCTCATAAGGATTATCAAAAGATCAATGGAGGACAACCAGAGGACCTGACACACCAATCTGAAACCTGCTTTATGGGCAGATAGAATAAATCTCAAAAGGTCTATTGGAAACTCCCCATATATGTTAGTTTATGGGAAAGAAGCATGGTTGCATGTGTCTTTAGAGATGCTAGCACTGGATATCATGAATCAACTGGAGATGTTCGAAGAAGACCCCATGGATGTCAGATATGCTCAACTTATGGAGCTTGAAGAGATCAGATATAAAGCTATGAAAGCTATGGAGTATCATCAGATTCAGACAAAAAGAGTTTTTGATAAGAGAGCCGCTCCCAAAATTTTTAGGGAGGGTGATATGGTACTCAAATGGGATGAGTTGAAAAGTAGGCCAGGGAAGCACTCTAAGTTTGACAGCATGTGGAGTGGCCCATTTATCATTACTGAATGCAAGGAGCACAATGCATTTCAGTTATCAAACATGGATGGAGAAAATTTGTGTATCCCAGTTAATGGGATACACCTGAAGAGGTGTTTTTGAGGTATGAGTTGCCTTGTAAAGCAGTAGATTAGGTTTTTTGCTTTCAATAAGTGTTGCTGCACAATAGTTTAGATCCCTTTTTGTTTTCCCTAAGTGCTGTCTAGCACAGTTAGGTGAGTTACTTTTAGCATTTTGTTTTGGTTTTGGTCTTCCAAGTGTTCTTCATTGCTGATATGTTGAGCTACTAAGGTCAAGATTGTTTGTCAAAAATTTTTTTTAAGTCTCTGTGTGACTCCATACCCAATGGTTGTTAAAGGCCACTGATCTGATTGTTTAGCAGGCAAACATCCCTTAGAAATCACCAAATTGTTGACCTATTTTCCTCTGTCCGGAGCTAAATAGTTCACCTTGTATATTCCTTGAAAATCCTTTAGAAAATGACCCTATAAAGCTTAAATCTTTCAATTACCCATGCTCTACCTTGCCAAAATCCCAAAAATCTCATCTTGAGAATCCTTGTAGAAAAACCCAGAAATCTTTTGTCTCCAATTGTTTTCTATCACAGAGATTCTCAGTTTTATACTTAGCCATTTTCATATGATGATGACATCATCCTTATTTTGGGGCTTTCTATCATTTGGTTGATTTGCATCTCAGATACATTTTTTCCTTGTATCTTGGTCATGTACAATGTTACTGTACATCAGGTCCTTTGTATGTATTTTTTGTATGTATTTTGTATATACAAAAGCCATATACAAAGGTGATTATACATATGAAATATACAAGGCAGACATACAAAGTATTTTTGGCGTGACATGCTTATCGGCGGCTCAACTCATAGTCTCTCCGATGGCCGATGAAGCATACAAGGCAGACATACAAAGGCATATGAAATGCAAAGATACAATCATCTTTGGTGAGACTTTGCATATCGGTGACTCAGCTAAAGGTCTCCCCGACAGCCGATGCATGTGCACATACAAAGGGAGAGATACAAAAGGTGGGGTCCACTTTTTGCATGTCTACGTGATTGTATCTTTGCACATACAATCACATATACAAGGGCATATACATTCCTGATATACAAGTCCCAGACCTGAAAAGAATATGCATTCTGGTTGATCAAGGCACAACCAGTTTGTATGCAGTTTTTGTTTGTATATTTTGCATTGTATATGCGATATAGAAAGGTTAGATACAATGGTGATATACAAGGCGGACCCGACCGAGAAATCAAATTTGGCAAATTTAGTGTTGAGTTTCGTAGTTTGTATGTTGAAGTGCTTGTATGTGTTGATATGCAAAGAAGAAAAGATACAAAGGCTGGACCTGTTCTAAAGTTCCAATATAGTTGATAATCTCCTGAGTTCTGCATTGCATGTATTTGCATATACAAAGGTCATATACAAGGGATTTTCAGCAAGACCTTTGTATATTGGTAGCTCATTTTAAGATCCTTCTGATGGTCGATAAAGCATGCGAATGTTCAAGCGATGGGTCTCAGGACATCTTGGTGGCCAATCAGATAGTGCCACGTGTCAAAGCCGATCCAAAGGCTGATTCAAAAGTAGGTGTAAAGGGAGATACAAAAGTAGGGGCTTGCTTTTGTATGTAGCCATTGTATTGCATATACAAATGAATATACAAAGGTGATTTCAAAGGCCTTTTAAAATGCCGAAAAGCAAAAGCACATACAATGAACATTTCGGCAAGACTTTGTATATCAGTATGTCTCAGTGGAGGTCGCCCCGACAACCCGATATGTACAAAATAGTTTGCATATGCAAAAGGCAGATTCAAAGGGTCATTCAGATGGCAATTCAAGTCGCATATGCAAAGCAATATAAAAATGCAGTTTGACGGTAACTTTGACCATCCATATCTCCCTCATTTTGACAAATTTCAGCATGCTTCAAAAGGCAAAAATGCTTGTTTTTGCCTCCTCTTTCATCTGGCGGGCTTTTGAAGGGATTTTTCTCACTTTCAAAATATGATTTGAATTTGAATACTTGATCAACTGGACATTTTAGCGACCAATTTGACATATACAGATGCAGATATTTGTTGCATTTATGGGTGCAGGTCGATGATTCAATAGCTCACATTGAAGATTTAAAAATATCTTCTATCTGCCCCAGCCCCAGATATTTTTATGCCATGAATTTTTGCAGGTGGACGTCCCTTCTGGTGCAGATATTTTCTAATGGGCCTATGCAACATCAATTTTTCTAGAATTCATTGTAATTGACTTAGGTTAAAATGAAAATGCTATATATGCATATGAATAAGATGTAAAAAGGGTTGGGAATTTTGAGTATTCGGTCTTTCTGTTTCCAAACAGAGCTTTCTTCTACTATAACTATGCCTTCTTATTGAATATATGAAAGTTATCTTACCTCTTTTACTAATTTTTTAGTTTAGTGTGAATCTGCATATGATTGTTTGTGAACGTTTTGTTCCTCTCAACCATTTTTTTTTCTCACCTCTGCTAGAATCATCTGAATCTGTGTATGTCTACTTCTTGTATCTAGTTGTGTTGTGCATCTTCTCAGTTCTATGAGGGTTATTTTATTCAACTTGGTGAATCACCTTTATTTTCAAGTTTTCTTATTTCATCTTTCATTTTAAAAGCATTCCTTCTCCCTTTTCCTTTGCAAATCTAGTAGATTTTAGGTGATAACCAGTTAAGGAAGCCAGCCTTATCTGGAGGTTTGATCTCAGTTCGCAAGGTCCCACACTTCGAGATCATTCCCATGTTTCTCCATATTGCCAAGTTTTACAACTGGGCAAGGGTGCAAATATGAGAGATAACAATAATCTTTGTGGGTTAACCCCCACCATGGTTTTCCCCTTAACTGGGTTTCCACATCAAAAATCTTGGTGTCAAATGTGTTATTTCTACTTCTGCTCATGTGTTGTTGATTCTTTCTTTTCATGATAACATTATTAATGTATTAATGAAGTACTAAAAAGGAATTAACTGCTACAAGTTTTAAAGTTTTAAGATAACTGATTCACCCCCCCTCTCAGTTGTCACCTCTAATTCCAACAGTAAAAGCCTCAAAACCATCACAAAAGTAAAAGAAGTAAATAATCCACTTAAATATAACATCTTAAAATAACAAAGGTAAAATGGTGTAATTAATCTTCTTAATTACAATATAAAAGATAAAAAGGTGTAATTAATCCGCTTAATTACAATATCACAAGTAAAAGTTAAATCTCATAAGTATGAATCAAAATGTCATTAAATCTTACAAAGTCACATGCTAAATCTAGTTGAAAGCACTATAAATAATATACAAAGTCCATTGGCATTCATGCCATAATACATCTGATTTCAAGATACAATAATCATGTACAACAAGAATAAATAAATCAACATGTTCATCAGCCACCATGAACCAAGTGGTCCTCCTATGAGATGAGAGATGGGAACATAGCCCAGGTGCTTTTCCACCCAACCATGAAGTAATTACACTTCCCTGGATCCCTTCATGAAATGAAGGAAACCCAACCATGCACAAAATGTCTAGCTACCTGGAACAATTGGCAGGTGGTAACACCCGATGCAACCCTAATGTCTTAATGTGCAATTCTAAATAATGAAAAGTAGATTGTCTCACAATAGGATGTGGTAGAGATATATATAAATAAGTTTACTAGACAAAATAATCATCTTTTTCAATGACAACTTGATTAGATCTAATCCTTTAAAATAGTAACTTGGTTCAATTCCTGAAAAGAGGAAAAGCCATCTCTGATAATCCACATTTGGCATCCTAGCCCAAAAAGTAACCCAATAACATTCCTAGATAAAAATCTACTTTTCCCTAAGAAACAAGTAAATAAATAATAAAATAAAAGAATCAAAGTTCACTAATAATTAATTTCACAATCCCTTTCCCAAAACACCAATCAAGGAAACACACTTTCCAAGCAATAATCCATCATTTGTTACATACAATTGCATCCATAAGGCTATCAAGTTGATATAATCACTAAGTCCATATGTTAATCATAGTTTCTCAATATTATAAGCAATCTAAGTTACTTAATATCCTTACTATCAAATCTACGACAGGAACTTCAGAAACAGATAAACAATATTCCTTTCGCAACTACGATAGGAACTGTAGTAGAGATAACTAAAAACAAAGAACAAAGTTTATAATCTTTTACTATCATTCAATGATAATGTTTAAAAATATGTTTTGGACAACAAGCAAAAAGGAAAGTTAAGCTACAGGAAGCCCTTATTTTCATCTAAGTTTAAGAGTTTTGTTTTCGTGCACATCAAGAGGTCAATTCCTAACAGAGAACTAATTTCTAACAACAAGAAATACCATGATAGTTATAAGATTTGTGCCCGTCAAAGAGTAATGTTTATCAGTGTTTGGGGTTGTAATAGCACAGTCCATGGTTTTAAGACAATGGCTAGTAAAATGGCTGATATTTATAGCAGGAAAAATAAGAAAACAAGAACAAGAAGAAGAAGTCAATTTACTTAGCAAAACAAGAACAAGGAACAACACGTCGTCCCACTTCTTGTTGACCACAGGGTTGAATTTAACCATGAAGCAATTGGTGACTGAGTACTTGGGCAACCATAGATATGGGTTTTTATATTCAGTGATCTAAATAATAACCATTTCATAGGCTAGGAAAAATAGCAGGTCAAGCAGAGAATTAAGAGGCCAGACATCACACAGAAGGTCAATTCTCAACAAAAGAGTAGAGGTATAAAATACAGGCCTGGGGCTGCTACTTAGTAGCCAAAAAGGAGATAGGTCAACGCTAGGAAGAGGGAGTCAATTCCCCAAACACACAGACCAGAAAATAAAAGTCTCATAGGCTGAATTAATCTATATTTAAAACAGTTTTAATCCACCATATTTCTACATTGAAAACTAGAAAAATACTTGAAATTATTTGCCTACAAATAGAGGTCGATTTGCCTTCCTGGTCACTGCCTTTCTGTCTCCTATCACCCCTAGCTAAAAGATCTTCTCTCCTATGATCAGAATCACACACAGAAAAATACTTCTACCTCTGCTGTAAAAATCATGGGTTCTTTCCTCTGCTTAAACACTCTTCCTTTATTAAAAATCTACCTTATTTTTGGCTTCCCCTAATTAGGTTAATCATCGCTTTTTTAGATAACTGAAGCTCTCCATTTGTTTGTATGGGCATTGTAAATTTAAAAAGCTTCAAATTTCTATTTAACTTAAAATAACAAATTTTTTAATTAGCTTACTGTCGCATGCATGACAGTAAGTTACTTTTTTTTTAAATTTTAGATTCTCAATATAATAATGATATTGTCTTCCCAACATCTATACTCGTATAATTATAAAATGTTTATTATTTGTTATTTATTAGATAAAATACAACCATATATATTCACTATTTTAAAATACAATTCACCATCTAAAATATAATTCGAAAAGACATTTAATTCTTATAATCAAATCATGCATTCAAAAATGATTATCATGACATTTGAAAACACAATAATTTTCTAAATATCAAACCATCAATCACAATTATTATCCACACAATGATGCATAATAAACCATTGAAAATGCAATATGAGACTATGTGCATGTGTGATTGCATCAGGGTTAACCATCCCAAATAGTTCTTGCCAAGTGGCTCGAACACCTCTACCTCAACCATGTTCTCATCTTCGACGAGTACCTACATTCATTTGCACTCAACTCAACGTCAATAGGTTAGTTCCCCAGAAACATAGCCAAAGCAAATGATTATATCACATCAATAATATTTAATATTTAAATCAATTTTCCAATTTACTCAAATATAACTTCATGATAATTACCTTCACACACGTGAAATTTACTCGAAGTAAAACAATTATGGTAAATATTCACTAATATAGAATAATAATACAGTCCACAAAAACAAGACGTGACATCCTTCCCCACTTGGAAGAGACACCGTCCCGATGTCTTATTACACATCAAAATAATAAGGTATCAATCAACCACCAATAAAGTATCAAAGTATTATAAAACAATAACAATAACTCAAAGTATCATAAAATAATAACCGAACTCAAAGTATCATAATCCATGCACGAATAAGAAATCTATGCTATATCCTCAAATGAGGAAAAGATCTATCAATCTCCTCCACATCCTCCCATGTGGCACTGTCCTCTGAATACTGGTCCCATTGGATTTTATACTGCACCATGTCTCTTCTTTGCAACTTAATACTGAGCTTCTCCAAAATTCAAGTGGGCTCCATTAGCACCACTCCTGGATCTTGAACCTGCATAGCACGCCAATCAAGAATATGTGATGCATCAGGATGATAAAGATTAAGTAAGGACACATGAAAAACATTATGGATTTTGGCAAGTGCAGGTGGTAGAGCAACTCTATATGCTACAAGGTTATCACTTCCAGAACTTCGAATGGTCCTACAAAATGAGGAGCAAGTTTGGACGCTTTTCCAAATGAAACTCAACTCTTCTAAGGTTTGACCCTCAAGAAGACTTTGTCACCAATTGAGAACTATCTAGGCATTCTATTCCTATTTGCATAACTCTTTTGAGGATTTGAAGCTTGCTTCAACTTCTTTTTGATCAACTTCATCTGATCATCCATTTCCCTTAACATATCAGGACCAATCACTATTCTATCCTCCATCTTATCCCAACTGATACGTTTTTGACACTTATGTCCATAAAAGAGCTTCGAATGGTGCCATTCCCAAAGATGCATGGTATGAATTGTTGTATGCAAACTCTACCAATGGAAGATAATCCTCCCATTTATACTGTTGATCCATACAATACATTCTGAAAAGGTTTTCTACAACCTGATTGACTCTTTCTGTCTGACCATTCATTTGAGGATGATATACCAAACTGAAATTTAAATTTGTGCCCAAAGCTACATTAAGAGTTGTCCAAAATTTGGATGTCATGCAAGTGTCTCGATCTGAAATGATCATCTTAGGCACTCCATGCAATTGAAAAATTTCCTGAACAAACTTCTTAGCTAAAACCATAGAGCCATCTGAAAGATTCCCCGGAATGAAATGCGCTACCTTAGTCAACTTTTCTACAACCACTAAGATGACATCATGCCTATTCTTAGACAAGGCTAACCCCTGAATGAAATCCATACTTATTACTTGCCACTTATGCTCAAGAACACTGTGTAGGTACAACAATCCTGCCGGATGCACATGCTCAGCTTTGATTCATTGGCATTCCAAACATTGAGCCACAAATTCCATCACATCCTTCTTAAGTCTAGGTTAAAAGTATAAAGGTCTCAAACCTTTGACCATCTTGGTCACTCTAGGGTGCCCCGAATATGGTGCATTGTGGATCTCTTCAAGCACTAACTTCCTCAACTCTCCTGAGTTGGGAATATACATTCTTCCCTGATATCTCAAAAGTCCATCTGATTCGATCACATAACCATCAAACCTGTGATCTAAGGGGTCTACTTCTAAAGCTTGCTTTACTCTCTCATAATGCTCATCCCCTTGAAGATTTTGAATTACTTTTTGCTTCAAATTAGATCTCATTGTAACCATGGCAGCCAAATGTTTTCTTCTACTAAGAGCATCTACTACCCTATTCTCCTTTCCTTTTATATAATCAATTCCAAAGTCATACTCACTAAGGAATTCTAACCACCTTATCTATCATGCATTAAGGTTAGGTTGAGTAAATATATACTTGAGCCCTAAATGATCATCCGTCTTTAATTCAAATGGCATACCTAAAAGATAATGCCTCCACATTTGAAGTGCATGAACTATGGCGGCTAACTCAAGATCATGTGGCGCATAGTTGAACTCATGTTTCTTTAACTTTCTTGACTCATATGCAACCACTTGCTCATTCCACATCAACACTTCTACTCCTCCCGAAGCATCCATTATAATTGTAAAGTGACCATTAGGATCTGGTATGGTTAGCATAGGAGCAGTTGTGAGCTTTTCCTTTAGCACTTGGAAAGCTTGCTCACACCTTTTTGTCCATTCAAACTTCTTACCCTTCTTTTGTAGCAAGGTAATCGGTGCTTCTATAGTTGAGAAACTTTCTACAAACTTTCTATAATAACCTACAAGTCCCATAAAATTCTAACTTCTATCACACTCTGCAGTGTAGTCCATTCCATTATCACTTTTATCTTCTCAGGATCAACTGCAATCCCTTATGCTGAGATCACATGACCAAGATAGTGCACTTTATCTTGAAAGAATGTACACTTAGATAATTTACCATAAATCTTTCACTCTCTTAAGCATTGCAAGACTATTCTAAAATGCCTTTCATGCTCTTCCACTGATTTAGAGTATATCAATATGTCATCAGGAAAGATCAACACATAATCATCTAAACAATTTCTAAAAATGCTATTCATCAAATTCATGAAAGCTGCTGGAGCATTAGTCAACCCAAATGGTACCACCGTGAACTCATAGTGACCATATCGAGTCCTAAAAGTTGTTTTAGAGATGTCGTCATCCTTAATCTGCAATTGGTGATAGCCGAATCTAAGGTCTATCTTCGAGAACACCATAGCTCCTTTCATCTGATCGAAGAGCTCATCTATTCTTGGGAGTGGGTAATTATTCTTTATAGTAGCTTTGTTAAGCATTGTTAGAATCTAAAAATATTATTAACCTAGAAAACTAGTGCAAAGAATAGATATCTAAACTATGAATGCAAATGATACAAAATCAAAATAGCAACACAGAGTTAGTCTCCAAGAGAGTAATGCAAATGCTAGAAGCAAAATAGCATTAAGAGGATGCAAAAGAAAGAGATGCAAAATACAAGCCAGGTAGCATGCTTATATAGACTAGGAAGAGGGAGGAGGTGGCAACATCGACCAATCAAGAGCAACCATCTATCAGGGTAAAGATAGAAAAGTATCTTCCCAAGATAGCTAATGGATGCTCACATGTAGGAAGGTGACACCTCACAACCACTCACCTAATAAGACATGCTTTATTAACCTAAGCGAGATTAATAGAAGTGTAGGAAAAACCTAGGAATATAGGGAAAAATAAATAACCCAACTAAGAAATAAAAACCTACACTAACACCTCCCATAAGCAAAGCTTAGGTGGATGTAGAAATGGGTCTCGATAAATCATGCCTGATGAGGAACCCATGTACATAAAATGACCCCCCAAAGTAGAGAAAGTCAGGACTCCGAGTGAGAGGAAGAATTCCCCCCAGAAGATGAAGCATCTCGCACCCCCAGGAAAGCTCACAAATGAAGGAACTTGCTCTCAGTGAAGGGTTTGGTGAAGATATCAGCAACCTGCTCAGAAGTCAGACAGTAGCGAAGGTCGATGACGTGGCCATGGATGAGCTCCCGGATGTAGTGCATGTGGACCTCTATGTGTTTGGTCCGCTGATGATGGACCGGATTCCATGAGATCTGAATGGCACTCTAGTTGTCACAAAATATGACTGATGGTTGTTTGATCAGGATAACAAACTCAGTGAGAAGATTATGAAGCCAAATGGCCTTAGTGGCAGCATTCACAGCACCCCAATACTTGGCCTCAGTAGAAGATAGAGCAATAGTAGACTGCTTCTTGCTCGACCAACAAACAGGACCTGAACCAAGTGAGAAGCTGTAACCTAAAGTAGACTTGTGATCCTGAGAATCACCCACCCAATCTGAATCTGTGTAGCCCACCAAGTCAAGCTCAATGCCCACTGCATAGTGAATCCCAAAATTATGAGTACCCTGAATGTAGTGAAGGATCCGCTTGGTTGATTTCCAATGCAGCTCATGAGGCTCCTACATGAATCGAGAGACCATGCCTATAGCATATGAAATGTCAGGTCTTGTATGAGTTAGATAAATGAGACTCCCAACAAGCTATTGGTACAAAGTGCCATCAACAAGTGGAGAAGAACATTGAGCCTCAAGTTTGACTCCAAAAAGAAAGGGAGTCAGAGTAGGCTTGCAGTTAGCCATATGAAACATCAAGAGCAAATCTAGAGCATACTTGGACTGTGTGATGGTGAGCCCAGAAGAAGACTGAAATATCTTAATCCCAAGAAAGTAATGCAACAAGCCCAAGTCAGTCATCAAAAACCTATCATGGAGGGCAGTTTTGACAGCCCCAATGGTGGATGAAGAACTCCCTGTGATCAATAAGTCATCAACATACAGAACCAGAAATAGGAGTGAATCATCCTGCTGCAGAATGTAGACATTGGCATTAGAATGGCACCGAGTGAACCCAACTAATAGAAGGAATGAGTCCATCTTGGCATACCATGCCTGAAGAGCCTGTTTGAGGCCATAGAGAGACTTTCGAAGATGACACACAAGTGAAGAATCCTAAATGAACCCCTGTGGCTGCTCCATGTAGATCTCCTCCTGAAGGTTACCGTGAAGAAAAGCACTCTTCACATCCATCTGGTGTACTTCCCAACGATTAGCTGCAGTAATGGCAAGAACAAGTCAGATGGAATTCATTCGGGGAACTGGCGCAAAAGTCTCAGAGTAGTCAATCCCAGGTACTTGGGAGAATCCTTTGGTGACCAAGCAAGCCTTATGCTTATCAACCGACCCATCTGTTGCAAATTTTGTCTGATAGATCCACTTACATCGAACAAGTTTTCTTCCCTTAGGAAGAGGGAGAAGATCCCAAGTGTGGTTTCTCATCAAGGAACTATACTCCTCCTGCATAGCTGTATCCCACTCAAGAATACCAGAAGCCTCATGAAAAGACTGTGGATCTGAGGTAGTAGCAATGAAGACATGTGGAGCATCCTAAAACTGTGAATGAGTCTGCAGGTGTCTGATGGATCCCCAACCCAATCACCTGCAGACTGCAAGGTCTATCTAGCCCAAAGTGGACTGGAAGATGGAGAATTTGGAGGAGAATCATCAACCTTTGAATGATGACTAGGAGAGGAAGGAGGCGAGTCCTCTGAATCACTCTCTACATCAGAACTAGAGGTAGAAGACTGCTCAGGTGAATCTGACTCATCAAAAGATCTGTAATGTATCCCAAGTGACTCCAATGTCAAGGTAGGAGTTGGAGAAGTGATAGAAAGTGAGATTGAAGAGCCCTCCTCAAATTGATCACTCCTCTCAATGAACAACTCATGTGTAGTAGGGTGGAGCAACCGATAACCCTTCAAACCATCAGGATAACCTACAAATATGCAAGGTCTACTTTGCAGATCCAAGGCCTTGCATTTCTCTGCAGGAATGTGGGCCCATGCAGGAGAACCAAAAACTTGAAAGTGCTTAACTGATGGTTTCTAACCGCTCCAAGCTTCAAAAGGAGTGACTCCCTTCAAGGCTCGGTGAGGAACACGGTTCTGGATATAACAAGCACAGTTAATGGCCTCTACCCAATACTATGGTGCAAGAGATCTGGAGTGAATCATGTAGTTCGTCATTTCCTTCAAGGACCTATTCTTCCATTCTACAACACCGTTCCGCTGAGGATTGTATGGAACTGAATGCTGCAAATCAATCCCCTCTGAAGTGCAAGACTTCTCAAACCAATGGTTGACATACTCACCACCATTGTCAGTGCGCAAAACTTTGATGGTTTTCCCAGATTGCTTCTCTACAAAAGTCTTGAAGTCCTGAAAGTGATCAAATACCTCAGACTTCTATTTGAGAAAGTACACCCAAGTATATCGAGAAAAGTCATTAATGAATGTGAGGACATATCTAGCCCTGCTAAAAGAAGGATATTGAAATGGACCAGCCAAATCACTGTGAACTAACTCCAATATCTATGAAGCTCTCCATGCCTTACCTTTGTCAAAATTTTCCTTAGGATGCTTACCAAGAATGCAACCTTGGCAAACACCACCTGAAAACTAAACTGAAGGCAACCCTGTGACCATGCTCTGCTGGTTGAGCTACTGCAATTAGCAGAAGTTAAGATGGCCAAACCACTCATGCCATAATCTACTCACATCATTAGAACGAGTGAGAAAAATAGTTGAAGGAGGATCAGGAACAAAGTGAGAAAATAGATAAAGCCATGACTGATGATCTTCTCTCCTAACTGCAACTGTAGAACCACTGTGCAACTCACGAATCTCCACTGAATCAGGAGTGAATTCAACCCGCTTGCCTAAACCTGTGTGAGTGATCTGGTATACCGATAGGAGATTAGTTGATAATGAGGGCACACAAAGAACATCATGGAATGTGCCATCCCCCACATCAACATACCCTCTCCCACACACCTCAATAGGAGTGTCATCACCCATCAAAATAGAAGGCATAGAACATGGCTCCAAAGATGCAAGTTCTACCTTAGATGAAGCCATGTGGTGCGAAGCACCCGAATTAAGAACCCAAGTGGGTGAAGAAGCAACTGCAATAAGGGCCTTGCCCTTTCCTTTCCCCTTCTTGTTTTCTTTTGCCTTATTAGACCCTTTATTAGAACTCTATTTGATAGACTCAGGAACACTGATATTATTCTTCTCAAGAATGTGTGTCAAGTGATCAATTTGTTTCTTTAGACATTTATGTTCATCATGACCGGGTCTTTTACAATAGGCACATTAGACCCTCTCTTTCTTAGGCTTGTCGCCCTTGGAAGATTGGGTCTCATTAGTTGCTTTTGAAGCAACCGATATCTCATCCTTCTTCTCCTTGTTATTCTTTTGTTTCTTATCATTACTATTGTTGCTACTACTTTGTCTTTTTTGTTCTTTTGTGTCTTGGTTGGCAGCCAAGGCATGTGACTTGGAGGACTTAAGAGTGCCCATTTGGATTAGATTGTCTTGTTCCCAAGTGAGATTGATAGCAAAATCATCTAAAGATGGCATG
Organism: Cunninghamia lanceolata; assembly: GCA_027924645.1. Classification (NCBI taxonomy): domain Eukaryota; kingdom Viridiplantae; phylum Streptophyta; class Pinopsida; order Cupressales; family Cupressaceae; genus Cunninghamia; species Cunninghamia lanceolata. The sequence continues at coordinate 5,352,978 of BSBN01000077.1, forward strand.
GTGAATTAAGTACCAAGTGCACCCTTAGTAGCATAGAAAGTACAAACAAACAGAAAATATTATGAACTTAGCTTAGAGAGAATTCTAAGAATCAGTTGTTCATCTTTCTTTTCAATTCCACATTGTTTTAACTACAACCTTAGTGATTTTAATTTAGTGAAGAAATCCTGGATTGTGTTGAAATTGCCTGGACTTAAACTAATTAGTTCATTTTCCAACATATGACCCCTCATTGTATCTTGTGTGCCAAATAGTTTTTCTAGCTTTGTCCAGATTTCATTTGGTGTATTCAAAGACTCAATGTGAAAGAGAAAATTAGGAGAAATAGACAAACACAATGTTCCATATGTCTCATCACATTTGTTAAACCACTTAGGCTTATCTTCATCTTTAGTAGGTTCAGTTTCAAGTCCCATAGTTATCCTATTTAATCCAGCTTTTCTTAAGTGAATTGTCATGTCTGATTTCCACTCAAAGTAATTGTATGGAGTTAGGATGGGCAGATTTGTTTGATCCATGATGAAGAAATGCAAAGAAGAAATGCCGAAAAGAAGAGAACCCAACTAAGACAACCGCCCCTTTTCACTCAATGAAAGAACCCCCCCAATAAAATATGATTTGGCACTTTATATTAGTGCATTTACAACTACCACTAGCAAGAAATACTAAGTGGTCTTGCTTTCAATGTATTACAAAACCCTCATGAAGAGCATATGCTGAAAATACAACTTTGGCATAATATCTAGAGAAATAAACATAACCATTGCGGTCTACTCAAAAAATCATGCACTTTCAAAAAAAGAATCGCCTCGATACGAGGTCGTATGTGAAAGTTATGATCTTCTGAAGTTCCCAAAACGAGAACTGTGAAATGTCACAACTGAGAATCTACAATTTCTAAAACATCTTGGCATCAAAATAAAAAAAAAACATCTACACTAGTGCATAGAGCATGAAAAAATAGCCGAAATAAAAAAAAATTCATGGGAAAAGGATTCCGTATGAGCAAGAATGGAGCATTTGAAAACTGCCTTCAAAACTGCAACTGCTAATGAAGAGGGGTCCTATTGTAGCTTTCTGAGTGCATTTCTTCAAAATATACAAACTATATTAAAAAATAGAAAGATACCTAGATGGTTTTTCTGTGCTGCGAACAAGACCCAGAAGGCATTTTTCTTGCTAATATACAAAAGATGTTGATCCAGTGTAAATAGAATGCCTTTAGTTACAAAAAAATGACATGCAAAGGCTGAATCAACTACCTAAGACAAGAAATGGCATGTTGGAACCTGCAATATTGATTTAAAACACCAAATATGCAAGTTGGTTGTCAGATTTGAGCTTGAAACCCTGGTTCCGTGACTGTGTATGACGATCTCTGATTTCAGTGAAACGAAAGCCAATTTTGACTTTCTCAAGCCTCATGGACGCGTTGGAACAACCGGAAATGCTGCTAGTATAACCATAAATGCTGCAATCACCCATATTTCATAAAACACATGTGTAACCCCAGAGATTACAAAAGTTTCCATCAAACTTTTATGATTCTCAAGATCATCCGAAGATGTAAGAGAAGAGCATACTGGGTTTTTTGAAAAATTGCAATAAGCTTAATTAGCCCCTGAATCTCTCAAATATGGAAACTAAAATCTACTCTTGCACATAGAATAGCCCTGATACCATGTTAGAATCTGAAAAGATTATTAACCCAGAAAACTAGTGCAAAGAATAGAGATCTAAACTATGAATGCAAATGATACAAAATCAAAATAGCAACACAAAGTTAGTCTCCAAGAGAGTAATGCAAATGCTAGAAGCAAAATAGCATTAAGAGGATGCAAAAGCAAGAGATGAAAAATACAAGCCAAGTAGCATGCTTATATAGACTAGGAAGAGGGAGGAGGTGGCAACACTAACCAATCAAGAGCAACCATCTGTCAGGCTAAAGATAGCAAAGTATCTTCCCAAGATAGCTAATGGATGCTCACATGTAGGAAGGTGACACCTCGCAACCACTCACCTAATAAGACATGCTTTATTAACCTAAGTGAGATTCATAGAAGTGTAGAAAAAATCTAGGAATATAGGAAAAAATAAATAACCCAACTAGGAAATAAAAACCTACACTAACAAGCATCTTATAATTAATGCATAACCTCAAAGTACCATCCTTCTTCTTCACAAAGATAACCGGTGCATCCCATGGTGACAAACTAGGCCTAATGAACCCTTGATTTAGTAAATCCTATAATTGTGCTTTAATCTCATACGATTTTGTAGTAGTCATCCTGTAGGGTGCTTTAGATTGAGGCTCAATCCCTGGTAGCAAATCAATTGAGAAGTCAAATTCTCTCTTTGGTGGTAACTCTATCAACTCTATAGGGAATACATCTCTGAAATTTCTAAGGATTGGGTAGTCATTAAACACTGGTTCTTCTTTGTCAAGGTCCTTTACTTGAATGACATAAATGGCACACCCTTTCCTCTTGGCCTTCTTTAAATGCATAGCCAAGATTTGCCTAAGCTCTAAACGTCTCTTAGATCCATTAATTTAACAACTTTGTCTTCATAGTTTACTAGAGACTTATGTTCAGCTAACCAGTTGATTCCCAAAATTACATCATAAGAGCCTAAAGGTGCTACATACATATTAACTTGCGTCTAAAAACTAGAAAGCTCTAACTCACTACATGCTAGACATGAGTCTACTCTCTTTTCTACTCTATTGCCATATTGTACCATCCAAGAGTTTTCCATATGCCCAGGTTTAATAGATAACTTAGATACTACTCTAGGATCTACAAAACATTATATGGCACTGTTATCAATTAAAATAGAAACAGGTAGTCCATAAAGCTTACCTTGAAACTGAATAGGTGTTGCTTGAAAATCTGCTTGCCGATTGTCCACTACAACATGAATCTAATGTTGAGGTACCCCTTGCTGATTTTTGTTTCCCCTTCTAGTTGATTTCTGTGGACATGCATTTGCATAATGCTCTCCTCCACAATTATAGCATCCACCCTTAGGTGCTCTCTGTCCTTCAGCTCTTTCTCTCTGATTGTTGTTTCTATTGTTATAGCCACCTCTTTTGTTTCCTCCATGTTGGTTTCCACCATTCCCATCCTAAGAGTTATTACCTCTATTCAAATTCTTGATCTACTTGTTATTGCCTTGATTGTTATTCTATTAATAGTTCTACTGATTATTCTGAGGTTTCTTATTGGCAAACTTCACATCTCTCTGCTTACAGTAACTGGCTGCTTGTTGCAACTTCTGCTCTTGTTTAATTGCCTTCTCAAATATTGCATCCATAGTGAGTGGATTAGGAATATCTACCTCTGCTCCAATCTGAGGTCTTAAGCCTAATATAAACTTCCTGATCCAAAATCTCTCATCTGTCTGGTACTATGGAACATACTTAAGTAGATGTGAGAACCTCTCCCAATAACTGGTTACGGACATACCTCCTTGAACCAAATTCTGAAATTCTGTCATCTTCTTGTCGAAGAATAGCTGTGGTAACCATCTCTTCCTAAAAAGCTATAGAAAAATTTCCCAAATTATTTCACTAGGTAACATCTTATCTGCCTTCTCATTGTCCCACCATGTTGTTGCTTCACTAGTCAACTGATATGATCCCCACATTGCCTTCGTGTGATCTAAAAGGTTTCAGAGCCCAAAGTATTTCTCCATTTCTATTATCCACGCTTCAGCTCCATCTCCAATTGTCTTTCCATCAAATTTTGGTGGTAAGACCTTCTTGAGGTTTTTCCCCAACTCTTCTGTAATCCTTGCTTGATTATTAGCATTAACTCCAACCTCAGGAACGTGGACTTCTATCCTCAGATTCTCATTTGCATTGGTACTTCCTAGGTTTTATTAGCGTTCTGCTCTCTATGATTCCCTCTAATCTCCTACTCAAGAGCATTCATCCTTGTATCCTGTTGGGTCAAGAGAGCAAGAATACGGTCTAATATTCCATCTTGATCATTACTAGCATCTCCACAATCCCCTGCATTTCGACCACCACGAGCACCTCCACGTGTACCTCCATGGTTTCTTCTATTTTGACCACTTCCTGATCCTTCACTTTGATCATTATTTCTGGTATTCATGATGAATAATTTGTATCAAGTTTGCAACTTAGCACAATAGTCCCAAAAAGCAAATAGAGTCCCTAGTGTTAAACTTAGAGCTCTGATATCAAATGTAAAAGCCTCAAAACCATCACAAAATTAAAAGAAATAAATAATCCACTTAAATACATCTTAAAATAACAAAGGTAAAATGGTGTAATTAATCTGCTTAATTACAATATAAAAGATTATAAAAAGGTGTAATTAATCTGCTTAATTACAATATCACAAGTAAAAGTTAAATCTCATAAGTATGAATCAAAATGTCATTAACTCTTACAAAGTCATGTGCTCAATCTAGGTGAAAGCACTATAAATAATATACAAAGTCCATTGGCATTCATGCCATAATACATCCAATTTCAAGATACAATAATCATGTACAACAAGAATAAATAAATCAACACGCTCATCAGTTGCCACAAACCAAGTGGTCCTTCTATGAGCTGAGAGATGAGAACATGGCCCAGGTGGTTTTCCACCCAACCATGAAGTAATTACACTTCCCTGGATCCCTTCATGAAATGAAGGAAACCTAACCCTGCATTAAATGTCTAGCTACCTGGAACAACTGGCAGGTGGGAACACCTGATGCAACCCTAATGTCTTAATGTGCAATTCTAAATAATGAAAAGCAGATTGTCTCACAACAAGATGTGGCAGAGTTATATATAAATAAGTTTTCTAGACAAAATAATTATCTTTTTCAATGATAGCTCGATTAGACCTAATTCTTTATAATAGTAACCTGGTTCAATTCCTGAAAAGAGGAAAAGCCATCTATGATAATCCACATTTGGCATCCTAGCCCAGAAAGTAATGCAATAACATTCCTAGATAAAAATCTACTTTTCCCCTAGAAACAAGTAAATAAATAATAAAATAAAAGAATCAAAGTTTACCAATAATTCATTTCAAAATCCCTTTCCCAAAACACTAATCAAGAAAATACACTTTCCAAGCAATAATCCATCATTTGTTACATACAATTGCACCCATAAGGCTATCAAGTTGATATAATCACCAAGTCCATATTTTAATCATAGTTTCTCAATATTATAAGCAATCTAAGTTACTTAATATCCTTGCTATCAAATCTGTGACATGGACTTCATAAATAGATAAACAATCTTCATGTCACAACTACGACAGGAACTGTAGCAGAGAACTAAAAACAAAGAACAAAGTTTATAATCTTTTACTATCATTCAATGATAATGTTTAAAAACACATTTTGGATAGCAAACAAAAAGGAAAGTTAAGCTACAAGAAGCCCTTATTTTCATCTAAGTTTAAGAGTTTTATTTTCACACATCAAAAGGTCAATTCCTAACAGAGAACTAATTTCTAACAACAAGCAATACCACAATAGTTATAGGATTTGTGTCTGTCAGAGATTAATGTTTATCAGCATCTAGGGTTGTAATAGCTCAGTCCACAGTTTTAAGACAATGGCTAGTAAAATGGCTGATATTTATAGCAGGAAAAACAAGAAAACAAGAACAAGAAGAGGAAGTCAATTTACTTAGCAAAACAAGAACAAGGAACAATAGGTCGCCCCACTTCTTGTTGATGATAGGGTTGAATTTAACCATGAAGAAATTGGCGACTGAGTACTTGGGTAAGTGTAGATATGGGTTTTTATATTCAGCGATCTAAATAATAACCGTTTCATAGGCTAGGAAAAATAGCAGGTTAAGCAAAGAATTAAGAGGCCAGACATTGCACAGAAGGTCGATTCTCAACAAAAGAATAGAGGGATAAAACATAGGCCTAGGGCTGCTACTTAGCGGCCAAAAAGGAGATAGGTCGACGCCAGGAAGAGGGAGTTGATTCCCCAAACACAGACCAGAAAATAAAAGTCTCATAGGCTAAATTAATCTATATTTAAAACAGTTTTAATCCACCATATTTCTACATTGAAAACTAGAAAAATACTTAAAATTATTTGCCTACAAACAGAGGTCGATTTGCCTTCCTAGTCATTGCCTTTCTGTCTCCTATCACCCCCAGCTAAAAGATCTTCTCTCCTTCTATGATTAGAATCACACACAGAAAAATACTTTTGCTTCTGCTGCAAAAATCATGGGTTCTTTCCTATGCTTGAACGCTCTTCCTTTATTAGAAATCTGCCTTATTTTTGGCATCCCCTAATTAGGTTAATCACCACTTTTTTAGATAACTGAAGCTCTCCATTCGTTTGCATGGGAATTGAAAATTTAAAAAGCTTCAAATTTCTATTTAACTTAAAATAACAACTTTTTAATTAGCTTATTGTCGCATGCATGATAGTAAGTTACTTTTACTTTTATTTTATTTTAGATTCTCAATATAATAATTATATTGTCTTCCAAACATCAATACTTGAATATAATTAGAAAATGTTTATTATTTGTTATTTATTAGATAAATTACAACCATATATATTCACTATTTTAAAATACAATTCACCATCTAAAATATAATTCGAAAAGACATTTAATTCTTATAATCAAATCATGCATTCAAAAAGGATTATCATGACATTTGAAAACACAATAGTTTTCTAAATATCAAACCATCAATTGAACAATTATTATCCACACAGTGATGCATAATAAACCATTGAAAATGCAATATGAGATTATGTGCGTGTGTGATTGCATCAGGGTTAACCATCCCAAACAGTTCTTGCCAAGTGGCTAGACAACCTCTACCTCAACCATGTTCTCATCTTTGATGAGTACCTACATTCATTTGCACTCAACTCGACGTCAATAGGTTAGTTCCCAAAAATATAGCCGGAGCAAATCATTATAATCACATCGATAATATTTAATATTTAAATCAATTTTCCAATTTACTCAAATATAACTTCACGATAATTACCTTCACACATGTGGAACTTACTCAAAGTAAAACAATCATGGTAAATGTTCACTAATCTAGAATAATAATATAGTCCACAAAAATGAGACGTGACAATTAGTAACAAACTTTCTTTTAAATTCACTTCCTAGCATCTTTATTTATTTATTAAGACTTAGTCTTAACCCTATTTCAATCCTAAATAAGGAAATTCTATTTGTTAAACTTATCATTTACAATAACCCAGCTAAGATATTCTCTATTCCATTACATTTTAACAACCATAAAACATATACTTGATTTCAATATCTACCAGTAAACAAATACTTGATTTCAATACTAGAGTATTATCAAGCTAAATATACAAGGATATTCTATCCCTAATTTTTTTTAATATTAATCTAATTTCATATGAGCATACTTTTGAAAGTAAAAATTCAAGGAAATAATGGAATATATTTTATGATTATAACATTTCATTTCTCAGATATGATAAGCAATTTCTAAACGTAATCGGCCTGTTTTGAGTACTTTTTCTCCGGTCATAAACCAACTTAGCACCTAAGAATGGAACAAAGGTAGTGTTTTTAGAAACTTAAAAAAATAAGATAGCATTTGAAATAAAGGCACTCACACCCAAGTAGAGGTTTATCCATGGTTTGCAAGATTTGCATGAGGATTTAGACTCAGGAAAATAGATATGCTGGCAAAAGAATAGATACAGGAGCAAGAGAATCTAGTTTTTTACATCTTGGCACATATTTAACTATCACATTTGAGGGTCAATAAAAACCTAAGGCGTAAGAAATAAAGATCAAGACATGTCTATTGCACCGATATTATCATAGGAAGACAAATTATTTCATGTCTAGTTTTTAGGATATCAAGATCCAAGAACCTGAGGCATATATCATGCTTAGGAGACTAAAACATATATTATAGGTAAGAATTTTTGTGTAAAGGCAGTTTGAATAGCCTGTGAGAGGCGTGGTGGCCTTCATAGGCCATGGCCCCTTGAGGGATCTCCCTCGCTAGTTTTATTTCTAAAAATAAAACTAAACTCAAAAAGAAATACCAGGAATGAAGGAGGGTTACAATTTCAATGAACATAGTCAACCATTCACCTAGTATGGCACAGAAGGTTTCCTTCAAGAAGATTCTCTAGGAAAAATGAGTGAAGGTAGTTTTATATTTCTAGAATAAACTCAAGCTTTCCAAGTTGAGAGTGAATGCAAGATCATTAAACATTTAATTCCATGGTGCATCTGTATACACTAAAGATGGATAGCAAGTAAACAAAATAAAAGGTTCACTAAAAGAAGATGAGGACAAGATCCCAGTTCAACATAAGAGATGGTTTAATCATATAAATTCTCAGTCAAGGAAGGTGCTATGAATGGACTAAAGTAAACACAAAAAATTTAAGCAATCAAATACAAATAAACTGCTCAAATTCATTTCTTAGAAGATCATTATTTTTCTTTTATATATTACACATGCAAAACTGATTTCAAACAAAACTAATCTTGTTTAGGTAACGTAATTAAAATCCAAAGTAGAGATCCAAAGAACCTATTTGTTCAGAAGACCACATCTAATGAAATGCACAAACAATATCAAAACCAAAGCAAAAGCCATACAACCACATTTAAGATATAAGGCATACCCAGATTCAAGGCTTAACTACTTTTTCCTTCTTTTTCTCTCACCTTCCTTCATTTTTTTCCTCCTTCATTTTCTCTCTTTCTATCCCTAAATATACTCATATTTTCTCTTTTCTCAACTTAGCAAATAATAATAAAATACATTATTTTGTCTTTTAATGTATCTTCCATTTTCTAAGTTTAACCCCCTCCACTAAGTTGAAATTGTAAAATAATTTAATGTTTAGATTCTCCTCTATCTTTTTAAAATTTCCATACAAGAAAATATTATTTTATCTTTCTACCTTTTAAAAGATACAAGCTTAAATTATCCATTTCTAAATCAAAATGAAACTATACTTTAATTTGATTTTTGCCACTTAGGAAAACAACATACATACAAATAAACAAATATTTATAAGATATTTAACATTTCTAAGTGATTGTCTGTGCGTTCCATCACAACCATTTTCTTTCAAAATGCTAGGCTCCCTCTCTTTGATGATGCTCTTCTTCTTATGGTTGTGTCGACTTGTCTGTCGCACTCATGAAAACAATACTAAAACATTAGTCCATGTTAGTACCCATAAAATGAAATCAATAATATACACATCAAAATATATTTCATTGTCCATAATAATGTTCTACTTAATAGTTTTTAAACCATAACATCCAAAAATTTAAGTTTTTAAAGTAAGTTATTGAGTTTAAATAAAAGGGGATGTGACACTCTTAGTATAGGCCCACACTCAATACCTTGTCAATATTCCTACCTAACTAGCTATATATTTCAAGAGAGAATAGGTAGGAGGGATTAAGTGGCACAAAGGCTCACCCTTTCCCTCTCCTTGAGGCTTTTTTGCCTTGCCCAAAAGATGTCTATTTCTACTCAAGGAGGCACATGGTGAGTATCTTCAAGCTTGGTACTAAACTTTGCACTACACTAAGAGATCAACCAATGGTCTTAAGCTAGGATGTACAAGTTTCTAGGGAGTCCTTGATATACACAAGGTACTTTGAGGCACAAGACCATGAACAAAGGGCTCATCTACATGCGTGAGACTAGGAGGGGCTCTCCTATTCTCATCACCTCACAAGTCTTGGCGGACCAAGGATCTTAGGGCTATACTTAGACACGATGAAGGCTCCTCTTTGAGGTAAAACTTTCACTCTCCCCCTTTTTATACCCCTCTTGTACACACATGGTTGAGGTCATCCCTTGGTGTGATGAAATCCCCAAGCAGGCATCCTAAAGGGAAGAAATGCTATTCAATTTTGATTTGCAAGATCACAAGGAGCACGAGGAGAGAGCATATGTGAAATAGCACCCTAGGTTTGAATGTAAATGAAAGAGGATGATGGATGACTTTTAATCTCCAAGATCACTTCAAGAACTTGTGAGGGGATAACATACGTCTTCCAAAATCCTAAGACAAAGCATACATGTTCATTCCCCCTACTTTAATTTAATGTTCATAAGGCTAGTAGGAAAATCAAATTTCTTTGACAGAGGGGCTACAAGAAAATAGTTAGCAGTTTCTTAAGATAAGTCTTGGACTATCGTGAAAAGATACAAAACCCTTGTTATATTGATTACAAATTCACACAAGTTAGAGGATTAATCCAAGATAAAATCAATAAAAGATGAATTACAAGTACTAATGAAATCAAAATGTGATATAAGTCCTAGATTTAATGTGCAAAGATGGATAAAAACTTCAAGAAACCTATACTAGACGCATTCACCAAAAATAAGAGCACATCCACTAAACTAAAATAGATACATCAATTTTACAAACTCTACAGAGAAAATAACCTTTGATCAGTAAATCAAGGGATTAGTCTATTGAAATGAGTATCAATGAGAACCTAGATAACATAACCCCTTGTAAAAACATATTTTGATAGAAAACATAGAGCAAATATTTCACAAAAGTGATAAAAAATACTTTTCTAAAACATATATGTTAGATTGTTGACTTCAGGTGGAACTGCCAAAAATAGAATGGATCCGTCATTCTGGAACAGATCCACCGAACTAGAATGAGGTGCTAAAAACTACAGAGAAGTAATGTTAGATATAAAAATATGGAAGGTTAGATCAACTCAAGAACATAAAACCCTATATGTTCAACACCCTATCAAAAAACTGAAAACAAAAACCAACCAAATTAGAAATGCATTTTAGGGTCATTTTATGAATTCAAGCGCATCTGCCAAAAATCAGAACACATTCGCCAATCTGGGATGTATACACCGAACTAGAACCTGTAACTGCAAAACACACTTAAAAAATCAAATTTAAGTCAAAGATTAGGGATGTGGGTCCCACCAGGGGTGCCAAAATGTATGCAAATAAAATTGAATCATAAAGAACTAGCTAAAACATGATTAACCTATTCAATTCAATCATAATTACAACCTCAAGATAAGATGAGGAGGAATTCAAACCAAACTAATTGCACCCATAAAACCTTGAATTCTCCTTGATATATCCTAGATTATGATGAAAATAACTTATATGTTAAGTGCTTACATTAACAACATATACTTGCATTCAAAGACTTGATAAAAATGACATGGGAGTGCATCTATTTATAGATTTTTGAGAGCATGGATGGAGGGCTAGTATTGAAAATTAAGATTAATGGATTTCATTTCTTGAGGCATAGCAAGCAAGGATAAGATGACACGTATCAAATGAAGATTTGATGAGAGGGGAGACTCCATGATTCAAGGAGGATCTAAGGGTGGAGACTTAGTCTTGGGATTAATGGATGGATGAGATTGAGTGGGTAGATGGGAGGTATGGGATATTAAATGGAAAGGTAAGGTTTGGATTTTTTCAAGATTTAAATTGCATGGGAGAGGACAAGTGGAGAACTTTAAATTGGAGGAAAAGTGCATGGAAGATTTGTCCATGCTTCCAAGTACCATTTGTCATGTACATGCATGCACTTTGTATGTACAATTTATGACAAGTGTATCCTCTAGAAACATGGGGGGAATGTAATCCTAGGTTAGATTAAATTAATCCATGTGAAACTTTTAGGATGATTTAATGATGGTTACAAAAAGTAATACAAAATGGACTAAAGGAGGAAATAAATAAATAGTTATATTTATTTAATTTTTGGAGGAAAGGGAACTATAGTCTTAGGTAAATAAATATTTATCTAAGGCTATATTGGAAGAATTATGGAATAAGACGATTTTAGGTGATGGAAAGGTATGGGAAAATATTAATTAAATAATGAAATATTATTTAATTAATATATATGTCGATTAATAGGATAATTGCTCAAATTATGTTGATCAATTATAACGGAAGTGAATAAGAAATGACGTAACAACTTTTAGGTGTCTACATAATTGATGTACATGACTTTGATGGATAGGGCTAGAAATGCTAAGATGCTAAAATTGAGTAGCATGTTTGGATTGAAGTTATAGTACATAGTGCTTGTTACCTAGTTAATAGGTCTCCAACTTTTGCTCTAATTGAAAAAAAAACCTATGTGGTATGGACAAGTAAAAGACCATCAATTTCTCATTTCAAAGTTTTTGGTAGTGATGCATATGTTCATGTTCCGAAAGAGAATTGTTCTAAGCTTCAATTTTGGGGCTAACAAGTGTGTTTTCATGGGTTATGGTGAGAAGATTAAGGGTTATAAGACTTGGGATCTTGTAGCATTAAAAATATTATATTCTAAGGATGCTATTTTTATAGAGCTTAGGGATTTTACTAAAGATAAACAACCTCTTGTGAAGCCTAACAAAATAGTGTAGTTTGATATTAAGAATGATTCATAGGAAGGTGTACATATAGAATAACAACAATATGGATAGATTGGGGAAGGATAATGTTCAGATTTGAGGTTTGTTGAGAAAAAATAGGACCCTCATGTTACACCTCTCAGAAGGTCCACTCAAAAAAGTAATCTAGTTGAAAGGTATAGTTCTTTTGATTATAGTTGTGTATTTGCTTTATCATATACTAGAAACTAACCTAGATTCGTGAAGGAATCTTTATGTTTAGATGAGTACAAGTCTTAGTTAGAGGCCATGAAAGATGAAATAAAGGATTTGGAAAAATGTGACACATGGGATCTAGTTGAGATACCTGAGGGGATGGAATCCATTAGTTATAAATGGGTATTCAAAAATAAATTTAGAGAATATGGTAAGTTGGAGCAGTACAAGGCCCATTTAGTAGCAACATGTTACTCCCAAGCTGAGGGATTAGATTTTGGTGAGATATTTCTCATGTGGCTAAATTAAACTCTATTAGATTCCTTTTATCTATTGTTGTTGCTTATGATTTAGAGATATGCAAATGGATGTAAAAAAACTTTTCTACATTTGGTATCACAACCTTACATTTTCTATATGGGGATCTTGATGAGGACATATTTATGAAACAACTTGATAATTTTGTGGTGAAGAGACATGAGCACTTGGTTTGCATGTTGAAGTGATCTTTGTATGGTTTGAAGTAGTCAATGAGAATGTGGTATAAAAATTAAGTGATTTCACATTAGATCATGACTTTATTAGAACTGAGGTAGTTTATAATGCTTATTTTAAATTAACTGATGGTCAACTACAAATCATTGTCCTATATGTTGATGATATATTATTTAGTGGGAATGATTAGAGAACTTAAGGGTTAGTTATTTTGTACTTTTGATATGAAATGTTTATAGGCTAGAAAATATATCTTGATTATGGAAATTTGTAGGGATTGGGTTAATAGGAAACTTTGGTTAAGTTACAAGTACATGGACACTATTTTGTATCATTTTCCCATGCAAGATTGCAAACTAATTAACATTCCTTTACCATTTGGCATTAGGCTCTTTGGAATAGTGTCATAAAATATATGATGAATTTGAAGAGATGTAGAAGGTTTTGTTTGCCAATGCTATAAGAAGACTCATGTATGCCATCATCTGTACAAGACTTGAAATTGCCCAAGCGGTGGGATTTTTGAGTAGGCTTATGTCTAACCTTGGTAAATAATACTTGACTTATGCTAACATGGTTTTTAGATATTTAGTGGAACATATAACCATTGCATTTGTTATTATGGAACAAATGATGTGGGCATGATGGTTGATTTATAGTGCTTTGTTGATTCTGATTGGGTTGGTGATCTAGATTGTAGGAGGTCTACAAGTGGTTGTCTTTACTTTGTTTGTAGGTGTAGTTAGTTAGATGAGAAAATGATAGCCTATAGTTGCATTGTCCACTATATAAGAAAAGTACATGGCTACAACATATGAATATAAGGAGGTAGTGTGGTTATAGAGATTGTGTTCACGAATTGACTTTTAGTGTAGATAGGTTAGAATTGGATGTGATAGTTAGAGTATCATCTAATTAGATAAAAACCTAATGTATCATTCTTGCACAAAGTACATTGATGTTCAATATCACTTTGTTCAGGAAATGGTTGAGGATGATAGAGTCATGTTACATAAAGTGGACATCTCAAAGAATGTTGCAAATTCTCTCACTAAGCTAGTGAATAGAGATAAGTTTAGATGGTGTAGAGAGTCCATGGTTCTCTCCTCTTTGAGGGATTGATTGTTTATTTTTCCTAGCTATGTCATTGCAATGTAAATGTTAAGTGAAATTTTTTTGGGATTAGGTTCCATTCACCTTACAAATCCCTAGATGTGATTTAATTATTTTAATTAATGTTGTCAATAAATAATTTTTATTTCTCCAAAGAACATGGAGATGGTAGACCTGGACACCTCTCTATGTGGTAGGAAAATTATTTATTATTATTTGTTCTCACATATAATTGTAGTAGCATTTAAGTTGGGAGTTACTTTTGGGAAGATATTAGAAATTGGGTAAAGATCAAGATGTATAAGAGGATGTAAGAGGATATTGTAGAAATGGAACTAATGAAAAATTTGGCCAATCTTCCCATGGATCACCTAGGATTGGGATCTTGGTCAATTTGACTGTTATGATAGAATCTATGATGCTTATGATGGTGTAAGGTGTCTAAGAGGAGTGACTTACGCTTCAAGGTATGTTTACTAATTTTGGTGAGGTGTGAGATTTCACATGAGGATTTGAACACATAAATTTGGTTGAGTGGTATTAAAGAAACTTGTTTTGGAATACCATTCATGGTATCTTGCATTCATCGAGCTCCTATATATTGGTGCCTTGAGATGGTAGTATTATGAGATGGTTTTGTAGGTCATTCAAGAACCATTATGATACCATAATAGAGGTTTGGATACATGTCACCCTAGAGTTGAAACAACATTATTAAATAGTGCTATTTGACTCAAGTATTAAACCATGACCTTGAATCTCCTTTAAGTTTTTCCTAGCCATTCGATTTAAGTTTTTCCTAGCCATTCGATTTATAAGAAATTTAACCAATCCAAAAATTTTTAAAAAAATATTTAAATTTATATTAATTTAGGTTTTAATTTTGAACCTCAATTACAAATTTAAGAAAATTTTAAGCTTTAAATTTCCACCTCAATTAAAAATTTATGAGAAATTTAGGTTTTAATTTGCCACCTCCATTACATTTTTATGAGAATTTAGGTTCTAATTTTTCATGTTGATTAAACACTAACATGAATTTTTGTTTCAAAATCACCCAAATTTTATTTTTAAAATAGTATTTGAATATAAAGTAGCCACCCAATCTATCACTTTAGGTCAATTTAAAAAAAAATGCCAACATGATAATGTCTTTACATAGGGGATTCACTATGATTTCTATAGAAATTTTTAAGGGCCCATTCTTAAAGTATACCCTAAATACTTCCCTACCCTCATCATTTGCTTTGTTTAACAAACATGTCCTTAAAATAGGAATGTTTCCACTCCTTCCTTAGGTGAACCTTAGTGCCTTTAACCAACACTTCCACCAAATTCTCCATTGTTGACTACTAGATCCATCCTACAACAATCTTCCTTTGGTGCCACAACATCCTCCAACTCTAACTTGACTTCTTTATACAATGATTCAAGCATCCTTCTTTCCACCCTTAATTTCACTCTAAGAAAATTGGACAATGCCTCTCCATTGCATTATTATGTGCCAATCCCACTCTTGGTGCATTCTCTATTGGGCTCATAACATTTTCATTGATTAGCTTTGGGTTTTCTTAAAATTATTTTGTCCTCCAAGTTTTTTTTCAATCTCATTTGCAGTGCTCCTTGAGGAATCACCCTTGCTTCTAAGTCCTCATTTTACCTTAGTTTCCAACTGACCATTGTGAGCATCCTTTCTAGCCCACAACTATTCCCAATAGTCCTAGACTACTTTTATAACCAACCATCCTTCTAAATCAACTAGATCCTATTTTGAGTAACACCTAATAATATTTCCTATTACATAGTCATTTCCTCCCTTTTGTCTAATGCATAAAGCATTTCTTTCCTTTCCTTTTCCAAATTGTTCTTTAGAAAAATTTTTGATGCCCCTTTTTTGACACCTCTATTCTTCTCAAAGAATTAGGTTTTCTTGACCTACACTTACACTTGTTATACTAGCTTACCTCAAACATTACTCAATTATTCTAATCATAATTCCCTAACTTTGATGGAAGTTTCACTAGCATAGACTTTTCTAGTTTGACTATAATTACTTATTGTGGATTCTCTTGTGGTACCACATCCTCCTTCACAACACATTAAAAAAATTTAGCCTCCACCTCTCTTCTTTCCTTCTTATTAAATACCTCCTTTGAGATCATCATCACGTGCTAATGGTATCAAACTCTTCCTTAGTATTCTTCTAAGAATTCAAAATATCACACCATCCTTGACAATACTATAGGAGTTTTCCTAACTATCATGCACCACCTCCCTATCAAATTTCTATGGCCTCCATAAGAGTACATTATAGACATCCATGGGAATGATCTATCACATATCACTTCATCCTTGTATACATTGATGTTAAACCTCATTAGGCTCTACTCCTTCACTAAGATGTGATGCCCCTTTTCTAACCAGATTTCCTTATACAGGTTTAAGTGAGATATCCTTTTGATCCTTAATTTCTCCACCATCTCCTTTGACACTTTATTATTAAGTGTTTCCACTCTCAAATATTAAACTACAAAACTTTCTTCTTGACTTGCAAATCATGTAGAATAAACTCCTATTTGTAGGCTCCCAATCCTCCTTGGGTGGCTTTAATAACACCTACCTTATAATGAGTGTCTCACCTTGCTTAGGTTAATTTTCTCCTCTAGCCAATCATACTAACTCCTCACTAGTTATAGTAATGCGTGTTCTAGTCTTCTTCATCCTATTTCTAACATACATCATTTGATGACACTCAATAGCTCATTGAACTTTCTCCCCACATTGAAAAAGGTGTCATGTAACCCCTTTTCCTTGAAATTTAGTTGCACCTTGACTCTTGCCTAGGATTATGCTATTATGCCTACTAATGGTTGACTTGGGAAGGCTTCCTCCCATCTTCAACCTTTTTGAGGCTTCTCAACACTTGATCGAACTCTTCCTCCATATGTTTTGCCTTTCCCTTTGGCTTTTTTTGTTACCTTCTATTCAACTTCTCCTCATCCTTTAGTGCATATTGATATGCCTCCTTGCTAGTGTAAATTATTAACATGCTTAAATCTCCTTGTGTATACCAAGTTGCAAGCTATTGATACACCACATTGCATTTTCCTAGTCTAGATCATGATTTCCAAATATAATTATCAACTTGTGGAACTCCTCACTAAACTCCATCAGACTAATTTCACATTGTCAAATATTCTAAAAATTATTTAGTAGATCCAACTAAGAGTCCCTATACAAGAACTTGCCATTAAAGTTTATGGAAATTTGATATTAACAAGTGGTTATGTCTTCTTCCACCATAAATTGAAATGCCCCTTTAATAACTAATGTTGTATTAAACCATGACCTTGAATCTCCTTTAATTTTTTGTAGTAACCATGAAGTTGGTTGTGGTGGAACTGTCACCTTTTTGTTTCCCACATGGTGTCAGCTACTGGTTGATCATGAATGTGACCCCACTAATTGCATTTTGTGGACTCTTTTCAATGTTGACAATCATTCCTTTGGGGTTATTAATGTTTATGCTCCCAATGGTGTAGTAGAGAGATCTTCCCTTTGGCTTTGGATTGCAAATTCAATGCCGATCGCCACTTGGGTTTTATGCAAAGACTTCAATATGATTGAAATGGCCTATGATAAATGTGGCACTTTGCCAATGCATTGGACAATTGATGAAAGGGAGGTGTGTTTCCATATGTGTAATAAATTAGGCCTTTTTGATCCCAACACAAGTCGTTGTCTTCTTAATTCACAATGGTACATGTTGTCTTATTTTTGCCCAGGTCAAAATAACCCAAAAAAATCCCTTCTTCCATAAAAAATATCTTATCTAAGAGACCTGAAATGGAAGAAGTTTCCCATAGTAAAAAACCCAAAAAAAATCCCTAGAAAATTCAAGTATTTTGCTTATCTTTTTGCCTTAGTTGGCGAAATTTTAGTTTGGTGAACCTTTGGTTCAAAATTTTGGTGGTTCACCATTTGGATGGTTTGCCGACTAAGTGAAGGAAAAGTAGCGAGCGTCTAAGGCAAAGAGGCTAAGGAAGGACAAGTTTGCCTTGTCGGCAAACTTAAGGTTTGACAAACCTTAGGTTCACCGATCGGCAAGTTTGTCGATCGGTGAATTCGCCAACAAAGGAACAAGTGGTATAGATAGAGATGGAATTTGACTAAGGCATAGAAAATGGTTAACAAGAAATTGGTGAAATGCCAAACTTCTTAAGTAGTTCAGGACTTCAAGGATTCACTGATCAGGCAATATGAGTGGCTAAAACAAAAAGAGGTGGAGGCAAGCTTGGTTGGATAAGATGGATCTTTGTCGATAAATCAAAAAATAGGACAAAATGGTGCCAAGGAACAAGGTTCAGAAAAGTTAAAGTTTGCTGATAAGGCAAAACATGAGAAAAGCCAATGGCTAGGCTTGGTACACAGAGATGGAGTTTTGCCAATAAGGCAGAATAAAAGGCCAGAATGATAAAACAAATGAAAATGGAAGATACTTTAGAATATTTAAGAAATTTAAATATTTTAAAGTGTTGTAAAAGCTTGCAGATCCCTGAAATCATGCCATTACCTAGGGAGAGGTACTTAACATTAAAAATTCGTAGACCAGGGCCAAATGAAGGTAGCTAAAATAATGGAATTCTTCAATGCACTAGTACAAAGAAGCTACAAAATGGATTTGTAGGTACCTAAGTATTTTGGGCCTTCCCTCATAAATGCACCTAGCATCCATGTGCGTAGCCAATCTCCTTTGCAATTTTGCAAAATTCATGTGCATAGCCGCTGTCCTTTATGTGTAGGGCCTTTGAGCCTAATTTTATTGTAGCATGGACATGTGCACAATTGGTTGATTAGAATTCAGTGCCTATTGCTACAGATGGACTTGAAATGCTATATATACATGAATCAAAGATGTAAATTTGTTGTTCTTCTGGCTATTATACAAGTTAGAGAGTTCCTTGCGATTAGACCTTGTAATGCAATTGCACGAACCAACTATATTTGATGCATTGCATTTAAATCTGAGCCTTTGTTGTCTCTAGTTGATTGTTCACCAATGAATGTAATTCGTTATTCTATGTCTACTTTATCTGTAATAATTCTTCCTCTTTTGTAATGGCTATTTAGCCTTCATCAATACAATCATTGATATTTACCTCTCTTATACTTCTACTCTATGTTTAATTGAATCTGTAGCTTATTCTATGGGTAAAATGACCCCTCTTGCAATTACAATTTTTTGGTTCGAGCCGCTGTTAAAAGTTGTAAGTTTGTGTGGGTTCATTTCAATATTTGAGACCATGTTTGTGTTATGTCAGTTCCAGCTAACACTATAAATTTGGTGCATCACCTCTTTTAATTCTAGTAGTTCTCCTTCCCCTTTTTCCCGCAAGTATTAGCATTAGATTTAACCGCTATTCTCTGAGCCTTAAGCTCAAAAGGAGGAACCAGCCTTCTCTAGAGGTCTAATCTCAACTGCAAGGTCCCACACCCTAAGATTAGTCCCATTGTGTCATTGGAATGCTTGAACAAGATTCAAGCAAGGTACAATTTCACGTGACAACAGTTTCTGGTAGGCTCAGTGGGACTCTCTGCTTTGACTAAGAGCTAGACTGAGAAATTTTAGTACTATTCAAGTAGTTCATTTACTATTGTGGAAGCATTCAACAAAGCAACTGGTGACTCTGCTGATCTAGTATCCATATCAACTCTACATTTAATACCTGGAGTGCAGATCCGATCTTCTTCTAGAGGTAATTCTCAATTCATTGAGCTATCATATACTGAATTAAGAAGTAGACTATCTAGGTCCCTTGTGAGGGAAAATAGGAGTGCAGTTCCATCTCCTTCAAGAGCCCAGTCTACCCCACTCCAGCTAGATTCCAAGTTAGATTTTAATATTCAAGAAGGACCTTGCGTATACCCAGAATTAACCTGAATATCCCCAACATGGCAAGGAACCTTCCTTTTGTAGGATTCAATGGGGGTAGCCCTCTGGATCTATCCTAGTATGATGACATCTCCACCTCAACCTTAAAGGCTATACCATTTTTTACTGGTGAAAATTCCCCCACCCCTGCTAAACATATCCAAGACATTGCAGTGTCTATTTTCCACAATGTCACTACTGAAAATGTGGCTATGAGACTATTGGCTTCTTCATTCAAAGGGAAAGCCCTCCAGTGGTGTTGTGCCCTACACACATGTCCCATTTTCCCAAATGGAGACCCCCTTTTTTTCTTTGGCTTGGAGTCTCAACCTTTCCTCCTTGTGATGATGAGAAAGTGAAATGGTGCTTAGAATGTAGGATTTGTTCCAAATTTGGGTATTTGGCATGTTTGAAGTTGTTTAATGCCTTTCGTGATTGATTTGGGAGAGTCTTAATTGATTTTGTGCTTAGGAAATAGACCTTTGTTGCCTTTTGCGCTAAAAGTGGGTGTCACTGGAGTTTGCGCTAATATCCTGTGTCACTGGATATCGTGCTTCAAATTGCTACTATAGGATATATCATATTGGGATTTCCATTTTCCATGCCTCAGAATTGCAAAATCATGTCAAATTCTACAACATTTTACAAAGGGGTCTTTGTGCTTTCACTCTTTAATGCATGTCCTTGAAACCCTAAATTTGGCTAAGTATGAAACCCTGAAAAATTGGTTAAGTTTGAAATCTAATAGATCCTCCAAAATATAGTATCTGCATGTTAAATCCTATGGATCCGGAACCTATCTCAAACATCTTGACAGTATATTTTTAAATATTTAAAGTATACAACTTATACGTAAATATATTTTAAAATATACTTTACTCAGGGAATTTCAAAATTTGGCGGGATTTTTGCCTCCTACTGCAGTTTGCACTAGAAACATCTCCTACTGCAATTTGTGCTAAAAATCCACCTTACTGCAGTTAGTGTTAAAAAGTCACTTCATAGGATATTGCGCTAATTCGGCCTCTTGTAGGACATATCCGGTCACCTTGAAAAGCTCCGCTAAGGCATTTTGAAGAAAAATGGGCATTTCCCACATCACGGGATGTAGCACTAAAAAGTCATTTCATGGGTTATATCCAGTAGGACCTAAATCCCCCGCCATCCAGTAACCCCGAAACTCCCCACCAGGAAGGTTTGTTCCCTTTGTTGAAGCTCGACGCTAAAAAGTATCTTCATTGCACATGTCCAGTAAAGTCGAAATACCCTGCCATCTGGTACCAACTAATTTCCTTGCTAGACTTCACATCTCTTTCATATTAGATGCTAGCGCTAAAATGATGGCCGATAGGATATATCCAGTAGGAGTGAATTTCCCCACCATCGGCAAGGGCCTAAAAGCCCGCTTATCCACCAGGCCCTAAAAACCTCACTTTTTCATGTTTTGGGCTAGAAAACTTGTTTTTAAGGCATGAAACTTTGTTTAATTGATGAATTTGATCTACATATCATTCTTTATATCCTGTTAAGCATTTTTGTCATGCTCGGTAAGAATTTTAAACATTTTTAGCATCAATTAATGCATTGCATAATGATATCTAGTGAGCCTCTTCTTGCAAAAAAAGGGTATAAAAATGTGAAATAGAAGTCTCCTACTGAATCCAAATGGGCACAAAAACATCCCAAATCACTATAAATGCAAAATGGGTAGTTAAAAATGCTGAAAAAACTAAGAAAATCATGGGAAAACACTAGATTTGTGAAGTTGGCTATGACAACAAAATTGATATTGAGTTGTCCCTAATTGATCCATGACTGCAAATGGATATATTTTGATTGAAAATGATTTGTTATGATGAAATTGAGGCTTGGCATTATGGATTGTAGATCTGAGAGGATGAAGCAACTAGATGGAGCCACCATGAAGGATGAACACCCAGAGGTACCCTGCTGACCTAGACATGAAGAATCATCATTTTATCAACTAAATTATTGTTGTACCTAAAAAAGGAAGTCAATGTGATGTCAAAGGTGATGGAAATAAGCCCCAGGAGCTAGAAGACACAGGAGATCAGGCTTACATCAGTGTTGTTCCTACATATCCTAATCAGTGTTTAGGACATGTTCGCAACTAGCCCAACCATCTAGTCATCAAATGTCAATCCAAAAAGCATCTAGTTGGACATGCTTTCATAAAAAACATGCCACATACTCTTCTTGACCAGTCAACTCATTGGAAAAGAGTTTTGTCTCATTAGACAACTCAAAAAGTGACTATTTCATCTTGTTCTCATGAGCTAAAAAGTTATAATTTTGTCTTTTTCCTACAAGACAAAAGAAAATCTAAGATTGTAACTACCCACCAACCAAAATTAAATGATGTCAAATTTGAGCCCTTGGTGTTGGTTTAATTCTCACCATCCATTGAAAAACTTGGTATGGTTGCCTCTCTATATAAAGGCAACCTCTCTCATTGTAAAAGTAAGAAAGACTGAAGAGAAAGGAATTGTTGAAACTCTACCATTTTTCTGAATCAATATAAATATAATTTCATTTGCTGCTACCCTATGAGTTTAGTTTGTTGATTGAATATGGTTCTCATGGTTCCTCTTCACGTTTCCAATTAGTCATTCAATTGCATTTGTAATTAATTATTCAGGTATTTGATGGATTTCTTGTCCATATCATTGATGGCTTGTTGATTGTATGCCATTGTGCATGGTTAGTCTGGGCATGTTTATATGAGCTAAGTTTGATTGTGTGAGTTCATTGAACTACGTCAGGAATTGGGTGTTGGATGAACCCTTCACATTTTGAAAACCCTTGTGTTTCATTAAAAGATTGCACAGTCTCTGTGGCATTGTGGGCTACCTGGTTAAGTAAAGATTTGTTTGTTGTTGGGAATCTATCTATCTGTTTGTTGATCATTCTTGTAGCTGTCTATAGGATCTCTTTATCCCTTCTCTCTCTCCCCTTTTTTCTTTTGCATTTTGTTTATTAGATCCTATTAGATTAGGTTTCATAAGCTTGCACAGTGCTATCACATAATTCACATATGGTAGATGTAAGTTAGCAGATTGCTTGTTGTAGGCTGGAATCACATATTTTATAGCAATCTAAGTATATATCAGTTCATCTATGCATTGTCAAATTAGAAAACTGATCAAGGTCATGTGTAATCAAACCCTAATACATTTAAGTTTGTCTACATTGCATGTAAGTCCCCTTGGTTGGAATAGATGAATACATATCCACCGAGTTACCCTGCAAGAGAAGACCTAGCTATATAAACCTTGGGGCAGTCTTATTCTGGGTTCACTGGGATAAGATTCATTTCAAGAGAGGTGAGGTATCATGTATCTTACCTACATTATTGTGTGCTAAAATCACCATCAACAAGTGGTATAGAGGCCTCCCAGCCAATTCTATCCATAATTGGGATGAATCAGACACTAAACTATGCAAACATTTTGAAGACAAGAGTGACAACCTGTCATTGATGGAGCAACTAGCTACAATCAAGAGAGATCCCCATGAATATATGGTGGACTTCAAATACCAATTCCAAAAGACATGGGACAAAATTCCATTGTTGGTGAAACCCTCCCCAAACACTACATTCATTTATTATTTGAGGTCTCTAAATTCTAACATTGTTGTCATGATTCAATCTATGGGAGGGGTTGTGTTTCTAGATGCATATGACATAGCTATAAGAGCAGAAAACTGCCTAATCCTTTCTAGGAAGATTTCTCCAAGGCCAACAATGCCTTTATTTCCATAAGCTCTTGTCATTCAGCTTGTTGTGGCTCCAATTCCTACAACAGTCACTCCTACAGCCTCTGCAATGGCACCTTCAAATGAATTACGCGAGGTTAAAGCTCTGCTACAAAGTTTTAGCAATGAGTTGGTGGCACTAAAAAGGTAGCAGGCATAACCTAATAGGCCATATCAACCATTCAATTAGAATTATCAATAACAATGCCACCTTCAAATAAATCACACGAGATTAAAGTTGTGCTACAAAGTTTTAGCAATGAGTTGGTGGCACTAAAAAGGTAGCAGGCACAACCTAACAGTCCATATCAACCATTCAATTAGAATTGTCAACAAAATAGGCCACCATATGAGGAAAATTTGTAGAGGCCAAATCAACCCAGTTATATCAGACCATTGAATGATGTACATCCTAATTCAACAAGCACATCCGGGCCTCTGGTCCCCATACATAACAACTTGGCTCAGGATAAGGATTGGTGTTATCCATGCAATCAACCACATGATCATAGTTTGTGCCAAAGTGGGCAATTCAGCCAAGCTTTGACAGTACAAAACCAGTCATTTCCTTCATAGCAGCAAGTTGGCTCTAGTCAAGAGATGGTGGGAGGGCATGAACAAATACACAATAATTCTACTTTGATGAATTGGACACATGATGATTTCTGTGGTATCAATCATGGCATAGGCCCTATTGCATTCAATAAAAGAGCTGAAGGAGGGTGACTGAGGATGAAACTATTCCTACAATTGCTCACATCCCCACTCCTTATGCATCCACATCCTATACACCTTAAGCGAGAGAAACCAAAGTCATGGCAATAAAGACACCTCTGGAAAATGCAACGAAGGGGAATGTTGTAGAGACACCTTCAGCATAGGCAGATCTTTCCGCTGGGTGAGTAAATTCAATGCCAAAATAACAACTCCAAGCCAAACAACAAGAAAAGATTGACTCTGCTGCTACAAAAACATCACAAAAGTGCAGTCAAATCCCCATCAGCATAGTTGATCAGATGAAGAAGACCAACATAAGTGTCACTATGTGGAACACTCTGTTGATCCTAGCTAAAGAAATTGCTGAAGGAAGGTTTGACAGGCTTAGATGAGCATGCTGTAGAGGCGACAAAAGAAAAGGCCTATGCCAACCAGAAAAGGAGGGAACACACACAAGCAAAATTAGTAAGCCCCCTCCATTTTATGTATCCCTAATTATTGGTGATAAATTATTGCACAATTGCATGATAGATTCTGGGGAAGGTACTTTTGTCATGCCTAAGAATATAGCTAATAGGTTAGGCATAGAGTATGAGCCTATGAATAAGGGGGTATTACAATTAGATGACATTGTTGTTAAGACAATATGTGTTATTAAAGATTTAAATCTCACCCTACACGCATGCCTTGTCTGCTCTGTTTCACAAGACATCTCAGTTATTGACCTCCCTGTACATACTTTGGCATATGCCTATCTAGGGATTTCACTGCTAAAAAAGGTGGGTATTTGTCTTCTGATTGGTCCCACATGTTATTTAGAATGAGAAATGGCACTAAGGTGACCATTAAGGATGAGCCTATTGCTAATGACCACATAGAGCCTTATACACCCACTCCTTTGAGCATGAAGTGCACAATCCATGAGCTGGAGGAGGATGTCAGGAATACGCATGAGGCTGCAACACTAGTGGAGGAAATACCTGATATATTGTTGGATGAATGGGCAAACTATTTTTAGTTTGACACTCTTAAGCATGTATAGAAAACACAGGGCTGGGTACTTATTGTATCCATGATGAGGATGATGTCATCATCCCTAATATTGAAAAGGCAATATCAGAATCAAGTGGGATATGGCAGATGATTTTGATGGCTCTAGAAGCAAAATTGGAGCAGGTGTTGGGGTTGTATTGATTTCACCCCAGAAAGAAAGTTATTTCTCTACATTTAGATTACAGTTTAGTTGTACTAACAATGTGGATGAATATGAAGCCTTAATCTAGGGAATACAACTGACACAAAAGAGATGAATAAGAGTTTTACAAGTATTTGGTGACAATGAGATTGTTGTCCACCAAATCATATCACAAAGCACTTCAAGGAATGAATTGCTCAAGTCATATAAACATAGAGTCTGGGATCTGATTGAAGACTTTGATGCCTTCAATATTGAGGTAGTACCTAGACAGAGAAATAAAGATGCTGATAGGCTAGCTACAGATGGTGCCCAGTTTGACATTTCCCATAATGTTAAACAAAATTTAGATTAGCATGTAAAGATCATTGTGAGGCCTGTTGTACTTGACTATGTGATGAGCTGACAAGTATTTGAAAGTGACAGCAAATTGTGAATTTCTTGCAAGATGAGGCAGAGTTTGCTGCCAAAAATTAGTCTCCCTTGCAAGAACAGTATGGTGACCAAGTAATCCAGCTAAAGACAAACAAACTACCTAAGGGATTGGTCACTTTAGAGAACATATTCAGTGCTGATGACCAACCAAAGGAGAAAATGAACATGACTATCAAAAGAGAAGACTATGAAGAGGTGGAAATTGCACCGGGAATATTCCTAAAACATGGCAAGGTATGTAATCAAGATGAAAGGCAAGGTTTTATTGAACTTTGTAATGAATTTGATGATTTGATTGCTTGGGATTATAGGGATTTGAAATGCTTTGATCCTGGTTTAATCCAACATACCATTGATCTAGACCCAATGCAAAACCTATCTGCCAAAAGCAAAGGCCAGTCAACCCCAAAATTGAGCCATTAATGAGAAAAGAGCTATCTAAACTCATAGAGGTCAAAATCATTTATCCCATAAAACATTCCTCTTGGGTGGCTAATCTAGTTCCAGTTAGGAAGAAGAATGGGGAAATCAAACTATGTGTGGACTTTAGAGACCTAAATAAGGTCTCCCTTAAAGACCACTATCCACTTCCTTCCATGGAGTAGACTATCCAAACAGTAGTAGGAGCTAAAAAATTTTCACTCCTAGATGGTTACTTATGCTATAATTAGATTCTTGTAAAATAATCAGATCAGTACAAGACAACCTTTACCACCAAGTGGGGTACTTTGGCTTACCAAAAAATGCCATATGGGTTGACCAATGTTGGGGCAACTTTTCAAAGAGCAATGGATTTGGCCTTCAAAGGCCTAATCAATGATATTATTTTATTGTATCTTGATGATCTGACTGTGTATTCCAAGCATGCAACTGATCACTTGGGTCATTTAAGAAAAGTCTTTGAAAGATACAAGGAATATGGTATATCATTGAATCCAAAAAAATGTGTATTTGTTGTCCCAAAAGGAAGATTACTGAGGCATATAGTCTCAAAAGAGGGACTATCCATTGATCCTAAAAGAACGAGTGCCATTCTATCTCTTCCTCTTCCCAATCACAAGAGGGGCCTACAAAGTTTTATGGGAAAGATAAATTTTGTGAGGAGATTCATTCCCAATTTTGTTTCAATAGAAAAACCCTTCACAGCCATGCTAAAAAAGAACGTTGCCTTCACATGGTCAAAGGAAGGCAGAGACAGTTTTGAAGCTGTCAAGCAGGTCATTACACAGGCTCTAACACTAATAAATCCTAACTATGAGAAGGATTTTATCCTTTATGCCTTTAAAGGAAAAGAGGGCATATCAGTTGTTTTGACATAGCAGAATAAAGAAAAAATAGAACAACCAATTGCTTTCTTCAGCCAACCACTCAGAATATGAACTGTGATATAATTTTGTTGAAAAAAAAGTGTTTGTTGTGGTGAAAACACTCAAAAAGTTCAGGCATATGCTTTCAAATAGCAAGATACAACTGATGGTGAATCACCCTGGCATTAAAGAATTTCTTTTAAGCAGAGATATCAATGAAAAGATGTCAACATTAACATTACCAAGTTAGTACATGGCATAGGCCTGTGTGAGCAGATGGTTGTAGGTTCTGAGGTCAAGAATGATGTTGTATGTGTCCTGGAACAAGCGTAACCTCTGGTTCCAATGTCCTAGGTGTCTGGTATTAGAATATGACCACATTCCTACAAACAGAAAAATGCTCAGATGAATTGGACCAGGCCAAGAGAAGGTATTTCCAGGTCCAATCTATCCCTTATGTTCTTGTTGATGGTGTCTTGTTTAGAAAAGACATCAATGGAGTTCTTCTTAGATGTATTACACAAGATCATACTTCTAAGGTGCTAGAAGAATTTCATTATGGACCTGCTAGTGGCCATTATTCTCTAAGAACAATTATTGTCAAGATCATAAGGGCCGGTTATTATTGGCCCGATTTGTTCAAAGACCCATAGATGGGTAAGGAGCTACAAAGAATGTGCATTCTTTGCAAGAAAACAAAGGTTGGCTTCTCTTCCCCTTCATCAAATTCAGACTAATTAGCCATTTGCTCAATGGGGTTTGGACTTCATTGGGATGATTAATCCACCTTCTAGTGTTGGCCACAAGTAGATTCTAGCAGCGACTGATTATTTCACCAGGTGGACAGAGGCGATTGCATTAAAGAATGATATAGAGGACTCCATTTTAGACTTCCTTGAGGGGATAGTTACCAAATTTGGTGTTCCATTCACCATTATTTTTGACAATGCCAAGGCCTTTGTAAGCACAAAAATCAGTGAATGGGCAATGAACTATGGAATTTATTTGAAAACATCATCCAATTACTACCCCCAAGGGAATGGCTTGGCTAAATCTACAAATAAAAATTTGATCAGAATCCTCAAAAGAACAGTGGATGATAATAAGAGAACTTTGCATTCCAAGTTAAAGATAGCTCTTTGGGTTGATAGAATCACCCCTAAGAGAGCCATAATTGGCAATTCACCCTTTATGCTAGTATATGGAAAGGAAGCAAGAATTCCACTGTCATTAGAGTTGCCTTCCCTTGAGCTAGCCTATTAGCTAGAGCTGCTAGAAAATGATGCCATGAAAGTCAGATTTGCTGAGCTTATGGAGCTTGAAGAAAAGAGGGATGCTGCTATGAAGACCCTTGAAGCCCACCAAGATCAGGTCAAAAGGACCTTCGATAGAAAATTAGGTAATAGAGTCTTCTAAGAGGGAGATTTGGTGTTGAAATGGGATGAAGACAGAGCTACGACTGGAAGCCATTCCAAATTTGATACCTTATGGAGTGGCCCTTACATTATCACCACTTGCAAGCAAGCCAATGCCTTTCAACTCTCCAAGATGACTAGTGAAGCACTTCTGATCCCAGTGAATGAGATTCATCTCAAAACATACTTTTGAGTCCAGTTGTGAGATCCTTGTAAATATTTAGGGTAGATTGGTTTCTATTTTAGGTTTCCCTTCCTTTAAGTGCTTTTGTATAGGCACCTTTCTCATTAGGAGAATTGTTTTCCTTGTTGTGTGTTTTGTGTTTTCTGGAGGCATTTTCAGTTCTATTTGGTCATGTGTGGCTGCATTTCTTTGACCTTGTGCCCAATGGATTGTATAAGGCACCTGGATCCTTGTGTTTAGCAAGCAAACACCCCTGCATAGTCGCCAGAATGTTTTCTTATTTTTGCCCAGGCCAAAATAACCCAAAAAAACCCCTTCTTCCATCAGAAATATCCGATCTGAGACACCTGAAATGGAAAAAGTTTCCCTTAGAAAAAACCTAGAAAAAATCCCTAAAAAATTCAAGTATTTTGCTTATCTTTTTGCCTTAGTCAACAAAATTTTAGTTTGGCGAACCTTTGGTTCAAATGTTTGGTGGTTCGGTGGTTCACTAATTTGTTAGTTTGCCGACTAAGTGAAGGAAAAGAGACGAGTGGCTAAGGTAAAGAGGCTAAGGAAGGATAGGTTTTCCTTGTCAGCAAACTTAAGGTTTGGCAAACCTTAGGTTCATCGATTGAAAAGTTCACTGATCGACAAATTCACTGACAAAGGAACAAGCGGCATAGGAAGAGATGAAATTTGACTAAGGCACAAAAAAGGGTTATCGGGAAATCAATGAAATGTTGAACTTCTTAAGTAGTTCGGGACTTTGAGGATTTGTTGATCAGGTGATATGAGTGGCTAAAACAAAAAGAGGCGGATGCAGGCTTGGTTGGAGAAAATGTATCTTTGCCGATAAATAAAAAAATAAGACAAAATGGTGCCAAGGAACAAGGTTCATAAAAGTTAAAGTTTATCGATAAGGTAAAACATGAGAAAAGCCAGCGGCTAGGCTTGGTACATAGAGATGGAGTTTTGCTGATAAGGTAGAATAAAAGGCTAGAATGATGAAATGAATGAAAATGGATGATACTTTAGAATATTTAAGAAATTTAAATATTTTAAAGTGTTGTAAGAGCTTGCAGATCCCTAAAATCATGCCATTACCCAGGGAGAGGTACTCAACATTAAAAATCTGTAGACCAGGGCCAAATGAATGTAGCTGAAACATTAGAATTCTTCAATGCATCAGTACAAAGAAGCTGCAAAATGGATTTGTAGGTACTTGAGAAGTATTTTGGGCCTTCTCTCATAAATGCACCTGGCATCCATGCATGTAGGAAATCTCCTCTACAATTTTGCAAAATTCATGTGCATAGTCACCGTCCTTTATGTGTAGGGCCTCTGAGCCTGATTTTATTGCAGCATGGGCATGTGCATGATTGGTTGACTGGAATTCAGCGCCTATTGTTGCAGATGGACTCGAAATGCTATATATACATGAATCAAGGATGTAAAGTTGTCAGTTGTTCTTCTAGGCTATTATACAGGTTGGAGAGTTCCTTGTGATCAAACCTTGTAATGCAATTGCATGAACCAATTGGATCTGATGCATTATGCTTAACTCTGAGCCTTTGTTGTCTCTAGTTGATTGTTCACCAATGAATGCAATTGGTTATTTTGTGGCTACTTTCTTTGCAATAATTCTCCCTCTTTTGTAGTGGCTATTTATCCTTCATGATCTATACAATCATGGATATTTACCTCTCTTATACTTTTACTCTATGTTTAATTGAATCTGTAGCTTATTCTATGGGTAAAATGACCCCTCTTGCAGTTACAGTTTTCTAGTTTGAACCTCTGTTAAAAGTTGTAAGTATGTGTGAGTTCATTTCAATATTTGAGACCATGTTTGAGTTATGTCAGTCCCAACTAACACTATAAATTAATTGGTGCATCACCTCTTTTAATTCTAGTAGTTCTCCTCCCCTTTTCCCTGCAAGTATTAGCATTAGATTTAGTTGCTATTCTCTGAGATTTAAGCTTAGAAAGAGGAACCAACCTTCTTTGGAGGTCTAATCTCAACTACAAGGTCCCACACCTTGAGATCAATCCCATTGTGTCATTGGAATACTTGAACAAGCTTCAAGCAGGGTGTAATTTCACATGACAACAGTACACTTGGAGCAATTTGTGAGCTGGCTCTGACAGGGTCTTAAAGAGGCTTGATAGATCCATGATATCCTCTCAATCTTTTTTCACCTTTATCAACTGTTATTCTTTGCTAGTGGAATTGTTCACTGATGCGGTCTTGTCGGATCACTTTCCGATCCATTTCTGTATCGAGTGGCAATGTTCAAGACCCAAACTATAAAAAAAGTCAATTTTTTCTAAAAACATCTCTTCTCAATCATAAAGCCATGATAGATCACATTCAACGTGTTTGGAATTTAGCCTCACACCCTTTGCATGGTGTGGGATGGATTTCTTGGTGGAATGATGCAATCTCCCGTACCTCGCAGTTTCTCCACATTTATGGGAGGTAACTTGCCCAATTTCACCGCCGCTCATATGTTGCCACCACTTGCGAGCTCTACCTCACCATTGTCGCTTTGGAGACTCAGCCGTTTGACTCTTCCACCTAGCTTTGACTAGCTCAACTGAGGCAATAGAAGAAAATTACAAATGCTCATTCAACTCATAGAGTGCAAATCAAAGCTCAGCTTCATTGGCTTAAGATTGGGGATAAAGTCTCTAAGGAATTTTTTGAAGCTCTCAGAGCTCATCGTACATCCCAATCGGTTAAACAAATCCTTAAAGGTTAGCAACTTCTTCATGAATTTCTTGATATCCTACAAGCCTTTGTTTGTCACTTTGAACAAGTGTTTGTAGCTCAAGATAGTAATCCTACTAGGTAATTTGCTTTGCAGCACTATCTTGCAACCATCCCCTACTAGCTTTCAAGTGCTCAATGAGTTATGTGTGACCAGCTTCTCACTCAAGGTGAACTTAAGGAAGTGGTATTTTCCATGGCCAATAACAAAGCCCCTAGTCTTGATGGATTTCCTTGTGAATTTTATAAAACATTTTGGAACACTATGGGCAACGACTTGCATTATAATTATCTTGAAACCATGCAAATTGGTTCTTTAGGTTCTCTTATAAACAAAGGAAATATCAAGTTCATATCTAAAGTTGGCGATCTTGAGGATATTAATAATTGGAGACCCATCATGCTGTTGAATGTCTCCTATAAGATCATTGCTAAGGCGTTGGCCCTCAAAATTCGCTCAATGTTACCTCTCATTATTCAACTTGAATAGATGGACATTATTAAATCCAGGTTTATCTTGGATAATATCATTGCAATTTGGGAAGGAATGGAGTGGGCTCGCCGCTCTCAACAACTCGTGTTATTTATCAAGATATATTTTACTAAGGCTTATGATCGCATCGAGTGATCTTTCATTCTTGCTATGCTTCAGGCTCTTGGATTTGGATCCCATTTCATTCACATGCTCCAAATGTTGTTTGCCAATGCCTCTACTTACATCACTATTTCTATCTGGTAATCTAACTCCTTTGGTCTTTTCAAATCTATCAGACAAGGCTGCCCACTTGCTCCTGCTCTTTATGTTTTAGTTGCGAAGGGCTTTGGTTACTTGTTAGCTCAAGCAATTTCTCAGTCCTGTGTTAAGGGAATTTCCCTTCCCAATTCTACTCAACAACTAATGAATGATTATTTTTCTGATGACTCTTTCCTCACTCTCATTAAGGACAAGGAAAACATTAAACAAGCCCTTCAATGCCTAGATATCTTTTGCTAGGCTTTTGGTTCAAGCATTCAATGGTTGAAAACTTTGTGTTATAGGCAATCTTTCCTCCCTAAACTAGGCTAGCTAGATTCTTTCAGATGGAAATGGATTGACCATGGGAAAATCTTCCATTTTTGGGCATTCCTTTTTCTTTCCAAGCCTCTCCCTCGGAGCTGTGGAAAGCTATTATTGCTAGAATTGAAAAAATGTAGTATTGGATTATCAAACCCTTATCATTGGTAGAAAATTTTCAAGTTTGTTCCAAAATATTAGTAGCCACACATGTTTTCTACTCTTCATGCTTGGTCCCTTCCAAAGCCTCTTATTTGAAAATTGAAAAACTGCTCATAGATTTTATGTGGGCTTCCCATGACAGCACTCAAGGTTTGCACCAAGTTGCTTGGGATTTCTGTTGCCTCCCTCGTGAGAATGGAGGAGTTGGTTTGATATCCATTCATCGACAAGGCATTGCCTTGTGTCCTAAATGGATTATTTGAGCCCTTCAAGGCAATGAAGCTTGGGAAGTTCTTGTTAGACATTGCATTTACACTGGCACTCCTACAGGTTGGCTGACGGGGAAAGGATTGGATATAGGTACCCTTCTCATTATGAGAGAACCTATTTCCATTCAAGGTACTTTTGTTATCAAGAGCATTTGGAAAGCTTGGGAAGCTCTCAAACCTTGGCTTCATTGGGCTAGAGATGATTTTTGCAATGACTTATCCATTAAACATCAATCCATTTGGTGGTCCCCTATTTTAAGCAATCAAGACCAACCGCTTGCAAAGCTACCTGGGTTCATGTGTTAAATCTTTTCAAACATGGGATTCATGTTCTGCCCAACTTTTTTGCATCATGCAACCGCACATTTCTTATCTTGGCCTGAGTTCAAGCATAAGTATAGTCTTAGTAACACATATCATGAGGCTTCCTAGTCTGTCATAGAGGCTATTCTTCCTCACATGATTCATAAGTTGGGAATAAGATCCCTCAAGTTGTGGTGGAAAGACTGGAAATGGTACCTAGACACTCCCTTTCGGAGTTACAAACCTTGTAAAAGTTACTCTTGGATGTCTCCCCATTTACATATTGTGGAACAATTGAATTTCCATTGGCATCTTTAGTCCTCTCATGGGACTTGACACAGATGTTTTCAATGCGTTTGGTTTGCTATGGTTGAGCCTAAGTTGGCTCATTTTGCTTGGTGCTTGTTGTATCAAGGCCTCCCCCTAGGGGATCGCCTGGTTCATATGGGCATTACCGTTCCTCATTGCCCATTCTGTGGGTAGCTCGAGTCTCCCAAACACCTTTTTTGGTTTTACCCTCGAGCTCAAGAAGCGTGGAATTAGATTCATGATTTATTTCGACCTTTTAGACCTATTGCCTTTTCTTGGCATATGGTCTTACTAAGGGACTGGCCCTATCTTACCCGCAAATATGCTTAGATCTGGCATGCTTTCAGGATGGAAATTCTTTTAGCATTTGGAAAGATAGAAATGATACTATTTTCAATCATTGTTTTGTTGATAAGCACTTTTATTTTTACACTAAAGCTCTCATTTGTTCTAATGTTCTGATGTAGATTTTGTTGGATTTAAGGCATACAACTGAGAGGGGGGGGGGTGAATCAGTTGTATAAAACTTCTTGTTCTTTCAAACACTTAATTCTTCGTTGTTAGTTAACAGCATATCAATTAATCATCCATGAAAGCATAATACATAAACACAAGAGCAGATAAACATCAACACATTGAACACCAAGATTTTGACGTGGAAAACCCGGTTAAGGGAAAAACCACGGGGTGATTAACCCAAGGATTATTCTCTGTTAGAAGAATAAGAAAAAGAATGGCACTTGCCAATTAGGGCTCACTGCCCGAGCACACTGCTCACAAAGAGGCCCACTACCTACAAGGAGACACACTGTCTACAAAGTGATAAGAATCACAATCTTGAACTGGAGAATGACATCTCTACCATGTCCGGATCAGTTCCATTTAAGCCCAAAAATCTCTGCTCTGCCTTTCGCACTTCACTTCGCTATGCCACACTCATCCACACAATCCATACAATCCACACTACGAAATGAACTCACAAACCGTTATTTATACAAGACATCGACTTAGGAACAAACATCTAAGTCGGCAAACAACCATAAGAGTATCTGCAAGATGAATAACACATCCGGTCGGCCACCACAAGAACATTCGCAGGATGAACAACTCATCCGGTTGGCTAAACAGAGCAAGAACTTCATCCGGAAGAATAACTTCAATTCTAGGCTCTACTATCAATGCGGACCAACAACACAACCTCAACATGATCCAAGAACCTTCACAAGCCTGCCTGAATGACCAGGTACATCCGCACTTTCTTTACTTACTGGAATCTCTTCTCTTCCTTATCCGGAACTTCAAGAACACTGTCTGTCGCCACTGTCATAATGCAAGAGGTACTTCCGGACCTCCAAATCATACACAACTTGAGATGGCACATCACAAGGACATCCCAAAGACTCCTTCCAATCCGCAGATTAGGATTATACAGTTCCGGACCTCACCGGACCTTTTTGTGATCCTATGTCACCTCTGAATACTTGCCGGAACCGGTTCTACACCGACAGCCACAACTCCTTCAGATCTTCATGCGGACCTCTGAAATCTTAACTGAAGCATCTGAAGACTCATATCTACAAACCCTTTAATCTGCATCCTCCGGTTCTCAACCTATACAATACATTTGCCTTCTTCTCATCACGGTTCTTCACTGTTCCTGACTGAGGCTAATTTTCTCAATATCCTCATCACACAGCTCATCCAATCCTTCTTGTCAATGCAATATGAGTATGTTGACATCAATGACAACACTGGCTCACCTCATACTTGCAACAATCTCCCCCTTTGTCATTGATGGCAACATATGATGTGAAAAACCATCAAGACAAGAACTTCTCCTTTCTGTCACAGCTCCCCCTATCAACAACAACTTTTCACATGTCTTCTCTTCCTTTACTGCTCCCCCTTTGATCATCAACCACTTGTTTTTCACATGTCTTGTCTCGCCCTTTGACATCAATGGCAAAGGGCTCATACTTGCAATTCTCATACATCGGAATCATACCAGCTGCTCCCCCTTAGTTGCAGCTCCCCATCATCAATCCGGATCACAAGATATGACTGTGATCTCCACCGGACTGATGCACATCAGTGCATCCTAGTTCATCACCGGAGGGGCCATGACCCCTAACTTCTCCCGGAGATATTCAAAAGAGTCCTTGGGAAGAGGTTTAGTAAAGATATCTGCAATCTGATCCTTTGAGGGAACATACTCCAATCTGACTTCTTCCTTGTTCACTTGTTCTCTCAAAAAGTGAAACTTGATAGATATGTGCTTAGTCTTAGAATGCAATACCGGATTCTTAGAAATATTAATTGCACTTGAATTATCATAGAAAATTGTGATAGGCTCCTCATATTCAACTTTAATGTCTCTTAGCATCTGCTTCATCCATAAGATTTGAGTGCAACTACCTGCTGCTACAATGTATTCTGCTTCAGTTGTAGACAGAGATATTGCATCTTGTTTCTTGCTTAGCCAAGAAACCAATCTCTTCCCCAAAAAGAATGCTCCACCACTAGTGCTCTTCCGGTCATCCACATCTCCTGCCCAATCTGCATCTGTGTAAGCATGAAGAGAGAAATCCGGATCTCTAGGGTACCATAGACCATACTCAACTGTTCCTTTCAGGTACCTAAAAATTCTTTTGATTGCCATAACATGAGATTCTCTAGGATCAGCCTGGAATCTTGCCACAAGACCAACAGCCTGCATTATATCTGGTCTAGTCTGAGTGAGATACAACAATCCACCAATCATTGATCTATACTTTGTCTGATCTGCCTTTGGGGAGTCATCATCTTTGCTCAACTTACATCCGGTTGCCATGGGAGTGTTCATTGGTTTTGAATCTTCCATACCATATTTCCTTAACAATTCTTTCACATATTTGGTCTGAGAAATGAAGATTCCTTTCTTTGTTTGAGTAATTTGCAGACCCAAGAAGAAATTCATTTCACCAAGCATAGACATTTCAAACTCACTTTTCATCTGATTTGCAAAAGTTTTGCACATACTATCTCTTCCTCCAAAAATGATATCATCCACAAACACTTCAACAATCAAAATATTTTCATGAACAATTTTGAAATATAAGTTACTGTCAGTAGTACCTTTGTTGAATCCAATCTGCACAAGATGCTTATCCAACCTTTCATACCATGCTCTTGGGGCTTGCTTTAGTCCATACAATGCTTTCTTCAACTTGCAGACCATATCATCATTATCAGACAATTGAAATCCATCCGGTTGTTCAATGTAAACTTCTTCTTCCAGATCACCATTTAGGAAAGTAGACTTGACATCCATCTGATATACCTTGAAGTCTTTGAAGGCAGCAAATGCAAGAAATAATCTGACTGCTTCAATTCTTGCCACCGGAGCAAAGGTCTCTTCAAAGTCAATTCCTTCTATTTGAGAGTAGCCTTTGCAGACTAATCTAGCTTTGTTTCTGATAACTTCACCAGCTTCATTCAGTTTGTTCCGGAAGACCCATTTGGTTCCAATCACATTCCTGTCTCTAGGTCTGGGAACAAGATCCCAAGTATGATTTTTCTCAATTTGCATTAATTCATCTTTCATTGCTTTAGTCTAGTTTTCATCATTGCAGGCTTCATTTACTGTTTTAGGTTCAATCTTTGAAATCAGACAACATTCATCCTGATTTTGAGCAACATTCCTTCTAGTTTGCACACCTTTGCTTCTGTCACCTATGATCTGATCTTCAGAGTGGTTTAGTCTTACATACCTTGGAATTTTGGGAATATCCTGCACTGTTGCTCCTTGATCAGGTTCATTCTGACCTATTTCTTCTTCCTGATTTACTGGATCAAGTTGATTCTGACTTACCGGAGGGGATTGAGTCCCTTGAACCTGAACACCATCTTGATCATCTTCATCAAACTCATAAAATCTTGAAGGCTTCTCAATTCCTTCATCAACTTTCACATTGGTGCTTTCTATCATCTTCCTCAATCTCTTATTGTAACACCGGTATGCTTTGCTTTGAGTGGAGTAGCTCAAGAAAATTCCTTCATCACTTCTAGCATCAAACTTTCCTAGATCTTCATCTCTTTTAATATAACACTTGCTACCAAATACTCTGAAATATTTCACAGTAGGAGTGATGCCAAACCAGATTTCATAGGGGGTCTTACCGGTGTTGTTTCTGATTTGAACTCGATTGAGAGTATAGACTGTAGTGCTGATAGCTTCTTTCCAAAACATCTGAGGAACATTTTCTTCCAACATCATTGTCTTGGCAGCTTCCTGGATGGTCCGGTTCTTTCTTTCAACTACTCCATTCTGCTGTGGAGTCCTAGGAGCAGACAATTGTCTCCTTATACCCTGCTTCTCACAAAAGTCAATGAACTCACCAGATGTAAATTCACCACCTCTATCAGACCTTAGACACTTTAGTTTCAATCTGGTTTGATTCTCTACCATAGCTTTGAAGATTTTGAACTTCTCAAATGCTTCTGATTTTTCTTTTAGAAAGGTAACCCACATCATCCGGGAATGATCATCAATTAACAACATGAAATATCTATCACCTTACAGACTCTTGATTCTTGTTGGACCACAGAGATCAGTATGTACTAATTCCAACAATCCGGTAGAAGACTGATCTTTGCTTTTGAAAGAGACTCTGCTCTGTTTACCTAGCTGACATTCTTTGCACAAACTATTTGTAGGTTTCACCAATTTTGGAAGGTCTCTTACAGCTTGAATATTGCTTATCTTGATGATGTTATCAAAATTCACATGACACATTTTTCTATGCCATAACCAACTCTGATCAACTTGAGCAAACAGACAACTTTTGTTTGAACCAACCAGATGAAAGATATTACCTTTTGTTTGAGCACCGGATGCAATTTCAGTTCCGGAGCTTGTAAAGATTCTGCATTTTCTATTTTTGAACCGGAGATCATAGCCTTTGTCCACTAACTGACCAACACTGAGAAGATTGTGCTTCAATCCTTCAACATATAGTACATTACCTGTTTTGCTCTTTCCATCAAATGAAATAGTTCCCCTACCTCTGATTCTGCCAGCAGAATTGTCACCAAACTTTACCATTCCTCCTTCATACCTTTCCAAATCTAAGAACTTATTCTTGTCACCAGTCATATGGTGAGAACATCCACTATCAATAACCCAATCATCCTTTTCTTCCACTTGAGCAGCCAAAGCTCTTTCCACAACCTTGTGATTGACAGATTCAGAGGATATTGAATCTTCTTCCTTGATGGCAATAAACACCCATTCATTTCCGGATTTGCTTTCTAGTTCTGATTCATCATCTGTTACTCCTTCATTGTCATCTTCTTCATGAACATAATAGCAGTTCTTTTGAAACCTTTGTCTGTTAGTATTAGACCTTGCAGATCTTTCCGGACATCTTGAAGCAAAATGACCAATCTTATTGTAGTTGAAACACTTAAAGGGTAGTTTTCCTTCATACTTACCGGATCCTCTTGGCAGTCTCTTTGCAATGAGGGCTTCAAGTTGAGCTGTTTCTGCTTCTTCTTCTTCCATGTCTCTTCTTGCTTGATCATACCATGACATCTTCCTTGATGAGTTTTCTCCCGGATCAAATCTCTGTTTGCCTTTCACATAGGCACTGGCTTTGAAAGCAGATTCAATCTTGGGAGGATCATCTCCAAACTCGGTCATTTCAAATGCAGCTAGTTTGCCAGCCAGTTGTTCTCTTGTGACAGTTGTGTGGGCTCTGAATTCATCAATGGCAGCAGCCTTGATTTTGTAGGTAGCAGGAAGGGATCTTAGGATTTTGCAGACAATCTCATTTTCATCTAGAGTTCCACCAGCATTTCTAATTCCACATACCAGCTCATTCACTCTTGGCATAAAGGTAGTGATGTTTTCATCATCTCTCATCTTCAATCTTTCAAATTTCCCTTTCAGACTTTGCAACCTTGCACTTTTGACAAACTCATCTCCTTCATACAGAAGTTCCAGTTTAGTCAGGATCTCATATGCAGTTGGTAGGTCAATAACATTTGAGAGATCTGAATCATTCAATGCGCTTAGTAGGGCTTCCTTGGTCCGCAGATTATTTTCAGCATCTGTGATTTCATTCAGAGTTGTCGGACCACCTTGTGGAGGTACATATGGTTTTGAGACCATAGCCAAGTATGCTTTTCCCATACATTCCAAGTGACACTTCATGTGACCTTTCCAGAGAGTGAAGTTGGTTCCATCGAACTTCGGACTATCCTTCTTGTATGACGACATCCTGGATCTCCTCAAGCGGTTAAGCTCCTTTCAGAGGAACTTGGCTCTGATACCAATTGTTGGATTTAAGGCATACAACTGAGAGGGGGGGGTGAATCAGTTGTATAAAACTTCTTGTTCTTTCAAACACTTGATTCTTCGTTGTTAGTTAACAGCATATCAATTAATCATCCATGAAAGCATAATACATAAACACAAGAGCAGATAAACACCAACACATTGAACACCAAGATTTTGACGTGGAAAACCCGGTTAAGGGAAAAACCACGGGGTGATTAAACCAAGGATTATTCTCTGTTAGAAGAATAAGAAAAAGAATGGCACTTGCCAATTAGGGCTCACTGCCCGAGCACACTGCTCACAAAGAGGCCCACTGCCTACAAGGAGACACACTATCTACAAAGTGATAAGAATCACAATCTTGAACTGGAGAATGACATCTCTACCATGTCTGGATCAGTTCCATTTAAGCCCAAAAACCTCTACTCTGCCTTTCGCACTTCACTTCGCTATGCCACACTCATCCACACAATCCATACAATCCACACTATGAAATGAACTCACAAACTGTTATTTATACAAGACATCGACTTAGGAACAAACATCTAAGTCGGCAAACAACCATAAGAGTATCCGCAAGATGAATAACACATCCGGTCGGCCACCACAAGAACATTCGCAGGATGAACAACTCATCCAGTCGGCTAAACAGAGCAAGAACTTCATCCGGAAGAATAACTTCAATTCTGGGCTCTACTATCAATGCGGACCAACAACACAACCTCAACATGATCCAAGAACCTTCACAAGCCTGCCTGAATGACCAAGTACATCCGCACTTTCTTTACTTACTGGAATCTCTTCTCTTCCTTATCTGGAACTTCAAGAACACTGTCTGTCGCCACTGTCATAATGCAAGAGGTACTTCCGGACCTCCAAATCATACACAACTTGAGATGGCACATCACAAGGACATCCCAAAGACTCCTTCCAATCCGCAGATTAGGATTATACAGTTCCGGACCTCACCGGACCTTTTTGTGATCCTATGTCACCTCTGAATACTTGCCGGAACTGGTTCTACACCGACAGCCACAACTCCTTCAAATCTTCATGCGGACCTCTGAAATCTTAACTGAAGCATCTGAAGACTCATATCTACAAACCCTTTAATCCGCATCCTCCGGTTCTCAACCTATACAATACATTTGCCTTCTTCTCATCACGGTTCTTCACTGTTCTTGACTGAGGCTAATTTTCTCAATATCCTCAGCACACAGCTCATCCAATCCTTCTTGTCAATGCAATATGAGTATGTTGACATCAATGACAACACTGGCTCACCTCATACTTGCAACAGATTTAGGTTCAAGCTAGTAAAGTTGCACTTGAAATCACCCATCTTTAGGAGTTGTGGACCTGTATGCTCAAAATCGTGACTCTGGTTGCCTGGGGCTATTGGGTTGGATTTCAGCATGCACACGGACCCTTCCCTCCTTACCACGGGGCGATTTGCCATGTCACTCTCACTCTCGTGGAAGTAGCCAATCGAGAGGAGGCGAGACACGGCGGGGGTCTGGCTCATTGTAGAGCTGGACTTCATGGAGAGGGGTCGGCAAGTTGTGTGGCCTTTGTTGTTGTGTGCTAATTTGAATGTTTCGTTCGATGGTAGTTGTTGTTGAGATAACCCTATGACCCAAAGGGTTACTAGTTTCTCTTCTCCTATTGGGGTTTCTTCTATTCCACCTTTGTGTGGGTAAGCAGTTTCTTTCGTTTATGTCCTCTTGTCTCTCAATTCGTTGAATGAGTTCTCGTTGTATTTGGAGTTGTCTCTGTTCTTCTATTAACAAGAGGACAAATGGATCTTTTTGGGGTAAAGTAAATGTCTCCTATTGTTGTCATGGATTGATTTCCTCGATCTCAATGAAGATAGTCCTTACCCACTCACCTCTTACTCCTAGGCACATTCGTGAGCCAAGACAGAGATAAAT
Organism: Cunninghamia lanceolata; assembly: GCA_027924645.1. Lineage (NCBI taxonomy): Eukaryota > Viridiplantae > Streptophyta > Pinopsida > Cupressales > Cupressaceae > Cunninghamia > Cunninghamia lanceolata. The sequence continues at coordinate 5,395,248 of BSBN01000077.1, forward strand.
GTGATGACTAATCCTTAACTAGACTTAGGGTTTTGACCTAGGGTTTAGTTGACCTAGGGTTTGGTTATGCTTTGACTTATGTTTACCTTGTGATGTGATCAAGGGTTTGATTGAATCATTCATCGTGGTTTATCTTGTGATGGTATCGAGGGTTTGAAAGTTTGTCTATCTTTTCTAGGGTTTCTATATGCATGCAAAGCTAAATGAAATGCAAATGTGTTTTTGTGCTTTTTTAGTATTTTGGAAATGAAAAGTGCTTTTTAATCTATGAAAGGGAAATAAGGATGCAAGCTAATATGAATTTTCCTAATGCGAGTTTAATCTATGTTTTTGGGTTTTCGATTGTTTTGAAGTAATCTAGTCTAAAAAATAGAAATTGCTTCTTCAAATAATCTAGATCTAGGAATATGAAAACAATTATTCTAACATGCAAGATCTAATCTATCAAGGAAAAAGCAAAGATTTACTATTCCCAAGAGCAATTTTTGGTTTTCTAATTACTATCAATAGAACAAAGCAATACATGAACCTGAAAGATTGAAGATTTGTGTGACTCCACCACCCTTAGAAATCCTTGATGTTGGCAACCTTGAGTCCTTTTGAAGTAGCGGGAAGACCTCTTGATGACAAAATGACACAAAGAAGCAAAAAGAAGCTTGTTGAAGCTTGAAAGAGCTCAATGAGAGCTTTGGTTGAGCACAATGGCATTTAATAAAGTAGCGTAACGATGCTTGGTTGAACAATGAATAAAGCAAAAGGCACCTTTGTCCTGTAAGAGCATTAGAATGTTGATTTGAAGAGTAAAAAATGGCAAGAGCTATGTGCATAATGAATTTGCCACTGTGGAAGAGCTTTGAAGCTATGCAACAATGAAAGCTTTGAAGCTTTGGAAATCTAAAGAAAGAAATGAAGAAAGAGGCTCCAAGGCCTGTGAAGAAGCTTGAAAAAGCTTGTGAAGATGAGAAGAGTATTCTCCAACATGCTCAATTTGGAAAATAATGAAGAGGTGAGGGGTATTTATAGGTTTGAAGAAGGGAATTGATTGAGAAGTTAACTCAATTGATTGAAGAGTTAACAAGGATTGATTAGGGAGTGAATAGGTTGATTACCTAGTGAACTCAGCTAATTAGGGAGTGATAAATCAATAATAGCTTATCACTGAAGAAGGATTGGAGTTGGAAGAATGCATAGGATTGATTGAGTTGTTAATTTTAGATCAAATGGAGTTAATTATGCATGTGTGGATGCATGAAATAGTCAACTCCATATTAGGCATCAAAAATCATGTGAACTGGAAGAAAAACGGGCAAAAACGAAGCTTTTTTGGAGTGAGAAACTTGAGTTTTTTTGCGGCTAGAAACGCGACAGGGTCTCCCGAGGGTGACCATGGGTTACCTGAGGGGAGATACTTGGTCACCCGGGGGAGATCTTGACAGAAAGGGGTTTCAGAGGAAAAGTATGATGGGAGATGGTAGAGAAGAGAAAAAGGAGGTGTTCTACCTCTGGAAACAGGTCAGTCATGTGCAAGAATCCAAATCTCCACTTGCACCGCAGGATTTCTTGGGGGAGATCTAGAAATAATAGGAGGAGATTTGGATTGGTTGAGTGAAACTGAAAACCAAAAGTTGGAGATGGATAGGGGGACCTCTAGAAGGATTCTAGGGGGTGCAGAGGATGAAAAAGATAGAGGAAAGTTGAAAACTCACCTACAAGATGCTCACAAGGCTTAGGAACATGGTCGAAAGATCAGAAAATGCAAATCGACAAGTGTTGCAAAAGTGTCAAAAAGCGTTGACGACAAAGAGAGAGGGAAAACGACAAAGAGGAAACAACACAAGACAAGAAAGAAGACACATCATCAAGAGGTTTGCTGCTTAGAGGACATTATTTTCTTGCTTACATGTACATGACAAGGATTAAAATCATCATAGGGGTCCTCGTGGAGGCTGTGCGTGATTTTTGTGCTTACAGGACCATTGGGACAACAATTCCTGCATTGTTGCCCGAGTCCTACTTGACTCTTCCTCCTCTCGAGGGTGTCAACGTGGTCAGAGTCAGCCCTCTCGATGTGATTGGAGGGACTGTGGTGGCAACCATAGTGATCATGATTATGGTTGTCATTCATGTGGCCCTAAGCCCTCCAGGGACTCTATTGCCCATGGGGGATGATCTTTGCCTTCTAGACCGCCATCTCCATGGTAGGATATTGGCTAGCCTGACACAAACAAATTTCCTCAACTGCAGCTTGTCATTTCTCTAGTTGGCACTCAGCCTCCTGAGGAGAATGAAGATGCTATTGTTGCTCTTGATGGTTGGGAGCTTATTGAGGATGCCACCCCCGGGGATTTTTGGGGGAAATTTGATGACATAGATCCTCCACCCTCTGTTGGTGCTGCTCTTGCTGCTTAATGTTATTTGGGCTAGGCTCTTTATTTGTGGCTTTTCATGTTTGCATGTTAAGGCTTTAGACATTATGTTTTGATCACCTTTTGAGGCTATGATTGCGACTGTGTAGGTGTGACTTTTTACCACTCTACTTTTTTTTGTGAATTTGTACTATTTATTGCTTTAATATAAGTTTAATAGAATATTCATTAAAAAAATACTCTTGAACTACTCTAACTATTACTTCTCACTAGACTAAAAGTTCTATATAGATTGAACTTCCTAATCTATCTGTTCATTTATGGGCTTCCTAAACCAAATTATCTAACCATTGAAGCATTTTATATGCCACGAGTTACTCCTTTTTCTTTTTTCTAACTATACCAACAAAAGAGCTTGTATTGAAGCAGACCTCATCACTAATTGAAAAGATCCATAAAAATTTCAATTAATTAATAAATATGGTCAAATGTGCATCCAAATGGTGGAAGACAATGCAAACTTATTTTAGGTGTGAATCTCTTCAATACAAAATAAGAGACTGCCAACTAATGCCTCGTCTAGCCTCTAAGCCCATTAAAGATGACGGTTTGACCACCGTTGGAGGAAAAAGAAAACCTCGTCTTCGAAACCCATCAAACCAAGCGAGCGGACACCTTCTACCAAAACCCAGCATATATCCAAAAGTCTGAGCCAATCCCCCAACAACTAGTCCTATTCTGAGTCAGACTACTCAAGTGTCGACGATCTCAAAGCCATTTTCCCAAAACACTTTTAAGTGCTAGGCATTTTCCTTAGTAGCATGACTTTGTGAAAAATCATACTTCACCTTACATTATGTGACATATATCAGAAGTTTTAACAAGATTCTCCTCAATCTAGGATGCATAGACAGACAAATGATAAAGGTTAAGAATATCTGCTTCGTACATATCCTAAAAATTACAAAAATATCTAACAGGTTAAAGGACAAGCAAACTTCCCAGCACTTTTAATTATGCAGAATCTTTCCATGGTGCATTCCAGTGTAGCTTAGTGCTTTGTGGGTCATTCTTATTGATCTAAGGTACAATTTTTTGGGTCTGAAATCCAAGTGCGGTCCAGCCTCTATTCAACAAAATATCATGGAACCATGCACTGTGACAATCATGGAGCAGGTTCTGTCAGTAGAGAATGAGAATATTCTGGTTCACTATATCCATCATCTTGCTTTAATTTGGTTGACTTTGATGATCATTAGTGTATCAGACTTCTTTGGTCCATAGCTTCCTTATCTAGCCACTGGAGGACCACAAAAAACAGAGAGATTCAGCTCTTAATAATGATAAACACCATCTGAAAATAGTGAACAATAATTTCTGACTGGGTATATAGGATTATTATTTTAAACATCATCCGGTTTAATGGTCAAACAGTCAATAATAATTTTAGACCTCATCTACACTAAAAAGTGGTAAATATTTGTCCTATTTTTATTGGCCAAAATTGACTTTTAACTGTTAAATTAAAATACACTAAAAAGTGGTAAATATATGTCCTATTTTTATTGGCCAAAATTGACTTTAAACATCATAGAATAACCATATAAGCATCCTGCTGAGTTGAGAAATTAATTAAATAGTTTGTATCTTGTTTTTGTTTTGGTCTTTTAGCAGCCATGGTGAGTGCAAGGGTGAGAAGGGAGGCAATGGTTAAGGGAAGTTGCTTGGTTATGAAGGTCCTTATGCTGATTATATTCTCAGGATGGGTTTTAATCTGGATTTTGAAACCTACGAAGTTCTGGAAGAAGTTATGGCTTCATTTGGAAAAGGAAACCAGCACACCTGCCTTTGGCAGAGCAGGTATGCATTTTATTTATCTTTGAAAGTGCTACTTTAGATTCGGTCAAAGGAGAATTCTGACATAACTTCACTGAATTTTGAAAACCCATTTCTATTAGAATTCATATTTCTGGAATACTGTGTATCTGATAAGAGATTTAAGATGAGATCACTTTTGATATCCTATAGGTGAAATTGGTACTTAGAACGTATCAAAATGTATGAACTTTTTAAAGATGACTGTATCTATAGATGCCAGCTTTATTTGTTTGCACTCATTTAAAATTCCATAGTTGTGCCTGATATAATCATACTGCAAACAAGTTAGAAAAGAGGAAGTTGTATTTCATTTCACTTCAAACAAGTTAAAACTCATACAAATACTCTATGATTTACACGTTTCTCAATGAGATGCTAAGCAGTATGTTTATAGGAGGAGGATTGTTGCATAAAAATCATTACCTGTATGATTGAACGTAGTATACCACCATACCAAGGTGATCCATGACTGGATTGGACTTGTTATATATGGTAAGCTTGTTTTTTTGACAGGAAGGACCTCTATTTTGCAGGTCCTGATATTTTCTTATACTCTTTTCCGTTAGTCCTCTTAGCAGCAATGGGTGCGTTATATCTACACTTTCATAAGGATGGAAACATGGGCCTGTAAGTTGTAACTCTTTATGCCATGTACATGTTTAAAGAGTTCTTGTTTTCATGATTAATTCTACTGACAGATTAACTTCATGCCTGGATATGTGAATTGCAGAACCCAAAGAAAGGCTAGAGTTAATATATTTTCTTATCCAGTCCTGATTCGAGGACCAATGGGAATTGTATCCATAGCAGAACTATTGGCTGTGCTTATGTTCATGGGCCTTTTGGCATGGACATTGTATACTTATGTTCGTGATGATTTCAGCAGAATAACTGCAAAGGTGATATTGAAATCAGGCAATCATCACAAGTAAGTAGAACATTACTGGTTTACTTTCTTAATTACATGTTCTTGAACTTTGATTTCATGATTTAGTTTTGGGTACATTCTTGTTTTATATGGATTTTATATTCCTGCAAACTTTCAGATGGCAATATAAGTTGGAGAGGGTTGGGGTCAGACTAGGCTTCACCGGAACATTATGCATAGCTTTGCTTTTCTTGCCTGTGTCACGAGGCCTGGTTTTGCTACAGCTAATTGGCATCCATTTTGAGATGTCTGTCAAGTATCATGTCTGGATAGCTAACTTATTGATGGTGATCTTCACATTACATTCATTGTGTTTCATCATAGTCTGGGGAAGTAGAAATTCCCTTCAAAAAGAGGTACATATACACATCATTCCTCACAGATCTCCTTGTAATTAGCTTTTGCCTAACAACACCTTTAAGTAAGGTGTTGTTGATTTAACTTGATTTTTTTGGTAATCAGGTGGTGTTGATTTAACTTGATTTTTTTGGTAATCAGGTGGTGTTGATTTAACTTGATTTTCTTGTATTCGCCTAAGGCCTTCTAGTTCTAACCCCAATTTGATTTACTTAGACTACGAGTTGACATAGAGTTTGCAGTTATCTTATTCTAACAATTTGATCTGTCCTAAGCTTAATTTCTATAAGATGAAGAAATTTTCGCTTGTGGGTGTCTAGTTTTGACTATCCTGATATACAAAGGATATCTTGCTTGTTTTGATTATATTACTGTTTATTCCTCAGTTATCAAGATGGGATAGAACAGGGCGTGTCAATCTTGCGGGGGTGATTACTTTTTTTTCGGGGATGATAATGTGGATGACCTCAATTCAACCAATAAGGCGAAAATTCTTCGAGTTGTTCTATTACACTCATCATCTTTACATCATCTTCATAACATTTTTTCTTATGCATATTGATGATAGGCATTTTTGCACAGTATTGGCTGGTATTTTCCTCTTCCTTCTTGACAGGTTTTTGAGGTTTATTCAATCGAGAGTAACTGTAAAAGTTCTCTCAGCCAGAATATTACCCTGCAAGGCAATAGAGGTTACTCTGCCAAAGCACCCAGGTAAATATAGTGGACATCAGATCACCATAGGCTCTAAAGTGTTTAGGGAAAATGAAAATCTGGGTATTGACATTGATTAGATTGAATATATGAACTCTGCACATAATGAACAATATAAATAGGAAATACAGTAAAAAGATCGGAAGATTGAAATAACACTGTTACCTAATAGTAACTATACGATTTGGCTTTTGCAGGTTTGAAATACAGTTCAACAAGTGTGATATTTCTCAGCATTCCTATAATATCTCGTGTGCAGTGGCACCCATTTACAATAACATCTAGCCCAAGTGTGGATGAAGACCAGATTTCAGTTCTGATTAAGTGTCAAGGGGAGTGGACTCAACAGCTTTACAGTTTAATTTATGATGCACACCTTTTGAAAAGCAGCTCTAGTAACCTTTTGGCAACTGTTGAAGGCCCCTATGGCCCAGACTCTAACTACTTTTTAAGGTAGTTTCTCTAACTTCTGTCAGCTAAAGAAGACATTCAATGTGCTTTAGGCCTAATTAGATTTCCTTACCTATAAAAATGTATTTATTTGTTAAGATTACTGTTTTGATCTCAGATTAACTTGCTTAGGCTACTGTTTTTGCTTGTTGCAGTATTAAATATATTCTCCATGCTTTGTTTCATGGTCTCAAATTCTTGATTTGAGATACGTGTTTAGGTTAGTGTTGTTCCTTATTGCAGTATTAAAATATATTCTCCATGCTCTGTTTCATCGTCTCGATTTAAACCTATGTACTATGCAGTATGACTGTGTACTTAATCCCAATAAAAGATAAATATCTATCACCTTCTACTTCATTTAAGTTCCATCCAGTATGAATTCTGTGGTTTTGGGTGGGCATATCTAAATCAAACAGCAAGGTTAGCAGTGTAGTTGATGTTGGTTTTTTTAATAATGATTTTCTTTTTGACATTAATTAGAATCTCGGTTATTGTCTATCCAGATATGATAATCTAATCCTGATTGCTGGAGGAAGTGGAGTGACTCCTTTTGTAAGCATACTGCAAGAAATTGTCTGGCAGAAAATCCACAAGCATTCCATTCCAAAAGTACTGTTAATATTTGTTGTCAAGAAGTCAGAAGATCTATCCATGTTAAATCTCATCCAGCCTTCATTGCTACACCAGTTAGACTTGCCGATAGAAGAGTTTTTGAAGGTTCAGGCATTTGTTACACAAGAAGATCATCCGCCCGAGTCTAATCGTACAACTCCAACACAAGCTAGTGGACTTTTGGCTGCAAACCATGAGTTTAAGACAGTGCATTTTGAGGCAAAGGAATCAAGATTTCCTCCTCTCCTTGGGACTGAAAGCAACTTGTGGAGAGTAACACTGATAGGAACAGCATTTGTTGCAGTCATCCTCCTCCTTGGGTTCTCCAACAGCCTTTTTGTATATCCCAAGGACCACAATTCATACAAGAAATACCCTCAATGGGGCAGGAGTTTGTTTATTCTTCCAGCAGTGACAAAAGGAATAGCTATTGCAGCGTCAGTGTTGGCATACTGGAAATTCAAAACTTCTAAAGTGAATAGAGAAACAGGGGAATTAGCATCTTTGGAAGAGAACGAATCCGCTGCTAATCTTTTGTTAAACCCAGAAGATGTGCACCATGGTGGACGACCTGATTTACAAGGTATTTATATATTTCCTGTATGTATAATTTTGAAAGTAGTTTCCCAATCATGTTCAACTTCATATTCAGAGTTTAAGTTTTGCTCTTGTTTGGTCATAGTAATTTACTTATTCTTATGCAGGCCTAGGTCTATCCCAACTATATCTGGTTTCTAAAATCACTGGCATTCCATTATAAACCTAATTTTATGCTGTATTTCATCCATGAAAACCAGCATCCATCAAGATTCCTTAATGTCATGTAGTACTTTCCCCCACCTTTCTTACCATAGTTTGCTGTTTTTTTTTTTAATAATAAAAAGGAGACTTTTATTGATACTCAGAAACCCAAGAGATAAAGGCTCTGCTACAATCCAAGAGATGAAGGCTCTGCTACAATCCAAGAGAACACTGGCAAGAGCCAGAAATATAGCCAGACACGAATTATTTTCTAAAATGTTTCTTTTGTAGTTAATTTTTGTTAATATGAAGGATAGTCTTAACACAAAGGATTGGGAACTCAAACCATGACTTCCACTCTCACACAGGCCACATAGTGATGCTCGACCAACATGATACTAGAAGAGTGATAGGGACCGGGGATAAAGAAGAGTGAATCATAAATTTAGATAGAGGAGAGGGATTGAGAGTGTCGCAATGATCTCCAAGAGTGGATCATACAAATGAAAAATATAGTCAAAGATCATGCTAATGAGCTCACAAATGCCTCCACAAAATGGTTATAGCTAATAGTTTGAGTCGTCAATGAATGTCCTAAGGACTTAGCATATGACTCTAGATATTAATGCAAAATCCAAAAGGATTTAACATATATTTAAAAGCAGTCAAAGATATGTTGTTTTCACTAATGCTAACAAAAAGAGTGTTAATGTATGAAGGAGTTAATGAATATTTAAAGGATTTGGTATATATTTAAAGAAAAAAATAAATGTTGTTAAAGGTAAATAGTTAAAGCTAGATTAAATCTAAAATATAGACAACCTTAAGCTCATAAAACTATGTATGAGGGGAGGGACACAAAATAGGGAAAGGAAGGAAGGGACACAAATGACATGGAAAATTTAAAATCTCACACATTGAATCATTGGAGGGCCTTTTACCTCACAAGGTTGGCTCTACTTCACAGCCTTATATCAAGGCATTTAAATGGGATGCGATCATGTGAAGAGCTTAAGGAGTAGGCGTGTTGTGGTCAATGTACCAACTATTTACGCAGGGGCTTATTAATTAATATAAAAAATATTTAACATATAACTAAAATCAGTCAAAAATATATTGTGTTCACTAATGTTAACAAAAAATGGTTAGCTAGTCTACAAAGGAGTTAATGAATATCCAAAGGATTTGGTATATAATTTAAGGAAAAATTTAAAAGTTATCAAAGGGAGATAGTTAAAGCCATACCAAATGTCAAATATAAACAACCTTAAGCTCAAAAAATTACATATGAGGGGAGGGACACAAAATAAGGAAAGAAAGGATGGGACACAGGCAACATGGAAAATCTAAAATCCCACACATTGAATCATTGGATGGTCTTTTATCTCACAAGGTTGGGCCCTACTTCACAACCTTCTGTCAAGGGATTTTAATGGGATGTGATCACATGGGAATATCTTAAAGAGTAGGCGCATTATGGTTAATGCATCAACTATTTACATGATACTTGAGTCCCCATGTAAATAGTTGGTATGTTGACCACAATACACCAATTGTTTACAAACAAGGTGATCACATGTGCTATAACTTTGATAGTTATTCCTAAATTTGAGACACAATATTACAAAGGTTGGGGAAAATGTATGAAATAGGTAGAAGGTAGGCAAGGAATGACTATTGAGGCATAGAAGGTAAGGTAAGGTCAAATAATATATAATGAGGTTTAGAACCAAAGGCATGATGGAACCTATTCTATGTCATTGGATTTAATAGTGATTTTTATCCAAATAAGGTTACTAAGAAGGTATATTGTTCTCAAATAACTCAAAATCACTTGTGTAATTGTGGGCATTTATACATATTGCCCCCTCAATTTCAATAGAAAATTAATGGGAAGAATAGGATTGCAAGGAACCAAGAACAATGTATTCAAATTCCAATCATATAAAAGTGATTGATATGCCTAACATGTTTATTTTTATGATGATGTCATCTCATACTCCATCTTATATTTGTGATGATGCTAAAGGGGTTTGGATTAGATATGGTTGAGTTGGGTGATGATTGGAATATGAAAGAGTAGGAAATGAGTAGGGCACAACGAAGGAGAGGGGGGTGGAAGATAATATCAAGTCATTGTAAGGCATGTCCCTACCTATAAGGGAAAAAAATGAAAGAAAGAGATACTACTAAGTGTAGGGTAGATGCTTTGTTGGTTATTGAAGACAAGTTAAATAATCTATAATTTCTAAGAAAATGTTGATAAAAATTGCTAGAACACTAATAAAAACTACTATCCTACTTATTCAAGCCAACAAACAGTTAGATTAAAGGATATAATGTTGTGTAATTCTAGAAATTAAGTGTAGAAACAAGAAGAAATCAACACATAAACTCAAAATTTTATCCTAGAAAACCCCAAGAAGGAGGAAAACTAGAGTTGGTAGTGATAATTGCACATCTGCTGTAGAGAGTAGATACAACTTCTAGGTGCTCCTTATCACTACATAGAAATCATTCTCAATTTGATCACTACATTCACATAAGCCCCTGATGATGCAACCCAACCTATTCATGTCCTTCTATAGATGTTGTAATGTCCTCCTCACAAACTAGAAGGTTCAAAAAGAGGAATGATAAGGAGAAATGTTAGAGTATTCATTTCAAAATTTGTTTTCATGTATTAGAACAAAAGCACCCCTTTGCATAGACCATTAGTTTTAAAATTGTTTGGATGGTTTTGAAATTACTCCTTTAGGGGAATTGACGGTTCCAAAATTACCTCTTGCATGGACTAACAATTCATTCTACTAACAAAACCAAGTGTTCTTTTGTTGTTGATCATTTTTAGAAAACCTTAGTTTGATGAATTTTTTTCACTTCTAGGTCCTTATAGATTACACCTCATTTCTTAGAGTTCTTTTGGTCCCACAAAATATTAATGAGATACAAAGTGGGGAAGAGTTCTTCCACTATCTCCTTGGAGTAACACTTTACTTTTTTTTTTAATCTTATTTCCCTTGAGTCTAAATTTGCAAGACACTTGATTTCTATCTTAGGTCTCCCTTGTCTTCTATTGTAGCACCACATCCTTCAAAAGTATTACTTCATTGTCAACCACCAAGTCATCTAGAATGAAGTTAATAATTTCTCTTGTTCTTCTTCATCTAACATGGATGTCTCATAAATATGCAAGTATTCACAATTCACCACCAATTACATCCTCATAAATGGGGTAGATCAAGTTTGAAATCATTATCTCTAACTAGCTTGAAGATGGAAAATGACCCTTATCTTAGAGATTGGATATTCTTGGCTTGTTCTTGTATCCTTTCCTTTTCTAGGGACAACTATACCTTATCTCTTACCTTAAGCTTATGCTCGCTATAGAGTTGAGTATGTGTGTTCTTGTATTCTTCTTTTGACTTCTTAAGTTGCTCTTTTACCTTTTAATATGGATTTGTTGAGTCTATTCAACAAACTGAGTTTCCTTGGTAATCTCTAAATCTTGCCTATATTCTGCCTTTTTTTTGTTGTAGTGTAACATCGAGTGGAATTGTAGGTAGATGGCCCTAACATTCTTGAGTAGGTGATTGATTTGTAGATTAATGGATTTCCCTATTGCATGAGCATTTATTATAGGGTAAATACTCATCCCAAGCGTTAGGATACTTGTTGTTATAGCCCCAAATGAGTTTTTCTATTGAACACCTCTATTTTTCCATATCTTTGTGGACATAATGATGTACTCATCCTAAGTCTAGTATCCATCATACTCCATTCAGTAGACCAAAAATTTCTAACAAACGTCTCTATTTGAAACAATCGACATAAGAAGAAAGCCTAGAACACAACCATACATTATGAAAACCATTTTTGCTAGTTTTTTTTCCTATAATTGTCTTCTTGCATGGAGTTAGTATGCACATTTTACTAAATCTTTCTACAACTAAAAAATATAGTCATATTCATGCCTACTCATATAAGTAACTCATAGTTTAACCTCATACAAAATATATAGAAGTAATTTCTCATGGTCTTGTTAGTACAAGAATCAATATTTAAGAATCCTTATTTTCTTGTTTTAGATTCACTAATACAATTCAAAGATTGTAACCTCTAATAAATCTTACTATTTATTGCTACATTTTGGCTAAATACACATACCTTTGCAAATGAACCATTATTTTTCCTACTTCGAAATGATTAGTGTCTTTAGAGGTATGCACTTACCTCATGAGTGGTAGCCTTTGCTCCAGTAACACACACAATTATCCCAAACTATAGAACACCCACAAAACATGATTTAAAAAATTAGGTCAAGTTGTAGGGCCATTAGGGTCTTGTTTTCCATCATTGGTCTTTAGAGTAGTTGTATGCATTAACTTTATGGAACTCCTTGATTTTTAGTGGGTTTTGTTAAAGGAGTTGTGATGAAGTTAGGAGGGTGTCTTAGATGGAATGGGACATCTCTAGGAGTCTTTGAAACAAAGTAGATCTTATTTAAAATGACCCAAAATACTTGTTTTAGTGAATTTCCTAGTCTGCATAGGCAGTGAAAACATAAAAACCTTGGTGAAAAGAAAAATGCCATGGTGAATGTGCAAACATTGGTTTGGAAAAAGTATTGAATTTTCCAAAATGGAAAAAGTGTGTGGAATATGAAGGGTTTAAGTGTCCCAAATCCTTTTTGATCATTTGGTCTTCCATTATTTGAGTTTGGGAGGTATATTGGAAATCCATAATATTCTTGTAAGAAATGCTTTTTTTTTCTTGTTGGAATAATTAAAGAGTTTGGAAACCTTGCCCTGTAATCTTCTTTTATTCAAGAGAAAGGCTTTTTTTGAGTTTTTGAGACCAAGTATAGGTTCATGGGGCTATTTTAGATTATTTTTGAGCTTTATGAGTGCCATTGAGGAATTTTACCATTTGTAAGAGGTTGAGACATAATGACATAAGGATTTTTAGTCACTCTTACTAGAGTTTTCTCCACATTTTAGGATTTTTCCATCTATAAGGTTTTGTGTTTCAATGTGTATGAGTTTCATGTCATCTTGTTTACTTTTTTATGCTATCACCTCTATTTTAAAAGTTTAATTAAGAAGAAGAAAATTGTATGATTAACCATTAGTTATTGGTAGGACAATATTTTTGTAAAGTTTTTTTCTAGAAATATTCATAGTTGGCAAAAATGCATGAGCGATACCCTCTGTATTTATGAGTTTATAGCAATCCATCCTCAAGGTAGAACTCTTATTCACTTTTTGAAACTTCTTGTGTTTGTACATAATTATTTGAACTTCTCCACAAAATTTATGTCTTTGACATATTCCTCATCATAAACATATTTGGTGAAAGGCTCTATTTGATTAACCATAGGCAAGGTTGAGATAGGTTATTAGATTGATGGCTTAGATAAAATATTAGCCACTACACTCATGCTTCCCTTTTTATATTTGATAATTAAATTGAATTCTTGTAAAATCCTATCTGATTGTAATTTCTTTCCTATTGCAATTTACTTTGAGCATGCAAATACTATATAGGTTGGTATTAGTATGCACAATAATTTATTTTCCAAACAACAATGCCTCCATTTTTTAATAGCTTGAACTAGTGCATATAATTTCTCTAGATATCCTTTAACTATTTAAGTAAAAACCTATAAATGATTAAAAACATGCTTCAATCCTTGTAATAAGATGACACCTGTCTATTCATATTCACTTGAATTGATTTATAACTCAAAAGGTTGTTACAAATTAGGAAGAGAAAGCATAGGAGAATGACTAATTTTATACTTAACAATTCAAATTCTTCATCATGTTCACTACCCTAAAGAAAAATCTTTCCCAATAATGTAACTTTAAATGTAGAGGTGAGGCTATAGATGAAGATGCTATAATAAATTTTATCATTTATGAAATTGTACCTACAAACATTATAGTTTATAGGGCATTATTTGGTGACGACCTTCACCTTAACATGAGCTACTCTCAACTCACCTCCTCTAACCACATGTCCTAGATACACTACTGATGTTTTCTAAACTTAAATTTCTTCATACTACATAAAAGTTGTTTTCTTTTATAACTTTGAAGACTTGTTTTGAATGAATGAAATGTTCTTCCCATGTTGCACTAAAAATCAAGATATTGTCTAGATACACTATTAAACATGTATTAAACTCTATAATTGAAGAGACTAAGGAAAAACATGGAGAAAATAATCTTTATAGACTTTCACAAATCCTTTGAACTTGTTACTTAACATTTGCTTATTGATAGGCTCAGTGATTTGGGTCTTCTTGAATTGTTGATATCACTAGTTACATGATACTCTGAGTCCATTATTCATAGAGTTCACATACGGACTAGTGAGATAGGGGAGGTTCAAAGCACCATTAGCGTTAAGAAAGGTTGACCATTCTCTCCTACTCCTTTTGATCTATACATTGATGAGTTTGAGAAAATCATTTCAAGTTTCCTGGGCATAGATGGTTGCTTGATCTATATAAAGTTTGTATTATCATTCTTCTATTTCTTGATGATATCATTTTGAAATCCCATTTAGAGGAAGGTCTCCAAATATAGTTAAATATCTTAGTGCATTATTTTATGAAATACATGTTATTTAGGTAAATCTTAAGAAAACAAAAGGTATGATTTTGAACACTCCAAAGCATACTTTCAAACAAGTTTTCCTCACATATGAAGGCTAGAGTGTTGAGGTGGTCTCTTCATATGTATATCTAGGGGTGCTTTTTTTGTGCTACAATTGAGTTAGTCACTAGTTGCCGAGTCTAGGATGAACAAATGGTATGTTTCCTTCACTACACTTGAGAAATAGTGCTTATTGCTTTAGTTTTAGGATATCCAATCTAAGATTCACCTCTTTCTCTCACTTGTTACACCTATTGTTTGTTATGGGGACAAACTTTGGCACCTTACCTTAGAAAGATATCTAGAATTGAATTGAAAGAGTGCTTACTTCCAAGTTATGGAAGCATCTTCATGCTGAAAGATTAGTTCTTGAGCAAGACATCATTCTTGTTGAAATTGGTATTACTCCACTCATTAAGTTGTGGTGATATTTTAGGTGGTAACTATGATTCATTAGATTAGACATGTGGCTACTAATCAAGTTGATTTATTTAGATACACATTTCAAGAATTTAAATCATCTATGCAATTGGCTCAATGTGAGGTTTATGGTATGCCAAGGTTTCTACTTTGCTAGGAATGTAGGCATTGACATGGATAAGCATATTGTACATAATTTTGTAATTGATGTGTGATATTTTTATACAAGAGAGATAAATAGGGTATCAAAGATTAGACCTATGGAGCTTTCCTATAGTCCAAATCATTGGAGCCTCGAGAAACCCTTTCCTCTAAGCTTCAACACTACTATAACATTAAATATCCTCACTTTGAGGATGGGATCATCCAACCACTAGGCTACACTAAGCTCTAATTGGCCTATAATTTGAGGGTATCTTCGACACAATTTAGAGTTTGTTCACACCCTCTTTGCATTGAGATTTATTCCTATATTCCTCAAGAGCACTATATTTGTCAAATTTGTTTGATGGAGCCTAAAATTAAGGATCATTTTATTTTTAGATTCTCTCCTTATTAGGAGATTAGGGATGATTATTTTTTCTCTTTAGAGACTCATATAACTCTCTATATAACTTCATTTCTTACAAGGATCAAAGATGCTTGGCTCTTTTCTTTCAAGAGATATTCATCTTTGCTAAAGCCTCACCAAATACTTTGCTTCCACAATGATTTGTACTTGGAGGATTGAGATGAAGTGACATGTGATATTATTTTATATATGATGAGACTTGTGAGGAGTTGAAGGATATAGTTTATTTTTATATCCCTTTTCTTTAGTGTTTACTTTTGTTTCCTTTTGGGTTCGCTAGAATTATGCTTGCACTCTCGATTCCTTTTTTACATTGTATGTTTTCACTCATATAAACCAATTTTATCCCTTTGTAGACATTAATATCATTACCTTATCTTATCCTCACCAAATATAATATTTTGTTGGCATCTTTTTACTTTCTATTTAAACTAATCAATCTTTTTTATATGTTTCTAGATACTATAGTTTCTATTACTTAGATTTTGTATATTTACAAATATTTTTCATTTTAATAACTCTTCAGTTCCTTTTTGCGATTATAAACATTCTTTGAAATAATTTGATGATTTTGATGAAATTTTGATATTCAATCTAAAGTGTAAAAACAAATGCCAATATAAGTGATTACTTTGAGGGAAAAAACATTTTTATACTTTTAATGCAAAACATTTCTTGGTAAGATTTTTTTTATTGATATGCATATAATATATTGCATAATTCATATTAGACATGTGCTAAGATATTGGTCATGCTTATACATACCTTGTCAATGGGAATTATGAACTTTATCTTATTTTATCTTTAATTGCTATATTAATTTTTAAATATGGTTGCATTCTTAATTAGGTATATTTTCAAGGTATGCCAAAGAAAATATGGGATCAAATGTGGGTGTATTGGCATGTGGACCACAACAAATGCAAGAGACTATAGCATCTATCTGTCAACATCATTTCTCATTAAAGCAATCCAATTTGAGGGTTGTATTTGAATTTCATTCCATAAACTTTGTTCTTTAGTTATCTTTTTAATATAGACAACTGGATTATATAGATATTAGACCACTATTTCTATAGAGACAACTAGTTTATATAAATAATGATCCCTCTATTTTTATAGAGACAATTGGTTTATATAGATATTGACACCACTATTTTTATATAGTTGTTTAATTAGATTTTATATAAGATTATGACATAAAATCTTTAAATCACATTTTTTGCCAATTTAATAAAAAAGATTCTTTAAAATGTGTATTATTTATCTATAATTTTTTAATATATCTTTATTTTTAAAAATAAATGTATAAACATTGTATGATTATTATGATCTAAGTTTTATGTGTTAAATATTCATACATATATTTACAATTCTAATAATTTTAAAATAAATTATTTGTAAATCTATTGAAATATATAAAAATTAATTGACAAAAATAATTAAATGCTTAAATAATTATTGTTCAAGTTTATATAGTTAACATTTTCTATCTCTATTTTTAACTTGTTTGTAAGTGAATAATATAAAATGTCATAAATAATATATAATAAAAAAAATGTATATATGTAACCAATAAATAATTATTAATTGATAAAGAAATAAGATTAAACATGTTTTGGTGAAACTTGATCTATGTACTATCTAATGAGATTAGATGTTTATTTATTTTAGTTAGTTGTTTTCATAAATGTTTAATTTAAAATAAAATCTTCATAACTTATTTGATTATTTTTGTATAGGATTTGATAAGTTTCTAATTTTAATTCTAAATATTTTTTGTATTTATATTTAATATTCATGGAACAAGTAAGAAGGAAATTAATTAACTCTAATGAAAAAACACACAATTTCTTAACCCTTTTCCTATATCTATATAGTTTCATTTAAATTCCTATCTCTTATGCTATGATACTTAAAGTAGGTCTAATATATAAATACTACTTTTATTATTACATTACAAGGATTTAGATTATTTAAGTGTAATCAACACACAATATATGAAAGTAAACAAACAATAGCACATAATACCATTTAGTTTTATTTCATTTTGGTGAATCCAATGTACTTACACTTTCAACCTTATGAAACATAAAACAAAAAACTTAAATGGATACCCACTTATAACCACATACACAACACCTTTCACAACATTCAACTAACCTACTCTTAAACACATCCCCCTTCTCTTTCTCTTCCCTCTTATCATATCTATTCTCTCACCTCTTTCCCTCTTCTCTCAAAGACTATCCCTCTTCTTACATTATTTTCTTCACCACTCTCTCTCCTCACCACCTACTTTCTATACTTTTTATCCTCTCATATTCTTCTCCCCCAACTTACTATTCTTCTCCCCCAACTTACTATTCTTCCACCTACTTTCTTTCTTCCTCCTCTCATACTATTCTAATTTCCCTCACAACCCACCCCTTGAATCTCATTAATCTTAGTTCTTACCACTACTTTTTCCTCTTTCACCCTTCTTATCCCCATCCTATACCCCTTTTCCTTAGTTGATTTCATCTCCTCATCCATCCTAATGCATTCACAATAGCACTTGCCTTAATACAAACATGTCTCTCCCTCCTCTCCCAAACATTGAATAATCCAACACTTCCCCTCCCACTAATGATAATTTTGACCATGATGCTCACTATGATCATATGGAACTCCATAAATATCTATTGATGTATAGCCTCTCATATTCATATCATTTATGATGAGGTCAGGTACACACCTTCAAGGATGGAATCAACCTTTCTTCCCTAGTTGATGTCCTTCTACATATATTATGTTTCATTATTCTAGATGATATCCTTTGATGCAATTTAACCATATAGTCCATGTTACTACACCTCTTCATCCCCCTTCCTCTTCTACTCTATCCTCTATTTCTTCCACTTCTTCCACACCACTTGTTTCTCCACCCACTCCCCTCTCAACCCCATCTACCCATTCCTCTTCCTAGCCCCTCTTCTCTTATCAATTATCCTTTTTTCCCACTTATTCTCCACTTGATCATCCTTACCAATTACCTAAACTACATGTTGTCCCTCTTTCCACTCACCTCTCACCCTGCATCCCTCCCCCTTTTGCCTCTACCTCCTCCTATACTACTTCCTAACCCCCTTGTACCCTTCACTTTCTTCTCATCTCATTCCCTACCCTACTTCCTATTCTTATCCCTCTCATGTAAATCCCACCCATCACCTTACCCTTATCCTCTCATGTACCTTTGCCCCTCTCCTCCTTACCTAACTAACATTCTACATCATTTTTGGGTCATGCAAAACAAGGTAGATTCTCTTCTTACTTCCTTTAGGAAAGAGATTATTATGGACTTATATTATAATCTTCTCTCTCTTGACATTCTTTCTCATCTATTCCCTCTTGCATTTATGGGCCTTCACTTTGAGATGTATAATGGAAAATGGAATCCCACAATGCATGTGAGGTCATTTAACTCCACTTGTCTAGACTTTATATATGATTACTACATTCTTACTAAGATTTTACAACACACATTCAAGGATTAAACTCTTGACTAGTTCTAATCTCTTCCCCATAGTTCTACATGTTCCTTTATAGAACTTGTACATGACTTTGTGGAACACATTTGAGTCAACATTGACTTGAAGGTTACAATTTTAGACCTAGCACAATGCAAGTAGGGATATCATGAGCATGCTAATGATTTTTTCATTTGATTCCAATCTCTTCTTACCAAAATGCATTATCATCTTCTTGATGATGATGTAGTCATGACCAGAGGGTTCAATGAAGGATTATCCAACCATGCAACCAAATGAACAAACACAAACTAATTTCAATGAAATAATAGAATAACCATATATTATTTATTTATTCATAGTTACAATAGCATTACAAACTACTACAATGGGCTTCCAACATGATAGGCCTCAGTTGTTTGATTACAAATGAAAAAATTAGAACATTTGAAAGATTTTACAATACAAAACCATGCCAATATATCTTCTAATTTCTTCACTAAATTCTAATGATCTTCAAGGATGTTTATATATAAACTACTAGCCTTAAGAGTGATCTTAGTTGGACACAAGGTGTCACCAAGCTCAATGCCAAATGAAACATGTAATCAACCAACCATGTAGGTGGGTCTCCCTATAGAATACAATGAAGATGGAATGATGGATATTGATGTAGTTCATTCCATGAAAACTCCTGGGCCCACTATACATTGATATGTGTTCCTTAGTTATCGCAAACCTTAGGAAGCTACTACAAGCTACAAATAGTGAAACTAAGTGTAAATATGTTAAACCCGGTAATAGTTTGGAGATCATATTATGCTTATACACTGATCAAAATAATTTGAGAATTGAATGTGATGTTGATGGATCAAAATCAAAAGTTATGGCCCAACTTCCAGAGGCCATAACTTTTGATTTGGGAGGCCAATTGAACCTCTATTTTTTAAATTGTAGTGTTTGAAGAGATCTACACATCAGCACCCCTGAAAGCAATGTCAAACAACCTGAAATATTTATTTTGGCTAAAACCAACTCTATAGCCTAGAAATTAAGTTTAGTCATGTTTATAACCTGAAAAATCACACTTTTTGTAATCACAAGGTTGAGACATTTTCCCCAATAGTTTCCCTTGTTAATTCACTTACCCTATTTTCACTACAAAATTCTATCAAAGTATTGAGGTCTTTGAGGTTCTCTTGTCTCTTTCATTTTGACCCAAATTTGTAGGTCCATTTATGTTCACATTTCCTCTATATGATTGTTATCCTCACATTCTTTCTTCTATATATTTGTACGATACTTTTTGTGTTTTTCCTCTTCATGATTTGGTGACATAATTTTATGTTTTTAAGGTCTAATGAAATAATATTCAACCATACAAATTAACACAAATAACTCATCAAACATGCATATAAAAACTCAATTATCATAGCAACAATATATCAATAAACTAAAATCAATATATTATTACTTTGTAATCTAAATTAGATAAATATTTTTTTTCAAAATAAAATTGAAGACTTTACATGATTATAAGCCATGCAACCTTCAATATAAGGTAAGTGATAGTGAAGTTAAAAATGAGATATCTGTGAGAAAAGAAAACCAATCACCCAATATAAATGATGTGTGTTTCAAAAGTAATAAAACACAAGATGAAAATTCCAATTCTATAAAAATTCCAAATATAATTTGGACATGAAGTGTATACATGTAATCCATATAAAGTACCATGAATTATTATCAACTAAGACCTAATAGGAAAATAAGGAGTACCACTAGACACACTATTTTTCAAAGTACATATGAGAAGGTTAACCACTAGCACAACAACAATCCAATCCATCATTCAAACAAAAATAACAAAGGTTGCAATCGTAATAGGATATGATATACCATGGTTAGACTAAGGAAGATGATACACAATTAATTTGAGAAAGAAATGCTAGAAAATTGTCTTAGAACAAAATAAGCACCTAACAATTTTACTTCATCTAACTTACAAAAGTTCAAAATAAAAATCCTTAATAAATAATTAGACTAAGTTATTAAGTGTAAGAATCTATAGAAACAATTTTGTAAACAACTGAATACATGACTTAAATTGATATTTGGAATTAATTTTAGTTTTAAAAAGATGTGAAAATTTTACTTTTAATATTGTGCTGATTTATTTTTTAGTTTTAATGGTGAAAAATGCATCTTTAGCACTTTCCCACATACATTGTTGGACTCGCCTTAACCCTTTGTCTCAAATTAATAAACTAGTGTCTAAGTGACATATTTCCATCTAAGAGTAAGCATAGAAATTTTACCTTCTTTAATTCTCAGTTCTTATCCCCAGTGGTCTAGACATTATCTTCACATTTATTGTTCCTTGAATCTTAGTTTAAAAACATAAATATGATTCTCAACTTGGTTTAGAATTGCATGTGTGGTTTTTATCTGGGCCAAATCTCTAAATTCAAATTTAATTATATGCCCAATTCACCTTGCCTTCCACTAGCCATTGCTTGTTGACTAAAGCTTAAAATATTCAAATTGTGGTGATAACATATTGTATAAAAGGAAAATCCCTAATTCACATTATTCATCAACTAGATCCTATTGAAGCAATCAACCACCCAAGATCATAATGAGTCTTCCTTCCATCCTTCCTTCACTTTTATATGCTTCTTTACATGTTTTCTCTCTTTTGGGGAGGAGCTTTTCCCATGGGTTTTTCTCCTTTTCTCCGCTTGTGAGAGATCTTTTGTTCATGTGTACCTAACATGGACTTTATTTCCGGGACCCATCTTTACATCTTTGCATTTGTCTACTTCTCCCTAAGTTTCACTTAAGGGGGGTGTTGGTGTGAATAGGGATATTACCTAACCGGTTTTCCCTTTGTAGTGTGAACTAGGCACATTATATAACTAGTCATTAGTTAGTCATATTCACACATGTTCACATGTTAAGTTTACTTAGGATAAGTCTAGATGTTTCTAGGTTGTCATGTGATCTTATCCTTTAGTTGGCATATTATCTTTTAGTTGTCATATGTTATAGGAGTAAGACACTTGTCATTATCCTAATGAGTCCTACATCTCAACCTTGTCTTTATAAGCAAGGCATATCATGTACATTATGTAACAATTTTTGCATTCATTGATAGAATATAATTATTCTCTCATTTGGTCTCTCTTTTGCTTTCATGAAGATCCTAGATCTTGGGTGGCTACCTTCATAGCCAACTCTTACAGATCCAATGTTCATATAGAGCATTCATAATTCATTAGAGAATTATCTAAAAAGTATTGCATCAACATCAAAGATCAAAAGGACATATATAGTCATTTAATTTATTCTTGGCATGTCTTCAAATTTGTTCAAAATTATTAAATTAATCGAAGGACTTGAATAAAGTAAAATGTGGGAAATTAATTGCTTTAAATCTTCCCTTGAGTAAAAGGTGGGAAATTAACTGCCTTGAATCTTCCCCCATACAACAAGTTCTGATAGTGCATCTAGGCACTACCATTTTCAATTTACTAAGGCCAATAAATTTCAAAGGCCGAAAGTACAAAGTTCAAGGTTGCATAATAGATTGATTAGAACCATAGGTGTAGGATTGATCCTAGATAGAGCATAGATCATTTATCAATTTGATGGAGTGTCATAGTCTTAGATTTGATAGTAGAGAATAGAATTGAATCACAAACAAAGATAAATACCTTCACCTTCTTTATTAATTCTGTATAACATGTTTGAGTAATCACATTTCAAATCTTAGCTAATTAAGTTAGAATATTAATGTAATTATTAATTGTTTACTACATTTATTTACCCCTAAGACTAATTTAGAAAATTTTATTTTCCCTAGTTTATACTTATTTACTTCATAAATAGCCCTAATGATAAAAGTAAAAGATCCAAATGTCCAACCCATTGATTGGGACTGACAAAATTAGAAAACACATAAAGTAAAAGATCCAAATTAAAAACATCAAAGGTGAATGCATCTAAAATCTAAGGAAGATGCATAAAAGAAATATGGGTCCCAAAGCAAAATAGACCAATCAAATCAAGTCAAGCAATATATTCAAATCTAACAATCATTCACAATGTGGAGCCACATGGAAAGATGCACCTTGCATATAATAGGTGTCCACCACCTTCTAGATTGTATAAGAATGTTGGTCCTAATCACCATCTTAATCCAAAATCCAAACACCGTAATCTACCATCCCATGTATGGTGAGTCAAGAATCCTCCAACCTAATCTAAATTGTCATTCCATTCACCTAAACCCTATAAGTCTCAATCATGTAATTCCACATCCAACATCTGTATCCAAATCCAAAATAGTTCCTCAAATCTAAAAACCCATAATCCCAAACCCACTACATTGTGGCAACAACACTTTATCATAAGGTTTATGATGGTACTCTATCAAGATGTAAACATTTAGATAAGGAAAACTCTATTATCAATGAGGATCACAACAACATCAATAGATTGTACATGAACACTAAGATCCTAACAAAGCAATTACGCCAAGCAGGTCACTGCTGGCATGTTATGAAAAGAGCATCTACATTGACTATATCAAATAGGAAGAGACATGTGAAGCCCCTTTGAATATTTAGCTATCAATGCCATTCAATTAGTAAAGAAAGAAAACAAAAGAAAATTCAAAAATTCAAAAATTCAAAAAAAATTCAAAAAAGAAATCAAAATAGTAAAGAGAAAATCATTCATCCAATGGTGAATCCTTGCTTGCTTGCTTGTTTATGTACATTATCATTTTGTCTTGCATCTACATTAGTCCTCACAAGCTACCTACCATAATGGTATCATGGTCTTTCATATCATGGTGCTATATGGTATAAAGTTTTTTGCAATCTTTTTTGTGAGCCAATCCTATCCATGGGATACATCATCACCTTGGTCTTTATACTTTGGTGCAAAATATCTCATGCTATATTAAAATAGGTGCTCACCACATATCAACATAATACTGGCATTCAAAATCACTCACTTGTTATCCCAAAAATATAATATCCATGATCATTTATCCTTTCACTTAGTTATATCCTTCTATCCTTTTACCCTTTTATCCAATCCAAATAATCCTTGCATCATCTATCCATTCATCTATCATTCTCTAGTTGCACATTATCAACATTCATCATTCATCTTTAATTTTCATCTCTTTTTCATTCCCCCTTTGATCACTTCTGTCTATTAACTTTTAAGATCTATTTTCTCTATCCAATCTTCTATCTTCATTTCTCTATTTCATTCATCTCTTCTCATAGTTACTAACATCGTTTGCATCCATTTCAAATGTCCATTCGTGTCTTTCATCCCACGTGCTCTCTCGAGGGGATATCAAGCCAAATCATTTTCATCCTAAATTAAATCTCAATGCTTGGGGCATATTGCTAATGGCATCCCACCTACTGCCTATATATGTTTTCTTTGAAATGATGTTACTTCTTTTAGTCGCAACACCATCTCAAAGAGGGGTAAAATGTGAACACCTAAATTTGACTACATCCTAACGCCATCTAATTCCTCACACATTCTCATGTCTTACCATCACCTAATTATCAAAGCAATAATCTTCAGATAGCATTAATTAAATAATTTAAGATTGTTTAATTAATTAATCAATTCAGTATTCATCATTATTCAAATATTAATTAAATAAATTAAATATTTTTTAATTAGCTAATTCTCCATTCATATATCTTGATTAATTTCTTTCCATTTCTAACTCATGTGCACCTGTTGCCCCAAAATTTGAACTCAAAGATTTTCAAATTTTGTGCATTTTCCTATACACCCCCGAAACCTGCCAAGTCACAGAAATGATTAAACTTGAAAATCTGTTAAATCTGATCTAAAATCCTTTTATGGCCTTGATCCTGACCCTATTTCACTCAATATGGCCAACCCTCATGCCCAGATACTTTACCATTTGCGAGATCTTTAGCTTCACATTTTCTTGCTCGCAGTTCGCAAACCAAGCAAAAATCTGACATCCTGGTTGTTGGAAGTTAAAATAATTCTGAGTTTTGCTCTGCATTGTCTGATGATCCTGTTGTCTGAATTTCGTACAAATAAGACCTATTTTGTGAAAGATATGGAAGTTTTCATCTTTCAGCCAAAGCGTGGTTTCAGGAAAAATAAATAAAAACATTATTGGGATGTTGTTTCACATTATCTAATCAGTTTCAAGCGGCTTTTCAAGGTGAAGTAAATGTGAAGATGACATGTTATAAGGTAAGTATAATAAAAGTCAAGTACTTGCGGTGACCTCCAAGACTATATAAAATAAATAAATATTTTAGATTATGGACCTTGAACTTCATTCCCTTGTTTTCGGGCAATTATGAGATTCCTGTACTAAGGCAACACCTGACCTCTTCATTTAAGACGAGTTTTTATTATGGTCAAGTCGGGAGGTCGGGAATTTTTAGAACTCCCGAACTCATAGCAAATGGTTCTGAAGTTTATATTTTCTCCGACTCCCCGACCACCTCTTTTGGGCTTCTCTCTTATTTCTAGGGTTTTTGCTCGCCGGATATGCACAAGATGGATTTATTGTAAAGGCTTTTAATACTCTCAAGTTGGCATCGTTCAAATACACTTGCAGCTATAAAGCCAGGTTACACAACGTTCGCCCATACTCTTACTGCCAGCTCCTCCTCTACTCTACGTCAACGGAAGAACGTTTGGATCGGTCATATAAAGTTTTATCATATCAATATGCCGCGAACATTTTGATGATATGCCTCAAAGATATGCGTTCTCATGAAATGCAATGATTTCATAACATACAGTAGACAAACATAGTCACCATTCCCCAAGGTCCCGAGTGCATTGAACCGAACGAGATTTTTGCAAGTTGTAGCAGTGACAAGTACCCTAGCGTTGGAATGCCTTGGTAGACATGTAAGCAAAGTGAAGAAGCATAGAAAAGGCGTGTGGATTGTTTACAAAATGCCTCTCAAAAATGTGCTCTCACGGAATGCTATCATCATAGGTCTGTTGAAAAGGCTTTAGAAATCTTCAATGCAAACGCCATTGGCATGGTATGAAATGAAATGCCATTGTTGCCAGCATGCCTGCCCATGCCCTCCCAGCTCACATCAAATCGAGAGCTTCTCATTCAGTTGTGAGCATTCATCAAAGCCATAAACTATTTGAAAGAACATATCAAAGAAGTGTGATGGATTTGTTGAATCAGCTCTAGAAACTGTCAAGCAATGCAATAGGTCTATGTAAAACCAGACACCAAAATATTTGACAGCATTCCTCTCTGTCGCGCCATTAAAGCATGATAGCAAATGAATTTTGGCGGATATTATAGTTCAAAATCTTCTGGTAGACTTGTATACTAAATGTGAATGCACAGACCAGGCACATCATGCTTTAATGGGATGCCTCACAGAAACGTGGATTTAGAGGCTCGCCTGATTGCAAGAGATGCACAAGAAATGTCCACGAAGTCCTTCAAAGAAATGCGACCTCAGGAGAGAAAATTATATGAATTCTCGCAGGTATGCATGGTAAAGGTGAAAGCATTAACTCGGCATCCGAAATGCTTGACAAAGTGTCCCAAAGAACTGCAGTCCCATGAGGTGCCATAGCTGCGAGATGTAAACAAAATGGATTTGTTGACGTAGTCTTAGAAACTTTCAAATCGTGCAATTGGCAGCCACAAAGTATCTTTATCAGAGTGGAAGCAGGATTAGTAATGATCACATTTAGAACCACCACTATCCTCCACCAGATGACAATGTTTCTGATTTTAGAAGATCATCTGACAGTTTCCCTGTACAACGGTTAAATGCTCTAGCACGAGATATCAAAGGAAGAGATTTTGTCAGATATTATGGGGAAGAAGATTTTAAGATGTGCATACCGCGGCCTTCTTGATAGCGCATTCTCAGCCTGTATTAAATGGAAACTTTCAAGCCTGTGTAGTTAACAGCCTTACTAAGCAGGGAAGAGAAAAGCTTTATAACTCCATTAGAAGGAATTGAGTCATGGATATATGGAAGGGTCGTTGAATCAGTTTGGTGGCAGACCTTGACTCCTTATATGCAATGTTCAACTGATGTGGCATTTAAGGAACACAGGATGTTGTACTCAAGAAAAAGCTTTGAAAAGTTACTCAGTCCTGAGTTTGGTGATTGTCAGTAGGGGAAAATTTCCATATATCTTTAGAAAAAGACTTTTTTGGATACCTTTCAGAGGCTTTGTCTGGTTCGAGCAGGAGACCATGAGTGTGGGTGCTTAAGTGTCTTGGCTGGTCTACAAAACAGGTAAAATCCTGAGACAAAGGAAATCTATGCAACTCTGGAGAGACTTGCTACAGAGATGAAGTTAGCAGGGTGCATTCCTGATACAAATTTTATGCTACGAAGTAAAGGAGGACAAGTGGACAATCAAATGCAAAATGGAATATCATGATAAATTGGAGAGACATATGAGAGGTGGGACCACATTAAAATCAAGAAATTGGAAAGATACAAAGTCATTATAAAGGACAGAAAATGCCTTCTAAAGGAATACAAAAGACTCTAAGAAACGGTTACCAAAGAAAAAGACTTTGATTTTTCTTTTAATTTTCAAGAAGCAGTTATGGAAACGAAAGGTTTCCCAAAATTTTTATAAATGTGCATTTTGTAAACATAAATGAGGCTTTGAACTCATGTTGATATTGGAGAAATAAAGAAAGTATTTGTGAGTTTGTGTACTTACTAATATTGTCTTTTGATTTCCTTGTGATTATTCTTCAATGTCTTGGTGTTATATCAGACTGTATAGGTGTTATTCTTGAAACTTTGAATTCAAATTGATCCGTCTATTGAGAGAGAATTTGATGTCCATTTTGAGAGAGAATTTGATGTCCGTTTCTTGTTTCTTATTCGTGGGTGTTGAGTATCTATTGCATTTACTTTCATGGTTATGGGTAAATGTTAGTGTGCCTTTCTCACTTTCCAGTTAAAAGCATATCGCAGTTCTCATTCCTTGCATATCTTGGAAGGTAGTTGGGCCTTGTAAAATAAGTTGCAAGTGTCTCAACTATTGGTTCGTTTGTCTCTCTTGTGGGCTAGGAGTATAAATTGGAAACGACAAATCTGTTAACCAACAACACCTAATTAATTAATATAATTAAATAATTCTATTAATTATCCTCTCACATCCTATCTTATTCCCTCTCAATTTCTTTCTATTTCTAACTCATGTGCAACTAGTTAAATGAAAACAAATCAAGGATCTTATCTTTATCTTGCATTTTTTACAAAATATTATCTTTATCAATCTATCCATGTAAAAAATCTATAAATTAAACCTCTCATAAGCCATAATGATATCTCAATCCTCAATGCAATGTTATGCTATTGATTTGAGCACCTGACATTACTTCTTTCAATCATATATCTTGGAGCACAACCGCCATTGTTGGTGCCCCAAGGAGCTTGTGGGTAAAATCTTTTCATTTGTTTTTATCCAAATTGTTAGAAGTTTCTTAAGTTTTATCCTAGGTTTGTAATTAAATTTGAAAGTAGGATTTAGATATTTTGATTTGAGTCTTCCATTTCATATTTCAAATTTACTTGCATACACCTAGACATTGGAATGTTGTTGCAGATTGTTTGGCCAAATGGGCCTTTGATGTTAATCGCAACTGGAATGTGAGCCCTTATCTTATACTCAATCTTCATAGTTTCTTCAACTCTTGGTTTGATCATTCAGGTCTGTTCTTCCTTAGGATTATTTGTTTTGATGGTTTCATGGTTTCCTTTGGTTTTGGAGGTGGTAGGTTTGTGGTTATAAACCTCCTTTGATTTTTATCCTATGAACTTTAGTGACAGTGTCACTATTTGGAAATCTTTTTGTAATTTGTTTTGGAATCTTAGTTAATATATTTATCCTCTTTTACCTAAAAATAAAAATAAAAGTAAAATAATATTTATTATTTATAATTGACACACATAAAATCACACAACTTATATTTCTCAAAATTTATTATATATAAATATCTGTAACCTCTCTTCAATTTAAACTATAAAATACAGCCAAAATGAGTAAAAACCAGGGCAGAGTGCGTCAATTTCCAAGCCTGAAACTAGTCATATGTGAAAATTAGTCCAGAGATAAAATATCATATTCAGATAGCAGAATTTAAAATGATCAGAATAAACTTCTTTCTGATAGTGAGAATCCAGATTCACATAAAAATGTAGTTTATAGGGCCGGCAACTGGAGCATGATAAGCCCCAGGCTCCCTTAATCTGGATCTAAATCTTTGAACGAGACACATTATTTCATTCGATTTGATGAATCGCCTTGCCAACTTAGAAAAAACTGCCAGCAGATTTTTAAACCATTAAACCCTAAAAAAGAAACCTTTTCCACCAACGTCTTTACACATCAAAATCTCGCCTTTGCATCACGCATCGCGCTTTACGCAAATTGCTCGCTTGACCTGGATGAAAAAAATCCACAAAACCAGTTCACACAACCCGCATGCACAATCCACGCCGATCTATCTCTACATAAAAGAGAACCTACTTTCCCTTAATAATTTGTGAAGCTCTATAATTATTTCCTATCAGTCATGGCTTGTTCCTCCATTGCAATCCGTCTGTGTTTGCTTGTGGTTTTTACGTTGCAGAGAAATGCTGCTTCTTTGAGTGGCAGCTGGAAACTGCTAATAAAAGATGCAGGGATTGCTTCCATGCACAGCGCAGTTACACATTATGGTACAGTCGTTTTGCTGGACAGAAAATTAAGCTTATCCGGCCGCTCGTGTGATGGCGGAGTTTCGAACTCGGGACATTGCATTGTTCAGTCCAAAGAATACGACCCTGTATCAAAGACACTACGTCCGCTGCATGGAGTGTCGACCGACACGTGGTGCTCTTCCGGTCAGTTCAACCCCAATGGGACTCTTGTTCAAACGGGAGGGTACGGGAAAGGCGGAGAGAAGATCCGGTACTTCATCCCCTGTACTGTTTCTGGCGGTGGCCGACAACAGTGCCAGTGGATAGAATCAAAGGGATCGGTACTGAAATCCACTAGATGGTAAGCATGAAACAAAATCTGTAGTCTAGTTACAAAAATAATTAAAATTCTAATTAAAAATGCCCACCAAAGCTTTCAGTACTTCATACAAATATTAGTGTTGCAAATATTAGTGTTGAATTAATATAAAACCATTATAGTGGTAGTAAGGATGAAGTGTAATTATAATAATTTTAATTTCAATAATTAAATTATTTTGTAGTTATTTTTAAAATTATGGGAATGGTCAAAGGGTCTTTGGTATGTTCGTGAAGTTGAAAGGTTCTAAATGAGCCTAACAAGGATCAAGTCTTGTTAAACTATTTTTTTTGGTAATACACTTGTTTTAAGGATTAAGTGTTGCTAAGCTGCTTTTTTTTGGTAATACACTTGTTTTACTTTAATACACTTGATCGTTTTGTTGAGCCATTTTTTTGGTAATACACTTGTTTTAAGGATCAAGTCTTGCTAAGCTGTTTTTTTTGGTAATACACTTGCTTTACTTTATTTTTTATGTAACTTATCATTTTACTTTTTTGATGGAGGATTGTATATCATAGGCAAGTTTGTTTTACTTAAAAGTTTGTTTATACTATACTTATATGTTACTTTATAATAGTTTCATTTATAGACATCAATAAATAGTTTTTAAAAATTGATATCTTTTGGGCCTCAAATTTATTTTCCTTAAATAAATTAATTTGATTCTAAATAATAAACTCTAAATATATAATAATTTAGAAATCATCAATATCTAATCAAATTTATTCAAAATTGGATGTTTAATTAAAATTATACAAAATTTGTATTTAGTTTATTTTTATTTAGATATGCTACACCAAATAAATTAAATAATATAGTATTTTTTTGCTACTATACCTAGGTTAAGATACCTAGGAGCCCTTAAAAAGAGAAATTAAACCTTGTATACTAGTAACCATGGGGTTCACTAGTTCTATCCAAAAAGATTTTTGTATTTCAATACATTCTATGAGATTACACTCTAGATAACATCCCAATGCAAAGCCAAACACTCGCGTACCAAACTAATACCATATCCTCTCTAGCATTCTACCAATATTGATCTTCCCAATTCAAGAGAACCCCCTTGTATTACCAAATAGTGAAATCCATGGACTAGAAAACATCTCAGATACCACTTATACCCAAAACATTAAAAAACTTCCATCCAACCAAACCATTATCATGAAATACTATTTATTATATTAACCTGATAGAGTTCATCCACAATACTATAAACTAAAAGTTACCCAACACTAACCACCATTTTGTATTGACCACACTACTATTCTATAATATCTTACAAAAATGACCAATGCACTAGCCTACCCAATATATACATACCAAAGTTATAACTTACTAAGAAAATATTTAACCTTTTAGTCTTCTACCATATCAATACCAAATGATCCAAGCTATCTATCGTTGAGAAGGGGGAAAATTACATAAGACCCCTAAATCCATATTGTACTTACAATTTTGCAACTCTCCTCACAAATTGAATTGAATGAGAAGCCTTCCCCACCTCTATCTATTTCCTCATCATAGCAACATACTAGCACATTAAATCCCACCTCCTCAAAGCTTTTTATATGCAAACCATTTGCCATCTCTGATACCAACTAGTGCAAATGATATAAATTTTCACTTAACTCGTGGAAATGACCAATTTGATAGTTGAAAAAGGATTATACCTCGCTTTCCACACCTCCAATATCATCATGGAGAAGGTACATATCAATTGCATTAGATAAATGAGTCACACAAATCAATGCATGTATAGCATCAAAGACATTTTGCCTCCTAATTAATTGCTTTGGGTTGATAAGCATCCTTGTCATTGCAGTCCTAATACCTGTCCTAGGAAAGCCATCAACCTCTTTCGTTAGATCCCACACTCTCATTATCCATAGCCAAAGATCAATTTCCTAATTTCCTTATCCAGAAAAGCAGAGAAATTATCCAACATGTCTTCCTCATATTCTCTATCATTCCTCTTCCTCTTTCCATCTCTAGGCTTCTCTCTAACCTCTGCCATTCTTCCTTTTCCCTTGGTTATCTTGATAGAGCTTACCCCTCATCCACAAATTGACTACTAGAAATGCCCACATTGCTACAAAATAAACTCATATCAAAACCCCCATACCTTTGTTGAATCATTCATGATGGCAGCCTAATCTCTTCGAGAATGTGCTAGACATTGCCTCTAATTGTTATGAGACTATCTTGTATTCCCCCTCCTTACATCGCCACCTTGCAACTATTCCATCAAATCCTTCCCTACATCTCACCACCTTTTCTAATGATGGTCTATAGCTTTGCCCCTTATCAAGCATAGTATAGTATTTTTAATAATTCAAAAAATATATATTATTATGTTGAGAGGTGTTCTACAGTGGCATTAAGGTTTGTCATGTCATGACCGTGTTAAAAAAAAATATTTAGAACCATTTTTTAAAAATAAAATTATAGAATAGCTCTTAAATAAACAAACAAGCATCATGGGGTGATTGTGTACACAAAAAAACTAAAACACAATTGACATATATTTGAATACACAATTGACATATATTTGAATACTTCTAAAATAAAATAAAACAACTGAGTAAATAAAATAAAATAATTTAAAGAAAAATAAGATAAGTCTTAAGTAAATAAAATAACTATTAAGTAAATAAAAATAGCTATTCAAATAAACAATGTAAATAAAATAAAATAATTCTTAAATAGTTGTAAAGTAAAATAAAATAACTCTTAGGTAAATAAAATAACTCAAGATTGATATCTCTCCATATATTTTTTAGATAGATGTATTTAAAATGTATTAGTATTTATAATAGATCTATTAAAATGTGTACAAGCAATCTTCCTCAATTAAATTGTTATATAATAAAATATTTCGTAATTCAAGTTTGTAGTTTGAATCCTTTTATATTAAGTCACATTTCTTTATATTAATATAGATCAAAAACATGTAATCTCTATGATTAAGTGTATGTGACTAGTTATTCTATCTATAAAACATTTAATATGACTAGTTAAGTTTAATGTAAAAATCAATTTAATTTGATGCATAGTTTGAAATCAATCTACTTAACTCTTATAAATTTTTTTTTTTTAATATTTCATAAGTGTTAAGAGTTTTCCTTTTCAATGTTCAAATATATTTTTAGTTTGAGATAGTTATGATAGAGTTTATTGGAGATTAAGTGTATATGACTAGTTTTTTTTTAAATTTTATCTCTATAAAACATTTAATATGATTCATTAAATTTAATGTAAAAATCAATTTAATTTGATGCATAGTTTCAAATCAATCTACTTAATTTTTATATAAAGTCCTTTTTAATAAGTCAAAAGTTCTAAGAGTTTTCTTTTTCAATGTTCAAATATATTCTTAGTTTAAGATAGTTATGATACAGTTTACACGAGATTAAGTGTTTGTATAATTCATAAATTCTAAGAGTTTTCTTCTTCAATGCAAATATAATCTTTATTTAAGATAGTTATAATAGAGTTTACTTCAAATTGATGTATGTGACTAGTTATTTTATCTATAAAACATTTAATATGGCTCATTAAATTTAATGTAAAAATTAATTTACTTTGATGCATAGTTTCAAATCAATGAACTCTTATAAAAAAATCTTTTTTAATAATTCATAAGCTTTAAGAGTTTAAATTTTTCAATGTTCAAATATATTTTCAATTTAAAATAGTATAAAGCTCTTGTATATTTATTAGAATCTTTCTTTTGTGATGTTCTTGAAACTATATGTACATTTAAAATAAATAGTAGGCACATTGTTTGTTATTTTTGAGGTCAAAAATAATCTTTTATGATCATTTATATAAATAGTGGAACCACTGTACATTTGTTATAGAGCTCTTGTGTATGTATTAGAATCTTTCTTTTGTGATGTTCTTGAAATTATAGGTACATTTAAAATAAATAGTAGACATATTGTTTAATATTTTTGAAGTCCAAAGAAATCTTTTATGATCATTTACATAAATACTGGAACTAGTGGTATAAGATAGATGATAGCTTAAATAGAACGTATTTGTTATTTTTGAAGTATAAAAGAAATTTGATCTCCAAAATAACAAACTACACACGTTCAAGCTCATCACATTGGAACTTATCATTGTAATATAATATCATCTTGTTTTGTATCAGGTACTCTACAAACCAAATACTTCCAGACGGAAGGCAGATCTTGGTGGGAGGCCTTTCTGGTTCAAACTTAGAATACTTCCCCCCATGGCGACCAACCGACTCGCCAACATCCTTACCTCTACTAGAAAGCAACGACACTTCATACAAGAGTTACCAAAGCCTGTACCCATTTCTCCACCTCCTACCGGACGGCTCACTCTTCATTCTAGCCGGTCGTGACTCCATCCTCTTCAACCTCACCACAAACAAACCCCAAAAATCATTCCCTCCCATACCAGACAACCCGCGAACCTACCCGGCAGGCGGATCATCAATAATGTTGGCGCTCAACGCCACAGACAACTACAACACGGCCACAATTCTAGTCTGCGGAGGTTCTGCAATCGGAGCTTTCTGGGCCAAGGGCGGGGAAAAATTACCCGCTTTAGCCACCTGCGGGAAAATTACAGTCACAGATCGGTCCCCGTTTTGGGAAATTGAAAACATGCCATTTGAACGAACAATGGGCGATATGGTGATGTTGCCTACGGGCCACGTTTTGATAATCAACGGCGCAATGAAAGGCTCCCAGGGATATGATCATGCCTCTGATCCGGCTCTCTATCCAGTCGTTTATAAGCCCTCTAAAGAGTCCGGAAACCGGTTCGAAGTACAGAATCCTAGTG
Source organism: Cunninghamia lanceolata (assembly GCA_027924645.1). Taxonomy (NCBI): domain Eukaryota; kingdom Viridiplantae; phylum Streptophyta; class Pinopsida; order Cupressales; family Cupressaceae; genus Cunninghamia; species Cunninghamia lanceolata. The sequence goes on from BSBN01000077.1 coordinate 5,430,395, forward strand.
ATATCCCTCGGATGTATCACTCTACGGCTAATTTGCTTCCGGACGGGCGAGTTCTCATAGCGGGTGGTAATACCCATGAAACGTATGTGTTTAATGGCTCTTTTCCTTCGGAGCTCCGGTTGGAGGCCTTTTCTCCTGAGTATTTGGACCCGGGTTATGATGAGCTGAGGATTAGTATCCATAGAATGGATGAGAGAGTGGGTTATGGAGGGAATTTCTCTGTTGTGGTTTCTGGGGCTGAATTGCATGAGTTGGAGGTGAATTTGATGAGTGCCCCGTTTGCTACTCATTCCTTCTCGCAAGGGCAGAGATTGGTGGGCGTTAATGTTGTTGGGAGGCAGAGGAATAATGAAGGTTTGCAGAGGACGAAGGTGTTGAGGTGTGAAGCTCCGCCAAGGGCAGAAGTGGCGCCGCCCGGGTATTATATGGTTTTTGTTGTCAATGGTGGTGTCCCCAGCTCTTCTGCTCGTTGGATTCAAATCGTTAAGTAGTTGATCTAATTGTTTCTGGAAAAAACTGTGTAGAACTTTTTTGCATCACAGTTTTTTCTAAAAACAATTAGATCATTCAGATGGACTCTGGCAATATCATGTCTTTAATCCTCAAGTAGTAGTCAGATTGAGTGCCTTAAATCCCTTTGGCTTGCCATGATCATGATCATGTTTTTTTTACGATTTCATCACTCTTTTTAAAGGTCTGAGATTAATTTTCTTTTTTAAATCAATTAATTGAAATGTTGATAAAAATTATCACATTAAATTAAAGATATGAGGTTTAAAATTCTTGATTGTTTGCTCTTTGAAATGAATGATATTTAAGTAGAGTGCATTCTTATCAAATGGTTTGTGTGGAGATAAGCTTGAGGTGGTAAATTGTTTTAAATGGGGAGGTTTAAAAAAAAAATGGGAAAACTAAAAATCCCATGCTCCAAAGCAATTTAATATATTATTCAATAATAAATGGCTATGATAAACTTGTAGAGTCTAAGCCTATATAAGACTATCACCAATAAGAGATTTGGAGTAATTATGGTAGCATGACAGTACCTACAAAACTCACTATGAAACCTCCAACTCAAGCACCCAATAAATAGAAGAAGCTAAATAGTTAAATCTTGATATATATATATATATATATATATATAATCATAATTCATCACCTTGTGGAAAAATATCTCCTACTTATCAATTGATGAGCTAAATGGGCTCTATAATGAATGTTTCATAAGGCACATCACTTGCTAAAGGTTTTGCAAATGGGATAACAAGATATATGGGCTTAATCTTGGGGAAAACTCCATGGTTAAGCACACTTGAGTCAGAGTAGTACTGGGATGGGTGACCTCTTGGGAAGTCCCGATTCTTAACCCCTATGAGCATCACCTAGATGCATGAATGCTAAGTGGACCATTCATTCTTAGAGATGGGTTCATGTGAACCACTACTCATGAAATATCATGGGTAAATGGGTTTGACTCAAAAGCTACGTAGTTAAATCTTGATATAAATATCATAATTTGTCACATTGTAGAAAAATACCTCCTACTTATCAATTGATGAGCTAAAGGGGCTATATAATGAATGGTTCATAAGGCACAACACTTGTTGAAGGTTTTGCAAATAGGGTAGCAAGCTAAGTGGGCTTGATCTTGGGGGAACTCCATGGTTAAGCATGCTTTAGTCAGAATAGTACTAGGATGGGTGACCTCCTAAGAAGTCCCAATCCTTCACTCCTATGAACATCACCTAGATGCAATGAGTGCTAAGTGGACCATTCATTCCCATGAGAAATGGTTCATGTGAAACACTACTCATGAAATATGGGTCAATGGGTTTGACTTAAAATCTACGTAGTTAAATCTAGATATAAATATCATAAATATTTCTGTAATAAAAGGTATAAATAGTCTTAAGTTACCCTTACACAAAGCTTAGGATATCATATACACTAAAAAATAAACCCCTAAATAAACTCCAAGAAAAAAGACTACAGGAACATAAGAATGCACTAGTTACTATTGCTAGAGCTACCATAATCTACCACTACCAAAGGTGGATCTTGGGAAGTCTTCTTACACTTGCTCTAATGAAGGCAATTTTGATAAGAAAGAACATTTCATGTACTTGACCCTCCTTGATTTAACAAGTAAAAAAAATGTTTAAGAGACTTTAAAATTAAGTTTTAACATCCTTAAGCCGATAAGGGTGTGGTTTGGTGGTTAAGTCGCTTGGTTATAGTGGCGGCCACCAGAGTTCAAACCCCCGCTAGACCAATGAAATCGCAGGCTTTACACCTTCGCTGGGCCAACGAGATTGCGGGTTTGAAGTGTTCTTGCTAGGGGATGAGGTCCCCTTGTGTTGTGGCCTCACTGGTTCATTACTCCAGGCAAAAGTATTCGCATGAGGGCGTGTCGTACCAGCATCGCCGGTCACGTTAACAAGTTTACCAGGGGCATTATCTTAAAAAAAAAAAGTTTTAACATCTTTAAAATATAATTAATTCCTCTTGTACCATAAATTGATGATTTTAAAAATCATGTCCTACTGTCAAAACTTTGGCTTTGTTATGCATTCTATCGAGTCTAGTAATCGAGGCTAGGGAAACACATGTGACAAACCAACATATTCAGAAATTAGTTGAACTAAAATTCTGATATTTTTTATTATTTGGTAATAAAGTACATGTATTCCAAGACTTGAATGCACAATAACTGTTGATAAATGTAATCCAACAACTAGTGGAGTTTGTAAAATTGTTTATTTTCAAGCCTTAAATGAAAATCCCTACCAGCTATTGAATGCTAATTTAGCATTATTGGGCTCACTTCAAATGATTCGCACCAACTACATCAATAACTCACAAATGTCTAAGGAGAAAATGAATATTGTTAAAGTCGGAGGCAATGCAATTGGCTAGAAAAGGTGGCGTGTTAGTTGGTGGGGCCTATAGTAGTATTATTTTAATCTAAATAATTAAAATATTTACTTTATGCCCCACTTAAGGATTTAAAATGAGATTTTAAGGTTTGAGAATATAAATTAATTCCTTAAATGTGTTCTAATATCTTTGTGCATAAAATCAAGTGAAGATTATTTAAAGGTTTGAGAATATAAATTAATTACATGCATTTTAATATCTCCGTATGCAAGTAGATAATTTGTAGAGTGGTTAAGCATTCATCAACCACATATCTAATTCTAGAAGTAACATTTATTTCATGTAAAAAGTATTTCCCATAACTTGTACATTATACATAAGCTTCAAAAAAATTTACATGAGTTGAAGTTCCTTGTTTGCTAAAGGAAAGATCATACCATGGCCAAACAACACTATTGCATTGCACTATTTAAAAAAAACTTAGTTATCTATATGTTTCCATTTGCATTTTGAGCTATACCTAGAAGAAATAGTGTTGCCTAATGGGCATACTTGAATCAAACTCTATCTACAAAGGGATGAAAATTAATGAAAGGACTGTGCATTTCATCCAAAATGGTGCCAAATCTTTGAGCTACAATTCTTAAATTACTAGTAAGAGGAATTTTGAGAGTGTTTGAAGATTTTGAGTGACCTCATCATTCTCTACTCCAGCTCCCATAGTGCTCCATATTGTACTTACAATTTTGCAACTCTCCTCACAAACTGAACTGAATGAGAAACCTTCCCCACCTCTATCTATTTCCTCATCATAGCAGCATACTAGCACATTAAAGCCCACCTCCTCAAAGATTTTTATGTTCAAACCCTTTGCCATCTCTGATATCAACTAGTGCAAATGATATAAATTTTCACTTAACTCGTGGAAATGACCAATTTGATAATTGAAAAAGGATTCTACCTTGCTTTCCACACCTCTGATATTATCATGGAGAAGGTACATATTAATTGCATTAGATAAATGAGTCACACAAATCAATGCATGTGTAGCATCAAAGACATTCTGCCTCCTAACTAATTGCTTGGGGTTGATAAGAATCCTTGTCATTGCAGTCCTAATACCTGCCCTAGGAAAGCCAACAACCTCTTTCGCTAGCTCCCACACTCTCATTATCCATAGCCAAAGATCAAGGTTCCTAATTTCCTTATCCAGAAAAGTAGAGAAATTATCCAACATGTCTTCCCCATATTCTCTATCATTCCTCTTCCTCTTTCCATCTCTAGGCTTCTCTCCATCCTCTATCATTCTTCCCTTTCCCTTGGTTATCTCGATAGAGCTTACCCCTCATCCACAAATTGACTACTAGAAATGCCCACATTGCTACAAAATAAACTCATATCAAAACCCTCATACCTTTGTTGAATCATTCATGATGGTAGCCTAATCTTTTCAAGAATGTGCTAGACATTGCCTCTAATTGTTATGAGACTATCTCATATTCTCGCTCCTTACATCACCACGTTGCAACTATTCCATTAAATCCTTCCCCACATCTCACCACCTTTTCTAATGATGGTCTATGTCTTTGCCCCTTATCAAGCATAATATAATATAGTACATTACATCAAGAGGTGTTCTAGAGTGGCATTAAGGATTGTCATCTCGTGATCGTGTTAGCTCTTAAGTAAATAAACAAGCATCATGTGGTGATCTAGACTGACATTAAGGATTGTCATGGTGTTAGCTCTTAAGTAAATAAACAAGCATCATGTGGTGATCTAGAGTGGCATTAAGGATTGTCATGGTGTTAGCTCTTAAGTAAATAAACAAGCATCATGTGGTGATTGTGTACACAAAAAACTAAAACACAATTGACATATATTTGAATAGTTCTAAAATAAAATAAAATAACTGGAGTAAATAAAATAAAATAATTTAAAGAAAAATAAAATAAGTTTTAAGTAAATAAAATAACTATTAAGTAAATAGAAATAGCTATTAAAATAAACAATATAAATAAAATAAAATAATTCTTAATTAGTCTTAAAGTAAAATAAAATAACTCAAGATTGATATCTCTCCATATTTTTTAGATAGATGTATTTAAGATATTTATACTATTATTTATAATAGATCTATTAAAATGTGTACAAGCAATCTTCCTCAGTTAAATTGTTATATATCAAAATATTTCATAATTCAAGTTTGTAGTTTGAATCCTTTTATATTAAGTCACATTTCTTTATATTAATATAGATCAAAAATAGATAATCTCTATGATTAAATGTATGTGACTAGTTATTCTATCTATTTAATATGACTAGTTAAATTTAATATAAAAATCAATTTAATTTGATGCATAGTTTCAAATAAATCTACTTAACTCTTACACAAAGTTTTTTTTAATATTTCATAAATTTTAAGAGTTTTTTTTTTCAATGTTCAAATAGTTATGCTAGAGGTTACTCAAGATTAAGTGTATGTGATTAGTTATTTTGTCTATGAAACATTTAATATGATTCATTAAATTTAATGTAAAAATCAATTTAATTTGATGCATAGTTTCAAATCAACCTACTTAACTCTCATAAAATATTTTTTTAATAATTCATAAATTCTAAGAGTTTTCTTTTTCAATGTTCAAATATATTCTTAGTTTAAGATAGTTATGATAAAGTTTACACTTAATAAGATAGTTAGTATAGAGTTTATGTACCAAATTAAGTGTATCTACAAGTTATTTTATCTATAAAACATTTAATATGACTCATTAAATTTAATATAAAAATCAATTTAATTTAATGCATAATGCATAGTTTAAAATCAATCTATTTAACTCTATTAAAAAATCTTTTGTATAATTCATAAATTCTAAGAGTTTTCTTCTTCAATGTTCAAATATATTCTTAATTTAAGATAGTTATGATGGAGTTTACTCTAAATTAATATATGTGACTAGTTATTTTATCTATAAAACATTTAATATGACTCATTAAATTAAAAATCAATTTAATTTGATGCATAGTTTCAAATCAATGAACTTTTATAAAAAGATTTTTTTCAATAATTCATAAGCTTTAAGAGATTAAATTTTTCAATGTTCAAATATATTTTCAGTTTAAGATAGTATAGTTTATTAGAATATTTTTTTTGTGATGTTCTTGAAACATGCCTCTGATCCGGTCCTCCACCGGTTCGAAGTACAGAATCCTAGTGATGTGCCTCGGATGTATCACTCTACGGCTAATTTGCTTCCGGATGGACGAGTTCTCATAGCGGGTGGTAATACCCATGAAACGTATGTGTTTAATGGCTCTTTTCCTTCGGAGCTCCGGTTGGAGGCCTTTTCTCCTGAGTATTTGGACCCCGGTTTTGATGGGTTGAGGATTAGTATTGATAGAATGGATGAGAGAGTGGGTTATGGAGGGAATTTCTCTGTTGTGGTTTCTGGGGCTGAATTGCATGAGTTGGAGGTGCATTTGATGAGTGCCCCGTTTGCTACGCATTCCTTCTCGCAAGGGAAGAGGTTGGTGGGGGTTAATATTGTTGGGAGGCAGAGGAATAATGATGGTTTGCAGAGGACGATGGTGTTGAGGTGTGAAGCTCCGCCAAGGGCAGAAGTGGCGCCGCCCGGGTATTATATGGTTTTTGTTGTGAATGGTGGTGTTCCCAGCTCTTCTGCTGGTTGGATTCAAATTGTTAAGTAGCACTCTACTTAAATATCATCTATTTCAATGGTCAAACAGTCAATAGCAATTTTACACTTCATCCATAATAAAAAGTGGTAAATATTTGTCCTACTTTTATTAGTCAGAATTGACTTTTGACTGTTGAAGTGGATGATGTTTAAGAATAGCCGTCAAGCAGTTGTTAGATTGGGTGCCCCAAATCCCTTTGGCTTGCCATGATCATGATCATGCTTTTTTGACGATTTCATCACTCTTTTTAAAGGTCTCAGATTAATTTTCTTTTGTAAATCGACTAATTTAAATGATAGACATCAAATTTCCACAGTCCATAATGACTGAGAGCAGTGTTTCAGGATTAAACTGCGTTAGAGTTTTTTCTCTGAACGTTTCAGATCACACTCCGTGATCCATCATCAGGGGAAAAAGAGAGCTCAGCTTCTCTAGTTGTTTAGATTTGTAACAAAATTCCCTCCCATGAAGGCTATCAAATTTAAATGTTGATAAAAATTATCATATTAAACTAAAGATGCATGAGGTTTAAAATTCCTATTGATAGTTTGCCTCTTGAAATGGATTATATTTAAGCAGAGTGCATTCTTATCAAATGGTTTGTGTGGGGATAAGCTTGAGGTGGTAAGTTGTCTTAAATGGGGAGGTTTGGAAGCCCTTTTCTTTTAGGTATGTTTTAAAAATTGTTTAAAATATAATGCTCAATATCATTTGTAAAACTATGTATTAATTAATGTTAAATTTTTAAAAATATGAAATCATAGCATGACACACAAATGTACAATAAATAGATGATTTAATTGAATGGTCAGTTGTGTAGTTGTGTAGTTGTTGTAGAAGTGATCCCTGAACTTTAAATTTCAAATTCAAATTTTAGATTTGCTCTTTTTCATACATCTAATAAATTTTGTGTCAACTCAAAGTACAAAATACATTATTTGACACCTAAGACTTGTATTTATAGACTAACTAAATCATTTAAAGATGTAGAAAATTTATGGAATGAACACCTCTTGCACACACTAAGAAGCATTAAAAGAATTATCTTGTAACATTAGTGAAGTAGAGATGTACAATACATTTCATACACTAATCTTTGAGAGGAAGTATGTGCAAAAGTTAAATTGATCATGCAATTATAAGGAAATAAATACAAAACCAATTTATCATAACACAATGATTGATTTGGGGAAAACCCTTTCAAGAAAAAGATCCCACACTCCAAAGAAACTTAATATATTATTTAGTAATCAATGCTTATGATACACTTGCAGAATCCAAGCCTTTATAGGAGTATTACCAATAAGAGATTTGGAGCAATTATGGTAGCGTGACAGTACCTACAAAACTCGCTATGAAACCTCCAACTCAAGCACGCAATAAATAGGAGAAACAATATATGAAACCATAAAATTGTAATTAGGAAAATATGATCTAAAACTATCCAAAATGTGGCACCCAAATCCCTATTCAAAAATCTAACACCCAAATTCCCAAGATGAGTCCATACGCTAAAAATAGCGTATTCCTTCCATTTGTCATAAACTCATCATAACCTACTCATCAACTTGGGCACTCCATTTTGGATCCATTATATCCACACAAAGATGCCTTATGAAGTGTCATAACATGCATCATAAGTTGGTCTTGACAAGTGTAACTCTCTCTTATGACTCTCTTATGTGTCATAGATGCTCTTACATTTTCAATGTGGGATTCCTAACTTTTAGAGACCATAAATTTTAATCCAATAAGTCAATTGAGTCTCTTTTTTAAATTATAGATCTTGAAGAGGTCCATGTCAAAATAACTAGCTTGCTTCATTTACAACCCATTTTGACATTTTTAAGGCCAAAATCAACCTTTAGAGCCTTTAAAATTGCATTTATGTGTTCTATAGCCCGAAAACTACATTCTATGTTCTTTACATTAGGATGCAAGGTTGAGACATCCTTCCTAACATTGTCCCACTTGTTGAACACCTTGCAAGAGCAAAGGGAATACCAATATTGTTAACTATCTATCGAGGGTTAAGAGGCCCATAGACTTACTACACCACCTGAACTTCTATGTGTTCACTAGCTTTGTTAATGCATCTATGACATTCTATAAAGTGTTAACCTTCTCCAATGTCACCCTCCCATCCTCTACCATGTCACAAATAAAATGGTACTAGAAATCTATGTATTTCATCCTTGAATGAAAGGTTAGATTCTTTGCTATGCATATGACACTCTAATTGTCACAAAGAACTCTGATATCTCTTTGACTCAACCTCACATCTGAACACAATCTCTTAAAACAAATGACCTCCTTATAAGAATGCGTATTGTCATGTACTTATTCTCTATAATGGACAAAACAACCATAGCATGTCACTTACTCATCCAACTAATAGCATCATTAAATAAATTGAACAAATATCTATTAGTGGATCTTTTGCTATTGATATCTCTTTCCTAGAAATTTGAATCCATGAGTCCATGAATATCCACTGAGCATTGGTCCCATATAGAATCACCAAGATAACAAATAGAGTGTGTAACATACTAACTCATACAAATTGGAATTACTCACATAATTTACTAAGAAAGTAAAAGAACATGTAAAACCATGAGTGAATTTTTTTAAACATTTCAATAATAACATGGTATTAAATGCATATTTTTTCTAAATATTCTTTCAACCTTAAAATACATATATATTCAAAGATAAAATCATAGTGAAATCATATCACTTTACAATTACAAATAATTTGCACTTGGCAATATGAATAAGTTTACATAAGTTTGAAAATCATAAGTCAATCATGAAATATACTGCATTTGGAATCTTGGTATTTGTCTCACAAGTCTTGGTGAATCTTTTGTTGTAGAGGGAGAGCATCATCCAAGTGCTTTACCTCCAACCACAGACCGGCAATCCCCCGCTCATCTTCCATCTAGAAGTGACCTTACTTTTCATGAAGAATATAGACATAAAGAACCAACAGGTTGCCATCTGAGTTCTAGTGTTGTGTCCTATGCAACTCAATCGACCATACAACTCTAGACAATCTTCTAGCTAAGTATGATCATTCTGACAGGTCACGCGATCTAGACAAGGTGAACCAACTAATGCATGCAGAGACAAAAGCGTCACTTTGGCCAAAGTTTCTATATAAATAGACATTTGCAATAAATGTAATCATGTGTTCACACACATCTAAGTCAACTTGGAAATTACCTCATCCTACAGTTTGACTAGCTTGACTAGTATCTCTAGACATAATTTTTCTTGACTAATCTCAAATCCTAGTTAATCTAACTTAGAATTTAATCTTTAATCTAGGATATATGCAATATGTAGGTTTAGATGATTTTAACCTTTCAAAGAGTCCCTCATTACATACTTACAAATACCAGGGTCTATGACTTCCTATCATTCTACTCAATGACCCAAAGATAGAACACTCTTGTGTTATATATTAAGTTTCTAACTTTAATGAGAAATCATTTATTTAACATAAGTGCTTTCATAGACTCTTCCTAAATTATACATGTCTTGATCTATGGTTTCTCAACTATTCACTGTCAACCATAATACACAATAGACTAAATCAATGTCATAATCGACTTAAGAGTTTTAAGTTTTCTAAACCCTTCTGGGTTGATTCTAGGGTTTTACTTCTCTAACCCAATACATTGGCATATCAAATACTCTTGTTTTTCCAAAATTTATAATAATATAACATGGAAAGAATAACCTCTAGTCTACTCTTGACCACTTGGCATTGTTCGAATTCACATTTCTCATATCACATATAAACATAGAACACGAGATTTACCCTCTTTCAAATAGGATCTTAATGAATACTATCATTATCATATCTAATCTTTGAACTAAGTCAATCTTTCAACCTAGATAGGTTTGAGTCTACAATAATAATAATAATACAATATCTTTGACCTCTTGGTCTTCTTAAGTCCATTGACTTTCATTATAGAATAGGTTGTGAACTCATGTAAAACATCCTTGAATATAATGATAATATTTGTCATGGTTGTAGAATGCATATGTGACAATATACCACTATCCTTCTAGGTGTTTCTAATGATATCAATATCATTTCTATATACTCTAAAATAAGTGAATATCTATCACAACATCTTATGATTGTAATCAATAAAACTATATATATATCATTGTGAGATATAAATCTATCTCTATCTAAACTTACTGATCTCAACTCCTAGGTCTAAAATAGAGTTTTCAAATGGTTTAGTTTCTGCATTATATAAGATAGAACTCTACAAAGTTTTAAGACAACAACAACAATCTATGTTTTCTCTAACGAATATATGGGTAAAAGACAACTTACAACAAACTGGAATCCTCTAAATAAACATTGTTATTAAAAACTTTTGTCATAGTTCGGTGTCTATCAAACAACAAAGTTTACTACCTATTTACTTTATGAATTTGAAGATACAATGATGGCATGAAAAGGAGTTAACTTCTATAGTATCTCTGTTGAAAACTAAAACAATCTAATGTTTATCTTCTGCAGTTCAAACTGCTATCCGAAGACATTATCATTATCACAAATTCGTGCTCAACTATCATGAGCAATCTGTGATTTCATCCTATATTTAAATGTTCACATAGAATAGCAATATTGTAGTTTTAAAATGTAATAAGTTATGTATAAGAGATATCCTTACCTCTATATATCTATAGTTATCCAAAACCTAAGTCAGTTACTTCCTCCAACCACTTCTATTCAAGCTATCGTATCCCTTCCTCTGTGTTTGTTTCCCTCTACGGATGATACAGAGCTCTCTCTCTCTCTCTCTCATGATTCTATATGAAAATAGAGCTCACTCTCTCTCTCACCAGTATAAGATAACAAAGCTCTCTTGTTTTTCATCAATCCTTTGCCCCCATGAACTCTTGCACAGTATAAAGCTCTGTGACAAATGCAATCCTTCCTTTCTCTGTGCACTTGGAGTCACTTACAAAACAATCTCTCTCCAATGCATCCTTATGCTTTGATAATATATTCTTTTTCAAGGCTTTATCTCCCCATACTGGCGGAGATCCTTCTTGAATTTAAGCCTTTTACCACTCTCAAAAGACATGCAGAAGATTGTGGAGTAACTGGTCATTATGACCAATCCCAAACTGGTCGATAGCTCCTCCATACTCTCCATAACTGACATGGAGAAAAAATAGGTAAGTGCCATAAGAGTACATAGTGGTTTGTATTTAATTTTGCAACTTAACCATTTACCCATAAGAAGCTTATCAACAACAAAATAGTAAGTTTAAACTAATAATTCATACTAGATAAATATCTGGGTAAGTGCAAGAAGATGGGGGGCCACAAAGGGGTCTTAAGTGGCCACTTTTTTTCTGAAATTAGGAAATACTGACCTTGGATGAGAAATTGAGCATAGTTACACTCAAAATTTGAAGATGCAACCAAAACAATGTTCGTAGTGCTCCAAGTCTACTTTCTAAACTACTAATTTTTTTAAAAAATGGTATAGATTAAGGGGTTCAAAATAGTGAGCCACAGAAATTGGTGTTATTTCTGTCAAAAAAACATAACATAGCGTGTTTTGTGGCTCTCTCAAAAGGTTAACTTTTTTTTGGTATTTTTAAAATTGCTTCAGTGAGAAATTAGCTAACAGCATGTAGTTTATGCTTGATTTTTCTGATAATTTTTTAATGAATATTTGATTTTTTACTAATTTTCAAAGTGGACACATCCTAAAAAATAGAATTTCGGTCGTGCTACCCCTGTAAATTTTGAAAACTAATTGAAATATTTTTTTTAATTTATGTGTAGAATGGAGTCTAGTTTATAAAAATTTAATTTATTTGAAATTTTAATGAACGGTTAATTTATAATGAAAAAAGACTAAACACTGGTTTTTGCCCAAAAATGGACACACAAACAAAAGAAATTAGGGATGAAAGGCTTAACATTGTCAAAATGTGAAAAAATTACATCATTAAATAGCTAAGAGAAAGCCTAACATTACCCAGGTGTTCAATTTGTTTGACCTTGAAACATGTGCAAATCTGAGGGTTAGCACAAACAAAATTATGTGAAATTTTGTAGAATTTGCAAAAACACGTCTGTGGACGTTGGGAAGGCACTCCAAGCCTTTGGGTTGGAAATCCAAAGTAAATCACAAGCCTAAGGCTTGGGATTCCCAAAGCAAAATATAACGCGAGCGCGTTATAATGTGCTCGTGTTATGTTGTGTTTCTTTTCCTTTTTTGCATGTTTGTCGGTGTTTGCCCAATTCGACATAACGCGAGCACCTTATAACATGCTCGTGTTATGTCTCCCTTTGAATGATTTATGTTCATGTTTGGTAAGTATGTTTGATGGATGTATATATGTATATATGCATGCTTGTAGGTATGTATGTATGTACATGTATGCATGCTTGTATGTATGCATATATGTATGCATGTTTGTATGTATGTATGTCTGTATGTATGTACATTTATGCATGCATGTATGTATGTAAGGGTTTTGGGTTTAGGGTATATAAGGACCTAAGCCCGTATAGTTTTTAGGGTTGAGGGTTAAGGGATTAGGGCTTAAGTAGAGGGTAGTGGGTAGAGGGTAGAGGGTAGAAGGTTGAGGGTTACAATTGAGGGTTAATATTCAGGTTGTTGAGTGTATAAGATTAAGTGTGTAAGGCATGGGGATTAGGGTTTAGGATATTGGGTTTAGGGTTTACGATATGGATTGAGGGTATATAAGGCATAGGGTGACTTGGGTTGAGAGCACGTATGGTTTAGGTTTAATTTAAGTATAGGGTTGAGGCATAATATTCGAGGTTTAGGGTATAAGGGTGAGGTTATAGGGTATAGGGATGAGGGTTTGTGGGTGTAGGCTTCAGGATTTAAGGTATAGGGTTGAGGATTGAGGGATTAGGGCTTAAGTATATAGTTGAGGGTATAGGGTGAGGGTTTAGGGATAGGTTTTAGGGTTTAAGGTTTAAGGGTTAAGGGTTGAGGGATAGAGTTTAGGGTTTAGGGGTAAGGGATTAGCGTTTAAGGTATAGTGTCAAGAGTTGAGGGTTTAGGAATAGGGATAGCATTTAGGGTTTAGGGATGAGGGATTAGGGTTGAGGGTTGAGGGAAAAGGGTTGAGGGTTGAGGGTTGAAGAATTAGGGTTTAAGGTATAGTGTTAAGGGTTGATGGTTTAGGGTTTAGGGATTAGGGTTTAGGGTTGATAGATTAGGGTTTAAGGTTGAGAGTTGAGGGTTGAGGGTTTAGGGATAGGGTCAAGGGTCAAGGGATTAGGGTTAAAGTAGAGTGCCGAGTGTAGAGAGATTAGGGATAGGGTTTAGGGTTTAAGATTTAAGGATTGAGGGTTGAGGCTTTAGGGATGAGGGTTAAGGGATTAGGGTTTAAGATATAGTGTCGAGGGTTGAGGGTTTAGGGATAGGTTTTAGGGTTTAAGGTTTAAGGGTTGAGGGTTTAGGGATAGGGTTTAGGGTTTAGGGATAAGGGATTAGACTTTAAGGTATAGTGTCGAGGGTTGAGGGTTTAGGAATAGGGATAGCATTTAGGGTTTAGGGATGAGGGATTAGGGTTGAGGGTTGAGGGATTAGGGTTTAAGGGATTGTGTTGAGGGTTGAGGGATTAGGGTTAAAGTAGAGTGTCAAGGGTAGAGGGATTAGGGATAGGGTTTAGGGTTGAAGGTTTAAGGATTAAGGGCTGAGGCTTTAGGGTTGAGGGTTAAGGGATTAGGGTTTAAGATATAGTGTCGAGGGTTTAGGGATAGGTTTTAGGATTTAAGGTTTAAGGGTTAAGGGTTGATGGATAGGGTTTAGGGTTTAGGGATAAGGGATTAGGGTTTAAGGTATAGTGTTGAGGGTTGAGGGTTTAGGAATAGGGATAGTGTTTAGGGTTTAGGGATGAGGGATTAGGGTTGAGGGTTGAGGGCTTAGGGTTGAGGGTTAAGGGATTAGGGTTTAAGGTATAGTGTTGAGAGTTGAGGGTTTAGGGTTTAGGGTTGAGGGATTAGGGTTTAGGGTTGATGGATTAGGTTTTAAGGTATAGTGTTGACAGTTGAGAGTTTAGGGATAGGGTTTAGGGTTGACAGATTAGGGTTTAAGGTTGAGGGTTGAGGGTTGAGGGTTAAGGATTGAGGGTTGAAGGCTTAGGGATAGGGTTGAGGATTGATGGATTAGGGTTAAGGTAGAGTGTTGAGGGTAGTGGGATTAGGGATAGGGTTTAGGGTTGAAGGTTTAAGGACTGAGGGTTGGGGGATAAGGTTTAGGGTTTAGGGATATGGGATTAGGGTTTAACCTGTAAGGTTTAGGGTTGAGGGATTAAGGTTTAAGGTTGAGGGTTGAGGGTTTAGGGATAGGATTGAGAGTTTAGGGATAAGGGATTAAGGTTTAGGACCTTGAGGGATTAGGATTTAGGGTTGAGACTTTAGGGATAGCGTTTAGGGTTGAGGGATTAGGGTTAAGGTAGAGTGTTGAGGGTAGAGGGATTAGAGATAGGGTTTAGGGTTGAAGGTTTAAGGATTGAGGGTTGAGGCTTTAGGGTGAGGGTTAAGGGATTATGGTTTAAGATATAGTTTTGAGGGTTGAGGGTTTAGGGATAGGTTTTAGGGTTTAAGGTTTAATGGTTAAGGGTTGAGGGATAAGGTTTAGGGATAAGGGACTAGGGTTTAACTTGTAAGGTTTAGGGTTGAGGGATTAAGATTTAACATTGAGGGTTGAGGGTTTAGGGATAGGGTTTAAAGTTTAGGGATAAGGGATTAGGGTTTAGGACCTTGAGGGATTAGGGTTTAGGGTTGAGGCTTTAGGGATAGTGTTTAGGGTTGAAGGATTAGGGTTGAGGGTTTAGGGTTGAGGGTTTAGTGATAGGGTGTAGGGTTTAGTTGAGGTTTGAGGGTTGAGGGATTAGGGTTTAAGGTATAGTGTTGAGGGTTGAGAGTTTAGGGTTAGGGTTTATTGTTTAGGGTTGAGGGATTAGGGTTTAAGGTATAGTGTTGAGGGTTGAGGGTTTAGGGATAGGGTTTAGAGTTGAGAGATTAGGGTTTAGGTTGATGGCTTAGGGTTTAAGGTTGAGGGTTGAGGGTTGAGGGTTTAGGGATAGGGTTGAGGGTCAAGGGATTAGGGTTAAGGTAGAGTGTCGAGGGTGGAGGGATTAGGATTTAAGGGTTAAGGGTTAAGGGTTGAGGGATAGGGTTTAGGGTTTAGAGATAATGGATTAGGGTTTAACCTGTAAGGTTTAGGGTTGAGGGATTAAGGTTGAGGGTTGAGGGTTTAGGGATAGGGTTTAGAGTTTAGGGATAAGGGATTAGGGTTTAGGGTTTAGGACCTTGAGGGATTAGGGTTTAGGGTTGAGGCTTTAGGGATAGTGTTTAGGGTTGAGGGTTGAGGGATTAGGGTTAAGGTAGAGTGTCGAGGGTAGAGGGATTAGGAATAGGGTTTAGGGTTGAAGTTTTAAGGATTGAGGGTTGAGGCTTTAGGGTGAGGGTTAAGGGATTAGGGTTTAAGATATAGTGTCGAGGGTTGAAGGTTTAGGGATGGGTTTTAGGGTTTAAGGTTTAAGGGTTGAGGATCGAGGGATAGGGTTTAGGGTTTAGGGATAAGGGATTAGGGTTTAACCTGTAAGGTTTAGGGTTGAGGGATTAAGGTTTAAGGTTGAGGGTTGAGGGTTTAGGGATAGAGTTTAGGGATAAGGTATTAGGGTTTAGGACCTTGAGGGATTAGGGTTAGAGTTGAGGCTTTAGGGATAGCATTTAGGGTTGAGGGATTAGGGTTGAGGCTTTAGTGATAGGGTGTAGGATTTAGGGTTGAAGGATTAGGGTTTAGGGTTGAGGGAATAAGGTTTAAGGTAAAGTGTTGAGGGTTTAGGGATAGGGTTTAGGACTTAAGGTTTAAGGGTTGAGGGTTGATGCTTTAGGGTTTAGGTTTAAGTGAGACCTAGATGGCTAAGGATGGATGGAGAGGTAGACAAGGAGCGACTGAGAGATGTAGAGAGGGGAGAGGGAGAGAGGTGAGAGGGAGAGATAAGTGAGATATAGAGATGTGAGAGCTAGAACATGAGCTAATGGAACTAGAGGTGAGAGATATTGCAAAGGTGCTATCAAAGGTGAGATAGGCACAAATGTTTATAGGCAATCCTTTCTATCATATTTTGCAATATATCTCACCTCTAGCTACTTGGCACTTCTTTGCCATGACAACTCAGTGGCACATTATAAAGAGAATACATTTAGTTAATTCACTTCATAAGTTTCAAAATAAAATACCTAGACCACTACAAAAAGGAGGATGATGATCCCTTAAATTATGCATGTGCCAATCCCTCCACTTCTAAAGCATCAATCTACAGGTATTTGGATCAAGGAACCCTCAGTAACACATGAACTCTCTGAACTCCTTTATGCTTTAGACACATATTTTGCTATGGATCAATCTATAGCAGGACAAAACGTGCTCGCGTTATAACATGCTCACATTTTGGCTTACTATATAAATGGTAAAAAGGCCTAGACCCCCATGATCTAGGCCCACATACTCTATTTTATTATGTTTATGTGTGTGTTCTGACAAAAAAAAGTGTTTTCATGTTGTTGGGAAGTTCACATGCACATTTTGCACATTCTACCACTTTTGCATGAACTTTCCACCACCTTTTTCTACTTTTCCAACTTAAGGAGGAGGAAATAACATAGTTTTCACATCGAATTTGATATATATCAATTCAAGTTTCAATTTTTGTAGTGTTGCAATGTTAACTATGATTGAATTGTAGGAATTTAACATTATAGATTGGTTAATAGTATTGTTGTTACTAATTATATTTGAGTACATTATTCAATTTAATGTTGAAAATTAAGCAAGTGGTGAAATACTCAAATTGTTGAGGAGTTTGATGCAAGAAGAAAAAAACACTACATAATTGGGTACTCTCTCCATTCGAATCTCTATTTTTTAGGTATGTCAAGTCTTTACATGCATGTTCTTTACATTTTCCTTAATTCTATTTGAATTACTTTATCATTCTTTATCATACATGTTTATATCACTTGTATGGTTTAAATATTTTGTGTTTCTATCAATCTCGCATTTTTGATTTTATAGTTCATCTGCCTTGTCTATGCTTCCACATTTTGCATACATGTCTTATATATTGCATACATGTCTTACACTTTACATTTATAGTTCATCATAGTTCTTACTACCCAAAGAGCTTAGTCATCACACACAAATGTTGTTATAATATACTATGTTTTAAATCAGTTCATGATATGCATAATAAAAGATATCTCAAAGGTCAACATTAATTAAAATAGACACAATCACAATATCATTGTTAAGTCCCTTTGCATAATGAACCTTATAATACAAACTCATTAATGTCTATCTAATGAGATTCAACATAAAGGACCCCATGCAAAATTCCATCATGTGTGTTTCCTTTAAACCTGCATATATAGCCTTAAATTAAATCTCAAGATTTTATTACTCAAGAATCCATAAGGTCAGCCTACAATCTCACATGGTGCCATGTATATTTTCTACACTTGAGCTCTTTAATAAGTATGTGCAATAATGAATTAAACAGACCTTAACATACTGTGATGTCAAATTATACAAGAATAAATCCTTACAACATATAAATATACAATCCCTTAAGCATAATGAAATACTATTATCTTATCATAACAAGTTAAAATACAAATGAATAGGTGCCAAGATTGTACAAGTAAATCCCAATAGGCTTAATCCAATCATGATCCATGTTATGCTACATTATTATTCATGTTGATAGTTCATACAAACATTGTATACCAAATGTTTCCATTCCCATATCTATGACAATGTACCAAGTTAAATACTACAAATCAGTCACATTGCGATGGAATTGATATAGGGTCTCAAGATAGTTCAGTCACAACAAAGTATAAAGTTCAACATGAGTGTCTCCATGAAAATCATAAGCCTTAAGGCTGATCCTCTTGGTTTTCATAACATGATCATGTGAAGATAAGGGACTGCTATCACACATCAGAACATCAATCCTTACCTCATGCCCTAGTGTGATGTCTCCCACAATCTCAATCATCTAGATACTTTCATGACTAGATGGTTATCAACAAGTGCTAGCCCACGAGAGATCTCTAAAGTCAAGTGTATCATGTGTCCTAAATTTTGTCCCATGGCTGCAAGCTGAATCTTCATTTGTGAGGAGATGATCTCTATCCGCAAGTAAGTGTAGGTAGTTTGATGCCACTAGCACCAAGGCCTTCCCCACATCTTCAACCTTGTAGTCAACATGAAGTCCCATGTACTCTTCACTTGTAGCCTCAATAGGTGACTCTCCTTTGTCCTTATCCTCATAAGACTAAAGTGAACTTTGTACCATAATGCTTTGTATGCTTTGTACCTATTTTTGTTGAGTGATATTTACTTTTCTACATGATGATTGTATGTACATTTTGTATGGATTCATTTCTTAAGAACTAATATTTGTCTCTTTATCATGCTATAGATAAATTCTCCATCATGCCAAGGAAATGATCAAGAATTGATCCTGAGACTAATGTATAAAATTTACGTAATGTATAAAATCTAGGTAATGTATAAAATCTAGGTGTCTTGGTTTCTAACTAGCTAATAGGTGTCTCTACTTGTGTCTTAGGTATATGCTATATGTCAACTAGGTAGATAGAGACTAGAAAAAAGGTATTTAATCTAATCTAGGTGTCTTAGGTAGCTACTATATATCAACGACCTGTCTAGAGACTAGAATAAGGTATAATCTAGAATGATCTAGATGTCTTCTAGGTAGATACTATATATCAACTACCTGTCTAGAGACTAGAATAAGCTATAATTTAATATGGGTGTCTTAGGTAGGTACTATATGTCAACTAGGTCTACCATAATAGGTTTCTTAGGTAGAACTATAATCTAGGTGTCTATGTGACTTAGGTCTAGACTATGATAAGGTATAAAGACTAGGTGTCTTAGGTCTACTATGTCTATAAAATCTAGATACATACTATACAATAGGTGCCTTAGGTGTCCTACGTCTACTAGAATACATGTGTCTTAGGTCTTAGGTGAGGCCATATGCGTTTCCACCTTCACGTGGTTGGCCTTGTCAGTATAGAATATTTATATTTCTTGAAGCTAAGGGAAGCTCTTTTTCTTAATAGGAAAACTTTATCGACTTCAGTGTCCTCATGGAGTGAAGGTGTTGATCACAAAATATGGTGTTAATGTCATGTTGATGTTGATTGATGAGTTGTGGTTGTTGTTGGAAGTTTTGGAAGTCTAAAGGATGTCATAGTGGCAGTGTTCATATCACAACTATAGAGGATTAAACATTCAAAACTAGTTAAGGTTTTTAAGTTAAAGTTATTAGTTATGTTTTAAACCCTAAGTGTATTGTTTTAAACCCTAAGTGTATTGTCTTTAAAGACCTAGTTTGGTAAGTTTTGTTTGTGTTATACTCTCTATTTAATCTATCTTAGATAACCTTCTATGTTCTTCATGTGGTCTTTAGCACTTAGGTTGTATTATGTTTAGGGTTATCTAGTCCTCAACCTCCTAACAACCCTAGTCTTTACTTTTCTCTAAAATCTAAGTTAATACCTTACACCCATACTGGTGATATTGTAACGGTGATATCCCTGAAGAGCCCAAAGTACAAAAAGACAGCAATCTTTGATGAGCTATTACTTGGAAACCATGACACTTAGAAACATTTCTTCTGAGACAACACAATCATGTAGAACCCCTCTACAATAACCTCTCTTAGTTTTTGATATATCTGAGGTGTTTGCCCATGGTGAAAGGTTTTCTGTTGCCCCAAAAATTATCAGAAGGAGGTAGTGTAAAGTTGCAAAGGGGTGTAACTTTCATCCTGCTCCTGATGAAACCAAACTAACAGTTCCAATGCATCTGTATGGGTATGTTTAGGCTAGGCATGGTCCTATTTTGCATCCAAACATGCCAAAACAGTTTGAGCTACATTGTACCAGTGATATCCTTGAAGAGTCCAAAGTGCAAAAGGCAGCAATCTTTGACGAGCTGTTACTCAGAAACCTTGACACTTAGAAATATTATGTTTGAGGCAATGTGATCACATAGAAACCCTCTACAATAACCTCTCTCAGTTTTTGATATCTCTAAGGTGTTTACCCATGGTGAAAAGTTTTCTGCTGCCCCAAAAATCATCAAAAGGAGGTAGTGTAAAGTTGCAAAGGGGTGTAACTTTTGTCCTACTCCTGATGCGACCAAACTGATAGTTCCAACACTTTCAGATGGGTATGTTTATGTTAGACATGGTCATGTTTTGCACCCAAACATACCAAAAGAATTTGAGCTACATTGTACTGATGATATCCTTGAAGAGTCCAAAGTGCAAAAAGGCGGCAATCTTTGACGATCTGTTACTCTGAAACCCTGACACTTAGAAACATTTCGTCTGAGGAAACATGATCATGTAGAACCCCTCTACAATAATCTCTCTCAATTTTTGATATCTCTGAGATGTTTTCCCGTGGTGAAAGGCTTTCTGCTGCCCCAAAAATTGTTAAGAGGTAGTGTAAAGTTGCGAAGGCATGTAACTTTTGTCCTGCTCCTAATGCGACCAAACTGATAGTTACAATGCATCTGGATGGGTACATTTAGTCTATACATGGTCCTGTTTTGTACCCAAACATGCCGAAACAGTTCGAGCTACATTGTACCGCCGATATTCCTGAAGAGTCCAAAGTGTAAAAAGGCAGCAATCTTTGACGAGCTGTTACTTGAAAACCCTAACACTTAGAAACAATCCATCTGAGGAAACACAATCATGTAAAACCTCTCTACAATAACGTCTCTTGGTTTTTGATATCTCAGAGATGTTTGCCCGTGGTGAAAGGTTTTCTGCTGCCCCAAAAATTGTCAAAAGGAGGTAGTGTAAAGTTGCAAAGGGGTGTAACTTTCATCCTGCTCCTGATGCGACTAAACTGACACTTCCAATGCATCTGGATGGGTACATTTAGGCTAGGCATGGTCCTTTTTTGCACCCAAACATGCCAAAATAGTTCAAGCTACATTGTACCGGCAATATCCCTGAAGAGTCCAAAGTGCAAAAAGGCTGAAATCTTTGACAAGCTGTTACTCAAAAACCCAAACACTTAGAAATATTTTGTCTAAGGAAACATAATCATGTAGAACCTGTCTACAATAACCTATCTCATTTTTTGATATCTCTAAGGCGTTTGCCCATGGTGAAAGGTTTTATGCTGCCCCAAAAATTGTCAGAAGGAGGTAGTGTAAAGTTGCAAAGGGGTGTAACTTTTGTCATGCTCCTAATGTGACCAAATTGATAGTTGCAACACGTCTGGATGGGTATGTTTATGCTAGGCATGGTCCTGTTTTGCACCCAAACATGCTGAAACAATTTGAGCTACATTTTACTGGAAATATCCCTGAAGAGTCCAAAGTGCAAAAAGCTAGCAATCTTTGATGAGCCGTTACTCAAAAACCATGTCACTTAGAAACATTTTGTCTAAGGCTACGAGATCATGTAGGGTCCCTCTACAATAACCTCTCTCAGTTTTTTATATCTCTGAAGCGTTTGCCCACGGTAAAAAATTTTCTACTACCCCAAAAATGGTCAGATGCATGCAATGTAAAGTTGCAAAGGGGTGTAACGTTCATTCAACTCCTCGTGCGGCCAAACTGACTATTCCAACACATTAGGATGGGTACGTTTAGGCTAGGCATGGTCTTGTTTCGCACCCAAACATGCTGAAATAGTCCAAGCTACATTGTACCAACGATATCCTCACACATTACCTTTGTTATAACTATTATAGTCTTCACATGTCAACATGCATCTTATGGATGTTAACATACTTGTTCTAGTAGTCAAAACAGTCATATATTAACTGCTTATTCTTTTATCTTAGTTCACCTTGACTTTGTTCTCTAGTACTATCTTTGTAGGGTTTGTTTTAGTCCTTCAATGCATTGTTCCATCATTGCAATCTTAGACCCCTATTAGGCTTGAAATAGACCTCTGTTAGGCTACTCTCCTAAACCTTAATATCATATTCATGTTGTCATATCCATGTTGTTCAACCCCCATCTTCTTCCACCTTTAGGTCACTATGTTATTAGGCTTGAACTTAGACTTCTGCGATATTTGAAACCCTCTACACTTCATGGCTCTATCATTATGTAATGATCTACAATATCATTGTGTAATGATCTACACTACACCTATCTTGCTTATCATATTTCATAGCAATCTTGCAAAGAGTTGGGGTAGTGGTATGCAACCTTCTGTGAGATCAATACAATGTTGTAATAAGGTTTTCAAGCTTAACAAGTTTTTGGGTAGGGAATTGCTTTATGGAATTAGAGTCAAATTGGTAAATGTGATGACATGATACATATTAACATGGTGAGATGCAAAGTATACATTTATA
The DNA here is from genome assembly GCA_027924645.1 of Cunninghamia lanceolata. Classification (NCBI taxonomy): domain Eukaryota; kingdom Viridiplantae; phylum Streptophyta; class Pinopsida; order Cupressales; family Cupressaceae; genus Cunninghamia; species Cunninghamia lanceolata. The sequence continues at coordinate 5,453,445 of BSBN01000077.1, forward strand.
ATATTTACCACATTCTCAAAGGGATTGTTGATGGCTTACGGAAGCTTATAGCCCCAATGTTATGTTGCATACTCAATTTAGGTAAGATTCAATGTACTCTCATAACTTCATCTTATATGCAAGAAGAATTACAATTAATAACCACAATGGTCATCAGGTGCTCATAAGCATATGATTTTGAATATCTTATTCAAGACAATAGACATACTCTTTGCATCCCAATATGGTATAATAATAAGGAATTAAGAAATATTTTCAATTGAGAAACTCATAAAGAATATGGATGAACATACCACTTGGAGAAACCATAAGAACATCCTTTTGGAACATAGGGAATTGCAATATCCCCTTGGTCACTTGCAAAATTAGATAGAGTTGTTTGTGAAACTAGGAGATGTGATCCTTAGTGCTGTGCAAATGGCACATGATCCAAAGGGTTGTGTAAGAATTATTGGGTGCCTTTTGAGTTGCACAAAATGATTCCTATCACTATGTGAATTATGCATGGTGTAAGGAACCATGAACTTTGTGTTGGATCAAGTGGCATTGTTTAGGTGGCACATGATGCAAGGACTTATGCATGAGGTTGTAAATCTCTATGTGAGTGACTAAGGCTAACATGCAAGATTGTGCAATAGCATGTAGATCATGATGTGAACAAAAAACTTGCTTTCCATTTATCCATTTAACCAATCTTCCTTTCTCTATTTTCTTGGGCATGTATAGTTTTGAGAGACTAAAACTTTCAACCCAAAACTCAAATTCTCTTATCATCAATTGGGATGGATTCTTTGACATTTAAACTTTAAAACCTAGAGGCATACAAAAATGATCTACACTACACCATTCCATATTACATAATGATCAACAAAAATAATTTGTATTAACCAAATATCCATATAGGCATACATCAATATCTGTCGATATAAGTATAATGTATATACAAAATAGCCATATAGGCTTACAAGAATGCCATATAGGCATACAATGTCAACTATATGCAATACAAAATATATGTCCACAAATGCCATATAGGCATACAACAAAGGAACACAATAAAAAGTCATTCCCCTTTGTCTGGTGAAGAGAATAGATCATGGCCAATCTTTGATCTTCAAGGGGATGGAGATGCATATGAGGCTGGTCTACTACAAACTTGAGGGTTGTTCCTCCTATTTAGTTGTTCATGGATTTGTAGTTGTTACAATAAAACGTATAGACATTAATATATAGAAATTACATTATAAAAAATGAAACATTTAACAAAATAATCACTTACTGCTATCCAAAAATTTGTCTCCTCATTTGCCTCAGTACCAGGATTAGGTTGTGGCGATGTCATGTCCTATAGAAACCATCCAAATAGAAATTAAACTTCAAATCAATAATCATTTGATTTTTCAAAAATAAACAACTATAACAACGAATGTAATTTGAAATTTATTACTAATCTACCTCGTACCCTTGTCAAAGGCATGGAGCTATGAATCGCAGAGGACACACCATGCTCCACTTCCCTATGAACATCAAGAGGTGTCTCCGCAGCCTGCATCATCTAAAAATAAAATAACATTAAATTCAATTACAAAAACCATAATAGTGATGCAAGTCATGGCTCCTAACATACACACACGTTCACCTAAACATGGAAGTACACACAATAAAGCACACAAGTCACATGCATATATACAAATTAGACGAAGATTCATGACTATTGTATGGTATAAGGGTCAACAAAGGAGGGACCATAGTAGCATCAAATTTTAGGTTTAAGAAGTTAGAGAGGGAGTGAAGGTGTTAGTTTAGGTTTAGGTTGGTGGTAGGGTGGGGTAGGGTTGTGCTCAAATTTTTGTTTGTTTGGTAGTCATGGAGGTAGGACAATTGTTAAGATAGAGTTTGTGGGTTTACAAGACAATGCCTAAACTAGAAATCACATAGACATTAGGTAAGTTTATGGGTTTACGGGAAGGAGGAATATCAAGAGTTTGTGGGATAATAGGAAGGAGGAAAGATACTAGATAGGAGAAGAAAAAACTTATTTTAAAAATTTCTTATCATTTTCTTTGTCTTGAGGCTTGTTAGGGGGTGGGTTGGAAGCAAACTAGGTCTGGGACATCTGGTAGGGGTATATTAGGAAATAGGCAGGGTAGATATGGGTTGGTTAGTAGGTTGGGTGTAGTGTTGGGGAAGTTTCTTAGGCCAAATTTTAGAAGTGGATGGGGAAAGGTCCTACACTTTTTCTTTTACTTTATCTTGGAGGGGTGTTAGAGGGGAGATAGAAGTCAATGAGGAAGGTGAAGTAGTAATAGGTGGATATATAGTGGGGAAGATAGGGGCATAGCTAGTGGAGTAGGTGAAGTAATAGAAAGAAGTTGTGGGGTTGAGGTAGCAATGCGTTTAGAGGCATAAGATAGGTAAAGGTGAAAGAGGGAATTGGTATAAGGGTGAGGTGGACCATAAGGGGTTGACAAAAAAAAATCTAAGGAGAAGTGTCTTAAGGTAACAACTAGTTGGTACATGGGCTATGAGAAATAATGAAGACATTACCATCATGGGGAATTTTAGAGTCAACAAAGGAGGGACCTAGATAATGTTGGAGTCAATCATATTCTATATAAGATATCATTGGCTCATACCCCTCTTTGGTGTCATGTCCTGGGGTCTAATTGGTGGTAATTGGATGAGTTTATTAGAGAGAATTTGTCAAAGAATAGTGTGGAGGGGATCAACAAGCTTTGGTAGACATGTATGGAAAATGTGGTAGCATAGACAAGGTAGTGAGTTGTTTGAAAAGATGCCTCAAAGAAATGTGGTCTCATGGTGATGTCCTTGGACCTATGCATCTTCTTGTCATGGAATTCCATGAGACCACATTTCTTTGAGGCATTTTTTCAAATAACTATATTGTAATTGAAATTTTGTCATCTATCAACATCTAGTTATTAGCTATGCAATGTGTAGTAATGCTTTGAGTTTGAAAGTGTGAAATGAAATGTAACCAATGATATGAATATAAAATACAAAAATCTAGTAAGTACAATTCATTAATTAAATAATTTATTTTATTATCTCTGTGAAGCTTTGAAGTCCACCACAACTGGCAAGTTTTTCTATGAAATCTCCAATATTAACCTATTCAACATCCAAAATCAGATAGTAGAAAACCATTCATATAATGATGCCATTCACATGTAATATTTATAATTATTTTCTAATTACATACCCCGACAGTAGATGTCGTAGTGTCATATGCAGGTGGAGAACCGTTGAAAACTGCATCAACATTATGAACCTAAAATTTCATTAAAATCATCAAACTAAATTAGTTAATCTTTCATTTCAAAAACAAAATTTAATAAATTAAATTCAATGAACTTGCTAAGATTTACCTGAGTATCAAGGCTGAAAGTCTCACTCAGGAGGGTATCTATCATCACCATCTGCTCAGCTGCAGATGTAGCCTGTGCACCTGTGTCCCTACTATCTGTGGGGTCATAACCACAAGCTAACCCGCAAGCCTAACAAGTATGGGGTGGAACCCTACTCAAACTCTCCCCCAGCCCACGCTGTGCTACAAGACTGGCATGCTCTATGATGCTCTGGGTGAAGGCACTAATGGACTGAAGTGTCTTGACCTCAATACTCTTATTCACAATAGAAGGGATATACACATGCTCATGGGCTAGTCTGGCAAGTGCTCGTCTCGTTGACCACTGCGGGTCAACATGTGCCCCTGGTCTATCTTGTGCTGACCCCCCACCTCTACCCTAGAACTCCCACATACCAAAATAATTTGGCACTTTATTTTTGACAAACTCGCAATAGAGTTTCCTCAAAAAATATTGTGGGACCTCATTATTGTTGCATGGAGGATGGTCAAAAACCATCCACCACCTCTGCCCAAAATTGTCCCTTATCATTTGGTTGTTACACCAATGGCTAGTGAACCTCTTGCATCTAAGGGGTAGATGTTGATTTGTTTGTGGGTCTGTGAAAATAGAACACAAGTCCAATTTTGTAATTTGTTTATTTTTAACTTGTTCATAGGACAACTTATCTACATAGAACTCTCTAAATTCTCTCCTCTTTTTTGACCAACTAGAGATTTGCTTGCTAATTGAATCTACATTTGATAACATAGATTCAAGAGATTGAGCAAGTGTGGATCTATGCAAGGTTGAAGTTGCATGTTCTTTCAACCTTCCAATTATGTCCTCAATTTGTTTTCTATTATTTTCAATTTGCCCCATTATATTTTCTTGTGTTCCAGGGGTATATTGAGGAATGAATGGAGGTGTTTATTGTTGGAGTTGTTCTTCAGCAAGTATTTGTTGTTCAGGTGATGGAGGATTTTATGGATTTTCAGGAGGAGGAGAAGGTGCATTATCAATTCTTGTAAATTAAAGAAATTTACATCAAAAGCTATTTGAACCTACCTATTTAGCAACAAATTCACACAAGAAAGCAAATAGAACTTACTCCTTCAGCCTCCCCGACATCGTGGCAGCATTTTGATGATGAATTGGCGACAAATTGTTGACGATATGCCCTTCGATAACGTGAGCGTGCTCTCCTTTGTCTCCAAGCCACAGGTTTGCTGTGAAATGTTGTGAAATAATGAAATAAAACGTAGTTTTTTTTTTAATATAGCAGAGTATAACACATTCATGTTATAACGCGAGCACATTATGGCTTGGTGTTGCCAAGCCTTAAGCTCGACATCACCAAGCCATAACACGAGCATGTTATAACGTGCTCATGTTATGGCTTAATTTTTTTTTTTTAAAAGTTGGCCACTTTTTGGCGCCCCAACTTTTTGCGCCCGCCCATCTATATATATAACAACACAATATTGGTGTATACAACATATACTTACGTTGTTACTATTAGAAATGAAAGAAACACTACTTCAATGGAAATCTGATTCAAGAAATTTCAGCAATCTTTAACTGTGTGTTATTAATGGAGATTTTAACAAAACATAAAACCCATAATATAAAAATATATCAGAAGTAGAATGAAGCACATAACACAAGTGTTTAACGTGGAGAAAACCCTTTCAGGTAAAAAAATCCACTAAGGAAAGAGGTCAAGTTGTATTATCTTCACAAAAGGAGATTATGAATACATTCACTTCCTCTGTCCTCCAATCTTCACTCTAGCAGAACCTGGGTACCTGTAAACTGTTATCATGCCTCTCATCTACTATGTTATGGTTTATATAGAATTTACACAACCTCAAGACATTAAATGACGTCTTACAAGCCCATTACACTTGTCAAGAGTCAACAATACAACCTTGGGCATCCATGGCCAAGAATGGGCTCTTACGAGGTCATAAATGCTACTATACATGCATCCTACACTTGAAAAAATGTGCCCATGCAATCTTGAATGCCTTAGGGCCAAAAATAGCCACTTAAAACATCTTATGATGCATCATATGCTATTATAAGTGTCATAGATTCTTATGACAACTGACAGTTGTCATAGAATCTCTTACACCTTCTTACAACATCTATGACATGTGTCATAACACTAAAAATAGATTATTCCTCCACATGTGCACCCCACTTTGACCAATTACCATTTACCATAGTAAATGACATCCCGTAACTACTGCTGGTGACTCTGGGACTTACCATGTAGTAACTCTGTAATTACCATGGATAGTAAATAATTTTTACTTCTACTGGTAAAACTTGTACATCCCTTATGGGTAATTATAAATAATAAATGGAATAATACAATAATGGGATTTACAAGGTTAATGGCACCTTATCCCAACATTATCCCACTTGACATTATACATTGTAAATCAACCCATAGGAAATCAAATAAAAACTAATCAGGCACTAGAAACAAGGCCCATGGCCTCTCTACACCATACGAACTTCTCTGTGCTCATAGGCTTGGTCAATGAATCTGCAACATTCTCCTGAGTGTCTATCTTCTTCAGCTCAATCTCTCCATTTGCAACCAACTTTCGAACAAAGTGATACTGAACATCAACATGCTTAGTCCGAGCATGATACATGGGATTCTTGGCCAAACAGATAACACTTTAGCTATCACAACCAATCTGAATGATCCTAAAATCAAAACCAATACCTGTACACAGTCTTCTCAACCAAATGGCCTCCTTAGAGACATGAGTAGCAGCCATATACTCTACTTCTATAGTGGACAAAGCAAATGTGGGCTGCCTCTTACTAATCCAACTCACTACACCTCCAAACAGAGTAAACACATAGCCACTATTGGACCTTCGACTATCCAAGTCACCTGCCCAATTTGCATCAACAAAACCCTATATGTCTAAAGATTTATCAGCACTATTAGTACCAGAATAAACCAAACAATGGTCAAGAGTACCTGCAAGATATTTAAACACCCTCTTCGCATAGCTCCAATGCTGTCTACCAGGGTTAGACATAAATCTGCTTAAAACTCCCATTGCTTGGGCAATATCTGCTCTAGTGCAAACCATTGCATACATCAAACTCCCTACAACACTAGCATATGGCACATTAGACATATGCTCAAGAACATCCTCAGTCTTTGGACACATATCTAATGAAATCTTAGTACCAATGGGTAAAGGAACTCTAACTAGGTTACAGTCCTACATACTAAATTACTGCAAAATAGTATTCACATACTTATTTTGTAACAACCAAAGCATTCTATTAACTCTGTCCCTCATAATTTCCATTCCCAAAATATACCTTACAGCACCAAGATCCTTCATCTCAAATGCACCTGAAAGTTGGGCTTTAAGCTCACTGATCATACCCTTAGTATTGCTGAAAAATATGTCATCAACATACAAAGCAATAACCAGTATAGAATCATCAACACAATAAATGTAAACATAGTGATCCTCCTCACTTCTAACAAAACCTAATTTCAAAACAAATGAGTCAAACTTTTGATACCACATTCTGGGGGACTATTTAAGACCATAAAGAGACCTCTTCAACCTGCAAACCCAATGTTCTTTTCCTTTTACCTCAAAACCTGTAGGTTGTTGCATATAAATTTCTTCTTCAAGATCTCCATGCAAGAACGCAGTCTTAACATCCATTTGCTCAATCTCCCAATCATAAGTTGTAGCAATGGATAAGACAAATCTAATAGAAGTCAATTTAGCAATAGGAGAGAATATCTCACCAAAATCAACTCCCTCTCTCTGGGAGTAGCCCTTGGCTACCAGTCTAGCCTTGTACTTCTCCAATGACCCATTTGCTTCAAATTTCTTCTTGAAGACCCACTTACAACCTATGGCCTTTTTTCCTTTGGGAAAACGAACAAGATCCCAGGTGTTACAAGAGTCTAAATCCATCATCTCCTCCTATATGGCTAACTGCGAAGACTCACTATCATCTGCAGAAATAGCTTCCCTGTAGGATCTAGGTTCATCGTTAGTACTCAATAAAGCATATACACAATAGAAATCTGGTGGGCTATACCTGTTAACTAGATTTCGTTGTCTTGTGGATCTCCTCAAGGGTGGAGTAAGAGACTCTATTCATTCTTCTGTATGATCATCTACACCAACTTCTTCTATAACAATGACTCATCTTCATCAGAACTACTCGAATCTTTTTCTTCTTCTTCACCCCCCAATCCATCATTTTGTTCTTCCTGAGGTGCATCTTGCTGCTCTAAATCAAAGTGCACCTTCTTTACCTTTTCATCTTTTTCTTTTGGCTACTCAGGTTCAAAAATAGCTCTAAGTTCCCTGAAAATAACATCTCTAGAAAAGATAATCTTATGGGTTAGTGGATTCCAAAGCTTATAACCTTTCACATTATCACCATATCTAATGAATATACACTTTTCAGCTTTTGGATCCAACTTAGATCACTTTTCCTTAGGTACATGAACAAAAGCCTCACAGCCAAAAACCCTTAAATGTGAAAGAGAAGGTTTCTTACATGTCCACACTTCATAAGGTGTCGAATCAAGAGCCTTACAAGGAGATCTATTTATCAAGTAGCAAGCAGTACACACAGCCACTACCCAAAAGCAAATTTATCCAACTATACATCACTAAGCATACTTCTGGCCCTTTCCATAATTGTTTGGTTTATCCTTTCTGCAACACCATTCTGCTGTGGTGTATATGGAGTTGTCTTTTGTCTGATTATACCTGCATGCTTGCAAAACTCATCAAATTCCTTAGAGCAATATTCCCCTCCATTGTCAGATCTTAATATTTTTATCTTTAAACCTGATTAGTTCTCTACTAAGACTTTGAATTTCTTAAACTTAGTGAAAACTTCAAATTTATGCTTCATAAAATAAATCCATGTAAATCTGGATACATCATCAATGAAGGTTAGAATATAACGAGATTTTTTGATAGATTCATTATCCACAGGTCCAAACACATCCGTATGAATAATTTCTAACTTCTCTTTTGCTCTATTGCTTCATGAAGGAAATGATTTTCTGTTTTGTTTACCAAACACACAATGCTCATAGAAATTAAAGTGCTCATCAGAATAAGAGAAACCATCCAACAAATTTTTATTCTTAATAGTTTTTAATACATTATTGCTTGTGTGGCCCAATCTACAATGTCAGAACATACATGCATTTTCAGTATTAGCTTCAGATACATAGGAGGCATTATAAACTATAGTGGATTCAACTTGAACAATCTTCTAAATCTCTTCCCCTTCACTACCACCAAGTTCCCTCTCACTAATCTACAACCATTCTTGTCAAATGTCACATGCATTCCCCTATCATTCAACTTCGAAACTGAAATTAGATTTCTAGCTAATCTAAGAACATGCAAAACACCTGGGAGGGTTTTAATCCTCCCATCACTAAAACACAACAATACCTTTCCTTTCTCGACAATCAGATATGAAGAGTTGTCACCAAGGTAGATATTACCTCCATCATATTCTTCATATGTGGAGAATCATTCCTTATGCGGGGTCATATGAAATGAGCATCCTGAGTCAACCGACCAGTTTTCATCAGAAACAACATTACATGTAGAAACTAAAACATCTTCACCTGCATTCGAGGACTTATCTAAAGCACTCTCCCACTGTTTCTTTGGGTTTCTACACTCCTTTACATGTCCCCTTTTACTGCAGTTCCAACACTTAAATCTATTCTTTTTACCAGGAGTCTTAGACTAGCCCTTGGACTTGTCCTTAGTCCCTTTCTGATCTCCTTTAGGTCCTCTTTCCTTAGACCTTCCCCTAACACTGAGAGCATCCCCTAAACTATCTGAACTCTTCTTCCTCAATTTCTATGATAGTAGCACTAAAACAAGAGCATCCAACTTTGGATCCACAAGGTTAGCAATGATAGCAAGGATAACATTCTCCCAAGACTCAGGTAAAGAACAAAGAAGTAAGATACATTTATCTTCCTCACTATCCTCAACATCTATTGAATCAAGCTGACTCACTAACAAGTTAAAAGAATTTAAATGCTTTGCAACTGATTCACCTTCTTGCATTTTCATGGAAAATAATTTTCTTTTTAAATAAAGTTTATTTACCATACTCTTGGATTGATAGATCTCACCCAACCGTTTCCACAACTTGTATGCAGTCTCTTCCTTTGTGACATTCAATAGGACAGAGTCTGAAAGACACAACTGGATGGTTCCCCATACCTTCTTATCTATTCTATCCCACTCATCTTGAGAGACATCATCAGGTTTCTTCTCTTTTTGAATAGCCAACCATTGGTTTCTTTCTTCCAACAAATCTTCCATTTTCAGCTTCCACAACTCATACCCCGTTCTATTGAACTTCTCAATGTCCAATTGAGAGGTTGATGCAACAGTGGATGCAACCATAATAACAACACAAGATCTGCAAAACAAACACAACCAAATCTCTCATTGCAGCTATAGCTTCCACACTACCACCCAAGAGTCAAAGTTGGCTAGGCTCTGATAACAAATGTTAGAAATGAAAGCAACACTACTTCAATGGAAATCTGATTTGAGATAAATTTTAGTAATCTTTAACTCTATGTTATTAATGGAGATTGTAACAAAATATAAAACCCACAATACAGAAATATACCAGAAGCATAATGAAGCACATAACACAAGTGTTTAACGTGGAGAAAACCCTTTCAGGTCAAAAACTCCACCAAGAAAAGAGGTCAAGTTGTATTATCTTCATAAAAGGAGATTACGAATACATTCACTTCCTCTGTCCTCCAACCTTCACTCTGACTGAACATAGGTACCTATAAACTGTTATTATGCCTCTCATCTACTATGCTGGTTTATATAGAATTTACACAACCTCAAGACATTAAATTACTTCTTACAAGCCCATTACACTTGTCAAGAGTCAACAATACAACCTTAGGCGTCCATGGCAAGGAATAAGCTCTTACGAGGTCATAAATGTTGTCATACATGCATCCTACACTTGGAAAAATGTGCCCATGCAAGCTTGAACGCCTTGGGGCTAAAAATAGCCACTTACAACATCTTATGACACATCATATGCTATTATAAGTGTTATAGATTCTTATGACAACTTACAATTGTCATAGAATCGCTTACACCTTCTTACAACATCTATGACGTGTGTCATAACACTAAAAATAGATTATTCCTCCACATGTGCACCCCACTATGACCAATTACCATTTACCATAGTAAATGACATCCTATAACTACCTCTAGTAACTTTGGGACTTACCGTGCAGTAACTCTGTAATTACCATGGACAGTAAATAATTTTTACTTCTGCTGGTGAAACTTGTACATCCCTTATGGGTAATTACAAATAATAAATGGAATAATACAATAATGGGATTTACAAGGTTAATGGCACCTTATCCCAATAGTTACTAACTCCCAACAGGATATGAGAATGGGGTCGAGGTATTCTTCCCCTTTCTAACTTGTGTAAATGTCAAAATAAACAAAATAACATCATAGAATTCAATCAAGAATTACTGAAAATAAAATAGTTTATCTGCTAGCATTTATTTGCTTTGGTAATATAATCTATATTACTTTACACAAAGAAATAATGACTTTTGACCATTTCCTTGTTGACAGTCATACTATCCTAACTTAGTTTTTGACAAAACCTAAGCTTAATGGATCTAGTTGACAATCAACGATTTGTCAAGTCAAAACCAAACTCAGACCAATTGGTCAAACACAACTTACCAACTCGATGAAGGTTCACTAAACTAGGAATGCACGAGACTTAGATGGCAACAATCTGTTCTTATCCATACATCTATTCTCTTCTCTCCGATGATGCTCTCCCTCTTTCTCGGAGGGTGGAAAAAACTTGTTTCCTGGTTACAACTTACAATTACCAAACTAAGATTAGTGCATCGTTAGTCAATTCATAAACCTTATGAATAAATAATTATGACATCTAATAATCACATGTCTAATTCTAATCATATAAACATAAACTCAAGATATCATTGGTTTATCATGACATTTTCACATAACGTCAAATCATTAATTCATAAACAACTAACTACTATTTACGTGCAAGTAAAAAGTAAAGCATAGTCAAATTTTGGGGTGTGACATATCTCCCCCCATAAGATTCATCATCCTTGATGATCCAGTGTATCTAAAACAATAATATAAAGTTCTTCTTCAACTTTGAAAAGCATAAAATAAATGATGAAATCTTTGATAAAAATCATGATAATCTTCCCATGTGGCACTATCCTCTGCATACTAGTCCCATTGGACCTTGCACTAAGTAACCTCTCTATTACGCAAGTGGAGCTTAAGAATTTCGAGCACCTTAAGAGGCTCAATCATGACCACTCTTGGGTCCTGTACTGGTAATGCATTCCAATCAAGAATATGATTATCACTTGTTATACACTTTTTCAAATATGAAACATGAAAAACATTGTGCATCTTGGTAAGAGTTTGTGGTAGAGTGATTCTGTAAGCAACCGGATTAATCATTTCGAGGACTTCAAAGGATCCTACCTATCAAGGAGCTAGTTTGGAAGACTTTTCAAAATTTATGGAATTCTTCTGAGGTTTGACTCTCAAAAGAAGTTTTTCTCCAACTGATAATTGTCTTGGTGTATACTTGGCATCAGTGTAACTTTTTTATCTATCATTTGCTTCCACTAATCTCTTTCCGATCAGCTTGATCTATTCTTCCATTTCTAATAACATTTCTAGACCAATTCTAATCCTATCCTCTAGCTTATCCTAGCTTATAGGAGTTCAGCATCTTCTTCCATAAAATGCTTCAAATGGAGCCATCTTGATAGTAGGATTATAGGAATTGTTATAAGAAAACTCCACAAGCAATAGGTATTCTTCCCACTTGTATTGTTGATCCATGCAATACACTTGGAACAAATCTTCTAGAATTTGATTTACCCTCTTAGTCTGACCATCTGTATCAGAGTGATAAGCCAAGCTTATATTGAGTTGAGTTCATAGCACTAAAAATAAAGTTTGCCAAAATCTTGACATCATACGCGCATCTCTATCTGAGATAATCTTCTCAGGAACTCCATGTAATCTAAATACTTCTTGTACAAACTTGCAAGCTAAAACCAGTGCTCCATCCATTAGATTCCCAGGTATAAAATGAGCTACCTTGGTGAGTTTTTCCACCACCACTAAAATAACATCATGTCTATTTAGAGACATTGGGAGATCTTGAACAAAGTCCATACTAATCACCTACCACTTCCATTCTGGAATATCGTGCAGATACAAAAGTCCTGCTAGATATTGATGTTCATCCTTGACTCTTTGGCACTTTAGCTAACTTGCTACAAATATTGTAGCATCATTCTTCATTCCTTTCTAGAAATAAAGAGGCTTCACATCATCTAGGAGTTTGGTTACTCCAGAATGACCTGAATATGATGCAGAATGAACTTCCTTCCACACAAGGTTTCTTAATTCTGCAGAGTTAGGGACATACATCCTACCTCTATATCTTAAAAGCCCATTTGGTTCAAAATAGAACCCATCATACCTTGAGTCTTGAGGATTTACTGTGAGAACCTACTTAAATTTCTCATAGTACTCAACACCTGTAGAGCTTTGTAACACTAAATCCTTGAAGATCGATTGGATAGACACAATTGATGAGATATGCCTCCGTTGACTCATAGCATCTGCTACTTGGTTCTCTTTACCTTTGATATAACTTATCTCATTCATAGTTGAATATCAATTCCAACCATCTTCTTCATCAAGTATTCAAATAAGGATGGGAGAATATATATTTAAGACCTTGATGGTCTAACTTTAGTTCAAAAGGATTTCCTAACAAATAATATTGCCACACTTGCAAAGCATGCATAACTACTACTAACTCTAAGTCATGAGGAGCATAATTCTACTCATATGCTCTCAACTTTCTAGATTCATAGGCTACCACTCATCCATTCTACATAAGCACTCCTCCTAAACCTTCACTTGAGGCATCGATGATTACAACAAATTGACCTTCTAGATCAGGAACTTTAAATATTGGTGCAGTTGTCAACCTCTCCTTTAACTAGTTAAATGACTCCTAACATTTTTTTGACCACTCAAAATGCTTTCCTTGTCTTTGAAGTGAAGTGATTGGGTTTGCAATCTTAGAAAAATTCAAAATGAACTTCCTATAATATCTAGGTAACCTCATGAAACTACACACTTCATGCACATTCTTTAGCACAGGCCACTCAAGTATAGCTTTGATCTTCATAGGATCTACTCAAATTCCTTTAGCTGATATTATATGTCCCAAATATTGTATCTCTTTCTAAAAGAAAGTACACTTAGAAAGTTTCCCATACAACTTATGTTCCCTTAGCCGTTGCAGAACTAACCACAGATGCTGCAAATGCTCTTCCTCATTCTTTGAATATATAAGAATGTCATCTAGAAACACTAGAACAAATTTATCCAAGAAATCTTGGAAAACATTGTTCATCAAATTCATAAATGTTGCAGGGGCATTCGTAAGTCCAAAAGGTAAAATGGTGAACTCATAATATCCATACCTTGTTTTGAAAGCTATTTTATGATTATCTTCATCTTTTATTCTCAGTTGATGATATCTAGATTGCAAATGGATCTTTGAGAATATTGTTGTACCCTGCATCTAATCTATGTGGTAGAAGATACTTATTCTTTATTATTGCTTTGTTGAGCATACAATAGTCTATACACAGACGCAAGGTTCCATCCTTCTTTTTGACAAAGATCACAAGTGCTCCCCAAGGTGAAACACTAGTTCTAATTAACCCTTTTTCAAATATCTCCTAAAGCTGTACTTTCAATTCTATCAACTTCGTAGTAGTCATACAGTATGGTGCCTTTGAAATTGGCTCAGATCTAGGTATTACATCAATAGAGAAATCAAAAGCTCTCTTCGGAGGTAATCCCGAAAGTTCATCTGGAAAAACATCCTGAAAATCTCAAAGGAAAGGATAGTTCTCCAAGGTTACATTTTGTTTACTAGGATCCTCTTCTAATTGTTCCATTTTGACTCAAAAAGTTGGCATCATTTTCACCTAGTCCTCTTCAATTGCATAGTAGAGATCGGTCTGATCTTGACTTCTCTTTGAGTGCCTTGCAAATAGACTTTGTTTCCTACATCATCTAGACACTCAAGTATTTTTCCAAAATAGTCAACCTTAGCCCTATGTCTCCATAACAAACAAATTCACCTCAGTCAAAAAACTAGGACGATCAATCTTGGCTTCAAACGGGCATTGCTCTACCTGAGCTTTAGTCTAGTTAGCATATTCAACTAACTAGGGTTTAGCCATATATCCAGCTCTTCTAGGAAATTTATTCAATACTCTTGTAGAAATAAAACTTTTAGTTTCTCCAGTATCAATTAAAATAGAAATAGGAAATCCAAACAAAGTACATGTTGACTCTATGGGAGTAATTTGGTACTCCCCTGGTGTTGTCCAAAGCCGCATGGATCCTCTGTTGAAAAGCTTCTTGCTGGGTAGGTAATGTGTTACTACTCTATTGAACTCCTTAGTTCTTGGTTGGACATTGATTTATGTAATGATCTCCACCACAAGATAAACATCCTCCAGAAGGTCCTCGCTTTTTAGTAGGTTTGCTTGAATCGTTCTTCTAAAAATTGTTATTACTTTTCTTCTCATTTATGGGTCCATCTCTTTTATTTCTAAAGCCCTTGTCACTCTTCTTATTCATATCATGTTTGTCATTCCTTTTCTTAAAAGGTTGAGAATATGGTGACTTATTAAACCTCTAGTGATTCTTCTCACGATACAGCAGAAATTAACTTCAGTTTTTTCTCTTATTTGATTGCCTTATAAAAAAATTGCTCCATAGTGGTAGGACTGGATGCACATCTACTTCTCCACCTATCTGGGAATTTAGACCCATGATGAATTTCCTAATTCAGAACATTGCATCCTTCTAATATTGTGGCACATACTTCAGGAGATAGGTGAACTTTTCCCAATATTCAACCACTGACATTTCTCCTTGTCGTAGCTTCTGAAAATCTATTAACTTTTGGTCAAAGAAAAGCTGTGGTAACCACCTCTATTGAAATATGACCATAAAATGATCCCAGGTTAAGCTCAGAGAATGTAGCCCTAGTTCTATTTTCTTGTTCATTCACCAAGTGGATGCTTAACCTGCCAGCTGATAGGCACCCCAAACTACCTTGGTTACCTCAAAGTAATTTCTTATCTTGAAATACTTTTCTATCTCTATCAACCAAGCTTCTGCAACATCACCACTTAATGTTCCATCAAACTTGGGTGGAGACACTTTCTTCATATCTCTTGATAGCTCTGAGGCAAGTCTACTTCTCCTTACTTCTTGAGACTTAGTCTTATCAACATCCTCCCTTCATTCACTATGAGAACTGGGTTCATGGACACAATCATCATCCCCTTGATGCAAGTCCTCTTTTTCTCCTTCGAGTCTACCCTATCCCCTAACTTCCTATTCCAGGTTTCCAAGCCTTTGCTTGGTTTCATTCAGCATGGTTAATATCTGATCTAGCTTAGTCATTGGGTTTTTGGAAGGATTCAACTCTCCTTGACTATATTCAAGATTTGTTCGAGTTCAAACCATGATGATACTCTATATCACACTTGATATTTGTATTAAGTTATAGATTAGAATTCAGAAATAATGCATCTCATTAATTCAAAATTATCAATAAATCTATTCACAAAACTCATCTTTATTATAGTTTATTCTGGGTATAAATACATCCTTATTTAGATAAATAACTCAACAAAACTACATGTCGCTTTTAGTTAAAGGATATTCCTTGGGTTCCTCTTCCCCATTGGAATCTAGTAAAACAAACTTAGAGGGTGGATGTACACATAGTTACTCCTCCAACACCTCTTTTCCTAAAGCAGGGGCATCACGACCACACCCTAATGGCATGCCATGACTAGTAAATGGTTTACTCAGTTTAACTACATGAGTAGGAACAATAGGTTTCTTAGCCAGTTTGTTACATTGTTTGATTTCTAGTCGAATACACTTAAGAGCATCAGCCAAAGTTTCAGAGTCTTCCATCCATGCACCCTCCACATAGTTTATATGTTCTTGGAGTTTTACCTCCTTAGTTGGTTCTTTCTTAACCACTATCTTGGGTAAATTCTAGGGAATAGACTTCCTACCAGTTTTCTTGGTTCGTATCCATGCCATTTTGGCACAAAACCAATTTCAAACATTAGCCAATCTATTGAATGTTGACAAGTTTTTCTCATAGTGAGCTCCTTGGTCCATGTTTTGAACTTGGTACCTCTGATACCATATTTAACATACTAAATCATACAACTTGGAATTATTCACATAATTTACTAAGAAAGTAAAAGAACATGTAAAACCATAAGTGAATTTTTTAAAACATTTGCATAATAACATAGTATTAAATACATATCTTTTTTTAATATTCTTTCAACCATGAAAATACATATATATATTCAAAGATAAAATCAGCGAAATCATATAACTTTACAATTACAAATAATTTGCACTTGGCAATATGAATAAGTTTAAAAATCATAACTCAATCATGAAGTATAATGCATTTGGAATCTTGGTATCTATGTCACAAGTCTCAACGAGTCTTTTCCTATAGAGGGAGAGCATCATCCAAGTGCTTTACCTCCAACCATAGACTAGCAATCCCCCGCTCATCTTCCATCTACAAGTGGCCCTATCCTTCCCGAAGAGTATAGACATAAAGAACCATTAGGTTTCCATCTAAGTCCTAGTGATGTGTCCTACGTAAATTAATCAACCATACAACTCTAGACAATCTTCTAGCTAAGTATGATCATTCTGATAGGTCATGCGATCTAGACACAGTGAACTGACTAATACATGTAAAGACAAATGCATAACTTTAGCCAAAGTTTCTATATAAATAGATGTTTGCAATAAATGTAGTCATGTTTTCACACACCTCTAACTTGACTTGGAAACTACCTCATCCTACAGTTTGACTATCTTGACTAGTATCTCTAGACATAATTTTTCTTGACTAAGCTCAAATCCTAGTCAATCTAACTTAGAATTTAATCTTTAATCTAGGAAATATGTAATATGTAGCTTTAGGTGATTTTAACCTTTCAAAGGGTCCCTCATTGCATACCTTCAAATACTAGGGTCTCTGACTTCCTATCATTCTACTCAATGACCCAAAGATAGAACACTCTTGTGTTATATATTAAGTTTCTAACTTTAACGAGAAATCATTTATTTAACATAAGTGCTTTCATAGACTCTTCCTAAATTATACACATCTTGATCTATGGTTTCTTGACTATTCACTATCGACCATAATATACAATAGACTAAATCCATGTCATAACTGACTTAAGAGTTTTAAGTTTTCTAAACCCTTCTGGGTTGATTCTAGGGTTTTACTTCTCTAACCCAATACATTGGCACATCAAATACTCTTGTTTTTCCAAAATTTATAATAATATAACATGGAAATGATAACCTCTAGTCTACTCTTGACCACTTGGCATTGTTTGAATTCACATTTCTAATATCACGTATAAACATAGAACACGAGGTTTATCCTCTTTCAAATAAGATCTTAATGAATACTATCATTATCATATCTAATCTTTGAACTAAGTCAATCTTTCAACCTAGATAGGTTTGAGTCTACAATAATAATAATAATATAATATCTTTGACCTCTTGGTCTTCATAAGTCCACTGACTTTCATTATAGAATAGGTTGTGAACTCATGTAAAACATCCTTGAATATAATGATAATACTTTTCATGGTTGTAGAATGTGTGATAATATATTACTATCCTTAGGTGTTTCTAATCATATCAATATCTTTTTTATATACTCGAAAATAAGTGAATATCTATCACAACATCTTATGATTGTAATCAATAAAACTATATATAAATCATTGTGAGATATAAACCTATCTCTATCTAAACTTACTGATCTCGACTCCTAGGTCTAATATAGAGTTCTCGAAGGGTTCAGTTTCTCTAATATATAAGATAGAATTCTACAAAGTTTTAGGATAGCAACAACAATCTATGTTTGCTCAAATGAATATATGGGTAAAAGACAACTTACAACAGACCAGAATCCTCTGAATAAACATTTTTATTCAAACCTTTTGCCATAGTTTGATGTCTATAAAATAACAAAGTTTACTACCTATTTACTCTATGAATTCGAAGATACAATGATGGCATGAAAAAGAGTTAACTTCTATAGTATCTCTATTGAAAACTAAAACAATCTAATGTTTATCTTCTATAGTTCAAACTTCTATCCAAAGATATTATCATTATCACAAATTCATTCTCAACTATCACAAACAATCTGAGATTTCATCCTATACTTAAATGTTCACACAGAATAGCAATATTGCATTTTTAAAAATGTAACGAGTTACGTATAAGAGACACATTACCTCCATATGTCGATAGTTATCCAAAACCTAAGTCAGATTCTTCCTCTAACCACTGTTATCCAAGCTAACGTATCCCTTCCTCTCTATGTGTTTCCCTCTATGGATGATACAGAGCTCTCTCTCTCTCTCATGATTCTATAAGACAATAGAGCTCACTCTCTCTATCTCTCTCTCTCTCTCAGTGGTATAAGATAACAAATCTCTCTTGAGTTTCACCAATCCCTTGCCCCCACAAACTCTTGTATAGTATAAAGCTCTGTGACAAATGCAGTCCTTCCCCTTCTCTGTGCACTTCGAGTCACTCACAAAATAGTCTCTCTCCAACACATCCCTATGCTTCGATAATATATCCTTTTTCAAGGATTTACTCTCCCCATACCAGGGGAGATCCTTTCTGAATTTATGCCTTTTACCACTCTCAAAAGAAATGCAAAATATTATGGAGTAAATCATCATTATGACCACTCCCAAACTGGTCGAAAGCTCCCCCATACTCTCCATAACTGACATGGAGAAAAATAGGTAAGTGCCATAAGAGCACATAGTCATTTGTATTTAATTTTGCAACTTAACCACATACCCATAAGAAGCTTATTGACAACAAAACAATAAGTTTAAACTAATAATTCATACTAAATAAATATCTATATATATAACAACACAATATTGGTGCATACAATATATACTTACGTTGTTTCTAACTCCCAACATGATATGAGAATGGGGTCGAGGTATTCTCCCCCTCTCTAACTTGTGTAAACATCAAAATAAACAAAATAACATGATAGAATTCCAATCAAGAATTACTGCAGATAAAATAGTTTATCTACTAGCATTTATTTGCTCTTGTCATATCATCTATATTACTTTACACAAAGAAATAACGACTTTCAACCATTTCCTTGTCGATGATCATACTATCCTAACTTAGTTTTTGATAAAACCTAAGCTTAATGGATCTAGTTGACAATCGACAATTTGTCAAGTCAAAACCAAACTCAGACCAATTGGTCAAACACAACTTACCAACTCGATGAAGGTTCACTAAACTAAGAATGCATGAGACTTAGATGGCAACAATCTATTCTTATCCATACATCTATTCTCTTCTCTCTGATGATGCTCTCCCTCTCTTTCTTGGAGGATGGAAAAAATATGTTTCCTGGTTACAACTTACAATCACCAAACTGGGATTAGTGCATCGTTAGTCAATTCATAAACCTTATGAATAAATAATTATGACATCTTATAATCACATGTCTAATTCTAATCATATAAACATAAACTCATGATATCATTGATTTATCATGACATTTTCACATAACATCAAATCATTAATTCATAAATGACTAACTACTAATTATGTGCAAGTAAAAAGTAAAACATAGTCAAAATTTGGGGTGTGACATATCTCCCTCCATAAGATTTATTGTCCTCAATGATCCAGTGTATCTAAAACAATAATATAATGTTTTTGTTCAACTTTGAAAAGCATAAAACAAATGAGAAAATCTTTGATAAAAATCATGGTAATCTTCCCATGTGGCACTGTGCTCTGCATATTGGTCCCATTGGACCTTGCACTGAGTAACCTCTCTATTACGCAAGCAAATTTTGTGAATTTCTAGCACATTGAGAGGCTTGATCATGACCACTCTTGGGTCTTGTACCAGTAATGCATTCCAATTAAGAATATGATTATCACCTATTATATACTTTTTGAAATATGAAACATCAAAAACATTGTGCATCCTGGCAAGAGCTGGTGGTTGAGAGATTCTATAGGCAACCAGATTAATCATTTCAAGGACTTCAAAGGGTCCTACATATCAAGGAGATAGTTTGGAAGACTTTCCAAGCTTTATAGAACTCTTTTGAGGTTTGACTCTCAAAATAACTTTTTCTCCAATTGAGAATTGCCTTGGTGTACGTTTAGCATCAACGTAACTTTTATGTCTATCATTTGCTTCCGCCAATCTATTTTTGATCAGCTTGATCTATTCTTCCATTTCTGATAACATTTCTGGACCAATGCTAATCCTATCCTCTAGCTTATCCTAGCTTATAGGAGTTTCGATTCTTCCTATACAAAAGCCTTGTTTGTAACACCTTGGACCTAATGTGATCAAGTTATACTACCAAATGAAAGGAAGTAGAGGTGTGGAATAGGCTTCCTACACTAATCTATGAGAGGAGTATGTGAAAAAATTAAATTGATTATACAATTAAAAGGAAATAATCAATAATCAAATAACTATAACATAGTAATTTATTATGGGAAAACCCTTTTCATTAGAAAAATCCCATACTCCAAAGCAACTCAATGTATTATTTAGTAATCAATGGTTACAATACACTTGAAATGTTTAAGCCTTTACATGAGTATCACCAACAAGAGATCTAGAGCAATTTTGGTAGCATAATAGTACCTATAAAACTTGCAACTCAAGCACCCAACAAATAGGATAAGCTACATAGTCAAATCCTTATATAAATATCATAATTTGTTATGCTGCAAAAAAATACCTCCTACTTATCAATGTATGAGCTAAAGGGGATCTATAATAAATGGTTCATAAGGCACAACACTTGCTGAAGGTTTTCCAAATGGAATTGCAAGATAAGTGGGCTTAATATTGGGTGAAACTCCATGGTTAAGTATGCCTGAGTCAGAGTAGTATTGGGATGGGTGACCTCTTGGGTAGTCCTGATGCTTCACCCCTATGAGCATCACCTAGATGAATGAGTGCTAAGTGGACCATTAATTCTCATGAGAGATGGGTTCATGTGAACCACTACTAAGGAAATATGGGTCAATGGGTTTGACTCAAAATATACATAGTTAAATCTTGATATAAATATCATAATTTGTCATGCTGCAAGAAAATACCTCCTACTTATCAATTGATGAGCTAAGGGGCTATTTAATGAATGGTTCATAAGGCACAACACTTTTTGAAGGTTTTACAAATGGGTTAGCAAGCTAAGTGGGCAGGATCTTGGGGGAAACTTCATGGTTAAGCATTCTTGAGTTAGAGTAGTATTGGGATTGGTGACCTCTTAAGAAGTCTCGATGCTTCACCCCTATGAACATAACCTAGATGTAATGAGTGCTAAGTGGGCCATTTATTCTCATGAGAAACGGTTCATGTGAAATGCTACTAATGAAATATGGATCACTGTGTTTGACTAAAAATCTACATAGTTAAATCCTGATATAAATATCATAAATATTTCTATAATAAAAAAAATATAAATAGTCTTGAGCTGCCCTAACACAAAGCTCAGGGTATCATATACACTAAAAGATAGACCCCTAAATAAAATCCAACAAAAATAGACTAGAACTTTAGAAATGTAGTAGTTACTATAGCTAGAGATACCAAATCTATCACTACAAAAGGTGGAGCCTAGGAAGTCTTCTTACACTAGCTCTAATGAAGGCAACTCTAATTAGAAAGAATATTTGATGTACAGTCCTCCTTGATTTAACAAGTAAGAAAAATATTTGTTTAAGAGTCTTTAAATTTAAATTTTAACATCATTAAAATACAATTAATTCCTCTTGTACCATAAATCGATGATATTAAAGTCATGTCCTATTGTAAGAACTTTAGCTTTGTTATGTATTCTACCAAATCTAGTAACTGAGGCTAGGGAAACACATGTGACAAATCACTCATTCATAAATCAATTGAAATACTATTTTAATATTTTGTATTATTGATAACAAAGTCCATGTATTCCAAGAATTGAATACATAATAACTACTGATAAAGTTAACCCAATGACCATCAAGGTTTTTAATTGTTTTCTTTTGTGCCTTAAGAGAAAAACCCTACCATTGGCTATTGATTACTAAGTTAGCATTGTTGGGCTCACTTCAAATGATTCACACCAAATGCATCAATAACTCACAAATGTTTAAGGAGAAAAAGGAAGATTAAGAGACATCAAATTTCCATAGTCCATAATGATTGTAGTTAGATGCTTCAGGATTTAACTGTGTACAAGTAAAATCCTGAAGTATCTAACTACAAAAAGGAAGATTGTCAAAGCTAGAGACAATGCCATTGGCTACAAAAGGTGATGTGTCATTTGGTGGGGCATGTAGTAGTTTAATTTTAATCTAAATAATTAAAATATTTATTTTATGTTCCACTTAAGGATTTAAAATGAGATTTTAACGTTCGAGAATATAAATTAATTATGTTCATTTTAATATCTCCCTATGCAAGTACATAATTTGTAGAGTGGTTAAGAATTCATTAGCCATATATCTAATTCTAGTAGTAACATTTATTTTTTGTAAAAAAGTATTTTCCATAACTTGTATTATATATGAGCTTCAGAAAAGATTACATGAGTTGAAGTTCCTTGTTTTATAAAGGAAAGACCCTACCATGGCCAAACAAAACTATTACATTGCACTATTTACAAAAAACTTAGTCATATGTGTTTCTATTGGCATTTTGAGCTAAACCCAAAATAAATAGTGTTGTCTGACAAGCACACTCAAATCAAACTCTATTTGTAAAGGGATGAAAATTAATGAAAAGATTATGCATTACATCCAAAATGGCACCAACTCCCTGAACTTCAATTCTCAAATTACTAGTTATGAGGACTTCCTAGAGTGTTTGGAGATCTTGAGTGAGCCTCATCATTCTCTGCTCGAGCTCCCATAGTCCTCTAATAGAAGCCACACCTCTAAACTCATCCTTGAAAATTGGTAAATTCTCCTATGAGAATTGCTAGTCCATTCCTACCATATAGCATCCAACTGAAGCTTGAATTGTGGTTGGAAAAAAATTTCTACCACAATACTATTATTGCCATGGGTTAAGTAAGCCACAAGCAATTGGATAAGAAATAAGATGCCACCTCAAAATTTACATGAGTCTTGATATCAAGTTCTAGATAGTCGATGCCAATGACTTCCTTAATAGCCACCTTTATCTCAAGTGAAGGAGAATTCAAGATAATATTTAAGGATCTTTTTTAGATGGGTCCACAAAAAACTATCTCTCTATGAAGAGCATGCAAGAAGAAGAGCAACCCCATGGTCAAAAAATCTAAGATTTGTAGAACACATTGAGATTTGCACAAAATGAAGAGAGAAGAGTAAGATTATAATGGTTGTCCAAGCATGTGATTAGTTACCTCCTTATAATGTAATTTCAATCTAAATTAAATGAATGTTTTCTTTATATTGAATAAAAGAAAGAAAGAATACACTAATCAGAGTACACATGCATAAATAATATTTCTGCATAAATCTATTTTAAATGACATCCATGTGATACTTTAAGTGGAAGGATGACTTTTTCCATCATTTCCATTTTCATTTAATTCATTATACAATAATCAGATTATAGATGCCTAAATAATATTTGTGTATTTCTTAAAAACCATCTATCAAATATTTCCAATGTGTTGAATTAAATAAAAATGTTATTGATGATAAATGTTGTCTTTTCATAGTTGAATTAAAAATGAAAATGTTATTGATGACAAATGTTGTATTTTCATCCAAATTATCACTAAATAAAATAAAAATCTTAATGATGTCCAAGGTTATCTTTTCACACAAAGTATCACACAAATGTTATGGAAGATATGCACAAATATTTTTATTTATAATAATTTGAAACACAACTTACAAATGCATATTAGTTTAAACTAAAATGTATAAAAACCAAAAGCTACCTTGGCACGAAGCTCTACTAAACTTATAGTTGTTTAAACACAAAACTTTGAACAAAAAAAGAAATATGTTTGAAAGCACGTCAAATTTCTCAAATGTCTGCCTTGGTTGAAGCTACCCTACATAGGAAGAAGACCTCATTCACCATCTTCCTTGATTTTTCTAAAAGATGGTTATAGATGTCTTTTTTGTGATGGAGAGTACTTTTGTAAATATCCAACAACCCATGGTAAATGTCATACCTGGAAACCTAAAGGATACAAGATACAACAAGTGATTTTTTAACCAACTCCATTGGAAAGTAGCCACCATAATCCCATGGCCCGTCATCTTTCTCATAATCTTCTAGAGTGACATTAAGTTTCTCATCAGGAACAAGTGTATCATAAACATATGTCTTATCTAGGATCTTGACCAATTTTGCATCATGGATGGTGTCCATGACACTAGACATAAAAAGGAGGTAATGTTACTCAGAATTTTCTTTTGAGGAAGGGCTTGGAGTATATCCTCACCAATAATCACCCTTATAATAGTTTCTACTATAGGGGAATTTATATAAAATACCTTCTTTCATTTCATTGAATCAAATATCTCTACATCCTCAAATTCTCACTTGTTAGGGGCCAAAAAAACCTTTCTATCTCCTTGAATAATCATGAGAGAACTATCACTACAATGCCACCAAAAAAATTGAAAGTAGATCTTGCACAACCAACCTTGTAGATGAGAAACTCACAAATGCATTGTGAACTATACAACATAGGACTCAATAAATGGTGAGGAAGGTTGTCTTTACATAGGTGAATTAAATGAAAATGTTATTGATGATGAAAACCATCTTTTCACTCAAAGTATCACTAAATTAAATCAAAATATTAATGATGTTTGTATCCCAAGGCTATCTTTTCACACAAAGTATGATAGAGATGTTATGTAAGATATATACAAATATTTTTATTTTAATAATTTTTTGGTTAACTTACAAATTCATATTAATTTAGGTTTTAATTTGCCACCACAATTTAAAAATTTATATTACATTAGGTTTTAGTTTGCCCCTTCAATTACAAATTTATTGAAATTTAGGCTAAATTTGTCACCTTAATTAAAAATTTATGGGCAATCCAACCTTAATTTTCCACCTCAAATAAAAAATTATAAAAAATCTAGCCTTTATTCACCAACTCAATTAACTAATATTAAAAGTTTAGTCTTCTTTCCCCACCTCAATTAATAGTTTATGGAAAATCTAGGTCTTCATTCACCAAATTGATTAAAAACAAGAATGACTTTTGGTTTTCAAATCACCCACAATTTAGTTTTAATTTTATATAATTTTAACATAAAATAGCCACCAACTCTATCACTTTGATTCAATTTTACGAAAAAATGCCAAAGGGGTTATGTCTTTATATAGGGGATTTGCATAGAATTTTCTAGGGATTAGTTCTTAAAGTATACCATGTTTGTGTGTGGATTATAAATATATATTTTTAATTTAAAAAATAATTTACCTCATTTAGTAATAAACATTGCTTAATAACTTATTTTTATACTATATAGTAATTTTAATGAGTGATATTATGCCATACTACATAACTTCAAAATAAGATAAATTCATAATTTCTTAAACACAGATCATTATCATAGTTATCTAGGGCATCCATATTTTATTTATTATTAATTTATTAATTAAAATTAATTATAATTTATAGTAGTATTATGTAGTAATGTATAATTTTTTTTGTATATATCTATTTTTTGAAACAAAGACATCACAATAATTTCTTCTCTAATTTGTTTGAACTATCATTTGCAAAGCAAGTAGGAAAGTATATTTAATTGGTTGGTTTCTAAATTCTAAAACAAGATTTTATAGATCAATCAAGAGCAAACAACATTAGCTTTCTCATAGACCCCCTATCCACCTTTCTACAATAGGGAGCATGAGAGGTTGATAGTTGTACTGCAAGGTTAAAAATTATATACTTTGCACATTTTCCTTCTATCCTTCAATAAGCATGTTTCTAGACATTTTGACCTCCCCTAGAGCATAAATCATCCCTAAAACATCAACTCTCACCTGAACATGATCCCTTTCATACTTTAACTTGAACAAGAGCACATGCACTCACATCCCATGAATTTAAACTTAACCTTTCTCACCCAAATGCCTACCTTCTCATAAACCCTAAACCCTAAGTTTCCTCCAATGGTAAAATTGGATCCAAAAATGCTCATAAAAGTGGTATGGACTAAAAAGGAAAGAATATATCATTCATCTAGCATATAGTACACACAAATTCTCCCAAGGGCATTTATAACGTATTCTTAGACATTCGGGTCTTCCACCTATTGCACACATCATAAACCTTTATTGGTGCTATCATCTACAATTGCATCTAGAGCTACTCACACACCTACAACCTACTCCATACTTTGTTTTTGAATCAATATGGGCCTTGACTCAAGCTAGTCCCCAAATAGGGAGAGCTTAACTAGTTGATAAGCTATATTTTTTACTTTAGTCAAAACAAGATTGACAAAAACTTAATTAGATTTACATGCTTATGTGTAGACAAGTTGGTAACATTGTTGAGTAGCAAAAGGGAGGTCATTTGAGTATCAATAGTGCATTTTTGCACAACCGACATGACAATGTGCACAATTTACACCAATAAACCCAAAGGATATGATTGCACTAGTATAAAACATTACCATAGCCTTATCAAAATCCAACATAGAGAAGTAAACACTAATGTGTTGAATCAGACACAACCACAACTAAACAGACAAGATCATATGTAAACTATAGGGAAGGGAACATGTGTTCATATCCCTAACAAAAAGTAGAAAACTAGAACCTAGACCCAATAGTGCCACCTTCTTCCATCTTGCTTCCAAGCATCCAATACATTTACATGCCTACATAAATCAGACATGTTCCCTATCTCTTATTCTCTTCTTTAAATATTATCCTTCTATTGCTAGTTCAACCTTATATATCTTTCAAAAATAAAATCTTAAAATTTATGTAATGTTTTATTTGTTGTTTTAAATCATATTTTTTTATTTTTAAAAGAGCAGGTTTAATAATTGAAAAGAAAAAGACATCACAAGTAGGTTTATTTTCAGTTAAAGTTAATTATTCAATCAAAGGTTAGCAACAATTTTAAAAGTGGACTAGTACTAACAAATCCACTCTACTTAAACATTGTCCATTTCAATGGTTAAACAGTCAATAATAATTTTATACATCTTTCACAACAAAAAAATGGTAAATATTTATCCTATTTTTATTAGCCAAAATTAACTTTTGACTGTTGAAATGGATGATGTTTAAAAATAACCCTAACAAATCTGATATTTAAAACCTGGAAGATAACTATAAAACCAAACTAATAACACTTAAAGTGCCTTATCTATGGAGTTTTGGTTACACCATTCTAGAGTTTGTGCTTCATGTATCATTCCATTACAAAGTTTGTGCTTCATCTATCACTCCCCATGCGAACCCTGCTACTTCAATTGCTGCGGATATCTTATCTTCTCTGAATTCTGCAGCCCATTTTTGTGAAAATTGAAAGAGAATATTGGGCGAATCTCTGACGCAGCTAGCCATTACATCGGCAAACATGTTGAATATATCATGTAAAGATGAGGACGATGGAGGATTATTTTGCATACCTTGTACATGCTATAACTTTTTGCAGCAAATGTCCAACGTGCATATAGAGCTTCTTTGTTAGGGGGCTCCAGCTCCTCAACTAAACAATCCGAATCTTGTTTAAGCTTTTCGTCTCCCAACAGATTCCAAAATTTAAGTTCCTTCTCTGCTTCATCATACATCTTTTGAACAGCCCCAAGAGCGGCCTCAATTGTTAGCCAGTTATCAGAGCGCATAGATTTCCATTGTCGCAACATAATGTCTGCGGAACATCTCACCTCAAAGGCTTCAATATTTGATGAACGAAAGGCATCCACATTTATGCCTACGTTATGTGGACAGTCGACAAGATCCATGAGTTCCTTTGCTGCCTTATAAGCTTCTTTATATTCCTCCACTTTCTCACCACCTGTGAGGCGCTTCATGATGATTAATAAGGAGCAAGCTGTAATCTTCCGGAAGGAATCCTTGAGTAACGGATAATACCTTTGGACACTCTCCAATGGCTGCAGTAACTGATCTACAACTGGAGGACAATTTTCCTTAAGCTTGCTTCCAATCACTTGGTTCAATATTCTGCAAGCTCTGCCTTTGTCATAAGCCACCTCTATCCTATGCTTTATGTGATTGAAAGAGCTTTCATTAGCTGCCCATAAACTCTCAGTATCATCTCCTGGCATGCATACCCACTCCAATGGCTTCTTGTATTTGTTGAACTCTTGAACATCTGCAGGTGCCGGTTTGAACAACTTTCTGAAGAGAAAAAATGTGGATAACCAGGGAATGCCCAACAGAGAGCACAGAAGAAATCCAGGAGTGATTGCTATGGCTATTCCCACCAGCAACAGAAATAGCAAGAACAAAAACAACCAAGAGAAGAACAGAAGGAATACCCATAATAGAGGTGACTTTTTAATAAAATGCATCCTGTTAAATTTGGTTAAAATTAAAATATAAATTAGCCCAAATTCGCGATAGGAAGTAAAGTATCTCAATGAAAAGCTCCAAAAGACTGAGGAGAAGCATCTATACATTACAACAAACCAAGCTATAACAACAAAAACAAACTGAGGTGTAAACAATGGGAATACTCCATGCAATTGAAATCTGAGACCTATAACCTTCACGCCAAAGAAAGCAACAAAAAATGTGACCACCATTCCAACTACAGCACTGAATAGTGTCCTGGCTAACACATATTCAGGCTGGCAAACCCTAGCCACAAGCCATGATTTAAGCATATGAAATTTACTGGTCTCCCACGAGGGATTCTCATTATTCTCTACTGAGAGCACTGAGGGAATTCTAGTGCGAAGATTATCACGAATGAATCGACCGCTGCTAAGTGCCCAGATAAAAAGACTCGTTAACAATAGAATTGATTCTAACAGAAAAAAATCAGATGCAATTAGCCAAACCCCACTTTGACGCATAACTATTCTATCCATTTCACTGCTACGAAACTGAATGGCAACATTCAACTCAGTGGCAATATGTGTGGATAAACTAATACACAAGGCCGTTATGTTAGACCAAAGCCCTTGACTGGAACCCAAACCAGGCAATAAATAGCCTACAAATACAAAGAGGACGAGCCTGGAAGAGTCGATTGACAGTTGCCTGCCAATCAGTGCTTCCAAATCTTGTTTTTTCTCTCTTCTTGCTGTGCTAACATGCTGGGCATCTAAATATCCAAGCAATTGGACACTCAGACCGCAGAGAACAATGGCATTTCCGGGAAGCCATTTAGCCCCTCTTCCGTATGCCATACATATATCATAGATTATGAATATTGCGAGCACAGCTAGACCTACCAACATCATGAACTCGTCAGTCAGGTTGGATGCCATTGCCTTTCAAACCTTCAAAGAAGACAAAATGGTTATAGTTTCAGGCTTTCGGACCAGCCCACTTTCCTCTCTACACCCAATTCTTTCACTCTTGATTAATTACTTGGGAATGGTTATTTTTAAACATCAAATTATGGAATGTTCCAAATATCCTTTGAAGTAACGCATCTGTCAAAGTTAAAATTATTTTCAAAATACAGTATTGTTTTACCTTCTTTTCCTACCATTGGGATTAGTGGAGACAGAATGGCACTACATCATGGATACCAAGGCATACGAGGACATCGGGATCAATTGCACAGATATGTTAAAGTTAGATCTTTAATGGCCTTGTTTGAAAAGGGGAAGATAGCAGAAACAGCAGGTTCCCTGATCAAAATCCATAGCAGAAGAACCAAGATCAGCAAAGAGTTAGAGGGCAGCCAGAAATAGCTGTTGTGGTTGTCGGTAGGTTTGTTTGTTTCAGGCAGTTCAGTTTTACTTCCGGGTTCCATAGACTGTCTAGTCTCATGGACATCATTAAAAACTTTCATTTCATTACTCTCCACAAGTTTAAAAAAACATACTATAATTGCACAATAGTGCGGACTGTAACTGCACAGCAGTACATAACTTTTTTCATATTGAGGTAGTTATAGAAGAGCTTAAAGTGTGGGTGTGTAGACTACAATATACCAGTTGTTTATGGTGGAAGCAGGTCCTACATATATACATTGACTACAATACACCAACAATTTACAGTAAACAGGTAATAACAGTAAAGTTTCTGATAGTAAACTGTGGAGAAACTTTTTGAATTCAAAATCACTCTCAATAATCTAAAATACAACACTGAAATTATACATAAAATCTCACTTGTGCTTTTAAAATAAAAATTATCCCAAAGCCGTACAGATAGGGCCCAACTTGAAAGATACAATTGGCTCTAGAAAAAATGCAAGGTGATTATCCTACAAACGCATCAAAAGAAACAATGTGGAAAGTGATTCTTCTTCTTTACAAAATTGTCATAAGCAAACCCAAGCATTTTCAAGATGGCTGAATGGTCGATGGTAAATGAATAACCATTGATTAAAATCGACTTGGACGGATCAATTAACTGATAAGCTTAGTATTGATTGACTGATATGTTTTGGAAATAAAATAATTGCTGTGACTAAGAATCACTGTTTTGGTAGGATAAAAATTTACAGATATTCACTATTTCAAGTCATTAAGCCAAACCTTCACCCTCCAACCAAGAACTATTATACTAAATTATTAATATTCTTTTTGAACTATAAAACGCTGCATCTTTTGTTAAAATAGTTTTAAAAATTTATTCTTATTACCACATATCTTTAGCATGGTTATTTTTATATTAATATTATTTTTTCCTAATGATAAAATAATGCAGGAGCATTTTAATTGTATCTTTAATAGCATCAACCTATGTCACTTCGATAGTATCAGTTTGTGTATGACTTTGGTAGCATCAACCTGAGTCATTTCAGTAGGATTAGCCTATCTGACTTCAGCAACAAAGGACTTCAATAGCAACTATTATCTTTGGCGGCATCTAGGACAACTTTACTAGCAATGACAACTTCAATAGCATATGGAATAACTTCAGCGGCAAGGTAAATTTGATAGTTAGAAGAGGTAAAACATGACGATGTGGACTACGAGGGACACTTGGCTTTGTCTTTTATCTAGTTGACTCATTTCATGATTCCTACCTATCAGTTTAGATTGCATACTTTCTTGGAATGCTACTATAGGTGTGTGGAAACAAGTTGAGGGCGTTATTTCAAAACAATTAGCATTGCTTTCAACAATATAATTGATGAAAGAATGAATGAACAACAAGATGAATGGAAATAATAGTTGTTAGTGACAGACATTGACTCTAGTGGATGCCTAATGTGTCTTGTGTTGAGATCAACTTATTTTATGTGTCCAACCAATCAAAATTAGGTAATGTGATTTTTGTACGTCTTTTTTATCGGCACTTGAACTAACAGTTTGCATGCACAAAAGTTGAATAGCTTGGTTGAATGATTGGTAGTTTGTTCCTTGGTGGTTGATTATCTTCATTCTACGATGTACATATTCTATCTTAGAAGTCATTAGTCTTCAAAATTTTCCTATGTTTTCTTCTTGTTTTGGGGTGTTACTAGGGTTTACGTCATTATCATTTGGCAATTGGTCCTTCTTCTATCATGATTGTTTATTCCCATGGCATGGAAACTATGCATATTCTTTTGGGCAAATGTTCTACTAATGATACTATCTACTAGTGACCATATTAGTTCTTTGCTAACTATTATAGTAGTTGGGTGGTTACTTAGGGTAGTGTAGAAGCATAATCAATCAAGAGAAGGCAAAGAAGTGGTTGGGAAGTTACTGAGCAACTCAAAAAATAAAAACAAGAACCTTTCCTATGTTGAAACAATGAAAGGGGGAAGAGGGATAGATTATTTGGTCAGGGAGAGAGGCTATTGGGAATAAAAAGGAGACTAGATCAAGAAAAGTTTTAGAACTTGTGGAGATAGTCTAGTGTGTGGCTATTAAAGGGGCCTGCACGTAGAGACTTCTATACGCATATCAAGGGAAGCAACTATAGGGATGAATCATGTCTATATGTATGACTTAGGGTAACATTGTAGTATTAGAGTTTTATTATTGTAATCCATAGTTAGTAGGGTATGTGGATTGTATGTGGGTGAGGAATTAGGCTTATTTCGACCTATTGTAGCATGTGAAGGTAGATTATATATTAAATTATCAAACTAACATTATATTGGCTTTCATTTGGCATATAATTTTATGCATGAGTCTATAGGTTTCTAGGCCAAGTTGTCTTTCATTGGACCTATAATGCCCTAAATTTTTTTCCAAGATATAAATAGAAAAACAACAGATGATCAAATTTGTGTGTTGCAAGTGCAACATTTATATGTCGCATTACACTCATGTACACAAGGTATCATGACAAATAATAAAACATAGAACACGAATCATCAATGCACCAAGCATGGTGGCACAAGTGGAAGAATTCACTAAAAGACACAAAGGACTATGTTGCACACACACCAAGGGTTAGGTACAAGAGATCAATATCTCTCTCAAAATACCCAAAGGACCACATGAACTAAGATGCTAGGCACATAAAGTAGGCCCCTAGGAACAACTCTCATGAAGAAACTTTTCTCAAAAAGTTTGAGAAATGTTCATTGTCCGAAGGGTCACAACAATGGTGTGCTTCTAGATGAGAGTGCACTTTCAGATGACAATACACTTTCAAATAACATAATGCCTTCAGGGCTTCAGCATGCCTAGAGGACTCGAGTGCACCTTCTAGGCACAAGTGCTCCTACAATGTAGTCCTTCTGCAATGTAGACCCATGCTATTGTTCTAGACAAAGATTTTCCATAACTAATTTACCAAGTCAAAAACTTAGACTTTTCAAGGGTTCTCTAGCATAGAACCCAATTATCTAATGGAGAAAAAGAATAGAGATAACCACAAGATCTAGGAGTTTAATCACATAATTTCCTACTTGCTCAAAACCTCAAGATACAAATAATTGGAATGAGAACATAAACTCATGATTAAATAAACATAATCATCACAATGTAAAAACATGACATCATAATAATAAGATATAACATGATTACATATTAGGCCAAAAATTCACCAAATCATAATTTACACAATATGACTTTTTCGGTACAAATCAATGCAAGAATTCAATTCAAATAATATACAAAATATGATTACAAGGTGGAAATCCCATCCCAAACATGGATGAAATATAGACCAATAGAAATAAGGATAATATAGAATTACAACCTTTCCATTCTTTTACAAATGTTTACCCAAAACTATAATTTATAACATAGCAATTTCAATAAAGAGAAGATGAAATCCTCGCACAATATCCAAGATATGCCACCATGATCCATCACACATGATCCCAATGGTGATCAACACCACCCAGCCATGTGGGACCCAAAGCCCCACCCGTTTAAACTAAGAGGCAAACTCCAAGGTTATCAATCATAAACATAACACACAAAGGTTGGCCACAAATAGACACATCAATCAAGAAAGGTTTCTCAATACATGACAATTGGAAATCAATCATCCAATTAAATACAAGGAAGAAGAGAAGGTTTTTGGAGAGGAGTGACATCCAACTCAATATTTTAGAGTACAAGGGAATAGGAGACCTTACATGCCTCTGAGTAAGCACTCACCTCAAGGAATGCTTTTCATAAAAGCATCACATGTTAATTACATAGGGATATGTTCTCATACATCACACATACACCACCTATGGATTGGTCCCAATGGATCCATTTTCTTAATTTTTTATTAAACATCACAATCAACCACGCCATGGGTTGGTTCCAATGTTATGTTTGATTAGTTTTTAATCCTCTTTTTTATTCATTTCAAGTCAACAAACACATCAAACACAAGTGGGTTGGTCCCATGTTTATGTAATTATCCATTAAGTTATTTTTAGTTTTTTTTTAAATATAGCACATTGATCACTCAAATGGATCAATCCCAATATTTCACTCCAAGCCTCCAACTTGTCCTTATTCCTAAAACAATCTAGAGAGACCATTTAATAGTGGCTCTTAGAATAGTTGAATCTCATTAAAGCACATTTACACCTAAATTCAACTAATTAGATTTCACTACCCCATATCATTTTATGTTTCATAAAATAAAACACATACAATTAGCATACCTATCTTTAGAAAAATCTACGTAAAAGACATTGAGAGATATCATTTTTGAGGCACCTATTTTGTTTAAGTCATAGAGCCACTCAGAAATAGGTGCCCTAAGAATGATATCTTTTGACATCTTTTACATAGATTTTTCTAAAGATAGGTATGCTAGTTTTACTTTAGAACTATTTAAGAATTATTTTATTTATTCACATTGTTGTTTCTTTATTTTATTTATTTTTATTTGAAGAGCTATGGGTAAGTACAAGAAGTTGCCCATCCACTTTTAATGGAAAAATTGCAGGGTGAAAATTCTTCAAAAGGAATGGATACCTATTTCAGAAGAAATGAGTATCCACTTAGGAACAAAATCCCAAACCTAAATAGGTATCTATCAAGAATAGAGACTTATTTAGGTTTGGGTTTCCTTTTCTAAATGGTTATCCATTTAGGAATGGGTATTTTTTGAAAAGGTATTAACTTTTTTTCACCCATGAACCTCATTTATTTTTGTTTCAATGGTGAAAATGACTTGGAATAGGAAAGCAAAATGAGTATCCACATCTAGCACCCTCAAAATCATCTCAATTCCACATCCTCCCTTCATGAGAACCAATTGACAGGATTTAAGTTAGGCACCTCTCAAGTATGTATGTGTGTGTGTATATATATATGAGTTTTTTTCATATTTTTTACGTAAATGCATTTTTAGAACCCTAAAACTCTAGACTAAACTCAAAAAATTAGAATGTGAACCCTAGGCCCTAAACCATAATCCATAAATCCTAAACCCTAAATTTAGGGGTGTTATCCCACAATACTCAGTCCCAAATTTGGGACATCAATATTTTCATCATAGATGGGCAAAAAAAATTCATGCCACCTTTGTTCAAAGATTTTTCTTCAAACAAAGGTACCTTTGTTTGAAGATTTCGCAGAAATTACCTTTGAACAAAGGTGTATCTTCATTCTGATTGTGAAACAATAAAATAATACCTTCGTTCAAAGATTTTCTTCAAACGAAGGTAATAGTTTATTATTTTTTAAAAGACTATATAATGCGAAAAAAGTGTTTTGCACCTGTCATTTCTACCGATAGGGCACTTTTGACCACAATGAACATATTAAAGTATTTTTTAACGGCTGACCTTCAACAACAGTGACCCAAAGGATGCCTCTACGCACCAGGGAGGTCCACCAGCTTGCCACTTGTCATCTCTCAAAGGCATCCACTAGGGTCTTCTTCAACAAGGTCACACTATTGCATTTTAACCATGTATTCTTCATTTACCCGTATGAATATTTTAGTTTTTGACTTCAATGTTTTTTTCCAAAATTGTAATTTGGAAATTCAATGTTTTGTATCAAAATATTTTAACCCTTTATGTGAATGTGCAAACCCTAAACAAGACTTTAAAACACTAAAATATCATTTTGAATCCATTCTGGAATCGATGCCAAAGGCTTCGTGAGCAGACTCCTTCTGGTTTCCAAGATGTAATTGTTTCACGATCAGTGCTGGTAGTTTAGCAAAGTTTTAAAATTTAAAATTTTGTGAGGTCTGAGGTAGAATGGATTGGTGGGTAGATTGGTGATGTCAACATGCATATTTCGGTAATTTTTTAGAAGAATTTGAGCTTCTGGTAAAAATTTGTATCAAAAGTCAATTTTTAGCTTCGTTGGTCGATTGTCAAATGGTATTGTTTGGTATAGCCCACATATTTGTTTATTTCAATGATACTTCTATGTATTTGATTTCATTAGCATTGGGAACCCTGGTTAACTCTTGTATTGTTAGACATTTGATTTTTCTACAATAGCCTATCATACTACTAGTCACTCCTATTCATTATCAATTTCATTTGGTTTGTGAGACAAGTGGTGTCTCCTTGTATAAGTGGAATGCAATGCAATTTTTATCATCAATGAATGGTATTCTTCAACCATTATAGTCACTTTAGTGACCTTATTACAATATGTCTCATGGAATTCCTAACAGCAGAGGCACAAATAGAAATGTGTTTATGTGACCATATGAGAGTGTAAACAGCAAGAGGGAATGATCTAGATCTGGGGAATAATTTAGACACATATAGGAATATTTGTTTTCTATTGGCACAATATTATGTGGAGTAAAGTCTGTTATATGAATACATCTAATGTTTCAATTACAATAGACAAGGCATGATGCAGAGCTCCAAGAGATTGATACAAATTCCCATAACTCCACAGTCGTAATGCTTCCTTCTATCGGCAAGAGAAATCTATTTTCCTTCCGACATACTCCATCGCCCAGACATGACTTATCGGCATCTTCAAAATATGTCACTCCAAGTTGTTGATTACTCCGACACCACCATCGGTAAGAAACTTTCCGTGTCTTTCCGATGTACACTATCGGCAACACATTATACTATCGGCTCCACCAAAATACTTCACCCTGATGCTTCTGTCACCCCGATGATCAAACACCAAACTCCTCCTATTGACCAAACATTTTTTGTCGGCCAGACTTCTGTCTACTTATACCGATACTCACCCCTTCTATTGTTGTGACTCCGACAGTTGATTTAACATTCAAAGACTCTCCTGATGGGCTCTTCTCACACCGATGACTTTGACTTGTATATACATTACCTAACCTTCTATCACCGGTAACCCATTGTATCTTCAACCACCTTGACCACTACAGCCAGTCATCACTTGCATCTTACGGGATGGACATTAACAGTGTACATTCCAATATACAGTCTTTGACATGCAAATGTAGGATATACACGAGATGCTTTTACATACAACAGTGATATACACACACATTGTCTGTGACATACAATTGATGTATACACAACAAATGTACTCAGGTACATTGGTGATATATACATTGCTTGTATATTCAGTACATAACATGAACTTAACCCAAAAGAACTCTATACATACCTTTCTTCACAAGATATACATAGGATGATACTCGCATACAAATGCGATATACTCACAAACTATTCCCAACATGCAATTTACGTATATACATAAAATGTATATTTGAATCTCATGCCAATAACCTCCTCTGTAACAAATCTTGCAATTTCTATTCTGCCATGACCACGAATAAAAGGAAAATAAAACAGAAAACTATTTTACAAGTCCATTCCACTGATTTCACAGAAATCCACCAGTGGAATGGTTTTAATCGTGCATCTCGACAATAGAAAACTAAATTAAATACAAAACAATTCTATACATATGATATACATAGGACAATTCAATACACATGGAATTTACACAGAATCCAGAATTTGTAAAACACAACTAACAGAATTTCTATTTCTTCCTTCTTACAGAGATTCATACATTTGATAATTCCAGAAGGTGAAAAGCCAACAAAACTCTTTCTCAAACACCTCTGCCTGTTTTATATATTCAACTCCCCTGTTTTGATTTTGCTTAACCAAGATTATAAGCAAAAACCCTAACTAATCACATGACACCTGTTTGGCTTAAGACAGCAAAACACCTAATAATACAACACATTGACTTAATCATCCATATACCCCAGATATCTAATGATGTCCAAATTGGCTTGTTAGGATGCCAAATTTGTGACTTCAGTTCTCATGGTGGGGTCTTTTAAACATGAAATGTCAACATAAATGCTACATGACAACATGAAATGTATAAACATATTAAAACCTTATTCTTCTCCCTCAGATGTATATTTATCTTGTTGAAGGGGTGCTCCTGCACCATACTCCCTGGGAGAAGAGATCTCAAGCCCACTTGAGATCAGAGTTTGAAGGTCTACAGCATAGTTTGTGATCTAATCTTCAGTCTGTCAAACTACCTCTGAATCAGGTTTCTCGTGCCAAGCTACCAAGTACTGCATGTACTCTTTGTTCCTTGTCTTCTTTGTCACTCTTGAGTCTAATATCTTCTTCAATTTTGGTGGATCATGCTTAGGAATATCATCATCTGCTACATTCTGCAATGGTTCCTGTTCTACATCTAAATTCTTTTTGTATGGAGTTAAATCACATACATTGAAAATGGGTGACAATCCAAGATCCGGAGGAAGTTGAATCTCATAAGCATTCTGCCCACACTTCTTCAAAATCTGACATGGTCCAATCTTCCTCTGCATTAGCTTGTTATATTTACCTTTTGGGAGCCTCTCCTTCTTGAGATTAACCCATACCAAATCTCCAACATCAAATTGTACATCCCTCTTTTTCTTATCAGCATATGCTTTGTACTTCAATGTAGTCTGTTGGAGTTGGGTCTTGACTTGATCATGCACCTCTTTGATGGTTGATGCAAAGGCCTCTCCATCTACACTAATAGACTCTCTTGTAGGTAAATCTCTCAACTCCAAAATACCCCTTGGATGAATGCCATATACCACTTGAAAAGGTGACTTTCCTGTACTCCTATTAATGGTGTCATTATAGGAAAATTCTGCTTCTGGTAGGATGTTATCCCACTTCTCTCCATGCTGCTTTGTCAAACACCTAAGTAGATTTCCCAAGGAACGGTTAACCACTTTAGTCTGACCATCTGTTTGAGGATGGTAGGCTGATGAGAAGGATAAGTTGGTTCCAAGCTTCCTCCAAAGAGTCCTCCAAAAGTGGCCAATAAATTTCACATCTCTATCTGATATTATGCTCAATGGCAAGCCATGTATCCTTACTATCTCTTTGAAAAACAAATCAGCAATAGATGAGGCAACACAAGTGGTTTTGCATGGCAAGAAGTGTGCCATTTTACTAAATCTGTCTACTACAACAAAAACACTATCATATCCCTTCCTTGTCCTAGGCAAACCCAATACAAAGTCCATGCTTATGCTCTCCCATGGCCTAGAAGGAATGGGTAGTGGTTGATACAAACCTGCATTAGTGGATCTCCCTTTTGCTTTCTGACATATCACACATGCCTCCACAAATCGCCTCAAATCTGAC
The DNA here is from genome assembly GCA_027924645.1 of Cunninghamia lanceolata. NCBI lineage: Eukaryota > Viridiplantae > Streptophyta > Pinopsida > Cupressales > Cupressaceae > Cunninghamia > Cunninghamia lanceolata. Next base: position 5,493,282 of record BSBN01000077.1, read on the forward strand.
TGCAACTTGGGCCAATAGTAATGCCTCTTCACAAGATCAAGAGTCTTATCTAGACCAAAATGTCCTGCCATGTCCCCACAATGTTTCTCTCTAATGATATTCAGTCTCATAGAACACCGTGGAATGCACAACTGTCCACCCTTGAAAAGTAATCCATCTTGGATCAGAAATTCAGAGAACTCAACATGATATTTATCACCAAAGGAAGTACATACCTTATAGATTTCTCCAAAGTCTTCATCAGCATCATACATGGTCTTCATAGAGTCAATGCCAACACTCTCCAATTGGATCTGATTTATGGTTAGAGCCCTCCTTCTCAAAGCATCTACTACCTTGTTCTTGACCCCTTTCTTGTGCTTGAGTGTGAAGGTGAAAGCTTGCAAATTCTCCACCCACTTCATGTGCCTATGGTTCAGCTTCTCTTGACTATTTATGAAACTAAGGGCCTGATTATCTGTGAATACTATGAATTCTTTGGGCATCAAGTAATGCCTCCACTTTTTGAGTCACTGTACTAGAGCATACATCTCCAAATCATATGATGAGTATCTCTTCTTTGCATCATTTAGTTTCTCACTGAAAAATACAATAGGCCTACCTTCTTGACTGAGTACTGCTCCAATTGCCATGTGGCTTGCATCACATTCTACCTGGAAAATCTTGTTGAAGTCAGGAAGTGCAAGGACTGGCTGCTCTGCCACCTTCTTCTTCAATGTTTCAAATGAATCATCGACCTCCTTTGTCCAAGTGAATCTGCACTTCTATCCTCCTTTTATGGTGTCAAACATGGGTGCACAAACATGACTAAACCCCTTTATAAAATTCCTAGAGAAGGTTGCTAACCCATGGAAACTTCTGACATCATTCATGGTCCTAGGAGTTGGCCAAGACAATATGGCACTTACCTTCTCTTGATCCATTTTCAATTTTCCCTATGAGATGACAAAACCCAAGTATATGATCTCCTCCTGCATGAACAAACACTTCTCCAAATTGATCATTAGTTGTTCTTCATGTAACCTTTTGAGGACCAAGTCTATATGTTTGAGGTGCACTTCCCTTGTATTACTGAAAATCAGGATATCATCTAGATATACTATGACAAATTTACCTATGAATTCCCTCAAGACCTCATTCATCAACCTCATAAAGGTACTATGGGCATTGGACAAACCAAAAGGCATGACCTTCCACTCATATAACCCCTCATTGGTCTTAAATGCAGTTTTCCATTCATCTCCTAGCCTAATCCTAATCTGATGATAGCCACTCTTTAGATCTATTTTTGTGAAATATTTAGCACCCCCCAAGCAATCAAGCAAATCTTCTATCCTAGGGATTGGGAACCTATACCTGATTGTTATCTTGTTGATAGCCCTTGAATCAGTACAAAGTCTCCAAGTGCCTTCCTTCTTTGGTGCTAGTACAGCCGGTACTGTACATGGGCTTAAACTCTTGCCAATTAGACCTGTCTCCAACAATTCCTCAATCTACCTTGCTACCTCTGCATTCTGTTCTAGGGTAAGCTTGTATGTTGCTTTGTTTGGAAGTGTAGATCCTGGGATCAGATCTATGCAATGGCTGATGTCCCTTATAGGTGGGAGGGACCTTGGCATTCCATCAGAGATGATGCCTTTGTACTTGTCCAAAAGCTCTTGGACAGCCAGATCTATGAACCTTTGCCTCTTCTCTCCCTTGACTTCTTGCTGCTGCACCTTGTTCACCTTTAGGCATGGAATTAGAGCATATGCAACTACTCCTTCTTTTACTATCTCTTTCATGAAATGTTTTCCTTCTACCATCATTGCCTTGACTTCTTTCCCTTTTGATTCCACCTCATTCTCCATCAATGGTAGCAACTCTATCACCTTACCATCCTTGGTGATTGAATATGTGTTTCTAACTCCATCATGGTGTGCTTTCAAGTCATACTGCCATGGTCTTCCAAATAGGAGATGGCAAGCATCCATCTTGGCAATGTCAAACAATAATCTATCCTTGTATGGTCCAATTTGAAACTCCACCCAAGCTTGTTCTTCCACAACTGTTTGCTGACCTTGGGTGAGCCATGAGACCTTGTATGGGCAAGGATGTGGCAGTCTTCTAAGCTTAAGCTTTTCTACCATTTCAATAGACACAAAATTTTCAGTGGATCTGAAGTCAATCAGAACTTTACATACCTTTCCTCCTGCCTTGCAAGTAGTTCTGAAGAGAGACTTCCTTTGTGGGGGTTCTTTGTCAGGAACCTTCATGGTGGTCATTGCTCTCCTGATCATCAAAGCTTCTCCACTTTTAGGGTATCCATAACTGTCAGGAGCATTCACACTTTGAAAAGTGTTTGAGCTTGTCACACTTTGACAATCAGATTCTTGGATCAGATTTATCCTCCTTTATCCCATTGAACTTGTTGCCTTTTCTGGACATCTACTGGCTATGTGGCCTTCTTGATTGCAATTGTAACATCTAAGAGGTCCTCTGCCCTGAGATCTCCCTCTAAATGTTGGTCTTCTACCCCTAAAGTTTCCTCTTTGATTGTAATTTCCTCCTTGAGTTTGACTATTGTCTCCTCTGCTGCTCTCTTGATTGGATTCAGCTTGGTGTCCAAATCTATTTTCACTGCCTCTAAAAGGACTTCTTCCCATTCTTTGTTGTCTTCCTCTTCCTCTACTATTTTGCTCTTGTCTTCTCTTTAATTTCTCTTCCACTTTGAGTGCCAATTGGTAACACTTTTGGACTGTCTCTGGGTTATGCAGATTTATGTCTTCTTGGATGGCAAACCTCAATCCATTGAGGTACCTTGCCACCTTCTCGTCCTCACTCTCCTTTACCTTTGTCTTGACACATAGTTTCATGAATTCTTCTGTGTATGAACTGACATCTAACTCCTTCTGCTTCAAGTTTTGTCTCCTCTTATGTAGTTGGATGTTGTAATCCAATGAAACATAGGCTTCCTTCACTAAAGCCGCCATCTTCTTCCAAGTAGCAACTCTGTTCTTTCCTTCTTTCACCCTATCATCTTGGATGAAATTCCACCAATTTAGTGCAGCCCCTTTCATTTTGGATTGGGCCATTCTCACCCTTTGGTGGTCTGGTATCTCCTCAATCTCAAAGAAGTTATTCAAGGAGTATATCCACTCCATCACTGAATCAGGTTCCATTTTGCCTGCAAACACTGGCAGGTCTACTTTCATATCTATGGTCCTTCTCTCCATGGATTTGAGGGCATTAAGTAAGGGTCTCTAGTCTATAGGAACCTCTATCTCTTCCTGCTAGGGATCTCCTCTTCCTCCCTGTCTTCTCTCTCACCAGAATCTTCTTCTCCCTTCTCTACTCTGTCCCTCAACTTCTTTACCTCTTCTTTCAAGGCCTAATTCTGAGCCCGAGCTTCTCTGCTCTCTGCCATTTTCTTTCGAACTAAGGCCGCCAACTCAACGTTGGTCATCTTTGCTGGGTACTCTTGTGAGCCCTCTTCGTCTGGCATCTTGTCTTCTTCTTCTACCCAAAGGATACAAACTTGCTCTGATACCACTATAATGCAGAGCTCCAAGAGATTGATACAAATTCCCAGAACTCTACAGTCATAATGCTTCCTTCTATCGGCAAGAGAAATCTATTTTCCTTCTGACATACTCCTTCACCCAGACATGACTTATCGGCATCTTCAAAATATGTCACTCTGAGTTGTTGATTACTCCGATGCCACCATCGGTAAGAAAATTTTCGTGTCTTTCTGATGTACACTATCGGCAACACATTATACTATCGACTCCACCAAAATACTTCACCCTGATGCTTCGGTCACCCTGATGATCAAACACCAAACTCCTCCTATCGGCCAAACATTTTTCGTCGGCCAGACTTCTGTCTACTTATATCGATACTCACCCCTTCTATCGATGTGACTTCGACAGTCGATTTAACATTCAAAGACTCTCCTGATGGGCTCTTCTCACACCGATGACTTCAACTTGTATATACATTACCTGACCTTCTATCACCGGTAACCCATTGTATCTTCAACCGCTTTGACCACTATAGCCGGTCATCACTTGCATCTTACAGAATGCACATTAATAGTGTACATTCCAATATATAGTCTTTGACATGCAAATGCAGGATATACACGAGATGCTTTTACATACAACAGTGATATACACACACACTGTCTGTGACATACAATTGACATATACATAGGAAATGTACTCAGGTACATTGGCGATATATACACTACTTGTATATTCAACACATAACATGAACTTGACCCAAAAGAACTCTATACATACCTTTCTTCATAGGGTATACACAGGATGATACTTGCATACAAATGTGATATACTCACAGACTATTCCAAGCATGCAATTTACGTATACACATAAAATGTATATTTGAATCTCATACCGATAACCTCCTCTGTAACAAATCTCGTAATTTCTATTCTACCATGACCACGAATAAAAGGAAAACAAAACAGAAAACTATTTTACAAGTCCATTCCACTGATTTCACAGAAATCCACCAGTGGAAGGGTTTTAATCGTGCATCTTGACAATAGAAAACTAAATTAAATACAAAACAATTCTATACAGATAATAGACACAGGACAATTCAATACACAGGGAATTTACACATAATCTAGAATTTGTAAAACACAACTGACAGAATTTCTATTTCTTCCTTCTTATAGAGATTCATACATTTGATAATTCCAGAAGGTGAAAAGCCAACAAAACTCTTTCTCAAACACCTCTTCCTATTTTATATATTCAACTCCCCTATTCTGATTTTGCTTAACCAAGATTATAAGGAAAAACCCTAACTAATCACACGACACCTGTTTGGCTTAAGATAGCAAAACACCTAATAATACGACACATTGACTTAATCATCCACATACCCCAGTTATCTAATGTTGTCCAAATTGGCTTGTTAGGATGCCAAATTTGTGACTTTGGTTCTCATGGTGGGGTCTTTTAAACATGAAATGTCAACATAAATGCTACATGACAATATGAAATTTATAAACATATTAAAACCTTATTCTTCTCCCTCAAATGTATATTTATCTTGTTGAAGGGGTGCTCCTGCACCAAGGCATCACTGGATCAAAGGCAAACTCTTGTCTTACCTATAATAGATTCAAGCTTTGAAATTCTATTTAAATAGCCATTTAACATAGCCAAGAAAGAAGTCTAACGGAAGATAGGAATGGGTTCATTCAACCCATGGATGTGAAGTAAGTAAAAGGAAACACCATTATCTGAAGAGTCTACTCCGCAAGAAGAAGATCAAAGTTTATTGTTGGCGAGCAAATTGGAGAAGGTCAAAAGATAATATAATTTGGAGATGCCTCATTTTCCAATTTATAGTTGTTACGTTAGAAAATGTCCCCTTGGGGGCTTTTCCCTCTTAAGGTTTAGCTCTCGGGTCCTGTTTATGCATTTAGAGCATCTTGCATGATAATTTGACATCTTGATGAGAAAACCCTGAAGTTTCATGGAAAATTAGACTCAGGGGATGCACTTAACAATAATCCTACCTAAAATAGGGGGAGGACTTGGGTGCCCACACCCTAGTCCTGCCCTATTTTAGGTTAGGACCAATTTTGAAGTGTCAGTTTATGACCATTATTTAGGTCCTATGCCGACACGATAAGTTTCAATTACGAAATTCTTGGAGGGGATGTTTGTAGTTGCATATATAAGCATGATTAGTGATTCATTTGTAAACTAGATAGAAATTAGATGGCAATTGTGAACTTTATGCATTCTTGTGATTAGAGCATTCAAGATATTCATTGTGTGGCAGAGCAGAGCATTGTTCTTGTGTTTGTATTTGCAGATTTGGCATCCATCTCCTCATGGCATGAAGAGCGACTTCCTTCCATGAGATCTTCACTACAAGGTGATATCATTTGTGTTTTCAATCATTTATCATTTGGATTTTGTCGCTATCCTGTAAGGATGTATGCACTCTTTATCTAACAACGGTGTTCAGAAGACTTGAATATCTCTCTAGGGCTTGACTAAGGCAAGCCTCTAAACACCACAACCCCCAACCTATTTTTCCATGATTCCAGGTTACAGGTTGCAGGAAAAAAAAGTGGAGTTGCAGGAGAGCAATGCAGACTGTCAGAATTATAGATCAGAGAAGAAAATAGGGACCTGGACTCGGGCACCCGCTCATTAGTCCTCTAGATCCCGCAACAAGAAAATCTCTGGAACAACAAGAACAGGTTGTAGACAAGATTCCCAGATCCTGACAGAAATGGTGGCACTGGACTAGGGCGCCCGCTCATTAGTCCCTGACTTTTCTATTTTTCAAACTTCAAAATCTGGTATGCATTTGATTGTCATTTGATATCTCTGTGTGTGAGCATTTTCCATAATTTGTCTATTTGCTTCCAAATTTGCATAATTAGGGTTAAGAGCATAAGTGGACTTAATAGAACAACAAAATCACACAATTCCAATCTTCCCCTATGTTCTAAGTGACTGAAGACCTATAGTAGACTTCCTACTCGACTGAAGTCTTTGAATGTTTAGTGGAGAAAGGAGGATTTACATAAACTATCAAAATCAACCCTAAACTAAATCCCCCTCATTTTCCATATTAAATAATAGCAATAAACATTATGGCAATTTTGAATCCTTAGCTAGGACAATTGGCATTCATGCCATTCATATTTTATTGGAGAATAAAAACATGTGAGAAGGGCGTGTGAAGGGTGGCTCATAGGAAGGAAGAAAAATGAGTTTCATATGCAAAATGGAGCAGCCTTTTGGAGAAATAGAATAGTTTTCTACCAAAACAAGACACTAGAAGGAAGATATTGGTTTTCGCTACCAAGATAAGATAAAGTCAGCGAAAAGGAGCATGTGAGAAGAGGAATTGGTGTGGGATTGCAGTTAATAACAAACTTAACAAAAGCAAAGAGGCATCTGAATAGAGGAAATCAATATGAGATATAGAGAAGGGGGATTGACTAAAAACAGAGGAGCCATAGTGGCTATGAAGTAGGTTCCTTTGTGTGCAAGAAAGAGGCCATTGAAGACCACATATTCAACTTTGAGTATATTTGTAATTTTATAATGTTGATATGTTATCTGTATTTAGATTTTGAGACATCTATAAAATTTGAAAGTCTTTGTTGTCACAATATTTGTGTTTGGCATAGTATACCTTTAAGGTTTTGATGTGTTGTGAACCTTCGGAGTGAGGAAGAGAGATTGTTTATGTGTTTTTCAAGAGAGGAGAATCCTCTGCATCAAAAAACAAGAGTAAGGTCCCTAGTGCACAACATCCATGTGTGTCTATCTGTACTCATGACACAATGCAAAGATCTTGTTTTCTCTACCCTCGTACATCCATGCAATGTTCTTCTATCCACACCTACAAATTTTACATATACATCAAATATGATTTACAATTAAATAATTTTGTTGAAATTATAAAACTATAATCACAATCAAATAAAATAAATAAATTTTTAAGTAAATATTAAACAAGGCAAACGTTTTTCAAACAATACATACCTAATTCTCCTAGAACACTCTATTTGAATGTGGGTTCCTCCTTGAAGATGTGCCAAACTCACATTTGAAGTGTTTCTTACACCATTCAACAACATCATGTGCATCATTTATACAATCTCCATCTAATTCATTTGATGTTTTCTTAGAGCACATTTGATTCAAGCTCCTGCACCATCACGTTCACCCTTTCCATCCCACTCTCAAATAAACTCCAAACATGTGGTATATTGTCATGTCAATGATATCTACAAAGTGCATAAAATGGCCTTGATGATTTGAATTGTGATGCACACTCATCTGACCATACAAAATGTTTTTTTCAATTTTGACACCCCTTCTTGATAATCTTCAAAAAACTTCTTAAAGAAATGTTGTACAAAATGTGTGTCATGCTCTTTATCATCACTAATATAAAAGTGATATTCTTTTTTAATGACTCATTCTAGATATGTGCTCTCAACACCATCCAAATACAATTGTGCATGTCGATAACACACATGTACCATAATAGTGACCTACTCTGAACAATAATACTATGTTTGAATCTCCTTTTGATGGGTAAAAGAGTAATTTTCTACAAAGTCCACTACTGATAAAACTATTCCAAGTGGGAAAGTATCCCTCAACAAATGAAATTGTTTTTCTTGCCACTTATAAAAATGCATGATGTATGTATGGTTGTATCAATTTATGAAAATTTTCCATAAATGTTCCAATAGGTTGTTCCTCTTCTAGTAATCTAGCCTTGTGGATTCTTTCCCAAATTTTGTTTCAAACTTTATGTACTTGTAAGTCTTGCAATTTACCATATTCATCATGTCAATATCTTCATTTATCAAAGACATTTTAGCCAAATTTCTACAAGTTTCACAAAGTCCTTTTATGCATTTCATTGGACCATCAACATCATCATCAAATTTATCACATAAGATGGATGCTATGAAGTGACTCAACCATTTAGGAGGAATATTTTCAACACCATCACTTTTTTTTCTAATCTTTCAAAACCCCTGATATTAAAGATCAAATTCAATATGGTAACGATTCAAATAACAAGTTTCAAAAACTTTGTTTGCCTTCACATACCATGGCCTTAACATTTCAAATATTGTTTGCCTAATCTTTATATGATGATTTCCATCACAAAATGTTACATACATCTCATGTTGTGTTGTGTCTAACCAATGTTTTGTATGCAGTTCATAATCATTTGGCCCAATCCTATGTTTGAGAACATCTCTACTATTTGATGAAGGACGAGTATGATCGTGCCAAAAATCTGAGATCAACTTCATAACACCATCTTCAATCTTGTCGAAATGAGGACCCCTACACATCATTGCATAATTACCTTATGCGGTACTTGTTGGCAAGAGACACTATATGGATTCATGGTTGTTGTCATTGATGGCAACAAAGGTCATCCCACATATTCGCAAATCATAATGTGTCTCTACCGGAAGTCAGAATAAAGAATGTTGTGGTCCGGTGAAGAAGAACAGAGCATGTGGCAAGGTCCGACAGATTGGTCTGGATCTCTCAGAGGAAGTGTCTTGGTGCAGTGCGGATTTGGGGAAGTCAAGAGGACTACCTTGAGTGGTATATTCCAAGGATTTAGCCTCCGGTGATGGACAAGGAAAAAGATATGAATGGTTGAGTACCGGATTCCTGAGAGACAGTGAAAACAGAGGAAGAACTGACTGACAGAGTATCAGACTGCTTTCTGCATGTGTTACTGTTGATGACAGAGGTTGTGAAGGCATGAATCATGTTTGGCTGACATGATTAATGTTATCTACAAGTATATGCTTGATCCGCATTGCTTGGTGAGGAAGGATTCAGCCGACAGAACAAAAGTTTGTAAGAAACTAGACTGTTCCGGATGCCGACTAGAAAGGTGATGAAATTACTTGTGCGGATATATATAGAGGATGGATTTAGTTGTGAAGGGTGTGATGATGTGAAGATATATGCGAATAAGTCCAGAACAGAGTAGAGGTAGCAAAAAGGATCCGGTATGTGAAAGATAGCAGAATAAAGAACAGAGGAAAGATGAAGTGCAGCAGATCAGTGTACTGAGCCTAACCGGAACTGAACTCCAGCATATGCAGATGCTTCCAATCAGTTCAAGACTGTGATTCTTATCACTTTGTAGACAGTGTGTCTTCTTGTAGGCAGTGGGCCTCTTGTGAGCAGTGTGCTCAGGCAGTGAGCCCTAATTGGCAAGTGCCATTTTGTAATTTCCTATTCTTCTAACAGAGAATAATTTTGGGTTAATCACCCCGTGGTTTTCTCCCTTAACAGGGTTTCCACATCAAAAATACTGTGTCATGTGTTTCTTATTTCATGATTAATGTTTTTGTGTTTGATTCTATGCTGCATCAATTAAAAGGAAAGTTCAATAAGAGAAATAATTAGGATAACTGATTCACCCCCCCCTCTCAGTTATCAACAATTGGTATCAGAGCTAAGTTCCTCCTAATAGAGCCTAACAGCTTGAGGAAGATCTGGGATTTCAAATGGATGCATATGGTTTAAGGAAGCAACTCAAGACTGCTCTTGAGGATCTTGAACAGTCAAATTCTGAAGTCAGTGAATTAAAGGAAAGACTCAAACAGGCTGATGAATTCATGAGAGAATTAAAAGACAAATTAAGTCTCTCTATGAAAAAGAGAAAGGAACTACTCCAACAGTTGGCAAGACAAAGTGAAGAAAGCAATACAAATGAAGAATTGACTGAGCAAACCAAGTTATGTGAAAAGTTATCAAAAGAAGTCATTATGTTAAGACATGAAATGGAATCAGGGACTATAAAGTTTACTCAAGAGATTGAAGAAAAAAGAAAGGTTGAAGACAATCTAAGACAATCTCTTAAAGAAAAATCAGAAGAATGCCACCAGATGGACAGGATTATCAGACATCTTGAATCTGATCTTGAAGATGCCAAAGATAATGAAGAAAAACTTCAGGATCAAATTGCCTCTCTCAAAAGAGACCTTCAAACAGCAAATGAATATAAAGAGAAATTCAAGATAAGTTCTGCTCAACTTGAAGTTCTTCTTGGAAGTCAAAAGAGGACAGATGACAAGTATGGTTTGGGATATGAGAAAGGAGAAAGCTCCGGATCTGGTCAGAAGAATCATGGATCAGAAAATCCAAGGAGCAGGCCTAGAAGACCTCCGGTAAGACAGCCAAATGCTCAAAGATATCCATCCTTCAATGGATACTGCCACAGCTGCAACCACTTTGGTCACAAAGCTAATCAGTGCAGAATGAGAATGAATCAGATTAATTCATCCTTCTCCGGACAGTGCTTCAACTGCAAAAGGTATGGACACAAATCCCATGAATGCAGAATTATGCAAGTAAACAAATCATTCAAAGGTAGATGCTTCACATGCAATAGAGTAGGTCATATGGCTAATCAATGCAGATCAAGAGGATATCAGTCAAACATGCAAAGAAATGTTATTTGCCAAATCTGCAATAGGTCCGGTCATAATGCTAAAGTCTGCAAAAACAAGTATCAGGACAAAAGAGGTCCGGTGTATAATCAGAATCAAGACAAGGGTAAACAAAAGATGAATGCGGATGAAGTTAGGAATCAGATGAGCAAGATTTGGGTGAAGAAAATTTCAGAGAATGTAGAGGTTGGATCCGCACCAGACTCTGGTGCTGATATTTCTTCCGGAAATTAAAAAGTGAGCTCAGGCTCAGGGGGAGACTCAAAGAAAATCCTGTTCCCCCAGCCAAACAAGTGGTGCCGGATGTGGCACAAGATGGGGATTAAAGGGTTTGCAGATATGAGTCTTGAGATGCTTCAGTCAAGTTTTCAGAGGTCCGCATGGAGTTATGAAGAAGCTGTGATCGATCAAGTAAGACCTGTTCAGGGAGATGCTCCGATATGATAAAGGATTACAAAAAGATCCGGAGAGATCCGGAAGTGCACTATCTTGTTCTGCGGATTGGACAGAGTGTTTGGGATATTCTTGTAATATGTTACTTCAATTTATTCATGATTGAAAGATCCGGATGATATCCACAGATCAGGACTAATCCGGGATACTCCAAGCTATCCAGACAAGGCAAACCGGAATGATGTAGGTGAAGCATTTATTGCAGACAGATATTAGGGTTCGCGGAGCAATTTAAGGGATTTCTCAAAAGTCATTTGCTCATTCTGCACTCAAGAAGAAGCGAAAAGTGGAGCTCTGCAACAAGGTTCATCAAGCACACCAAGGATCTCCTGCCGAAGTTATTGCATAAAGAAATCAATCCAACCACTCCGTGCAAACCGAAGGCGCATAAGGTATTCTCCATTTTTTTTTCATTACCTCACTGCAAATCTTTGAAGAATGGCTACTCCAAACATAGTTAAGATCTCTGATAGACCTCGCCCCTCATTCAAGAAACATCCCTACAAATCATTGGAGGTAGATCCACTAGGAGCCTTCTCTAGTGTTCCTCACGGAGTTTTACATACCGAAGACATTAGGGTTTACATACATGCAAGCATTGAGGAATTTGGGGAATTCAAATTAAGAGACCTCTATCACAAGCAACTGATAGACAATGCTTTTGAGCTTAAACCAGAGTATAAGGATATCCAGAAGAAACAATTTGAGCAATTTATTCATTTCCCCTGCTTTGAAGAAGATGAATGGGTCCGGTATGTACTGAGCAGGATGCATGACAACTTTCTATGGCTAGATAGACCCTGCAAGATCACAAAAGAGGCAATTAGAGCAGTAACTGGTCTATACTCTTCCGGAGGGATACCTATCCTCAAATCTGTCAAGAACAACATTGTAACTGAGGCCACCGGATCAAAATTTGATAAGAGGGCAATGACCATTGAAGATATTTCGGATCCGGATATCAAATATGCATCCATGATAATAGGATACAAGATCTATCACTCCAGCAGGGAGAATTCTGTATCTGGAACTGCAATATACACTGCCTATGAAATGCTAAGAAAGAATGCAGAATATGATCTCTGTGAACTACTGCTAAGCCAATTAATGGAAAATATACAGAAAATCAAGAAGGATAAGAAGAATTCCTTTAAGTATGGTACTCTTATTGTATGTCTATTCTTCTACTTCATGAATGAGCTACCCAGATCAAGTGGATGGGTATGGCAGAATGACAAACCTATTGCAGTCCAGATAAGAGACTATTTGCATGGACTTGGGGATGCAAAAGCGAGAAATTCAGCTCTATGGGGATACTTCAAAAAATTTTAGAGCATGATGCAAGCAAGAGAGAGAATTCCCCAGTCTCTTGTTGAAAAATACAAAGACTCAGTGTGCTTTATGGTTGACACTGATCAGTGCCTGATGGAGGCAGTGGAGCCAAGGACTGTCTGGATCATGCCCATGGGGTATGAAGTGGATGAACAGATAGTGGAGCTGCATGTTCAACACATGCTAAGTCAGCCTAAAGATCCTAAGGCAGAAAGGTTTGGAACCTTTGAGGAGCTGAGTGTAAAAATACATGTAGAACTCAGGGAACCTGAGATTAAAAGAAAGGTGAGAAAAGAAGTAGAGCACATTGCTCAAGGCCTAGGCATCTCAAAAGAGGCACTTGATGCCAGCCGGGAAAAGAGGAGGAAGGCTGAGGAAGAAGAGAAAAGTAAAGAAAGTGCTCCGGTTGAAGCTCCCATCTGGACCAGATCATCAAAGAGATCTGCACCTCCCACAACCAAAAGTTCTAAACCGGAAGTCCAGGCATCCGGTAAGAGATCCAAGACAAAAGCCACAAGGGCTTATGGAAGCCAAAAGGATGAAGAGGAAACAAAGTCAGATGAGGGAGTAAGAGAAATAAAGAAACAGAAGAAGAAAGGATCCGGTAAACCCTCCACAGGCCAAGACAAGGATGAAATGGCGGAGGTATCTGTTGAAAAGCCCACTCTGTCTCTAGAGAATGTAATCAAGTCGGTCACGGTGGATGGAAACCTTCAACCAATGACTGAATCTTATGATGACTTCAGTGAGGCTGACCAAAAGACTCTGCAGGAAGCCACAGTCAAATATCTTAACATATATAATAAGGCTTTCATTGAGATCATATCTCTTATTCCTAAAAGCCTAGAAAAGGAATTGGAAGTAAGAAAGAATAATGCTCATGCTAAGGATCTTGAGATCCGGGAGCAGATAGCTATTCAGCTATATCCTCAAATTGATCCCAAGACAATGAACATTATCTTCAAGGACTGCAAAGATGAGTTCAGAAGTAAAGCCAGGATGAATCAACTCATGCTTGGTGAGACTGACAGAGTGGCCCAAGAGACAGAAGAGATCCTCCGGAAGGCCTTCAAAAGGTTCAATCTTCCTGTTGTAGAGGACTTAGGTGCAGAAACAACTGCTGATTTAGAATCATCTGTTCCGGAAGAAGTGAGCCCTGAACAGACAAACATCTCTCCTCCGGTTTCCCCTACAGTCTCCAGATCCAAAGAAGAAGAGCAATTATAGGAGAAGGAAGCAATGGTGAAAGACAAAGAGGTTGACAGTTCCAAGACTGCAGAAGAAAAGAAACATCTGTCTCCGGCAAGAGACACTGCACAAACTGTTCAACAATTTTTGAGCAAAAAAACTTTAGAGATTGATGAACCGGAGCTTCTAAAAGGCCCATTCGACTTTGACTCTCTCTCTCCGGTACAAACAATGAAGATAGCTTCATTTGCAAATGCCAAGGCAAATGAAAAGCTCCTGAAGTCTCATATGGAAGACTGTGACTTGATAGAGGCTGCTTCCGGAGTACTTGTAAAGATTATGCCATCAATCTAGATAGATCCGACAGCCTCCACTTCCGGTAATCTAAAAACCTTAGTCAGCAGTGTTGATACACATTTTGATTCTCTAGAAAAATCTGCTGAAGAAAAGGTCCGGAAGGAATTTTTGGATAAGAGATTTTCAGAAATATTAGAATTAATCTCCAAAGATAGGAAGATTGTAAGCATTGGAATAAAGAGCTTAGAGAATGCTCTTAAGGATGGCGGTGACATCTACAAATTTTGTATATCCTGGTCAAAGGCAACAGCAGCATTTGACAAGAAAATAAAAGAGGAACAGGATAAGCTACAAAGCTTATCTCAAAGTTTTGATCCTCTCTCTTCCTCTATAATAAATCAAGAATGTCAGACTATTGCAGTCTTGAATGAAATAAAGAATCTTGAGAAGGAAAGGAAGAACATCACTAACCGGATGGGAGAACTTAGAAGGATTATAATCCCTAAGTTGGAAACTATGCATGAGGCCATCAGTGATGCTCAGACCACCGCCCAAACAAAAGATCCGACAGATCTCAAGCGGGCAGAAGCTTTTGCATTTTTGTTAAGTGGTCACATTTCAATTTTGGATAGAATGAAGCAAAGTTGGGCTACAGAAATGATCCAATTGCAAACATCCTTTGCAGACATTCTTCAGTACATGTGAGTATGTAAATATGCGGCTATATATAGAAATTTTTTGAAAATTTTGGTGTGCGGACCCTACCCTTTGCCATTGATGTCAAAGGGGGAGTGAGGAGCAGTGAAAAAGGAGGAATCCAACTAAGGGGGAGTTCCAGAAATTGTATATAAAGACAGAGCATCAGCAAAGGGGGAGCATAGTGATAACACTTAGTCATTTTTCACTAAGTGTTGCCATCAATGCCAAAGGGGGAGATTGTTGGCAAGAGACACTATATGGATTCATGGTTGTTGTCATTGATGGCAACAAAGGTCATCCCACATATCCGCAAATCATAATGTGTCTCTACCGGAAGTCAGAATAAAGAATGTTGTGGTCCGGTGAAGAAGAACAGAGCATGTGGCAAGGTCCGACAGATTGGTCCGGATCTCTCAGAGGAAGTGTCTTGGTGCAGTGCGGATTTGGGGAAGTCAAGAGGACTACCTTGAGTGGTATATTCCAAGGATTTAGCCTCCGGTGATGGACAAGGAAAAAGATATGAATGGTTGAGTACCGGATTCCTGAGAGACAGTGAAAACAGAGGAAGAACTGACTGACAGAGTATCAGACTGCTTTCCGGATGTGTTACTGTTGATGACAGAGGTTGTGAAGGCATGAATCATGTTTGGCCGACATGATTAATGTTATCTACAAGTATATGCTTGATCCGCATTGCTTGGTGAGGAAGGATTCAGCCGACAGAACAAAAGTTTGTAAGAAACTAGACTGTTCCGGATGCTGACTAGAAAGGTGATGAAATTACTTGTGCGGATATATATAGAGGATGGATTTAGTTGTGAAGGGTGTGATGATGTGAAGATATATGCGAATAAGTCCAGAACAGAGTAGAGGTAGCAAAAAGGATCCGGTATGTGAAAGATAGCAGAATAAAGAACAGAGGAAAGATGAAGTGCAGCAGATCAGTGTACCGAGCCTAACCGGAACTGAACTCCAGCATATGCAGATGCTTCCAATTAGTTCAAGACTGTGATTCTTATCACTTTGTAGACAGTGTGTCTTCTTGTAGGCAGTGGGCCTCTTGTGAGCAGTGTGCTCGGGCAGTGAGCCCTAATTGGCAAGTGCCATTTTGTAATTTCCTATTCTTCTAACAGAGAATAATTTTGGGTTAATCACCCTGTGGTTTTCTCCCTTAACAGGGTTTCCACGTCAAAAATACTGTGTCATGTGTTTCTTATTTCATGATTAATGTTTTTGTGTTTGATTCTATGCTGCATCAATTAAAAGGAAAGTTCAATAAGAGAAATAATTAGGATAACTGATTCACCCCCCCTCTCAGTTATCAACAGTACTATCATCCAAAATCTTTCTCCTTTTCACATATCTTGTTAGTGTCTTTCTACTTAAGCTAATTTCACTTGAAAGTGAAGAGATCTAATGTTTTCTTGGCATTTGTGGACTTACAATAGATGTCAACATCACTCTTCTTGAAATGCTCTTATCAACTGATCAAGAATTTTTTCCAGTGAAACTCAAACCTTTTGTAACATTTTGAACAATGTCTTTTTCTAGGTGCCTTCTCCTGTTTTTTGTGAAATCTACACCCAACAATTTTAATGGATCTTTTAGCTCATCATGAAGAAGCATACTTGATAATAGTTACGCTTGACCAATTGTATCATGATGATTGAAATGCTTATAAAGTATTTCCTTTGAAGTTCTATTCAACAACCTCTTAGTAACACAAGAAACAAAGGAAGTGATTTGGTTGAGGAAGTTACTCAAAGATTTGGGATATGAGTACCAACAACCTACTATCATATATTGTGATAATCAAAGTTACATAGCTCTAAAGAGAGATCCCAAGTTCCATTCAAGAACAAAACATATACAAATCCAACACCACTTTGTTTGTAAGGAAACCTAAGATGGAGTAGTGGAGCAAAAGTTTTGTGGCATCGAAAACATGTATGTTAGCATGTTCACCAAAGGTCTCCCACAACTCAAACATGAATTGTGTATTGAGAAGATTGGAATTCATACAGGAGCATCTAGAGGTGTAGAGAAATCTTGCATCACCAAAAAAAATAATTTTCTTTTCTATTTCTTTCAATTTTAGTTTTTGCGGATAGCCATTTTCTTGAATAATGATTTGGAACATTCAAAGTTTACAAAAAGGCTAAAAATACCAAGACTTACTATTTTTAGTAACACTATATCGGAGAAGTGGTTGGGTTCAAAATTTTCCCCAAAGCTTCAAAATAGTCAAATAAACATTCTTGGTAAATTTCAGCCCAAGATTATGTCTGAATTTCAAGATATTAAAGTTTATGTTTTGAGGTTCCCAAAAAAGTTCTAGAATCAAATTTGAAGCACTTAGACATCCTTAAATAGCTAGAAAGTTGTTTTAACTAAATAATCTAGTCCTAACTTGATATATCTCTTCATGAGCTTTCCAACACATCAAACGGTTCGTCAATCAGACACCCCGTTCAAAAGTTATGGCTCTCAGAAGTTGCGCTACCTAGTTTCTCAATTTTAAAATTTAAAATTCTTTCTTGGGCAGGAAAAAGGATAGTTGAGTTCATTTTGGAACCCAAATGGGAGTTACACATTTCAAAGCAAGTTGAAATTGAGGTGAATTACACTAAGTGGTGTTGATGTGTATTTATAGCCTATTTTTAATAGTTCCAGGGCAATGGGATATTGGGAGTTATTGGCAAGTCCTATTCATGTGAATAAGGAGGTCAGATAGAAATCAAAAGATAGCTCTAGAAGGCTCTATAACTCATATATTTATATTGTAAGAAAGCCCATATTTTTGTAATAAGAGGGCATATGACCCTAGTGATTGTATTTCAGATTTGTAGCCTTTCATAGGCAAGTTTAATGAAGAAAATATGAAACAATTTGCAATTTGCTTAACTAATCTTTCTTGAGATTTTGTTCTTTTCTATTTGAAATCTATAAATTGTTGTTAGATGTGTTTTGGGTGGAGTCCACCCTCATCAAGTGGTATTAGAGTAGGTTATCCTGAGTGTGCAAACAGATCACTGAACAGTGAGGCAATTTATGTTAGGACCTTGAGGTAGGAGGTTTGAAGGTGGAAGCAAAACCACCGATTTGAGGTAGCTTCGCACTAAGGAATTTTTACGTTAAGTGTAAGAAAAGAAGAATCAAATCAAGATGCTTCCATGAAGAAATTATGGTGGTAGAAATGTTGTTGTGACTAAAGAAGGGTTTAGAGCTCTACAGAGGTAGATCAATGCAATCCAAGAAGAACTGAGAAGAGGGTTTGAACTGAGGAAAGATGAAAGTGAAGATGAAGATGATGTAGCTCAATATAATGAATGATCTGAAGAGAGTGATGAAAGAAGAAAAACCTAAAAATTTCATACTATTGAAGGCCATAATAAAAATTCAAAAAAGGCCAAAGATGGATGTCACTACATATTCTGGCAATCTCAATCCAAAAGAATTGATAGATTGGATCAATGATATGGAGGAGTATTTTGAATATGAAGAAATAGAAGATCCTGAGAGGGTCAAGTTTTCCAAGACCAAGCTCAAAGGTCATGCTACAATTTGGTGGAAGGAAGTATAGTTAGAGAGGAACAAAAGAGGAAAAGAAAAGATCACCCAATGGGATAGAATGGTTGACAAATTGAAGAGGCAATTTATTCCTACAGATTATGAGTTAGAACTCTTGAAAAATATGCAAAGTTTGAGGCAGATGAGAAAAAAAGTCAAACACTGAGTAATTCTACAAAATTATCATTAGAGTGGGTCACTCTGAAGCCAATAAATAAAAAGTAGCCAGACACATAAATGGATTGAATCCCAGTCAAGAAGAACTAAGGCTAGTTAGATTGACAACTATTGAAGAAGTGTATCAATTTGGAGTGAAGGTAGAAGAAAAGTTGAACAATAAATTCAAAAACAAACAAAGAGATAGAGGTTGTGGTGGAAGAACTGAAGGAAGATCATATGGAGGTCATGGACAACAAGATAAGGAAAAGAAAAATGATGATGGAAGCACCAACCAACTTAATAGGGGTCAAAACACATATCACCCTAGGGACCATAATGATGGATATCAAAGAGGAAGAGGAAGATTTGGAAGAGGACCTACAAAAAGAGGATTCAGAGGAACATGTTTTAGATGTGGTGAGGAAGGACATAGAGCTTATGACTGCCAACAAAATCAAGGAGGGTCAAATAAAAGACCAGAGGGTAATGCTAGAGTTGCCCATGTCGATGAGGAGGTTAGATATGAATGTTCAAAAGAATCTGAAAGAGGAGAGACCCTTGTTAGTAGAAGAGCCTTGTTGAAGGATGAAGGAAAAGAAGAACCATGTCAAAGGAAGAGCTCTTATTCAAAACAATGTGTAAGTCGGGAGGTAAATGTTGTAATGTAATCATTGATAGTGGAAGTACAGATAATCTAGTTTCTAAAGAAATGGTCACAAAGTTGAACTTGAAAAGGATAGAGAATCCACATCCCTATAGGATTATCTAAACTTATAGAAAGATCATAAGGCTTTGGTTAATAAACAGTGTCTGGTAAAGTTTAAGATTAGAGATTACCATGAAGTGTTGTGTCACATTATGCCAATGGATGTATGTCACTTATTATTAGGAAGGTCATCGCAGTATGATAGGTGTGTTGTTCATGACGGTCATGGTAACACCTATTCTTTGACAAAAGATGGAGTAGGACACAAGCTAAAACTTGTGAGAGAAGCATAAAAAAGGTATGTAACACTACTAGAATTTTTTTGGTAGATGGTAGAAAATATTTGGATGGAACGAAGCATGAACATATGTGTTTTACCTTGATTCCTAAAATCAATAAAGAAGAAGGGGAAACTGTACCTATAGAAATTATAGATTTGTTGGATGAATTCTAAGATATTGTTTTAGATAATGTACCTGAAGGTTTGCCACTAGTGAGAAGCATAAGTAATCAGATGGATTTGATACCAAAAGCTAGTTTGCCTAGCACAGAAACCCATACAATGACTCCTACAAAAAATGAAGAATTGAATAGACAAGTTCAAGAATTGTTGAGAAAGGGGATAATTAGAGAGAGTTTGAGTCCATGTGCAGTACTTGCAGTGGTAGCACCTAAGAAGGATGGAGAATGGAGGATGTGTACTGATTCTAGGGCCATCAACAAAATCACAATCAAATACAGATTTATTTTTTCGAGGATGGATAATATCATGGACTACCCGAGTGGAGTGAAGTACTTTACAAAGAGAGATTTGAAGAGCAGTTCTCACCAAATCATGATATGGGAAGTAGATGAATGGAAGACAACATTCAAGACAAAAGAGGGATTGTATTAGTGGCTAGTGATGCCATTTGGATTAACCAATGCAACAAGCACTTTCATGAGGCTCGTGAATGAGGTACTGAAAGAATTTTTGGGTAAGTTTGTTATTGTCTATTTAGATGATATTCTAATTTTCAGAAAGATTTTGGAGGTACATTTAATGCATGTTCGTAGAGTTTTTGAGAGGTTAAGGGAAGAGAAATTGTTGATAAATTTAAAAAAGTACAGCTTTTTGAAGGAATGAGTGTACCTAGGATTTGTGATCTCAGCTAAGGGTCTTAAGATGGATCCAAAGAAGTAAGGGCTATCATAGAATTGCTTACACCAAGAAGTGTCACTAAGGTAAAATCATTCCATGGATTGGTTGGTTTTTACAGAAAGTTCATTAGAAATTTCAGCAGCATATGTGGACCCTTAACTAAAACAATGACATGAGATAGAAAAAAAATTAAGTGGACTATAAGGGTAGCCAAGAGTTTTGATTTGTTGAAACAGAAAGTTATAGAGCAACCTATTTTAGCACTTCCATATTTTAACAAGGCATTTCAAGTAGATTGTGATACTAGTGGTAGTGCCATAGCAGTTGTATTATGTCAATTAAATTTTAGTGAAAAACTCAATGATGCTAGGAAGAAGTATTATGTTTATGATCAAGAATTTTATGCTATTATCCAAGCATTGAAGAAATGGAGACACTATCTTTTACTTAAAGAAATTGTTTTGTACATTGATCATCAAGCTTTACAATATTTGAATAGCCAAGCAAAGTTGAATCAAAGACATTTGAAATGTGTTGAATATTTGCAAAGCTATACATTTATGTTGAAGCATAGAAGTGGGAAGTCTAACAGAGTTGTAGATGCCTTGAGTAGGAGGCAAAATTTGTTGATGGAGATGACACTTGAAGTTGTTGGGTTTGAGGAACTCAAGCATCTATATCCAAAAGATCCAAATTTTTTAGAGACATGGAAAGCTTGCCTAGAGTCTGTCACCATGGATAGAACATAGTGGTTGGATTACATAATCCAGGATGACATGTTATTCAAAGGAAGACAGTTATGCATTCCAAGAAGTTTTGTGAGGGAGAATTTGATAAAATAAAAGCATATTGGAGGATTAGCAAGACATTTTAAGAGAGACAAGATAATTGCATTAGTAAGTGAGAACTATTATTGACCATGATTGTACATCAGGATGTGAAAAAGTTTGTACAGAGTTGCAGGGTATGTTAGATGGTTAAGGGAGTGAGTCAAAATACTGGTTTGTATCAATCTTTACCTATACCTAAAAGGCCATGGGAAGACATTAGCATGGATTTTGTACTTGGTTTGCCAAGGACTCATAGAGGTCATAATTTTATTTTTGTGGTGGTTGATAGATTTTCTAAGATGGCACATTTCATTCCTTGGCAGAAGACAAATGATGCAGTGCATATTGCAGAGATATTCTTCAAGGAAGTGGTTAGACTCCATAGTCTACCAAAGAGCATAGTTTCAGATCAAGATACAAAATTTGTTGGATATTTTTGGAGGACATTATAGAAGAAGCTGAAGATAAATTTGAAGTTCAATTCTACACATCATCCACAAACTGATGGTCATACATAAGTGGTAAACAGAAGTTTGAGAAACCTTTTGAAATGCCTGGTAGGAGAAAAACTAAAGGGATGGAACTTGATTTTGCCACAGGATGAATTTGCATACAACAACTCAGTTAACAGGAGTACAAAAAAAATCACCGTTCCAGATTGTATATGGAATAGTCCCAGAAATGTTTCAAAGTTAAGGAAGATGGATAAGGAGGAAAAGAGGAGTGCAAATGCAGAAGATTTTGTAGAACACATGAAGAATCTACATGAGGAGGTAAGGAAGCATATTGATAAAATGAATAATCAAAATAAGGAGAAGGCATATTAGAAAAGAAGATTCAAAGAATTCAGTGTTGGAGAAGAGGTTATGGTCCATCTTAGAAAAGAGAGATTTTCTATAAAAACATATAAATAAACCGAAGATGAAGAAATTTGGACCTTGTAAGATTTTGAAGAAACATGAATCAGGGAATGCCTATGAAGTTGAGTTGCCAAGTGGGATCAATATTTCACATATGTTCAATATTGCAGATTTGACAGATTATCATGAAGAAAGTACAGAAGACAGACAAGCAGAAGGATAGTGGCATATCATAGCACCTATTTCAAAGAAGGAAGAAATTGAAGAAATCTTAGATAGTCGTGTGGGAAGGAGCACAAGAAATAGACAGTATGAAGAATACTTGGTCAAATTGAGAGGAAGTCCTATTGAAGATTCATCATGGTTATCCAATTAGAGGTTGACTACATTGGTCTATCTCACACATTGGAGATGTGACAAGATCACTTCTCAAATTACACTGGGTGTCTCGTGTAGGAGCATCCAGAGGTGTAGAGCAATCTTGTATCACCAAAAAAATTTGATTTTATTTTCCATTTCTTTCAATTTTAGTTTTTACAAATATACATTTTCTTGAATAATGATTCAGAACCTTCAAAGTTTCTAAAAAGCTAAGAATACCAAGACTTACTATTTTTAGTAACCCTATATCAAATAAGCGGCTGGGTTTGAAATTTTTCCCAAAGTTTTGAAATAGTCAAATAAACATTCTTGGTAAATTTCAGCCGAAGATCATGTCTAGATTTCAAGATATTAAAGTTCCCATTTTTTAGGTTTCCGAAAAAGTTTCGGAATCAAATTTGAAACACTTAGACATCCCTAAATGGCCCAAAAGTTGACATAACCAGATAATCAGGTTATAGCTTGATAGATCTCTTCACGAGCTTTCCAACGCATCAAATGGTTCATCAATCAGACACCCGATTCAAAAGTTATGGCTATCGAAAGTTGCGCTACCTAGTTTCTCAATTTTAAAATTTTAAAATTCTTTCTTAAGAGGGAAAAAAGACGGTTGGTTTCATTTTGGCACCCATTATATTCTGGCCGTACTGAAATTACAAAGGCTACATCAATTTATATATATGTATGAATAACCAAAACAATGAAATGTTTTATAGATGATGTTTAAATAGAGTGGATGAGGAAGCCAAACAGTAAAACACAGGTGTTGCATGTTTCTTGGTAAACAATTGGAATACTATGATCTTGTGGATAAAAAATTTATTCCAAATCTGTTGGATTAGTCGCTACTGAGAAAGGTGAAGTTGGCTCTCACATGATTCTCAGGTAAAGTTGGCACTCACATGATTCTCCTACAACGATGACAAAGCAATCGTTGTGAAATTTGATTGCTCTTCTTTACAATATGCTCAAGACCCAAGGCCAAAGTGAAAATTGAATGTTGTTCTTTCCAAGATGCTCAATACCCATTGTTGGTTGAATTGTTGGCCATTGTGGTGCATTGAATTGATCAATACCCATTATTGGTCTAAATATTCTTCTCTGAGTTCTGAAATCATCCTTCGCTTTCTTGATTTTTCTTTCTTAAAGCTTGTTCTTATCACCTTATTACTTTCAATGCCGGCGTGAACATCTTCCTATTCCAAAAGTGGATTACAATTATGCTAATCACTTTCATACACAGGAACAGAATTAACAGTGCTAGTAATATGCTTGTCCATGGATGGTTATGGAAATTGGGTATCATCTTCACTATACTAACAAATGTTATTATTGGAAACTGAGGAGAGTATTTAAGTATCTTGAACTGATATGACGTTTAAATTCGACACTGCCTTTCAACAGCTATTGGTCATAAATTGAAATAGTTGTAGACTCGACGAGAATTTTGAAGTACAAACATTAAAAATGATTCGTTATAGTTGTAAAGGTCAAAAATGCACTTTCCCTAATGTTAATCTAGGTTAATTAAATAAAAGCATACAACAAAGAGTACAATTTATAGATTAAAGTAAATAACTATTATTCCTTATAGTTGTAAGGTCAAAAATGCACTTTTCCTAATGTTAATCTAGGTTAATTAAATAAAAGCACACAATAAAGAGTACAATTTAGTCTAGATTAAAGTAAATAATTATTTGGAACGATAAAGAATGTAAATTGTTGTTAATTTAGAAAATTAAATGTTAAGGAATGGTGTATTTATTTATGAGAATTATGTTAAAGAAATAAATCTAATGAAGAATAGAATCCAGCTAAGTACAAAAAAAAAAGGTGTTCTTAGTGTGCTAACTACCTAGAACATTCAATAGACATGTAGTTTTCTATGGGTCGAATCCATGGTCCTCAATTGATCTTGTGCTATGCAAATCCAATCTTTGAGGTGTGGTCTTGATCTGGCACAATGCAATCTTTTGTAATCCGAGTTGTTGTGATCTTTGTTTTTAATTGATAATTAAGCATTGATAATATTTAGAAGTACCTTGCGGAAATCACCAAATCATAACCGCCAAGTTCTCCTAAGTTGATCCCCTTGATTGCACTAGCTTCACGATCATGACAATAATAGGTAGCAAGCAAGTGTGTAAGTGATCTAGATGATAATTATAATGTAAATGCTAATTCCTTTTAGTGCTCTAAGTCGAAATGTTTCTATTGAGTGCTCCTTGATTTTAAATAATAATAGAATGATTCCAGGGTGCTCAAATGTGAATTAATGTCCAAAATGAATGCATTTAAATACCAAGTCATAGTGAATCATTACACAAATGTGTACTAAATTTGAATTTAAAATCAAATCCACATCGTATGATCATTCTCGGGTATAACAAAAATGAACTAGGATCAAGAATGAATGTATGGAAGTCAAGACTACTAAGTGATATGAGTATGTGGGAGTAATAAGCAAGTAAAAAAAATATTATGATAGGTGTGAAAGCATATGGACCATAGATAAACATCAAGGTATAAGGTTGACCCTAGTATGGTCAAAACATAAGGTGAAAATGGCCCTAGACATGAAATGTAAACAATATAGGGAAGGCAAGGTTCCCCAGTGTGGCTCTTAGTACATGACAAGGCATGTGAGCAAAATGATTCCCTTAGTGTGGTAAGGTATCTCTAGGAACATAATCAGGCATGTAAGCACAAGATGGTATGCGGGGAAGACATAGTGCCCCCAATTTGAAAGGATAGCCCTAGATGCAAGATACGACAATGAAGGCACAAGATAGAATGGGAAAATGCATGGTCCTCCCCAATTGAATATGATGATATGGCAATATAGGATGTGAGAAATAAGCATAGGCACATGGAAGCAAGCTAGTTGTCTGATAATAGCATGAGAAGGTTCACAAGTGTCAAGATAGCATAAGCATGTAATTCAAGTATGATAAAGATCATAAATGTAATCATCGTGTAATAAAAAGCATAGGCATCATAATGCATTGATCATAGAATCATAAGTACACAACTATGAGAAGCATGGTATAAAATAAGCATAATGATGTATAACAATTATGAAAGTAGGAAATATGAAAAATGGAAAAACCAAAGTTGTAGGAATGAGCAAACATAAGGGCATAATATATTGTACAAGAACAATAGGAAAAGATATGTAAAGAATCATAAGGCTAAACATGTCACATATGAAGGAAGGGAAACGTACCCCAAGTGGGGGAAGTCAATAATGAAACAAGATATATAAGTTGAAATGAGTAAGTAAAGCACAACAAACAAGGTGAAATCAAAATGGCCAAAGTTTGAAGTAACAAACAAATGGAAAAGTGCAAACTATAAATATAAGTAAATAGGTATATAGGCTATGGATGACAATGAATCATTAAACAAACTTTGGATGATCATCATCATCTCAATATGTGTCATCATATCACTCTTCATTTACTCTTGCTACTTGTTCTTCTTAACTGCCTTTTCTATTGCATGTGTTTCTTGTTGATAATCCTTTGTACTTTTCACAAGCATGTTTTAATAGGTGGAAGTTTGGCATTTATTTCTTCACCCAAACTACTTTCTTATTCAATTGTGGATGTGGAGGAAAGTTTGGGATTTGGTGCACCACAACACTTTTCTTTGGTATCCAAGTACTCTTTTGGGGATGAAATTCATGTTTTTATATCACTTTGGAATTCACTTGTGTTCCTTTCCTTAGTTCCTAAATAACTTGTCTCTCATTACATTCTTTGGAATATTTACTTATATTAACGGCTTTTTGATTTTTCATTATAGACTATTCAACTTGAGGCTCTTTAGATTTTGAAGCATTTTCTTCTCTAGACCATCTTCTTTAATATTTCTATTTGTTACTAATGCAAAGAGGTATTCCCTCTCACTCAAAACACACACAATTTCACCACACCAATAGGTGCATTACATTAGAAACTCTCTACTCACAAACTCCACATACTCAAACCGCAGCATAGACAAAGTTCAATCACAAAATCTATCAAGTTGTTTAATCTTTGGCAATGTAAATTTAGCTACATGGATATAAATCATTGTCATTCTTCATTCAATCAAATGTAAACAATTACATAGTCCATTGCAAACACCCCATTTTGAAATTTCATTTCAACTTCAAATTTTATTAGCAACATTCAATTGTAGATTATGCAATATTTTATGCAACAAATACAATGAATTTATATACAACAGAGCTTATCTATGTTCAAATCATTCTACCATGATGGCATATTTGTTGTTCCTCCTTCACTTGCATGTTCCCTACAACAAAACCATTCCTCTATTTTACACTTTGTTGTTCCCTTCAATTGCTTCTCCAATCGAACCCTCTGTCTCACAATTTCTTTTTGTTCTCTTCTTATTTCCCTTTGTTTGAATCACTCCTCTATCTGCCTTGCTACTCACTCTTTTCTTTGTAGAGATTCATAGCTCCCCTCTATTCAATCTCCTCGAGTCTCTTCCAACTGCCTATTGCAGCAGTCCAAACAATTTTCAACGCAACCCTTCTCACACCTTCTTTTCTCTTTTCCTAGTGTTGTGTATTCTTGGTGTGTTGCGCTCTATCTTTTTTCCTTATTTCACAATTTTTAATCCTCCAAAATGAGGCAGATTTTCCCTCTGTTGTTGGCCCTTCAAATTCCTCCTTTTTAAATATGTTTTGTAGAAATTCATGTGTGGGAGATATGGTGCCCAAAGTTAGATGGTTTCATTTTGTTTGACAATTTTTTGGTCTTAACACTTTAGTTCATTTTCTCTTTTATAAATTTGCTCAATTAATATGCACTCAGCCATATTTATTTTTTTGAATATTTTACCCAATAATTGATATTTTTAGGAGCGGTTACATAGTGAAAAGATGAAATTACGGCAAGAATAGAAAATCCTCCGCCACTGCCCATTTTGAATTTTCAATTAACTTCAAAAAATGAAATGAGATAAATAAAATCCACCAAACATTACCTTGTGAGGCTCCACACACTATTTGGAAAAAAATTCTAAATACACTTTGACTCTATATGCTAGGGTGCCAGAAAACTGACTGTTTGCATAAATCTTACCCAGAAGCTCCTTTTTGCATAAAAACAAGTCAAGATGAGTGTGATGACCTCCTTAAACTCCCCATAAAAGGATTCTTCTCCATCTTTTAAAACTTGAGATATTAAACTTTCCGTAAAACTGCTAGTGTGAACTTCTAGCATTAAAATGTCCCAAATAGTTAATTATTTGGTGATGATTCATTTTTCACATTTGGAAAAACATAATAAAAAATCTTCCCCTAAAAAGATTTTTTCCCAGATCTTACATATCTTCGAAAACAATTGTTTTCGTGAAACTTCCCGCAAGACCTTTAAAACAGCGAACTGGCAAACTTTCAAATTTTGCAAATATGATCACACAAGTTGCTTCCTGATGCTGAGAGATGCCAAGAACACCAAAACAAACTAAAAATTTCTTTGGTTGATGTCAATTGCCAGTCCACCTGGATGTTCCTCCATTAGACACACTGGGTAGGAAGTTTGTGAGAATAGGCTCACAAAAGAGGACTTGAGTCTAGTAGGACTACTCTCCCAGGTTTTAAACAACCTACAATGAACTCCATCATTGTGATAGGTGAACAAAATTAATTCATTTTCCTCCTCTTCCAGCACCTAGCTAGAACATTCGCTATCTTCCTCCAACAACTCTGCATTCTCTTCCTCCTTCCTCTCGTGGACTCATATCCACCATGAACCATCCTCCTCTAAAGACTTTCTCTTCTCCTTTCCTCCTTCATGGGATCCACCCCACCATTATCCGACCACCTCCACCAAATACATCCTTCTCTCTTCCAATCTTTCGTAGGATTTGACCCACCACAAACCAACCACCTCCACTAAGTCTCACCTGTAGCATCCTCTTCAGCTTATACATGCAAATATACATCTGCATACCAACCTGCAACTACATTCTTCTTTCCATCTTCTTGAAACTTCTTATTCATTTCAGCAGCTGGGTAAGTGCAGGATCATGATGGGACAAACACTACCCCTAAGTGGCAATGTAAATGTGAAAAATAGACTTAAGTAACTTCATGTCAAAAATTGAATGAGTTAGCTACACAATCTAGAAATAATGTAGTAATAAAAGTTGTAATAAATTGAGTGTAGTTTATGGGCTACTACTTTTTTTTTAACATTTTAAAAATAGTTTGGTGAAAATTAGATATTTCAATGAAGCACTACTAAAAGTTTTAGAAAAACGTAAAAAGTAGGTCTCATTCCGTCCAACCTAAGTATGAGAAAAAGATAATTTTTTTCTCTATGATTTGGATTTAAGTAAAAGACACATGAATGGATGTGATGCATATGTTTTTGAATTTTTTAAGTAAATAAATAATTATTTATAAATTTTTTATTGTGACTTTTTTAAAATATTAGAAACTAATTTTCCAGCCAAACCTAACTTGGTAAAAAAATATGAAAATAAAAAAAATTAAATTTTAATGTATACCTGATAAATCCTAGAATGTGATGCATCTTTTGGATTTAAAAAAGGATTAATATGTTGAAAGTTAAGGATGTTTTTCAATATATATATCTCTATCAGAAAATTAGACATAGCGTATGTAGAAAATTAATAATAATTACCTATTAAAAGTATTATGAGGCGTATATTATATTTTTAGAATCTTAATAGCTTCATCTTTAAACCCTTTTCATTTGATTAAATTTAGTTACAAAAAAGTCTGTCATCTTCAAGGATGAAATTATGGAAAATTTTAGGATAACACTAAATGGGTGGTTTTGCAAGTTTCTTTGGCAAGTTTTGGGACTCCCACTTGCCTAAATATGAGGTAATACCAAGGCATTTTTGGAGGAAATCCATATTTGAGCTAAAAATATTAACACCCTTTCCATACAAATCTAAATATTAGTCTAAATGTTAGCACTTTTTCATCCAACAATTTTTTTTCTCCATTGCCACTATTTGGCCCATCATGATCTTGCACTCACCCATCTCATGAAGATTCACATCAACTCCCTCATCACATAATTTAGAAAAATTAAGACTTACCTCCATAGACCCTATTATTACAATAGCCTCTTTCACCATGTCTTTTGTTGCACCTTCATTATTTTTCATATGTTCACTCAACCTGAACAACTTCTCTATCTTCTCAATTTCTTCCTCAAGCAATTCATGCTCATCAACTACAACTAAATCTGCAGCATCGTCTCACAAATGTGCATGCAAATTAAAGTCTTCCACATATCTACTTTCTTCTTTCTCTATATCCTCTATTGCATTCATCATCTCAAATAAATTAAACTCAAATTTCTCAAGTTTTACCTCATTTTCTTTCACTGCCCCAACTTCTTTTCCTTCATTTTTCACTACATTATTCAGCTCCTCAGGTTCATCTATCTAATCTCCTAACAACTTGTCTATTCTCTTCATCTCTTCCTTCCATAGAAGATCATTCTCCTCTTCGTCCACTTTCTTGTCAAATCTAGGGCCTTCTAACTTTGTCATCTCCAATTCTCCATCTACTGCAACTTTCCACTCTTCATGTACTCAGCTACAATCTCGTTACCTTCTTCTATCTTCTTATCCTCCAAAGGATATGTAGTTGCTTCTGCTACATCAATTCCAATTTCCTCATCCATGTCTTTCAAGAGACATGTCTCTGCTACAATATATAATGCTCCCACTCTTCTCAATTCTTTACAAATTGTATCATCATCCGACAATAATGGGTTACACTTTTTGGCCAAACTTGACATTGAAATCAACATTTTGAACTAAATCTTCACTTTCTAACACCTATAGCCGCTAAGTCATTAGGAATTTGAAGATGATGTGAACTAGTGATTTGTGAGATTTTTTTTTTTAGATTCTAAATATATTTAAAAAAAAAAATTGGAGTTAAATTGTAAAAAAATTTGTGTCTCCTTTGATAACTAGTTTTTAATAGTAAACAACATTTTTTTAAAGTGATGTGTATTTTGTAGCACATAACCTTTTTTCTACAAAGGATAAAATTTTGATTCTTTTGAATTTAGATTGGTAACACTGATATATAGGGAATGAATTTAGCTTTGTAATGTTTTGTTGAATATTTTTTTAACTAAGTTTTGAAGTCAAACCAATTATAATTTAGACATAGGCATATTCCGTAAAACATAACATTTTCCGTATGTATCAAAATTCAATTTTATTTTTTTGTTGAAACAAGGACATCAATACCTAGGTTATAGATATTTTTTTGAATTTTTTTTCACTAATATACTAATTTTCCATGTGTGTAGAACAGAGAACTTAATGTTTGGTGAAAAACCTACATTCACAAGAAATAAAAAATAAATATAATAATCAAATTAAATATATTTAAAATTATACTTTTTGGGAAGCTTATAATAAGGACTACATACTTACAAAACATAAATTTTAAATGAATTCATTTGATCCCCCATAAGGCAAATCAAAAGTGGTTTTTTATCAACATTTTGATAGGTGTAGAGGAGACTCCATTATAGGTATGGTTTAAAACTAGCAAGGTTCTATCCAAAGGGGTTTGAATCTAAGGAGGTTTGATCAAACCCTCTTCAATTAAAATCCTTTAAATGGAACCTTTCAAGGCTTAAATCATTATATTTTCTAAAAATATGTGATTTCAGCAAAAATCAGGATGTCTCAGAAAGTGTAACCCATTATTGTGCCAACGACACTTCCCAAATATTGCATGCCTTTCCATGGATCAGTCTCTGCTGCAATTTTAGGTTTTACCTTTTCAAAAAGACATGTTACAGTTGAATACTCATTCCTCTTCCATTCTTTTCTCTCTTTGCTTCACTTCTTTTCTGATTTGCTTTCTTTTAGGACTGTATGGGTTGTTCCCACACACTTCTCTTTCCATGCCCCTTCTACCAAAGGGCTGCAACTCTTCTTCTCATCCTTTGCAACCTTGGTTGCAATCTCTTTTCTTTTCTCTTGATCCTTTTACACAACAATCTCCTCTTCTTCTTCTTCTTCATTCTTCATCTTTGCTACCAACTTTTATTTCTTCTCTTCATCCTTCAAAGGATTCTCAGCCACTCCATTTTTCTCTTTCTCTTTCTCACCCATTGCAACTTTGATATTTCTTTCTTATTGTTAGGACTAGCTATGGAGGTAGCTATCCCAAGATCAAGATGCCTAAGATCTAATCACAAGAAACAAAGAATATCAACATGATAGAATAATATTCTATACAAATATAATGTGATGATATGATAGAATGAGAGTCCTTGACTATAAAGACCAAGGTGAGACATAGGACAACATAGGATTAGGACAAGTTTCATAATCCTATGACATGTGACAACTAGAGACATATAGAAACAACTAAAATGCTTCCTAAGACAACTTAACATTTGAACATGTGTGAATAGGTGCTAACTAATGACTAGTTAGATAATGTGCCTAGTTCACACTATAAAGGGGAAAACTGGATAGGAAAAACCCCT
This sequence comes from Cunninghamia lanceolata, assembly GCA_027924645.1. Classification (NCBI taxonomy): domain Eukaryota; kingdom Viridiplantae; phylum Streptophyta; class Pinopsida; order Cupressales; family Cupressaceae; genus Cunninghamia; species Cunninghamia lanceolata. The sequence continues at coordinate 5,525,424 of BSBN01000077.1, forward strand.
ATTCACACCAACACCCCCCTTAGGTGCAACTTAGGGAGGAACAAACAAATGCAAACATGCAAAGATGGGTCCTGGAAACAAGGCCATGCTAGGTACCCATGTACAAACAATCTCTCACAAATGGAGAAAAATAGAAAACCTCATGGGAAAAACTCCTCTCCAAAAGAGAAAACATGCAAAAAAGCATGAAAAAGTGAAGAAGGAAGGAAGGAGGACTCAACATGACCCCCCAAGGACTACTTCCATCACAAAGATACAAAAGATATCCCCCAATAGGATATAAAACAAGGACTAAGAAGCCTCCACAAAGGATGTTCCAAAAAGATTAGGAACATGAAGAACTCCAATGAAGCACAAAAAAGCTGCAAACAACTACCGAATAAAAACGTCTATACTACTGAAGAACCTTTGCTAAAATTAGGATGAAGATCAAGATCAAAGAGACAAATTTGCATGAGTTAACCCAACAACACTACTCAACCAATCTAATAATCAAAGATGCAAATGGCACATCAATCTATATGAGTGACCCCAACGACACTACTCAACCAATGTGATAGTTAAAATATAGGTGCCAATAGTCTCAAGAACTTTGATTATCTAAATAAGGTAGAAGGTTGCCTCCATAAATAGGAATGCAAGAGTGTTTATATGGTATGTGTTCCATCTCACTAAAATGCATGGGTAACCATCTATTGCATCTGCCTAGTATATAGGAAAAAAAAATTGATACATAGTTCACTCCAAGCGAAACCAAGGAAGCATTAGCACAAGTAGTATGATACCCCCCATAATGCTGACAAAGGAGAGGTATGGCAGCTCCACTGAAACTGTGTGTCATAATGTAGTACAAGAAGGTGAAGAAGCAACATCAAAAGATGCAGAAAGTAGTTCCTGCAACTAATAAAGGGTGTGCAAATAACAAGCCACACATGCACAAGGATAAAATATTGTCGTGGAGGTACACTCACCGGACAAGATTGTGATGGTAAATAAAAAGGCACTAACACAGCCCCCCATGGCACTTTATAAAGTAGTGCGAGGAAAAAAATGGCACAACATGATGTGCAAGATCCATAAACTACAAGTACAATGTGTGGAACTTTATTTCAGTGTGTTTACAAATCAACAAGTGCATTCAATGGATGCATGCAATGTCCAAACGAAGGATTGAATGAGTTGATGTCATGAGGTGGGCAATGAAGAAATAGACCATGAATGCCTTACAAACCTCAAAAAAATGACAATAACTACAAAAGAATGAACCTCACATAACAAATAATGCTGCAAAATATACCCCCCCAGAAAAAAAAATACAAGATTAAGTACAATGTTGTCAATGTGGAAGTCAAAATTGACCATTTATAACATATGGTGATTTTATAGTTTTTCAAGAAAATTGGCTTTGTAAAGAAAAAAATGACATGTACCAATGGATTCCTTGCATTTTTCTAATCAATTTCAAAAAAAAAATTGCTCAATTTTGACATCGTAGGCAAAAGTTACACAAAACCACCTTTCCAACAACTATAAGAATGTGAAAAACTGACTCCCCAGGTGCAAGTTATGGCAAAAATAAAATGTCCCCCTCCTTGTTGAGCTTTGCCAAAAAAATGGACTACCTTGATCACATTCACCTTTCTCATTGCTTCTTCTCTAGAAGCATATCTGTCTATTGAGATCATGGTTGTGGTGTCACTAAATAGATCAGAGTACTTGGCAAAAAGTGTTGTAGGATCCCTAGACATTGTTATTACCCTCTTATTTGCACCACTGAACTGGAACTTTGGTAAAAGAAGAGAGAAAACTGGAGCTAGTGCCCCAAAAATTGGGTGTGCAAGCTTGACATGCAATGCTGGAGAAGTTAAAATCACTCCCTCTAGCATCACCTCTACATCTAAATGTTAGGCAGCCTTCAAAACAATTGTTCCACCTATGGAATGGCCAAACAAAAAACAAGGCACACCAGGGTTCTCCAATCTGACTTTTTCAAAAAAAGCCTTCATGTCTGCAACAACATGGTCAAGCGAAGGCACATATCAATGTAACCCATCACTCCCACCATGACCAATCTAGTCCATTGCATAAACTCCATATCCATGTGAGATTAGTTGCTTTGCAAAATTCTCATATCATCAATTATGTTCATTAAGGCCATGTAAAAGGACTACTAGACCCTTCATGCTCTAATAAAGATCCAAAACAAAGTCCACATAGGTCGAGCAGAAAGCCAGTACTGAAGTGGCTTGTAAGAGGCCAAAAGACTTGAGTGAATTAGTCACTGGTCAAGTTGTAGACTTAGAATGCCATGAAGGGCCATTGAGGCCAAAAAATCAAATGCAAGGCCGATCAAGCCCGTTCAAGCCTATAGGTTCCTAGAGATACACTTGCAAGGGATGTTGATTGGTAGCTTTTTGTTTGTCGATGGCCTTCTTTCACATCAGCTAATGCCAAAAAAATGACAAAGAGCACTAATCTCTTAATACTGAATGCACCAAGAACTATGCAGATCATGATTTTGTAGAGCACGAAGGAGGCCAAAAATGGACTCGGATGGGCCTGGCAGGGCCTAATTGTGGCCAAGGGGCCAATAAGCCTACAGAAGAAATGGATTTCCTAGATCCAAATGCAGATCAAAATCAAATACTCTGTGAAACTGGCTAGAACAAAAAACCGACTGTCCATCTCTAAGAGGAGCAAGAGGCTAGTAGGAAGAAAGTGCTCCAATAGAACATGATCCATTGTGTTTGAGCAAAGCAAACTGTGGTTAGCAATATTAAATTATAGATGATTGCGGGCGAGATTGAGGTAGAACTAATCGTAGTGTTTCATGTAGTTTTGGACCTAAGACCCAAGCCACGTAAACCTTAAAGGATCTCACTAAAGACCTTGAGATGGACACCTATGAACGCACATGTTTGAAGGGCCTAAAATGTAATCCAAGAGCCCAAAGCTGAGGTGAGCCTAGATAGTGGTCAAATATTTGACCAAAAAAATGTATGAGCAGTAGTGAACACCAAGGGGGTCAAAAGAAGCCAAATATGGAGTCAAAACTGAGCCAAAGGCCAACGAGACTAGGCCAGAGGGCCAAACCTTGAGACTGGGTCTGAAATGCCACAAAGATCTAGAGCAAGTTGAGCAATCTGATATGGCTGAAAATGAGGCCAAAGTAGGTGAATTGACCAAACCAGAATGCAAATAGGGCCTATATATGTGCAGTGCGCAAAGGCCAAAAAATTATCATTAGATCTTATTCAAAAGTGACAGCAAAGGAATAGAGCACCTGAAAATAGGCCTACAGATGCTTGGAGAGAAATGGAGTTGGACTCCATGAGCCAAGGGTAATATGCTCAGATCTGGGGCCAAAGGTTCCAAATGAACCAGTGATTCTAGCCGAAAGAAGTCGACTGGTGCCTGCAAAAACTATGTCGAATCCTAGACAGAAAAAAAGGGTTGATCTAAATCAAACTAGTGTCAAAGTTTCATGTGTAGGCCAAATGGAACCAAAACCAAAACATGCAGAGCACTATTGGGGCATGTATCAGGCCAAGAACAATAGATGAGGGTTTGCAATACAGATTGGGCCCATAAATATGGATCAAAGACTTGGAGAGCCTGTAAAACCTGTAGAGAGAATGATCAACCCAGAAAGTTGGTAGGGTGTAATATTGCCCTCTACTAAAAAAAAAATCCTTTTAAACTGATAAATCTACACAAGGGGTAAAAAAATTGTAGATTTAACTGTAACCAAAATATGTGAAGTTTACAGTCGATCTTAGAAGATTTGACCCTTCTAATCTCAATGGTGAGGTCAAATTTGCTCCAAAATTCACTAAAAGAAACCTACAATTTAAAATCACAAAAAAGAAGGCTTCTAAGAACTATTATTTCTCTCAACCTTGTTGATTCTCTAGGTCATCTAAGGATGCAAGAAAAGAGCATACTTGGTTTCAAGAAAGAAAAATAAATTACTAAGATCTCCCAAAATGAACTAACTCTAGACAATCTACCCACTTTGATACCATGTTAGGATTAGCTATGGAGGTGGCTATCTTAGGATCAAGATGCCTAAGAGCTAATCACAAGAATCAAAGAATACCAACATGATAGAATAATATTCTATACAAAGATAATGTGATGATATGATACAATGAGAGGATTTGGTTATAAAGACCAAGGTGAGACATAGGACAACATAGTATTAGGACAAGTGTCATAATCCTATGACATGTGACAACTAGAGACATCTAGAAACAACTAGAATGCTTCCTAAGTCAACTTAACATGTGAACATATGTGAATAGGTGCTAACTAATGACTAGTTAGATAATGTACCTAGTTCACACTATAAAGGGGAAAACTAGATAAGAAACACCCATGTTCACACCAATACTTATTTCATACACTCATTAGGGCATACTGCTACAATTTCTTTTGCAACTTCCTTTTGTTTATATTACAATGGATTAAAAATATATTCCTTCCCATCCTTGATTATACTATATGTGTTATCATTGTCATTATGTACAACTTCCCTATCCCAAAGCCAAATTTGACCCAATAAAACATGATAAACATCCATGGGTACTATGTCACAAACAATTTCATCCTTGTATCTTCCAATGTAAAAATTCACAATGCTTTGTTCACTTACCCAAATTTGATGAGCTCCTTGTAACCAAGAAATGTAGTATGGCGTAGGGTGCTTCATCCTCTTCAAGTTCAGCTTCTCAACCATTTCCAATGCAACCAAATTATCTCTACTAGTGTTGTCCATCGTCACCTTGCAGCATTTTTGACCAGACTTGCAAACAATTTGGAACAAATCACTCCTTCGGATGGGCTCTTCCTTCTCTTTTTGTGGCTTCAAAATTTTTGTCTTCATCATCAAACACTCTCCTTGTCTCTAAGAAATTTTGTCAAATAATTGTGGCACACTCTCAATATGCACACACAAACATTTAGAGGCAACACTCTTGGCAATCACAGGTTCTCATTCAAACAAAACTCTCACCACTATTCTCTACCCAACAAGATTTTGGAAGATGCACCTCTTCAAGAGCTCTTCTACCCACTTCCTCTCAATGGAAGAAGTTTGCACACCTTCTACCCAACTTCATCTCTACTGGAGGATAGCCAACATGATTCTCATAGAATCAACTTTCTCACGACTTCACTCTTCACCAATCTTCACCAGCAAGTCCTGGTGCATACTCTACACTCTCAAGATCTTGTGGTTCTGATACCATTTAATGCAAATAGGTACTCCCTCTTGCTCAAAACACACACAATTTCACCACACCAATAGATGCATTACAGCAAAAACTCTCTGCTCACAAGCTCCACATACTCAACCCGCAGAATAGATGGAGTTCAATCACAAAATCTATCAAATTGTTTAATCTTTGGCAATGCAAATTTAGCTACAGCAGCTACATGGATATAAATCATTTTCATTCCCTATTCAATCAAATGCAAACAATTACACGGGTAAGTGCAAGAAGATGGGGGGCCAAAAAGTGGCCAAAAAAATTTCAAAAAAATTTAAGTCATAACACGCTCCCATTATAACCTATTATAAATTTAAAAAAAAGCAATTTCATTTCATTTCATTCTAATTTTCTCCTCTGCCCACGGCTTCCAAACCCTCAAAAACGCGCTCGCGTTCTACAAAACGCCAATCAACACAAAAAAACTTATCGATTCATCGCCAAAATGCCGCCGCGACGTCCAACACGCCAAAGGGGTGAGTTATCTTTGTTTTTTTGTTTGAATTTCTTTCTAAATAGGTAGGTTTTTGTTGATTTTTTATGTATATTTCATTAATTGTCAGGAAATGTTAATGCACCTCCTCCTCCTCCTCCTCCTCCTCCTCAAAATCCACAAAATCCTAAGGAGGAAATACCTGCAGAACAACAACCTCCTCCATTCATTCCTCGACATGCCCCTGGAACACAAGATAATATAATGGGGCAAATTGAAAACAACAAAAAAATAAATTAAAGATATAATTGCAAGGTTGAAAGATCCTTCCACTTCAACCTTGCATAGGTCCACGCTTGCCAAATCTCTTGAGTCTATGTTATCAAATGTAAATTCAATTAGCAAGCAAATAACTAGTTGGACCGATAAAAAGAGAGTTTAGAGATTACTATGTAGATAAATTGTCATACCAAGATGTCAAAAAATTACAAATTACAAAATTAGACTTGTGTTCAATTTTCACAAACCCACAAACAAATGAACCTCCACCCATTACATGCAAGAGGTTCCCTATCCATTGGTGCAACAACCAAGCGATAAGGGACAATTTCGGGTAGAGGTGGTGGATGGTTTTTGACCATCCTCCATGCAATAATAATGAGGTCCTGCAATATTTTTTGAGGAAACTCTACTGCGAGTTTGTCCTCAATAAAGTGCCAAACTATTTTGATATGCGGGACTTCCAGGGTAGAGGTGGGGGCTCAGCACAGAATAGACCAGGGGCACATCTTGACCCACAGCGGGTAGTGAGACGAGTAATCAACAGACCAGCCCACGAGCATGTTTCTATCCCTTCCATTGTGAAGGAGAGTGTTGAGGTTGATACACTGAGGTCGATTAGTGCCTTGACCCAGAGCATCATAGAGCATGCCGATCCTACAACACAGAGTGGGTTGGGAGATAGTACGAGGAGTAGGGTCCCACCGCATACTTGCCAGGCTTGCAGGTCAGCCTATGGTTATGACCCCATGGACAGTCAGGACGCAGGTGCATAGGCTACATCTGTAGCTGAGCAGATGGTGATGACAGATACCCTCCTGAGTGAGACTTTCGGCCTTGATACTTAGGTAAATATTAGCAAGTTTATTGAATTTAATTTATTAAATTTTATTTTTGAAATACAAGATTAACTAATTTAAATTGATGATTTTAATGAAATTTCAAGGTCATAGCATTGATGCAGTTTTCAGTGGTTCCCCACCTACATTTTTCACTAGATCATCTACTGTCAAGGTATGTAACTAGTAAACAATTATAAATATTACATGTGAATAGCATCGTTATATGAATGGTATTCTAATTTCTGATTTTGGATGTTGAATAGGTTAATACTGTAGATTTCATGGCAACACCTGCCAGCGGTGGTGGACTTCAAAGCTTTACAGAGGTAATAAAATAAATAGTTTAATGAATGAATTGTACTTACTAAATTTTTGTATGTGATTTGTGTGTTTTATTGTGTGTACTTCCATGTTTAGATGAACGTGTGTGTATGTTAGGAGCCATGATTTGCATCACTATTATAGTTTTCGTAATTGAATAATGTTGTTTTATTTCCAGATGATGCAGGCTGCAGATACACCTCCCCATGTTCATAGGGCAATGGAGCAGGGTGTGGCCTCTGCGATTCATAGCTCTATGGCATTGACAGGGGTATGAGGCAGATTAGTAAATTTCAATTTACATTCATTGTTATAGTTGTCTATTTTTGAAAAATCAAAAGATTATTGATTTGAAGTTTAATTTCTATCTGGATGGTTTCTATAGGACATGACATCACCAGGGCCTATTCCTGCTACTGAGGCAAGCAAGGAGACAGATTATATGTTAGTGGTAAGTGATTATTTTGTTAAATGTTTCATTTTTTTATAACATGTAATTTCTATATATTAATGTCTATACTTTTTTTTGTAACAGGTAAAGGTGCAGGAAGAACTAAATAGGAGGAGTAGCCCTTGGGTTCGTAGTAGACCACCCACATGCATGTCTCCATCCCCTAGAAGATCAAAGGCTGCTCATGATTTATTCTCTTCACCAGCCAGAGGGGAATGACTTTTTATTGTGTTCCTCTGTTGTATGCCTATATGGCATTTGTGGACATATATTTTGTATTGTACATAGTTGACATTGTATGCCTATATGGCATTCTTGTAAGCCTATATGGCTATTTTGTATATATGTTATACTTATATCGACAGATATTGATGTATGCCTATATGGATATTTGGTTAATACAAATCTTTTTTATTGATGGCGTCCATACTTGCATTATAAATCCACTTTTGAATGGATATTTGTAGATGGCTACTTCATATATTTAAAGTTTGATTGTATTACATAGGATGTTTGCATTTTCTTTGATAGGCTTGATAGGCCATGGATTACATGATGGTGTTTGATGGAAAAGTATGGTACTAGAAGACTCTAGTTCATTCTTAATAGACTTGTGATTGATAATATCTTTGCATGATTGCACTTGATCTTGGATCATGGGCATGTTGTTAGGATTTTGATTACATTGTGATGTTTGATGGATAGATGGTGTAAGATACCCAACTAGTTCTACGAAAATTTTTCCTTACTTAAACAATTTTACTTGCTATCAATTCATCAACTACTTCAACAACACAAAGATATACATCAAAGATAACTACTTGAATGAATCAACCTTAGAGTTGGGTACTTGTTTGACTCAATCAACTTGCAATGTCTTATTACATGGATAATGCTTTCAATAGCATGAAGTTACAACTTATTCAATGGAGATACAAAAGAAAGGCCTTGAAGCCTTGATGTTTACAATGGCATCTACACTTGATCAACTCAATCAAACTCAATGATGTCAACTGAATGTCAACACCTCAAAATATCACAAGGGAGCATCACCTTGCTTGTTGCATGGATGAACGTCATAGTTGCAAGACTCTTAGGGTTAGGCGCCAATTGAAGGTAGTAGAGACCAGACTAGGCGCCATCCTAAGCTGGGCACTTCCTTGAGGTGGTAGAGACATGGATGAACGTCTGGTGGGGTTTGATGACTCTATATTGACACTCAAATTCACTTAGGTACAATATTAGTGTTCTTCTAACTAGGCACCAGATAGGAGGACTCTCAGGGGTTTTGGCGCCTAGGTTACAACTTGTCAATTTCTCAAAGAATCTTTGAAACACTTGACTTCCAAGGATTATCATCTTACCCTCTAATGGAGCGCCTTGTTCCAAAATTGGTCTTGGGGACTTGCATCTCTCTTAGGCGCATGTTTGGAGTAATGTCAACTAGTATTAGCACCTATTATCTCAATTCACACTTGACATCAAACTTTTGAAGCTCTTTTACCCTAGCACCTTTATCTTCTATCAAGCGCCTAACATTCTGGAGGTGAATTCCATCTTAATCCAAGTCTTCAAGGTACTTCCAAGTTTAGGTGCCAAAACAAGGTTATGGAGGAGCAGAACCATGCCGTAGGAGGATGACTGAACCCTAGGCACCAATTTGAGGTTGCAAGAGCATAGGTATGCGCCAAGTAGAGTTTGATGCTCAAAACATTAACATTATTCAGTGAAATCCTTTTTTGACTCTAGGTGCCATTTGGAGGCTAGAAAGAGGGAAGTTGACACCAACTACATTAGGCACATTTCTGAGGTGATGGAGACCAATAAGTGTGCCTTGTCCTCTGGCTCTATTCCTTGTTAACTTTACAACTTAGATTATCTAAACAACACTAAGAATGCTTCCCTTCTTCCTAATACAAGTTGAAAGATCCACTGGGTGCCATTTCAGGTGTCTGGAGAGATCATCAACTAAGGGCGCTAATAGAGCCTTTGGCAGATGGAAAGAGCACCTTACTTAGATTTGATTTCTGGATGCCAGAATTGAGGAATTTTGTACCTTGGCTAGGAGTTTCTCATTTCAATCTTGATTATTCATCTAAGTGACTTTCCTTAGCTCCCAAGCCTTCAATCTATCCATTACCCCCTGCTAGGCGCTCAAAATAGAGTGTTAACGCCTTATGAAGGTTAGGTGCATTCTGAGGATGGGGTAGGCAAGTGAGGGTGCCAGACCAGGCCTTGAGACTTCTCTCCTCATCAAAGGCTTTCAATCCTAGGTGCCAGATCCAAGGAGTTCCAACCAACACATGGACCTAGTGCTATGAGCTCACCCAAAGGACATCTTTAACTTGAAAATTTTCAATCTTCATCCATCTATGCTAGGCTCTCAATTGGAGGATCCCTAGAAACATGTATAGGCGCCTTGAGGTTCTTAGGCGCTTAATTTGGATGATCCTTGTGCTAGGTGCTTAGTAAGGAAAACTGGAGTGAAATGGACGCCTAGGCTCCCAAGCTTCCATACTTAGTCAAATTTTAGGGTTCTGACCTTGTTCCTGCAAAACAAACAGATAAAGTTAGTCCAAAACCAATTCATTCCCTCATCATTTGGAATTAGCCTCCGGGAATGAGGAATAGGCTAATCCATTATACACTTGATGATCAAGCCAGGAACGGGGACATGACACATGGTACTACGCTAATCATTTTAGGTTTTGCATGAGCCTCAGACAAGGTAGTGGAATGACTTGAATGCATGTTGCCTATATCCATGGGATGACTTTTTTATTTTTCCTTGTCTATGCTCATTTGTGCATTGGTATGTTGCATTGGGATGAGAGGATGGCTGTTGCTTTGATAGTGATGTGTATTCGTCACCTAGTGATGGATGATCTTATATAGTGGTTGGGTGTAATGGTTATCTTCATGTGGTTGTAGATGTTGATCCTTGGTTTAGAGGTGTTTAGTAGTGTGTCTTGGTGGACTCTTGATTCTAGATTAGAGTATTAGCATGATACAAGTTCTCTTGAGACTAGGATGTCTGTATTGGTGCATGTGATCTTCTAGGAGGAGATGTTAGATCATGATGTCATGTTTAGATACCTAATTTTGTAGTTGGATTTTTGATAATGGTCTTGTTGGTTCTCTTGGTATTGAGTACATTGGTCATGTGCTTGGGAGCTTCATGATAATGTGGTGTTGCATTTGGAGCTTAACATGGATTGATTGGTTGTAGGTTCTCATACATACTTCGAGACTTGGGTGAGGCTAGAGTTCTCTTGGGATTAGAGACACTTGTTGAGATGGTTACCCTTTAGAGGTTTTAGCGGGAAGACCAAGGAGACTTTCACTTGGATATGTGCGTGAGTTAATTATGGACCTAGAGAAGATTCTTATTGGTTCTAGAGGGTTCATTCGAGGGGTGTCTCTAAACATGTTTTTTCTCAGGTGCTAAACTGGAGTTGTCTAGATGCACAAGTGCGCCTCCCTCAATGAAGTTCCTTTTGTTAACTTAGTTCATCCTAGTGACTCAAGGGGTTGTTATATTCTTTAGGCACAATCTTTCATAGACTAAAATATTCACTCCATGTTAAGGCACTCAAAGGAGGCTCTAGAGATTGAAAATGGCGCCTCAACTCACTTATGTAAATTTTGGACTTTTAGGCAATTGCAAGATGTCTTGGAGGGCTCAATTCTTCAAGGCGCTCATTTTGTCAACCACTTGTAGCATCACTTGTTCAAGGCGCATGTGTGATTTGGTCAAAAACAGGTGCCTAGAGTGAATAGGCTTTCATCCTGACTTAATACACTGCCTCCTTCTGACGATTTTTGGGGCAGCAGAAAACCTTTCACCACGGGCAAATGCCTCAGAGCTATAAAAAATTGAGAGAGGTTATTGTAGAGGCACTCTACATGATTGCATTGCCTCAGACAGAATGTTTCTAAGTGACACAATTTTTGAGTAACAACTCATCAAAGATTGCTACCTTTTTGCACTTTGGACTCTTCAGGGATATCATCGGTACAATGTAGCTCTGACTGTTTCGACATATTTGGGTGAAAAATAGGACCATGTCTAGTGTAAATGTACCCATTCAGACACGTTGGAATAGTCAGTTTGGTCGCATCAGAAGCAAGACGAAAGTTACACCCCTTTGCAACTTTACACTGCCTCCTTCTGACAATTTTTGGGGCAGCAGAAAACCTTTCACCATGGCCAAATGCCTTAGAGCTATAAAAAACTGAGAGAGATTATTATAGAGGCACTCTACATGATCCCATTGCCTCAGACGGAATGTTTCTAAGTGACACAGTTTTTGAATAACATCTCGTCAAAGATTGCTACCTTTTTGCACTTTGGACTCTTCAGGGATATCGTCGGTACAATGTAGCTCCAACTGTTTTGACATGTTTGGGTGAAAAATAGGACCATGCATAGTGTAAATGTACCCATTCGGACACGTTGGAACAGTCAGTTTAGTTGCATCAGGAGCAGGATGAAAGTTACACCCCTTTGCAACTTTACACTACCTCCTTCTGACGATTTTTGGGGCAGCAGAAAACCTTTCACCATGGGCAAATGCCTCAGAGCTATAAAAAACTGAGAGAGGTTATTGTAGAGACACTCTACGTGATCGCATTGCCTCAGATGGAATGTTTCTAAGTGACACAGTTTTCGAGTAACATCTCGTCAAAGATTGCTGCCTTTTTGCACTTTGGACTCTTCAGGGATATTGTCGGTACAATGTAGCTCTGACTATTTCGACATGTTTGGGTGAAAAATAGGACCATGTCTAGCGTAAATGTACCCCTTCAGACTCGTTGGAACAGTCAGTTTGGTCGCATCAGGAGCAGGACGAAAGTTACACCCCTTTGCAACTTTACACTGCCTCCTTCTGACAATTTTTGGGGCAGCAGAAAACCTTTCACCACGGGCAAATGCCTCAGAGCTATAAAAAACTGAGAGAGGTTATTGTAGAGGCACTCTACGTGATAGCATTACCTTAGATGGAATGTTTTTAAGTGACACAGTTTTTGAGTAACATCTCGTCAAAGATTGCTGCCTTTTTGCACTTTGGACTCTTCAGGCATATCGTCGGTACAATGTAGCTCTGACTGTTTCGACATGTTTGGGTGAAAAATAGGACCATGCCTAGCATAAATGTACCCATTCAGACGTGTTGGAATAGTCAGTTTGGTCGCATCAGGAGCAGGATGAAAGTTACACCCCTTTGCAACTTTACACTGCCTCCTTCTGACAATTTTTGGGGCAGTAGAAAACCTTTCACCACGGGAAAATACCTCAGAGCTATAAAAAAATTGAGAGAGATTATTGTAGAGGCACTCTACATGATAGCATTGCCTCAGATGGAATGTTTCTAAGTGACACAGTTTTCGAGTAACATCTCGTCAAAGATTGCAGCCTTTTTGCACTTTGGACTCTTCAAGGATATCGTTGGTACAATGTAGCTCAGACTGTTTCGACATGTTTGGGTGAAAAATACGACCATGCCTAGCGTAAATATACCCATCCGGATGTGTTGGAATAGTCAGTTTGGTCACATCACGAGCAGGACACCAAAAATGCAAAAGTTGCTTTGTGCAACTTGACAACATTGACACTTTTTTGCAACATAACTCAAAGCCTCAAACTGACCCCAAATGACTCAAAGTGACTTAAAATCACCTTGATTTGGTGCCCAATGTACATTATAGAGGTCGAGGCACTCCTTATCATTCAAACATCTTAGATGAGAGCATAGGAAAGGAAAAAGCTCTAAGTTTCATCATCATGAGCGCCTAATATCAAGAGACTTTAATGGCTCAAACCTTAGCATGGAGTCCTAAGGTGCATTTCATGTCTCCTTTCATCCATTTTGGCACCCTTATGTAGATTTTTCAACTTGATTTGGTGCCCTATATGTGAAGGAAGATCTAAAGGCATGAAAGTGGATGTCATATTGCAAGAGTTTGGATCATCAAAATTGAAAGAAATAAGTCTATTAAGCTTCGGCGCCCTTGGTCTTCTTTTCATTCATTATGAGCACCTTGGGAGAATGGTATATAGGTCATCATCATGATTGGGCACCCTGGATCTAGAGTGTTGGAGAGATCATCAAATGGTGTCTAGTAGGGTGAGTTATGAGTTTGGTCGCATCAAGAGCAGGACACCAAAAATGCATAACATGATGATGTAAAAATGTGTACATATGTGTAAAAATGCAGGAGGAAATAAAAAAAGACAAACCTTACAAATTAATGTGCATACTTACAACTCAATGTAACATAACTTTACAAAATCAATGTGAATACTTACAAATTAATCCAATGAACCATCTGGGTCTGCTCTACTCTTTATTGTGTCAAGTATTGCTTCATGGTCAGACTCACGCACCTTCCACAATATTTTGTTCAAAGGTCTACCCTGATACTTTATCAAATGAACATTGCATGCCACAACAAGGTTCGAGTAATGAAGAATCTTCCGATGCATGTCAAAGTCCTAAAATAGCCAAATATTAACACTCTTATGTGGGTACCTTCTAAGCCATGTTCCAGTAATAACCACTGATCCTGTATGGTATTCGATGTTTTCTCCATTTGTAATAGGGGCCTCCAATTTCTTTTTGGCCTCAACACAACGACATAAGTAATAATCTGTTCCCTCTTCATTATCTTCATCTGCAATAACTACATATACGTGCCCTACATTGATATGTGTAGCAAATTAGATGAAATTAGTCAACATTACAAAAACACTACAAAGTAAGATGACATTACCTGGTTAAACTAGATGAAATTAGATGCATATACGTGCCCTATATTACCTGGTTGAACTAAATCTGATATGTGGTCAAAGTCAACTGACGATTCCATCTGTGTTAGTTCTAGTGCCGTCAGGGGTCGATATGTGTCAAGTGGGCTAAGATAACTTAACTGCCATTCGTCAACCCACTCCTTTGACTCGCACTCATCCCAAACTTGAATTGTACAGGAAGAACAAAAGCATGACATCTTTCGTGTATGGATACTCCATGAACCTACAATTAAGCTTCTGAAAGAGTGCATCTCATTTGATCCTGTCAGTGTACAACAATCCTCATATGGTGCAATGTTAGTATCATCTATCAACCAAAAAAATCTATGAACTAAAGACTTACCTTCATTACCTAGACCCATGGAAGTATTATACCACTCGACAATTGATTTTGCATCTGTCAACTTTGCATTGTCTTTATACTTTAACTCTTCTCGTGCTATGGCTCTTTTGATACATGCTCCTGCACCATCATGCTCCCCCTTTCCATGCCCGGCCTCACAAAAGTTCCACATATGTTGAATACCTGTAAAATTATGCCTCCTACTCAGCCAATAGAAATTCTACGATTTCTTGAATTGTGACGCACAATTACCCGACCATATGATATGCTGACTGAACGATATGCCCCTTCTAGCCAAATCATTATAGAACACTTAAAAGCAACCTTGCATGAACTCCGTAGAATGCGTGTGATCATCAATAATATAGAAATTATACTCCCTTATGATCTTTCTATCATCCTCTGTACTATCATTCGCATGAATGAATGTGATGTGCACAAATATAGAAACCTGTGTGGAGTTGTAATATTGTGATTGTACCTCACGCTGTGGCTGTAGACTGTAGTTCTCTGCAAAGTCGACGATTGAAACAATGCTACCAACCGAAAATGTGTCCTTGCATAACTTGAATTGCAAGTCCAACCATCAAGTTCTATGGGCATGTCTTGCATACTCATACACTATGCTGTCATGAAATATAGGCATAAACTAATACACTGGAATCTTTTCAATAACTAATTCACACCTCTTTGCTTCTTTACCATCTTTTGTATTGTATGCCACTGTTTTATACTTGCCAAACTTTACTAGTTCGTTTCCAACCGCATGTGTTATTTCCATATGTTCACATATTGGCAAATGTTGCAAGCCACCGCAACGATGACATGTGCCATCCAAGCATAATTTCTTGTAGAATATTTGACCTTCCTCTCTTTCACATAAAATTCTTGATATGAAGTCTCTTGAAGATGTTGGTGGGGCACATATGGCACAACCCTGCAAATCATTGTTAGTATGCATATCTAAACATATAGACCTAGAAGCATCAAAATGGTTAGAAAATTCAATATGTAATCTACAACAACAAGTAGTGTGTGTGTGATTTATCTTAACATAGAAAGGTTTTAGCATTTCAAAATATCTTTGACAAATTTTAATTTGAGGATACTTCTCTAGAAATTTACCATAAAACTGTGTTTGAGTCTCATCCAAAAAATGCTTTGGATGTGGCTCGCAGTTCTGACTACTGATTCTCCTTCTACCACATCCCTTTGATTTGAAGATACCCTTGTGTAATTCTTCCAAAAGTCTTCAATTAGTGATCTCAATGCTTCAACAATTGGTTTAGCTTTTCGTGGTAGTCTCCCGGAGAATGCCCATAATTCATTGGCATTAGTGTCCTCAATTCTTTGGCGTCTTCCAATGGCTCTTGATAAAGTTTTCCTATTAATTCTCAATTCTTGACTTGTCTTTCTAATGAGACGAGCTTTCCTCGTTTGACTACTTACTATAGTCGATGTAATCACACGCCGTGTTGCATTACTATCTTTTGTGCGTGAGGTGTTACCCACACTCTCATACGCACTCATTAGATTCTTAACAATAGATTTTTCACTTGAAGCCTCTGATGTTCTCAACCCAAGAATCTTCATGATAGACCTATACTTTATACTTCGCATCATTTCAACGAATAGTTGACATCTTGCAGTCTCATTTAACTTTTCAAAGAACAATCTCCAAATCTTATTAGCATATCTTCTACAAGTGTGTTTTGGAATCTTACCTTCTATTTGCTGCAAAATATTCTCATCAATATCAATCAAATACTTTGGCTTTCTATGCAAAATTCTAGGTGGTGTCAAGTTAGGTAAATTCATCTCAACATTAGGAATTTCATCAATATTTAAATGAGATGGGTTAGATGGCATACCTTCGATTGAAGATGGAATAGATGACATACCTTGAGTTTGAGGTGGGAACGATGGCGTACCTCCTTCATCACATGTGAGTGATGATGTACTCTCAACTTGAGATGTGGTAGATGGTGTCCCTACATGTTGACTTGCGGTAAAGGACGTGTCTCCAACTATGGTATTCAAATCTCTCGTACCAAGAAGTTTTTGCATTCGTTCTCTTTGTGCTGCCAATACCATATCTCTTTGTGATGGTTGTGGTTCCTCTTCAATTGGTATGTCTTCATTTATCATGTCCAATTTCCTCTTCTCACGAAGTTCCCTCATAGCCATTGTTTTCTTTGCATTCTTAGCTTCTATCTCTTCCTGTGTTGGTTTAATTCTTGATCGTTTCCTCGGCATGACAGAGAATTTGTCTGTAGCATGATAAAGAGACCAATATTAGTTCCTAAGAAATGAATACATGATAATAGTGGGATTGTATTTTTTTTATGTTGTAAGGATTTATTCTTGTATAGTTTGACATCATGGTATGAACTAAGGTTTGTTTATTACACATAATTATTAAAGAGCCCAAGTGTAGAAAATATACATGGCATCATGTGAGATTGTAGGTTGCTTTCTTGATTGGGAATGTGTCTATTTTAAACATGTATGATGAAGCATGATAAAGTAATTCAATCTGAAATAAGGAAAATGTAAAGAACATGCATGTAAAGACTTGACATACTTAAAAAATGAAGATTTAAATGGAGAGAGTACCCAATTATGTAGTGTTTTTATCTTCTTGCATCAAACTCCTCAATAATTTGAGTTTTTCACCACTTGCTTCCTTTTCAATGTTAAATTCCTAAAATTGAATCACAATTAACATTGCAACACTACAAAAATTGAAACTTGAATAGATATATATCAAACTTGGTGTGAAAACTATGTTATTTCCTCCTTCTCAAGTTGGCAAAGCAGAAAAGGTGGTGGAAAGATCATGCAAAGTTGGTACAATGTGTCAAATGTGCATGTGAACTTCCCAATAGCATGAAAGCACTTCTTTTTTGTTGGAGCACACGCAAAATTAGTAAGAAAATAGAGCATGTGGGCCTGGATCATGGGGGTAACCACTTTTTTACTATTTCAATAGAAATACAAAACGTGAGCGCGTTATAACGCGCTCAGGTTTTGTCCTGCTATAGATTCATCGCATCCTTTGCATTCATCACATCTTTTTCCTGCAAGGGCTTGCCAGATGCTCTGCCATATGATAGGCATAACAATGAAGGGGCAAGCCCTCATAATCAAGTTTGTGATAGAAAATACCCTCAACCCTCAACGTCAAACCCTAATCCCTAAACCCTCAACTCTGATCCCTCGACCCTCAACCCTCAATGTCAAATCCTAATCCCTCAACCCTCAACCCTATCCCTAAACCCTCAACCCTCAACATCAAATCCTAATCCCTCAACCCTCAACCCTATCCCTAAACCCTCAACCCTCAACATCAAATCCTAATCCCTCAACCCTAATCCGTCATCCCTCAATGTCAAATCCTAATCCCTCAACCCTAATCCATCATCCCTCAACTCTAATCCCTCATCCCTAAACCCTAAATGCTATCCCTAATCCTACACCCTCAACAGACTCGATACTATACCTTAAACTCTAATCCCTTATCCCTAAACCCTCCAACCCTATCCCTAATCCATACAACCCTCAACCCTAATCCCTCAACCCTTAACTCTGATCCATCAACCCTCAACACTATACCTTAAACCCTAATCCCTTCAACCTCAACCCTATCCCTAAACCCTTGACCCTCGAACCTCAACCCTCAACCCTCGACGTCAAACCCTAATCCCTCAACCCTTAACTCTGATCCCTCATCTCTCAACCCTAACCCTAAACCCTCAACCCTCAACATCAAATCCTAATCCTTCAACCCTTCACTCTAATCCCTCAACCCTAAACCCTATCCCTAAACCCTCAACACTATACCTTAAACCCTAATCCCTCAGCCCTCAACCCTAAACCTTATCCCTAAACCCTAATCCCTCAACCCTCAACCCTAATCCGTCATCCCTCAACTCTAATCCCTCATCCCTAAACCCTAAATGCTATCCCTATTCCTACACCCTCAACAAAATCGATACTATACCTTAAACCCTAATCCCTTATCCCTAAACCCTCCAACCCTATCCCTAATCCTTAAATAGACTCGATACTATACCTTAAACCCTAATCCCTATCCCTCAACCCTTAACCCTTAAAACTTAAACCCTATCCCTACACCCTCAACACTTGACACTATATCTTAAGCCTTAAACCCTCATCCCTAAAGCCTCAACCCTCAATCCTTAAACCTTCAACCCTAAACCCTATCCCTAATCCCTCTACCCTTGACACTATAACCCTAACCTCAACATTAAATGCTAATCCGTCAACCCTAAACCCTAATCCTAAACCCTCAATCCTCAACCCTCAACACTATACCTTAAACCCTAATCCCTCAACCCTCAACCCTAAACCTTATCCATAAACCCTAATCCCTCAACCCTCAACCCTAATCCATCATCCCTCAACTCTAATCCCTTATCCCTAAACCCTAAATGCTATCCCTATTCCTAAACGATCAACAGACTCGATACTATACCTTAAACTCTAATCCCTTATCCCTAAACCCTCCAACCCTATCCCTAATCCTTATACCCTCCACACTCTACTTTAACCCTAATTCCTCGACCCTCAACCCTATCCCTAAACCCTTGACCCTCAAACCTCAACCCTCAACCCTCAACATCAAACCCTAATCCCTCAACCCTTAACTCTGATCCCTCGACCTTCAACCCTAACCCTAAACCCTAAACCCTCAATGTCAAATTCTAATCCCTCAACCCTTCACTCTAATCCCTCAACCCTAAACCCTCAACACTATACCTTAAACCCTAATCCCTCAACCCTAACCCTAAACCTTGTCCCTAAACCCTAATCCCTCAACCCTCAACCCTAATCTGTCATCTGTCATCCCTCAACTCTAATCCCTCATTCCTAAACCCTAAATGCTATCCCTATTCCTAGACCCTCAACAGGGTCGATACTATACCTTAAACCCTAATCCCTCTACCCTTGACACTCTTATTTAACCCTAATCCCTTGACCATTAACCCTATCCCTCAACCTCAACCCTCAACCCTCAACTCTCAACATTAAACCCTAATTCATCAACCCTAAACCCTAATCCCTCAAACCTAAACCATCAACCCTCAACACTATACCTTAAACCCTAATCCCTCAACCCTCAACCCTAAACCTTATCCCTAAACCCTAATCCCTCAACCCTCAACCCTAATCCATCATCCCTCAACTCTAATCCCTCATCCCTAAACCCTAAATGCTATCCCTATTCCTAAATCCTCAACAGACTCGATACTATACCTTAAACTCTAATCCCTTATCCCTAAACCCTCCAACACTATCCCTAATCCTTATACCCTCCACACTCTACTTTAACCCTAATTCCTCGACCCTCAACCCTATCCCTAAACCCTTGACCCTTGAACCTTAACCCTCAACCCTCAACATCAAACCCTAATCCCTCAACCCTTAACTATGATCGCTCGACCTTCAACCCTAACCCTAAACCCTAAACCCTCAATGTCAAATTATAATCCCTCAACCCTTCACTCTAATCCCTCAACCCTAAACCCTATCCCTAAACCCTCAACACTATACCTTAAACCCTAATCCCTCAACCCTAACCCTAAACCTTGTCCCTAAACCCTAATCCCTCAACCCTCAACCCTAATCTGTCATCCATCATCCCTCAACTCTAATCCCTCATTCCTAAACCCTAAATGCTATCCCTATTCCTAGACCCTCAACAGGCTCGATACTATACCTTAAACCCTAATCCCTCTACCCTCAACACTCTTATTTAACCCTAATCCCTTGACCATTAACCCTATCCCTCAACCTCAACCCTCAACCCTCAACTCTCAACATTAAACCCTAATTCATCAACCCTAAACCCTAATCCCTCAAACCTAAACCCTATCCCTAAACCATCAACCCTCAACACTATACCTTAAACCCTAATCCCTCAACCCTCAACCCTAAACCTTATCCCTAAACCCTAATCCCTCAACCCTCAACCCTAATCCATCATCCCTCAACTCTAATCCCTCATCCCTAAACCCTAAATGCTATCCCTATTCCTAAACCCTCAACAGACTCGATACTATACCTTAAACTCTAATCCCTTATCCCTAAACCCTCTAACCCTATCCCTAATCTTTATACCCTCCACACTCTACTTTAACCCTAATTCCTTGACCCTCAACCCTATCCCTAAACCCTTGACCCTCGAACCTCAACCCTCAACCCTCAACATCAAACCCTAATCCCTCAACCCTTAACTCTGATCCCTCGACCTTCAACCCTAACCCTAAACCCTAAACCCTCAACGTCAAATTCTAATCCCTCAACCCTTCACTCTAATCCCTCAACCCTAAACCCTATCCCTAAACCCTCAACACTATACCTTAAACCTTAATCCCTCAACCCTAACCCTAAACCTTGTCCCTAAACCCTAATCCCTCAACCCTCAACCCTAATCTGTCATCCGTCATCCCTCAACTCTAATCGCTCATTCCTAAACCCTAAACGCTATCCCTATTCCTAGACCCTCAACAGGCTCGATACTATACCTTAAACCTTAATCCCTCTACCCTCAACACTCTTATTTAACCCTAATCCCTTGACCATTAACCCTATCCCTCAACCTCAACCCTCAACCCTCAACTCTCAACATTAAACCCTAATTCATCAACCCTAAACCCTAATCCCTCAAACCTAAACCCTATCCCTAAACCATCAACCCTCAACACTATACCTTAAACCCTAATCCCTCAACCCTTGACCCTCGAACCTCAACCCTCAACCCTCAACATCAAACCCTAATCCCTCAACCCTTAACTCTGATCCCTCCACCTTCAACCCTAACCCTAAACCCTAAACCCTTAATGTCAAATTCTAATCCCTCAACCCTTCACTCTAATCCCTCAACCCTAAACCCTCAACACTATACCTTAAACCCTAATCCCTCAACCCTAACCCTAAACCTTGTCCCTAAACCCTAATCCCTCAACCCTCAACCCTAATCTGTCATCCGTCATCCCTCAACTCTAATCCCTCATTCCTAAACCCTAAATGCTATCCCTATTCCTAGACCCTCAACAGGGTCGATACTATACCTTAAACCCTAATCCCTCTACCCTCGACACTCTTATTTAACCCTAATCCCTTGACCATTAACCCTATCCCTCAACCTCAACCCTCAACCCTCAACTCTCAACATTAAACCCTAATTCATCAACCCTAAACCCTAATCCCTCAAACCTAAACCCTATCCTTAAACCATCAACCCTCAACACTATACCTTAAACCCTAATCCCTCAACCCTCAACCCTAAACCTTATCCCTAAACCCTAATCCCTCAACCCTCAACCCTAATCCATCATCCCTCAACTCTAATCCCTCATCCCTAAACCCTAAATGCTATCCCTATTCCTAAATCCTCAACAGACTCGATACTATACCTTAAACTCTAATCCCTTATCCCTAAACCCTCCAACACTATCCCTAATCCTTATACCCTCCACACTCTACTTTAACCCTAATTCCTCGACCCTCAACCCTATCCCTAAACCCTTGACCCTCGAACCTTAACCCTCAACCCTCAACATCAAACCCTAATCCCTCAACCCTTAACTCTGATCGCTCGACCTTCAACCCTAACCCTAAACCCTAAACCCTCAATGTCAAATTATAATCCCTCAACCCTTCACTCTAATCCCTCAACCCTAAACCCTATCCCTAAACCCTCAACACTATACCTTAAACCCTAATCCCTCAACCCTAACCCTAAACCTTGTCCCTAAACCCTAATCCCTCAACCCTCAACCCTAATCTGTCATCCATCATCCCTCAACTCTAATCCCTCATTCCTAAACCCTAAATGCTATCCCTATTCCTAGACCCTCAGCAGGCTCGATACTATACCTTAAACCCTAATCCCTCTACCCTCAACACTCTTATTTAACCCTAATCCCTTGACCATTAACCCTATCCCTCAACCTCAACCCTCAACCCTCAACTCTCAACATTAAACCCTAATTCATCAACCCTAAACCCTAATCCCTCAAACCTAAACCCTATCCCTAAACCATCAACCCTCAACACTATACCTTAAACACTAATCCCTCAACCCTCAACCCTAAACCTTATCCCTAAACCCTAATCCCTCAACCCTCAACCCTAATCCATCATCCCTCAACTGTAATCCCTCATCCCTAAACCCTAAATGCTATCCCTATTCCTAAACCCTCAACAGACTCGATACTATACCTTAAACTCTAATCCCTTATCCCTAAACCCTCTAACCCTATCCCTAATCTTTATACCCTCCACACTCTACTTTAACCCTAATTCCTTGACCCTCAACCCTATCCCTAAACCCTTGACCCTCGAACCTCAACCCTCAACCCTCAACATCAAACCCTAATCCCTCAACCCTTAACTTTGATCCCTCGACCTTCAACCCTAACCCTAAACCCTAAACCCTCAACGTCAAATTCTAATCCCTCAACCCTTCACTCTAATCCCTCAACCCTAAACCCTATCCCTAAACCCTCAACACTATACCTTAAACCCTAATCCCTCAACCCTAACCCTAAACCTTGTCCCTAAACCCTAATCCCTCAACCCTCAACCCTAATCTGTCATCTGTCATCCCTCAACTCTAATCCCTCATTCCTAAACCCTAAACGCTATCCCTATTCCTAGACCCTCAACAGGCTCGATACTATACCTTAAACCCTAATCCCTCTACCCTCAACACTCTTATTTAACCCTAATCCCTTGACCATTAACCCTATCCCTCAACCTCAACCCTCAACCCTCAACTCTCAACATTAAACCCTAATTCATCAACCCTAAACCCTAATCCCTCAAACCTAAACCCTATCCCTAAACCATCAACCCTCAACACTATACCTTAAACCCTAATCCCTCAACCCTCAACCCTAAACCTTATCCCTAAACCCTAATCCCTCAACCCTCAACCCTAATCCATCATCCCTCAACTCTAATCCCTCATCCCTAAACCCTAAATGCTATCCCTATTCCTAAACCCTCAACAGACTCGATACTATACCTTAAACTCTAATCCCTTATCCCTAAACCCTCTAACCCTATCCCTAATCTTTATACCCTCCACACTCTACTTTAACCCTAAATCCTTGACCCTCAACCCTATCCCTAAACCCTTGACCCTCGAACCTCAACCCTCAACCCTCAACATCAAACCCTAATCCCTCAACCCTTAACTCTGATCCCTCGACCTTCAACCCTAACCCTAAACCCTAAACCCTCAACGTCAAATTCTAATCCCTCAACCCTTCACTCTAATCCCTCAACCCTAAACCCTATCCCTAAACCCTCAACACTATACCTTAAACCCTAATCCCTCAACCCTAACCCTAAACCTTGTCCCTAAACCCTAATCCCTCAACCCTCAACCCTAATCTGTCATCCGTCATCCCTCAACTCTAATCCCTCATTCCTAAACCCTAAATGCTATCCCTATTCCTGGACCCTCAACAGGCTCGATACTATACTTTAAACCCTAATCCCTCTACCCTCGACACTCTTATCTAACCCTAATCCCTTGACCATTAACCCTATCCCTCAACCTCAACCCTCAACCCTCAACCCTTAACTCTCAACATTAAACCCTAATTCATCAACCCTAAACCCTAATCCCTCAAACCTAAACCCTATCCCTAAACCATCAACCCTCAACACTATACCTTAAACCCTAATCCCTCAACCCTTAAACCTAAACCTTATCCCTAAACCCAAATCCCTCAACCCTCAACCCTAATCCATCTTTCCTCAACTCTAATCCCTCATCCCTAAACCCTAAATGCTATCCCTATTCCTAAACCCTCAACAGACTCGATACTATACCTTAAACTCTAATCCCTTATCCCTAAACCCTCCAACCCTATCCCTAATCCTTATACCCTCCACACTCAACTTTAACCCTAATTCCTCAACCCTCAACCCTCAACATCAAACCCTAATCCCTCAACCCTTAATTCTGATCCCTCGACCTTCAACCCTAACCCTAAACCCTAAACCCTCAACGTCAAATTCTAATCCCTCAACCCTTCACTCTAATCCCTCAACCCTAAACCCTATCCCTAAACCCTCAACACTATACCTTAAACCCTAATCCCTCAACCCTAACCCCAAACCTTGTCCCTAAACCCTAATGCCTCAACCCTCAACCCTAGTCTGTCATCCATCATCCCTCAACTCTAATCCCTCATTCCTAAACCCTAAATGTTATCCTTATTCCTAGACCCTCAATAGGCTCGATACTATACCTTAAACCCTAATCCCTCTACCCTCGACACTCTTATTTAACCCTAATCCCTTGACCATTAACCCTATCCCTCAACCTCAACCCTCAACCCTTAACCCTCAACTCTCAACATTAAACCCTAATTCATCAACCCTAAACCCTAATCCCTCAAGCCTAAACCCTATCCCTAAACCATCAACCCTCAACACTATACCTTAAACCCTAATCCGTCAACCCTCAACCCTAAACCTTATCCCTAAACCCTAATCCCTCAACCCTCAACCCTAATCCCTCATCCCTCAACTCTAATCCCTCATCCATAAACCCTAAATGCTATCCCTATTCCTAAACCCTCAACAAACTTGATACTATACCTTAAACTCTAATCCCTTATCCCTAAACCCTCCAACCCTATCCCTAATCCTTACACCCTCCACACTCTACTTTAACCCTAATCCCTTCAACCTCAACCCTATCCCCAAACCCTTGACCCTCGAACCTCAACCCTCAACCCTCGACGTCAAACCCTATTCCCTCAACTCTTAACTCTGATCCCTCATCTCTCAACCCTAACCCTAAACCCTAAACCCTCAACCCTCAACGTCAAATCCTAATCCTTCAACCCTAAACCCTCAACACTATACCTTAAACCCTAATCCCTCAGCCCTCAACCCTAAACCTTATCCCTAAACCCTAATCCCTCAACCCTCAACCCTAATCCGTCATCCCTCAACTCTAATCCCTCATCCCTAAACCCTAAATGCTATCCCTATTCCTACACCCTCAACAAAATCGATACTATACCTTAAACCCTAATCCCTTATCCCTAAACCCTCAAACCCTATCCCTAATCCTTATACCCTCCACACTCTACTTTAACCCTAATTCCTCGACCCTCAACCCTATCCCTAAACCCTTGACCCTCGAACCTCAACCCTTAACCCTCAATGTCAAACTCTAATCCCTCAACCCTTAACTCTGATCCCTCGACCCTCAACACTATACCTTAAACCCTAATCCCTATCCCTCAACCCTTAACCCTTAAAACTTAAACCCTATCCCTACACCCTCAACACTTGACACTATATCTTAAGCCTTAAACCCTCATCCCTAAAGCCTCAACCCTCAATCCTTAAGCCTTCAACCCTAAACCCTATCCCTAATCCCTCTACCCACGATACTCTAACCCTAACCTCGACATTAAATGCTAATCCATCAACCCTAAACCCTAATCCTAAACCCTCAACCCTCAACCCTCAACACTATACCTTAAACCCTAATCCCTCAACCCTCAACCCTAAACCTTATCCCTAAACCCTAATCCCTCAACCCTCAACCCTAATCCATCATCCCTCAACTATAATCCCTCATCCCTAATCCCTAAATGCTATCCTATTCCTAAACCCTCAATAGACTCGACACTATACCTTAAACCCTAATCCCTTATCCCTAAACCCTCCAACCCTATCCCTAATCCTTACACCCTCCATACTCTACTTTAACCCGAATCCCTCAACCCTAAACCCTATCCCTAAACCCTTGACCCTTGAACCTCAACCCTCAATGTCAAACCCTAATCCCTCAACCCTTAACTTTGATCCCTCGACCCTCAACCCTATCCCTAAACCCTAAACCCTCAACCGTAATCTGTCATCCCTCATCCCTAAACCTTAAACGCTATCCCTATTCCTAGACCCTCAACGGGCTCAATACTATACCTTAAATGCTAATCTCTTATCCCTTAACCCTCATGATTAATAGCCTTGAACGTAAAAAAATTTGAGTGGGACATAACGCGAGCGCGTTATAACACGCTCGCGTTATGTCAAACATGACAAAAGACAGACTTGCGGGAAAGAAAAATGCAAGGCAAAACATAACACGAGCGTGTTATAACGCGCTCGCGTTATTTCTTGCTTTGGGAATCCCAAGCCTTGGGCTTGGGATTTGCTTTGGATTTCCAACCCAAAGGCTTAGAGTGCCTTATGAACAGTCACAGACGTGTTTTTCTATATTCTTCAAAATTTCACATAATTTCATTCGTGCTAACCCTCAGATTTGCACGTGTTTCAAGGTTAAACAAATCGAACACATGGGTAATGTTAGGCTTTCTCTTAGCTATTTGACGATGTGATTTTTTTCACATTTTAACAATGTTAAGCCTTTCATCTTTAATTTCTTTTGTTTGTGTGTCCGTTTTTAGGCAAAAACTACTGTTTGGTCTTTTTTTCATTGTAAAATAACTATTCATTCAAATTTCAAAAAAATTACATATTTAGAAACTAGACTCCATTCTACAAATATTAAAAAAATAAAAAAATGATTTTCAATTAGTTTTCAAAATTTATTGGGGTAGCACGGCCAAAATTCTATTTTTTAAGATGTGTCCACTTTAAAAATTAGTAAAAAATCAAATATTCATCAAAAAATTATTAAAAAAATCGGGCATAAACTACATGCTATTAGCTAATTTCTCACCGAAGCGATTTTAAAAATACCAAAAAAAAGTTGACCTTTTGAGGGAGCCACAAAACATGCTATGTTATGTTTTTTTGACAGAAACAACACCAATTTCTGTGGCTCCCTCTTTTGAACCCCTTAATCTATGCCATTTTCAAAACAAAATAGTAGTTTAGAAAGTAGACTTAGAGCACTATGAACATTGTTTTGGTTGCATCTCCAAATTTTGAGTGTAAGTATGCTCAATTTCTCATCCAAGGCCAGTATTTCCTGATTTCAGAAAAAAAAGTGGCCACTTAAGACCCCTTTTTGGCCCCCCATCTTCCTGCACTTACCCACACAGTCCATTGCAAAAACCCCATTCAATTTCATTCCAACTTCAAGTTTTATTAGCAACATTCAATTGTTGATTATGCAATATTTTATGCAACAAATACAATGAATTTATATACAATAGAGCTTATCTTTGTTCAAATCATTCTTTCATGATGGGATCTTTGTGGTTCCTCCTTCACTTTTTCCCTGCAACAAAACCATTCCTCTATTTTACACTCTATTCTTCGCTTCAATTGCTTCTCCTCCAATCGAACCCTCTGTCACACATTTTTTTTCTATTCTATTCTTATTTCTCTTTGTTTAAATCACTCATATATCTACCTTGCTACTCACTCTTTTCTTTGTAGAGATTCATAGCTCCCCTCTATTCAATCTCCTGGAGTCTCTCCCAACTCCCTATTGCAGCAATCCAAACAATTTTCAACGCATCCCTTCTCACACCTTCTTTTCTCTTTTCCTGGTGTTGTGTATTCTTGGTGTGTTGCACTCTATCTTTTTGCCTAATTTCACAATTTTTAATCCTCCAAAATGAGGCATATTTTCCCTTTGTTGTTTGTGCTTCAAATTCCTCCTTTTTAAATATGTTTTATAGCAATTCATGTGTGGGAGATATGGTGCCCAAAGTTAAAGACAGTTTCATTTTGTTTGGTAATTTTCTAGTCTCAACACTTTAATTCATTTTCTCTTTTATAAATTTTCTCAATTAATATGCACTCAGCCATATTTAATTTTCTAAATATTTTACCCAATAATTGATATTTTTGGGAGTGGTTACATAGTGAAAAGATGAAATTACGGAAATAATAGAAAATCCTCCGCCACTACCCATTTCAAACTTTCAATTGGCTTCAAAAAATTAATATGAGATAAACAAAGTCCACCAAACATTACCTTGTGAGGCTGCATACACTATTTGGAAAAAAATTCCAAATATGTGACTGACTCTATGTGCCAATGTGTTGGAAAACTAACTATTTGCATAACTCTTATCTAGAAGCTCATTTTTGCACGAAAACTAGTCAAGATGAGTGTGACAACCTTCTTAAGCTCCCCATAAAAGGATTTTTTTCCATCTTTCAAAAATTATGAGATATTAAACTTTTTGTAAAATTGCTAGTGTGAACTTCTGGCATTAAAATCTCCCAAACAGTGAAAGATTTGGTGATGATTAATTTTTCACATTTGGAAAAACATAATAAAAAATCTTCTCCTAAAAGGATTTTTTCCCAGCTCTTACGAATCTTTGAAAAATAATTGTTTCCATGAAACTTACCGTAAAACCTTTAAAACAGCCAACCGATGAAATTTCAAACTTTGCAAATTTGATCACACAAGTTGCTTCCTGATGCTGAGAGATGCCAAGAACACCAAAACAAACCAAAATTGAAAGAAACAAACTGCAATTTTTTTTTTGTCGATGTCGATCACCAATCCGCCCCAAATGCTACTGCATCAGACATGTTAGGTAGGAAGTTTGTGAGCATAGGCTCACAAATATGGAGTTGAGTAGTAGGACTACTCTCCCAAGTTGTAAACAACCTACAAAAAACTCCATCCCTGTGATAGCTACACAAAATTCATTATTTTTCCTCCTCTTCTAGCATCTGGCTGGAACATTCGCTATCTTCCTCTAACAACTCTGCACTTTCTTCCTCCTTCCTCTCATGGACTCATGTCCACCATGAACCATCCTCCTCCTAAAAAGACTTTCTCTTGTCCTTTCCTCCTTCATGAGATCCACCCCACCATTATCTAACCACCTCCACCAAATGTATCCTTGTCTCTTCCAATCTTTCGTGGGATTTGACACACCACAAACTGACAACCTCCACTAAGTCTCACATGTAGCATCCTCTACAGCTTATACATGCAAATATACATATGCATACCAACTTGCAACTACATTCTTCTTTTCATCTTCTTGCAACTTCGTATTCATTTCAGAAGCATGAAGATTCACATCAACTCCCTCATCACATAATTCAGAAAAATTAAGACTTACCTCCATAGACCCTACTGTTACAACAACCTCTTTCACCATGTCTACTACTGCACCTTCATTCTCCTTCAAATTTTCACTCAACTTGAACAACTTCTCTATCTTCTCAATTTCTTCCTTAAGCAATTCATGCTTCTCAACTACAACTAAATATGCAGCATCCTCACACAAATCTACATGGAAATTGAAGTCTTCCATGTATCTACTTTCTTCTTTCTCTATATAATTTATTGCATTCATCATCTCAAATAAGTTAAACTCAAAATGCTCAAGTTTTATCTCATTTCCTTTCACTGCTCCAACTTCTTTTCCTTAATTTTTTGCTGCATTTATCAGCTCCTCAGGTTCATCTATCCAATCTCCCTCTAATAACTTGTCTGTTTTCTTCATCTCTTCTTTCCATAGAAGATCATTTTCCTCTTCGCCCACTTGCTTGTCAAATCTAGGGCCTTCTAACTTTTTCATCTCTAATTCTCCATCTGCTCCAACTTTCTGCTCTTCATACTCAACTACAATCTCATTACCTTCTTCTATCTTCTTATCATCGAAAGGATATGTTGGTGCAGAGGCACATACCTAACAGCTGGCCTCCTTGAGGCAGTTAGTTTGTTATAGGTCCGCATGATGACATACATGATCAGGATATAGGTCCGCATGATGACATACATGATCAGGACATAGGATAATTATCAGCATGATGACAGGATAGCCTATTTTTAGTATGTTTGACTTTATCATGTAATAAGGTCCATTGGACCGATGCTATGTATTAGATTAGCATAGGAGTATGTGTAGGCAGTTAGAGATCGGGATAAGGTTATCTGAGCTGTCCTCTCTCCCAGCCGCTTGGAAGCTCCCAGCCGCTGGGAAGTGAGTTGGTAGTACTCGAAGGATTTGTTATATATACCTTCGATCTGTTAGGGTTTAGACATATTGATAGTTCATATTGAGTTTGATAGATGTTATGTTCAGGAGAGTAGTACTGGTGATATGCTGTACTGGTGATCAGTCCAGATATTGTGAAGCAGAATTGTAAAAGCAGGACATTTGGATTTCAATTGAATAAGATCTCATCTTTTGCATTATCTGATTGTATCAGTTGTATCTGTTTTGATTTCCTTTCCGTTTTGCAAGTAGATGGGTACTTTCAACCCTTCCACCGGTTGATCCTGCGAATCGGTGGAATGGTCCTGTATTATAGCTTAGTTAGTATTCGTGTTTTCTGTTTATGCATTGCATTGTTCGAGAGATCAGTTAGGAGCATGCTGTGAATCAGCCTAGCATCCTCATGTGCTAGGTATAGAAAGATAAGTTGTTAGACTTTGGTTTGAAGGTGATCCGGCCCGGTCGTCACATTGTCTTTGTGAAATAGAGCGGATCTGAGTGTTTACAGGCAGCGGACGGATACACAGGAGTCTGCATGTGCGTTTCCAGCCGGAGCAAGCCGCATCGTCATCTGCGAATGCATCGCCATCAGGATCGGGTCGTGCAACTGTTGAAGTTTGCAAGTTGCAAGTACATCAGGATGTTTTGAGTTGGATATATACTCAGTGTATATATCGCAGTCAGGATCATCTCTTGGAGAAGCTCATCATCCGCATATCGCTAACAGATGCGGAAGTGAAAGTTCGGGTTTTTTGGCTAAGTGTTGAAGAGGTCATCAGGATATTGTGTGACGTCATCGTCATCCGCATATGACGTCATCGTCATCAGGATATTGAGATATCCCCCTATGCATATTGATCCTGTCGTCGCTAAGGGTTTAGGCATCGGCGAAGGCTCTCGGCAGAAAGTTGTGAAACATCATCAGGAGGTGTATCGGCGTAGGCAGAAAGTTGTTAAGCATCATCAGGAGGTTCCAAGACAGCCGGATAAATTAGATCATGATGCTGTTGCTTGTATCGTCGGGTAGCGGGGCATCGAAGGGAAGGTGTTAAGTTGTCGTCATCAAGATATTTGGAGCAACCGGATATTTGGATATCCTGCTGACGAAGAGAGTGTTGAAGATCATGATGATGCCGCTTGTGTTTAGCGCCCGATGAACAGTGCAACCGGAGGATGTTCGTGCCCGTTGAATATCATGATGATGATGATAGGCGACAGGCGGAGGAGATGAACAGTAGCCGGTAGGAGGATAAGTGTGAGCGTCTGAAATATGATGATGCTGTTGGTGTTTTTAGGAAACATGATGATGATGCTGAGCCGATAGACATTTTTATCAGGTTGTTTGTAATGTTGGCAGCTCCTTCCTGTTAGTTAGCTTCCGTTGCGTTTCACTCTGCATCATATGTAGTTGTCGCTGCTACATCAATTCCAATTTCTTCATCCATGTCATTCAAAAGACATGCCTCTGCGACAATCTCTAATGTACCCACTCTTCTCAATTCTTTGCAAATTGTCTCTACTTAACATCATTGTCCCAAATATTGCATGCCTTTCCATGGATCATTCTCTTCTACAATTTTAGGTTTTACCTCTTCAAAAAGACATGCTACATCTGAATACTCTTTCCTCTTCCATTCTTTTCTCTCCTTGTTTCCCTTCTTTTCTAATTTGCTTTCTTTTAGTTGTTCCCACACACTTCTCCTTCCATACCCCTTCTACCAAAGGGCCACAACTCTTCTTCTCATCCTTTGCAACCTCAATTGCAATCTCTTCTCTTTTCTCTTGATCCTTTTGCACAAGGATCTCCTCTTCTTCTTCTTCATTCTTCATCTCTACTGTCATCTTTTCTTTCTTCTCTTCATACTTCAAAGGATTCTTAGCCACTCCTTCATTTTTCTCTTTCTCTTTCTCGCCCATTGCAACTTTCATATTGCTCTCTTCTTTTATACACTCATTAGGGCATACTGCTACAATTTCTTTTGCCACTTCCTCTTGTTTATCTTGCAATGGATTTAAAATATATTCCTTCCCATCCTTGATTATACTATATGTGTTATCATTGTCATTATGTCAATCTTCCCTATCCCAAACCAAGGTTGACCCACTAAAACATGACAAACATCCATGGGTACTATGTCACATATAATTTTATCCTTGTATCTTCCAATGTGAAAATTCACAATGATCTGTTCACTTACTTGATTGATGACCCCCTTGTAACCAGGAAATGTAGTATGGCCTAGGGTACTTCATCCTCTTCAAGTTCAGCTTCTCAACCATTTCCAATACAACCAAATTATCTCTACTACAGATGTCCACTGTCACCTTGCATCATTTTCCACCAAACTTGCAAATAATTTGGAACAAATCACTCCTTTGGATGGGCTCTTGTTTCTCTTTCCATGGCTTCAAAATTTCTGTCTTCATCATCAAAGACTTTCCTTGTCTCCAAGACATTTTTTCAAACAATTGTGGCACACTCTCAATATGCACACACAAACATTTAGAGGTAATGCTCTTGGCAATCATAGGTTCTCCCTACAACAAAACTCTCACAACTATCCTCTACCCAATGAGATTCTGGAAGATGCACCTCTTCAAAACCTCTTCTACCCACTTCCTCTCAGTGAAATAAATTTGCACACCTTCTACCCAGTTGCATCTATGCTAGAGGACAGCCAACATGATTCTCATAGAATCAACTCTTTGTCATGACTTCACCACTTCATTCTTCACTAATCTTCACCCGTAGGTCCTGGTGCATACTCTGTACTCTCAAGATCTTGTGGTTTTGATACCATTTAATCAAAAGAGGTACTCCCTCTCTTTCAAAACACACACAATTTCACACACCAATAGATGCATTATAGCAAAAACTCTCTGCTCACAAACTCCACATACTCAACCCGCAGCATAGATGGAGTTCAATCATAAAATCTATCAAATTGTTTAATCTTTGGCAATGCAAATTTAGCTACAACAGCTACATGGATATAAATCACTATCATTCTCCATTCAATCAAATACAAACAATTACACTATCCATTGCAAACACCTCATTCATTTCATTCCAACTTCAAGTTTTATTGGCAACATTCAATTGTTGATTATGCAATATTTTATGCAACAAATATAATGAATTTATATACAATAGAGCTTATATTTGTTCAAATCATTCTACCATGATGGCATCTTTGTTGTTCCTCCTTCACTTGCATGTTCCCTACAAAAAAACCATTCCTCTATTTTACACTATGTTGTTCCATTCAATTGCTTCTCCTCCAATCGAACCCTCTGTCACACAATTTTTTTTTGTTCTCTTCTTATTTCTCTTTGTTTGAATCACTCCTCTATCTAGCTTGCTGCTCACTCTTTTCTTTTTAGAGATTCATAGTTCCCCTCTATTCATTCTCCTAGAGTCTCTTCCAACTCCCCATTGCAGCAGTCCAAACAATTTTCAATGCAGCCCTTCTCACACCTTCTTTTCTCTTTGCCTGGTGTTGTGTATTCTTGGTGTGTTGCACTCTATCTTTTTATCTGATTTCACAATATTTAATCCTCCAAAATGAGGTAGATTTTTTTTCCTTTGTTGGCGCTTCAAATTCCTCCTTTTTAGATACATTTTGTAGCAATTCATGTGTGGGAGATACGGTGCCCAAAGTTAGATGGTTTCATTTTGTTTGGCAATTTGCTGGTCTCAACACTTTAATTAATTTTCTCTTTTATAAATTTTCTAATTAATATGCACTCAGCCATATTTATTTTTCTTAATATTTTACCCAATAATTAATATTTTTGGGAGCAGTTACATAGTGAAAAGATGAAATTATGGTAAGAATAGAAAATCCTCGCCACTACCCATTTAGAATTTTCAATTAGCTTCAAAAGATGAATATGAGATAAATAAATTCCACTAAACATTACATTTTGAGGCTGCATACACTATTTGGAAAAAAATTCCAAATATGCAATTTTGACTATGTGTGCCAGGGTGCCAGAAAATTGACTTTTTGCATAACTCTTACCCAAAAGCTCCTTTTTGCACAAAAAATAGTCAAAATGACTGTGATGATCTCCTTAAGCTCCCCATTAAAAAAAATTTCTCCAGCATTTAAAAATCATAAGATATTAAACTTTCCATAAAACTGCTATTGTGAACTTCTGACATTAAAATCTCCCAAACGGTGAAATATTTGGTGATGATTCATTTTTCACTTTTGGAAAAACATAATTGAAAATCTTCCCCTGAAACAATTTTTTCCCAGATCTTACGAATCTTCAAAAATAATTGTTTCTGTGAAATTTACCATAGAACCTTTAAAACTATCAACCGGCAAAATTTCAAATTTCATAAATCTAGTCACACAAGTTGCTTCCTAATGCTAAGAGGTTCCAAGAAGACCAAAATAAACCAAAACTAAAAGAAAACAAACTACAATTTTTTTGGTCGATGTCGATCGCCAGTCCACTCGGATGCTCCTACATCAGACACGTTGGGTAGGAAGTTTGTGAGCATAAGATCACAAAAGTGGACTTGAGTAGTAGGACTACTCTCCTAGGTTCTAAACAACCTGCAATGAACTCCATCATTGTGATAGGTGCACAAAATTAATTATTTTTCCTCCTCTTCCAGTATCTGGCTAGAACATTCTCTATCTTCCTCTAACAAATCTACACCCCCTTCCTCCTTCCTCTTGTGGACTCATGTCCACCATGAACCATCCTCCTCCTCCAAAGACTTTCTCTTCTCCTTTCCTCCTTCATGAGATCCACCCCGCTGTTATCCAACCACCTCCACCAAATACATCCTTCTCTCTTCCAATCTTTCATGGGATTTGACCCACCACAAACTGACAACCTCCACTAAGTCTCACTTGTAGCATCCTCTATAGCTTCTACATGCAAATATACATTTGCATACCAACCTGCTTGACTACATTCTTCTTTCCACCTTCTTGCAACTTCTTATTCATTTTAGCAGCATGAAGAATCACATCAACTCCCTCATCACATAATTCAGAAAAATTAAGGCTTACCTCCATAGACCATGTTGTTACAACAACCTCTTTCACCATGGTTGTTGCTGCACCTTCATTCTCCTTCAAATGTTTACTCAACCTAAACAACTTCTCTATCTTCTCAATTTATTCCTCAACCAATTCATGTTCTTCAACTACAACTAAATCTGTAGCATCCTCACACAAATGTGCATGGAAATTAAAGTCTTCCATGTATCTACTTTCTTCTTGCTTTATATCCTCTATTGCATTCATCCTCTCAAATAAATTAAACTCAAAAGCTCAAGTTTTACCCCATTTCCTTTCATTGCTCCAACTTCTTTTCCTTCATTTTTTGTTGCATTATTCAGCTCATTAGATTCATCTATTCAGTCTCCTAACAACTTGTCTACTCTCTTCATCTCTTCTTTCCATAGAAGATCATTCTCCTCTTCGTCCACTTGCTTGTCAAATCTAGGGCCTTCTCACTTTTTCATCTCTGACTCTCCATCTGCTGCAACTTTTCGCTCTTCATACTCAGCTACAATCTCATTACCTTCTTCTATCTTCTTATCCTCCAAAGGATATGTAGCTATTGCTACTACATCAATTCCAATTTCTTCATCCATGTCTTTTAAAATACATGCCTCTGCTACAATCTCTAATGCTCCCACTCTTCTCAATTCTTTACGAATTGTCTCTTCTTCACATCGTTGTCCTGTATATTCCACGCCTTTCCAGGGATCATTCTCTTCTGCAATTTTAGGTTTTACCTCTTCAAAAAGACATTCTACAGCTGAATACTCTTTCCTCTTCCATTCTTTTCTCTCCGTGTTTCCATTCTTTTTTTATTTTCTTTCTGTTAGTTGTTCCCACATGCTTCTCCTTCCATGCCTCTTCTACCAAAGGGTTGCAACTCTTCTTCTCATCCTTTGCATCCTCGGTTCCAATCTCTTATCTTTTCTCTTGATCCTTTTGCACAAGGATCTCCTCTTCTTCTTCTTCATTCTTCATTTCTGCTACCATCTTTTATTTCTTCTCTTCATCCTTCAAAAGATTCTCAATCACTAAATTTTTCTCTTTCTCTTCTCACCCATTGCAAATTTCATATTTGTCTCTTCTTTCATACACTCATTAGGGCATACTACTACAATTTATTTTGCCACTTCCTCTTGTTTATCTTGTAATGGATTTAAAACATATTCCTTCCAATCTTGAATATACTATATGTGTTATCAATGTCATTATGTACATCTTCCCTATCCCAAAGCCAAGATTGACCCAATAAAACATGACAAATATCCATGGGTACTATGTCACATACAATTTCATCCTTGTATGTTCCAATGTGAAAATTCACAATGCTTTGTTCACTTACCTGAATTTGATGACCTTCTTACAACCAAGAAATGTGGTATGGCCTAGGGTGCTTCATCCTCTTCAAGCTCAGCTTCTCAACCATTTCCAATGCAACCAAATTATCACTACTACTGTTGTCCACTATCACCTTGCAGCATTTTCCACCGAACTTGCAAACAGTTTGGAATAAATCATTCCTTC
Source organism: Cunninghamia lanceolata (assembly GCA_027924645.1). Taxonomy (NCBI): domain Eukaryota; kingdom Viridiplantae; phylum Streptophyta; class Pinopsida; order Cupressales; family Cupressaceae; genus Cunninghamia; species Cunninghamia lanceolata. The sequence goes on from BSBN01000077.1 coordinate 5,562,684, forward strand.
CGATGGGCTCTTGTTTCTCTTTCCTTGGCTTCAAAATTTACGTCTTCATCATCAAATGCTCTCCTTCTCTCCAAGACATTTTTTTAAACAATTGTGGCACACTCTCAATATGCACACACAAACATTTAGAGGCAATGCTCTTGGCAATCACAAGTTCTCCCTGCAACAAAACTCTCACAACTATCCTCTACCCAATGAGATTCTGGAATATGCACCTCTTCAAGACCTCTTCTACCCACTTCCTCTCAATGGGGAAAGAAGTATGCACACCTTCTACCCAGCTTCATCTCTACTAGAGGATATCCAACATGATTCTCATAGAATCAACTCTCTCTCATGGCTTCACCCCTTCATTCTTCACGAATCTTCACCCACAAGTCCTGGTGCATACTTTGCACTCTCAAGATCTTATGGTTTTGATACCATTTAATGCAAATACGTACTCCCTCTTGCTCCAAATACACACAATTTCACCACACCAATAGATGCATTACAACAAAAACTCTTTGTTCACAAACTCCACATACTCAACCCGCAGCATACACAGAGTTCAATCACAAAATCTATCAAATTGTTTAATCTTTGGAAATGCAAATTTAGCTATGTAGTAGCTACAAGGATATAAATTGTTTTCATTCTCCATTCAATCAAATGCAAACAATTACATAGTCCATTGCAAACACCCCATTCAATTTCATTCCAACTTCAAGTTTTATTGGCAACATTCAATTGTTGATTATGCAATATTTTATGCAGCAAATACAATGAATTTATATACAATAGAGCTTATCTTTGTTCAAATCATTCTACCATTATGGTATCTTTGTTGTTCCTCCTTCACTTGTCTATTCCTTGCAACAAAACTATTCCTCTATTTTACACTCTATTGTTCCCTTCAATTGCTTCTCCTACAATCTAACCCTTAGTCACACAATTTTTTTTGTTCTCTTCTTATTTCTCTTTACTTGAATCACTCCTCTATCTTCCTTGTTGTTCATTCTTTTCTTTTTAGAGATAGCTCCCCTCTATTCATTCTCCTGGAGTCTCTTCCAACTCCCTATTGCAGCAGTCTAAACAATTTTCAACGCAGCCCCTCTCACACCTTCTTTTCTCTTTTCCTAGTGTTGTGTATTGTTGGTGTGTTGTGCTCTATCTTTTTGCTTGAGATTTCACAATTTTTAATCCTCCAAAATGAGGCAGATTTTCCCTCTATTGTTGGCACTTCAAATTCCTCCTTTTTAAATATGTTTTGTAACAATTTATGTGGGAGACATGGTGCCCAGAGTTAGATGGTTTCCTTTTGTTTGACAATTTGTTGGTCTCAACACTTTAATTCATTTTATCTTTTATACATTTTCTCAATTAATATGCACTCAGCCATATTTATTTTTTTGGGAGCAATTACATAGTGAAAAGATGAAATTATGGCAAGAATAGAAAATCCTCCGCCATTGCCCATTTTGACTTTTCAATTGGCCTCAAAAGATGAATATGAGATAAATAAAATCCACCAAATATTACCTTGCGAGGCTGCATACACTATTTGGAAAAAAATTCTAAATACGCAACTTCGACTTTATGTGCCAAGGTGCCAATAAACTAACTTTTTACATAACTCTTCCCCAGAAGCTCATTTTTGTGCAAAAATTGGTCAAGATGAGTTAGATGGCCTCCTTAAGCTCTCCATAGAATATTTTTTCTCCATCTTTTAAAATCATGAGATATTAAACTTTCTGTAAAACTGCAGTGTGAACTAAAAATCTCCCAAACGGTGAAAGATTTGGTGATGATTAGTTTTGCATATTTGGAAAAACATAATCAACAATCTTCCCCCAAAACTATTTTCCTATCTCTTACGGATCTTCAGAAATAATTATTTTCATGAAACTGCCCGTAGGACCTTTAAAATAGCCAACCAACAAAATTTCAAATTTTGCAAGTCTGATCACACAAGTTGCTTCATGATGCTGAGAGATGCCAAGAACACAAAAACAAACCAAAACTAAAATAAAAAAACTACAAATTTTTTGGTCGATGTCGATCACCAATCCGCCTGGATGCTCCTACATCAGTTGCTCATAGAATTTTATTTGATATACATCATGAAGATCTCTTTCACTATGATATGGAGGTTTCTTGGGAGTATGAATGTATGTGTTCAAAGTAAAGTGGGTGAACTCTACAAGAGGTTGGTATGCATCTCTATTAATCTTGACAAATTTACCTTCATGAATTAATTGGACACATTGATGCACAACATAATGTATACCTATTAAATGTTCCAACCAATGAAATAGAAAATTTATTGATTTAGCAATTATAACTTGAAGTAACATAGATACTTACTTGGGTCCAATTGTAATTGGTAGCATGAGGCAACCCAATTATAAATTAATATCCCATTAGTCATCTTTAATTATACTCCTAAAGGTGTGTATGTGATCGGTTCTAAATGATTAGCTAACAAAAAGTCTTCCACGCATATATTGTATTTATTTGTGGGATGTATTGTTATATCATTAATAAATATATATTTTATCTTCCCAACAACATAAAATGTATCACAACTTGAAGATGCAAACCTAAAATTTTACTAAAATTTTACCTAATTTTTTTAATAATAATTATTTAAATGAAGTTCATAAACCCAAGAGTGTAGAATAAAGATTAGTTTAACATTTAATATTATTTCATAAATTTCACATGTTAACTATTACTAAGAGTATAGCTTGTTCATTCTAGGTTGACCTAGATTTTAGACTTTTATTAAAAAAACCTTGACATTCAAATATATTGATCACAGTTATGTTTAAGATATGAGTCCAATGTTGAACATTTTTATGTTGAAGGCATTCCCTCTATGAGGTGAATTAGCCTAGCGTGTAAAATCACCAATTGAGAGTGATGGAGAAGGAGTGTAAGATGATGAAAATCATCGTGATCGTTCATTTTGTTCCACAGTTTTTCCATTCACTGGTTTCCTTGCCACTTTTTTTTACTATTTTTTCATTCACTCTTTTTTTGAGTCACTACTTCCTTCATAGATAAGCAACTACCTTTTCAATTTTTCGATACTCAACACGAAATAAGAAAATAATTTCACTAAGCAAAAACCTAGGTTATCGTTTATTTTGGGAGAGAAAAGAGGAACTAATGGTTAAAATTTTATCATGGAAAAAGGAAAAACATTTACCCTTCACAATAACATTTGTCCTAAACTCTTAAAAAAAGAACTCACCAAAAGGAATTATTATAATAGAGATTTTACTATATAAAATAAATATATAATTACATAATAAATATATATAAATATTAAATCTAAAATAAATTAAATACAAATATATAATTTTATAATATAATACTATATGGATAATTATAGATTAATTATAAATTGTATGTTTCAAAATTAAATAAAAATTATAATAATATTATAAATATTATAAATGTTTAATTAACTATTTTATTAAATATTATAAATGTATATAAATATTAAATATTTACTATAGAAATATGTAAATTAAATATTATATTAAATTAAATAACAAATATATATATAATATTTAATTAATTATAATATACAATATATAATGTATATAAATATTGAAAATATTAAACATATATAAATATTGAAATTAAAAATTAAATATTATATAGAATATATAATGTATATAATAATAAATATTATAGATTTTATATCTTTCAATGTTTATTAGAGAGAGAGGGAGGGAGAGACCAGAGAGAGAGGTAAGGAGATCACCTCAATTCCTAACTACTTATTATCATGGAAAAACACTTCTATATAGCTTTCCACCAACAAGAAAGGAAAATATATGGGCAACCAATTGTAAATGGAGGAACTAGATACATAGGTTATCATTTGCAGATTATATTATCTTCTATTCCACTCTTTGTCTTTCTTTTGCTCCACTCTTTGTCTTCCTCATACATAATTATATTTGAATAATATTATATTAAATTTAGAATACATAAATTTAAATATATTATAATAGAGAGGAAGAGACAAAGAGGGAGACAATGTGAGATAGAGTGAGACAGACAAAAAGAGGAAAATATATAAAGGGATTGAGAGATAGAGAGAGGGAGGGGAGTAGAGAAATAGGGAAAATAGAGAGAGAGAGGGGGGGGGGGGGAAGGAGTGGGAAATAGAGAGGGAGAGATAAAGATATAGAGAGGGAGGGATATTGATAGAGAGAGGAATAAAGAAAGAGAGATATTTCTGATGGCCCATCTACCCATCTTCCACATGTCAATTTCTATTTTTTCTTTGGAATGTTTAATTTTAAGATTTACTAATTTGTGTTTATTGCCTTAGTATCAATATTAAGGGTTTGGGGTTCATATTTATGTAACTTAGATTTGAACTTTAAGGAAGATGAAGGAAGGAGAGGGGGAGAGAAAGAAAGAGGGAGAAATAGAGATAGGAAGAGATAGGGAGAGGAGAGATAGGGAGAGGGAGAGGGAGAGGGAAAGATAGAATTTCATTATGTGATAAACTTAAGGCTATGGTCAAGCATTCTAATGGAAACCCCTACATTAAAGATTAGGCTATGGTACTTTTATAATGTAAAAAATGGATAGAGAGGGAGAGAGAGGTATAGAGATAGAGAGGGATAGAGAGAGATGGTGAGAGAGAAAGAGAGGGACAAAGAGAGGGAGGAAAAAACTAGAGAAGAGAGATAGTGTGATAGAGGAAGAGAGAATAATAGAGGGATATTGATATAGAGAGGGGAAGAGAGGAAGAGAAGATAAAGAGAGGGATTTATATAGAGATGGGTATAGAGATAGAGAGGGATAGAGAGAGATGGTGAGAGAGAAAGAGAGGGACAAAGAGAGGGAGGGAGAAAAACTTGATAACTATCATAGAAAATTTGCTTCAAAGGCAAGGTCAACTTTTAATTTTCGGCCGTGAAAATTTGAATCCCTTTAGTGAATTTTTTAACATTGAATGAACATCACAGAGGAAGAGAGATAGAGTAGGAAATAAATATGGGGATAAGATAAATAGAGGGAGAGAGAGAGAGGGGGGGAGGGAAAAAAACCTAGAGAAGAGAGATATTGTGATAGAGAAAGAGATACTAATAGAGAGGGAGATTGATATAGAGAGGGGAAGAGAGGAAGAGAAGAAGAGAGATATAGAAGAGAGAGAGAAAAAGAGATAGAGACAGAGAGCTCAGATGTCTAGATAAGGAGAAAGAGATAAAGAGGAAGATAGAGAAACATAGAGATATAGAAAGAGACAAAGAGAGAATGATATAAAGAGAGAGAGGGAGAGAGGGGGAGAGAGGGGGAGGATAGATATGAGACAAAGAGATATAGAGGTAGAGTGATATAGAGATAAAGAGGGAGAGAGGGAAAGATAAAGATATAAAGAGAGGGATATTAGTAGAGAGAGGAATAGAAAAAGAGAGATAGAGATAAGAGATAAAAGGGGGAGAGAGAGAGGGGTTGAAGATTGAAATAGAGATGGAGGAAGAGAGAAGGGGAGAGAGGAAGAGAAAGAGAGAGGATAAAGGGAGAGAGGTGGAGAGGGCTCAAAAAAGATAAATAGAGAGATAGAGAGATAGAGAGGGAGAAAGAGATATAGTACATTTTACTATGAATACTTTCATGAACACAATTTATAAGCCCTACACATGTAAAGGAAACCTTAAGACATTATCCACATTAGAAAGATTTAAGATTAAATTAAATTTGATTTCTTATGAAGTGTTATAATTAATAAGGCATATAACAATTCCATCTACAGAAATTAGGTCTCCATGCTTATTGTCCAAGTGGTAACTTGTAATAATTGAATTATATATTTATTTTTATATAAAATCTATATTAGAGTTATACGAGAGAAAGAGAGAGGAGACAACTAGAGTTAAACAAAAAGAGAGAGATGAGTAGAGAGAGGGAGGGAGAGAGATCTTTATATAGAGACAAATAAAGAGAGATATATCTTTATATATATAACGAGAAAGAGAGACAAAGAGGGGAGACAAATAGAGTTAAACAAAGAGAGAGATGAGTAGAGAGGAGAGAGGAGAGAGGAGGGATAGAGAGACAATGGGAGAGAGAGAGAGGGAGGGGGAAGGGATAGATAGGGAGAGAGATAGAGAGATGGAGATTGATGGAGAGAGGAATAGAGATAAGTGATATAGAGGGAAAGAGGGATAGAGAAAAGAGATAAAGAGATAGACGAAGAGAGAGAGTGAGAGAGACAGTGAGGGTAAGAGAGAAATGGAGAGGGAGGGATATTGACAAAGAGAGAGGAATAGAGAAAGAGAGATAGAGTAGGAGAGAAAGATAGAGATAAGATATATAGAGGGAAAGATAGATAGAGAAAATAAAAGAGAGAGATATGGGTATAGGGATAGAGAGGGATAGAGAGGTATAGAGATAGAGAGGGACAGAGAGAGATGGTGAGAGAGAAAAAGAGGGACAAAGAGATGGAGGAAGAAAAACCTGGAGAAGAGAGATAGAGTGATACAGGAAGAGAGAATAATAGATAGGGAGACTGATATAGAGAGAAAAGAAAATAGGAAGAGAGGAAGAGAAAGAGAGAGATAAAGAAAGAGAAAGAGAGGTAGATTGATACAGAGAGAGAGAGAGAGAAGTGATATAGAGGGAAAGAGTGATATAGAGATAAAGAGGAAGAGAGAGAGGAGAGAGGAATAGACAGGGAGAGAGATAGAGATAGGGAGATAGAGTAGGAGAGAAAGATAGAGATAAGAAATATAAGAGAGATAGGGGGATAAAGAGAAAGAGAGGTATATTTTCTTTTCAATTCCCTATGTAGTCCTTATTGCTTCTCTTATAGGACATTCCATAGATCACTCCATTTTGTTATCCATCAAATGCTTTGCTAAACATCCATCCTACATAAAATAGATATTGAGCTTGTACTCATGTAAAATGGGGCATGGTTATTCTTTTCATAATTCCCAAGCCAAATATATTGTTGTTTTAAGCTTATCTTATTTGTCATGTACGACTTTATCAGATGCTTTTGGAGTCAAATACATGGGATAATTAGTAACATACATTTAGATCTCTCCACTTAAATCTAGCTTTTATATAGTACACCTAGGTCATAACTAATGGAATACAAGTGACAAAGAGAGGAAGAGAGAAAGAGAAAGAGATATGGTGCATGAGAGAGAGATAGATAAGGGAGAGACGGCAGAAGAGATAAAAGTGAGAGATATAGAGGGGTGAATAGAGAGAGAATTAGAGACTATTTTAAAATATACACAAGAGATATAGAGATAAGTGATATAGAGGGAAAGAGAGAAAGAGATAGAGGAAGAGAGAGACTGAGAGAGACATGAAGTGAAAGAGAGACAAATAGAGAGGGAGAGATAGAGATATAGAAAGGGAGAGATATAATTATAGAGAAAGAGAGAGATAGAGATAGAGAGAAGAGAGAGGATGAGAGAAAGAGATAGAGAAAAAGGGAGAGGTAGAGTGGGAAATCTTAGAGAGAGGAGAGAGAGAAACATAGGGAGAGAGATATCTTAGAGATAAAGTGTGTGATAGGGAAATAGAGATAGAGAGAGATAAAAAGAAATAGAGAGATAGAGAAAAAGAGAGAGGTAGAGAGACAAAGAGAGGAAGAGAGAAAGAGATAGATCAAAAGAGAGAGGTAGAGTACCTTTTAATTTCAAGTAGAGAACATGGCTACATGCATAACCTTCCTATGAATACTTATTTCAAAATTTTACCTTTACCACCCATCACAATTGAAGAGACATTTCCTAAAACTCAAAACCATTACCCATCATGGGATTACAAAACTAAGATTTACTACATAAACATAGTCACAAAAAATGTTCCAATTTTCATGATAGACTTGAGGTACGGTCAACCATTCCAGTACTCTTTCAATTTTGGCGTACCCATTGCACACTAAGGTGCGAGTGCTATTCTAACTATCTATATTAACTCTTCCCATTTAATTCATTTGAAACTCAAGTATTTCATAAATCATGAATTTCATAAATAAAGGCACAATAATAATTATAGGTTAACAAATTCAAAGTTGTTATAAAAGTTTGATTCAACTAATATATATTCAATATAATTTATATCTCACTCTCAATAGATAGTTCTAAATGTTCAAAAATAGATAACCTTAAAAGTTTAAACATAGTATTGGATGAGTTCAAATAATTGACAATGCAACATATAACACGTGAATTTGGGAATTGTAGGAAATGAACACAAATGCCATGTAGTATAACATGCTATGTATTTTTATAAGGATAAAATAATAGCTCATAACTATGCTTTAGAAGCTTCATATAAAACATTGAATGGAACAATCTCAAACTCACTTTGTTTGTGGGAGGTCCACCACTCACTACACATTATCTTGATAAGTGGAAATAGGATGACGATATTGTGACAATCATAATTGCGGGTTATGATTATAAAAATGTAACACAATGATTCATATTACCTATGGTTATGCACCACAAACCTACAATCACAACTTTCTTCTCACAACATGCTTAAAGTGACATCTTTCTTTTCTCACCTAATCAACAATCACAAGTTCTTTCCTCGGACAACAAAATCCACAATTTCAACTTTATTTCTTTAAGTAAACCAAAGGCACAAGAATACATACAAAATGTATATATTCCCTTTGCCATAGATAAATCATTTCATCTCCAAAGATATTCCAAAATTTTGCATGATGACCAGTCTAAAGGAAGCTCTCACTTTCCAACACATTTGGATTTTGACAATTGTTGAAACAAATATTCCATAGACCAAGAGTAATGAAGGTTCTAGAGGGGCAGTGGAAAGCCCAGGATCTTAAGGTAAAGGATAAATTTGAGGATTAAGGTGCCATCAATCTTGTAAATCCTATCCCATTTAATTAATCCTTATATTGTTTGTAAATACATTCATAAGGGATGGAGAATTCACCAACCACAAAAATTAATTATTTACTAGCAATAGTAAATAATTATTTAATGGTAGTGTTCACTATATATCATTTGAGCATCTTTTACTTTGGGAATATAAATGAGGTGATAAGGTCAAACTAGATGCTCATATTGGAGTGGTTATTATTGGGGGTTATGACATGCATAAGGAATCTTTGCATAGTTATTGATAGTCTATGACATGTTGCAAGAGCATCTTCTATTTTCAAGGGATTGTATAACAAACTAGGTGACCAAAATGGAGAGATAATTTTAGTCATTTATGACAGGCTTGTTGCAAGTATGTGCCTAATCAGTGTTGTCATTGATGTCAACATATCTATGTTGTCATTGGTGTCAACTGTGCTTCTATTTTGTTGCTTGCTTGCAATATGTGAGATGCTTTGTATTTACTTAGGTAAGTGATCTTGATGTTGAGGATATTTAGAAAATTAGCTCCTCCGGTAGAAACAATGAGTTGCAATGGAAATAGTGTATTGCATACAGAAGACTAGTCCAGAAGATTGCTCTACATTTCATGTAGGATGAATATCTTTGTCTGCAGATTGGAATTTATTTAGAAGTCTATCTGAAGATGTTATATTCCAAGTTTGAGCCTCTAATATGAAGATTTGAGTGAGTTATGTTCACCAGAGTGAAAATTATTTTTCCTGTATGTTTGGTGGTGACAGGGAGAAAGTGTTATGCTCCACATTCCTCTGCATTGAATTATTTTGGTCTACGGTTCTAGAGTTAAGTCTGGAATGATGATAAGTGCTTTCAACTATAATGGTTCATGATGTGGCAGTCTGCAAGATATCCTTTCTTTGTGATAGTGGCTGACAGTTTTGTTCTTGTGCTCCGGTTTGAATAATCTTCTTGACAGAGTGGGTGGAGATCATGTGGTTGTTCCTGGCATGATTACAATGTGTTTGTGAATGTCCCCTAATCATGTTCCTACCTTTAGATCGGTCCAAAAAGAGAAAATTGGATCATGGATGAAGAATGTTCTTAGCAGACCTAGTGCTCTCACTAGTCTTGGTTGACTTGGTTGCTTACATTAATTGCAGAGCTACCTTGAAGATTGTGGAAGCATGCCGTGGCATGAAGAATTGCATTTGAGTCCCAACTAAGGTGTGGTGTGATCAACATACATCTTTACATCTTTCCCTTAGTAAATTTTTGTATTAGGTCCTGACCTATTTCTATGTATGTTTTTGTAATGCTAACCTTGGAGATTATTCCAATAGTTGATGAATATATTGCTAACCTAGATGTACATTCTAAGGTTGATGACTTGTATAAAGACTTGTAATGTAATTGCGAAAATGTGTGAGTGTGCGAAAATGAAGAGATAAGTGCAAAGGTGTGAAAGAGCAAAACAAAGAAGTTATATTGTGCTTCAATGGAACTGAACCCAGGCATGGAGTAGATGTTACTTAATCAATTGACCATTTTTGGTAGTGAGCCACCCCTTGGCAGTGAGCCACCCTTTGGCAGTGAATCATTCTTTGCAGTGAGCAATTTGGGTAGTGAGTCGTTCTTTGCAATGAGCAATTTGGGCAGTGAGCCTCTATTTTTCAATATTGTTATAACTCATATATTTTCTATGGGCTAACACCCACCGTGGTTTTTCCCTTCAAGGGTTTTCCACAAAAATCTGGTGTCTACTGTGTTGAATGTGTGATTGTAATTAAGTCTACAGTTTCATGCTTTCAAGGTTAAATATGATTATTAGTAATTAAGTAATTGATGGTCTATGAAGTTAATTTTTTGTGACAACTGATTCACCCCCTAGCCCTCTCAATTGTCCTGTGTATTTCAACAATTGGTATCAAAGCTAAGTTCTTTGAAAGAAAGCCTAACAGCTTGAGGAAGATCTAGGATGTCTTTTAAAAAGGAAGCACCACTGTTTAATGGAACAAATTATGCTCTATGGAAGGTACAAATGAAAATCCATCTCCTTTTCTTGGTTATAGAGTTTGGAAAGCTACAAAATCAAAATATACCATGCCTCCAAATGGTTTGACAACTTAAGATGAAATCAAAGAATATGAGCTGAATATAAAAGCTAGAGATGCCTTGTTAAGTGCTTTGTCTGACACTAAGCTGATAAAAGTCATGGATCTAGAATCTACAAATGAGGTTTGGGAAAAGCTGAAGAAACTGTATGAAGGAGATGATTCTGTAAAAAAGAAGCCAAGCTATAGGCCCTGAAAGAAAAATATGAGAGTTTAAAGATGAATGAAGATGAAAACATTACAACCTTCATGCAAAGGGTTGATGAACTTGTCAATGGAATAAAGGTATGGGAGGAACTATTGGTGATAAAGAAGTTGTGATGAAGATTCTTAGATCACTACCAAAGTCCTATAGTCACAAAGTAGTTGCAATTGAAGTAATGACTATGAAAACTATTGACAGAGATCAATTACTTGGAAAGCTTACAGCCTTTGAGATGAGAGAGTTTGGTGATGATTTGCCAAAAGTTGAAACTACTTTCAAAGCCAGTACTTCAGAAAAGATCTCCAGAGCTGAGAAATATAAGGTGGAACATGATGATGAATTTGATGAAATTGAAGCTAACTTTGTTGATAGATTGCAAAGAGGTTCCGGTAAGTTCAAAGGCAAACTACCTTTCAAATGGTTTTCTTGTGGTAAAGTAGGTCATTATGCTTCTAGATGTCCTGAAAGAATTGAAAGGAATAGAAAAATATTTGAGATAAGGCCTAGAGCTCCAAAGAAATGCTACTATGTCAGAGATTTTGATGATGAAGGTGTGACTGATGATGAATCTGATGATGCTAGTACTAGTGCAAATGAATGCTTGTTTATTGCTATTAAAGAAGAACCTGTGTCTACTAATCATGCTAGTTGTGTGAAGGAAGAAAAACCAGTGGAAGAAAGTGCTTTGGTTGTTTAGATTGAGAAAGATAAGGATGAATGGATTATTGATAGTGGATGCTCATATCACATGACCAGTGACAAAAGTAAGTTTGTAAGTTTGGAAAAATATGACGGAGGACTAGTTAGGTTTGGAGACAATATAGCTGGTAAGATTTGTGGAAAAGGATCGATTTCATTTGATGGAAAGAATAATACTAACAATGTCATATATGTGAAGGGCTTGAAGCACAATCTTTTGAGTGTTGGCCAGATGTGTGACAAAGGTTATGATCTGAGATTTAAAGACAATGGATGCAAGATCATGGAAAGCTCTGAAACTATGATTGCTACTGGTAAGAAGACCAGAGGTTACATCTATCAATTAAGAGGAACTAATGATTACTGTTTATTAGCTCAAGCAGATGAGAGTTGGTTGTGTCATAGAAGGTTGTGTCATATAAATTTTGATAATTTGGTAAAGATAAGTTCAGGCCAGACTATAAGAGATTTACAAAAACTTGTGAAACCTACCAATACTATTTGTAAGGAATGTCAGTTGGGGAAGCAGACAAGAACAAATTTCAAGAGTAAAGAGCAATTTTCTGCTAGTTTGTTGGATCTAGTTCATACAGATCTATGTGGTCCTACAAGGATAAGAAGTCTACAAGGTGACAGGTACTTCATGTTGCTTATTGATGATTATTCTAGAATGACTTGGGTTACGTTTCTAAGAGATAAATCTAAAGCCCTAGATAAGTTCAAATCCTTCAAGGAAATGGTTGAAAATGAAATAGAATAAAAAATCAAATGCTTGAGGTCTAATAGAGGAGGTGAGTTCACATCAAATGAATTCAACAATTTATGTGAAGAGAAAGGAATAAAGAGACAGTTGTCTGCACCTAAAACTTCTCAACAAAATGAAGTTGTGGAAAGGAAGAACAAGACAGTTCAAGAGGCTACTAGAACAATGATGAAGGAAGGAGGCCTACCAGAAGTTTTCTAGAAAAAAGCTATACATAGTGATGTCTACATTCAAAACAGAGTTCAAGTGAAAGGTAATGGTACTAAAACCCCCTATGAATTGTGCTATGGAAGAATTCCAATAGTAAGATACTTCAAAGTCTTTGGAAGTAAATGCTATATCAGAAGAGATGAAGACCTAGGGAAATTTGATGCAAGATGTGATGAAGGAATCTTCCTTGGATACTCTACCAAGAGTAAGGCCTACTGGTGTTACAACAAAAGGTTGAAAAAGATTGTTGAGAGTGCAAATGTCAAGGTGGATGAAGGCAAAGGAAAAACATCAGATCAGAGTGGCTTTGAGTCAGATGAACCTGCTGCTATAACTTATGAAGAAAAAGTTGAACAAGAAGACAGACAAGATGAAGAAGAAAAGGCTCTGAAAATTGCCAAGACCCCCAGGTATGTAAGAATCAATCACACTAAAGATCAAATTATTGGAGATAAATAAAAAGGAGTACTAATAAGGAAAAGAGTTGCAGAACAAGTGAATTATTGTTTGCTCTCAACAATTGAACCAAAAACTATGAATGAAGCATGCAATGATGAAAATTGGGTAAAGGCAATGGAGGAAGAACTAATGCAGATAGAGAAGAATGAAACTTGGGAATTAGTTCCTAGACCTGCTGACAAAATTATTATTGGAACCAAATGGGTTTTTAGGAATAAGATGAATGAAAATGGAGTAGTAAGGAATAAAGAAAGACTTGTGTGCAAAGGATATTCTCAAATTGAAGGGATGGATTTTGAAGAGACTTTTGCTCTAGTAGCTCAGATTGAAGCAATCATAATGTTTCTGGCATTTGCATCTCACAAAGATTTCAAAGTGTATCAGATGGATGTGAAGTCCGCATTCCTAAATGGTGAGTTAGAAGAGGAAGTCTACATTTAGCAACCAGAAGGATTCTAACTATCAAATCAAGGTGATATGGTATGCAAGTTGAAGAAAGCATTGTATGGACTCAAGAAAACTCCTAGGGTATGCAAGGTTGGATAAGTACTTATTGTTGATAACTGAGAGGGGGGGTGAATCAGTTTTCTAAATTTCTTCTACTTTCTGTTCTTCTTTAACAATTAGTGCAGCATCAAATCATATAAGTAAACATAACCATGAAAATAGAAATAACATTAATACACATAACACAATGATTTTGACGTGGAAAACCTTGTTAAGGGAAAAACCACGGGGTGACTAACCCAAGATTGTATTCTTTGTTAAAAGAATAAGATAGTACAAAATGGCACTTGCCAATTAGGGCTCACTGCCTGAGCACACTGCTCACAAGAGGCTCACTACCTACAAGAGACTCACTATCTACAAGGTACAAGAAAGTAACAAGATACTTGAATTGATGAGAAGCATCCACATATGCTAAAGTTTAGTTCTGTTTAGGCTCAATACACTAATCTGCTGCACTTCATTCTTCCTCTTCTTTGGTGCTGCTGTCCTGTCACATACTGGACCTATATTACAGTTTCCACACTGCTCTTTTCTTTTCTTCGCACAACACAACACACCTCACACACCTTCTCATCAAAATCTATCTGGTATATATATCCGCACAAAGGATTTCAACATCTTTCTAGTTGGCATCCGGAATACTCAATATTTTCCCAAACTCTGGTCTGTCGGTTGAATCCTTACTTACCAAGTGATGTGTATCAAAGAGATGCTCATAGAAGTCATCAATCATGTTAGCCAATCATGAATGATCCCTTAAGAAACTTTATTACCATCAATATCTCATCTGGATTAAGATCTGAAGCTCTGTCGGTCAATTCTTCCTCAGTCTACTCTGTCAAACAGGAACCCAACACTTAGGTGTTCATATCTTTTCACTCTTACATCACTAGAGGCTCAATCTCTGGAATATATTAGTCATGGTACTCCTCTTGACTTCCCCAAGTCCGCACTTTACCGAGATACTTCCTCTGAGAGATCCGGACCTGACTGTCAGACCTTGCTACATGCTCTGTTCTTGCTTACCAGGCCAAGCTACACTTCAATCTATCTTCCGATATGGTCATACCATGTCCTACAGATGTGTGGGATGGACTTTGTTGCCATCAATGACAACACTCATGAAGCCACAACGTGTCTCTTGCCAACAATCTCCCCCTTTGGCATTGATGGCAACACTTAGTGAAGAATGACTAAGTGTTATACTACACTCCCCCTTGGCTAATGCTTTGTTCTAATGTACATTTTTCCAGAGCTCACTTTGTTCTAATGTACATTTTTCTAGAGCTCCCCCTTAGATATGCTCCACATTTTTCACTACTCCTCACTCCCCCTTTGACATCAATGGCAAAGGGTAGGATCCGCATACCAAAATTTTCAAAATTAATCTATACTTGGCTGCATAAATATATATACATAACATACTTACATATACTAAAGTATATCTACAAAAGTTGTCTTCAATTGGACAAATTTTGTTGCCCAACTTTGTTTCATCCTGTCCAAAATTGAGATGTGACCACTCAATAGGAATGCAAAATCCTCTGCCCTCTTTAGATCTGTCGGATCACCAGTCTGGGCTGTGGTCTAAGCATCAGTCAGGGCCTCATGCATGGCCCCTAAATTAGGGATAATGATCCCTCTAAGTTCACTTAACCTATTTATTCTATTTTTCTTCTCCTTCTCAAGCTTCTTTATTTCATTTGTGACTGCAATAGTCTGACACTCTTGATTTACTATGGAAGAGGAGAGAGGATCAAAACTTTGAGATAAACTTGTCAGTTTATCCTCTTGCTCTTTTACTTTCTTCTCAATATCCTTGGTCACTTTAGGCTAGGATAAACAAAATTTATATATATCTCTGCCATCTTTAAGAGCATTTTCTAAGCTCTTTATCCCAATATCCATAACTCTCCTATCATTTATTATTAGACCCTGCACCTCAGAGAATCTTTTTCCCAACAATTCTTTCTAGACTTTATCTGCAGCTGACTTTTCCAAAGAATCAAAATGTGTGCTAATTGAATTGACAAGAGATTTTAAGTTACCGGATGAAGAGGCCAAAAGATCCTTTTGGAAGGATGGCATGATTTTCTCCAATGCACCGAATGCAATTTCTATTAGCTCACAGTCTTCCATGTGAGAATTCAAAAGTTTTTCTTTTGCCTTTGCATGGGCAAAGGATGCTATCTTCATAGTCTGAACCGGGGAGAGGGAATCAAAATTGAATGGTCCTTGAAGTAGCTCCGGTTCATCTAATTCCATCATTTCTTTTGTCAAGAAGTCTTTGACTTCTTCTACAGTGTCTCTTGTTAGAGACAGAGTTTTCTTCCCTTCAGCAGCCTCAACACTATCACTTGTGGTATTCTCTATTTGACCTTCTTCTCTTTCCTTCACCTCTTCTTCTTGACTAATTTTCTCTTCTGTTCTTTCTTCTCCTCTAGATCCAGAGTCTGCTAGGGAAACTAGAGGAGAGATGTTTGCTTCTTTAAGGACTTCCTCTTCTGGAGCAGAGGAATCTAGATCCTCAGTTTTGTCTTCACTTGTCTTCTTTGCCTCTTCTGCCACTGTCTCAATAGATTCTCCTTTGTCATCCATGGCAGAGGGTTCATTACCTAAGTCCTCTATAATAGGAAGATTGAATCTTTTAAAGGCATTCTGGAGGATATCTTCTATTTCCTTTGCCACTTTGTCAGTTTCTCCAAGCATAAGTTGATTCATTCTAGCTTTGCTCCGGAACTCATCCTTGCAGTCCTTGAAGATAATGTTCATTTGTTTAGGGGTAATGGACAGATAGAGCTGAATAGCAATCTGCTCCTAGATTTCTAGATCTTTCGCTTGGGCATTGTTCTTCCTTATTTCAAGTTCCTTCTCTAAGCTTTTAGGAATCAGAGATATAATTTTAATGAATGCTTTGTTGTAGATGTTTAGATACCTGACTGTGGCATCTTGCAATATCTTCTGATCAGTTTCACTATTTTCATCATAAAATTCAACCATTGGTTGCAAGTTCCCATCCACAGTAACTGATTTGATGATATCATCAATATGGAGACTAGGTTTTTCAATGAATTCTTCTGCCTCTTCTTTCTTGTCTTGACCTGTAGAGGATTCACTGGATACTTTCTTCTTCTTCTTCATTTTCTTTACCTCCTCATCTGACTCAGTCTCTTCATCATCCTTTTGACTGATGTAAGACCTTGTGGCCTTTGTCTTAGTTCTCTTCTCTCCCTTTCCAGATGTCCTAACTTCTGGCTTTGATGCCTTTTGGCTCTTAGAGGTGGCAAGTGTAGAGCTCTTGGAAGATCTGGTCTAGGAGGGGGCTTGCACCGGAGTACTTTCTTTTTCAGTTTCTTGCCTTTCTTTCTCTGCCCTTTCCATCTTTCCTCTGTTTGCATCAATTGCCACCTTTGAAATTCCATGCCTCTTGGCAAATTCTTCTACTTCCCTCCTCACTTTTCTTTTTATTTCCAGTTGTCTTAGCTCTACATGAATCTTCACACTCAACTCTTCAAAGGTTCCAAGCCTTTCTGCCTTTAGGTCCTTGGTCTGACTTAGCAGCTATTGAATATGTAGCTCTAGAATTTTCTCATCAACTTCATACCCCATTGGCATGATCCAAACTATCCTTGGCTCCACTACCTCCATTAGGCATTGATCAGTTTCTACCATAAAGCATACTGTATCTTTATACTTTTCAACTAGAGATTGGGGGATTCTCTCTCTTGCTTGCATCACACTCTGAAAGTTCTTGAAGTAGCCCCATAGTGCTGTATTCTGTGCCTTGGCATCACCTATTCTATGCAAATAATCTTTGATTTGTATGGCAATAGGTCTACCATTTTGCCATATCTAGCCATTAGTTCCAGGTAGCTCATTCATATAGTAGAAGAATAGGCAAAGTATCAGGCCACCATACTTGAAAGAATTCTTTTTATCTTTCTTTATTTTCTGCAAATTTTCCAATAGTTGGTTTAGGAGAAGCTCACAAAGATCATAGTCAACATTCTTTCTTAACATTTCATAAGCAGTATATACAGCAATTCTGGATACAGAATTCTTCCTGCTAGAGTGATATATCTTATAGCCAATTATCATAGATGCAAACTTGATATCCGAATCAGTGATATCTTCTAGAGTCATTACTCTCTTGTCAAATTTTGATCCGGTAGCCTCACTCACAATTTGGTTTTTGATAGATTTTAGAGTAGGCAACCCACCAAATGAGTGCAATCTGGTTACCGCCCTAATGGCATCTTTAGTGATCTTAAATAGCCTATTCAACCACATGAAGTTGTCATGCACTCTGCTCAAAACATACCGGACCCATTCATCTTCTGCAAAATAGGGGAAATGGATGCAATGTCCAAAATGTTTGTCCTAGATAGCCTTGTACTAAGGTTTGAGTTCAAATGAATCATCTATTAACTGCTTGTGGTAGATATCCACTAGCTTGGATTCCTCAAATTCTTCAATGTTCGCATGAATGTATGCCCTAACATCTTCAACATGCAAAACCACATGCGGAATGCTGGAAAATGCGCCTAAGGGATCCACTTCTAGATATTTGTAGGGATGTTTCTTAAATTTAGGGCGCGGCCTATCAGTAATCTTCACAACATTCAGAGTAGCCATCTTAAAGATTCAGAGAGTTTAATCAAGAGTGGAAAATACCTTTTTCGCTTCTAGGGTTCACGATATGACCCAGATCAGATTGTAGGATGAATCGACTTCTGCAGTTGATCTTTGAGAGATTTGAGATAATTTAGTTACAGAGCTCCTTCTCTCTTCTTCTCGAATGCAAAATGTGCAAATGATGAACAAAAGAACCCTTATATTTATGTGCAAACCCTAATTTCACATTGTAATAAATGCTCAACTTAAGTTATTCTAATGGCTTTGTTCTCCTTGTCCTGAGAGATCTTTCTAGATCTCTGAGATGCACTTAGAGTTATTCTCGATGAATATTGGCAATCTATCTACTTTTATTTATCCGCATTTCAAGACACCTCAAATTTGAATCATACCGGATCTAACTGTGAAAATCTTGTTCATACCAGATGACTGATAAACCGGATTAATCTTGGAAGATTAACCTCTTCTAAATTTCTTGCGGATCCTCCATATTTTTACCAAAGATTATTCAGATGTTTCTCTGAGAACCCTTTGATCCGCAACTTTCCATGTGCCAATTTCAGGCACCAATTAACTGGCTGGGGGAACTTGTTTTCTTTTGAGACTCCCCCTGAGCTAGAGCTCATCTTATTTAGTTTTCGGAAGGAATATCAGCACCAGATTCTGGTGCGGATCTATCCCCAACATTTTCTGTACTTCTCTTTACCCAAATCTTGTTCATCTCCCTTTGAATTTCATCCACATTCACTTTTTCTTTTCCTTTGTCTTGATTTTGATTATGATGCATCAGACCCCTTTTATCTTGATTCTTACTTCTGTAGAATTTGGCAATATGACCAGATCTATTGCAATTGTAGAAAACAACATTTCTTTGCATATTTGACTGGTATCTTCTAGATCTACATTGATTAGCCATATGTCCCATTCTATTGCATGCAAAGCATCTACCATTGAATGAATTGTTCATTTGCATATTTCTACACTCATGAGATTTGTGACCATACCTTTTGTAGTTAAAACATTGTCCAGAGAAGGATGAAATAGTCTGATTCATTCTTCTTCTACACTAATTTGCTTTATGACCAAAGTTATTGCAATTGTGGCAGTATCCATTGAAGGATGGATATCTTTGAGCATTTGGTTGTCTTACCGGAGGTCTTCTAGGCCTGTTCCTTGGATTTCTTGATCCTAAGTTCTTCTGACCGGATCTGAAGCTTTCACCTTTCTCATACCCCAAGCCTCGCTTGTCATCTACCCTCTTTTGGCTTTGAAGAAGAACTTCAAGCTGAGCAGAGCTTATCTTAAATTTCTCTTTGTATTCATTTGATGTTTGAAGATCCCTTTTAAGAGTGTCAATTTGATTCTCAAGTTGTTCTTCATTATCTCTTGCTTCTTCAAGATCAAATTCCAAATGCCTAATTATTCTATCCATTTTTTGGTAGTCTTCTGACTTCTCCTTGAGACATTGTCTTAGATCATCTTCAATTTTTCTTTTCTCTTTAATTTCTTGGGTGAATTTCATAACCCCTAATTCCATTTCATGTCTTACCATAATGACCTCTTTTGATAGCTTCTCACATAATTTGTTCTTCTCATTCAGATCTTCATTAGAATCATTGGCTTCACTTTGACTTACTAATTGCTGAAGAAGTTCCTTTCTCTTTTTCATAGAGATGCTCAGTTTCTCCTTTAGTTCATTTATGAAATCATCAACTTGTTTGAGTCTTTCTCTTAAGTTATTGACTTCAGAGTGAGATTGCTCAAGATCATCTAAGGTAGACTGAAGTTGTTCCCTCATACCATACATATCCATTGGAATTCCCAGATCTTCCTCAAGTTGTTAGGCTCTGTTTGGAGGAACTTGGCTCTGATACCAATTGTTGATAACTGAGAGAGGGGGTGAATCAGTTATCTAAATTTCTTCTACTTTTTGTTCTTCTTTAACAATTAGTGCAGCATCAAATCATATAAGTAAACATAACCATGAAAATAGAAATAACATTAATACACATAACACAATGATTTTGATGTGGAAAACCCTATTAAGGGAAAAACCACAGGGTGACTAACCCAAGATTGTATTCTCTATTAAAAGAATAAGATAGTACAAAATGGCACTTGCCAATTAGGGCTCACTGCCCGAGCACACTGCTCACAAGAGGCTCACTGCCTACAAGAGACTCACTGTCTACAAGGTACAAGAAAGTAACAAGATACTTGAACTAATGAGAAGCATCCACATATGCTGAAGTTCAGTTATGTTTAGGCTCAATACACTAATCTACTGCACTTCATTCTTCCTCTTCTTTGGTGCTGATGTC
This sequence comes from Cunninghamia lanceolata, assembly GCA_027924645.1. Lineage (NCBI taxonomy): Eukaryota > Viridiplantae > Streptophyta > Pinopsida > Cupressales > Cupressaceae > Cunninghamia > Cunninghamia lanceolata. The sequence continues at coordinate 5,583,449 of BSBN01000077.1, forward strand.
CTGTCACATACCAAACTTGTATTATAGCTTCCACACTGCTCTCTGCTTTTCTTTGCACAACACAACACACCTCACACACCTTCTCATCCAAATCCATCTAGTATATATATCCGCACAAAGGATTTCAACATCTTTCTAATCGGCATCCGGAATACTCAATATTTTCCCAAACTCTAGTCTGTCAGTTGAATCCTTGCTTACCAAGTGATGTGTATCAAAGATATGCTCATAGAAGTCATCAATCATGTCAGCCAATCATGAATGATTCCTTAAGAAACTCTATTACCATCAATATCTCATCTAGATTAAGGTCTGAAGCTATGTTGGTCAGTTCTTCCTCAGTCTACTCTATCAAATAGGAACCCAACACTTAGGTGTTCATATCTTTTCACTCTTACATCACTAGAGGCTCAATCTCTGGAATCTATAAGTCATGGTACTCTTCTTGACTTCCCCAAGTCCACACTTTACTGAGATACTTCCTCTGAGAGATTTGGACCTGACTATCAGACCTTGCTACATGCTCTGTTCTTGCTTACCGGACCAAGATACACTTCAATTTGTCTTCTGGTATGGTCATACCATGTCCTGCAGATGTGTGGGATGGACTTTGTTGCCATCAATGACAACACTCATGAAGTCACAACGTGTCTCTTGCCAACACTTATTGCAGTTAGGATTTAGTAAAGGTACTACTGATAGTAATCTCTATTTCAAGATTAATGGTGATCAAATTTTGATTGTTGAAGTCTTTGTTGATGATATCATCTTTGGAGCAAATGAAGGTATGTGTATGAAATTTTCTGGTGAAATGCAGAAAGAGTTTGAGATGTCTATGTTTGGTGAGATGAATTTCTTTCTGGGTCTGCAAATCAATTTATTAGATAAAGGAATCTTCATATCTCAGTCTAAGTATGTGAAAGAGCTAATAAAGAAGTTTGGGATGGAAGACTCTAAACTTGTATGTACTCCCATGGTGACTGACTACAAATTGAGCAAAACTGATGAATCACCCAAAACTGATTAGAAAAAGTACAAATCCATGATTGGAGGATTACTTTATCTAACTCAAACCAGACCTGATATTATGCATGCAGTTTGTCTTGTTGCAAGATTTCAAGCAAATCTAAGAGAATCACATGTAATGGCAGTAAAGAGAATCTTGAGATATTTAAAAGGCACTCCAGATCATGGCTTATGGTATCCAAAGGATAATGATTTTGCTCTTAGTGCTTATACAGATGTTGATTGGGCTGGAGATGATGATAGGAAGAGTAAAAGTGGAGGTTCTTTCTTTTTGGGTAACAGATTGGTTTCATGGCTGAGCAAGAAACAAGATTCAATCTCTTTGTCAACTACAGAAGTAGAGTATATTGCAGCAGCATGTTGTTGTACTCAAGTGTTGTGGATGAAGCAAACTTTGAAGGACATAAGAGTTGTGTATGAAGATCTAGTTGCAATCTTCTATGACAATACAAGTTCTATAAATATTTCAAAGAATTCAATGATGCATTCAAGAATAAAGCATATATCTATAAGGTATCACTTTCTAAGAGAAAAGGTGACAGAGAATAAAGTAAAGTTGGAATATGTGTCCATAAAGGATCAGATTGCAGATATCTTCACCAAGCCTCTACCTAAGGATACTTTTGAGTATCTCAGAGCAAAATTAGGGGTCATTACCCCTTCTTCCCTAAACTAAGATGCATGAGAATGCATCAATCTAGTGGTGTTTAAAGTCTCAATCTTTGATCTGGATTGATGTTTTGAGAGCTACGTCTCAAGGGGAGTAGCTAGATGTGTTGATAATAGTTCAGTTGGATCAGAACAGTAGAATACAAGTATGTGCCCTTTTCTATTGATGTCAAAGGGGGAGAGAAATCATGTGAAAAACTCATGGGGAGAAAGAATGCAGATGTGTAAAGAGAAAGGGGGAGAATCTTGTCTTGATGGTCTTTGCAGTTTTTCACATCATATGTTTCTATCAATGACAAAGGAGGAGATTGTTGCAAGTATGTGCCTAATCGATGTTGTCATTGATGTCAACATATCTCTGTTGTCATTGGTGTCAACTATGCTCCTATTTTGTTGCTTGCTTGTAATATGTGAGATGCTTTGTATTTACTTAGGTAAGTGATCTTGATGTTGACGATACTAAGAAAATTAGCTCCTTTGGTAGAAACAGTGTATTGCATATAGAAGAACAGTCCAGAAGATTGCTCTGCATTTCATGTAGGATGAATATCTTTGTCTACGGATTGGAAGTTATTTAGAAGTCTATCTGAAGATGTTGTATTCCAAGTTTGAGTTTCCGGTATAAAGATTTGAGTGAGTTATGTTCACCAGAGTGAAAACTACTTTTCCTGTATGTTTGGTGGTGACAGGGAGAAAGTGTTATGCTCCACATTCCTCCGCATTGAAGTATTTTGGTCTATAGTTCTAGATTTTAGTCTAGAATGATGATAAGTGCTTTCAACTACAATGGTTCATGATTTGGTATTCTGTAAGATATCCTTTCTTTGTGACAGTGGCTGACAATGTTGTTCTTGTGCTATGATTTGAAGAATCTTCTTGACAGAGTGGGTGGAGATCATGCGGTTGTTCCTGGTGATTACAATGTGCTTGTGAATGTCTCCTTATCATGTTCCTACCTTTGGATTGGTCCGCAAAGAGAAAATTGGATTGTGGATGAAGAATGTTCTTAGCAGACCTAGTGCTCTCACCAATCTTGGTCGACTTGGTTGATTACACTAATTGTGGAGCTACCTTGAAGATTATGGAAGCGTGTCATGGCGTGAAGAATTGTGTTTGAGTCCTAGCTAAGGTGTGGTGTGATCAACATACATCTTTACATCTTTCCCTTAGCAAATTTTTGTATTAGGTCCAAAGCTATTTCTATGTATGTTTTTGTAATGCCGACCTTTGAGATTGTTCCAATGGTTGATGAATGTATTACCAACCTTGATGTACATTCCAAGGTTGGTGACTTGTATAAAGACTTGTAATGTAATTGCAAAAATGTGTGAGTGTGTGAAAATGAAGAGATAAGTGCGAAGGTGTGAAAGAGAAGAGCAGAGAAGTTATATTGTGCTTCAATGGAACTAAACCCAGGCATGGAGTAGATGCTACTTAATCAGTTCACCATTTTTGGCAGTGAGCCACCCCTTAACAGTGAGCCACCCTTTGGCATTGAGTCGTTCTTTGTAGTGAGCAATTTGGGCAGTGAGCCTCTATTTTTTGGTATTGTTATAACTCATATTTTCTGTGGGCTAACACCCACCATGGTTTTGTTGCAAGGATGGGCCTAATCGGTGTTGTCATTGATGTTAACATACTCCTGTTGTATTGATGAACAAGGATTGGATGAGTTGTATTCTGAGGATATTGAGAAAATTAGTCCTATTAGGAATAGAGAAGAATAGTGAAGACAATAAGGTAAAGATCTCAGCTAAGATGAAGATCAGAGGATGCGCATCAAAGGGTTTGTAGATATGTGTCTTAAGATGATCCAATAAATATTTGAGAGGTCTGCATGAAGATCTAAAGAATTTATGGCCACTTGAGTAAAACTAGTTCTGGCAGATGCTCAGAGGTGACAGAGTGACATAGATAGGTCCGGTGAGATCCAGAAATGTAATATCTTGTTCTACAGATTTGGTGGAGTGTTTAGGAAGTCAATGTGAATTGACAACTCAATTGGTTCATGGTCTGGAGGTCCACAAGCATCTATTCCAATATAACAGTGATGACAGACTGTGTTCTTGAGGTTCCGGATGAAGGAGAGAAAGATTTCAGTAAGCAAAAATAGTGTGGATGTTCTTGGTGATTCAGGCAACCTTGTGGAGGTCTTTGGATTGTGTCCAGTTTGTGTTGGAGGTCTGCATTGAAGATTAAGCTCTTAATTGAAGAATTACTTCCGGATGATGATGTTCTTCCTAAGTTTGGCCGATCGGATGAGTTACACATCTTGCGAATGATCTTGAAGATGTTCAGTGATGCATGGTGTGTTCCTCAAAGAAGATTGAAGTCTCAGATATGTGTAACCGATAGTGTGTTGATCCACATGAAGTCTTTTTGTAATTAGTCATGTTGTATTTATGTATTTGCTCTGTAAAGTATGCTGACTTGGATGATTACCCCTAAGTCGATGTCTTGTATAAATAAGAGTTGTGAAGTCATTTCAAATTTATCTTGGTGGAGATGAGAGTGGTAGAGAGGAGCAGAGCAAAAGGTAGAGCAGAAGTATTGGGCTTAAATGGAACTAACTCAAGCATGGTGAAGATTATATTATTTAGGTCAAGTATGTAATATTTATCATTCTATAGATAGTGTATCTCCTATAGGCAGTGGACCTCTTGTGAGCAGTGTGCTCAGGTAGTGAGCCCTAATTGGCATGTGCCATTTGTTCTTCTTATTCATTTAACAAAGAATACAATCTTGGGTTAGTCACCCCATGGTTTTTCCCTTAATTGGGTTTTCCACGTTAAACTCTTGGTGTCATATGTGTTAATGTATTTCTTCTCTTGAATTGTTGCATTATGTTCTCATGATTGATCTATTATTATGTTGCTGAATTACAAGAAGGATTTAAGTGATTAATAGCAAGGAAGTTTTGGGACAACTAATTGACCCCCCTCTCAGTTGTCTATCTTGAATCTAACAATTGGTATCAGAGCTAAGTTCCTCCAAAAGAGCTTAACCACTTGAGGAGATCCAAGATGTCATCCTACAAGAAGGATAGTCTGAGGTTTGATGGAACCAATTTCACTCCTTGGAAAAGTCACATGGAATGTCACTTGTAATGTATGGGAATGCAATATTGGATCATGGCTTCAAAGAAGTATGTTCTTCCACAGAATGGTCTGAGAAACGTAGATGAAATCAGAGATGTTGAAAACAATCTGTGGGCTAAAGAAGCTCTTCTAAGTGCCTTATCTGATTCTGAGCTAACAAATGTTATAGATCTAAAGACTGCATATGAGATTTGGGAAAAAATGGAACTTCTGCATGAAGGAGACAAGTATGTTAAATGTGTCAAGCTACAGAGTCTGAAAGGAAAATTTGAAAACCTGAAGATGAGTGAAGATGAAAATATCACTACATTTATGCCAAGAGTAAATGAGCTTGTTTGTGGTATTAGATGTGCTGGTGGAGTCTTGGATGAAGATGAGATTGTCGCCAAAGTTCTCAGCTCCCTACCTGCTTCTTACAAATACAAGGTTGCTGCTATTGAAGAATTCAAATCTTTTTCAAATATCGCAAGAGATCAATTGGTTGGTAAATTAGCTCCATTTGAATTGGCCGATTTTGGAGATGCACCCCCCAAGACTGAATCTACTTTCAAAGCTAGTGCCTCTGTAAAAGGAAAACAAAAGTTTGATCCAAGAGAGAACTCTTCAAAGAAACTATCATGGTATGAAAAAGCAAGAAAAGATCTGGAAGAAGATGAAGTAGAAGCTGCTCAACTTGAAGCCCTTATTGCAAAAAGACTGCCAAGAGGATCCGATAAGTATGAAGGAAAATTACCCTTCAAATGTTTTAACTGCAATAAGATTGGTCATTTTGCCTCAAGGTGTCCGGAAAGATTTTCAAGAGCAAATCCAAATAGATCAAGATTCCAAAAGAAATGTTACTATGTTCATGAAGATGATGATGAAGGAGTAACAGATGATGAATCAGAGATAGGAAACAAATCTAGAAGTGACTGGGTGTTTATTGCCATCAAGAAAGAAGATTCAATGCCCTTTGAATTTGTCAATCATAAAATAGAAAGAGCTCCGATTGCCCAAGTTGAAGAAAAGGATGACTGGGTCATTGATAGTGGATGCTCTCACCATATGACAGGTGACAAAAATAAGTTCATAGATTTGGAAAGATATGAAGGAGGAGTGGTAAAATTTGGTGATAACTCTGCTGACAAGATCAGAGGTAGAGGAACTATTTCTTTTGATGGAAAGAACAAAACTAGTAATGTACTGTATGTTGAAGGTCTAAAGCACAATCTTCTTAGTGTTGGACAATTGGTGGACAAAGGCTATGATCTCTGATTCAAAAATAGAAAATGTAAGATCTTTGAAAGTTCTGAACAAAGATTGCATCTGGTACTTAAACAAAAGGTAATATCTTCCACTTGGTTGGTATAGGTAAAAGTTGTTTAATTGTTCAAATTTATCAGAGTTGGTTGTGGCATAGAAGAATGTGTCATGTAAATTTTGATAATATCATCAAGATAAGCAACACTCAGGCTGTAAGAGATCTTCCAAGACTGGTGAAACCTACTAATAGTTTGTGCAAAGACTGTCAGTTGGGTAAGCAGAGCAGAGTCACATTCAAAAGTAGGGAACAGTCTTCTACCGGATTGTTGGACTTAGTACATACTGATCTATGTGGTCAGGTAAGAATCAGGAGTTTGCAAGGTGATAGATACTTCATGTTATTAATTGATGACCACTCCCGGATGATGTGGGTGACTTTTCTGAAAGAGAAATCTGAGGCTCTTGAGAAATTCAAAATATTCAAAGCTATGGTAGAGAATGAAACTGGATTAAACATAAAATATCTTAGGTCTAATAGAGGTGGAGAATTCATAGAATTCTATGAGAAACATGGGATAAAAAGACAGTTATCTACTCCAAGGACTCCACTATAGAATGGAGTAGTGGAGAGAACCACCGAACCATCCAAGAAGCATCTAGAACCATGATGATGGAAGTAAATGTTCCTCAGATCTACTGGAGAGAAGTTGTACGCACTACTGTCTATACTCTTAATCGAGTACAAATCAGAAGCAATACTAGTAAGACCCCTTATGAACTTTGGTTTGGTATCACTCCCACTATGAAGTATTTTAGAGTCTTTGGTAGCAAATGTTATATTAAAAGAGATGAAGACCTTGGCAAATTTGATGCTAGAAGTGATGAAGGAATATTCTTGGGTTATTCTACTCAAAGCAAAGCATACCAGTGTTATAACAAGAGATTGAGAAAGATAATAGAAGGTACAAATGTGAAGGTTGATGAAGGTATTGAAAAACCCTCAAGATTTTATGAATATGATGAAGATGATCAGAATGATGTTTTGGTCCAAGAAGTCCAAGCCCCTTCTGAAATTTAGATCCAGACTAATCCGGTGAATCAGGAAGAAGAGATAAGTTTGAATGAACCTGTTCAAAAAATAGAAGTGCAAGAAATTCCCAAAATTCCCAGGTATGTAAGACTAAATCACTCTGAAGATTAGATCATAGGTGATAAAAGCAAAGGTGTTCAAACAAGAAGAAAGATTCCTCAAGACTCAGAAGAGTATTGTTTGATTCCAAAGATTAAACCAAAGACAATGAATGAAGCATGCAATGATGAAAGCTAGATTAAATCAATGGAGGAAGAGCTGATGCAAATTAAGAAAATCACACTTGGGATCTTGTTCCTAGACCTAGAAACAAAAATGTGATTGGAACCAAATGGTTCTTCCAGAATAAACTAAATGAAGATGGTGAAGTAGTCAGAAACAAAGCCAAATTGGTCTACAAGGGTTATGCCCAAGTAGAAGGAGTTGATTTTGAAGAAAATTTTTCTCCAGTGGCAAGAATTGAAGTAGTCAGATTATTTCTTGCCTTTTCTACCTTCAAGGACTTCAAAGTATATCAGATGGATGTCAAGTCTACCTTCCTAAATGGTGACTTGGAAGAAGAAGTATACATTGAGCAACTGGATGGATTTCAATTGTCTGATCATGGTGATATGGTCTACAAGTTGAAGAAAGCACTATATGGACTCAAACAAGCCCCAAGATCCTGGTATGAAAGATTGGATAAGCATCTTTTGAAGATTGGTTTCAACAAAGGTACTACTGACAATAACTTGTACTTCAAAATTGATCATGAAAATATCTTAATTGTTGAAGTTTTTGTTGATATCATTTTTGGAGGAAGAGATAGTATGTGCAAAACTTTTGCAAATCAAATGAAAAGTGAATTTGAGATGTCCATGTTTGGGGAAACGAATTTCTTCTTGGGTCTGCAAATCATTCAAACAAAGAAAGGAATCTTCATTTCACAAACCAAATATGTAAAGGAATTGTTGAAGAAATTTGGGATGAAAGACTCAAAACCAATGAATACTTCTATGGCAACTAGATGCAATTGAGCAAAGATGATGACTCTCCTAAGGCTAATCAAAAAAAGTACAGGTCAATGATTGTAGGACTATTGTATCTTACTCAAACTAGACCTAACATTATGAATGTTGTTGGTCTTGTTGCTAGATTCCAAGCTGGTCCTAGAGAATCTCATGCCATGGAAATCAAGAGGATTCTTAGATATCTAAAAGGGATAGTTGAGTATGGTTTATGGTATCCTAGAGATCATGATTTCTCTCTTCATGCATATACAGATGTAGATTGGGTAGGAGTTGTGGATGACCGAAAGAGTACCAGTGGTGGAGCATTCTTTTTAGGGAAAAGATTGGTTTCTTAGCTAAGCAAGAAATAAGAGGCAATATCTCTGTCCACTGCAGAAGCAGAATATATTACAGCAGTAGGTAGTTGCACTCAAGTATTGTGGATGAAGCAAATACTAAGAGACATCAGAGTGGAGAATGAGGAACCTATCACAATATTTTGTGATAATTCAAGTGCAATAAATATATCAAAAAAACTGGTGTTGCATTCAAAGACAAAACATATATCCATCAAGTTTCATTTTTTGAGAGAGCAAGTGAACAAGAATGAAGTCATATTGGAGTTTGTGCCTTCCAAGGATTAGATTGCAGACATTTTTACTAAACCTCTACCCAATGACTCTTTTGAGTATCTCAGGGAGAAGTTAGGGGTTATTACCCCTTAGGTTCTGAATTAAGGTGCACTAATGTGCATCAGTCTGATGGATCTCACAGTCATATCTTGTGGTCCAAATTGATGATGGGAAGCTGCTACTCAAGGGGAGCAGCTGGTATGATTCTGAAGTGATGCAAGTATGTGCCCTTTGCCATTGATGTCAAAGGGGGAGAGAAGACATGTGAAAACAAAAGTGGTTGTTGATCAAAGGGGGAGCACTAAAGGAAGAGAAGACATGTGAATGGTTGTTGTTGCTAGGGGAGTTATGTCAGTCAATAAGGAGAAGTTCTTGTCTTGATGGTTAAAACAGTTTTTCACATCATATGTTGCCATCAATGACAAAGGGGGAGATTGTTGCAAGTATAGGCCCAACCGGTGTTGTCATTGATGTCAACATACTCCTGTTGCATTGATGAACAAGGATTGGATGAGTTGTATGCTGAGGATATTGAGAAAATTAGTCCTATCAGGAATAGAGAAGAACAGTGAAGACAGTAAGGTAAAGACCCCAGCTAATATGAAGATCAGAGGATACGCATCAAGGGTTTGTAGATATGTGTCTTAAGATGATCCAGTAACAATTTGAGAGGTCTGCATGAAGATTTGAAGAAGTTATGGCCACTTGATTAAAATCGGTTCTGGCAGATGTTCAGAGGTGACAGAGTGACACAGATAGGTCTGGTGAGATCCAGAAATGCAATATCTTGTTCTACAGATTTGGTGGAGTGTTTAGGAAGTCAATGTGAATTGACAACTCAATTGGTTTGTGGACTAGAGGTCTATAAGCATCTATTCCAATATGACAGTGATGACAGAATGTGTTCTTGAGGTTTCAGATGAAGGAGAGAAAGATTTCAGAAAGTAGAAGTAGTGTGGATGTTCTTGGTGATTTAGGCAAGCTTGTGGAGGTCTTTGGATTGTGTCCAATTTGTCTTGGAGGTCCACATTAAAGATTGAGCTTGTAATTGAAGAATTACTTCCAGATGATGATGTTCTTCCTAAGTTTGGCTGACTGGATGAGTTACACATCTTGCAGATGATCTTGAAGATGTTCTGCGATGCATGCCATGTTCCTCAAAGAAGATTGAAGTCTCAAATCTGTGTAGCCGACAGTGTGTTGATCCGCACGAAATCTTTTTGTAATTAGTCATGTTGTATTTATATATTTGCTCTGTAAAGTATGCCGACTTGGATGATTATCCCTAAGTCGATGTCTTGTATAAATAAGAGTTGTGAAGTCATTTCAAATGTATCTTGGTGGAGATAAGAGTGTGGTAGAGAGAAGCAGAGCGAAAGGCAGAGAAGAAGTATTGGGCTTAAATGGAACTAACTCAAGCATGGTGAAGATGCTATTCTTCAGTTCAAGTATGTAATATTTATCATTCTGTAGACAGTGTGCCTCCTATAGGTAGTAGGCCTCTTGTGAGCAGTGTGCTCGGGAAGTGAGCCCTAATTGGCATGTGCCATTTGTTCTTCTTATTATTTTAACAGAGAATACAATCTTGGGTTAGTCACCTCATGGTTTTTCCCTTAACTGGGTTTTCCACTTTAAAATCTTGGTGTCATATGAGTTAATGTGTTTCTGCTCTTGAATTGTTACATTATGTTCTCATGATTGATCTATTATTATGTTGTTGAATTACAAGAAGGATTTAAGTGATTAATAGAAAGGAAGTTTTGGGACAACTGATTCACCCCCCCTCTTAGTTGTCTATCTTGAATCTAACAAGTTTTTCCCTTCTAGGGTTTTCCACGTAAAAATCTAGTGTCTACTATGTTGAATGTGTGGTTGTAATTAAGTCTATTGTTTCATGCTTTCATGGTTAAATATGATTATCAGTAATTAAGTAATTGATGATCTATGAAGTTAAGTCTTTCTGACAACTGATTCACCCCCCCTCTCAGTTGTCCTGTGTATTTCAACAAGGCTATAAGAAGTTGTAAGAGACTATGTTTAGCATACATGTTGACTAGATTCCCAAAATGAGGCGTTGGGATTTTCCCAATTTTGGATGCCAAATCTTTTGTATACTCATGTAGTATGTAATTCCTATATAACATTTGCTTGAGGAGGTAGAGAAGTAGAGTGTTGAGGTTGTACAGGTATATAGGTGTTGAAGGAGAGTTGGAAGTGATTGTATTGTATTCTTGTTTCAAGATAATACATACTTGGCCTCTCTTCTTGGTGGAGTTTTTCCCGAAAGAGTTTCTCCATATTAAATATTGTGTTATGCATAAATCTCGTGTTTGTTGATTTTCCATATTTTTGATTTTACATGTTTAAATTTGTATTTGGCATTCTACAATTAAAAATTAGATTTGCAGTTTAATTTCAAATTTCCATATTATAGTGGTTTGCCTTCATTTCTAACAAAATTGTCCTAAAGGGAAGATCCCTAATCTACCTTGCAAAACACACACCTCAAATTCCCGAAGCAACATCTTACTTTTATATTATCATGGTTTAGGATGGTTTCTCATAAGAAAGCTACGCGAAGTCATAAGATTTAGGAGGTGTTGTCTAAATAACATATTCTTCTTAGAAGATTTCCAATGCTAGAAAAGTGTGTGAATAATGATCCATGTAGCAACAAAATATATTTCCAAAATATGCTTAAGATTTTGAATTATCCTAACTAAAGGTCATGTTAGTTTAGAAATAGGCTTCTAGCATCATAATAGTCCTCTCAAAGGTTTGTTAACCTAATGATCCCCTATTTTCCAACTAAGATCTTCCATAATGAGATGTTTATAGTTTGAAAGGAGGAATAAATGTGAAATCTTTCCAAAAGAATTTGGTATTAGGTGTCCATAACCTTTTAGAAGAATATTGTTGATCAAGTTATTGAAAATATTTTTAATCATTTTCCAAAGGATCGATAACAAAAGGCAATTAAGTTATTTAATATTTTTTATTTGGTTCCTCTAACAAATTGTGAGAAGATATATTAGGATTCTAAATATTTTTTGGGCAGAATTGAATTGTATAATTAAGTAGTTGAAGGTTTTAATGAGAATTGAAATACTCTATAGTTCCATAATATAATTAGGTACATGTAGGCTTTTATGAGTAATTTTAATTACATTTTTTAGTTTTTGTGGTACTTGATTCATGTTATTTTTAGTCATCTAAAAATAATTCAATAAATAGTTATTACACTTAATTAATAGGAAAAGTGGATTTCTTAAGAAAAAATTATATTGTATAATTAATCATTGGCTAAAAACTACATGTGTCAAATCTCCTAAACATTAAAAAATTAATCCATAGTATGATTAAATTATCTTGTGTTTCATGGTGTTAATATCTATTGCTATTCCATGTGATAAGTGTTTGTCTTATGCCTCACCTTTGTTTTATCTTTGATTGGACTGCTAATCTTGACACTCTCACTCCAAATAATCTCTTTAAAACTATTAAACCCTAAAAGTGATGTCTAATTTTAATCTTGGTCTCATCTGTTTAAATTTAAATTATTATTAAAATGTTAGATTTCAACTTGTGAAGATGCTTGGTTCACATATACCCCCTGTGGTTCCATTATTATTGCATGTGAAGACATATTGACATTGTTGCAAGTATGAGGTTAATCAGTGTTGTCATTGATGTCAACATACTCATATTGAATTGATAAGAAAGATTGGATGAGCTGTGTGCTAAGAATATTGAGAAAATTAGTCTCAATCAGGAACAGTGAAGAACAGTGATGAGAAGAAGGAAAAAGTACTCAATAGGTTGAGGATCAGAGGATATGGATTAAAGGGTTTGTAGATATGAGTCTTAAGATGTTCCAGTTAAGATTTCAGAGGTCCGCATAAAGATCTGAATAAGTTATGGTTGTTTGGGTAGAACCAGTTCTGGCAGGTGTTCAGTGGAAACAGAGTGTCACAGATTGGTCCGGTGAGATCCGGAATTACATTATCTCATTATGCAAATTGGAAGGAGTGTTTAAGAAGTCAATGTGAAGTGACAAATAGATTTGTGAATGATTTGGAGGTCCGGAAGAACCTTTTTCATTATGACAGTAAGGACAGACTGTGTTCTTGAAGTTCCGGATGAAGAACAGAAGAATTCCAGTAAGTCGATAAAGTGCGGATGTTCTTGATGACTTAGGAAAGGTTTTGGTGATCTTTGGATCATGTACAATTCTTATTGGTGGTCCACATTGAAGTTAGAGTTTGCATTTGAAGAATAACCACGGATATTGGTGTTCTTCCTGAGACAGGCCGACTGGATGTAATACACGTCTTGCGAATGATCTTGTAGATGTTTGCTGACTTAGATGATTGTTCCTAAGTCAATGCCTTGTATAAATAAGGGTTTGTGAATTCATTTTGTAATATGTCTTGTGGTGATGAGTGTGATATAGCGAAGGGAAGTGTGAAAGGTAGAACAGGAGTTTTTGGGCTTAAATGGAACTGATCCAGGCATGGTAAAGATGTCAATCTCCAGTTCAAGTTTGTAATACTTGTTATCTTGTAGATAGTGTGTCTCTTGTAGGCAGTGTGCCTCTTTATGAGCAGTGTGCTCAGGCAGTGAGCCCTAATTGGCATGTGCCATCTATTTTTCTTATTCTTCTAATAGAGAATAATCCTTAGGTTAATCACCCCGTGGTTTTTCCCTTAACTAGGTTTTCCACATCAAAATCTTGGTGTTTCATGTGTTGATGTGTATCTGCTCTGGTGTTTATGTCTTATGCTTTCATGAATGATTAATTGCTATGCTATTGATTAACAAAGTGGATTTAAGTGTTTGAACTGAAAGCGAATTAAGGATAACTGATTCACCCCCCCTCTCAGTTATCAACAGACATATGAATTAGGATTGATGGCCAAATAACCCATTTGTTCAATTAGTTTATGGATGGTTTTCTTGGGCAATTGATAGTTGCAAATATGCAACCATCATTCCTCTTACATAATGACTATTTGTCTTCTTAGGGGTGAAGTGGCTAGAGAGGGGATAAAAGGGAAATTTTGAGACATTTGAGAGCTTCAATTGGCTCAAGAAGTGACTTTCATAGTAGTTGCAAAAAAATGGGTCTTGTAGAGTTCTTCCATTGGTAAGAGTAGAGAGAAGATAGGGGAGTGTGAATATGATGTAAAATTAGAATAAATTTGGTGCATAACCATAGGAATATGAATCATTGTGTTACATTTTTATAACCATAACTCATAGTTTATGTCATAATATTGTCATCCTATTTCCACTTATCAATATAATGTGTAGTGGGTGGTGGACCTCCCACAAACACAAGTGAGTTTGAGATTGTTCCATTTAAGGTTTTATATGAAGATTCTAAAGCATAATTATGAGCTAGTCTTTTTCCCTTATAAAAAAAATACATAGCATGTTATATTACATGGCATTTGTATGCATTTCCTACCATTCCCAAATTCACATGTTATTTTGAAGAATGAAGTTTACATTTCAGGATGTTTCATAGATGGGATCTACTATAGGATAATCTTGGGCAAATTGGCAATTAGCATCAACACAAAATAACCATTTCTATTTTTTTTGTAAGTTTGGATTTATAGATGTGAAGGGAAAATTTAGTACTTATATTCAAAACATTTAGTACTTGTATTCAAAACATTTAGTAATTGTATTCAAATTTTATCATTTTCCCTCTCAACACTTGTTCTATAAGTGTGGGATACTCCACTTCACTTACAAGTTGAAGAGATGTAATGCAACCACCCATATAGAGAGATTTGAGGAGTTGGCTTGAAGGGAAGTTGAAGTTGAATTTGGGAAGAGTTTGAACTTGAGTTTGGGGAGAGTTTGAACTTGAGTTTGGGGAGATTTTGAAGTTGCATGATTGACCTTTTTAATTCATAATTTTATGCTCAATCCATGCACCTATGTGATTGAAAATTTCCAAGTTGATTTCTAGGTTCAATTAGAATCTTGCACGCCACCTAAAGAATGCATGTCCCTATTCCTAATTTTTAGGAGCCTTGATTTGAAGTCATGCATAACTTTTGATTATGTTTTAAGGTTGGGCACCATAATATATCTCTCTCATTTAACTAGACTTGAGTTCCAAATTGAAGGGGGGTTGCTTCCTAAATTTTCTCCTATTTTCTCTCATTCTCATGCTTTTTGTAATTATAACTTGAATTTTTTAATGGAGGCACCATATTGAAGATGTGGGAGGATTTGAATGTGGAGATGGATAAGAGAAGATGTTTTGATGTTTATTTAAGTTAGAAGTGTTTGATTGGACTTAGAGGTGTCATATGCATGTTATAAAAGATTTGATGTGAAGACTATGTCAATTTTTCTAAAGACTAGTGTCTAGTTTGGCATTCTATTGATGTGTAAACTATATTTGGTTTCAGTTGTAGGTTACATGGTGAGGAGTTGTAATTAATAATATATCAAATTTATCTGGGGAAATGCTTCCAAAATTTCTTCAAGAATCTTCTTGTAATGTTGCAAACAAATGGATAATGAAAAATAGCTATTTTCCCATCTCTCTTGCATTGCAAGTAATCTTTGTTTGATCTAGTTTTGAGAACTATTGTGTTGGGTTATCCCACAATACTGTCCCAAACTTGGGACATCCTAATTTTTGTCTGAAATCACATATTTTTTAGAAAAAGTAATGGTTTAAACCTTGAGGGGTTCCATCTAAAGGGGTTTAATTGAAGGGTTTTAGATAAAACCCCCTTGGAAATAAGCCCCCTATTATTAAATCAAAACCTCAATGGAGTCTCCTCTACACCTATCAAAATGCTAACAAAAAACCAATTTGCTTCACCTTTTGGGGGATCAAATGAAGTCATTTATAAATTCTATTTTGTATGCATGTAGCCCTTAGTATAAGATTTCCAAAAAGTATAATTTTGAATATATATGTCTATGTGTGTGTGTGATTATTATATTTATTTTCTATTTTCTAGTGAACATACATTTTTCACTGAACATCAAAGTCTCTATTCCACACATGCGGAAAAATAAAAAACTAGAGAAAAAATTATGAAAAATATCTGCACACTAGGTATTGATGTCCTTATTTCAACAAAAAAAAACAATTTAATTTAGATACATATAAAAATAGTTATGTTGTATGGTATAAACCTACATCTGAATTATAATTAGTCTCACTTCAAAAATTAATAAAAAAATATATGCAACAAAAAATTATGAAAAAATATCTGCACACTAGATATTGGTGTTAAAAATCTATGTTTAAAATTTTATAATTTGATCATTTCTATAAAAAAGTTATGATGATATGGTATAAATGTCACTTTTAAAACATAATGTTAACTATAAAAAGTAATTTGTTATAAGTTATGTAAAAAAATTCACAAATTATTTCTTAAATTTTTTTTTAAAAATACATTTAGAATCTACACACAAAATCTCAAAAATCACTAGTTCATATCATCTTCAAATTCTTAATGGTTTAGTTGCTATAGGTGTCAAAAAGTGAAATATTGGTTAAAAATGTTGATTTCAATGTCCCACTTTGGCCAAAAAGTGGGACATAGTATTGTGGGATCACCATGACATTATGTTTTTTTGATGTTAGATATCAGTATTTTGAGTGTATTAAAGATGTTTTAGACTTGTGTGAAATCGGTAAAGTGTTTGAGTTAATATATTCCTTGGAAGTTTTGAAAAATAAATTTGAATTAGCAATTTTGCTTTCCTTTGTTTGGTAAAAGTGTGGGGACAACTTGTTTAGTTTTTTGAGCATGATGAAGCCTTTGAGAAACCTATAGTATATTTTTCAAAGTGTTGTTGCAAGGAAAAGGTCACTATTCAATTGGTTCTTTGTCCTTTACTACATCAGATGGTAGCAAAGCAGGTTTGTAATGTACGAGATTATGTGTGAGTATCCTTCAGCTAAAAATGTACTAGGTGAGAAGATGTAGGCACATCCTCTGCTAAGTGGATAGTGAGTAAAGGTGTTAGAAAGTTTTCATCTTCCAATGAAAGTTAGGTAGAAGGCATGTGAATTGTTTGAAGAGGAAATGTGAGGCCGATTATTTTCACTTCCCTATTTTGATCATTTTACATTACAGTTGGTGACATTATTAGACTTCTAGAGACTATTGTTCTATTATGCAGATTAGATTATATCTCCTGATTTTTGGTTTGACATTGATTCAACATGTGGTGATTCGATTTGATCATATTTTGATGCTATGATGAGATTAGACATGCGAGATATATTAGATGATGATTATTGATGTGATTTCTAGTTCATTATGTGGATTCATTAATTGATGATGATTATGTGACATTAGATAGAAAATGCAGTTTAATCTTGAATTATGTTGTGAATGATTAATGTTGTGTGCAATGACATGTATTTAGTTTCAGTTGCTTCGTCTATGATTATCCATGATGTGATTGACACTTGATCTAGTTGTGCACGTTATATTCCCAGGCCACGGGAAATCTGAGGTAGTGTTCACACATATGTTATTCCCTGTGAAACTAATCCATTCACAAGAGGGATGAGGATCACGTGTGTTCAAATGTTGCTTGTGTGCATGCTTAACTTATTTATTTTGGCCCAGAAACCCTTTCTTAGTTGATTTATATCATGTGTTGTATATTTATAATTGTTTTACACCACTTGGTATTATTTTCATTTAAAGTGAGTAAAGGTGTTAGAGAGTTTTCATCTTCCAATGAAATTTAGGTCGAAGGCATGTGAATTGTTTGAAGAGGAAATGTGAGGCTGATTATTTTCACTTCCCTATTTTGATCATTTTACATTATAGTTGGTGACATTATCAGACTTTTAGAGACTATTGTTCCATTATGCAGATTAGATTATATCTCCTGATTTCTAGTTTGACATTGATTAGACATGTGGTGATTCGATTTGATCATATTTTGATGCTATGATGAGATTAGACATGTGAGATATATTAGATGATGATTATTGATGTGATTTCTAGTTCATTATGTGGATTCATTAATTGATGATGATTATGTGACATTAGATAGAAAATGCAGTTTAATCTTGAATTATGTTGTGAATGATTAATGTTGTGTGCAATGACATGTATTTATTTTTAGTTGCTTTGGCTATGATTATCCATGATGTGATTGACACTTGATCTAGTTGCGCAAGTTATATTCCTAGGCCACAGGAAATCCGAGGTAGTGTTCACACATATGTTGTTCCCTGTGAAACCGATCCATTCCCAAGAGGGATGAGGATCACGTGTGTTCAGATGTTGCTTGTGTGCATGCTTAAGTTATTTATTTTGCCCAGTGACCCCTTTCTTAGTTGATTTATATCATGTGTTGTATATTTATAATTGTTTTACACCACTTGGTATTATTTTCATTTATGGGCCATTTAAAGTGAATTTATGCCTCCCTCGGTGTACCTTAGTGTCCCAAACTTACCCTAGGTGCTTACCCTTGGCTCTAGGGTCAATTTTGACTAACTAAACCTTGGGGTAACTCACATTTGGTCACTCTAAACTGGGGTTTAGTCAAAGTGACGAATTTGGAAATGGCTAAGGGTGGGAGATGAGTCATGCTTTGGGAAAGACCCATCTCCCTTCCCAAAGTTTGGGGATCCCTTCACTAAGAAGACTTGGGAGATCTTCAAGACTCCCAAGTGTGTGGGATCTCCCTCCAAGACTCTCACACACATGTGAGAGCATCTTGGAGGGAGATGGCTCTCTTGGAGAATAAGAGGATGCCATATGGCATCCCTTATCCTCATGGAGGCTTGAAGGGAATTGTCACCTCACCACTTGGTCTCTCACACATGTGTGAGAGCACAAGTGGATAAGGTGAGGGATGGGATGGAATTGGAGGGTGACAATTGTCACCCTCACACTCCTTCTCCCTTGCAAGTGGCATGGGATGAGGAAGGAAAAGGTGACAAGTGTCACCTTCTCATTCCTCAAAGCCAAATTGGAAGGCTTATATTACCTCCTCTTGGAGAGGAGTGTGGGGTTCTTTTTTTGAAAATTTCTTCTATTCTTGGAGGTTTTGGAGAGTGTTAGAAAGATTTTGGAGAGTTGGAGAAAATTTTGGGAAGCTTGGAGCTCTTCATCAAACGTGCTTCCATTTTAGGGATTTTGAACGTAAGCTCCATGGCTATGGCCATTACCCTTTTTTCTTATGTTTTATTTTGTGTATGTGGTTGCATATTATGTGGGTTGTCATTTTATTTTTGTGTGGGATGGGTGTGGTGAGAGCACCTCCATTTTGGAGGAAAGGCTCAACTAGTTTGGGGTAGGGGAGAGTGAACCTCCTTGAGGTCATCTCCTTTGTGTTGCACTATTTTTAGCCTTAAGGGCATCATATGAGTTTTGGAAACAATATGTGATTTGGCATGAGTGCCATAGTGGTTTTTGAGTTTTGGTGGAAAATGTGTTTGGCTTGAGGCCTTGAGATTTTTGTGATCTTTGGAGTTCTTGGGGTGGCCTCTTGAGTTGAGGGGTCCACTTCCCTACCCCCTCCAAACTCAATTTATTGAGTTTTGTTTGTGCAGATCCATGGGAGTTATCTTTTGTCTGTTTGAGAATTTTCATTTGTGGTGTATGTGTGCAAAACTGTGTGAACTACCTCCCCAGCTCAGGGGTGACCCACTAGTAGGTCTATGGTAGGGAGGAGGGCATTTCTTCATGGCTTGGTTCCCCATTGTGGTGTGTTTATTGTAGGTTTTCAATTTGGGAAAAATGGAGCTTGTTGAAGTCCATTTTGGTGTTTGGGCACTACTTTTAGTTGGCTATTTTTGGAGCCATGGCCTTAGAGGCCTTATTGTAATTTTTGTCAAATCCTTACTATCCCTAAGTTGGTTGTTGTAAGAAGTTTTAGTGTGAGCACTCTTTAATGTTTATACAAAATTTATTTATTATTTTATGTTGTTATGTTTAAATGTTTTTGGAGAAATGCATAGGAAAATATATTTTGTTGTCATATTGTTTCAAAAAAATAAAATATGATATCATGATTTTAGTTGTAAGCCAAAATAGAAACGGGAAAATAATAATGTTGTTTAGATGTTATTGTATGTTTAAAAAGAAAAGGGGGTGACAAGGTGTCATTGTACCTCATCATTTAATCTATTTTTAGATGTCAGTAATCTAGGGGCTGTATCCTCAGCTGTTTGCAACTAGGGATTCTACAGTTACCAGTTTTCCTAACTAATCTTAACATCTTCTATCAATTTGAAAAGATTAATCTGTCTAGTTACTGAATGAATTTAAGGAATGCTAAAACAAAATTTAAATAGGAAATAAAGCAATCTTAAAAATAGTAACATGCATCTATCTATTAAAATTAGTAAATACTTTTCATAGCAAATTCTGAAGTAATAAAGTAATAGTAATAGCCTTCCAACTTGGTGGTGAGAGTGGGCCCTTAATCCACACATTTGGGGCTAAAGGCTACAGTGGAGAATCAGCACAAAAGAAGATCACAACTAAACTTAATCCAATTCATTCACTTTGCATTCATGAAAAGAATATTGATATCACAGAACTGAGATTACCAAGAATCAGAATAATTCAATCATTGTATCCTTCTTCTGCTGTTTCTATCAATATATATCAAAATAAGTGATGACATATCACTGATCTTATCTACCAGTTCCTCTATGAGATGACATCCATCTCTTTATTTACACTAGTTGTCTAACTATGGAAAATAATCATGCAATAAAAGAAGACTAAGTGGAATAGAAGTCCACTCAAAATTCTAAGTTTGAGTCTTAATACATTTGGGTAGCAAGGCCCTGAAAATATGGGTATTGAATCAGTTCTATCCGTAACTCATGCAAAAACTTTATAAAGATAAAAACTCCAGTAGTTTAACTAAAGATGACCCTTCACCACTCAGGTGATGATTTGAGTGAAATGAGGGGTGTTAAGATCACTGCTGAGAGTGCCTGATCAGTAGCTTATGCTAGAAATATACCCTACTCTTAGGAGGCACCAGAGATATTTGTCCCTGTCTACAGCTTCGGAGATATGTTTGTATCTCCAAAGATATCTTTGTAGCTCCGAAGATATCTCTATAGCTCTGGAGATGTCTGTAGCTTCCTTTCTTCAGCTCTGGAGATGCTCCAGACTCCCGCCCAGTCTAGAGAGGCTTTCCTCATTACTTCAAAACTTCAGGTGGCATGGTACTTTGGTATTGTCTCTGGAGATCATTGAAGACTATCTCTGGAGATCATTGAAGACTATCTCTAGAGATCATTGAAGACTATCTCTGGAGATGCACAAAATTGTTTTTCCTAGCATCTACACCTGTTGATTCAAAAAGAGAGAAGTTTCTGCATTTTTCCATCAATTCCATGCACATTAGTCACTCAATCAGAAATTATAATCTTAAGTAATCTATCTCAATTAATCATTAACTAGAATGATCTTGCTAGCTTATTTGGGTGCAGACATTAGGAAAGATGGACTCAGGAAGGAGAAAAAGTGAGGTAAAAAAATGTATTTCATGGGTACAACTTGGCACTCATCATCCCCCCATACCTAAGGTTTGGCAGGTCCTCCTGCTTCTCACATTCTAGATTTATTCTGGCGAAGCAGCGTGTTAGTCAAGCTATAATCCTATGCATAGGTGGTCCAAGTTGTGTGGTTGATATTACCATTGCCTCTGTATTCATCAACCTGCTTCATCTGGTCCTACAATTTCTCATCTTCCATTTGTTCTGCCCAGACAGTGAGAGATTCAATTATTAGAGGGGGCCTGAACCGTCCACATATCCATTCCTGTTTATGGTTATCCATCATTTTGGATATCAACTTTTCTTTTCTCATAAATAATCTTAAGTTTGCAGGGGTGACCACCTCTCTCATTTTCTGATCCAGGGTCAAACTATTACATCTCTTCTTTGCTATGGCAAGTACTAGGTTTGCTGAACTAATCATGAAAAGACCAAAATTGATGGAGCACTCTTGCAAACTTTTTAGGTATAATGGCAAAATTATGTTCTTATTATCAGGATGATAGATAAGGGACCTGAATTTGATCCTAAAAGCACTGGGATTAGGACATTCCTTCCTGATGAAGAGATCTATTTTTAAATCTTTCTTGAGATGATCTTCCATCCTTTCATTCTAGATCTGATGATTCCTCACTAGGGACATAAATGCTTTAAGATGGCATTCCCCCACAAAATGATTAAGAATGAAGGTTATATCATTAACACAGAACCCATGTAAGTATAATTCACATAGGAAATTCTTGTCCTCATCATTACTCCTGGTATATGTTGTCATGAATCCTTCTGTTGTCTCTGTATCCTCAACCAAGTCGGATAGGATTAAAGAGAATTTCCTCTGTAGGACTCTTTCTTGTAAGAACATAGAATAGCTGGCACTTGGAGGCCTATAGGATAGAATTTCTGAAGAAAGGGAGGCCATTTCAAGAATTTTTCCTTCTAGAGTTTCTATTCTTTTTGTTTTGGTAGTGACTGCCCTTTGTAATTACAACATAGGCTTGGAAGCCTCATATTCTCTACACTTCTTCTCCTAATGGAACAGGTTTTTAGGAATGTCAATGGGGATTGGACCCACATATGCATCTATTTGGATTTCCTGCTCATTGGTTGCCCTTGGGCCAACCAACTCTTGAATATATTCCTCCTGGTCATCTAGTTTGTTGTTGGCCCAAGTTAACTGTCTATCATGGCTTTGTATTTTCTCAATCAATGCTGCCATTATTGTGAGGCTATTGTCTCTAGCCATGGTGAGCTCAGAAACACTCTGTGCTGCCTCTTTCTCTTTCTCTTCCAATAGTTTGACTACCTCAATTCAATTCTGCTTCTTGCTTAATTCTCTGGGCCTCTAATTCTGCCTCTTTCTCAATTCTCCGGACCTCTAATTCTGCCTCTTTCTCAAGGATGATCTTATTTTTTCTTTGGAGTTCTATTTGTAGATTTTCAATGACTTATTTTTGCTCCATTTCTACCTCTACTCTGACCTTCTTGAGGTCAGTAATAATCAGATTCTTTCCCCAGAGTAGTCTCTTTAAGTTTTCAATTTCCTCCATCATTTGTTGTTCTTTTGAAATTTCTACATCCTCTTGATCAGAGGGATGAGAGAAGGTTTTTGCTTCTGCCTCTGCTTCTACTATTTCTGTTGTTGTTTGTTGATCATCAGGGTTGTCCATGGCCATCTACTCTGTACTATCAATTATACCCACGTGCCTTGCTTCATCCTTTTCTTCAGTCTGCATGTCCTGAGGGTCCTCTTGGGGTTCTTTTGCTTCTACTGGTACCGATGAAGGCCCAGCTTTATCCTCATATGTTCTAAAACCCAGGAGTACCTCAGCTAGGAGGGCAGTATCTTCCTCAACCTGTGAGAGCTTTTTCTTCATTTTGCTTCTTCGTAGCAGAGGTGGGGCAGGTGCCTCTGGAGCAGGTCTCTCCTCCTCAGAGTCTGAGGAAATAGTAAGAGTTTGTATGTGTTCTGTCTCCAGAGCACATGATGGTTCTAAAATCAGACTTGACCCCAGATGAACAGATGGTGCCAGGGAAACTTCTCTTTGTTTCCTCTTCCTAACTAGAGGGATCTCATTTGAATCATGAGATGGTTCTTCAATCCACCACATTCCCTCTACTTTCTATCCTGACCTTCCCTCTGCTTTCTATCTTGACCTTCCCTCTGTTAATTCCTCAGGGCAAGATTCCTTAGTTAGAGTCATCTTTCTCCTAACTGACCGAGTCATTTATGGGGTTTGTCTAGGAGCAGACTCTGTAATTTCTTTGACTTTCCTCCTTTTATCAGGAATAGGGGCTACAGATGAAGATGCCTCCTATGAGGGTTTCTTTCCTCTTTGAACAGCTATGGAGGAGGCTGAAGGCTCAGTTTCTTCTTCTTGGTGAGTAGAACTCTCACCTCCTGGCTGTGCCATTTCTAGTCCTCTGTTCTAGAAATTATGTTCAAGAAAGTTTTGTCATAATTCCTCCCCATTGGCCTGAGACAGGAAGTGGTGCTTAACTACTAGAAAGATGAGAAAATGATGTTTCATGGGACCCTTATTTTGCTGATATTTCTCTGCAGTTGCCTTGATGGTAGAATACAGGAAATTGGTGATGTTTATGCTAAACTTAGGGTGTCTATTTCCATGTCTTAGAAAAATTAGCATTTTCATGATTGGCCCTAAAACTAGAGAGAATTGACCATCACAAGTAAAATATTTCATCATCCAAGTGGCAACAAATTGCCAAGGGTTTGGGAGTGTGGACCTAAGAATTCCTTTTACTTCATTTTTATTTGAATGCATTTGTATAGCAAGTTCACCACGAACAGAGAAATTCTTAATTAAATCAATGTATAAGGTTTTCAAGTGATAAAACCTCTCACCTTGTTCAGGCAGCCCGAAAATGTGACTGATAGTGGCTAAGGAGAGATTTATTTGGACCCCTTTGACAGCTGTCTGCTTATCCCTTAAATTTCTGAGGAATTCATCCATGATATCTTCCTGAAACCCTTCAATTTTTTCTAGAAAATCCAGCCATCCTGCAACTCTTAGAATGTTTGCTACAGCTTCATCCTGGAGAAGACCTGCAACACTCTCTGGTTCTGACTTCTTCTTTACCCCCATTGCCAAATTGGTTCCAACTTCTATGCTTAATTCCTCACCTCCTTAATCTACAGTTTATCCTTTCCTCTTATCTCTGTAGGCTCTGGAGGACTGTTCAATTTGCTCTGTAGGCTCCAAAGGACTATTTAATTTGCTCTGTTCTTCAGGGTACTTCAGAGGTTCGAATGAGGGAAGTTATGTTTCTCAGTTTAGGCTTATGCAAATTAGTTAAAGTACCTAGGAAGTCATAAATGCGATAGAATGACAAGACACTCCGGAGGCAAGGTGGCAGTATAGCGCAGATGGCGGCATGTGTGAATTTAGGAAAGAAGTTGATGGCAGGAGGACGTGTCATCGTGGTGGCACCCAAAACTGAAAGACAAGACAGTTTCTATTAATGATTAATTAAATTTAGAATTACCTGGATCATTTTTAATGATGAGGGTGATGTACACGGCAGAGATGCTGCGTCATTTTATGAGACTGCACGCGTCGCAGCACATGAGAAGCTTTTGGTGGCTGGAGATGATGTCGACTACTCCGTTGGCACTCAACCTGCAATCATTGTGCTGAGTGGTTCAAAAATCTACGTTCTTTAGGTGATGTCAGCGCTGACTTTGTGAATACACTTGCAAATGATATGCGTGCTAATTGAATTTATTTTTGTGATAAAGTAGAGGATGAGTCATGATGACCTCATCATGTGATGTGTCTACTTTACCACCTAGAGAGGTGGGTGCCCTCCCTTATTATTGAAATTGACTTCCTTATTGATAGAGCGCCAGAGGTGCTCCTAGTTTGGGAAGCATCAGAGATGGTCCTGGTTTGAGAAGCACCAGAGGTGCATTTAGTTTGAGAAGTGCCGGAGGTGCTCCTAGTTTGAGAAGTGCCGGAGGTGCATTTGACTAAATCCCGGCACCTGATCACCTCTGGAGCTCAATTGTTTTAACTGTCCTGAAGAAGGGAACCGCCATTTGCTAGTTTTCAACTCCCTTGGTCGAGAAAGACAGCCATTTTCTAGTTTTCCATCTTTCTCTATTTTTTTTTCATTTTTTTTTTAGAAGGCCGCCATTTTCTGGTTTTCAACCTTCCTTTTTTTTTTTCAATCCAACACTGTGACAGAGGAGGTGTCCCCTATATTAAAACACAAATCATTAAGAAATTCTTCTTTAGTAGATGGCCTTTTATAGAGTCTGATTTGGTGACCATTTACTAGGAATGTGTTTGTGCTTCCATCAATAGGTTCCAATAATACAGTTCCATTTTCAAAAACTTCCTTTACTTGATAAGGACCCATCCAATGAGTTTGTAATTTCCCCTTGAACTCCTTGAATTTAGAACCATAAAGAAGAACCCAATCACCTTGTTGAAATGTTCTCCTTTTGATGTGTTGGTCATGCCATTGCTTCCTCTGATACTGAACCAGTTCTATTTGCTAAATGGCCTCTATCTGAATTTCATCCAACTCATTAAGCTAGAGAATTCTATTCTGTTGAGCTATAGACAATGGTAGACCAATATCCAATACAGTTTTAAGTGTCTGGAGTTCAAATTCTATAGACAAAATAGGTTTTTTTCCCATAAATCAATTCATATGGTGAGAACTTTGTTGTGGACTTCCAAGTGGTATTGTAAGCCCAAACTGCTTCAGGTAATCTGCTAGCCCAATCTTTTCTATTTATTGCTACTGTCCTTGTCAAAAAAATTTCAAGTTCCCTATTAGTTACTTGTACCTGCCCATTTGCTTGAGGATGGTAAGGTGAAGATTTTCTATGTTTGACTTTATATAAATCTGTGAATGCCTAGATTACCTGTGAAGTAAACTAAGGTCCTCTATCTGAAACTATTGATCTTAGGGATCCAAACCTTAAGAAAATCTTATTATAAAGGAAATCAACAACTTTTTCTTCCCTTGCAAATTGTAATGCTTGAACCTCAGCCCACTTAGTAACATAGTCTGTGCATACTAGAATGTATTCCTTGCCTGATGATGGTGGAAAAATTAGTCCCACAAAGTCTAAACCCCACTGCTCAAATGGTTCCATCATGACTTGAGGATGGAGTAGTATCTCCTGGGTAAAGGTTGGATGTCCCATCCTTTGGCACTGGTCACAGTGCTACACATACTTCTTTGTATCTTTATGAAGAGAGGGCCAATAGTACCCAGCTTCAAGGATCTTGTGGACTATCATGTGGAAAGAGTAATGGCCACAAGATGGTTCATCATGACATGCTCTCAACACATCAAAAATCTCATCATTTTTTAAACAACTGTGTAGAATGAAATCAAGACCACATTTAAATAATAAACCATTCAACCATTTGTAAGATAAACTTTCTTTGACTAAACATTTTTTTTTTGTTTTGAGGTAAAATGGGATGGATACAAGCCTATAGCTAAAAGATTAGCTATGTCAGCAAACCAAGGTGCAGTAGAGGAGATAGCCAAAAGATGTTCATCTGGGAACTTGTCCTCCATTGGCTAGTTTTCTCCTCTTGTATGCAATCTTGACAAAAAATCAGCAACCAAATTAAACTTTCATGGATTATCAACTATGGTAATATCAAATTCCTGCAATAGTAATAACCACCTGATGATCCTTGCACCCACTACTGGTCTATTCATTAGGTACTTGATGGCTGCATGATTAGTGTGTACAAATATTTTATATCCAGTGATGTAATGCCTGAATTTGTTTATAGCATAGATGACTGCCAAGAATTCTTTTTCAATTGTGGTGTAATTTCTTTCTGCAGAGGTAAGGTTTTTGCTGATGTAATAAATGGCATGCATACTTTCTCCTTCCTCCTTTTGTCCTAAAACTGCCCCAATAGACTTATTTGAAGCATCAGTCTGTATGTGAAATGGCAAAGTCCAATTAGGTCCTCTCAAAATTGGTGTGAAAGTAAGCTTTTTTTTCAAGGTTTCAAATGATGATTGACATTCGTTTGTCCATAGAAATTATGTTATTTGTTAAGCAGGGTAAACAGGGGAGCAACTATTGTGCTGAAATTTTCTATGAATCTCCTATAGTAGCCTGCATGACCCAGAAAACTTCTAACATCTGTTTGATTTTTAGGTGAAGGCAACTGTGTAATCACTTCTATCTTGTTTTGATCCACTTTGATCCCCTTTGCTGAAATGTGGTGTCCTAAAACAATTCCTTCCTCCACCATCATAAAGCACTTTTCATGGCTAAGGGATAATTGATTTTTTTCACAACATTTTAGTACTTTCTCAAGGTTTGTGAGAGCTTCTTCAAAATAATCCCCATACACAGTAAAGTCATCCATATATACATTCATTAGCTAGTTCAGAAAAAATAGCTAAAACAAGTCTTTGAAATGTAGCTGGGGCATTGCATAGTCCAAAGGGAAGAACTTTGTAAACAAAAGTTCCCCAAGAGTAGGTGAAGGTGGTTTTGTCTTGATCTTCAGGTGCTACTTGAATTTGATTATACCCACTGAAACCATTTAGAAAAGAAAAATACTTTCTCCCAGCAAGGTTGTCCAGTACTTGGTCAATGAATGGTAAGGGAAAGTAGTCTTTTTTTGTGGCCTTGTTGAGTTCTCTATAATTAATACACACCCTCCATTTCCCATTCTTTTTAGGCACTATGACAAGGGATGAGACCCATTGACTATCTGAGATTGGATATATGAACCCTACTTGAAGTAATTTTTCTATTTCGGTTTTGACAATGTCCTTTAAAGCATGATACAATCTTCTTTGGGGCTGTCTGACAGGTTTAACATCCTCAGTGTATATATGATGGGTACAAATTTTAGGAGGTATACCTTTCATGTCTTGGTATTCCCATGCAAAAGTTGTTGAATGGGAAATTAGAAGTTGGATGAGTTTTTCTTCCTGATTGGTTGTTAACTAAGTATTGATATTAAGTGTTTTCCCTCGTAGAATCATGACATATTTTATGATTTGATCCATAGATGTGGTTAATCCATACATTGGAGTCATGGTATTGAGAGGACAAGAATGTGGAAGCAACATGTGGAAAGTGGCTAAGTCTCTGTAAAAGGTTTCCCCACAAAGGATGATGTTGGCGAGGGTACAATGAGAAGAAGTAAGAAGTTATCTCCTAGAGTCTTGGGTGAGTTCCATCACATCCTCATTGATTAGGATGTGAGTAATGTCTCCTGTTGTATCATAGCATATTTCTTCTTCTAACTCTCCCAGATGTTCCTTGATGGTTACCATAGCTACTGAGGCACTGTTGTCATTATTCTCTAGTTCATCCACCCATACTCTTCCTGTATAATGCATTGATGGTTTAGCTGGAGGATACAAAGATATTTTCTTCAAATCTATCCCATTAGAGATGACCATATCCCTAGTTTGACAATCAATAGATGTTGCTGCTGTAGCCAGCCATGGTCTTCCTAAGATCAGTGGATAAGCATTTCTCTGGTTTCTAGGTTCTAATATCAGGAAATCCACTAGAAATTCCCATGAATCTATCACAACTGGTACTTCAGTGATTACTCCTTTTGGAACAGCTACTGACTGGTCAGCAAGTTGAAGAATTGTAGTTGTGGATTGGATACCTAATAGAGCTAATTTGTCCATTGTGTGAACTATCATCACATTAATTGATGCTCCCAAATCAACTAGAACATTTGAAATTTCTACCCCTGAGATGAAAACAGTTATGACAGGATTTCTAGGGTCTCCATATTTTAAAAGAAGAATTTCTCCCATCAATAGATCTACTACTTTTCCTTCCACCTATATTGTGGAGGGAAAGTTTTTCTTCCTGCCCTGTGTTTTGATACAATACTGTTTAATGAACTGATTTAGTTCCAGTACATCTCTGATTGCTCGGAGAAGAGGAATTTCAATGTTTAGTTGCTTGATTTCTTGTAAGAGTTCTGATTCCAGGTTGGTTTGGATTTGTTTTTGTAAGATCTTTTTCTGGGGAACATACTACTTAAGTCATTCTGGATATGGTGCTAGTTTTTCCATCTCCGGAGCTCTTGTCAGAACTATGTTTAGGAATGTTCTCCAGAGTCGGTCTTTTAGGAGCAACTCCGGAGTTGTCCAAGGATGATTCTTCTAGCACTTTTTCGTTAGTAATCTCCTCCAGGGGTTGAGTGGACTGATTTTTAGGTTCCTCATCATTGGTTACTTCAACTATAGTTAGAGGAGATGGTCTTGGGAATGCTTTCCCAGAATGCAACTAGAGGTTATTGGAATAAATAGCATTAATTCCAGCCAGATTTTCTTGCTTTGTCATATAAACCGGTGCTCCCTGTTTATTCCGTGGGTTTGGTATAGGCTGAGCTGGTAAAGGTGGTTGGATAACTGGTTCATTTTGTGATTGACCTTGCGTGTTGGAGGGTCCAGTTAGCAAAGCTTGTTGTTGAGGTTAGAAACATCTAGGTTGTCCCTGGTATTGTTGATTATATCCCTGTTGAGAACCCCATTGAGGTTGCATGTTTTGTGATCCAAACTGTGGTGGCCACTGTTGATTTCCCCAAGGCTAATTTTGCCAATTTTGGTTTTGCCATTTTTGGTTTTTCCAATGTTGACTTGGCCAATCCTATTGTCCCCAAGGAGGATTATTTTGAGGCCCATGCCAAGTTGGATTCCACTGATTATTTCCCCAATTAGAAGGACCCCTATAAGAGGGCTGGTTTGGATACTGATTGTAAGGGAAATTCCTAGCTTGTTTTTGTCCCACATAGTTCAATTCCTCCTCTATTACAGCATTCTTCTTACTCAATCTTTTCAAGGCTGGAAGTTTACTACACTGACTAGTAGGATGTTCCCTATCATAGATTTGACAAATCTCTGATTTGTCCAAAGGGCATTCTCTCAACAGATGCTTGTTTCTACACCTAGGACAATAGATGGAGAGTGGTTCAGTTGTTCTATTTTGATCAGTTGTTCTAGTTTTTGCTTGAATCCCATCCAATGTGGTATTTAATTGGACCAAAATGTCTGTTTTTAGATTTGCAATATCTTCCATTAACTGTCCTATTTCATTCTTCCCTTTAAAAGTTTTGGATGACCTCACTCCATTTTGGGTTCTAGAATAGTTCCTATAGAGTTCTTCTATAGCAGGTATATCCATTTTGTTGATATTTCCTTTCCCCATTAGATCCAATGCCTGTTTTGATTCTTTATCCAATCCTTTTACAAATAGGGTTCTGGCCAAAGAGTGATCTATCAGGTTGCCATACCTTCTCAAGGTGAAATTAAACCTATCCACATAGTCCTCTAAGGACTCTTCCTCCCCCTGCCTAATTTTAAACAGTTCTTCATTTTTATTACTGGATCTATAGTAATCTTAGTATTTTTCTAAAAACTATGTTTCCCTCTGATCCCAAGAATGGATAGAATTATGGGGTAAATCCATAAACCATCTCATCACAGAATCTTTCAGAGTTGAAGGGAACAATTTAAGTTTTTGGTTATCTGATCCATAATCATAAGTTTGGCAAACTACTTTAAATTCAAACAAGAACTGATCTGGATCCTCAGAAGAAAGTCCTCCAAAATTTGGCAAGTGTGCTAGTGAGATATACTTCATAGGAGCATTGTCTTCAGCAGCCAAAACAATACAATATGAGAAGGTTCTTGGAGCCTGATTCTCCTCTTCTTCATGATTATGATTTTCCATGTTTAGTACTGGTTCTTCTCCTGAGGTTCTAGGAAATTAGGTTCTATTAAAGGATCTGCCTGAAACTTTTGTTGTAATTCGTGGATATAATCGACAAGTGGAAGGTTTGGAGGGTCTAAGGGATTATTGTTTTGCAGTGCAGCTTCCAAAGTAGGCTCTTGTTTCTCTCCTCAACAAGATCTTTTGCCACCCCACTTCTTTCCCCTATGACTTGTTGTTGGGGTGTCTGCTTTATATATGTTCCTTTCGAATCTCTAGCTCTAACCATACAGATCTATCCTAAAAACTATTTTAACTCAGTTTCCCTAATTAACACAAGATATCCCTGGCAACGGCGCCAAAAATGACAAGGTGCTGTTGTACCTCATCATTTAATCTATTTTCAGATGTCAATAATCTAGGGGCTGTGTCCTCGGCTATTTGCAACTAGGGATTCTATTGTTACCAATTTTCCTAACTAATCTTAACAGCTTCTACCAATTTGAAAAGATTAATCTGTCTACTTACTAAATGAATTTAAGGAATGCTAAGACAGAATTTAAACAGGAAATAAAGCAATCTTAAAAATAGTAACATGCATCTATCTATTAAAATTAGTAAATGCTTTTCACAGCAAATCCTGAAGTAATAAAGCAATGGTACTAGCCTTCCGCCTTGGTGGTGAGAGTGGGCCCTTGCTCCACACCTTTGGGGGTGAAGGCTACAATGGAGAATCAACACAAAAAAAGATCACAACTAAACTTAATCCAATTCATTCACTTTGAATTCATGAAAAGAATATTGATATCACAGAACTAAGATTACCGAGAATCAGAATAATTCAATCATTGTATCCTTCTTCTGTTGTTTCTATCAATATATATCAAAATGAGTGATGATCTATCACTGATCTTATCTACCAGTTCCTCTATGAGATGACATCCATCTTTTTATTACACTAGCTATCTAACTATGGAAAATAATCATGCAATAAAAGAAGACTGAGTGGAACAGAAGTCTACTTAGAATTCTAAGTTTGAGTCTTAATACATTTAGGTAGCGAGGCCCTAAAAATATGGGTATTGAATCAGTTCTATCTATAACTCATGCAAAAACTTTATAAAGATAAAAACTCCAGCAGTTTAACTAAAGATGACCCTTCACCACTCAGGTGATGATTTGAGTGAAATGAGGGGTGTTAAGATCATTGCTGAGAGTGCCTGATCGGCAGCTTATGCTGGAAATATGACCTACTCTCAGGAGGCACCGGAGATATTTGTCCCTGTCTGCAGCTCCAGAGATATGTCTATAGCTCCAGAGATATCTCTATAGCTCCGGAGATGTCTATAGCTTCCTTTGTTTAGCTCTAGAGATGCTCCAAACTCCCTCCCAGCTCTGGAGAGGCTTTCCTCATTACTTCAAAACTTCAGGTGGCATGGTACTTTGGTATTGTCTCCGGAGATCATTGAAGACTATCTCCAGAGATGCACAAAATTGTTGTTCCTGGCATCTACACCTGTTGATTCAAAAAGAGAGAAGTTTCTGCATTTTTCCATCAATTCCATGCACATTAGTCACTCAATCAGAAATTATAATCTTAAGTAATCTATCTCAATTAATCATTAACTAGAACGATCTTGCTAGCTTATTTGGGTGCAGACATTAGGAAAGATGGACTCAGGAAGGAGAAAAAGTGAGGTAAAAAGATGTATTTCATCAGACTTGGCACTCATCATGGGGAGTTAGAATTGTCATTTTAATTCTGTTGAAAAAGATAGTGGTATATGGAAAAATTTATTCAAAGTAAAAATATGTTATTTTGTTTTACTTAATTCTTAAATATATATATATATATAAGAAATAGAAATGCTGCATATTTGCTTTTCAAAAAAAAAATAGACTACTGGGTTAATATGAGTTACTATCTGGTTATTTTTTTTATTTAGTAATTGTGGTTTTATGTATATATGATATAATATATATATATATATATATATATATATTTGGGTTTTTAGTTACATGTTAATCTCACTACTGTGGCTGGACAGTGTGTGTGTGTGTGTATATATATAATTTTATTAACAAACTGTTGTGGTAATGAAATTGATCAGCAAAAGAAAAACCAAACTGAATTTACATCTGTGGGTAGCCGTGTGGTGTAGCGCCCAAACCCGTTAGGGATTTTTTTTATTGTTATAAGTTTAAAACAAAAAAAAGTAGCAGGGGACGGCGACATGGCCACCGCCCCCCACATCTCCATCGGATCACAGTGGTGGTGGGGGACGGTTCCCCCACCCACCTCCCACCATACGGTGGGGGGTGGGTGGGAGAACTGCCTCCCTACCCATTACCCTTGCCTAAATCTTAACGGCGGCTACCTGTTGTACTCGCCTCCCCCGTCCAAAAAAAATGGGGTCCGCCACTTTAAATTTGTTCCATTCTACATTTTTTTGTTACCATATATACAAACAATATGATATATATATATATAATCTTCTGTATTAAAAAAAACAAAGGTAATTGTTGTTTGTTCTCAATACTGTAAACAATAAATGATTTTTATTCTCAATCCTGAAATGGAAAAAGATATATATTTATGTATATATATATATACAAATATATATTTAAACAAAAAATAATAATATAAATCCTGTGCAAATATAATCTAATTGTATACCTCCTTGTGAGGTATTTTAATAGTCATCCATGAGCATAACTGTAACCTTAACCTGCAACACAAACAAACAAAAAAAGGGGGAGAGAAAAAATGAGAGAAGAGAAAACAAGAATGATAGAGAGGCAAAATGGAAAACAAGACAAAAGAGGAGAAAATAAAAAGAATGAGATGGAGATCCTAGGATTAGGGCTCTCTTTTTAGGAAAACAATATAATAATAGATTAGGGCTTTCTTTAGAAAATTAATAGAATAATGAGAGTAGGGTTTAGATGGAGTGAGAGAAATTTGAAGTTTCTCTTTTAATTGTCTCTTTTATTCTTTTCATATGCACGGGAAATTAAGTTTCCCTCTCTTTTATTCTTTTTGGTTTTTTTTTTGAATTGTTATACCTTCCCTGGTATTTTTATTTATTTGGTTTTATTCATCTCTTTGGGGTTGGAAATATCTATTCCTTGTGGGGTTTATTTAATGAGATTGGGATATGTGATTTTCATTTGGGAAAACTTTTATTTCAGTTATTTTAAATCTTAATCGATTTATTTGCGGAAGGGATGTTTAATGCCTTCCCTCTTTTAGACTATTTACTTGAGTTATTTAATAAATATAATTGTCGTAATTATATTTATTAAAGGACTTAAGGATCGATTTCTTTTATTTTAATTTTGTCATTTTTTTTAATTTAATTTTTATAATTTTGTTGATTGATCAATTTATTTAACCTTGAAATTTATTTAATTTTCCTTATATTTTATTATTTTAATTTTTGCATTAAATTCTTCTTAGAGATGTTCTTTTAAAAAAATTATTTCAATTATTGAAAACGCATTATGCTGTCGAATTTTTCTTAGATTGTAGGGTTTTATTTTATGGCATTTTTGTGACATCATTTAATCACTCCACTTCTTCATGGGACCATCATATCATCGGATGCATTTTTATTTTTGAATTTATTATTGCATTATAGTTAGGGTTTGACCTCCATTCAGTCGAAATCATTCCACTCACCTAGGAAACTTAGGGTTTTGAACTAAATCAGTTCTAACCCTAGTAGCAATGCTCATCACGTCGCATAACCCCCTAGTTGGCCATCATCACGCAGGGGATTGCATAGGTAGGCGCACTTCCCCAAATATGATTGACATGTTTACGCCTTATGTGTATTGCCATTAAGCATGCAGACGCGTGGAAGGAGGTTTCTAGGGACATGCGGAAAAGTTTTTGATATTTTGTGTCATAACCACATGACAAATGTGGACATGACACGTCTGTTGCATGTCGTGACCACATGCGAAATATGGGCACAACATTTGGTATCAGAGCCCAAGTTTAAACACTAGGCTTGTTTCGGGTACATTATTATTCTGCAATTTTGATTAATTTGTGGTTACCTCATTTTTTGTAGGATGCCTCCCCGACGAGTTTGGCAAGCACGTTCATACTGCATAGAGTCCGTAGAGGTTCATAGTGACTCTTCAGCTGAGGGGCAAGAACCACCAACCCCACAGGTACCACAAGCACCACCGGCTACCTATACCAAATATTAGGCCAAAGATATTGTAGGCTCTATAGGCAGTGTTAGATAGACTACCACCAGTCATAGTTGAACCACACATAGAGCCACATGTTGAGCCTTGCATTGATCTATGAGAGGAGCCACGCCTGGAGCCATGAGCAGAGTCACGTGTTGAGCCACATGTGGAGCCCCGCGTCGAGCTACAAGAGGCACCACGTGTAGAGCCATACGTTGAGATATCAGATACGACAGCAGAGGAGGTTGGATCAGCCTACAGGCCCTATAGCAGGAGCCCTCCACATCATGCTAGTGGAACAGATTGTTCACAAGCCTTACGATTATTATGCAGATGAGCCTATCAGAGGGCACAGAGACCGAGGAGATCCCATCAGGGATTTGTTGAGGCTAAATCCACCTACATTTGTGAGGACCACAGAGGGAGTTGAGGCAGAGGCCTAGCTCATCAGCTTAAATAGATGCTTCGCGTTGCATCCTTATGAGGGCAACACGAAGGCACGTGTGGCAGTCCATCTATTGCGAGATGCAGTAGCTACTTGGTGGCGCACTGAGGAGTGCAAGTGCCATCTATCATTGGACACACTCACATGGGAGACTTTCATTGAGTGCTTCAATGCACAGTATTTATCAGATCACTACAGGTAGTGTCGCATAGACAGTTTTCATGACCTTCAGCAAAGAGGGCTTACTGTTGCTCAGTATGAGGGTAGATTCACTGAGATGTCTTGATATGCAGAGTATCTCCATGATGAGAAACTCCTGGTTCATAAGTTTATTAGAGGATTGAACCATAGCATAGCAGGGCCTGTATGCATGGCAGACCCCCAAACATTGAGTGATGCTACCGAGAAGGCATACAAGCTAAGGAGATATAGGGACGAGGGCAGAGTTCATGCCCTCAATTTTAGGATCATGGGCAGCAACAACATCAGTAGAGTTACCATAGACCACCACCGCCACCTTAGAGAGGGGGATTTAGTTCTGCATCCTTACCTCCTAGGTCCCCACAACAACAACAACAATTGTTGCAGCAGCAGTAGAGATCTGGCCACAGCAGAGGGCACATGGGGGGCATAGTCGAGGTTGGCAGTAGCAGGGCCTGCGCAGAGATTAGAGGCAGTACCTGGACCACTTACAGGACCCGTGAGGTCGTAGCAGTCATACAGGGGTTCACAGGGGTCCACAGGTAGATCTGGACAGCAGCAGTCGATTAGGACTTAGACTAGACAGGTACAGGCTAGGGGCCCATGTTATGTGTGTGGTGGAGCAAGACATCTTGTTAGAGAGTGTCCACAAGGCTTTACAGTAGGAGGTCAGCCTCGTGCAGGAGGATCAAAGCAGATAGTTGGAGATGTGGGTAGGTCCCAGCTTATGTTCGCAGCAGTTAATAATCGCCAGGTTCATTTTTAGGCATCAGTGATTGAGACATCAGGTATGATAGGGGGTGTCCCCATTTCTATTCTTTTTGACTCTGGTCCTATAGACTCTTTCATATCTCCATCGTTAGTGGAGCGTTGCAGGCTAGTGGCCTCTAGACAAGGTGATAGGTGGGTGGTTGACTTGGCCTCAGGTGCCAAGATGATAGTAGATGCCTTAGTCCACGACTATGAGATATCTTTGGGACCCTTTTCCATAGTTTGTGACCTTAGAGTTATGACATTAGGATCCTATGATGTGGTTTTGGGTATGGACTGGCTTGTGGCTCATCGAGCCAAGCTACATTGTCATCGAAAGGTGATTAGCTGCTTAGACGATCATGGTACATCAGTTGAGATAGTGGGCATTTAGAAGCCCATAGCAGTGTGTATGATATCTACTCAGCAGCTTAAGCACTTCATGTGGAAGGGATGCCAGATGTTCGCAATTACAGTGAGTGACAGATCAGATGACGAGCCTAAGGCATCTTTGGATGACCATCCCATTCTGAGAGAGTTTGCCAATGTGTTTCCAGTAGAGTTGTTGGGGATGCCACCCCATCGTGAGGTAGACTTTCATATTGACTTAGTGCTGGGTGCCGAGCCAGTGTCTCATGCACCCTACAGGATGACCACTCATGAGCTCATAGAGCTCAAGTTACAGCTTGAGGACTTGCTTGAGAAGGGGCACATTCGACCGAGTGTTTCACCTTGGGGTACTTCTGTCATCTTCATGAAGAAGGATGTGTCTCTTTGATTATGCATGGATTATAGGTAGTTAAATAAGGTGACGGTGAAGAACCATTATCCTCTACCCAGGATTGATGATCTCTTCGATCAGATGCAGGGAGCTAGGGTGTTCTCTAAGATTGACCTAAAGTCTGGTTACCATCAATTGTGTATCACAGAGGCGGACATCCATAAGACTGCCTTCTGGACTCGATACGGCCACTATGAGTTCACTGTGGTCCCCTTCAGCTTGACGAATGCCCCTGCAATGTTCATGAGTCTCATGAACAGGGTGTTCCATACCTACTTGGATCAATTCATAATTATTTTCCTTGATGACATATTGATCTATTCGCGGACCGAGGAGGAGCATGAGGAGCACCTACGTCAGGTTTTATAGTGTTTGAGGGAGCATAATTTTTATGGGAACCTAGTGAAGTGTGCATTTTTTAGGACAAAGGTACAGTACTTGGGGTACATCCTATCTAGTGATGGAATCTCAGTAGATCCATCGAAGATCAAGGCTATCAAAGATTGGCCAGCACCTACTAGTGTGACAGAGGTCCAGAATTTTATGGGGTTAGCTGGTTATTACTGTAGATTTGTTGAGGGTTTCTCTCAGATAGCGCACTCCATCACTTCCCTTTAGTGAAAAGGGAAGAGTTTTCTATGGACTGAGCAGTGTGAGAGGGCCTTTGGTGTCCTCAAGGAGTGTCTTACCAATGCTCCCATTTTAGCAATTCCTAATCCAGCAGCAGATTTTATGGTTTGCACAGATGCATCACTTGAGGGTTTGGGAGCCATACTTATGCAGGGTGGTAGAGTGATCGTGTATGAGTCGTGAAAGCTCAAGACCCATGAACTAAACTACCCCACTCATGATTTGGAGCTTGCAGCAGTAGTTCATGCTCTAGTCTGTTGGAGACATTTCTTATTGGGTTGTCACTTTGAGCTTCATTTAGATCATCATAGCCTTCAGTACATATTCACATAGCCGAATCTGAACACCCATCAGTAGCGTTGGATGGAGTTTCTTTGCTAGTACAACTTTGATGTCCACTACATCAAAGGGAAGGAGAACATGGTTGTTGATGCATTGAGTCAGAGGCGCCACGAGATCTTGACCTTGACTCTTAGTGTGGACTTGAGAGGACACATTATTCAGCATCTGCCTGAGGATGAGTGGTTTCTTGAGGTGCAGCAAGAGATCTATTCACAGAGGGCCCTTGTGGGCAAGTTTGCAGGATACGCACTGGAGGCAGATGGGTTACTTCATCATCGACAGCACATCTATGTACCCCGAGCAAGTGACCTACGTACTATAGTGTTATCAGAGGCTCACAGAGCACCATATGTGGCACATTCAGGGGTGAAGAAGATGCATGCCAACCTACGACAATTGTACCACTAGGCGGATATGAGATGGGATATTGCAAACTTTGTTGCTCAATGCCTTGAGTACCAAAGGGTCAAGGCCAAGCATCAGCATCCATTGGGTCTTTTATACCCTCATGAGATACCTGACTGGAAATGGGACACCATTTCCATGGATTTCATTGTTGGTGTTCCTATGTCATCACATTTCCATGATGCCATCATGGTGACAATCGACAAGTTGACCAAGGTGGTGCATTTCTCTCTTGTATGCATGACGTACAATGCACTAGCAATGGCGAGAGTATTCTTGGATGATATTGTGAGATTACATGGGGTACCTTTCTGCATCATTTCTGACAGAGATTTAGTGTTCACTTTAGCATTTTGGAGAGCTTTGCAGCAAGTGTTGGGCACACAACTCAACTTTAGTTCTGCATATCACCCCGAGACAGATGGACAGACATAGTAGGTGAATCAAGTATTAGAGGACATGCTTCGTATGTATGTTATGGACCATCAGTCTAGATGGGAGGAATATCCATATCTGGTTGAGTTTGCCTACAATAATGGGCATCACAACTTGTTGGGTATGCCTCCTTTTCAGGCCTTATACGGCAGACCATGCAAGACACCATTGAGTTGGGATCAGATAGAGGATAGGGTTGCCATTGGTCTAGAGTTGGTTCAGGATATGGAGCAACAGGTCACATTGATTAGACAGAGACTTTAGGAGGCACAGGATAGACAAAAGAAGTATGCTGATGCTAAGAGACTTGATCGAAGCTTCTCAGTTGGGGACAGAGTATTCCTTAGAGTGCGGCCACACAAGAGTCCAATCCATTATGGAAAGGGCTCTAAGCTCGCACCATGGTTTGTAGGACCTTTTGAGATCTTGGACCGGATAGGACCTGTTGCCTACCATCTAGCATTGCCACCTAGCCTGTTGCGTATCCACAATGTCTTTCATTTTTCTGTATTGAGGCAATATATATCTAATTTATCTCATGTATTGGAATGGAGTACTCTACATGTAGAGGCAGATGGGCAGTTGGCTTTCGAGTCAATTCGTATATTGGCTCGTCAGACGTTGGGCCTTCGAGGTCGAGAGCTGGACTAGGTTAGGGTCCAGTGGGATCATTATGATGAGGTCACAGCGACTTGGGAGGATGCACCTAGTTTGAGGGCACTCTATCCTCACCTTTTTCATGACTTCCAGGAGGAAGTTTAGTCTTAGGGTGGAAGATGTGAGGCTGATTATTTTCACTTCCCTATTTTGATCCTTTTACATTAGAGTTGGTGACATTATCAGACTTTTAGAGACTATTGTTCCATTATGCAGATTAGATTATATCTCTTGATTTCTAGTTTGACATTAATTAGACATGTGGTGATTCGATTTGATCATATTTTGATGCTATGATGAGATTAGATATGCGAGATATATTAGATGATGATTATTGATGTGATTTCTAGTTCATTATGTGGATTCATTAATTGATGATGATTATGTGACATTAGATAGAAAATGCAGTTTAATCTTGAATTATGTTGTGAATGATTAATGTTGTGTGCAATGACATGTATTTAGTTTTAGTTACTTTGGCTATGATTGTTCAAGATGTGATTGACACTTGATCTAGTTGTGCAGGTTATATTCCCAGGCCACGAAAAATCCGAGGTAGTGTTCAAACATATGTTATTCCCTGTGAAATCGATCCATTCCCAAGAGGCATGAGGATCACGTGTGTTCGGATGTTGCTTGCGTTCATGCTTAACTTATTTATTTTGGCCCAGTGACCCCTTTCTTAGTTGATTTATATCATGTGTTGTATATTTATAATTGTTTTACACCACTTGGTATTATTTTCATTTATGGGCCATTTAAAGTGAATTTATGCCTCCCTAGGTGTACCTTAGTGTCCCAAACTTACCCTAGGTGTTTACCCTTGGCTCTAGGGTCAATTTTGACTAACTAAACCTTGGGGTAACTCACTTTTGGTCACTCTAAACTGGGGTTTAGTCAAAGTGACGAATTTTGAAATGGCTAAGGGTGGGAGATGAGTCATGCTTTGGGAAAGACCCATCTCCCTTCCCAAAGTTTGGGGATCCCTTCACCAAGAAGACTTGGGAGGTCTTCAAGACTCCCAAGTGTGTGGGATTTCCCTCCAATACTCTCACACATGTGTGAGAGCATCTTGGAGGGAGATGGCTCTCTTGGAGAATAAGAGGATGCCATATGGCATCCCTTATCCTCATGGAGGCTTGAAGGGAATTGCCACCTCACCACTTGGTCTCTCACACATGTGTGAGAGCACAAGTTGATAAGGTGAGGGATATGATGGAATTAGAGGGTGACACTTGTCACCCTCACACTCCTTCTCCCTTGCAAGTGGCATGGGATGAGGAAAGAGAAGGTGACAAGTGTCACCTTCTCATTCCTCGAGGCTAAATTGGAAGGCCTATATTACCTCCTCTTGAAGAGGAGTGTGGGGTTCTTTTTTTGAAAATTTCTTTGATTCTTCGAGGTTTTGGAGAGTGTTAGAAATATTTTGGAGAGTTAGAGAAATTTTTGGGAAGCTTGGAGCTCTTCATCAAATGTGCTTCCATTTTAGGGCTTTTGAAGGTAAGCTCCATGGCTTTGGCCATTACCCTTTTTGCTTATGTTTTATTTTATGTATGTGGTTGCATATTATGTGGGTTGTCATTTTATTTTTGTCTTGGATGGGTGTGATGAGAGCACCTCCATTTTGGAGGAAAGGCTCAACTAGTTTGGGGTAGGGGAGAGTGAACCTCCTTGAGGTCATCTCCTTTGTGTTGCACTATTTTTAGCCTTGAGGGCATCATATGAGTTTTGGAAACAATGTGTGATCTGGCATGAGTGCCATAGTGGTTTTTGAGTTTTGGTGGAAAATGTGTTTAGCTTGAGGCCTTGGGATTTTTATGATCTTTGGAGTTCTCGGGGTGGCCTCTTGAGTCGAAGGGTCCACTTCCCTACCCCCTCCAAACTCAATTTATTGATTTTTGTTTGTGCAGATCCATGGGAGTTATGTTTTGTGTGTTTGAGAATTTTTATTTGGTGGTGTGTGTGTGTGCAAAACCGTGTGAACTCCTACCTCCCTAGCTCAGGGGTGACCCACTAGCGGGTCTATGGTAGGGACGAGGGCATTCCTTTGTGGCTTGGTTCTCCATTGTGGTATGTTTATTGTAGGTTTTTAGTTTGGGAAAAATGGAGCTTGTTGAAGTCTATTTTGGTGTTTGGGCACTACTTTTAGTTGGCTATTTTTGGAGCCATGGCCTTAGAGGCCTTATTGTATTTATTGTCAATTCCTTACTATCCCTGAGTTGGTTGTTGTAAGAAGTTTTAGTGTGAGCACTCTTTAATGTTTATACAAAATTTGTTTATTATTTTATGTTGTTATGTTTATATGTTTTTGGAGAAATGCATAGGAAAATACATTTTGCTGTCATATTGTTTCAAAAAAAATATATGATATCATGATTTTAGTTGTAAGCCAAAATAGAAATGGGAAAATAATAATGTTGTTTAGATGTTATTGTATGTTCAAAAAAAAAGGGGAGTTAGAACTGTCATTTTAATACTGTTGAAAAAGATAGTGGTATATGGAAAAATGTATTCAAAGTAAAAATATGTTATTCTATTTTACTTAATTATGTCAAAAAAAAATATATAAGAAATAGAAATGCTGCATATTTGCTTTTCAAAAAAAAAAAACACTACTGGGTTAATATGAGTTACTATCTAGTTACTTTTTTATTTAGTAATTGTGGTTGTATATATATATATATATATATATATATATATATATATGTATATATATATATATATATATATATTTCTAGGTTTTCAGTTACATGTTAATCTCACTGGTGAGGCTGCTGGACTGTATATATATATAAACAAACTGTTGTGGT
Organism: Cunninghamia lanceolata; assembly: GCA_027924645.1. Lineage (NCBI taxonomy): Eukaryota > Viridiplantae > Streptophyta > Pinopsida > Cupressales > Cupressaceae > Cunninghamia > Cunninghamia lanceolata. The sequence goes on from BSBN01000077.1 coordinate 5,626,101, forward strand.
AACGAAATTGATCAGCAAAAAAAAACCAAACTGAATTTACATTTGTGGGTAGTCGTGTGGTGTAGCGCCCAAACCTGTTAGGGCTTTTGTTTATTGTTATAAGTTTAAAACAAAAAAAATTAGCAAGGGACGGTGGCATGGCCGCCGCCCTCCACATCTCCATCAAATCACAGTGGTGGTGGGGAACGGTTACCCCACCCACCTCCCACCATACGGTGGGGGGTGGGTGGGAGAACCGCCTCCCCACTCCTTACCCTTTCCTAAATATTAACGGCGGCCGCCTGTTGTACTCGCCTCCCCTGTCCAAAAAAAAAGGGGTTTGCCACTTTAAATCTGTTCCATTCTGCATTTTTTTGTTACCATATATATAAACAGTATGATATATATAATCTTCTGTATAAAAAAAATAGAGGTAATTGTTGTTTGTTCTCAGTACTGTAAACAATAAATGATTTTTATTCTCAATCCTAAAATGGAAAAAGATATATATATATATATAAACAAAAAAATAATAATATAAATCTTGTGCAAATATAATCTAGGCATATACCTCCTTGTGAGGTATTTTAATGGTCGCCCATGAGCATAACTATAACCTTAACCTGCAACATACAAAAAAAAAGGGAGAGAAACAATGAGAGAAGAGAAAACAAGAATGATAGAGAGGCAAAATGGAAAACAAGACAAAAGAGGAGAAAAGAAAAAGAATGAGATGGAGATCCTAGGGTTAGGTCTCTCTTTTTAGGAAAACAATATAATAATAGATTAGGGCTTTCTTTAGAAAATTAATAGAATAATGAGAATAGGGTTTAGATGGAATGAGAGAGAAATTTGAAGTTTCTCTTTTAATTTTCTCTTTTAACTTTCTCTTTTATTCTTTTCATATGCATGGGAAATTAAGTTTCCCTCTCTTTTATTCTTTTTGGTTTTTTTTTAATTGTTATACCTTCCCTAGTATTTTTATTTATTCCTTGGGATTGGAAATATCTATTCCTCGTGGAGTTTATTTAATGAGATTGGGATATGTGATTTTTATTTGGGAAAACTTTTATTTCAGTTATTTTAAATCTTAATCGATTTATTTGCAGGGATGTTTAATACCTTCCCTCTTTGAGACTATTTACTTGAGTTATTTAATAAATGTAATTGTCATAATTATATTTATTAAAGGACTTAAGGATCGATTTCTTTTATTTTAATTTTGTCATTTTTTTTTAATTTAATTTTTATAATTTTGTTGAGTGATCAATTTATTTAACCTTGAAATTTATTTAATTTTCCTTATATTTTATTACTTTAATTTTTGCATTAAATTCTTCTTGGAGACGTTCTTTTAAAATTTTTATTTGATTATTGAAAACACATTATGCTGTTGAGTTTTTCCTATATTTTAGGGTTTTATTTTATGGCATTTTCGCGACATCATTTAATCACTCCACTTCTTCATGCGACCATCATATCATCGTATGCGTTTTTATTTTTGAATTTATTATTGCATTATAGTTAGGGTTTGACCTTGATTCAGTTAAAATCATTCCACTCACCTAGGAAACTTAGGGTTTTGAACTGAATCAATTCTAACCCTAATAGAGGCACTCATCGCGTCGCATAACCTCCTAGTCGACCATCATCACATAGGGGATTGCGTAAGTAGGCGCACTTCCCTGATTATGATTGACATGTTTACGCCTTATGTGTATTGCCACCGAGCATGTAGACGCGTGCGAGGGGGTTTCTAGGGACATGCGGAAAAGTTTTTGATATTTCATGTCATGACCACATTACAAATGTGGACATGACACGTGTGTTGTGTGTCGTGACCGCATGGGAAATGTGGGCACGACAGAAAACTTGTGTGTAGATATTGAGATTGTGGGTGTGTGAGTGGTTGTATTAAGATTTCTTCAAGGAAAAGAAGAGGATTGAACCTTAAAATGTTGGCAAGAATTGCATTTGTGGAGAGTATAGAGAATTCTTAAATAGAAGAATTTCTTGAAAAGATGAACTTGTTGAAAGAAAGGATGGATTCTCTTAATGGGATAAGAAAAATAAAAGATGAGAAACAAGTTCCTATTAAGTAGTGTGATGCAATGAGAGAAGAAAAATCCTCATGATGGAGAAAGTGGAGACACTAGTTGTTGATCATAAAAAGATAGGTATCAAAGATATCTCATTTTAAGGACATGAAGTTAGTGGTGAATGTGGAGTAGAAGATTGCCTAAGAATGAAATGTTTGAGGAAAGTCTGATTCTAGTGATAAAAATAGAGAAAGGTGAACAAAGGAATGAAGAACTAATGGATAAATTATTTGATCTATGCAAATTGAGATAGAACAAGAAGAAGAATTTTTAGCTGAAGAGGATAAGTGGCTACATAGAATCCTAAATGAAGTGGATGATTAGAGCATATTTCAGAGAGTAAATCCAAAGTTTGCATGAGTTATGGACATTGGGTCGAATGTTGGATAAGCTAATTGTATATATGAAAAGCCATTAGAAGAGGTAATTAGATTTAGTTTCTATAGTAAGAGGAAGCTAAAGAGAAGCAACTAGAGGAGAATATTAGATAATGTTAAATAAAGATTTTCCAAGGGTGGAGGTGGAAAATGGAATTTAGAAAAGGAGGAAGGGATATGGTCTAGTTAGAAGATGAAAGAGGAAAAGAAAGAAAGACTATATTTTTCAAATTACCATGTGAGCAGGAGCTCATGTTTCTTCCATACTCTTGACCAGTGTCTAATGTAGGAGCATCTTAGGGAAATTGCCAATCAGCATTAAAAAAAAATTTATTGTTTGTTTTATTTATTTTTTTCGCTTTTTGGGTGTGAAGGTGGGCAATTGATATGCATTCAAATTTAAATCATTTTCATTTTCAAAAGGTTGTTCTACATGTGTGGGATACTTCACTTCAGTTACAAGTTGAAGAGTTTTGTGTAATGCAATTGTCTAGATGGAGAGATTTGAGGAGTTGACTCAAAGGGAATGTGAAGTTGAGTTTGGGGGGAGTTTGAAGTTGCATAATCCACCTTTTTAATGCATGTTTTTATGCTCAATCCATGCACCCATGTGATGAAAAATTTTCAAGTTCAATTCCAAGTTTAGTCAGAATCTTACATGTCACCTAAAGAGTGCATGTTCGTCTTCCTAGTTTTTAGAAGCCTTGGTTTGCATTCCTACATGGATTTTGATTATTTTTTAAGGTTGGGTGCCACATTCTAGAGCTCATGAAATTCGAATTGAGTTCCAAATTGAAGGATGAGATGTTTCCTAAATTTTCTCCTCTTTTCTCTTTCTCATGCTTTTTGTAATTGCAACTTAAAAAGCCTCTTAAGGGAGTCACTATATTGAAGATTTGAGAGGAGTTAAACATGGGACTGGATAAGGGAAGTTGTTTTTTATGTTTATTGTAGGATAGAAGTGTTTGATTAGACTTGAAGGTGTCATGTGCAATTTATAGAATTTTTTATGTGAAGACTATATCAAAACTAGTGTCTGGTTTGGCATTTTGTTGATGTGTAATGCATGTATTAAATTTGAAATTTCAATTGTAGTTTGTAATGAGGAGTTTTGATCAATATTATATCATATTTATATGGGTAAATGCTTCCAAAATTTCTCCAAGAATCTTCTTGCAATGTTGCAAACAAATGAATAATGAAAAACAACTATTTTTCCATCTCTCATGAGTTGAAAGTGATCTTTGTTTCATCCAATTTTGATAACTATTGTGTTGTGTTCTTTATAGGAGCAGCAATGAAATGAATCCAATAACCAAATTGATGAGGGTGGACTCCACCCAAAATACATACAACAATAGTTTATAGATTTCAAATAGACAAGAACAAGATCTCAAGAAATATTAGCTAAACAATCTGCAAACTGATTCAAAATTTCCTCATTAAACTTGCATGTAAAAGGCTACAAATCTGAAATACAATTCCCAGGGTCATATGCCTACTTATTACAGCAATATGGGTTGTCTTACAATAGAAATATCTGACTGACAAAACCTTCTGACATCTATCTAACCTCCTGATTCGCATGAATAGGACTTGCCAATCGCTTCCTCCGACCACTGCCCCCAGAACTATCCCAAGATAGGCTTTAAAGACACGTCGAAACTAGTTAGTCTAATTTTCCCCAATGTTGGCTTGTTTTGAAATGTGTAACTTCCATTTGGGTGCCAAAATGAACCTAGCTGTCCATTTTCCCTCTCGAGAAGAATTTTTGAATTTTAAAATTGGAAAACTGGATAGCACAACCTCTAGGAGGCATAACTTTTGATCCGATTATTGGATTTTCAATTATTATATATCCTTGGAAATCTTGTGAAGAGATCTACACCATGCTTTCGTCAAATCTATAAGGTCAACAACTTTCATCCCTTTCCGAGGCTTCTAATGCCCTCAATTTTGAGTTTGAAACTTCCTTGGATGAAATCTTTAATATCTTAAAATCTAGACATGATCTTGAGCTAAAATTTACCAAGAATGCTTGTTTGACTATTCTGAAGCTTTGGGGAAAATTTCAAGCTTAACCACTTCTCTGATATAAGGTTACTAAAAATAGTAAGTTCTGGTATTCTTGGCCTTTTTGGAAACTTTAAAGGTTCTGAATCATTATTCAAGCAAATAGGTATCTAAAAACCCCAATTTTGAAAGAAATAGAAAAGAAAATCATTTTTTGGGGTGATGCAAGATTTGCCTTTACACCACTAGATGCTCCTACATTAGACACCCAGGGTAATTTGAGAAGTGACCTTGTCACATCTTAGGTATTTGAGGAAAACCCAAACGGTCAACCTCTGCCTTAGATAACCAAGAAGAATCTTCAATAGGCCTTCCTTTCCATTTCAGCAGATATTCTTCATATTGTCGATTCCTGGTACTTCATCCCACATGGCTATCTAGGATTTCTTCTATCTCCTTCTTCTCCAAAGTAGGTGCTAGAATATTCCACTGTTCTTTTGTTGGTTCATCCTCTATACCACCTTCATGATACTCTGTTAAATCAGCAATGTTGAACATAGGGGAAATGTTGATTCCACTTGGCAGCTCTACCTCATATGCATTTCTCGAATCATGCCTCTTTAGGATCCTACAAGGTCCAAATTTCTTCAACTTCAACTTATTATATGTCCCCATTGGGAACCTTTCTTTTCTCAAATGAACCATAACTTCATCTCCAACCTTGAATTCCTTAAACCTCCACTTCTAGTCTACCTTTTCTTTGTACAGAGTATTCATCTTATTAATATGCTTCCTTACCTCTTCATGCAAGTTCTTTAGGTGTTCTGGAAAGTCTTCAGCATTAGCACTACTCTTTTCTCCCTTGTCCATCTTCCTCAAATCAAAAGCATTTCTTGGATTGTTTCCATATACAATTTGGAATGGGGATTTACTAGTACTCCTATTGACAGAATTATTGTAAGCAAATTCTGTCTGTGGTAGAATCAAATCCCATCCCTTGGGTTTATCTCCTACTAAGCATCTCAAAAAGTTGCCCAAGCTTTGATTCACTACTTCTGTCTATCCATCAATCTGTGGATGATGTACAGAATTGAACTTCAACTCAGTCTTCAACTTCTTCCATAAGATCCTCTAGAAATACCCAACAAACTTGGTATCTCTATCTAACACTATACTCCTTGTTAGACCATCTAGTCTAACTACCTCCCTGAAAAACAAGTTTGCAATGTGAACAGCATCACTGGTTTTCTGACATGGAATGAAATGTGCCATTTTTGAAAATCTATCAACCACCACAAAATAGAATCATGTCCTCTCTGTGTCCTCAGCAAACCAAGAATAAAATCCCTATTGATATCCTCCCATGGCCTCTCTAGTATAGATAATGGATGATATAGCCTCGTATTCTGACTCACTCCTTTGGCGATCTGGCATACTCTGCAACTTTGTATGAATTTCTTCACATCCTGGTGCAATTGTGGATAGTAATAATTTCCATTAAAAAGAGCAATGGTCTTATCATGACCAAAGTGTCATGCCAACCCTCCACTATGCTTCTCCTTAATCAGGTTCTCTCTCATGGAACTCCTTGGAATGTACAACTAGCTTCCTCTAAACAACATACCATGTTGGATTATGTAATCCAACCATATTGTTCTATCTAGAGTAATAGGCTCCAAACAAGCTTTCCAGGCCTCTGCAAAGTCTGCATCTTCAGGGTACAAATTCTTAAGTTCACTGAACCCAACAACCTCTATCTTCATCTCTATCAATAAATTTTGCCTTCTGCTTAAGGCATCTACAACTCCGCTTGACTTCCGACTCTTGTGCTTCAAAACAAAAGTATAAATCTGTAAAAACTTGACCCATTTTAAATGCTTTTGATTTAACTTTCCTTGGCTATTCAAATATTGTAAAGCCTGATTATCAGTATACAAAACAAATTCTTTTAGCAATAAATAATGTCTCCATTTCTTCAAATTCTAAACTATAGCATAAAACTCTTGATCATAGACATAATATTTTTTACTAGCATCATTCATTTTCACTTAAATAGGCAATGGGTCTATCTTCCTAACTTAAAATAGCTCCTATAGCACTACCACTAGCATCACAATCAACATGGAATACCTTGTTGAAATCTGGAAGTGCCAAAACAGGTTGCTCTGTGACCTTCTTCTTCAACATCTCAAAACCCTTGTCTACCCCTATCGTCCATATAAACTCTTTTCTATCCCCTCTCATCATTTTAGTTAGTGGTGCACAAATGCTACTAAAACTCTTGATGAACTTCCTATAAAAACTTGTCAAACCATGAAAGGACCTTACCTCTATAGCACTCCTTGGGGTCGGCCATTTGATGATAGCCCTCACTTTCTTTGGATCCATCTTAATACCTTCAACTAAGACAACAAATCCCAGGTACACCAACTCCATTTTCACAAAACTGCATTTCTTTGGATTGATCAACAACTTATCCTCCCTTAGCTTCTCAAAAACTCTTCGAACATGCATCAAATACTCTTCTGAAGACTTACTGAATATCAAAATTCATCTAAATAAAAAATAACAAATGTTCCCAAAAATTCTTTCAATACCTCGTTCATGAGCCGCATGAATGTGCTCGATGCATTGGTTAAACCAAATGGCATGACTAACCATTCATACAAACATTCATTTATCTTAAAGGTTGTCTTCCGCTCATCTCCTTCTCAGATCCGGATTTGGTGATATTCACTCTTCAAATCTATCTTCGTGAAGTACTTGGCTCCACTTAGGCAATCCATTATGTCATCCATTCTGGGAAATGGAAATATGTACTTGATCATGATCTTGTTGATGGCTCAATAATTTGTACACATCCTCCATTCTCCACCCCTCTTCAGTGCTAGTACTGCAAGTACTACACATGGACTTAGGCTCTCCCTTATCAGTCCTTTCCTTAACAACTTGTGAACTTGTTTGTTCAGCTCATCATCCTCTATAGGAGTCATTCTATGGGCTGCCTTATTTGGCAAACTAGCTCCTAGTATCAAATCCATTTGGTGACTTATCTTCCTCACCGGTGGTAAACCTTCTGGTACATTATCTGAGACAATGTCTTGAAATTCTTCCAACAGATTTGAGACTTCTGCTAGTACATCTTCACATTTCTCCTGGCTAATCTTAGAAATCAACGCAAAGCAATGACACCCATGCTTGATACCCTCCAAAAATTTACTACCATCTACCAAGCAAATTCTGACAGTACTACATACCTTTTCTTCCACTTCCTTCAAGGGCTTCAACTTATGATGAACTCCATCCTTTGTTAGGGAATAGGTATTTGCATGGCCATCATGGACAGCACACCTATCATACTGCCACAACCTTCCCAATAGCATATGACATGCATCCATCAGTATGATGTCACACAGCACCTCATCATGGTAGTCTCCAATTTTGAACTTGACTAAACACTGCTCATTGACCAAAGCTCTATGGTCCTTCTGCAACCATGCAATCTGGTACGAATGTGGATGCCTTCTCCTTGTCAACTTCAACTTGTTAACCATCTCCTCTGAGACAAGATTATCAATGCCTCCACTGTCAATAATAATATCACAACACTTACCTTCACACTTGCACCTTATGCAAAATAAACTCTTCCTCTGATCTAGTTCTTTCTCCTCATTTAACAAGGTTCTTCTGACAACTAGGGTTTCTCCCCTTTCAGCATCTTCAGAATGCACAGACTGTGCATCTTCATCTACATGTACAACTTGAGCATTACCTTTAGGTCTTCAATTTGTCCTTCCTTGATGTTGCGGACACTCATATGATTGATGTCCTTCTTTGCCACATTGGAAACAAACTTCCTCTTCCAAGTCCTTGTCCCAGTCTTCATCTCCATGTTCCTCTTTGTTCACCATTATTTTGGTTGCGAGGGCGGCAGGCATTGTCTCCCTTCTTATTCCAACTGGTGTCTGCTTCTTCACTTTTCTTTTGACCTTCATTCCGGCCTCCATAGGGTCTTCCACCAATCCTTCTGCCATGACCTCTTCCTCTTTACTTGATTTCAAATCTTTTATTCATCTTTTCTTCCACCTTGAGGGCAAACTGGTATGCATCTTCTATGGTGGTCATTCTAACCAGGCTCAACTCCTCTTGAATACTTGGCCTCAACCCATTGATATAAAGGGCTACCTTCTCCTTGATGGCCTCTACATGGCCTATTCTGATGATAATCTTATAAAACTCCTCTGTATACTCCTTAACAAACTCGTTACCTTGCTTCAACCCTTGCAACTTCTTCAACAACTCCAACTCATAGTCCACAGGAATGAGTTGCTTCTTTAGTTTGTCCACCATCCAATCCCATCTGGTAATCTTTCCTTTTCCTTTTCTATTTCTCTCTAGCTGGACCTCCTTCCACTAAACACTGGCATGGCCCTTCAACTTAATTTTTGTAAACTTGACCTGTTATGGATCCTCCACATCTTCATATTCAAAATATTCCTCCATATCATTTATCCAATCAATAAGGTCTTCTCGATTCAGATCTCCAGAATAGGTAGAGACTTTTATCCTAGGCCTCTTTCCAATCTTCGAAATGGCCCTCAACAACCTAACTTCTACAGGGTCTCCTACACCATCCTGTTCTTCCTCAGAGAACTCTTCTTCTTTAGCTTCATCTTCGCTTTCTTCTCTTATTCTTGGCTCAAACCCTCTTTGCAGCTCCTCTTGCAATGCATTGATTTGCCTCTGTAGCACTCTAAAACCCTCTTCTATCAAAGCACTTCTCCTGCCACAGTTTCTTCGTGGAGGCATTTTGATCTCTACAGCAAACCCACAACCTTAGGTCTTGGTGCAAACTGCCTCATGGTCAGCAATCTGTCTACACACTTAGGAACCCTTGCTCTGATACCACTTGATGAGGGTGGACTCCACCCAAAACACATACAACAACAGTTTATAGATATCAAATAGACAAGAACAAGATCTCAAGAAAGATTAGCTAAACAATCTACAAACTGATTCAGTATTTCTTCATTAAACTTGCTTGTAAAAGGCTACAAATCTGAAATACAATTCCCAAGGTCATATGCCCACTTATTACAGCAATATGGGTTGTCTTACAATAGAAATATCTAACTGACAAAACCTTCTGACATCTATCTAACCTCCTGATTCGCATGAACAAGACTTGCCAATCACTTCCTCCGACCACTACCCCCAGAACTATCCCAAGATAGGCTTTAAATACACGTCCGAACTAGTTAGTGTAATTTTCCCCAATGTTAGGTTGTTTTGAAATGTGTAACTTCCATTTGGGTGCCAAAATGAACCTAGTTGTCCATTTTCCCGCTCAAGAAGAATTTTTGAATTTTAAAAATTGGAAAAATGGATAGCGCAACTTCCAGGAGCCATAACTTTTGATCTGACCATTGGATTTTCAATTATTATATATCATTGGAAATCTTGTGAAGAGATCTATACCATGTTTCCATCAGATCTGTAAAATCAGCAACTTTCAGCCATTTCCAGGGCTTCTAAGGCCCTCAATTTTGAGTTTGAAACTTCCTTGGATGAAATTTTTAATATCTTGAAATCCAGACATGATCTTGAGCTAAAATTTACCAAGAATACTTATTTGACTATTCTAAAGCTTTGGGGAAATTTTCAAACTTAAGCACTTATCTAATATAAGGTTACTAAAAATAGTAAGTTCTAGTATTCTTGGCCTTTTTGGAAACTTTGAAGGTTCTGAATCATTATTCAAGCAAATGGGTATCTAAAAACCCCAATTTTGAAAGAAATAGAAAAGAAAATCTTTTTATTGGGTGATGCACAATTGTCCTTACACCACTGGATGCTCCTGCATCAAAACTTCCACAATATGAATGTGTACAAAGCAAGAGGCTAAAAACTATCATAAAAATGTATGTGAATATACAATGAACTCCTTGTATATGTAGGACAAGGAGGAAGTGAGAAGGTGAGAGTCAAACACTGACTAACCCTCCATGATGTGTGACACATGTAGAACACTTGGGACAAGTGTGAGAGCATGTGTCATATGTCTATGAGGTGAGACAACTAAACCACTAAGTGAACTTAAGCTAGTAACTAGATAGAAGTAAACTAGATGACTAAAGACTCCTTTCACACTAACACCCCCCTTAAGTGATACTTAGGGACCAACTCACTGAAAAAATGAGTCTCCGCAACATGGTTTGATGAGGTACTCATGTAGAAAATGAAAGTCTCTCACAAACGGAGTAAATGAGAAAACCCTGTTGGAAAAACCCCTCTACAAAAAAGAGATCTAAATATAAAGGACAACTTCCTTCATTCCATGGATACATCGTAACTCAAGATAGCGAGGTGATGCTAAAGATTTAGTAAATATGTCAGAAACCTGGTCCTAAGTAGACAAATACTCTAAGGAAAGAACACCATCCTGGATAACTTGTTGAATGAAGTGCATGTGAATCTTGATACGCTTCGTCCTTTGATGCTCAACTAGGTTGCATGAAATGTCACTTTGGTTATCACACCAAAGAATAGTAGGAAGATCTGGTGGTAGACCAAACTCTATCAAAAGCTGTCGAAGCCATAGTACCTCCTAGCTAGCAAGAACTTCACCGTGATACTCAGCCTCAATGGATGATAATGCAATAGTGGTTTGCTTCTTACAAGACCAAGCAATTGGAGTTGAACCAAGGAAGAAAACAAACCCAGAGGTTGACTTCCATGAGTCAACATCCCCTGCCCAATCTAAGTTAGTGAAGCCTACTATCTATGAAGCTCCTAGTGTGTACTGAATGCCAAAATGTGTGGTGCCTCGAATATACCTCAAATGTGCTTGGCTGCCTTCCAATGGCTCTCATGAGGGTCATGTGAAAAATGGGAGACAAGCCCAATAGCAAAGGTTATATCAGGGTGAGTATGTTTCAAATATAAAAGACTACCAACTAACTATCTGTACAAAGATGCATCAACACAAGGTGTTGTGAAAGTGGTAGTCAAAACAACACTAGACTGAAATGGTGTAGGAGTTGGCTTATAATCAGCCACGCTAAAATGATGAAGCATATCAACATCATACTTCTGCTGGCATATAGAGATCCCCTCAGTAGACTGAAGAACCTGAAGACCAAGAAAATAATGCAGAAGCCCAAGATCTGTCATGTCAAAATGCTTCATCAAAGAGTGTTGAATATCTTGAAGCATGGACATGGAACTACTAGTCAGAAGCAAATTATCTACATACAAGACTAGAATTAGAAGGTCATCTGCATGTCTCTTAATATAGACAGTGTGATCAAAGTGGCAACGTGTGAGACTAGATGCAAGCAAGAAGATATCAATCTTCTCATACCAAGCCCTAGGGGCTTGTTTGAGACCATATAAAGAACGTCGAAGCCTGCATACAAGTGAAAAGTCTTGCACAAATCCTAGAGGCTGCTCCATGTAAATCTCCTCATGAAGATCACTGTGCAAGAATGCACTCTTCACATCCATCTAAAATACCTTCTCTGAGATGCAGCAATAGAAAGAACAAGGCGAATAGAATCCATCTTGGCTATAGGGGCAAAGGTCTCAGAGTAATCAATACCCTCAACCTATGAAAAACCCTTAGCAACAAGACGTGCCTTGTATATTTCAATAGAACCATTAGCTACATACTTGGTGGGGTACACCCACTTGCACCAAACCATCTTTCTTCCCTTAGGAAGAGGTACTAAATCCCATGTATTATTCTTCATCAAAGAAGAATACTCCTCTACCGTAGTTGAATCCCACTCTAGAACACCTGAAGCCTTTGAAAAACTCTATAGATCTGGAGATATGGCATGACTCAAAATACTAGAGCCAGAAGTCTGTGCACAAGTGTGGCGAGAAGTCATAGCATCACCATCTAAAGATTTAGCCTCCTGAATAGTATTCTGTGCCCATTTAGGCAAAACATGAGCGGGTGGAGAAGAAGTGGTGGTGGAGGTAGTGGAGATGGTGGATTACGACCAACATCTACAGGATCCTCAAGTGCTAAGGTATCCTCATGAGATGAAGAGAGCGAAGTAGGTAGTGAGGAAGAAGATGTGGATGGAGGATCCATATGTGAAAAAGACTCATCAAACTGGGCATCTCTTCGAAAGAAGACATCTCGAGTAATGGGATCAAACAACCTATAAGCTTTCACATCCTCACAATAGCCAACAAAGATGAATGGTTGGCTCTTCTTCTCCATTGCCTTACGTCGACCATCTGGTATAAATGCCCAAGCTTCACTACCAAATACTCTGAAGAAGGAAACATTAGGCTTGATATTTGACCAAGCCTCCTTTAGAGTGATATTTTGAACTGCCTTGTGGGGAGTATGGTTCTAAATATAGTTGGCACAATTGATTGCTTCAACCCAAAAAGCCAGGGCTATAGACCAAGACTGAATCATACAATTTGCCATTTACTTGAGTGTTATGTTCTTTCATTTGGCAACACCATTCTATTGAGGAGTGTAGGGAATCGAATACTGATGACAAATACCATGCTCAGTGCAATAGTCTTGAAAGGTCTAATTCTCATACTCCCCCCATTATTTGTGCGTATCTTCCAAATAGAAGAACCTAATTGCTTCTCCATGAACACCTTGAAAGTCTTGAAAGTATTAAAGACATCAATTTTGTACTTGAGAAAGTACACCCATTTCCATAGAGAAGTCATCAATGAAAGTAAGTACATACTTGGCTCCAGAAAATGAAGGAGTTAGAAATGACATTAGGTCACTATGAACCAACACAAGTAAGAAAGTAGCACGATGGGATTTACCCTTAGGAAAGGGTTCCTAATGATGTTTTCCAATCACACAACATTGACAAATGCCCTCTGTGCATGAAACCTTAGGGAGACCAAGTACCATCTCCTATGTACTTAACTACTGAAGATACATGTAATTGAGGTGCCCAAACCTCTCGTACCAAAGCTGACTCAAAGAGTCTACATGGGCAATGTGTGATGAACCACTAGATGTCTCAAAACTGTGAAACCTATACAATTTGGACCCATGATCTACTCTACCTAAAGTAATGATCTTCTCTGGATGCTGTAGGTCATGAACAACAACATCATGTGGAGAAAACTCAATAGTCTTCCCATCCCCAGTATGACATTTGATAGATGGAGAGAAGATTGGTAAATATCTTAGGAACAAAGAGGACATCCTCAATGCAACCATCTGCCAGTTGAACTGAACCAAACCCCTAACTGGAATCTGTGAAGAGTTTCCCACTAAAATATGAGAAGTGGTGCTATCAAAAAGAGACTCAAGAAGATCAATTGAATGAGTCATGTGATGTGAGGCTCCTGAGTCAACTATCTAATTTGATGTGGATGAATGCACACCTATAGCAGTAAGGGCATGGTGTTTCCTAGGTTTGGGAGTATCAATGTTGTGTTTTTTCATGGCTTCTTCCAAAGCCTCAATCCTTTGATGACAAATCTTAATGCCATGATTCTGCATCCCACAAAAAGTACATGGCCCTCTACTTTTCTTCTTGGAGGAATTTTTACTTGACTTAGAAGATGTTGTGTTTGAAGTATCGGGTTTGGTCTTCTTCTTAGATTATTTCTCATTGCTTGAAGATGATTCTGCCTTTGATTGTTTTGAATGCTTATTGATTTTACCCTTATATGCATGAACTATTAATGCTTGACTTTTTGAAGAAGTGTTAGAATCCATGGAGAGTAACTTAGATTATTCTCCCGTAAGTCAATCACAAAATTGTTCAAAAGTAGGCATAGTAAATGTTGAACCAAGTGCATCCATTGTAGAGTAAAAGATAGAAGCAAAGACCTGATAGGGACCTTTTAACTTTGACAAAACCAAGAAGACGCATTCCTTATTTGTTTTTGTTTTACCATAACCTTGAAGTCGAGAAAGCAAAGACTTGAACTTGACTAAGTAATATTCATTTGAAGGGAAGACATCAGGTGACAAAGTTGTTAATTCAGCATCCAGTTGAAGTATTTTGAACTCATCAACTTTACCAAATAAATCACTAAATTTTTCTCATATTTGCTTAGGAGTTGTACAATTACTTAGATGAAACTACAAGTTATCAGATACATGGAGGTCAATGATTCCCATTGCCTCATCTAACTTATTATGATAGACAAATTGTTCATACTCCCTATTGAATTGTAGTTGTTGATCATTTAGCATTTGCCATAACCCTTTAGATTGAAGAAGTTGTACTTTAGTTTTCCATGTGTAAAAATTATGTGGTGTTAACAAATCAGTTTTAGGATCCATGCTTGACAAAAAAAAACACAATGAGGCACGTAAATTGTGCTTGACAAACCCCCCAAGTTTGATTAAAATTTGTAAAATAAGCCCCCCCAGAAAATCAGCACTTTATAACGTAGTGTGGTTTACAATGAAAATATCGAGGTTACAATAATATAAATTAGCATAAAATGCTAACATTGGAAACTCCTCCTCCAATTACAAACAATAGAAACGCCATCAATTGTGTTAGACTATCTATACAAAGAGTGGTATGTTAACAAAAGCATTTTGAAATGTTAACATAAACCTTTACAAAGAACATAACCTACAAATGGTGGTTTGGAACAAATTGAAAGGTACAAAAAAACATTTAGTGCTACAAGTGAGAAGAGGAAAAACATGACCAAACATTTGAAATGCTAACATCAAGATATGATGGAACATCAAAGAGTTAATGGAGTAGCAAAAAACAACCTTTGTGTATGAAAAGCATCAACGGAAAGATCCATGTACAGAGGGAAACCACCAGCCATGACCTACGGAAAGAGAAAAAACATGAGCAGGAAATGTGGAAACTGCCCTGTCGTGGTGGAGATGGGATTTTTGTGGTGGTTGGAGAAGAGACTTGGCCACAACCCTTGTAACTATTAGTTGTGAAATTAAGACAACATGGCATCAATCGTTGTTCTTAAATATCATCCACTTCAACAGTTAAAGGTCATTTTTGGCCAATAAACATAGAACAAATATTTAACATTTTTTTATTGTGAATGAGGTGTAAAATTACTATTGATTGTTTGACCATTGAAGTGGATGATATTTAAGTAGAGTGGACATCAATTGCTCACGACTGGGACAACACAGAGGAAGAGTACAAATAGAAAAAGATAGCAATAAATGCTATAACAAACTGCAGATAGATGTTGAAGCTGCAACCTTGCAAATGAATAACAAACGCCTCGCTTTTTGAAGAAGATGTCAACTGAGAGAGTATTGGCGACCTGGAGTTCGGGAGACGCTGTGAAAGAAGACTCTGCAACAAATGTTGCCGCAGACCTTGAACTTTGAAGAAAACAGCGACTAGAGAAAAATAAACACCAACCTTGCAAGTTGCACGACCTGACGATGAAGAACTTCAACTGCCAACTACTGGAGATTGTTATAGCAGTCACAAACCCAAAATGGAAACCAGCAAATAATTCTATTGGACGTTTTGTAAGTTCAACCTACAGAATGTTAGAAACCTCGGCATGAATGGAATGGCGATCATTTGACTTTAATGTGAAACTGCATCCACAAAAACTCGCAGAAGAACCCGTTGTGTTTGGAACCAGAAAGTCGTTGGAAGATTTCGACCCAACTTTGACATCAATATACAAAGAGAAACCCTGCAGTTTGAGGATACCACGACCTGCAACCTCGAGCTAATGGATGTTAGTCCTCTCCGGCAACAAAAGAACGTTGGGAAATGACAAGAGAAATTACTATAATGGTCAAGCTTTGGCAAGAGATCACGAAATCTTAAACATGACCTTCAAAACACAAACAGTGACCAAGCAACTACTGTTGAAAACAAACAGCAAGAGACAAACAATGGCGGCCTGCGAATGTATGGCAACCACTGTGGTGGATTTGAAGCCAAAAATAAACAGCGACTGGCAAAATCTTGAAGCTCAGATGTGGAAAACTAACGGCCTCAGAGAATATTTGGCAAAATGAGACCAAACTAGAGATGAATGAACCACTTGAAAAAGAATGGCAACTGGAAACAATGAGAACCAGTGACCAAGTGATTGGAAACAGCCAAAGAGACCTATACAAATATGACTGGTTGCAGATACAGGCCGAGAACACCCAACCAGGTCGTGAGACTGTGAAATATGAATAAATCTACACAAATGAACACCAAAATTGACTCAAAAAATGACAAATTGCAAATATGCCCTCAAATGTGGATCCAAACCTATGAATGAAAAACTACAAATCATCAATTTGCAAAAAAAAATTGCATTTTTGCACGAAAATTTTGCGCAGATATATGACACACCTATGATAGGGTTGAATGTGCAGGATGAAATTGAAATTGGGAAGGGAATTGTGATTCTAGGCTCTGATACCATATAGGAGCAGAAATGAAATGAATCCAATAACGGAACTTCAACAAGATGAATGTGCACAAAGCAAGAGGCTAAAAACTATCATAAAAATGTATGTGAATGTACAATGAACTCCTTGTATATGTAGGACAAGGAGGAAGTGAAAAGGTGAGAGTCAAACATTGAATAACCCTCCATGATGTGTGACACATGTAGAACACTTGGGACAAGTGTGGACCATGTGTCATATGTCTATGAGGTGAGCAACTAAACCACTAAGTGAACTTAAGCTAGTGTGAAACTAGATAGAAGTAAACTAGATGACTAAAGACTCCTTTCACACTAACATTCTTTTATTGTTGGCTATCACTATTTAGATTATATTAAAGGTGTTTCAAAATAGTGTTAAATCAATAAGGTGTTTAAGTTAAGATATTCATTAAAGATGAAAAATGGCTTGAGAAATATCATGTTTTAAGGCTAGAATTAGTAGCCTTGCTTTCCTTTGTTTGGTATAAGTGTGGAGACCACTAAGGTTAGTTTGTTAAGCATGATGAAGCCTTTGAGAAACCTGTAGCATATTTTTGTTAAAATGTTGTTGCAAGGAAAAGGTTATCATTCAATTGATTCCCCCTATCCTTGATTGCATCAAGATCCCTTCAAGCAAGTTTTATATGGTTGAATGGCTCAAGTAACTTTTGACCATCACAACTAAATAACATGCCTAGTTGTTGGTTCTAATAGAGAGATTTGTGTTTGGGAAGTTTACCAGTTGTGACCATGAGTCAAAATCTATTATCCCAATTGAAATATTAATTAGAGATGTAATGTTATTAGTGTTTTTGTTGAAATTATTTTTTAAATTTTTGCATCTAAATAAAAAAAATCAAAATTTTATTTTGTACTTTACTTTAATCACATGACTTTTGGAGAAATAAGAATTTTGTTTACCTTTCATAAACATAAAATTATATAGCTTTAAATTGTTATTAATGGAATGATTTTTGGTATTATTTAAGCATTTATTTTCCAAAATTGTTTCACATTTGTCAAACCGGATTTTATTAAAAAAATATCTTTTATATAAGAATTTAAGAGTGCTTGCTAATGCTACATAAATATTAAAAAAAAATCAAACGTCCATAAACTTGTGTGGATAATATCATGTATTGTGCTAGATATGAATCAAATACACATATTCTCATGCATTCAACCAATCAAAAAAAAAATTAAATAATTTTGACCAACATACTTAATATTTTTAAACTGCCAATTTTTCCTGAATTATAAATTGACAATTTACTCATTGCCTAATTAGTTATACTTTCTTTCTTTATCTAATAAACAGTCTTATTGTTACCTTCCAAAATTATTTTCCTGTCTCTAAAATTAATGCATTAAAAAATTTCCTACGACATTTATTTCTGTTGGCATTTTTTGGCACTATCAAATTATATTTTGACCCACATGAAAACTAATGTGTTGTCAAAACAGTCCTCTTGAAAACTAATGTGTTGTCAAAACAGTCCTCTTGTTTGGGTGAGGTGACTACTTGCAAATTGTCATAATTATTTTTCTTATTTGTCTACGTGAGGTGGCACTACATATTTCCATGCATTATTAGTCCGACCACTGTAATTTATTTGATATGACTATATATTGTCATGCACCATTAGTCCAGCCCCTGTAATTTATTTGATGTGTTTGCAAAGAAAAAACATTATTAAAATTCGATTTATGCACAGACGATGGTTAATGGCAATGATGAAAAGGGTGCAAAGTCTATTATATGCTCATTTATATTATGTTTGTGTCTTATTTAAGTTTGAGTTTATGACTGCTCTAATACTGAAACCAAGACAAAAGCACAATAAGTAATTTATTTTCTCTACGTAAATTTCTTTTTTTTTTTTTTACTATCTTCTATTTTTTTATTTGTTTACACCATCTTATAAATACTCTATGGTCTCTACACAAACAAAACTAAAAATATTTTCATAAATATCTAAAGATAACTTATGAAATCTTAAGATAACATATGGTAATACAAAATTATAATAAAAAATATTATTAATTCAATTATCATATAGAACATAATAATTTTTAATTGCAATCAAATATAATAGTTTTTAATATAGTTTTCAATATTTAGTAAGAGAAAAGGTAATGGCAGTTATAATGACTCAAGTATCATATTAAGTCTTCATGATAGCACGGGAACACAAACCATGCACAATTACCCTTACAACCTTCTAGTGAGAACTAAGTCTCTGCCCATCTAAAAGGGCTTTCGGATATCTTCTGTCAATAGAGTGACAAGAACTTGGACAGCCATATAAGATTAACAAAATCATTCAAATACAATACAGATTCACCATGATAACAATGGGTGACAGGAGATAAGTAAATACTCAAATTTAAACATTCATTCATACTGCTAATTTGGCATCTATTACAAATATCAAGACTCTGCAGATTACATCCATACATTACTTTGAGAGATTGGGTTACAAAAGATATTTAATTTCTACATTTGACTTCCAACCTCCTATCTTTGTTTCTACATTCCTATCTACGGCCTTTGCTCGACCTGCTTGCTTGCTCCTTCTTATTATCAATTAGCTTTACACTTTCCTTTCTGCCTCTTCTATCTGCAACTATCGGCCCTTATTCTTGTTATCAGCCTCTCTATATATTATATATATAGCCAGTCTGATTGTCCTTCAGCCTAGCGGCCATTCCCTCTACCGTGCTCTCCCTCTTTTGTTACCTCTCAGCCTCTCTTCTGATATACATGCAGCCTCCTCGTTAATTTCTGCCACATCCTCTAATCCTCCATCCTCTGCATACGACCTCCTCCTATAAATATGCGGCCTTCCTCTTTATTTTCTACCGCTTTCTCTCTTTGTTGCCTATCGGCCCCCTCACATATCTTCATCTGCTCTCTTCTATATCAGCCTCCTTTTTATTATTTTTATCCTCTCTAATTAATTGGCCTATGTCTATGTTTTATGGCCTTCTCTCCCAAATGACGGCCTTCCTCCCCTTTCTAATGTCTATTGGCCTATTTCTGGCCGCCACCACTTATTCTTCACTTAACCGTTATCTTTCCGCATTATGCACGATCTGCACTACCACACACTACCACTTATATCTACTTTCTCAGCATTATGCTCGGCTATTGCCATGAACTAGCACACTATCCATTCTTAGCCATCGGCCTTTTCCTTCCTACATGCATGTAGCCTACATTCACCACTCCTCCATCACCGTTGTTCTATAATCAAAAAAAAATTCCTTCTGTCACCACTAACTCATAATGGTTGTCACCTTCTCAAAATAGCTATTCTTGTAATAGTCACCACCTTCACCATTTATTCAACTTTCAAGAAACTAATAATTGATTATTATTGTTCCTGTCGCCTTGGTGACAGGAGCCTCCTTCCTCAGCTTCTGTCACTTGACCCACACATTAAAACCAAAAATCAATTACCAAAGATAATTTACGAATTTTGATAAGATGCCCCTGCATCAAACTCCCTAGGGGATAAAAGATCATGTGCTCCGACACATGTGTTCCTCTGCAAACTTCATCAAACCTTTCTTCTACCTTTTCCATAATTTCTCCATCTCATATGCATCATTCTTTGCACATCTTTGTGCAACATTGTGAGCTGCTCCCTCATGATTGTATGCAATACTTACAATTCTCCTCCAAACTCGAATCCTTCTTTCATTCACCTCAAACAAATCATACTCAAATGGAAAAATTATAACAACATCTATTTCATTATCAGTACTCATCCTTCCTGTATCATCCTCAATTTGTTCCTCTATCATATCTTCAATCCATTCTTCCTTCATGGTCAGCTTGTACAACACCATATCACTCTCAGCTTCATCTTTTGCCATCTTACTCTTTAAATCTGCATCACCTTCATTCTTTATTTCTGCCACCATTTCTACATCATGGTCTTCAAGGTTCACTGTTGTCTTGCTTATGCTCACATCTTTAATCTTCTCATTCCATTCTTGCTCAATGGCTGTTAACTGCTTCCATAAATCTTCTTCTATGCTTTCTTTTGCTACTCCATCTTTCTCTTCACTACTTTTATTCTTCTTTTGTTTGTCCTCTTCCTTTGGAACTATAGTTGTTCCACTATCATCCTCTTCATCTGCAACTGCTCTCATGTTCAAATCTGTATCTTCAACACATACCTCTAGTGTCTTCTTTTTCCATACATCTCTTCTATCCTACTTTTCCTCTTTTTTGACATACCTACATCTTTCAATTTGCTTTTGTCTACATTCTTGCCTTCTCAAATATCTATTTCTCCATATCTCTTTTTCATCTAATAATCTCCTCATATTTTTCTCACCATTATGCATGTCATACAAAGCTTCATCAACATAAAAATTAGATTTCTTTTCTCTTAACTTGACTACACTTGGCTTCTCTTGCTGCAACCTCACTGTATGCTTCTTCTCTTTCTTGTCATCTTCTACTGGATTCATCTTGCTTCCAGATTCTAGGAGTTTGTTCTCATTTTCATGTCTCCAATTCTTTATCTTTTCTGTAACACTTTTGTTTGTTGTTGCTTGCTTCACTACCCACACTCTGCCACTGGACTGATGTCCTTTCCTTGCTACATTTGAGCTTCTCTTCACTTGCTCTCTCTTCATCTTCCATTCATTTTCTCTAGGCCTCTTTGCTGGCCAACTCGTTCTCACATCATACCACCACTTATTCATCTATACATCTCTTTTTCTATGGACTTTCTTATTAGCATAAACATAATCAAAAGCATTTACTTCCTTACAACTCAATTGTTTCTTTTCATCAATCATTTTCCTTTGCCAACATGGCACTACATATCCATGATCCTTAAACACATTTACTTTTTCCAATTTCTTTTCCTTATCAACTTGCCTATCCATATTCTCACTTCTACATTCATGCTCAAAAATAACATTTTTACCTTCATTCCTCTGTGCAAGGATCTACTGTCCCAAATTGCATTCAACTTCAGCTTCTTGGCTTTTCAACTTTTCTTCTTTAGCATCAGTCTCCTCTTCTTTTTCAAGCATTCTGTAATGCACCTCTATTGCAAACTCTTCTTGGCATTGTGCTGCCATCAATCTTCTCTTGTTCACATCTTCCACTCTTTCTTCAGGAGCTATTCTTGCCCCAGCTTTCATTATCTTCAAGGTCTCATCCTTGACTTTCTTCATCACTTTCTTTATACCTGCATACAAATCTGCAAATATAACATTGGCAAATAAAATGAGAGACCACAATGTCTCTATCAATGCCCTTCTCATGGACATTCTTTCTTCTTCAATTCTCTTTTCCTCAAGTGCTACCTACGGTACCTTTTCCTCTTTCTCCTTTTTAATGTTCTTTTCAATGAGAACTTCTTTGACCTCTTCCGGTCTATGTTGCTCCAAAGGCAACTCTCTGTTGTCCCATCTTTTCGGGAATCCTCTCATCTTCTTATCTTCTCCTCTTAAAGCTTTTATTCTCTGTCTTTTTCTCCTCTTGACAATCTCCTTTACTGGCCATTTTACTTTCTTACTCATTGGCCAAACCCTGTAATAATCTTGGTCTTGTTCTTCATACCATTGTTTCACACCAATTCGCTCTGGAATTCTGCATCCGTCATCCTTTTGTCTTCTTTTCTTTTGTCTCTTTTTGTGAGACTCTCTTTCTTCATTTCCTTCTGCATCCTTCTATCTTCTTTCATCTTTCAGGCACCTCACCTAGGGCTTCTTCCCTTTCCACTCTACCTAGTCTTTTGGTGCTACACACGCACTGCAATACTTACAGTCTTCCTTCTTCCACTATTCACCTATCCTGGCTAAGTTGCCTCTCTTCGGTCTACTCGGCACTCAAGACCAACCTGGCTCTGATACCAAACTAATAGCATGGGAACACAAACCATGTACAATTACCCTTACAACCTTCTAGTGAGAACTAAGTCTCTGCCCATCTAAAAGGGCTTTCGGATATCTTCTGTCAATAGAGTGACAGGAACTTGGACAGTCATATAAGATTAACAAAATCATTCAAATACAATACAGATTCACCATGGTAACAATGGGTGACAGGAGATAAGTAAATACTCAAATTTAAACATTCATTCATACCGCTAATTTGGCATCTATTACAAAATATCAAGACTCTGCAGATTACATCCATACATTACTTTGAGAGATTGGGTTGCAAAAGATATTTAATTTCTACATTTGACTTCTAACCTCCTGTATTTGTTTCTGCATTCCTATCTATGGCCTTTTCTCAACCTGTCTGCTTGCTCCTTATTATCAATTGGCTTTACACTTTCCTTTCTGCCTCTTCTATCTGCAACTGTGGGCCCTTATTCTTGTTATTAGCCTCTCTATATATTATATATAGCCAGTCTAATTGTCCTTCAACCTGGCGGCCATTCCCTCTGCTGCTCTCTCCCTCTTCTATTACCTCTCGGCCTCTCTTCTGATATACATGTGGCCTCCTCATTAATTTCTACCACTTCCTCTAATCCTCCATCCTCTACTACAACCTGTGCTGTCAATTTTGGTGGTGATGAGTCAGCACAAATCTATGGAAAAGGTGCCATAACTATTGATGGGAAGAATAGGACTGAGGATGTCCTTTATGTCAAAGGGCTAAAACACAATCTTCTCAGTGTCAGTAAGATGTGTAGCAAGGGTTATAATCTCACCTTTCATGCCAAAAGTCATGAAATCAGGAAGGCAGGGTCTAGAAAACTAGTTGTAGAAGGTATCAAGACATATGGTGATATCTATCATCTAAAGGAGGTAAATGGAAGAACATGTTTGTTGGCTCAATCCAGTGAGTATTGGTTGTGGCACAAGAGAATGAGACACAACAATTTTGATAATATGATAAGGATCAATTCTACTCATGCAGTGAGAGACACGCCTAAGATAATCAAGCCTACAAATATAGTATGCAGGGAATGTCAAATGGGAAAGCAGACAAAGACAAGTTTTAAAAGCAAGGAGTACTCTTCTTCAAATCCATTGGAGCTAATTCACATTGATCTATGTGGCCCTACAAGAGTGAAGATTTAACAAGGTGAGAGGTATTTTATGTTGCTCATTGATGATTATTCTAGAATGACTTGGGTTACTTTCTTAAGAGAAAAATTAGATGCCCTTGATAAATTTAAGGTGTTCAAATCTATGGTTGAGAATGAAGTAGATGCCAGATCAAATGTTTGTGGTCTGACAAAGGAGGTGAATTTACTTCAAATGAATTTGAAATATTTTGTGAAGATCATGGTATTAGAAGACATCTATAAGCTCCTAAGACCCCTCAACAAAATGGGGTAGTGGAAAGGAAGAATAGGACTGTGCAAGAGATGTCTAGGGCAATGATGAAAGATGCAGATCTACCTGATATGTACTAGAAGGAAGTAGTTCACACTGTTGTCTATCTAACTAACAAAGTGCAACTGAGAGTCAATAGCACTATGACTCCATATGAGCTATGGTATGGAAGACCTCCTACGATTAGATACTTTAGGATCTTTGGTAGCAAATGTTATATCAGAAGAGAAGAAGAAGACCTAGGAAAGTTTGATTCAAGAAGTGATGAAGGAATCTTTCTTGGCTACTCAACCAAAAGCAAGGCTTATAGATGCTACAACAAGAGGTTGGGAAAGATGATTGAAAGCACAAATGTCAAGGTAGATGAAGACCTGTATCAAATCTCATGAGAATTAAAGGACTCTGAATCTGATATCTTTCCATGCATTGAAGATGAAGATGAAGAAGTGAAAGAAGAAAAGGAACAAGAACTAGAGCAGATGCCTAAGACTCCAACAAAGTATGTTTAGAAGAACCACTCAGCAGATCAGATCATTAGAGATAAGGATGAAGGTGTACAGATAAGAAGAAGGCTTGCTAAGACACATGAGCAAGTAAATTTGTGTTTGTTATCAAAAGTTGAACCTAAAACCTTTGCTGATGCTAGCAAAGATGATGGATGGATAAAGGTAATGGAAGAAGAATTGAATTAGATTAAGAAGAATCAAACATGGGAATTGGTTCCTAGACCAGCCAATAAGAATGTTATAGGAACAAAGTGGGTGTTTCAAAATAAGCCTAATGAAGAAGGTGAAGTTGTAAGGAATAAAGCAAGATTGGTATACAAAGAATACACACAAGTTAAAGGCATTGACTTTGAGGAAACTTTTTCTCTGATAGCCAAGATGGAGGTAATCAGAATGTTCTTTTCTCTTGTAGCTCATAAGAACTTTAAGGGATATCAGATGGATCTAAAGTCAACATTTCTAAATGGTGATCTAGAGGAAGAGGTTTATATTGAGCAACCAGATGGTTTCTAGATATTAGAAGATCCAGACATGGTATGCAGACTCAACAAGGACTTGTATGTTCTCAAGCAAGCACCTAGGCCTTGGTATGCTATGTTAAACAAGTACTTACTTCAGTAAGGCTTCAAGAAAGGTACTGTAGATTGCAATATTTACATCAAGGAAGAAAGAGACATGATTTTGATAGTTGCAGTATATGTTGATGACATCATCTTTGGTGGAGATGATGATATGTGTAAGAGCTTTGCAGAGGAGATGCAAAAAGAGTTTGGGATGTCTATGATTGGTGAGATGTCTTTCTTCCTTGGACTTCAAATTTCTCAGCTAGAAGGTGGTATCTTTATTTCTCAAGCTAAGTATGTCAAAGAGTTGTTGAAGAAGATTGGTATGGAGGATTCAAAGCTAATGAGTACTCCCATGGTCACTGGATGTCACTTGAGCAAGGATGATGAGTCTTTAGAGGTGGATCAGATTGTCTATAGATCTATGATTGGAGGATTGTCGTACCTAACTGCTTCTAGATCTAATATTATGTATGCAATATATGAATGGTTTCCAAATATCAAGCTAATCTCAAGCAAACACATGAGAAGAAAGTGAAAAGGATATTTAGATACTTGAAAGGAACTCTGAATTATGGCTTATGGTATCCAAGAGGTAATAAATTTGATTTAAATACCTACACTGGTGCTGATTGGGTTCGTTGTGTTGATGATAGAAGAAGTACAAGTGGTGGTGCTTTCTTTTTAGGAAGCAGATTGGTTTCATGGCAAAGCAAGAAGCAAGATTTAGTGTCCTTATCTACTATAGAGGCAGAGCACATTCCAGTAGCATCCTGCTATACACACGTGTTGTGGATGAAGCAAACCCTAAAGGATATCAAGGTATTGTATGATGAGCCTATTTCTATTTTGTGTGACAATACAAGTGCTATCAATATTTCCAAGAATCTAGTGATGCATTCTAGAACCAAGCATTTAGCAATCAAGTATCACTTTTTGAGAGAGAAGGTGACAGAAAAGGAAGTAAGGTTGGAATATGTTCCAAAAAAGGATCAGATTATAGATATTTTCACAAAGGCTCTTGCAAAGGACACTCTTGAGGATCTCCGACAAAGGTTAGGGGTAATTACCCCTCCTTGCTAGATGCATAGTGGTGCATCTGTCCAAGGGGAGTTCATGTTATATCTTTTTCTTGGACTCATGGTGGCTACCTCTCAGGTGGAGCAGCTAGTGGTTTCTAATGATAGGGGGAGTTTGGTTGCTACAAGAAGAAGTCATGTCCTAAGAGAGAACAAGTTTTCCTTTATCATTGATGTCAAAGGGGGAGAATGTGCAAGTATGTGTTGCCATCAATGCCAAAGAGGGAGATTGTTACACATGTGGTTCTTAAGGTTGTCATTGTTGTTAGCACTATCTTAGATGTGTGATGGTGTTCATGGTTGGATGTCATGTCCTATCCAATAGAGAAGATATAGTTCATGGTTGGATGTCATGTTGAATATAATGTGGTTACTAAAGTTCATGGTTGGATGCCGTGCCTTGATCAGTGTAGGGTTGAGTATGAAGTTATGTTATGATGGGAATTAGAAGCATTAAGAAGATTAGATGTTACTGTTGGCCTAAAGCATATTGTATAATCTCTCCCACTATTCCTAAGAATGCATGTGTTGATACAAAGAAGGTCTGGCCTATAGAAGTTGGTGATAGTCCCTGCTATAGGATGACTACCTTTGAATATTGTCTGGGAGATTGCTCCACATTCCTCTACATTAGCAGTTATAGCTATGCGGTTCTATAACTATGTTCAAGGTGCAGTGAAGGTGATAATTCCAAAGTTTCAGATCATTTGTCGCTTCATTGTGAAAGTTATGCATGATAAAGTACTGACATGTGTTCTAGTAGAGTGAGATAGTGTTGAAGAACTGTTGGAATACTCCACATTCCTCTAGAAGTGAATAGTTGCCTTTGTGGTTTTGTGGATATGGTTATGGATGTACTGTATATTCTCTCTTGTAGTTTCAAGTTTCTCGGTGGTTCACAAGCTCAGTTTTTCAATGATAGTATGTTGCAGTGTTCTAGATGACTGGTTGTTCTTAGAGTTCATGGTTGAAGATGTACGATACAAAATATTTGATGTGCAAAGCTAAAGGGGTGTTTGGAGATGTTGCATGATTCTTGTAGACTCATCTGGAAGAGTTTCATGAAGATCTTTCTTGTTTCCAGTACCACACTAGGTTTTCAAGTTGTTGTGATCGTTATACTTCAAGTTTCATATGTTTTTTGCTCAAGGCTGTCATATTTTCAAATGATTAGAGTGTGTGGATGTAATTCCTTGATGTTTGAAGTTGTGAAGGATGTTTGGACCTGGTTAAGCAAGTGTTGATGTCCGCAAGGCATGGGTCTTCTGCTGGTGTAGCATGTAGTCTTGTTTAGGACTTGTCCTCTACACGTTCCATGTTGTATGCTATATGGCCAACTTGTAAATGTATTTTTTATTGTCTCTGGCCAAAAAGCAATGTAATCAATGTAATATCATGTATAAATTATAAATTAAATTGAGTTAGGCAAAGTGTGATTGCAAAGTGATTGATAGGGCTCACATCCAAATAAATGCATTATGTGTGACTGAAGGAGAAAGAGTAGAAGTTGTAGATGTTGTCTCGATTCATCTTAAAGACATATTTGTGACAGTGATCAATCATAGAGTGTGCCTAACTGATCTAATCATCAGAAGGAAGTGTGAAGAGGCAGAATCCCAATCATCAAAGGTGTGAATTTCAATGTTAGTTTTCAGATAGTAGGACTTTCATACTGTAATCTTTGTAAGTGTGTTCTTAATTCAGGGAGTAGTAGCTTCCTTGGGAGTGACCCTAAAACAAAGTCTTCAAGGAGTAGTAGCTTCCTTGGGAGTGACCCTAAATCAAAGTTTTTAGGGAGTAGTAGATTCCTTGGGTTGTAGCTCTAAAACAAAGTTATTATTTTTGAGCTTCATATATTGTGAGTTAATCCTCACTGTGGTTTTTCCCTTCTAGGGTTTTCCATGTATATCTGGTGTTATGTGCTGATGTGAATTGTGTTAATTTTTCATGTTCATGTTAATGTTGTAATGCTTAAGTTTTAATCTACTCCAAAGAAGTTGAAGTTTGTTTAGATATGATTCACCCCCCTCTCAGTATCCTAGTGTGTTCAACATCCGATGCATGGTCCAACTTTGTGAGTCGGGTCATAGCAGCAATGATACTTACTGAGTCGACACAACATCTAGTGTAGGCCTATTACAGGCCACCACATGAGACAGTTCGGCATACATAGTTGTTTGATCCTATTGTGTAGCTTAGAGTAGCATACAAGGTAGGATGAGTTGAGTGAGATTAGCCAGTACTTGAGAGGGATCAACTTGCAGCTACGAGAGATCAGCTAGTATCCGAGCAAGACTGAGCGGTTCAAAGAGTAGATGTTCTCCAAATTCAACTAGATTAACATAGAGTCATGGAGACATCAGGTACTAAGTGCAGTCTACTGAGTTGTGTAGATGCTGAGGTGGACTGGCTATGAGTTAAGAGAGATCAACTCCAACTCGAATATCGAGAGGCCAGGGAAGAGGTGGGGGATCTTAGAGGTGCACTTAGGAGCTTACAGGCATGGAGCACCTCTAGGAGTCACTCACGGTCTACAACTTCACATAGACAGGCATCTATCACTCAGGCACCTCTAGGTCCCGAGGGATCTGGGTATCATAATCTAGCACAGTGATGAGATTTATTGTATTATGATTGGATTCACCACATTTTGATGTAGTAGTGAACTTATGTACTTAAACTCTTGTTGTATATATGTGTGTGTGTGTGTGTGTGTGTGTGGTTTTGATTCATGATTTAGTGTGTTTACTCTAGATTTCATTTGTGATCTACTTGTAAAGTAAATGCAACAAATATCTAGATTTATTTTATACATGTATGCCAAATTAAATGCTAAAAGTGATTTGTGTAAACAACTGTAATTGTTTTAACAAATGCAACAATGATCTAAATGATACATGTCCTAACAAAACACACATATGTATGTTTAATTAGGTTTTAATAAGATGTACACACATGACAAAATAATTCAGTTGTGGTCTCATGAAACAACGTTGGAACATTGTTAGATTAGATTCGACAATGATTATTGAACATGATGCACATTTTATTAGAATTTTAAGGCTCTACATTAATAAAGTCACCATAGTGACTTGTAGTTTATAATATATAGTTAGTATAGGTTAGATAATATTAAATAAATTATTGTTAGTTTGTGGGAGTTACTTTCCCGTATGGAGGTTG
The DNA here is from genome assembly GCA_027924645.1 of Cunninghamia lanceolata. Taxonomy (NCBI): domain Eukaryota; kingdom Viridiplantae; phylum Streptophyta; class Pinopsida; order Cupressales; family Cupressaceae; genus Cunninghamia; species Cunninghamia lanceolata. Next base: position 5,655,619 of record BSBN01000077.1, read on the forward strand.
TGTAGGTAATTGTCAAGTAGTTAAAAGGAAGAGGCTTTTATAAATCCAATGTAATGTAATGTGAAGATTATTCGATGACATTAATATAATATTATATTTCAATATTATTGTGCAAATGGTTTAATTTAGTTTTATGTGTATGTGCTCACCATTTTCCAATATGGTATCATAGCGTTGAAAGTCTTGTGTCTATGCATGTAAGATGTGGAGGTTGCAATCTACATTGTTTCCCATCCACCTGTGAAGAGTAGAGAGGGCAATTAGACAGATTTTGTTGAAGAAGTGACATGACACTCTGCAGAGGGTGATTGGGCAAAATTTGTTAACTGTGTGAGAGGGGTTTCTAAATCAAGTAGAGGCTACAGAGATTGACCACGAATAACATGTCCATGAATATAAAATCCTAACCAAATCAAATTGACTAGATTTATTGAAGTTGTGCTTTCAAGAAGAAGATAAGAACGCCTTCCATTATAAATTTCTATATCTCATATAGAATATCAGATCAGTCTCTACAAATCTTGCAATGGCTATGAATAGGCATCCAATATATTTTTGAGTAATAGCAATTTTAAGTGAAGAAAGAGTAGCTAGTAGATTCTATATGACGTAGAATGTAGAACACAATTGACATCTATTGACATTACTTGAGTTCAACTCTAGCCGCAGGAAGTAGAAGATAGAAGCATAAGAGGAATTAGGGTTTGGGCTAAACAAAAATTATTAAGCCCCAACTACATACAAAAGTGATGTAAAATCATCATTGTTGGCATAGAGGATGCTGCACATTATATATTGTTGTGAGTAGAAGAGATATAAGGCATTGAATATATTTTTCATCAAGGTTAATGTTTCATTGTCTAATACGGTGTGCCAAGTAGACGAAAGAGTCATATTTCATTGAAGATATATAGCAATACAATACAATAGCGTTCAAATGTAAAGTACAAATATATTTGAGAGATTTTTTCTTGAAGTTTTGTCAAAAATTTAGACACCCAACAATACAATCAATCCAAGCGATAAATTGATGAAACAGAAGCAGTGAAAATGTGGATGCCTCTAAGTTGTTTTACTTTCATTTGCTAAGTGAAGAATAGGGTTGTCTATCTACTTGGAGATCAACTTTATATTCACAAAATGTGAAGAAAAGGATAAATTGTGAGTTGAATATTATTATGTAGGGTGCACGAGCAAGTTAGTTACTTCAAGTTAAGTGGTTGTGGATTAAAATTTGGATTTTGTCTATATTTTGTATGTGGAGTTATAAGAAATGTTTAAGGAGTTATTAACGTGAAGAGTGTGCATTTAAGAGGAGATTTATTTTTGACTTTGTAGAGTCATAAGGGCATTTTGTATACACATCAAATTTATATTGTAAAAGGTGCAATTTCAGTGGAATCTGACACCTTGTTATTATTATTATTTTTATCATGGTCACACATATATCAAACATTGCTTGTGCTCTCGGGGTCATCCATAATATACTTGATCGGGCTTCCAAAGGCTCACATGTGACATCAGGTGGATAAAGTGTAAGCACATCTCTAATTGGAGGTAGGAGGCATCAGAGGATGGAGGTCTTTTGTCATCCCAAGCTAGCTTCTTGCTTAGGGATGATTCACTGCATGAGAAGCACCTTTTCCATTTATGTCCTTTGATGGAGTGAGGGGGGCTTTGAAGTGCTTGATAGAGCTTGGCAGTTCTTGATAGTGCAAGATGGTACTTGGTTGTGGATTTTGGAGTTGGTCTCGATCCACATATGAAGGTGTGTTACTGTGGATTTTGGAGTTAGTCTCGATATGTAGTTGGTTTGTGATTTGTACTATGAATAGTTGAGTGAGTCTCGATTCACAGTGGAGGTTGGTGATTTGCTTGTGAATAGTTGAGTGTGCCTCGATTCACAAGTATTGTGGAGGTCTGGCAATCAGGAGATCTACTGGTGAGTTTAGTTTGGTGTTTCCTGGGTGAGCGAGGAGAATTGGTGGATAATTGAGTAAGTCTCAATCCATCAAAGTTTCCAGAAGGGTTTTCATGATCAACTCTTGTAGTGTTATGTCCTTTGTTCAAGTTAATCTAATAAAGAGGGGAATGTTGAATGTAAACCCTTAAGGGGGGTGTTAGAATTTTAAGGTTTTACATTAATAAAGTCACCATAGTGACTTGTAGTTTATAACATATAGTTAGTATATGTTAGATAATATTAAATAAACTATTGTTAGTTTGTGGAAGTTACTTTCCCGTATGGAGGTTGTGTAGGTAGTTGTCAAGTACTTAAAGGAAGAGGCTTTTATAAAGCCAATGTAATGTAATGTGAAGATTATTTGATGACATTAATATAATATTATATTTCAATATTATTGTGTAAATGGTTTGATTTAGTTTTATGTGTATGTGCTCACCATTTTCCAATACATTTATCAATTTGTATGGTAATAACTAAGTAATTCTCTAAACTAAGAAAACCACTCAAGAGAATCAAGAGAAACTAAATATTTTGTCAAGAAAGAAGCAAATAATGAAATAGGAAATTCAAGTTTACTATCTACCAAATATTTTTTTATATGGATAAAATGATAACATACAAATAAAAACTAAATTTAAGCATAATATCTATGCAAATGATTAGCATTGATAGGATCTTTAAGAGGCGTACCTCATTCATCGGCTAGTCTATACGCACCTAATCCGAAGGATTCGATGATGATGTATAATGTCCTAGCTAATTCGGTCTAAACTTCCCTTTTTCACCACTTGAGGTGTGTTTACATTGTGTTGGTTTTCATAGAGAACCAAATCTCCAACTTTGAATGTATGGTTAATAACTTGTGAATTATACCAGTGTTGCGTGGATTTTTGATGAGCTTGAAGATGTTTGAGAGCATTTATGCACTGTTCATTGATCATTTCAAGTTATTGATACCGTAATTCCCTTTGAGTTTTGTTGTCGAGGATGCCCTTGAGAGAAATTCTCAATGAAGGGATTTCTAACTCCAAAGGCATAATTGCATCAGCACCATACACAAGGTTATACAAGGAAGTACCCATAGCCGTACGAACACTAGTTCGAAAAGCCCATAATGTGTAAGATAATTGAGTGTGCCAATATTTTTTATGTTTGTTAATGGTTTTTCAAATAATTTGTCTAATCACTTTGTTTCTACTTGTCTTTTTGATTGAGGATAATATAATGTAGAGAGGCGATGCTGAATATGATATCTTTCAAGAAATTTCTTCACATCTTTGTTCTTAAATGAGGTACCATTATTAGAAACCAAAGTGGAAGGAATACCAAATCAAGAGATTATGTTGTCTTGAATGAAACAAAAGATTACTTCAGCAGTCATGGATTGGAGAGGAATTGCTTCGACCCACTTCGTAAAGTAATCTGTAGATGTGATGATGAAGGTATGTCCTTGAGGAGGAGAAATCTTTACAATAAGGTCTAAGCCCAACACAGAAAATGGCCAAGGTAAAACCTAAGCATGAAGATCCTGGGCAGGAGCTCGAATGAGATTACTGTGTTGTTGGCATTATGGGCACTTTTTGACAAAGGCAAAGGAATCTTGTTTTATGTCTTGCCACTAGTAACCCATACGAAGAAATTTTTTGAACAAGAGATCCTCCACCAAAGTGTCCTCCATAGGCTTCTGAATGTACCTCCTCTAGGGCAATCGAGATCTTAGAGTTATTAAGGCAATAGAGGAGGGGACCTTCGTAACTTCATCAATATAGAATGTTTGATAAGATGATGTAATGCGTGACAATTTTGTGAATGCAAACTCAAATACTTCTAGATGTCAGATCAAGAAAGGTACCATCATGCAAATATTGGAATATATGGGAGTACACCATTCTCTTGATTCTACATTATCACAAAAGGCAATCTTAGGTGTTATTGAAGGTATTGTGACATTATGGATAATGAATTTATAATCCCCTTTAGAACCAATGAAAGATAGGAGGGAAGCAACGCTTGCCATCGCATCTGCATGTTGATTGTCCTTTCGTGGAATTGTGTTGATTGTGTAGGATGAGAAATTCTTTAATGATAATAAGGTCAAGTCTCGGTACTAAGATAACTTATCTTGCTTTTCTTAATAAGATCCAGTGACTTGTCTTAAGATGATCAATTGAGAATCACCAATTATTGAAATATGTTTGATGTGTAGAGACAGAGCGGCATGCAAGCGAGCAATAAGGGCTTCATACTCTACAATGTTGCTGCTATATAGAAAATTGAGATGATGAGATAGAGGAATCAGCTTACCTGAAGGAGGTACTAGTATAACACCAGGATTGGAGCTGGTTCGACATATAGAACCATCAAAGAATAATTTCCACTTATCATCATCATCCAAAAAAAGGATTTGATCATTGGGAAAAGATTCTTGATTCGGGAATGTGAATGGTGAAGGAGCTTCCACTAAGTGGTCGGTCAATGCTTGTCCTTTAATTGCCTTTTGGGAGACAAATTTAAGGTCAAAATCTATTAACAACATAACCCACTTTGTTAAGCATTGTGAAAGATCTATTTTGGCAAATAGATTCTTTAAAGGATCAAATTCTATGATTATGTTAATTTCAGTGTTCAAGAGATAATGTCTTAGTTTTTATGTTGTAAAAACAAGAGCTAGGCATAACCTTTCTATTGTAGTGTATTACATTTCATAATCGAGAAAAGTTCGGCTAATGTAATATAGAACACGTTCTTTATCGTCGTCATTGTGTTGTGCTGACAAAGCTGCAAGAGCATAAGGAGATATCAATCTGTAAAGAATGAACGATTGTCTAGAGATGGCTAGTTACAAAATAGGTGGATTAGAAATATAACTTTTGAGATCATTAGAATATTTCTGACAACCACTATCCCATTTAAAAGTAGATTCTTTTTTAAGCAATTGTGTTAAAGGAATATTTTGATCCGTGAGTTGTGAAACAAATCGATGAACAGCCTGAATCTTTCCTTGTAAACTATGAAGTTGTGAAACATTCTTAGGAGATGGCATGTTAACAATAGCATCAATCTTTTTCATGTTAACTTCAATACCACAATGCGAAACAATGAATCCCAATAGCTTACCACTATCAATGCCAAAGACACATTCACAAGGATTCAAGTGCATGTATTTTCATATGTGTTCAAATATTTGACAGAGAATTATGACGTGATCCTAGTGCAAAATGGATTTGGCCAAAATATCATCGACATAATCAGTGTAGATGTTATGCATGAAATCATGAAAGATAAGTGTCATAACATGTTGAGAAGTCACACCAGCATTCTTTAATCCAAACAGCATGACAACCCAATAAAATGTTCCCCAAGGAGTTATAAAAGCTATTTTATATTGATCATGAGGATTGATGAATATTTTATTATAACCAGAGAAATCATCCATAAAGGAGAGTAACACATGGCCAGCATTAGAATCGACAATCATATCAATATTAGGAAGAAGAAAGTCATCCTTTAAAGATGCTTTATTCAAATCTTGAAAATCATTACACATTCAAATATGGTTATCGGATTTAGAGACAACCACAATATTCAAGATCCAAGGTGAGTAGTCAATAGGGTGGATAAAGCCTGGTAGTAAAAAATTATCTATCTCAGATTTGACCTACAATGCAACCTTAGGATTCATCTTATGTATCTTTTGTTTAACCAGTTTAGCATCAGGATGAATGATGATATTATGTGTTATCATCTGAGGATCGATGTCAGGCATATCAGAGTATGTCCAAGCAGAGAGATCAAAATGTTCATGTAAAGGAGATGTTATTTCTTGTTTTTCTTCTGTGTCTAGACAATTCCCGATAGGGATGACTTTTTGAGGTCATCCTTATCCATCAAGACATCAATAGTCTTCCCATTAATGAGAGTACTACAATCTTGCATGTCAGGAGGATGAAGGGATTCTATAGGTGACTCATGAGATGTCAAGGTATCATTAGATAAACAAGTGTCCTTCCCAAAGTATGCTTCTGTATTTAAACAATAAGGAAGGACACAATCATGATGAAAATGAGGCAAGTGATCATAAGCACCTAAGAGTCCAGCCAAAGCTTAATCTCTCAAAAAAGTATCCAAGGGGATATCTTGAAGATCAAAATATGTATCAATCAATTTTGGATGTACGCATTTAAGTGTAGATGTTGAGATTGTGTTAACATTTAGATTAGGACAACAAGCGGCTTTAGTGGGCCCTAAAGGATGGCATCCAAGTCTAAAGGAAGACTAATGTGCATTAACCTCCAAAGAGACTTTAATACCTTGCTCCTTTATACCACAACCATTACCGTTGTATCCACATCGAGAGAGAATCTGAAACCCTCGACTATAAATAGATGTCATTTCCAAGGAGGAAGGAGGCAACCCATAGGTCTCATATTTAGTAGTATAACAATAAGTGTTATCATTATTGCTTTTTAAAGAAATTTTAGGTGATACAGGAGTAGAGATCAAATCCACCTTAGGACTTTTCAGCGTTGAAGGTGAGACTTTATACTCCCCCACAAAGGAAGTTGTAAAGTCTAACAAACCCCAATCATCGCCAAAAAGTGAAGGTGAATTAGATTCTTCTACTATAACCTCCTCAGTAGAGGGAGAAGAAATGATCTTACAAAAAGGAGAAAAGGATTTGAAGTGTTGATTAGTTTTAGCCTTAGTTTGTAAACAATTGTCTGGAGTCAGATCAACTTTAATTGTATAAAGTTGATTATATTGTGAACAAACTTTATTCATCAATGAAGGGTAGACGAGACCACCCCCATGGAATGAATCCAAGGTCTACCAAGAAGAAGATTATATGAAAGAGAATTAGGCATGACATGGATAAGGGTAGGCAAAGTCACAGGACCAACCCTAAGAGGTAAGGTGATGGTACCCAATGATTGTCTACCAACATTATCAAAGCCACGAATGTTAAGTTTATCTAGTTTAATAAGACAGGTATCAGCATTGATTTTATGTAATAAGTCTATGCCATAGACATTAAGACCTGATCCACCATCAATCATGGTGTCTAACTCTTTTTCTATAAATGATGACAAATATCATAAGAGGCTCATTTTGGTTTTGAACTTCTATGGGAGGTAACTCATGTGGTTGAAATATAATATATGATTTAGTCACATGAATACAATCTAAAAGAGCTTCTACATCATTCAGCTGAACAACAGGTGGGACAATCACCTTTTGTAAAGCTTCCTAGAGCATTCCATGGTATGTAGGTGATGTTTGCATCAACTCCCATAGAGAGATATTTGTTGGAGTAGCTCAAATTTGTTCAACAAGATCATATTATTTACCATTATGAGTAGGAAGACAAGATGCTTGAGGAATAATAGGTTGAGAAGGTGGAAGATAAGAAAGAACAAATTAGATTTGCTTTTTTTGTTTGTTATTTTGAGTGTTGTATGTGTGAATAACTTCTTGATGAATAGGTTGCTATAACACATTTTGATTAAGAGGACTTCCAGAAATTTGTTTTGCATAATTTAAGATATAACCAAGAGGTCTAGGTGTTTTCATATAATCTCCTATTATAATAGGTGATTTAGGAGCATATCGTCAAAGATGCACAACAATTTTAGGCTTCTCAGGTTCCTTCAAAGAATCGGAACATAAATTGTATTGATGATTATTTGAAATAGAGATTGTTTAGGAGTCATAGTGGAGGATTCTGTAGAGATAAAGTCATCCAAGGCTTCATCTAACATATCAAAATCATCACTACTAAACAACTCATCAAATTCATTAAAATCTTGAATAAAGTAATTTGATATAATTGAATCTCCCTGTTTTAAAACTTTATAGTAATGAAACCAAAGAACAAGGAATGAAAAGAAGTATCTTTTTGCTCAATATGAAATATATCAATTATGAACAATAATTCTTTAGTTATGTTATCCAATAGATAGCTACAACATGCTTAACTTCTATCAATTTCTAAGCTAGAGTTTTCATAAAATGAGACCCTAATGAATATCCAAGAGCAAAAGCACAATAACAAGCTAATCTTTATAACAACAAGTAACCCTTTCTCAGCAATAAGAAGGAAGCAAAAGGTGCAAGAGACATCAGGTTCACTAAAATATTAGGTAGAAAAGAGAGATCTAGCCTTAGGAGTCAAACTAGGTCAAAACCCTCTTCTACGAAACATTGAGACACAAACCAAGCTTATCTTCTACCCTCGAGGGAGAGCTTAAGCTACAAGGGTTCTACCTCTTTGTCATATAGATGAGTGTCAAACCAAAATTTGACCAATCTAGCTAGGGCATAAGATTGAAAGCCTTAATTTAAGCTAAATCAAGCTACATATGACTGTCAAAAATGAAATTAGAGTAAAAAATGGAATAGAAGAGGTAAGAAAATTGTTCAAAACCTAGACCAGATGGCATAAAGTCATAGGAATAGGGTGCTTGGGTGCCCTAGGCCTCTTTTAGGGTTTCCAAAAATGATCAGTTTGTCTAGTCTATACCTGCAAGTTCTTCAATCTTCCGGCGTGTCACCTTCTGAAACTTGTTCGTCAACTCTACACACAAGAAAGAAGAGGAAAAGTGTTGTGGCTATATAGGAGCTTGCCTTGATCAAGCCCCCATTTTGGTATTCCTACCTCATGGATAGCCAAGATTAAATCCAGATGTTGTGTGTGCTCAGAAAACCTATGTGTAAGTAGTAACATGCAAGATCTAACCAAATAATATCAAACCCTAGCCCTCTATGACTCAAGAAAATAGAGAGGTATGACTTAAAAGATTATCCACTAAAGGGAGATAACAACTTCACCTCAAGGATCAAGATTCATGGAAGGTCTATAGAATAAGAAGGCGATGCAACCATACCCTTGGAGGGTACTCAAGCCAAACTCAAGTTGGTGGTTCCAACCCTTCTCCCAATCATGTGCAAAGTGTTCCAACCTAGGAGCTCATGTCCTAGCCTTCATTCAAATATTTCAAAGAGCAAAGGAGATCTCCACTTGATCAAAACCTGTAATAACCAATAGAATAGAGAGCAACAACAATAGAGAGCTTGTTCACATCAAGAGCGCTTCTAAAAATCTTCTTTCAAAATGATTCAACTCACTTACCTTTATAGAAGTCTTATAGAAAGAGAGTAATTCAAATCAAAATGCCAACATAATGCACTCAAAATCGAATTTGGATTTAGGGTCGGCCTAAGCAACATTAAGGCAAACTTGTGACTTAAAATTATCCCCTGAAGCACGGAAGGGACCAGGGCACTCAGCTGCCTTGGGCCCAGGGTCATTTCAAGGCCCAAGTTTGCTCTAAATGTGAGGCTAACTTCGAATCTTCATTTATCTTTTGAGGTCATGATGAAAATTTAATCGAGATTATGAATTATTCTATAAACGAGGTTAAAAGAGGGTTTTAAGGGTGGACCTAAAAAAGGACTAGGCTTGAGACCACTAAAAGGGAGGAGCTAAAGATAGTGAAATTATGCCTACACACAAGTGTACACAATTTACGACTTGACAATATGGAGCATCTTAACCTAAAGTGGTTAGGGAAAAATGGTCTAATAGTGTGTATATGTGATCAGTATGAAGATGAAATGTTGAAAAAAAATAGTAATACAAGTGGTAAAAAAGCTAATCATTGAACATGGAAAGATCAAAGCACATAGAAACTCAAAGAAATTCAATATTTTTGTTAACTTAGTTTATTATGGTGATTGTTTCAATAGGTTTTATAATGCAAGAGGGGTTTATCACAAAAATTGACTCAAACAATACATTTAGAAGAAAAAAGGTAATTGAATGGGATGAAATGGAGGAATAGATAAATGAAGAAGGGTGGAAAAAATATACAATAAGAAGAAATAGGATCATATTGAAGGACATTTAGAAGAAAAAAGGTAGTTGAATGGGATGAAATCGAGGAATAGATAAATGAAGGAGGGTGGAAAAAAAGATACAATAAGAAAAAATAGGATCATATTGAAGGAAAGAAGGAAGTGCCTTAAGATTAAAGTTAGACTTAAGTAAGAAAATTTCCTTCCCATGTGTGTAAAATTGAAAGTCAAATAATGTTATATTATCATTTTGGTAATTCCACTCTCAATGCTTTTTTATTTCTAAGTACCTAAAATTGTGTATGTGATTTGATGGCATGAAGTCTTCTCTAAGAGTCGCTCCCTTATGCTTCAACAACATTAATACTTGTAGTGAAATGATATTATATTGTGCTATAGGAAGATATTTTAAAAACAATATTAACTTCGAAGAACTTGTTTCTATTTCATAAGCATTGAGATTTAGGAAACAATATCAGTGAAACTAATATGATACATCTATTTATTGTTCTTTTTATTATAAGAGATTTAGCAATTATATATTTTTAAAATAGTGGAAATTCAACTAAATTGGTATATTATTCTATATGAACTACTAGTTGTGGAAAAGATTGATACATTAATATACTTGTACTCTTGAAAATTTTAATTAAAATATTGGGTTTAATTTTAGATTTAATTAACATATAATTTTGTCTTTGGCTTTCCTTTCTCTTCAATTTCTTTTCTACAATATGGACATAGCATATATATAGGTTAATTTTAAATTCAAAACATTTAAAAAATTTCTTACTAGGAAAATATATTATTTTTCACATATAAATATCTATATTAGGTCAAGATATTATATAACAAGAATGATGTAGACATAGGCCTAACCACAAGTAGAAAACTTGTGCAGATATATCATCATGTACTCCAAACATTGTAAATTTGTATTTATTGAAATTAATTTACTTAATTGTTTTAAATAATAAATAATTTATGTAATATTTGATTGGAATTAAATCGTGACACGATACCTAATGCATATTTTACTAAATGTGGCACGATATAAAGGTGTCACAAAACAAACATATCTTAAAATAAAAAACTAATAGTAGATTGTATTATAAAATTATAATGACAAGTATCATAACTATATAATTTCTAAGGGAATTGGTGCTAACATAATTACAATGGCATTAATAATAAAAATAGTAATATAACTATTACTATATACGTGTGTATGTATATGTATATACATGTACACATTTATGTATGTATTTGTTAGGGTTCAGGTAGATCAAAGCAATAAACACTAACAATTATATGCAGATTAAATAACCCAAATATAACAATGAGTAATAACACAAAAGAGATCAACACAAAAATTTAACGTGGTTCACCCAATATGGGCTACATCCATAGAAACTCAACCATCCAATAATTTTATTATCTAGTGCAAAATAGATTACAATCTTGCGAATACATCGACGTAACATACATCCCAGCCGCTTATAACAAGATTTTTGGAAGCTTCTAGAATTAGAGTATTGCAATGTCATTTTTCTTTTGTCGATTAAAAAAAATTAACAACCGACTCCGATCATGCAAAAAAGAGGGAACATGCATATATATATGTATACATAATATATCTTATATAGTATATTATCTATACATACATACATATGTTGATAGAAAGGAATACTGAGAGGGGGGGTGAATCAGTATTCCACAAAACCACTTCTTAACAAGTTTATTAATCTAATTTCCAAACTTAATAACATGAAAACAGAATAAGCATAGGAACAACAACCATAAAGATATAACATATGAACACCAGGATTTTTACGTGAAAAACCCAAAAAGGGAAAAACCATGGTGAGTGTTAGCTCACAATATATTATAATAGCACAATACCATATTACAAGAAGGCTCACTGCCCAAAGAAATACTCATTGTAAAAAGGCTCACTGCCTAGAGAAAGAAAGAATAAGGAAGAATGGCTCACTGCCAGATTGAACTGTTCAGATAGCATCTACACATGCATAGTTACAATTCCAATGAAGCACATAAATATTGTCTCATAACTCTTCATCTTTGACTGCTCTGTTTCTCTGCTCTGCTTTTACATGGGAATAAGATCTCTCTTCTTCTGCTCTTTATTGCTTCCACAAAATTGCCTTACTCTGCATGTCGCACATATATATGTATTCACATTCGCATCTTATCACACAAACATTGAATTTAATCCCATATATATATCCGCAACACTCAAAATCTTCATATTAGGTTGGCCTACTACGGTGTAACATGTAGTCATACCTTAAGTAGCTTGTCGGCCAAATTCATTCACCAAAATACATAGCGGACCTAAATAACATTTGAAACACCTTCACATATGTTGACTCCAACTATAGAACCACTTAGGATAAGGTTCTAATCAATGGAACTTACCGCACACAAATCAAACTATCATGTCGGTCTCAAACACAGACTGTTACTGACTCAGTCTAACTGTCAGATCACAACTTACACTGTAGACCACAAGACTTGCTCAAAATCACATCAAATACTCCTTAGACATCATCGACCAGATCTCCAGAACCGCAGAACATAATATCAACATGCAGCAAAATGTGGACTGTTGAAATATAGACTATGTCATAGCTAGTCACTGTTAAATCATGTAGCAATACTCAGTGGCTCATAATTGTCTTTCTGGTGGACCTCAGACTCTACAACTCTAGATTTAGACACTTCATACAAGTGTTTACACCACCTCAAAACCGCATAACTAAATATCTAACACTAGAGTAATGCAGACAAAAACAAATGTGTGTTCTGCTTTAATTGGCACTGTATTCTATTCTACCGAACTTAGGCCATTTGAAGATATACTTCCGGAACTGATCAAAAGCTGAACCTTGGATATAAGATCATCTGAGAGTTAGGAACATCCTACCAAAACTGTAAGACTTGGTCTTCAACTGCGGACCAATGCCAATCCAAACACTATTTTTTGTCACTGCCTCTATATACTGCCAACATTTAGCCAAAATGACTAAGTCTTCTTCACCAGACCAAACTCTCTATTCCAACCTTGTTCCTTTTCTTGTTGTTGTAGTGCCCCTCATTTTTTCTTTTGATTAGTTGATAGTGGTGTTTTTGGAGTCAGACTTTATGACTCTCTGTTGATGTTAGATACACTGTTATGTCGATTATTTGATGATACCTTATTGTGTTAGATGACATTGATGATGTTACTAGTACTGATGTTTCATGCTTATGATATGCTTTCATTTGGACTTAATTGATGATGTGATCAATCTTGCTATGAATGTCATTCTTAATTAGTTGATTAGTAACTGAATATGTTATTTCACTTGTTAGACAATTATATGATATGCATAATAATGGTTTATCTGAATGATGTATTAGTGTGAGGGATAGTATAGTATTACTCATATATGAGTACCCTACTATGCTGTGAATCCCTTCCACGGTGTGTTTGAGAGTATAGTTATATATATTGTTCAACCCTTTGATTTGATGAAGGATGCAAGTACCAGGCATCGAATCCACCTGAGTTAGCAATGAGGTCCCCCTATCAACCAATTTCCTCAGTTGTCAACATTATGTATTCTTAGTCGTGGGTGTAGTTGTTGATCAGTTGGAGATTGTCTTGGGAGTTATGGGCATCCTTCAGAATGTTGTTGTCAGTAATTGTTGGTTAAATGGTTTCAAGTTGTTTATAGTAGTTTAATGGTTTATTTTATAAAAGTTAGTAATTTATATGTAAGGTAGTGTTGATATTTGATTATTTTGGTTAAATAATTTATAGAATAATAATTAATTGATTTCAATAGTAATAGTAATAAGAAGAAGAAGAAGAAGAACAATAATAATAATGTTAATTGTCATAAACAAATTCTGAGTGTCGAATATTATTTGGGGTGAATAAAATAATTATTTTGTTAAGTGAATGATATTATTTCTTATCATTTATTAAATTATGGGAGTGGGTTGTCCGGAAAGATCTGAGAATCTCCTATAGATGGAGAGTTATTAAATTCCATTCTCTGAATGCGGTCATTTGTAACAGATGGAGTAGTGGGAATTTATTATTTTTGCCTATTGTGGGGTTTGGAAGAAGACTTAAAGGGGGGGAATTTTGGGAATAGGGATAGAAAAAGATTTGGGGAAAAAGGAATAACTTACAGAAGAGAAGAAGAGGGAACCAGAGAAGGATTCGAAAGCTTGAAAATAATTTCTGGGTATGTCTACAAATGTGAAATCTTTCTCTTTGCAATCACTTGTTGTCTGGATTTGAAATTCTGAATGCATGAACTATTTGTGATTTTGTCTTCATCTTGTTTAAATTCATCTATATGTGATCTTGATCTGATTACTCCTCTGAGCTTTCAAATTTCTCCACTGTAGGATATCCCTATAACTTTATTGTTTGGATCTCATAATCCTCACTATTCTTCATGATGAATCAAATTGATTGCACTAGTATTCTTCATGCCATCACTACTGAAATCTTTGCAAAAAAAATTAATTCTTTAAGTTGCATTTTTTTTAAAATAGCTACCCTAGGTTTAAATGGTCAACGATGCCCGCATATTGATCAATCATAGGTGTAATTCAATAGAATCACTTTCAGTTATCATCCACTAAACCTACATGACTGCAAACAAATAAAATACAAAAGAAATTTTCTTTAGTCAAACATTTTGAGAGCAGCCTTGCAAAAGCCATTTTGTGCATATCTAGAAATTATTGCAGTCCATGAGACTACTTTTCTCTGAGGCATATTGTCAAACAAATCAAGTGTCCTATGTATAATTTTGCATTTTGCATACATATGTATCAGGGCACTGGCAACTCCAATAGTTGAACAAGTCCATTTCCAATTATGTTCTGATGAACATGCCTACCCTGTCTACAGCTCCCATTTATGCACAGGCTGGCAGAACGTTGATAATGGTTATGGAGCATGGATTTAACTTGCCAATTGCATCTGCTTGAAAATCTCTAAGGCATTATCAGCAAAACCATATTGTATATATCTTGAAATCATTGCATTCCAAGCGACCACTTTTCCTTGAGACCATTCTGTCAAATGGTACCCATGCCCTGCGCATGCTTCCACATTTTTGTCTACGTGGTTACTACAGTGCTTGCATTCAACAACATCTGATTTCTTTTGGACACCTATTTTTCTTGTCTTTTAATTACCTTTTTCTCCTCTAGTCATCGTACTCCAGATTGCTGGTAAAACTATTTTAAAATGAAATCCTTATGGCTATCGATTAGGTTATCCTTGATCAATACCTCAGAAAGATATAAAACTATCCTTTCAATACCTCATTGTGGCAAATTTCAGAGATGCCAAACTCTTCAATGAACTCCAATTTCTACTTCAAGTGTCGTCCGTATAGCAACCACATCCTTGCCTAGGCAGTGCTTCATCACAGGAAATCTTTTGGATCTTTTTTGCCTTTGTTTGTGCAGTATGTTTAAGGAAATGTTTTCTTATAGAAACTTGCTCAGCAGTCCACCGATTTTAGGGATATTTTAATTGCTATTATTTACTATTTCTATTTCTCTTAGTGTAGTCGATTTGTCAATTTTTAAATATTTATGCATGTAAGCAAAATTCTCTATTCGTTCCTTAGTTAAGTGGTAATAGACTTGGTTCATTATGGCTATGTATAGAGTATCATTAGGATTTTTAAATGATTTATTTATTTGAAATAATAAAATAAGGCAAATTAGTTGTATAAGATTAGTGATTTAAGGGTTTATGAGAATAATAGTGGCATTAGTTATAAGAAATGGGAAGAATGGATTAAGTTTAGTTCCTTAGATCCATTGTGTTAGTATATTAAAATTGGAATATTAGAATATTTGATGTTTAAATACATTGACTTATGGGTGTTAATTTATGTGATTAAATTTGTTTATGTAGATAAAAGTTTATCCCTTTTAGAGGGTTCTCAATTAACTATCAGTTTCAAATTAACCAGGATTAAATTACTAGATAAGTTTTGTAGGTATTTCATAGTCGATTTAGGATATTGAATTAAATTAGTAATATTGTTATATCAATTGAGTTATTAGCCTTATGAAACGTGAAGGGATTAGAAATCTTTAGTCAAGTTTAATTATGATGTTGAATCGCTATGTTAATAATGAAGTTAATCTAGTAAGTTAGTAGCTAGGTTAGAAATGACTTGGTGTTTACAAGTTGTATGCATTTAATGTTATTCTCGATTCTTGAAGTCTTATTTTACTTAGGTCTAGTTATTAAATGTAGTTGTATTAAAATGTAATAATCATAGTGCCAATTGAATGTTTTCTTATTGCAATTGTAGTTATGTCATTACCTCGGTCTATAATCTTTTACCCCTTGTTGATATTTGAACTAATTTAGTTTGGGATGTAGTATGGTTAGCTCCAGAGGTGTAAATAGTGGTATTCGGGACTGTCTTGTGATTGTATAGTGTACTTGCTACATCTGTGAATATGAGGTTAACTGCTCCCATGGAATATTGTTGCTTTGAACCTCAGATCTTGTATATTATTTCTAAGTTGTTATTGGTATGCAAGAGGATGCCTTGCTTTATCAATGTATGCATGTCTATGGGGGAGGAATTCTTGTCAAGTTGTAGGCTTACTAGTTGCATGTAGGAGGGTGGCTTTCCTAGAGGGGTTGGTGCCCAAAGTGGTTGCCTGGATAACCCTATGGAAGTTGTAATCTAGTGAAAAGCTAATAATTTATCTAGGAGGGATTGGGTAGTTAAATCATTTAAAAAGATAATTTGGATGCCTCACCCATGCTCGTAGCACTCTCATAGGCTAAGGATGGGATGAGAAGGCCTGGTTGGCATGATCGACCTCCTTGTCATCATGAAAGGATGGTCAATTCTGCATGTGTCACCCTATGGGGTTGATGCCTAGTGAGAGGCTACCAGGATAACCATAGATGGGGGCTGGTGTCTAGTGAAAGACATCCAGGATAACTCATGATTAGGACCATGCGATAACACTCATCCTACTGCAACATAGTTATCCCTCTTGTCTTATAGTTGTTGATCATGTTGCCTCTGGAAGTAATGTCGGGCCATTGTTTCCATTCTTGAGTCAGTGTGTTCTTTGTTGGTCATTGTGTCTGTATATCTGTGCCATCTTGACCTTGTCTTTGTGGGACCTCATTGTTGTCTCCTAGCTTAGGGGGTGGACCTTAGGGTTCCACATGGTCGAGTGGAAGAGCTATAATCCATTGGTCTTTTGGCATCATGGTTCGTGTTTTGGGCAGATGTGCTTCTCTAGTTCCCAGCACTGTATTTGCATCTAAAGACTTAGATGGTACCCTACGGATCCAGTCTTGTGTACCTATGATATTATTTATGTATTCAGTCAAGAAAGCCTTGTATCTATAAATTTATTTATCATAAGCTCCTCTTCATTTGTAAACAGTATTAAAAAAGAATGATGTAAGCTTTCTGTAATGTAACAAAGGTTAATAGTGGATTCTATGTTCTTTCAAGATGGATTATGTATGTTATTGATTTATGTTTATTTTCCTTAATGTAGTTGTGTTTCCCTAGAGATGTTAGTTTGTTAGATAGTTAATTTGGAGTAACTAGTTGATATTTTATCTGGTGTTGAATACTTTTACTTGTCAAAAAAAAAAAATCCACACTTTATTGCATAGTTAGACCTAACTCTTTCGGGTTGCATGACGGGGCACTACATTTGGTATCAGAGCCAGGTTTAAACACTAGGTACTACAGTTATGATTGATCCCATTATATTAACCTAGTGCTTAAACTCTGTAGATTAAAGTATGTCCCTTTCTAAGTATTACTTGTCTTATGATTTAAAGTTGTCCTTTGGTGGTATGTGTGTATAGGAAGATGCCTAGGGGTTGAGGTAGAGGTCAAGGTAGAGGTCGGGGTAGAGGGCATGGGAGAGGTGGCGGTGGTACACCTCCTCCCAATTCCCCTCATAAGAGTGCTCAAGAAGGCGAGGGTCAGAATATGGACAATCAGGGTCAACCAAGAGGGAGATAGGAGGTAGATCAGCCAGAGGCTAGGGAGAGAGAGAGAGAGATCACCTAGAAGGAGAGAAATGACAGTTGAATAGGAGGCCCCCTTAGCCAGTCATATGAGAGATCTTTTGAGGGCACACCTTCCCACTTTTGATGGAATTGGTAGTGGGTTGGAGGAAGAGACCTGGTTACTAGATTTGGGTAGGTATTTTACCATGCATCCGTATGGTAGTAACACCAAGGCTAGATGTGCTATCTTACATCTTAGAGGTTTTGCTTCTACCTGGTAGCGTTTAGAGGAGTAGAAGTTGCACTTGGACATTAGTACTATTTCCTAGGAGTTGTTCTTAGAGAGGTTCAGAACTCGCTTCTTGTCAGATCACTGGAAGTAGCGCCACGCAGATGAGTTCCATGAGCTAAGACAGATGGCCATGACAGTAGAGCAGTATGAGCGTAGATTTTATGAGCTCAAGCAGTATACTGGCATCGGCAATGATGAGGCTATGTTAGTGCATCATTTTATCAGGGGCTTGAATTCCCAAATCAGTGGAGGATTTTGTGTTTTCGAGCCTAAGACTATGGAGGTAGCAGTTGAGAAAGCCTGTTTAGTAGAGGAGAGTTTGACTATGGCTCTGGGAGGACATACGGGTGTGCATATTGGTAGTGTACCTTTTGTAAACTTTGGTTCTCATGGTGGTCACTCTCAGGTAGCAGGTTCTCATAAAGGTTATCATGCACCCGTAAAGGGTGGTCAGCAGCAGTAGTATTCTCAGGCCAAACCAAAGAATTCTCAACCTCAGTAGGGTAACAAATTTTAGAATAAAAAGAATAGGAGTTGGCAACGAGCTAGGCGTGATCATGTAGATCAACCAACTCAGAGCATGTAGTCTGCAGTGAGCAGAGGAGGTTATCAATAGTCTAATACTTTTCAGAGTGGCAGAGGATTTGGTAGAGACACAAGGTGTTTCTCTTGTGGCCAACAGGGCCACATTGCTAGACAGTGTCCTCAGAAGACTGCTTCAAGAATTAGACAGGGACTAGCATCTTCAGAACCTACTATAGGTGATGCAGGTAGGTCACACAGAGTATTTGCAGCGGTTGATAACCGCTAGGTAGAGCATCAGGGTACCATTATGGAGACTTCTGGATTGATGGGAGGTATTAGTTTTTCCATTCTTTTTTATTCTTGTGCTTTAGATTCGTTCATTTCTCCCTCTCTTGTGGAGGGTTGTGGTTTAGTGGTAGCAAAGCAAGATGTTAGGTGGCAAGTTGAGCTAGCCTCCGGGGCTAAGGTTGCAGTTGAGTCACTAGTGCATGGTTGTGAGTTGAGGATTGGTCCTTTGTCTACCATAGTAGACCTCCGCATTATACCCCTGGGTTCTTATGATATAGTTTTGGGTATAGATTGGTTAGATGCGCATCAGGCAGTGATAGATTGTCGGCATAAGTCGATGAGGTGTGGATGATTCTGGTAGAGAGGTAGAGATAGATGGTATCCAGAGACCTATTTCCTTGCGCATGATCTCTGCTATGCAGCTGAAGAGATGTATGCGCCAGGGATGTCAGCTATTTGCAATGACAGTTAATGACTTAGAGATGGAGGAGAGCCGTGAGACATCTCTTAATGATCACCCAATTCTTAGAGATTATGTTAATGTTTTTCCTAGTGAGATTATGGGGATGCCACCTAAGCGTGACATAGATTTCAGGATTGATCTTGTTCCCAGCGTAGAGGCAATCTCACGAGCACCATATCAAATGACCACTCAGGAGCTTAAGGAGCTTCGATTGTAGTTGGAGGAGTTGTTAGCCAAGGGATTCATTCAACCTAGTGTTTGTCCATGGGGAGCACCTATGATCTTTGTGAAGAAGAAGGATGGATCTCTGTGGCTATGTATAGATTATCAACAGCTTAATAAGGTGACTATAAAGAATAGGTACCCCTTGCCATAGATTGATGATTTATTTGATCAGATTAAGGGGGCTAAGGTATTTTTGAAAATTGCCCTTAAGTCAGGATACAACCAATTATAGATCTTTGAGGTGAATATTCATAAAACAACATTTCGCACCCGTTATGGACATTATGAGTTTACTCTTGTACTATTCAGGTTGATGAATGCACCTTCGGTATTCATGAGCCTGACGAATGGTGTATTTCGCACTTATCTCGATAGGTTTGTCCTTGTATTTATGGATGATATATTGATTTATTCAAGGACTATGGAGGAGCATGAGGAGCATTTGCATCAGGTGTTGCAGTGTCTGAGAGAAAATCAGCTTTATGCTAATTTGGTGAAATGTGAATTCTTTCAGACATAGGTGAAGTATTTGGGTCAGGTTATTTCTGGAGAGGGTATTGTCGTGGATCCTTCGAAGATCCAAGCTATTATAGATTGGCCTGCACCTACTAACGTCTCTGAGGTTCACAGTTTTATGGGTTTGGTAGGCTATTACTGCCAGCTTGTTTAGGGTTTTTCGAGGATAGCTCACCCTATTGCTTCTCTTCAAAGGAAAGGGAAGAAGTTTGTTTGGTCAAAGCACTTTTAGGCAACTTTTTAGACTCTTAAGGAGCGGTTGACTAGTGCACCTATTCTAGTAGTTCCTGATCCTACCGGGGACTCTGTTGTGTGTACAGATGCTTCTTTGGAGGGTTTAGGAGTAGTTATGATGCAGGATGGTTGAGTGATTGCCTATGAGTCTCACAAACTCAAGAATCACAAGTTGAACTATCCCACGCATGATCTGGAGTTGGCCGATGTTGTGCATGCTTTGTCGAGGTGGAGATATTTTCTTTTGGGGCATCAGTTTGAGCTACAGAGTGATCATCGTAGTTTGCAGTATATTTTTACGCAGCCAAACTTGAATACAAGGCAGAGGTGATGGATGGAGTTCTTGTGTGAGTATGATTTTGAGGTGAAGTATATCCAGGGCAAGGAAAATGTAGTAGCTGATTCTCTTAGTCGTCGGAGGCATGAGATTTTAGCAGTCTCTCTTGTAGTGGATTTGATAGGTCAAATTCTTGTAGCACTTCCTATCGACAGCTGGTATCAGGAAGTGAAGTCTAAGATTGAGTCAGGTAGACTTTTGGAGGGTAGATTTACTAGTTACTCTCTTGAGTCAGATGGACTTTTGCAACACTTGGGTCATATTTATGTTCCTAGTTCTGGGGGTCTTCGTACACTGATTTTGTCAGAGGCGCATCGGGCACCCTATTCTACTCATCTGGGTGTCAAGAAGATGCATGCAGATCTTTGTCAGTTATATTTTTGGAGTGGTTTGAAGTGGGATATTGTAGATTTTGTGTTGAGATGTCTTGAGTGTCAGAAGGTGAAGGTAGAGCACCAGCACCCTATAGGTCTTTTGCAGCCCCATCTTGTCCCAAAATGGAAATGAGACATTATTTCTTGGGACTTTATAGTTTGCAGCCCCATCTTGTCCCAGAATGGAAATGGGACATTATTTCTTTGGACTTTATAGTTGGGTTACCGGTATCCTCCCATCGACACGATGCTATTATGGTCACTCTGGATAGGTTAACGAAGGTAGCTCACTTCTCTCCTATCTGTTCATCTTATAATGCCTCTACGGTGGCCAGAGTATTCATGGAGGACATAGTCAAATTACATGGGATTCCTCACAGGATCATCTCTGATAGGGATCTAGTGTTTACTTCAGCTCTTTGGACTTCCTTACAACATGCTTTGGGCACACAGTTGAACTTAAGTTCAGCATACCATTCAGAGACTGATGGTCAGACCGAGAGGGTTAATCAGGTCCTTGAGGATATGCTTAGGATGTATGTTATGGATCAGTAGAGCTGTTGGGAGGACTACTTGTACCTAGTAGAGTTTGCATATAATAATGGTTATCACAACTCTATCGGTATGTCTCCATTTTAGGATTTGTATGGTCGTCCTTGTCAGATTCCACTGAGTTGGGATCATCTTGAGGATAGAGTTCTTCTAGGACCAGATATGCTTAGAGAGATGGAGCAGCAGGTTGAGCAGATTAGAGAGCATTTGGTGGTAGCATAGGATAGACAGAAGAAGTATGTAGATGCTCATAGGGTCAATCGTCAATTTTCTATTGGGGATCGAGTGTTCTTGCGGTGCGACCGCGAAAGAGTCTGATATGTTACGGAAAAGGCTCTAAGCTCGTACCACGCTTTGTTGGCCCGTTTTAGGTGTTGGAGAGGATCAATCCTATCGCTTATCATCTTAATTTTCTGCCTAGTTTATCATGCATCCATGATGTATTTCATGTTTCTGTACTCAGACCCTATTATCCAGATATTGCTCATGTTCTTCATTGGAATGCTCTACAGGTAGAGGACGGGTAGCTGGCTTTGGAGCCCGTAGGCATTTTGCAACACAGGAGACTCGCACTCAAGGACAGAGATGTGGAGAAGGTTAGGATCTAGTGGGATCCTAATGATGAGACTTCTGCTACCTGGGAGGATGCATCCCAGTTGCAGGAGTTATATCCCTACTTATTTATAGGCTTCCAGGAGTAAGCCTAATTCTGGGGGGGAGGACGTAGTGCCCCTCATTTTTGTTGTTGATTAGTTGATAGTGGTGTTTTTGGAGTCAGACTTTATGACTCTCTATTGATGTTAGATACATTGATATGTGGATTATTTGATGATACCTTATTGTGTTAGATGACATTGATGATGTTACTAGTACTGATGTTTCATGCTTATGATATGCTTTCATTTGGACTTAATTGATGATGTGATCAATCTTGCTATGAATGTCATTCTTAATTAGTTGATTAGTAACTGAATATGTTATTTCACTTGTTAGACAATTATATGATATGCATAATAATGGTCTATCTGAATGATGTATCAGTGTGAGGGACAGTATAGTATTACTCATATATGAGTACCCTACTATGTTGCGAATCCCTTCCACGGTGTGTTTGAGAGTGTAGTTATATGTATTGTTCAACCCTTTGATTTGATGCAGGATGTAGGTACCAGGCATCGACTCCACCTGAGTTAACAGGTCCGAGAGTGCCTTTATACCAATGGATAGGTGGATTGGAGATAACATGAGGTCCTTCTGTTAGCCAATTTCCTCAGTTGTCAACATTATGTATTCTTAGTCATGGGTGTAGTTGTTGATCAGTTGGCGCTTGTCTTGGGAGTTGCGGGCATCCTTTGGTATGTTGTTGTCAGTACTTGTTGGTTAAATGGTTTCGAGTTGTTTATAGTAGTTTAATGGTTTATTTTATAAAAGTTAGTAATCTATATGTAAGGTACTGTCGATATTTGATTATTTTGGTTAAATAATTTATAGAATATTAATTAACTGATTTCAATAATAATAGTAATAATAAGAAGAAGAACAATAATAATAATGTTAATTGTCATAAACAAATTCTAAGTGTCGAATATTATTTGGGGTGAATAAAATAATTATTTTGTTAAGTGAATGATATTATTTCTTATCATTTATTAAATTATGGGAGTGGGTTATCTAGAAAGATCTGAGAATCTCCTATAGAAGTAGAGTTATTAAATTCAATTCTCTGAATGGGGTCGTTTGTAGCGGATGGAGTAAGGGGAATTTATTATTTTTGCCTATTATGGAGTTTGGAAGAATATTTGAAGGGGGGAAAATTTTGGGAATAGGGATAGAAAAAGATTTGGGGAAAAAGGAAGAACTTGCAGAAGAGAAGAAGAGGGAACCAAAGAAGGATTCGAAAGCTTGAAAATAATTTTTGGGTATGTCCTTGAGATGGCTATATCTACAAATGTAAAATCTTTCTCTTTGCAATCACTTGTTGTCTAGATTTGAAATTCTGAATGCATGGACTATTTGTGATTTTGTCTTCATCCTATTTGAATTCCTCTGTATGTGATCTTGATCTGATTACTCCTCTGAGCTTTCAAATTTCTCCACGATAGGATATCCCTGTAACTTTATCATTTGGATCTCGTAATCCTCACTATTCTTCGTGATGAATCAAATTGATTGCACTAGTATTCTTCATGCCATCACTACTGCAATCTCTGCAAAAAAAATTTAATTCTTTAAGTTGAATATTTTTTTTTAAAACAGCTACCCCAGGTTTAAATGGTCAACCATGCCTGCATATTGATCAATCATAGGTGTAATTCAATAGAATCACTTTCAAGCATCATCCACTAAACCTACATTTCTGTAAACAAATAAAATACAAAAGAAACTTTCTTTAGTCAAACATTTTGAGGGCAGCCTTGCAAAAGCCATTTTGTGCATATCTCGCAATTATTGCAGTCCATGAGACTACTTTTCTCTGAGGCATATTGTCAAACATATTGAGTGTCCTATGTATAATTCCACATTTTGCATGCATATCTATCAGAGCACTGGCAACTCCAATAGTTGAACAAGTCCATTTCCAATTATGTTCTGATGAACATGCCTACCCTTTCTATAGCTCCTGTTTATGCATAGGCTAGCAGAACGTTGATAATGGTTATGGAGCATGGATTTAACCTGCCAATTGCATCTATTTGAAAATCTCTAAAGTGTTATCAGCAAAACCATTTTGTATATATCATGAAATCATTGCATTCCAAGTGACCACTTTTCCTTGAGACCATTATGTCAAATGGTACACGTGCCCTACGCATGCTTCCACATTTTTGTCTGCGTGGCTACCATGGCGCTTGCATTCAACATCTGATTTCTTTTGGATGCCTATTTTTCTTGTCTTTTGATTACTTTTTCTCCTCTAGTCGTCGTACTCTAGATTGCTGGTAAAACCATTTTTAAATGAAATCCTTCTAGCTATCGATTAGGTTATCCTTGATCAATACCTCAGAAAGATATAAAACTATCCTTTCACTACCTCATTGTGGCGAATTTTAGAGATGTCAAACTCTTCAATGAACTCCAATTTCTACTTCAAGTGTCATCTATACAATGACCACATCCTTGCCTAGGTGGTGCTTCATCACAGGAAATATTTTGGATCTTTTTTGCCTTCATTTGGTGCAGTATGTTTAAGGAAATGTTTTCTTATAGAAACTTGCTCAGCAGTCCACCAATTTTAGGGATATTTTAATTGCTATTATTCACTATTTCTATTTCTCTTAGTGTAGTCGATTTGTCAGTTTTTAAATATTTATCCATGTAAGAAAAATTCTCTATTTGTTTCTTAGTTAAGTGGTAATAGACTTAGTTCATTATGGCTATGTATAGAGTATCATTAGGATTTTTAAATGATTTATTTATTTGAAGTAATAAAATAAGGCAAATTAGTTGTATAAGATTAGTGATTTAAGGGTTTATGAGAATAAGAGTGGCATTAGTTATAAGAAATGAGAAGAACGGATTAAGTTTAGTTCCTTAGATCCATTGTGTTAGTATATTAAAATTGGAATATTAGAATATTTGATGTTTAAATACATTGACTTATGGGTGTTAATTTATGTGATTAAATTTGTTTATCTAGATAAAGTTTATCCCTTTTAGAGGGTTCTCAATTAACTATCAGTTTCAAATTAACCAGGATTAAATTACTAGATAAGTTTTGTAGTATTTCATAGTCAATTTAGGACATTGAATTAAATTAGTAACATGTTATATCAATTGAGTTATTAGCCTTATGAAATGTGAAGGGATTAGAAATCTTTAGTCAAGTTTAATTATGATGTTGAATCGCTATGTTAATAATGAAGTTAATCTAGAAAGTTAGTAGCTAGGTTAGAAATGACTTGGTGTTTACAAGTTGTATGCATTTAATGTTATTCTCAATTCTTGAAGTCTTATTTTACTTAGGTCTAGTTATTAAATGTAGTTTTATTAAAATGTAATAATCATAGTGCCAATTGAATGTTTTCTTATTGCAATTGTAGTTATGTCATTACCTCGGTATTTAATCTTTTACCCCTTGATATTTGAACTAATTTAGTTTGGGATGTAGTATGGTTAGCTCCAGAGGCGTAAATAGTAGTATTCATGGTTGTCAATTTATTGTATAGTGTACTTGCTACATCTATGAATATGAGGTTAAGTGCTCCCATGGAATATTGTTGCTTTGAACCTCGGATCTTGTATATTATTTCTAAGTTGTTATTGGTATGCAAGAGGATGCCTTGCTTTATCAATGTATGTATGTCTATGGGGGAGGAATTCTTGTCAAGTTGTAGGGTTACTAGTTGCATGTAGGAGGTGTTAGATTTAAGACAGACAACTGAGAGCAGGGGGTGAATTAGTTGTCCCAAAACTTTCTCTTATTAACCACTTAAATCCTTCTTGTAATTCAGCAGCATAATAATAAATCAATCATGGAAGCATAATGCAACAATTCAAGAGTAGAAACACATTAACACATATGACACCAAGATTTTAACATGGAAAACCTAGTTAAGGGAAAAACCACGGGGTGACTAACCCAAGATTGTATTCTCTATTAAAAGAATAAGAAGAACAAAATGGCACATGCCAATTAGGGCTCATTGCCCGAGCACACTGCTCACAAGAGGCCCACTGCCTACAAGAGACACATTGTCTACAAAATAATAAATATTATATACTTGAACTGAAGAATAGCATCTTCACCATGCTTGAGTCAATTCCATTTAAGCCCAATACTTCTTCTCTGCCTTTTGCTCTTCTCCTCTCTACCACCCTCTCATCTCCACCAAGATACATTTGAAATGACTTCACAACTTCTTATTTATACAAGACATCGACTTTGGGATAATCATCAAAGTCGGCAAACTTTACAGAGAAAATACACAAATACAACTTGACTTATTACAAAAGTCTTCATGCGGATTCACCACACTATCGGCTACACAGATCTAAGACTTCAATCTTCTTTGAGGAACACACCATGCTTCGTAGAACATCTTAAGGATCATCCGCAAGATGTGTAACTCATCCGGTCGGCCAAACTTGGGAAGAACATCATCATCTGGAAGTAATTCTTTAATTACGAGATCAATCTTCTATGCAGACCACCAACACTAATTGGACATAATCCAGAGACCCCCACAAGCTTTCCTGAATCACCAAGAACATCCACACTACTTCTGCTTACTGAAATCATTCTCTCCTTCATCCAGAATCTCAAGAACACAGTCTGTCATCACTGTCATATTGAAATAGATGCTTGCAGACCTCCAGACCACGAACCAATTGAGTTGTCAATTCACATTGACTTCCTAAACACTCCACCAAATCCGCAGAACAAGGTTTTGAATTTTTGGATCTCACCAAACCTATTTGTGTCACTCTGTCACCTCTGAACACCTGTTAGAACCAGTTTTACTCATATGGCCATAACTTCTACAAATCTTCATACGGACCTCTCAAATCTTTACTGAGTCACCTTTAGACACATATCTACAAACCCTTTGATACGCATCCTCTGATCTTTATCTTAGCTAGGATCATTACTTCACTGTCTTCGTTGTTCTTCTTTGTTCCTGATAGGACTAATTCTCTCAATATCCTCAGCATATAACTCATCCAATCCTTGACATCAATGCAACAGGAGTATGTTGACATCAATGACAACACCGATTAGGCCCATACTTGCAACAATCTCCCCCTTTGTCATTGATGGCAACATATGATATGAAAAATTGTTTTAACCATCAAGACAAGAACTTCTCACGGATTAACATAACTCCCCCTAGCAGGAACAACCATTCACATGTCTTCTCTTCCTTTACTACTCCCCCTTTGATCAACAACCACTTTTTGTTTTTACATGTCTTCTCTCCCCCTTTGACATTAATGGCAAAGGGCACATACATGCATCACTCAGAATCATACCAACTGCTCCCCCTGAGTAGTAGCTTCCCATCATCAATCTAGACCATAAGATATGATTATGAGATCCACCAGACTGATGCACATTGTATATGCCTAAAAATGACACAATTCAGTCTAAATAAATATTCTTAATATTTATTCCCTCCCAATTCTTCTATCAATAAATAAATAAACAAATTTATTTATTTGATTCACATTCCTCTTAATTAATTAAATATCAAAATATTTAATTAATTCTTCTAAAGTCAAAATTAAATAAAATCAATTTATTTAATTAAATTCCCTAAATTCTTCTAAAAGTCTCACATAATTAAATAATCCTACGTTATTTAATTAATTCTAAATTCCTCTATCCTAATTCCTAATTCCATAAATCCACCTCACCAATCCACCTCACCTCTTCCACCTCACCATGTTGCACATGTAATTAAATATTTTAAATATTTAATTAGATAATATTCTCTCACCCACATGTCCTATTTCTTCTCCAATCAAAATTAGTTAACTCATCAATCAAAATTGTTAACTAATCAATCAATTCTGTCAGCTCCTCAATCTTTTCAGGTAACTGATCAATCAATTCTGTCAATCCCTCAATCCATTCTATTAACTCTTCAATCAATCTTGTTAACTACCTTGTTACATGATGGAAATGGGACACTTGTCCTCTTTCTATTCATTGCACATTCCTCAACCATTCTCAACCATTGATCTGCTCATTTCGTCTCAACCGTTGATCTTCATCCTCCCAAGTCTATAAATGAAACCTCATTCTTCCATTCTAATCATCCAGGCTATTCGTATTGTTACTCTGCAGAAATTCACCAGCACGCCTTTGGCACCCCAATACAATTTGCTTGAGATCACCCAAAGCTTTGAAACTCCTCTTCATTGCACGTTTATCACCACAGCCATTCACTATCAACATTCTTGAAAACAGCAAAGGAGTGCACTCTCTAAGGGCCTACTTCATACAAACAAGGACAATCTTGATAGGCAACAATAGAAGTTTCGATTCAAGGAAGGTTTGCATTGTTTTATTCATTGCTTCATGTTATTCAATCTTCTTAGTTTCACTATTCTATTGAGTTATGGGTATTTGATGTTGTTTGTTGCATATTCATTGTTGAACCTATTTTACCCTAACATTTTTGGCACCCACCATGGGGCCTTACCCCTTTAACTAATCAAAATCTGAGCTTTTTTTGAAGACAGGTTTCGTACAGGCATTGCACAGGCTAATTCGGCGCATTTGAACAATTCTGCGGCGCTTATGTCCTCTGTTCCGGCGCATATATTCTTCCTGCGCATATGTTATTTATTACTGTGCTTTTAAACTCTATTACAACGCATATATTCTACTTGCGCATATGTTATTTATTACTGTGCTTTTAAACTCTGTTCTGGTGCATATATTCTTCCTGTGCATATGCTCTTTATTTCTACGCTTTTAACCTCTGTTACGGCGCATATATGTTACTGCGCTTCTGTTGACTATTTCTACGCATTTAGTCACTGAAGTGGTGCTTCTGTAGTAAGCAATGATTCTAGGGTTTTTCTAAGAAGATTTTGCTAACGCTGACATCTTTGCAGGTATTCTCTAGAGCTGTTTTGCAGGATAGGTTCAGGTTTAGTTTCATATAGTTGCATTTTTGATAGCTTACACTTCACTTTCTAAAGGGATAGTAAAACAGATACTCATGCAAATTCCCACGTAGTTTTTAATTAGGAAAGAAGTAACTAGATCATTGCTATCTTACATTGCAACATTATTATCTTTTCAAAGTTATTGATATCTGGTATAAAACTGAACTCATCACTGATATCTGGGTTAAAACCGAACCATTGCTATCTCGATTGACCAACATTTCAAAGTTAACAACTCATGCTATCGTGGTATAAAACTGAACTCATCACTGATATTTGGGTTAAAACTAAACCACTGCTATCTCAATTGACCAACATTTCAAAGTTAACAATCCATGCTACGTGGATTAAAACTGAACTCACCATTGCTTTCTGGGTTAAAAACTGAACCATTGCTATCTTGCTAAATCACTTCAAAGTTCTGTGCTTGCCCAAGTAGATTAGCCCATTTAGTTTTTCTACTTTTAACTAGGTTGGATTAACCAGTGTCTTCCATGCTTATTGAATAACAACAGGCCTATGCTCTCCCCTTTACTGGGTGACCAAAATGTCAGACTTGTTATTCCATCTGTTTAACCTTTAGAGGGGCCTGCCCTTGGATGATGCCTGTCCAAGTGGGAACGACCCTAAGTGGAAACAGGCTAGATGCCAAGCCCTACCAATCCACTTAAAATAAATGTGCTTGAGGTGAAACCTCCTGCAACAAGTGCTGCTATGTTACACCGATGGCCAACCTCCCCTAAAACCCTCTAAGGCGCAACCCTTTGAGGCTGGGAGACTCCATAACGGAGAGTAGTGCCGCCGCATGTGTAAACACTTGAGTGGTTTCCTGCATTAAACACCTCTTGTTCTAGTGGCCAAAAACCCTTGTAATCCATTTCTAGCCTAGGATTTTTGTACTTGCTTTTGTTCCTTTTAGTCCAAAAAAGAGTCAGAAAAATCACTAAAAAGGTTAAAAAATCATAAAAAATTTTGTGTTTGCTGTGTTTTCTTGCCATTAATTCAGAAAATCAAATCAAGAAGACTTTTTTTTGCAACCAAAGTACCAAAAACATCGAAAAAATTCCAAAAATTGCAAAAACACTGAACAAAGCCAGAGCAGCGCATCTGTCCTCTATTCCTGTGCATCTGTGCCGACTTGCAGCACATTTGTTTAGACTTCATGTGCTTTTGCTGTCTGTTGCTGCACATACACCTTTTACCAATACGGCGCATATATCCTGACTCACTGCACATTTGTCAATTTCTGTTGCGCATCTGTTTCAACGCATACACGACAATGAGCACTTACACAATTTTTGAGGGAAAAATTTTACCAGTTCTAAGTACCCATTTTAGCTTAGCTCCAAGATCAGAGATCAGGTTCTACCTTGCAGTAAGTTTTCATCCATTTCGTCCAAAAAGTCTCTCTTTCATCAAATGTCCCATCCACCTTCTTTCAGGTCTTTCTAGTCCCAAAGTCAGAATATCCCATATTAGATCAGCGCAGGTCCTTTCTTTCGTGTCATTGTGAATTCAAGTAAACCTAGTAGGTCACAGAACTTTGCTAGTGGCTTGTTACACGACTAGTCCCTACACAGTAAGACAGGTATCGAGTACCCTTACTAGTGGCTACCGTCTTGTGTCAGCCGTCTTGTTTGAAATCATTGAGTGAAAGAGTCCTTTATCCAAGTCTTGTCCTAGGTATCCTATCCATAGCAGTCTCCATCGGCACCTTGCCAAAATTTCTAGTCCCAGTCCACTTCATCCCACATCACCTTGCATGGTTCTTACTAGATCTCAATACAAAAAGCAACTTGAAATGGCCGGCTCATCCAACCGCATCGTCACACCTCATGATAGTGACGAAGAAATCTCTTACGAAGATTCCAACGCCTAATAGAGAAGGTGCTCCATGAAGACCCTCATAAGTATTTCTATCATCTTGCTAGCCTTGGAATTAAACTCCTTGTAGATTTTGATATAAGCTCAATCCTGGAAAACATGGAAAATGATCATGAAAAGGAAAAAAATGCCATAGAACCAAACGCAAATGATAAAGGAAAGAGAACCATGGACCAAAATACTCCTATGAAAGAAATGAGGAAACAACTCGAGCATCTAACACAACAAATGTCAGACCTCAAGACAGGTACAACTACTAAAAACTACTCCTTGGAAGATATTGCACCATACCCCTTTGATAAAAGTTTGATCATGAAACCATTTCCCTATCGATTCGAAGTTCCTAAGTTTGAGAAGTACAAAGGGAAAGGGGAACCTAGAGACCATATTAGGGAATTCAACGCAGCATGTTTGGAGGTAGCTCACAATGAGACTTACTTAATGAGATTATTCTCTAGGTCTCTAGGCAGCCAAGCTATGGAGTGGTTCTCACGGCTTCCACCAAGCATCAAAACTTTTGATGAACTAGTCAACAAATTTATCTTACAATACCGAACATGAAATATCTATGCTAGATCTATGCAACACCAAACAAAAGAGTGGTAAGTCATTCGCCACCTTCCTACAATGATGGAGACAACTAGCAAGTAAGTGTTCTTACGATATACCTGAGAAGCAGCTATTGGAGATGTTTGTCCATAACCTCAATACCGATCTTAGCTATCAAATACAAATACAATGCCCTACATCATTCTCAAAAGTCATTGAAATGGGATTGTTCATCGAAAAGGCTATGATCACCAAGGGGGCAATCAAGTTATACAAGGACACACCTACCTCCAACTACACGATGGACAAATCAAAGTTTTGGACCAAGAATAAGAATGTTGTCAACGATGGGGTAGTGGATGCCAAGGTGGCAGCTCCCAAGCAACAACCCATATTCACTCTCAAAGGTGAAGCAAACAATGTTGCACCCAACAAACCATTCTCTCGGGAACCAAGACCATGGTTCAATTCAAATCCAAGGCAAAAGTTCACACCGCTGGGTGAGTCTCAAGAATTCGCATTAAGGAAGTTGTTGGCTAACAATGAAATTTCTCTACCGCCAACAAGTGATTATGAGCCTATAGTCAAACCTTCCTATTGGAAGGATACGGACTATTGTGAATATCATAGAGGAAGGGGGCATACAACCAACAATTGTATCCATCTCAAAAATATTATCCAAGATGTGCTTGATCAAAACCAAGAAAGAACCCAACAGCATACCTCCAATGAGACACATGTGGCTTACAGGGATCCGCTTCTAAATCACAACAGGCCTTACAACAACAATAACAACAACGGCAATAACAACAATAGAAATAACCACAGCAACAACAATAACAACAACGGCAATAACAACAACGACAATAACCACAACGACAACAACAACAACAATTGCAACAGGCCAAATCAGAATAGTGGGAATAGTAATGCCAACTATGCAAGTGTGCCATTTGACTATACCATAAATTGCATTTCCGAGCATGTCCCGCAAATCAATGTCATCACGCCCAACCAACAATTAGGACCTAACAAAACTAGTTGTAGTATCATTACCCGCAGTGGTAAAGTCACGCTCAATACCGCCCCTCTAAGGTTGTCACCTTCTCAATCCAACTTCTGCCAGTATAATGTCATAGACCAATTATAGAAAACTTCGGCCCACATTTCCATCTTGGAGTTGTTGCATCTATCCCCTTCCCATAAGGAGATCCTCGAGAAAGCCTTAGTGGAAACCACTGTCCCCACTAACTTGGCCCAAGAGAAGTTTCAGACCATGGTAGGTAATCTGACCTCCTCAAGCTCCATATCATTTACCGAGCAAGATGACCTCTCTGTATCTCAACCCCATAACACCCCTCTACATATTGTCGCCTTCATCCACAAGCACTGCATCAAGAGGGTCCTCATTGATGGGGGGCGGTTTAAATATTTGCACGTTAAAGCTAGTCCTTGCATTGGGGTTCTCCGAAAAGGCAGTTGATCCAAGGAAGAAGATTACTATCAAAGCATATGATGAGGAAGAGCGAACTACAAAGGGAACAGTAGTCCTACCCATACAAGTGGGACCAGTAATAAAAGATGTTGTGTGCCAAGTTTTTGATAGGGAGCTCACTTATAATATTCTTCTAGGGAGACCATGGATTCATGCCATGAAAGCTGTCCCCTCGACCTATCACCAATGCATAAAATTCCCACACAACGGCAAGCAGGTCACCACCCAAGGCGACCCTGACCCCTTTCAGCATTGCAACTCCTTCCTTGCCAAACCCGATTACATCATACCAAACAATAGAGCGTCTATATCCCCTATCCCACAACATGATCATACCGCCGAAGCCTCCTCATCAAGGCCCAAAGAGCAGAAAATCACCATAAAAGAAAGCGGAGTGGGAGAATACTCCATAGAGCACAGCCTCAATCTAGCCAAGATGCCTTTATCTCCTCGATCTTTTGGCTAACCCAAACATTTTCCAACGCCATCTGCTCCTCCTATAGCTCCCGCAACTCCCTTTGTAAAATGGGGGACCTTATCTGATGAAACAGAAGAAAGAGATCTCCTACAATGGCTTTATACAGAAGAAGAGAGCACATCACAAGAACTGCCTAGGCTCCCAATTGAACTCTATGGGCGAGGTGAAACTATCCTACACAGAATGGGCTATGAAGGATAAGGCCCCATCGGCCTCAGAAAAGAAGGAATCATAGAACCTATTAAACCTTCTTCATCCTCATTGGCTAGAAATACAAATGGTCTAGGATACAAAGGCAAGGGTAAAGCTAAAGAAAATGCTTGTCTTGTAGAAACGATCCACACACTTCAAGAGGACAACGACACAGACTCTAATGAATATGAGTGGGATGAGCTAACAGAGCATTCCTATGATGACAAAGAGGTCGACACCATCCAAACTTTTAGCCCCTACCGTGAGGGACAAACGCTACCGAATAGACCACTAGAGTCTGATTCGCCCATCTCTGAGATTATGGCTTTCGAGGAAGGTTTGGGTTCCATCGCAATAAACAACTTGGAGGAAAGTATCATCCCGAACACTCCCCCTACCTATACTCCTAACATATCCATTCAAACTATCAACGAATCAGGTCCATCCTCTGACTCCCCCCCCCTTGTGCATCCTGAGCTTATTGACTGGGATCTACGAGGAACTCCCCAACTAGATATGTTCCAAAACGATGATGCTTACATTGACTATATGGAACTTAGGGACCACCTACCCAAAGGATATCATAAAGTTGGTTTCACTATTGAACTTAATACCGTGGCTTACTTCGGAGAGGGTGCCAAGCCTTCCAATCGCAAAAATATCAAGATAAAAATTGGATCTGATGGTGAAAACCGTTTTGTGCAGTGTCAAATCCCAAAACAGTAAAAAGAAAGGATGCATCTGAAGGTGAAAACCCAATTGTGGCACCTAATGATGGAAGGCTTGACACTCTCCCCACAAACATGCACCAAGAGAAGTCCCAAATTGTTGTGGAACTGACAAAGTCTGTTAATAGTGGTACAGAGGAACAACCTAAGATCATTCACTTCGCTAAGTCTCTCACTCCACCAGAAAAGACCAAGTTTGTACCATTCTTCAAGAAAAAGAGAGACAGCTTCGCTTAGTCATATGCAGACATGTCAGGTCTGGACCCAAACTTGATTCTACATCATCTTCCATTAGATCTAGGAGTAAAACCAGTGAAGTAGAAACTGAGAAAGATGCATCCACACATAGCACTATTGGTCAAAGAAGAACTCAAGAAGTTACTAGATGTAGGGTTCATCAGAGCTATAGACTACCCAGAATGGATATCCAACATTGTACCAGTGTCCAAACCTGATGGCCGAGTCAGACTATGCAATGATTTTAGAGATCTAAACAAGGTCTGCCACAAGGATGATTTTTCGTTGCCAAATATAGATATCATAGTCGACTTAACAGCAGGGCATACCATGTTATCTCTCATGGATGGATTCTCAGGATATAATCAGATCTGATTAGCACCAGAAGACCAACACAAGATAGCTTTTACTTGTCCATGGGGCACTTTTTGTTGGAATGTCATGCCATTTGGGCTAAAAAATGCAGGAGCCACATATCAATGTGCTATGACGACTATATTCCATGATATGATACATGTAACAATGGAGGACTATGTCGATGATATCCTAGCAAAGTCGATCACAAGAAAATCACACCTGGATGTGTTAGAGAAAGTCTTTTAGAGATTAGACCAATTCAGAGTTAAGTTGAACCCAAAGAAATGTGTGTTCGGAGTCACTTCAGGCAAGCTACTAGGTTTCATCATGTCGGCAAATGGAATAGAGGTGGACCCCGCCAAGGTCAAGGCTATTATGGACATGCCACCACCTAAGATTCTTACTCAATTAAGATTGCTACAGGGCAAGCTACAAGCAATCCGCAGATTCATATCCCATCTAGCAGACAAGTGCCAACCATTCAGTCATCTCCTACACAAGAACATTCCATTCAGATGGGATGAAAGGTGTGAAGAGGCATTCAACAAGTTGAAAGAATATCTTACGAATCCACCCATTCTCATGCCTCCTATTCAAGGGAAACCACTGATACTCTACATATCTGCTACACCTACAGCTCTTGGGGCTCTTCTAGCGCAACAAGATTATGAGAATAAAGAAAGAGTCGTCTACTACATCAGTCGAACATTAGTGGGCTATGAATTGCAATACTCACAGATAGAAAAATCATGTCTTGCAGTAGTTTTTTCTTCACAAAAACTCTGACATTATATGCTTGTACATCTAGTCAAACTCATTGCAAAAATAGATCCACTGAAGTACCTACTAAGCAAAGCAGCTCTCACAGGTCACCTAGCTAAATGGGTAATGCTCTTAAGTGAATACGACAATGAGTATATAGATAGAAAAGCTATCAAGGGACAAATCATTGCTGATCAACTAGCAGATGCACCATTACTGGACACCACACCGATGCAATTTGAGTTTCCAGATGAATCCCTATTCAACATATCAACAATTTCCTGGAAACTCTACTTCGATGGGTCCTACACAAATCATGGATCAGGGGTAGGAATCTTGTTTGTGACTCCCCATGGCGACACAATTCCAAAGTCTTACCATTTATTATTCCATGCACCAATAACATAGTGGAGTATGAAGCCTTAGTAATTGGTCTCAAGATGGCAACTGAGTGGAAAATCTAAGAGCTACATGTCTACGGTGATTCTCAACTTATAATCAATCAAGTCAACAATGATTACCAAACCAAAGATGAAAAGCTTGTCCCATACAAGCGGATGGTCGACGACTTCAAAGAACACTTTGTAATCATCTCTTTTGAACAAAAACCTAGGATCGAGAACAAAGCAGTAGATGCCATGGCAACCATTGCCTCTCTCCTGGAAATACCTAAGAGTGAGTCACGATATGAGTTCTTAGTGGAAACTATCCGACAACCAGCTTATGATCTTCTTGAGACCCATTCCATATGCCTTCTAGTTGGATCTGATTCACCTTGGTACGGTAAGATTTACACTTACCTCAAGGAAAACATCCTCTCACCTAACCTATCTTCTAACCAACGACGAACTTTTATACGCCAAACCTCTCACTACACCATCATTGCCGATACCCTATACCGACGTGGCCTAGATGGTACTTTACTCCGTTGTTTAGAATGAGAAGAATCTATAACTGCTTTGCAAGACGTACACGAGGGGATATGCGGAACACACTCTAGCGGTCCTTCCTTAGCCAAGAAACTCATGCGTTTGGGTTATTACTGGCCGAACATGGAAATGGATTCATATCAGTTTGTCAAGAAGTGCAAGCAGTGTCAAATACATGGGAACCTAATACATGCACTGGCTCAAGAGTTGAGACCTTTACCGACACCTTGGCCCTTCTGCCAATGGGGACTTGACCTTGTGGGAAAGATCCATCCACCCTCATCCAATGGCCACAAATTCATCATAACTGCCACTAAGTACTTTACAAAGTGGATTGAAGTCGTTCCCCTCACCACCGTCACAGGTAAGCAAATCTCCTCATTCATCCTGAATTACCTCATCTGCAGATATGGAATTCCTTCATCCATTATCACGAATAACAGAAGACCATTCAAAAACCAGGATGTCCAAGAACTCTATGAACGTTTCAAAATCCAACACCGTTTCTCCACTCCATACTACCCCCAAGGTAATGGTCAAGCTGAAGCATCCAACAAGACCATCTTGAAACTCCTCAAGAAGACAGTCAACGATGCTGGCCGTGATTGGCATATCCAACTCAATCCCGCTCTGTGGGCCTACAGAACTAGTATATGCACTCCCACCGGTGATACACCCTATGCCCTGGTTTATGGCTCAGAAGCTATCCTCCCCATTGAGGTTGAATTACCATCTCTCAGGGTGTCATTAAAAGGCCTCATATCAGATGAAGAATATAGAGTCTCCAGATTACAAGAACTAGAGTTGCTGGAAGAGAGGTGACAGAAAGCCTTTGATCATCTCAAAGCATATCAACAAATGATGTCAAGAAGCTATAACCACAAAGTTCGCCCAAGAATCTTCAAAGTTGGAGATCTTGTTCTTAAGGAGAATCCTCACAACCAACAAGATAGAGAAAAGAAAAGCAAGTTCAAACCCAATTGGCTTGGGCCTTATGTAATTGTAGCAGCATACAGATCGGGGGCATATCAGTTGGCAACGTCAGAAGGTGAGTTGTTCGATGACCCGATCAACAACATGCATCTTCGTCGGTTCTATACCTAGGAGAACCTCAAATGTAAGGGGGGCATAAAATACAAAAACATCAAAAACATCAGAAAAATACAAAAAAATCAAAAAATTAGAAAAGTACCCAAAAAAATTGTCCTTTGGTGAAAACCTGGCAATCAGGCGCCTTGGATAGGTATCATGATGAAAACCTGGCAAACATGCGTCATGTATACTTTCTAGCTTTCGTGCAAATAAAAGCAAGTGGTGAAAACCTGGTAAACAGGAGTTACTTGTGATAAACCGCCTTATCCATCTTTGGGAAACCAATCACCTTGAGTCCATTCTTCCTTGTGTCCCATTCAACCCATATCTGTCCCATAATAAACTCCTGACAATTACCTATCATGGCTTGATACTCTATCTCTTTGTTGGCCTTGTCAACCAAGGTCTTGTCCCATACCGTATCCATCGCATAAGCCTAGCATAGTGTCTCTCGTCAGTTTTCCATGGTCCAAATCCATGAACTACGTGGCCTCTGCGTTATCACGTAGGCAAGGCCATTCCTCAAATGCGCCCCCGAGGCTCCCACTGTCCCATCCGTCCCGTATCTAGTCCTTCTATCCATCTGGGTCCGTCTCCACTTTCTCTTGCCTAGGTCTTAGGTCCGTTAGGGTTTACCCTGAACTACATTGCCTCTGCGTCGTCACGTAGGCAAGGCCATTTAGCAATGATCCCTGAGGCACTAGGTCAGTCCCTTAGGTTCCATCTCACCAATAAAGATTGTGAAATCTTCTCACCAAGCAAGCAAGCACAAGCAGAACTGCTCTCCAAAGCAAAGATTTTGACACAAGGCACTTAGCCTATCCAAAGCAAAGTAGAACAATACCTAAGGTCTTCTAAAAGATTTTACTCAAATTATGGCAAGAAACAAACACATCTAAATGCAAAAATGTTTTGTGGATTGGAAACACAGTTAAAGTACAAAGTCTTGATTTTTTCTATCATGCCTTTCTATGCTACTCAAGGATGCCAAAATCTAGAGATGCTATGATGGGGGCATGATTATTTTCTTTGTTTGTTGTTTGTGGATTAATCTTTAGTAATGTGAAGCCTTGTCTAAGGACATGGTCGGAAAAAGATCATCGAGGACACCAAAGGTCTAACATGAACGGGGGCAATCCTTGTTTGTTGATACGCAAGAAGTACTCAGCTCATCTGGATTCAATTTTGACTAGATGCTTGTATTAACTTGCTAAATCAAAATCCATGTAAGAAATGCTCAGGTCATCTCGGTTCAATTATACCTAGAAGCTTGTGTTAACTTACAACATTTCAGCAAAAAGTACCCAAAAAAAATTGCCCAATGATGAAATAAAGCACTCCAAAATACTTGCACCGTCAAGATGTCAAAAAATCAAAGCATCCATTAAATCCCTCCATTATACATCCATTTACACATCCATACATCCATATCCCATGCAATAAAAGATCCAAACAATACAGAGTGATGATACAAAGTGAAGCTTGTAAATCCTTCTATCAAGTCATTCTTCTATCAATCAATCTTCTACCTGTCATTTCAGTGTCGATAGAGTACATTTGGACAACACAAAAACATAACGTCTAGTTGCATATCATTCAATATGAAATATTCATTTACATGATTAAATCAGTTGCATACAAAATAGAGTGCATTAGGTCATCCATGTCCCATCATCATATAGTGTCAAAAAAATCAAAAACATAGCAAAGAGCATCACATCAAGTTGCATAGTCATATAGATATCATTTCGCATTCACGTACATCACAAACGCATCAGATAAATCATTTCACACTACATTAAAACATCACATAGCATCATATCACACATTGCATCTAGATAACATCTCATATAGCATCAGATAAAACATCTAAGTCTGCATATGCATCACATCGTATAATCAGAAAGAATCATAAACTCATAACATGCAAAGCCAGTCGCATAGTTGCATCATCATATACACATCATAAAATGAGTCCAAATGTACAAATATCATAGTATCTATCTCTGAATCAAAGTCATATACAAAAATACATCC
This sequence comes from Cunninghamia lanceolata, assembly GCA_027924645.1. Lineage (NCBI taxonomy): Eukaryota > Viridiplantae > Streptophyta > Pinopsida > Cupressales > Cupressaceae > Cunninghamia > Cunninghamia lanceolata. Next base: position 5,695,655 of record BSBN01000077.1, read on the forward strand.
CAATGGATGATGATACATGTTTCAAAAATACAAGTGTGATACAAGTCTACCCCTGCTGCTGTGGACCACCACTGCCAACAGTGTCTCCCCCTCTGCCAACCCCTGACTGCTGTGGGCCCATCACAGAAGCTCTTGACCTTGATGGACCTGCTCTCTGGGAGGCCATAGACTGGCTCCTATAGCTAGAGGCCCTCTGGCTCACCAGCACGGCACCATGGTACAACCCTCGATAATACTGACCCTGAGCCTGCGCTCTACCAAGCTCACCCTGCACCTGTGCTAGTTGTGTCTGTGTCTGGCCTAACTGTGCTTGTGCCTGCTACACCTGCCCAACTAAGAAATTGGTCACTGCGTTTGTCCCCAAGGCTGCCAATGCGGTATCCCACTCTACATGGATGACTCGTATCCGTGCGTCTGCCATATCTCTCTCTGGCCAATCCCACAATCACCTCTGCATCTGTCTCTTGCCGGTTGTTGGCTCTCCTGAGTTGTGCCCTCAGCTGTCTAATCTCTCCCCTCAGGGTGGCTATCGCCCTCTCTTGCACGTCTGACTGTGCTGGACCCTAAGTTGCCTCTGCCTATCTCTGCCCCTGCTAGTGAGGTCCCTACTGGGGTGGCAGTATCTGCGCCTGCTGTGCAACCTGTGATGGCACTGCCTGCTCAACTCTCCTCCTCTGTCTAGGTCGACCTCCATCATCTCCATCGTCTCCATCATCTCCTCCATCTCGGCCACCCACTCATCCTCCTCTCCTCCCCCTCCTCCTCCTCCGGCCCACCTGGCCCTCGTCATCTGAGTCTACCTCATCTATGCGAGGCACCAACGTCCCAAGCCCTGAATATCTCGAAAAGGGGTGTGCAATAATCTAGTCCTTGTAATCCTGCATCATCCCTGCATCTTCTATCTCCATCCTCATATCCCAAGCGACATAAGGTGTCTGCCAAAACTCTACTAGGGCCTCCTCATAGGATGCCATCGGCCCCCATCTGACCCTCTCTGCATGTGTCCGTGCAAAGTAAGCCTGCCCTTGTGGCATGCCCTGCCTCCTGCCGAACTGTCTCAGTACTCTGCCAACAATCCGCCTCTCTAGTATGTGGCGGGTCCGTCCTATCAGCCATCTCGTCTGAAAGTAGTAAGGTAACTCATTTGCCTCATCATCCCACAGCTCGCAGTCTAGATATGGTCACCAGACGACCACATCTACCCCATCCAAGGCATGTCTCCAATACTCCAGCTTCCCTAGCCTATGCTGGGAAATCACCCCTGCGTAGCCATATCTGTATGGCTCCCCTCTCTGTCTAGCGAAAACACAAATCGGTCTCATGATCGCTATGTGCTCCCATAGCCAAAACTGTAGAAGTGACACACCTACAGATAGGCTCGTACTCCTGTGATATACCACCTAGTGCATATCATGGTATAAATGCGCAAGTACACAAACTCCCCATGCATATCGAGTCCCCTCTGTAACCATCCTCTCCATGATCCTACCCCATCTAATGGGGAATCCTTATGATCTCCTGTCGGGGCACACAACGCCTCAAATCAATCCTGCCACAGGGAAGTAGTTGTAACAGTCATAGATGTCATGCCACGGGATGACCTGTCCTACCAACTCTAGGTCCTCAAATACTCACCTGCACTCGGTGAGTCCCACACCTCTCTGTGGGTCATACTCCACAAGCTCGCCATCAATAGGTAGGTGTAGAATCTGATAGACATCCTCTAGGGTGATGGTCATCTCACCAGTAGGGAGGTGGAAAGTCCCATCCTCACTGTGGAATCTCTCCACTACAGTCGTCAGTAATCCGCGGTTCACCTGAACCTCAGGCATGAAGCATACATAATCCAGTCCCATGGCACCAAGCGCCTCTCTGTCTATCTCGGTCAGCATATATCTCTGCAACATGGGCATAGGGAACTACTCCTTAGACTGTAGCGTATCCCATATCTCCTCCTGCAAGCACGCAAAGCAAGCCGTCAACCTCAAGCTAAAAAATCCCATACTCAACATATCTATAGAACTCTATCAACTAACTTAGCATTTCAAATTGATCAAAATAGCAAACTACATCTCTCAACTAGATTCCTACAATCTCGGAGATAGCTTATCGATTGACGTGTCAAGTAGGACACCAATCGGGTCAATTTCGCTAAGTAATCTACCTATCTATGGCATATGCGCCACAACAAGTGGTAAATGCACCCCTTTTTCACAAAAGTGCCGTTTCTTGTCCTATGCGCCACTTCTGGCAAATGCATTGTAACAATCAATATATACGCCATCCTATTATATGTATGCGCAAGCACCGCAACATGTTGTATATGTGCCGCCAAATAACGTATGTGCCACCTAAAACTATGCATGCGTAGCTCTAGCAAATGCACTGTTTCATTTCACATATGCGCTGCAAAACAACATATGTGCTGTTTCGCGCAGCATATGTGTGGTTCTACGTTTCAGTGCATCTATTTACCTATACTTTCTCCTAGCATTTATTGCTACCTAACTCGACCCCAGGGGAAGTTTTTCAGGATACATACCGGGGGTCCTAAGGAAGTTTTTTGGGAAGTATCTATAAGGCAGATACTAAGCAACTCCCCTTGAAACTCAGTCTTTGGTATATGTTTATGCTGGTCATTCACAGGTGTATGTCTATTGACTCCGAGCCTTGGATAGGCACCAATCTAGTCTTGTATTGAGGTTACACCCCAGGTCCTAGTTTTGCATCCAAATACAAATCAAACTTAAACTTCAACTGCAAACCTTTAGGATTTTAGAAGTAGTTTTAGGACCCAAGATCCTCTGTCTACAATTGAATATAGGCCCAAAGCTAGCCCCTTTGCACTTATTCCACAGTTTTGGTCCGCATAAAAGAGGATTTATCTGCTTTGTTTCAACATCCAAGTAAGTTCATGTGCATGTGTCAAAGATGTTGAGTAGGGAATACCCCCCTTGGTTCTGCAGAGCCTAAAGAAGAAGAGGAGATATTTATAGAGTCTATCTCCTATACTGTTGGCCCCTGGCCCGGGAATCCTGTTGATCATTGATGGCTACTTTGTAGGGGTGACTGGGAACAAGCATCCAGTCTGGGAAAAGTACCAACAGAAATTGGCGACTCCGCTGGGGACTTAAGTGAAGGAACCCTGATGTTAAAAGAAAACAATTCCTAGTAATAGGTGGCGACTCCAAACCAATCTCCCAACTGGTAAAGTATAAATTTGTATGCAAGGGAGAAGATCCCATCGTAATACTCTATTTGGAGAGTTACCCTTAGAAATGATGTATAGGAAAAAAGGGACTATTCGAGCCAGTCAAGATGGTTCTCCTACCCCAAGAAAAATAATTTTATTCAGGATAATCTAGGATCCTCAGAGAAAACAGTGCCTTATTTTTCAAACACTGAGGCTGAAATCCAGAATGTGTATGAAAGATAGCAAGGTAATGGTTTGAGAATAAGGTTAGAGGTGTTTCAAGAACATCCTTTTCATGATTCTCTTGACAGATTTGAAGAAGTTGAATCCCTAAGGGATGATGATAATGATGATCAGAATATGATTAAACTGTCCCCTTCTATGCCTAGAGAGGAAGAACTAGCAGATGAAATTAAGAGCTTAAGGGCAGAATTAGAATATTTGCAAGTAGTGAAAATTAGAGATGACATGAGACAGAAAGTGCAAGCTCTGAGAGTTGTTCAAAATGATTCAATTCCTACCCTCCAAAATGCAAATATGCAGAGAAATCAACCAAGAAATGAGGTCCAGGATCAACATAATGATCAAAGACAGAATGCAAATAATGCTAGAATACCATTAAATAATGTAAGAAACCAGAATGCAAATAGGAATGTGAATGCAAATCAGTTTGGTAGACAGCCTATGCAGCTGGACAGATTTAGACAGCTTGTTTTTTATGGCATTCCGGGTTATCCAAATCCTATTGACAAACATGTGAGGCTGCAAGTGCCTAAATTTTTAGGAAACACTACTGTCTCAGGAGAAGACCATTTAAAAGCTTTTTAGAACACCATGGACAACTTTAAGGTTGAGCATGAGGATGTTTTCATGAAATCATTTATGCAATCCTTAGTTGATGAAGCCAAGGAATGGTATAAAGGTCTACCTGACAGAAGCATTTCATCATGGGATGATTTCAGAAGAATTTTCAAAGAACAATATGGTGATAAAACTGATCCTAGTTTCTTCATTAATGAATTCACTGGAATCACCAAAGGATCAAATGAACAAGTTACAGATTTCAATGCCAGATTCACTAAGGTATTCAACAAATTGCCACAGGACTTGAGACCTAATGAACCTATGTGCATAGTGTTGTACATAAATGTTTTTGATGCCAAGACAACTTATGGATTAAGAGATAAGAGTCCTCATAGCCTCAGGGATGCTTTCAAAATTGCAACAAATATTGAAAATAATAGAAAGGCATCTGGTAAGACAAACAGAAGAGATGATGTAAAAATTTTACAAAATCCAAATACTAAATCTCAGAATAGTCAAGGAAATGCACCTACTTCTAAGGATAAATTAGACAGATTGACAACTATTGTCAAGGACCTAGGTTATAGAATGGGTAAAAGTGAAAAGGGGATAGGTCCTGACAGACAGGTTTACCCAAGGCAAGAAAGAAGACCATCATTACATGACATGCCATATCATACTAACTGGCATAATGGTAAGCCTATTCTTCCAAACAACAACTCAAATCAAAGGACTCAAAATGTTAAGGAAACTCATGATCCTTTGAGGAAGGCTGTAAATATTGTTAATGATACCCCATGGTGCATCATATGCCAAATGCCTCACTCACAATCACAATGCATGATTGCTCAGTCTTTATACAACAATGTTGTTTCCTGTGATGAATGCAATGAGCCACATTGCATGGAAGATGATAATGTCAATATGTTATCTACGAACAGAGAATACTCTTTTCATGATGCTGATGCAAGTGCAGATAATAAAATTCAGGTCTACCAGCAGTTTCCATATGATGAAGATGATGAAGACAACTATGCCTATGCCCAGGATTCATACAATTACCTGAACAACTTGAGGAGACCTTCTGATGAAGAAATTAGAGCCCTCACAGGTGCAGCAGTAGCTCAGGTCAAAAGCAATTACAATCTCAGAGGTAAGGCTCATGTAAGCAACTCACCTCAACCGGAGAACACTTCTGTAGGCCAGCCAATGCATAATTATAAGGGGACTGAAACATATAAGAAACAATGGAACAATAATAAGAAAGGTTTTAAGCAAAAAATAGGTTATGATTCTCAAAAAATAGAAAATATAGTCCCCCAGGTTGACGATCAAAATAAAACTTTTCAGAGCAACAATGATAGTCAAGGAGCTATGAAAATTAAGGCTGGATCATCTTAGGATAGAGGTAAAATGGTGGAGCAAGCTACAACTGTTATTCAAAATTATGCCCCATTTGACATCACTCAGGTCTTGTCTCAAATAAAGATCTCTGTTCCACTAATGGAATTGATAAAAGTTGAAGAATTCAGAAATAAGGCAGTATCCTTATTTTCAGGAACACCATGTCAGGCCAAGTTGAGTGATAAACCTCAGAGTAAGAAACATGCCCTATATACTGATGAAGATGAAGTCCCTGAGGTATATTGGGGATGACCATGACAAAATGCCCTTCACAGGTTAAACCATTTTATGTCTCCCTGGTTATAAATGGAAAAATAATTAAAAACTGCATGCTTGATTCAAGAGCATCCACAAACATCATGCCTTTGGCTATCATGCAGCAAGCTGGGTTAAAGATAGATAAGGCATGTGGGAAATGCTATGCCATGGATACTAGAGAAGTACCTGTCATTGGAATCATGAAAGATGTTGATTTTAGATTGGCAGCATATCCTGAAAAGACCTACAAAATAAACATAACAGTTGTTGATATCAAGCCACAGTATGGCATGTTGCTATCAAGAAGATGGGCAGCATTGATTGGTGGGAGTATGCAATTAGACCTATCATATGCTATGATCCCTATGAATGGCAGGGATGTTAAACTGATCAGAGAAGAAAGGTCATCAGAGACAGTGGAGAACCAAGAATCAGAGGAACAGATATGTTTTGTGAACACTGACTGTGATAATTTCAGAGTTGTCTCAGATGATAAAGGAGATAAAGGGAAAGACATCTGCATCTAAGAATTGGATCAACAGGGTCTATGGACCATGTATTTTGATGGAGCTTGTTCAAAGGAAGGCTCTGGTGCTAGAATTATATTTTTGTCTCCAGCTAGTAGGCTTCTTAAATTTTCTTTCTTGTTGAAGTTTGCCTGTACAAGCAATATTGCGGAGTATGAGGCTTTGCTATTGGGATTGAATGTTGCTCTGAAGCATGGAATTAAGATGCTCAAAGTGTTTGGTGATTCAAAGCTTATTGTGTCCCAAACTAGAGATAAGTATGCGTCAAAAAATAAAAGGTTAAAACAGTATAAGCACGCTGTTTGGGATACAATTGAATTGTTTGATGCATTTTCAATAAATTGGATAGAGAGATCAAAAAATGTTAGGGTAGATTTCCTGGCCAATGTAGCCATAAGGCCCGATGACATCACTCCATCAGATGTTACAAATGTTGAGGTCAAGCTTAGGCCTACAATGCCAGATAATGTATGCAGCTGGCAAGTGTTTGATGATGATAAGGATTTACTAAGATTTCTACATTGTATTGATGAATATGAGAACCAAGAAATGGATTTTCAGAACTTTGTGGAAGTTGTAGATGGAAAAGAAACTCTCTTAGGGAAGGAACTAATTCAACTCAAGACAAACAAAATCCCTAGAGGGCTGGTAGCTTTAGAGAGAACTTTTGACAATAGGGACCAATTTGTTACAAAAGCATCTTCAACAAACAAGAATGATCTGGAGGAGATAAACTTGGGAACATCTCATGCTCCCAAAAAGGTATACATTGGCAAATAGCTCGAACCACATATTAGAAGTATGCTGATTGCATTATTGAGAAAGTATAAGCATGTCTTTGCTTGGTCATATGAGGACCTGAAAGCTTATAGAGAGGATTTATTTTAGCATGAAATCCCTTTGAAGCCTGGAGCTAAACCATTTAGACAAAAACAGAGGCCTATCAACCCAACCTTAGCTCCAAAAATGCAGGAAGAACTTATGAAGCTTAGGGAGGCTGGAATAATCATGCCTATCAGACATTCAACTTGGGTGTCTAACCTTGTCCCAGTCAGAAAAAAGAATGGTGATATAAGGTTGTGTGTGGACTTTAGAAACCTGAATGTATCTTCTTTGAAGGATAACTATCCATTGCCAAATATGGAGGCCATGTTGCAAAGAGTGACTGGTTGTGAACTTTTATCTATGATGGATGGTTTTTCAGGGTACAATCAAGTGAAAGAAAAAGAATCAGAACAATTTAAGACTGCTTTCACTACTCCATGGGGAACTTATGTATATGTAAGGATGTCATTTGGACTAACAAATGTAAGTGCCACATTTCATAGGGCAATGGATGTTGCTTTTGCAGGATTGATGGATTCAATCTTGGCTGTGTATCAAGATGACTTAACTGCCTTTTCAAAGAAAGAAGAGCAGTACTATATGCATTTGGAATAGATTTTTATTAGAGCATTAGAATATGGTATCTCACTCAACCCAAAGAAATGTGCTTTTGGGGTTGTGGAAAGAAAATTGCTTGGACACATTGTTTCCAAGGATGGAGTTAGGATTGATCCTAAAAGAGTGGCTGCAATTGACAAAATTTAGATCCCTAAAACAATAAAAGGTGTTCAGTCCTTCTTTGGGCAAATTAACTTTGTTAGGAGATTTGTGCCTAACTTTGCAGAGACCACAAAAGAAATTTCTAAAATGCTAAAGAAAGGTGCAACTGTCAAATGGGAAGATGAAGCAACCAAATCATTTCAAGACATTAAAGAAGCTATAAAGTTGGCACCTATATTAAAATCTCTTGATTTTTCTAAGTCGTTTCAATTGTTCTCATTTGCTTCTTTCCATACTATCGTTGCATGTTTATTGCAGAAAAATGAAGAAGGGTTTGAACAGCCTATTACTTTCTTTAGTAGGTCATTGCAGGCTGTTGAATTAAAGTATGACATTATGGAGAAATAGGCATATGCACTGGTTAGAGCAGTCAAGAGCTTCAGGCCTTATTTGGTAGGCTCACAAGTAATTGCATATGTACCTCATGCAGCAATCAAAGACATCTTCACTTAGCAAGAAGTAACTGGAAGGAGATGCAGATGGATAAACAAGCTGTAGGAGTTCAACATAGAGATACAGATCACAAAATTGGTAAGAGGACAAGGATTGGCAAAGATAATGACATAGTCAAATCTAGAGGCATGCCAAGTGAATGTAGTATAGAATGAAGTCATAAACATGTCAGAATCTGAATGGTATAAGGACATAATGTATTATTTACAGAATTTAAACGGTCCTTCCCATCTCAGTGATATCCAAAAAAGGACCCTGAAGCTACAAGCTATTAGGTACATCATTGTTCAAGGAGAGTTGTATTGGAGAAATCATGATGGTGTACTACTCAGGTGTGTTGATGAAAATCAGGCTTGGAACATTCTCAGTGACATGCACAATGGAATATGTGGTGGAGACTATGCTGCCTATACAACAGCCCACAAAATCCTCAAAGCTAGCTACTACTGGCCAACTCTTTTCTCAGATGCACAAAGAATGGTAAGAAAATGTGATTCGTGCCAAAGGTTCTCAGGAAAGCTAAAATATGGAGGTGCATTGCCCCTCAGGACTATAGTTGTAGAAGCTCCATTTCAGCAATGGGGAATTGATTTCATAGGGGAAATCTCAAAAAAATCCAGTGGAGGACATAGTTGGATTCTGGTTGCCACTGATTATTTTACCAAATGGATTGAGGCCATTCCAACCAAAAAGGATACAAGCAAAGTGGTGGTGGACTTTATTTTTGAAAATATTATTATTAGATTTGGAGTACCAATAAAATTAGTTACAGATAATGCTATGTGCTTCAGGTCTGGTGAATTTGTTGATTTTTGCAACAAATATGGAATGGATTTGTCTCATACATCACCATACCATCCACAAGGAAATGGTCATGCAGAGTCAAGCAACAAAAGTCTCATGAAAATCATCAAGAGAGTGATGGATAAAAACAAGAGAGCTTGGGATTCAAAGTTGAAATTGGCATTATGGGCCGATAGGGTGACAGTAAAAAGAGCAACTGGAAGGTCACCTTATGAATTAGTATATGGTGCAGCAGCTAAATTGCCTGTGAACAATCTCTTGCCAGTTTATAAATTCATACAGGCAAATGAGGAGGAGATTGAAGACCCAATGACTAAAAGAATAAATCAGCTGATTGAACTAGATGAAATCAGAAGAGAAGAACAAAAAATAAACATCAAGAAACAGCAAAGAGTGAAGTATCTGTTCGATAAAAGGGCTACAGAGAGAATGTTTCAGATTGGTGATCTGGTCCTTATGTGGAATACAAAGAATCAAGATAAGGGCAAACATGGAAAATTTGAACCCTTATGGACCGGCCCATATCAAATTAGCAATATCTATGGAGATGATTCCTATTTTCTCCAAGCCCTAAATGGTGAACTAATGGAATTGCCAGTGCACGATAAATTCCTTAAAACCTTTTTCACATAAATGAGTACCTTCTGTGCACACTGTAAATTAGTTGTAAATATTTTGTACATGCCTTGTATAGTCGGTCATATTTTAAGTTTTGGGTTTTGTCTGGCCTGCCCTGAGTTGTCTGGTCCTCGCTGCAGTCTTGCGCCTGCACGTCCCCAATCGGAGCCTATGTCAGTAATCATTTATGTCTAGGGTTTTAAACTTGAATGTTTTCTAATTTTCTCCTTCAAACCCTAAAATTTCCTAGTTGCGAGATCTTGTTCTGTTGCTGAAATCCCTATCAGCCCCTGAAAATTGATGATAAAAATGGGTCACATGCATTTTAGATGCGTATCGGGTCTCAGTTTCCTGTGTCTATAACTGTTTCTGAGTATGACTATGAGCGTTTCCCTTTGCTAGTACCATGGGATCCTCCAAGTGTCGAGCCTTGATTCATGCCACACTTTTGTTTCTAACCGATAACCGTAGCGCGGAGTGTGCCACATGGCGGAAGCTATTTCTAATGTTGTTTTAAGTTACTAGCTGCGGAACTCGACATGTGTTAGTTTCTGCTTGAGTTTCAAAAACCCTTTAAGTGTCTCAATGTGCGCGCAGAAGGCGCCATGTGTCCCTAGTGGTGGATGCGGAGCATGACAAGTGTCAGCTTCCGCGTAATGTTTCATATTAATTTTGCTGCTAAGTGAAGACAAGGGTGGGTCCCAGTGAAGAGTCTCAGTTCCTGCGGATCATGCCGCGTGGAATGTATGTTTCTGACACAGTTTCTAAGTCACTTCCTGTGGAAAGCGCCACATGTCAACAACGGAAACAAGGTCCAAAAGTTTCATTGTGTCTGTGGAAGGTGCCACGTTTCTTTTGTAATGGATGCAGAGCTCGCCAAGTGTCAGCGTCCATGTATCTCTCTTTGCCCCGCGATGCAAGGTAGTGAATGCCGGTGGGCCACATTTGTGAGTCTTAAAATTCCGCGAAAGGTGCCACGTGGTGGATGTGGCGTTAATGTTGGCTTTTCTTTATGACCCTTCCCCGGCCCCAGTTAAAAGTTTATAAGCTTCGCGGAACCTGCCAAGTGTCAGCTTCCGCATGAGTTTCACAGAGTTTCAAATGTTTCAAGAGATGGCCGCAGAGCTTGAAAAGTGTCAGCTTCCGCGGACTTGCCCCTATTTTCCTCTTATGATGGCGAGCGGGAGGTTGTGGGTCCCGGCACTAAAGTGCCTCAAGTTTCAGATGCCGCGGGTTGCGATGAGTGTCACCTGCGGAGGCCACTTCAGTCTAAAGACACAGTTTAGTAAAGTAACGCAGAGCCTGACATGTGTCGGCTTCTGCAGGAGTTTCAGGAAGAAGTCTTTGTGTTTCAAGAAGACTGCAGAAGCCGCCACGTGTCCTCTTTTTTGAAAAGCAAATGAAGGAGTGATGGGCCAGCGATAGAAACTTCAAGTGCCTACGTGGCACGATCTCATTGGCTGGCAGCTCTTCATACGTATCTTGCGACCGTTGATTTCAACGATGGGTTTTTGATCGACGGCCACGTTTTGAACCTGCAGCGAGGGTTTTCTTTTGAGCATTTGCACCTATTTTTAAGCGAGAAAACTCCAATGATTTATTGCAGCTGCATTTCCAGAGGCTGCAGGTAGATGAAGCTTTAATGGCACATTTTGCAAAAGGCATGGGTCGAGTTGACAGGTTCAACCACCTGATTGATGAAGAAAATCCCTAGGCGGTGGCGCGTGGCTCGAGATCACTTCTTGTCTTCTCCTTCGTCTGCTACATTAACTGTTTTGAGCACCATTTTTCTGATGCGTTGCATCTGGGGGGATTTTTGTTTTCCCTTGTAATTAATTCATTGAGTACACTGTTTTGCTATAAAAAGGCAGACTGTGTCACTCTTTTTGGTTGTTGAAAACTAGACAAATTCCGGTGCTGTGACACATTACAACTTCATTGGTGGCCCTATTTTGGATGTTTTTGTGAGTTTATGAATCTCATGTTGTCTATTTAATGCATAAACTTACTGGTTTCATGTTGATTTAAAGGAGTAATGCTTCATTGCATGTGTTCTATTACGTGTCTCCAAATTGAATGTATTCTTCTTTTGGATCTAAACAGCTAAGGGGTGTCTAAGATTCTTGAATATAGATTGTCTATGTTGAATGCTTGATCTTTTACTTCTACTCAAGGGGTAGATTAAATGTTTTAGGTTAAAGTGTTAAGAAGAATATATTGCAGTGAGGAACTTCTAAGCAGAGGTAACTGAATACTCAATTTTGGGAAGTATCTATAAGGCAGATACTAAGCAACTCCCCTTGAAACTCAGTCTTTGGTATATGTTTATGCTGGTCATTCACAGGTGTATGTCTATTGACTCCGAGCCCTGGATAGGCACCAATCTAGTCTTGTATTAAGGTTACACCCCAGGTCCTAGTTTTGCATCCAAATACAAATCAAACTTAAACTTCAACTGCAAACCTTTAGGATTTTAGAAGTAGTTTTAAGACCCAAGATCCTCTGTCTACAACTGAATATAGGCCCAAAGCTATCCCCTTTGCACTTATTCCACAGTTTTGGTCCGCATAAAAGAGGATTTATCTGCTTTGTTTCAATATCCAAGTAAGTTCATGTGCATGTGTCAAAGATGTTGAGTAGGGAATACCCCCTTGGTTCTGCAGAGCCTAAAGAAGAAGAGGAGATATTTATAGAGTCTATCTCCTATACTATTGGCCCCTGGCCCGGGAATCCTGTTGATCATTGATGGCTACTTTGTAGGGGTGACTAGGAACAAGCATCCAGTCTGGGAAAAGTATCAACACTCCTGAGGGGGCATCCTATCGTCAAACTTGTACCAAGGGCAAAACTGGGGCATGTATCACCATCAGACTTTTTATTCTTTGAAGCAACGCAGTAAACTGCATCGCATCAAAGAGGGGCAAAATGTATACGCCTAAAAATGACACGATTCAGTCTAAATAAATATTCTTAATATTTATTCCCTCCCAATTCTTCTATCAATAAATAAATAAACAAATTTATTTATTTGATTCACATTCCTCTTAATTAATTAAATATCAAAATATTTAATTAATTCTTCTAAAGTCAAAATTAAATAAAATCAATTTATTTAATTAAATTCCCTAAATTCTTCTAAAAGTCTCACATAATTAAATAATCCTATGTTATTTAATTAATTCTAAATTCCTCTATCCTAAGTCCTAATTCCATAAATCCACCTCACCAATCCACCTCACCTTTCCACCTCACCATGTTGCACATGTAATTAAATATTTTAAATATTTAATTAGCTAATATTCTCTCACCCACATGTCCTATTTCTTCTCCAATCAAAATTAGTTAACTCATCAATCAAAATTTTTAACTAATCAATCAATTATGTCAGCTCCTCAATCTATTCGGGTATCTGATCAATCAATTCTGTCAATCCCTCAATCCATTCTATTAACTCTTCAATCAATTTTGTTAACTACCCTGTTACATGATGGAAGTGGGACACTTGTCCTCTTTCTATTCGTTGCACATTCCTCAACCATTCTCAACCATTGATCTGCTCATTTTGTCTCAACCGTTGATCTTCATCCTCCCAAGTCTATAAATGAAACCTCATTCTTCCATTCTAATCATCCAGGCTATTCGTATTGTTACTCTACAGAAATTCACCAGCGGGCCTTTGGCACCCCAATACAATTTGCTTGAGATCACCCAAAGCTTTGAAACTCCTCTTCATTGCACGTTTATCACCACAGCCATTCACTATCAACATTCTTGAAAACAGCAAAGGAGTGCACTCTCTGAGGGCCTACTTCATACAAACAAGGACAATCTTGATAGGCAACAATAGAAGTATCGATTCAAGGAAGGTTTGCATTGTTTGATTCATTGCTTCATGTTATTCAATCTTCTTAGTTTCACTATTCTATTGAGTTATGGGTATTTGGTGTTGTTTATTGCATATTCATTGGTGAACCTATTTTACCCTAACACACATTAGTGCACCTTAATTTAGAATCAGAGGGGTAATAACCCCTAACTTCTCCCTGAGATACTCAAAAGATTCCTTAGGTAGAGGTTTAGTAAAAATGTCTGCAATCTGATCCTTGGAGGGCACAAACTCCAATCTGACTTCATTCTTGTTTACTTGCTCTCTCAAAAAATGAAACTTGATGGATATATGTTTTTTCTTTGAATGCAACACCGGATTTTTTGATATATTTATTGCACTTGAATTATCACAGAAGATTGTGATAGGTTCCTCATACTCCACTCTGATGTCTCTTAGCATTTACTTCATCCACAATACTTGAGTGCAACTACCTGCTGCTACAACATATTCTACTTCTGTAGTGGACAGAGATATTGCCTCTTGTTTCTTGCTCAGCCAAGAAACTAATATTTTCCCCAAAAAGAATGCTCCACCACTAGTACTCTTCCGATCATCCACATCTCCTGCCCAATCCGCATCTGTATATGCATGAAGAGAGAAATCATGATCTCTAGGATACCATAAACCATACTCAACTGTCCCTTTTAGATATCTGAGAATCCTCTTGATTGGCATAACATGAGATTCTCTAGGATCGGATTGGAATCTAGCAACAAGACCAACAGCATTCATAATGTCAGGTCTAGTTTGAGTAAGATACAATAGTCCTCCAATCATTGACTTGTACTTTTTCTGATCAACCTTAGGAGAGTCATCATCTTTACTCAATTTACATTCGGTTGCCATGGGAGTACTCATTGGTTTTGAGTCTTCCATCCCAAATTTCTTCAACAATTCTTTCACATATTTGGTCTGTGAAATGAAGATTCCTTTCTTTGTTTAAATGATTTGCAGACCCAAGAAAAAATTCATTTCCCCGAACATGGACATCTCAAATTCACTTTTCATTTGATTTGCAAAAGTTTTGCACATACTATCTCTTCGTCCAAAAATGATATCATCAACAAATACTTCAATAATCAAAATATTTTCATGATCAATTTTGAAGTACAAATTACTGTCAGCAGTACCTTTGTTGAAACCAATTTTCAAAAGATGCTTATCCAATCTTTCATACCAGGCTCTTGGGGCTTGTTTGAGTCCATATAGTGCTTTCTTCAACTTGCAGACCATATCACCATGATCAGACAATTGAAATCCATCTGGTTGCTCAATATATACTTCTTCTTCCAAGTCACCATTCAGGAAGGCAGACTTGACATCCATCTGATATACCTTGAAATCCTTGAAGGCAGCAAAGGCAAGAAATAATCTAACTGCTTCAATTCTTGCCACCGGAGCAAAAGTCTCTTCAAAATCAACTCCTTCTACTTGAGAATAACCCTTGCAGACTACTCTAGCTTTGTTTCTGACTACTTCACCATCTTCATTCAGTTTATTCCGGAAGACCCATTTGGTTCCAATCACATTCTTGTTTCTAGGTCTGGGAACAAGATCCCAAGTGTGATTTTTCTCAATTTGCATCAACTCTTCCTTCATTGCTTTAGTCCAACTTTCATCATTGCATGCTTCACTCACAGTTTTTGGTTCAAACTTTGAAATCAGACAATACTTTTCTGAGTCTTGAGCAATCTTTCTTCTTGTTTGAACACCTTTGCTTTTATCACCTATGATCTGATCTTCAAAGTGATTCAGTCTTACATACCTGGGAGTTTTGGGAATTTCTTGCACTTCTATTTCTTGAACAAGTTCATTCAAATTTATTTCTTCTTCCTGATTCTCTAGATCATTCTGGATCTAAATTTCAGAAGGGGCTGACTTCTTGTACCAAAAAATCATTCTGATCATCTTCATCATATTCATAAAACCTTGAGATTTTTTCAATACCTTCATCAACCTTCACATTTGTACTTTCTATAATCTTTCTCAATCTCTTGTTATAACACCTCTATGCTTTGCTTTGAGTAGAATAACCCAAGAATATTCCTTCATCACTTCTAGCATCAAATTTGCCAAGATCTTCATCTCTTTCAATGTAACATTTGCTACCAAAGACTCTGAAATACTTCACAGTGGGAGTGATGCCAAACCAGAGTTCATAAGGGGTCTTACCAGTATTGCTTCTGATTTGTACTTGATTAAGAGTATAGACAGCAGTGCTTACAGCTTCTCTCCAGTAGATCTGAGGAACATTTGCTTCCATCATCATGGTTCTAGATGCTTCCTGGATGGTCCGGTTCTTTCTCTCCACTACTCCATTCTGTTGTGGAGTCCTTAGAGAAGACAACTATCTTTTTATCCCATGTTTCTCACAGAATTCTATGAACTCTTCGGATGTGAATTCTCCACCTCTATCAGACATGAGACATTTTATGTTTAATCTAGTTTCATTCTCTACAATAGCTTTGAATATTTTGAATTTCTCAAGAGCTTCAGATTTCTCTTTCAGAAAAGTCACCCACATCATCTGGGAGCGGTCATCAATTAATAACATGAAGTATATATCACCTTGCAAACTCTTGATTCTTACCGCACCACGTAGATCAGTATGAACTAAGTCCAACAATCTGGTAGAATATTGTTCCTTACTTTTGAATGTGACTCTACTTTGCTTACCCAACTAACATTATTTGCACAAACTATTAGTAGGTTTTGGAAGATCTCTTACAGCCTGAGTGTTGCTTCTCTTGATGATATTATCAAAATTCACATGACACATTCTCCTATGCCACAACCAACTCTGATCAATTTGAACAAATAAACAACTTTTGGTAGTAACAACCAAGTGGAAGATGTTACCTTTAGTTTGAGTACCGGATGCAATCTTTGTTCCAGAACTTTCAAAGATCTTACATTTTCCATTTTTGAATCGAAGATCATAGCCTTTGTCCACCAACTGTCCAACACTGAAAATATTGTGCTTTAGACCTTCAACATACAGTACATTACTAGTTTTTTCTTTCCATCAAAAGAAATGATTCCTCTACCTTTGATTCTACTAGTAGAATTATCACCAAATTTTACAACTCCTCCTTCATATCTTTCCAAATCTATAAACTTATTTTTGTCACCTGTCATATGGTGGGAGCATCCACTGTCAATGACCCAATCATCCTTTTCTTCAACT
The DNA here is from genome assembly GCA_027924645.1 of Cunninghamia lanceolata. Taxonomy (NCBI): domain Eukaryota; kingdom Viridiplantae; phylum Streptophyta; class Pinopsida; order Cupressales; family Cupressaceae; genus Cunninghamia; species Cunninghamia lanceolata. The sequence continues at coordinate 5,712,397 of BSBN01000077.1, forward strand.
TGGGCAGCCAGAGCTCTTTCTATCATTTTATGTGTTGGTTTCTGCATAAACATTCAGATTTCAAGCATTCAAATCTGCAGGCCCCTTCACAAAAAATCCAAAAAAATTCTAAGTCCCTCAGCCTCATTTTATGCATATCAGGCTTTGAAAAGTGCAAAAAATGGTTGTATGCATATCGGGTTGTATATGCATCGAATATTCCACCAAAGATTCCTTACTTGTATGTAAAAGGGTTTATATGTTCGCATTGTATATTCGACATACAAAGGAAATGTGTGAGGGTCTTATATATTTGCCACATGCAAGAAGATCATCGGCAAAACAATATGCATCGGCAGCCAAGCAAAGTGTTCCCCTGATGGCCGATGCACATACAAAGCAAAGCATACAAGGGTTCTGTCGGCGTGACAAGGGTTATCGGCAACTCGGCTAAAGGTTTCTCCGATGGGCCAATGATAAAACACATGCAAAGGAAAAGATGCATTGGCGGCATACAAGAAAAATATGCAAGGGACAATGTATACTGCAAAGATACAAAGGTGAATGTATGTCTAACATACATTGGGAATGTACATTGCAAATATATAAGAGGTCGACATGCATTCGCTACAGTGAAAGGGTTCATCGGTGAAACAACACTCATCGACAGCCAACTCCAAAGTCTCCCTGACGGTCGATGCACATGCAAAGTCAACACACAAAGGGGGAGATACATTTGGTGGGGCCCGCGAACATACAAAGCAAAATGTACATCGGGCACATGCAAAGAAGATGTGCAAGGGAAAAAGATACAATCAGCGAGGCCCACCGTTTGCATATACAAGTGTGATTGTATGTTCGCACATACAAAGGAACATACATTCTTAATTTGCATGGCCCGGACCCGAAAAGGTATGCAATGTAGTTGATAAAGGCTCAGATTCAATTGAATGTATGTTTTTTCTTGTATATTGCATTTGTATAATACGATATGCAAGATCATGTTGCCTCTGGAAGTAACGTCGAGCCATTGTTTCTATTCTTGAGTCAATGTGTTCTTTGTTGTTCATTGTGTCTGTATATCTGTGCCATCTCGACCTTGTCTTTGTGGGACCTCATTGTTGTCTCCTAGCTTGGGGGGTGGACCTCAGGGTTCCACATGGTCAAGTGGAAGAGCTATAATCCATTGGTCTTTTGGCATCATGGTTCATGTTTTGGGCAGATGTGCTTCTCCAGTTCCCAGCATTGTATCTGCATTGAAAGACTTAGATGGTACCCTACAGATCTAGTCATGTGTACCTATGATATTATTTATGTATTCAGTCAAGAAATCCTTGTATTTATAAATTTATTTATCATGATCTCCTCTTCATTTGTAAACAGTATTGAAAAAGAATGATGTAAGCTTTTTGTAACGTAACAAAGGTTGATAGTGGATTCTATGTTCTTTCAAGATGGATTATGTATGTTATTGATTTATGTTTATTTTCCTTAATGCAATTGTGTTTCCCTAAAGATGTTAGTTTGTTAGATAGTTAATTTGGAGTAACTAGTTGATATTTTATCTGGTGTTGAATACTTTTACTTGTCAAAAAATAAAAATAAATAAATTCTCCACACTTTATTGCATAGTTAGACCTAACTCTCTGGGGTTGCATGACGGGGCATTACAGTTGCCATCAATGACAACACTCAATTTTTCAACATAGCAGTGTCTCTTGCCAACAATCTCCCCCTTTGGCATTGACGGCAACACTTAGTAAAAAATGCTTGTGTTGCTCCCCCTTACGTAAAAAATGCTTGTGTTGCTCCCCCTTACTCTGTACACTCTATTTTCTATTCTCCTTTAGATGTATGCTTATTTTTCACAGGTTTTCCTCTCCCCCTTTAACATCAATGGCAAAGGTGTGTGTACAAGAAAAATTGTGTTAATTTTTTTTCAAAACTATTATATTCTTGCGCATATATATACAGGTCCACATTTCCATCTCAATTTATAGCTGGGGGTAGAATATCATTATAGATAGTCTTTATCAGAGCTATCTCTCCTTTCCATCTATTCCTTGCACTCTCCAAAATATGAATATGGCCATTTATCAGAAAAACTAGCCTTTCTGCCTTTCGTACATCTGAGGGTGTATCAATTAATGCTTGTGACTTTAAGGCTTCTTCTGTCAGATTAGCCATGGAATCTATTTTTGGACTTATCAGCCCTCTTAGCTAGCACAATCTATCTTTGACTTCTTCTCTTTTCTTCATTGGAGTGTCCAAATCATTATGAATATTTGTAACCTGTGTTTCTTTGGCATTTATTGACTCAACTGTCGGATTATATGTCTCAGAGATATTAAGTAGTTTGAGTTCCAAGTCCTTGATTTTATCTTTTCATTCCTTTGTAACTTCTGGACAAGATAAGCAAAATTTGTATATTTTACATGCTTCTTCAATGAAATTTTGTGTGCCTTTTATTCCATTTTCTAACAGAGTTTTATCTTTTGCTATCATAGTCTTTAACTTAACTAATCTCTTCTACCGATGACGGCGTGGTTTGGTCGTTAAGTCACTCGGTTGTAGTGGCGGCCACCAGAGTTCAAACCCCCGCTGGGCCAATGAGCTCGCAAGGCTTTACGCCTTCGCTGGGCCAACGAGCTCGCGGGTTTGAAGTGTTCTTGCTAGGGGATGAGGTCCCCCATGTAGTGGCCTCACCGGTTCATTGCTCTGGGCAAAAGCATTTGCGTGGAGCCGGAGGGCGTGTCGCACCAGCATCGCCGGTCACGTTAAAAATTTTACTAGGTACATTTTTTAAAAAAAAAAACTTAACCAATCTCTTCTCATCAAACTCTTTTCTAACTTTTGCTTCTGTAGATTTTTCAAAAGATTCAAAATGTGTACTTACAGAGTTTAATAGACCCTTGACCTAATCAGTGGAGGATAATGAGGTATCCTTTTGAAATGTAGGCATCATCTTCTCCAAAATATTGGATGCATCATTGATTAATTTATTGTATTGGATATGTGATTTAAGCATTTCTTCCTGTGCTTTGGCCTGAACAATTGATCCTAGCTTGAATTTTTGCATAGGTGACATAGAGGTCAAATTAATTGGTCCTTGAAGAAGTTCAGACTCATCCAGATCTTGTTGACTTTCAGAATCAACTAAGACAACTGTAGTGTCTCTTGCTCTGCTAGATACCTCTTCTTGACTTTGTTCCAGAGGATCCATGTCTGAGTTCTCTTGTTGATCAATGTTTTGTTTTGGTGCAGGGCTCCTTATCTGTTCTTTATTATGTTTCTCAGGAGGAAGATCAGTTTTAGATTTGCCTTGATTTTTCATATCCAAAGTTTCAATGTTAGGGGCTTGATCATTCTTATCCGGTCCTTGATCCTGGCTTACCTCTGGTACAGATGTATCTCCATCTTTTGCTCCTTCATTGTCATAAATGGTAGGGAGATTAAATTCCTTCAATGTATTCAGAATGATTTCTTTAGATTCCTTTACCAATTTTTCAATATCTCCTCCCATAAGAGCATTCGTTCTTATTTTTGTCCCGAATTTGTTATTAAGTGCTTTTGAGACTTTCACCTTTTCCTCCAGAGTGATTTTCGGACATAGTTTTATTAATGAGTGTTCCCTGAGCTCAACATCCTTTGCCATAGCCACTTCTTTTCTTGTACTCATTATACTTGCTAGGCTATGTGGAAGATCAGTAATTATTTCAATTAGGGCCTTGTTGTAGATGATTAGGTATTCTACAATAGCAGACTCAATGATCCTCTTATCTAGATCATTATAGTCATCATACAATTGTGCAATTGGTTTCAGATTACCATCAACTGTTATGGCTTTCAATACATCCTCTAAAGATATAGTAGCTTCTTCAAATTGAGGCACATCTTTCTTTTGTCTTTTCTCAGGTTTACCCTTACTAGAGGATTTCTTCTTGCTGGATCCAGAGGCTTTGATAGATTCAGATTTCATTTTCTTTACTTCTTCATCTGACTCTTTTTCTTCTTCATCAACTGCAATGCTTACATGCATTCTTTTAGCCTTGGTTTTCTTTCTTTTGTGACTGGTGGCAGGAGTTACCACACTTGCAGATGATGTGGGACTGGAGGGAATAGATGCAGCTTCTGTAGCGGTAGATCCTCTGGTTCTCCTTCTTGATACCTTTGGTTTTTCTAGTTCACCCTTGGGTTCTTCCAGAGCTCTAATTGATTCATCTTTTCTCTTTTCTTTTGCTTCCTTATCAGCTTGTGCTCTTTGTCTTGCCTTTGTTACTTGTTCTTTTGTGAAGCCTTGTCTCAGGGCAAAGTCTTCTACCACTTTCTGCATTTTCTTAGAAATTTTAGGTTTTCTAACTTCAACATGAACTTTAGCATACAGTTCCTCATAAGTCCCAAATCTTTCTTCATTGGGATCCCTAGATTTCATTAACATATGTTGGGCATAATTTTCCAATATCCCTCCATCTACCTCATATCCCATAGGCATAACCCAAACCGTTCTGGGCTCAACGGCCTCCATCAGGCATTGATCTTTTGTCACAAGAAAATAGATAGTGTCCTTGTATTTTTCAACAACTTCTCTAGGGATTCTTTCCTTGGATTGCATTAACTTCTAGAAATTTTTGAAATAGCCCCATAGGGCTGACCTTTGTGCATCAATATTGCCTATGCTACTCAACAGATTTCTAATCTAAACTGCAACTAGTTTGTCTCCAGTCCAAAGACAGTTCTTTATGCCACGTAACACTTGCATAAAATAAAAGAATAAACACATGATCAATGTACCAAATTTGAAGGGATACTTACTCTCTTTTGTCTTCCTCAAGTTATCCATCACTTGTTGTCAGAGCAATTCACAGATATCATAGTCTGCATTTTCCTTGATCATCTGAAAGGTAGTGTATATGGTTGTGCCTGAAATAGAGTTTTCCCGGTTGCTGAAATAGACTTTGTATCCCAATACCATGAAAGCAAATCTTACAGCATGGTCTTCAATATCATTAATTGTTAAATCCCTCTTATCAAATTTTGCTCCGATGACCGCCATTACTAAATCATTCTTCACTACTTTCAACAATGGTACTGATCCGGTGGAGCTTAATCCAATTACTGCCCTTATAGCATCTTTTGTGATCTTAAAAGGAATCACAAGCCACATGAATTCATCATGAACCCTGAGCAAAACATATCGGACCCATTCGTCTTCTGCAAAAGTTGGGAAGTCCATGTATTGAATGAATTTCTTCTCTTCCAATGCTTTATATTCTTCCTTCAGATCAAGATTCTCATTACTCAAGTGTTTCAAATATAGATCAAAAAATCTGCTATCACCAAATTCCTCTAGGCCAACATGAATATATGCCCTAACATCCTCCGCATGCATAACTCTGTGTGGAATATCTGAAAATGCACCCATTTGATCGACTTCGACTGATTTGAATAGGTGTTTCTTGAATTTTGGTCGGGGTCACTCAGTGATATCCACTACTTGTTTTGTTGCCATTTTTATGAATAATCGAGCAAGTTTGAGAAAGGGTTTCAAACGGAAAATACCTCTTTGACCGGATTAGGGTTGAACTTGATTTTGCCTTGAAATGCTTTGGAGAACACTGTAATCATTTTTTAAACTTGCTTTGGTTTGCCTTGGACACTTTGGAGCTTAGAATGCAAAATGATTTCTCCTTCGGATACAACTCTTTTTAACCTTAGCATGCCGAAACCTAAGTGTCATTAATCTTATTTCAAAAATTTGTCAACCACTTTTCTGATACTCACAGTCAATTCAAATTGCTCTGAAATCCTTCGTATTGGATCTTCTTTTACCAAAATTTCTCTCAAAAGTTTTCTCATAAGATTCTTCACAACATACCTTAGTACCGGATTCTAGTACTAACTTTTTGGCTAGGGGTTTTGGATTTTCAACACAGCTCCCCTTGAGCCAGAGCTCCCAATTTACTTCCCGGAGGAAGTATCTGCAATAGATCCTAGTGCAGATTCATTCTTGACTTCAATCACATTTTTCCTTAATCCAAATCTTGCTCATTTGTTTCTTAGTTTCAACCAGATCAACTTTTTCTTTTCCTTTATCACTCCTTTGCTCTATTTTCTTATCTTCAACATAGTAATTTCTTTTCACATTTCTACAAACTCTTGCAATATGTCCAATCTTGTTGCAATTGTAGCATACCATATTCCTTTGTCCTTGATTCCTTCTATTGATTGGATTTGATTTGCATTGATTAGCCATATGTCCAAATCTATTCCATGTAAAACACTTTCCATTGAATGATATCCTTCCATTGTAAGAACCATTCCTTACTAGATTTCTGCATTCATTTGATTTATGACCAATTTTCTTGCAATTGAAACATTAACCAGAGAATGATGGAACATTCTAATTTATTCTACTTCTGCATTGATTTGCTTTATGACCAAACTTATTGCAATTAAAACAGTGGCCATTGAAAGATGGATACCTTTGAGCATTTGGTTACCTGACCGGAGCTCTTTTAGGTCTTCTTTTTTTTATTTCTGAACTGGTTCCCTTTGTTTTTCTTTAACTTAGTGTTTGCTTGACCAAATTTTGAGCTTTCACCTTTCTCAAATCCCAAGCCTTGCTTGTCATCGAAACTCTTTTGACTAGCAATCATCTCATCAAGCTTTGCAGAACTTATCTTGAACTTCTCTTCATAGCTCTTGGCTTTTTCCAAGTTTGCTTTTAGACTCATAATTTCTTTTTCAAGTTTGACACAATCTTCTAACTTGCTTTTTACCATTAGATTTAGATCTTCTTCTGCTTTAGCTCTTTTTATAACTTCCACTTCCATATCATTCAAGGTTTCATTTGATAATATCAATTGATCACTAACTTCTTTGTATTTTTCTTTGAATTTCTTGACTTGTTCTTTTAACTTAAAAATGCATTCATCAGCTTCTTGTATGTTATCCTTCAGATCCCCAACTTCTGCTTCAGACTTTTCAAGATCAATAAGAGTTGCTTCCAGTTCAACATTGTTTGAGAAATTTCCAAATCTTCTGGCAGCCATGAGTGAACTCTCCCAGATCTTCCTCAAGTTGTTAGGCTTCTTCTGAGGAACCTTTCTCTGATAGCAATTGTTGATAGAAAGGAATACTGAGAGGGGGGGTGAATCAGTATTCCATAAAACCACTTCTTAACAAGTTTATTAATCCAATTTCCAAAATTAATAACATGAAAGTAGAATCAGCATAGGAACAACAACCATAAATACATAACACATGAACACCAGGATTTTTATGTGGAAAACCCAAAAAGGGAAAAACCACGGTGAGTGTTAGCTCACAATATATTATAATAGCACATACCGGATTACAAGAAGGCTCATTGCCCAAAGAAATGCTCACTGCAAAAAGGCTCTGGTATAGTCACAGTAGGAGGGTTCATAGAATGAACTATCTGGACCGTGTTGCAAGAGTAAACACAATAGAAACAACTCAAACAAATAGAACAAATGCAAATTTAGTCATTCGGTATATCATAGAATTTAAATAGAGATCGGTCGGCAACATGCGGGCTTACAATTAGGGCTCACAAGCCTAATTACATACATGTGCAAGATAAAGCTTTGAAGCTCCTTCGCACAAAATCTAAACTATGAACTTATATGTATGCTTACAACTTGATAACTGCTTCCCTAAGGATCTATTACATCAATATATATCAAGTTCAGATCATAAGATTCCTCCACGTTAGCCAAGGAAGATCACAAATTCCAAAGAAGAGATGTAACGTGTGTACACAAATAGGTTAGACCTAAATGCATAGAACACTTCTGGAAAATGAATGGAATGATATGCGGATCTCCTGGGAAGGTTAGACATGAACCAAATATCATTGAATGATGTGTCATTAGGCTCCAAAGATCAGGAAATGCTTCCGCAAGTTTCTCCTTCAGCTGGTTGTAAACAATCAAACTTCTGATAGCGATTTCTTTCTATTATTGAAGTGCGGATCTCTGAATTCTAGATATGATATAGAAGAATGAATGTAGATGCTAAATCTAGCTCCATAAGATCTAAAATGCAATTGTGGTGAAATGTCAGACCAAGATACAGAAACTGCTTCTGACTGAACTACCTAAACTAAACTGGAAAATGAAAAGAAACAAACTGAACTGCAAACAAACTGAAATGCAAATGTTTTTTGGTTGATGCAAGATTGCTCTTGAACTAGGGATGCTCCTGCATCAGGCTCACTGCCAAAACATGCTCACTGACTAGAGAAAGAAAGAATAAGGAAGAATGTCTCACTGCTAGGTTGAACTTCTCATATAGCATCTACACATGCATGGTTACAGTTTCAATGAAGCACAGAAATACTGTCTCATAACTCTTCATCTCTGACTGCTCTGTTTCTCTACTCTACTTTTACATGGGAATAAGATCTCTCTTATTCTACTCTTTATTGCTTCCACAAAATCGCCTTACTCTGCATGTCACACATATATATGTATTCACATTTGCATCTTATCACACAAACACTAAATTCGATCGCATATATATATATATATATATATATATCTGCAACACTCAAAATCTTCATATTAGGTCGGCCTACTACAGTGTAACATGTAGTCATACCTTAAGTAGCTTGTCGTCCAAATTCATTCACCAAAATACATAGCAGACCTAAATAACATTTGAAACACCTTCACATATGTCAGCTCCAACTATAGAACCACTTAGGATAAGGTTCTAATTAATGGAACTTACTGCACACAAATCAAACTATCATGTTGGCCTCAAACATAGACTGTTACTGACTCAGTCTAACTGTCAGATCACAACTTCACTGCAAACCACAAGACTTGCTCAAAATCACATCAAAGACTCCTTAGACATCATAGACGATATCTCTAGAACTACAAAACATAATATCAACATGCGACAAAATGCGGACTGTTGAAATACAGACTATGTCACAACCAGTCACTGTCAAACCATGTAGCGATACTCAGTGGCTCATAACTGTCTTTCTGGTTGACCTCAGACTCTACAACTCTAGATTTAGACACTTCATACAAGTGTTTACAACACCTCAAAACTACATAAGTAAATATCTAACACTGGAGGAATGCGGACCAAAACAAATGTGTGTTCTGCTTTAATTAGCACTGTATTCTATTCTACCAGACTTAGGCCATTTGAAGATAGACTTCCGGAACTAATCAAAAGCTGAATCCTTGGATATAAGATCATCTAAGAGTTAGGAACATCATACCAGAACTACAATACTTGGTCTTCAACTACGGACCAATGCCAATCCAAACACTATTTTTTTGTCACTGCCTCTGTATACTACCAACATTTAGCTAAAATGAATAAGTCTTCTTCACTGGACCAAAATCTATGTTCCAACCTTGTTCCTTTTTTGGTTGCCATCAATGACAATACTCAATTATTCAACATAGTAGTGTCTCTTGCCAACAACATATGTATACATAAATATATGAATACACACACACATACATATATATCTTGTTAGCGTGCAAAGTTATTTTACCTAACTAGCTATTATCCTACCTAGTTGGTCCTATTCACACTACACTCAAGCTCACTTGGAGAGACTTTTTTAGTTTTTTGTCTCACCTCATGTGGACTCTACATGTACCCTCACACTTGTCCTAAGTGAGCCCACATGTGTCCTATCTTTGGATGCATAGTCAGTCTTTCAACCCTACCTTCTCACCTCCTCATCCTTGCCTTTATATGCAAGGGATTTTATGTACTTTTGACACAATTTTGTATGATAGTATTGTTATCTTTCATAGTCGTTTGTGGAATTGTTTTATCTTGGAAGATTGATCTTGGCTACTCCAACATGCTGTCAGAGATAGGTTCTTGTTTAATGGGTGTTGGGCACCTACTTTCTTATGGTGCTTCCTAGAGAAAAACTAACCTTATGGTTATGCTCAGAAGGCCCAAAAAAATTAATTTTCATATAAGGCACAATAGGGTTTGGTGACAAAAAAGTTAGGAGTTTTTTTTAGGGCATCCATTGGAGGCCATATAGAAATTTGTACTGTCTATATGGATCCATATGGTCATATGAACTCCATATCGCCTCTGCACCATCATATCTCATGTGTCTGTGTCCTTCATCTCAGGTCTTTATCAAATAGTTTTCTATTTTTTATCTAATGAATTTTAGTTTTGTTTGCATTTTTTGCTTTATCCAACAGTCACAGAGTACATGTAGTACAATGATGACATCATCCCTACGCTAGCATTGATGCTTGCAACAATTTTTGACCAGTGGTCCCACAAAGGTTTTATTTGGTGGTTTAATATTTTGATTTATAGATTTCAAAGTTAAGCAATGGGTTTTACTCCACGGTCCTTGGTTGGGCCGAGCAACACTTGCACTGGTGCAACAAGAGGTCACATGGGGAGGTAACCCCTAGTCCTTCCCAACCAAGGGGGCTTAACCCTAGTGGCCAATGTTATGACCACTTCCACTACCATCGGTTCCCTAGCACCACCCATTTTCACCATCACCACTTTGCCCCAACAAGTAGTTCCACCAAGGCCTATGTAATGCTTCCTAAAGGGGAATTTTTTACTTTTTTCCATGACTTGGGTGTATGAAGTCAAATTTTTGACTTCTTATAGGCGTTGGAAAGCTATTTTTGAAAACTTTATTGTGGTGTAATTAATTTTTCCCCATCTTGCTATATTTTTATGGGATTTACCTTTGAATGTCTGTTTTGCATTTCTTGACATTTTTCTGATGGGGCATAACGTTCGCCCACGTTATCAAAAAATTACAAAAATTTTTTTGAAATTTATTAGAAAAATGCAAGGAATCTAATCGTATATCTAGTTTTTTCTTTGTAAAGCCTATTTTCCTATAAATTTGTGAAGTTACCGTGTGTTATAAATTATTGATTTGGGCTTCCAACTTGCATAAATTATACTCAAATCTTATCATTTTTTCTATGGGGTATATATTTACAACATTATTTGTTTTGGTGAGCTTTAATTTTTAGTTTTTATCATTTTTTGAAGGTTTGTAAGGCATGTTTGACTATGTCTTCATGTGATCACCTCATGACATAAACTAACATTACCTTTTTTTGACAAATTGTAAGAGCTCTACAATGTCACATCTTTTGTAAACGCACTAACATAAAGTATCAAATCTAATTTTGTGTTTATTTCGGGGGATTATTGCCCATCATTTTATATCTTTTTATACATGCACTATTTTATAAAGTGTCATGGGGGGTTGCATATGTGCCTTGTTATTTGCCATCATAACTTTGTCCAGTGAGTGTCCCTCCACGACAACAAAGAATTCAACATTCTAGCCTCATGTGTGTCTGCCTTGTTAATTGCACACTCTTTTTAGTTGCATATACATCATATTGGACTTGATGTTGCATCTGCATCCCTTTGCACACCTTTGTGCCACATTTTAGTTGATCTACGAATACCTCTCCCTTTTCAGCATTGTGGGGGTATCATGACATGGTTATGATAATGCTTCCTTGGTTTCGATTTGAAGTGAGCTATGTATCAAATTTTTTTATATACTAGGAAAATGCAACAACTGGTTAGTGAGATGGAATACATACCACATAAACACTCTTGCATTCCTATTTATAAAGGTGACCTTCTACCTTATTCAGTTGATCAGTATTCATGAGACTCTAGTACCTTTGTAGAGCACCACATGCACATATTGTAGTGTCAATGGGGTCACTTGTGCAATATTTTTTGTCTCTTTGATCATTATACCATCTACATTTTTCAACTACACATATTGTTTTTTCCTTATTGCCATATATGAATATGTGGTTAATTAGTGTAATTGAGGGCACTCATGTAGTGTTTTGTGCCTCACTTATCTTGATCTATGTTCATTAAAGTGTGTTTTGATTCAAGTAGACTAGTTCTTCTTCGACAAAGTTTATAGATTCTACATGTTTCATAAGTTCTTCATGTTCCTAACTTTTAGGGATAGCTTTTGAGGAGGTTTATTTGTCCTTCTCTTTCTCTCTTTTGGAGATGAGTTTTTCCCATAGGCTTTCCTTTTCTCCATTTGTGAGAGATATTTTGTACATGAGTACCTCATCAGGCCTTACTACTAGGACCTATCCTTACATAGTTGAATTTTTAGTGTTTAGCTTTCTCCCTAAGTATCACTTAAGGGGGGTGAATTAGTGTGAAAATTTGTTTTACCTAACTAGCTATTATCCTACCTTGTTGGTCCTATTCACATTACACTTAAGCTCACTTAGAGAGACTTTTTTAGTTTTTTGTCTCACCTCATGTGGACTCTACATGTGGACTCTACATGTGTCCTCACACTTGTCTTAAGTGAGCCACATATGTCACATCTTTGGAGGGGTAGTCAGTCTTTCAGTCCTACCTTCTCACCTCCTCATCCTTGCTTTTATATGCAAGGGCATTTATGTACTTTTGACATACTTTTGTATGCTAGTATTGTTATCTTGCATATTTATTTGTGGAATGGTTTGATCTTGCGAGATTGATTTTGGCTACTCCAACACATTTCAATGGTGAAAATTACATACTCTTTCCGTTTTCCTTTATGTCTTGGGCCTACTTTGATTAGGGTTTCCTAAATGCAATAATTAGCTTACAAGTGACATATTCTTACATGAATTTAGCTCATGACATCACCATGTACCAATCACCTTATGATTGATCCATAGAGGTTTGATCTATTGGCATGCACATGTCTTTTACTAGACTAGTTTACTTTTGAGTCCTATTCACACCTAGTTTGTCAAAAAAATTTAGGGCATTTGTACTTTCCTAGTTTAGTGGAGTTGTACTTCACATGTAATTACATCTCTTGTTATACCATATTGGTTTTACATTTGCATCTCTTGGTGGTGTATCCTATATATACCCACCTCTTTCTATCATATGAGAACAATCTCTCTTGTATATGCACATTACATCCTTTGTATAGCATATTATTATATCATTTTTGATCTTTTGTTTTTTTTGTAATTAGCTCATAGACATTATAGATCTTGGGCACCTAATTATTACATGGTATTAGAGGAAGTTTTATCTAGAGTTAGTTCATTTTCATAAGATCTGGGATTGCAATTTTGTGTTTTTTTAAACCATGTATGCTTTTCTCTTGCATCCTTGGATGATATGGAGAATCAGAATGGTTAAGAGAGATCAAATTATAGAGGTTTCTATTTTGGGGATTGTCACATTTTATTTATAGGTAATTTTTGGTGATTGGTGGAGCAAATTAGAGAACTCCATTGCAACTAGAGCATCTATAATAGTTGACTTCACCTTTTGTTGAGTAAAAATTAGACATTGGAGGCCAAATATATAAGGGTATTCATTTGCAAGTTGTCTATATTTTCTACTGGTAACTAATTTTTTGGATCATTTTCACTCAAATCTGACCCCATCATTATGTCCAAAAGGCCTAAAAACCTTAGGGATGATAGTCAAAGCACCAAAATCTAGGCACTTAGCCTGAGTCCCTAAGAAGCTTTTTTGCTCCCTGGTTGTACAAAAGAATATTTTGTAGACTATTCCCCTTTGTCTATACTACATAAGAAGTTCTCTACACAAGCATCTCAAATCTATGTCATCCTATGTATAGAAGGTTTTAAGAAATTAAAAAAAAAAATTGGTGCTTGCAATGCTTTTTTAAAATTTAATTGATTTTTTAAAAAACCCATGCAAGGGGTACAACCTATACCCACCATAGATAGTTGTAGTGTATGAAATTTTGATTTAGCTAAACAAGTTTTGTTTTCTTACTAAACATTTTGAATGGCACTACTCTAGGATTAAACTAGTTTCAAAGAGAAAGATATTTCGCTACTATTCAAATAGAAAAAACAAAATAACTCTAGACAATCCCAAAAATGCTTTAAACTTGGAGAAATAATATTTTCACTAAGCTTAAACATAGAGGAAAATTGAAATGAAGCTGATTTATAGATTCTAGAATAATTTTTTTTATCAAAATAAAAGCAGAATTATAAATGGAAGATGAAAAAGAACCTGACATTAGAGTTTGAGCAATGTTGTCCAGAATGTAAATGCATCATACAAATGTCTACATGTCTCATGTTGTTGTCCATATGGTCAAGAAGCTAATAAAACTCTAAAAAAATGTACATTTCTAATACAGTCACTCACCCAGTCTTTACAACAAGAAACGAGAAAAACATATATAACATTCCAGGTGATAAAATGAATTAGAAATGAAGGTAAATAACAAGATTTAAGTATTTAGAATGAGAAATAGACATAACCAATAAAAGGGGAAACACCTTTAAACCTCTACGTGGTCGAATGCTTTCCAAATACCTATAGCTAAAAAATGAAAAAAAAAAGTTTGGGGTTATTTGGGAGCTTGCTAAGATTGTTCAAGCCCCTATGTCAGTCTTTTGACCTCCATAGATAGCCAAGATTGGAAAATGATAAAGAAGAGTGTGTGCTCTTACATTCTAAGTGTTGCAAGTATGTGCCTAATCGGTGTTGCCATTGATGTCAACATATCTGTGTTGTCATTGGTGTCAACTGTATCCTTGTCCTTTGATTGATTAGAAGCCTTATATGTTGAGGACATTGAGAAAATTAGCCCCTATGGAAGAATCAGAAAGGAAACAGTGAATCACAATGAAGACAGTGAGTTGCATACTGAAGAACAGTCCAGAACATTGCTTTGCATTTCATGTATATGTAAATATGCAACCTTCCTCTTTATTTTCTACCACTTTCTCTCTTTGTTGCCTATCGGCCCCCTCACATATCTCTGCCTGCTCTCTTCTATATCAGCCTCCTTTTTATTATTTCCATCATCTCTAATTAATTGGCCTCTGTCTATGTTTTACGGCCTCTTCTCCCAAACGACGGCCTTCCTACCCTTTCTAATGTCTATCAGCCTATTTCTAGCCACCACCACTTATTCTTCACTTGACCATTATCTTTCCGCATTATGCACGATCTGCACTACTACATGCTACCACTTATATCTACTTTCTCAGCATTATGCTCGGCTATTGCCACGAACCGGCACAATATCCATTCTTAGCGATCGGCCTTTTCCTTCCTACATGCATGCGGCCTACATTCACCACTCTTCCATCACCGTTGTTCTATAATCAAAAAAAAACTTTCCTTTTGTCACCACTAACTCATAACAGTTGTCACCTTCTCAAAATAGCTATTCTTGTAATGGTCACCACCTTTGCCATTTATTCAACTTTCAAGAAACTAATAATTGATTATTATTGTTCATGTCGCCTTGGCGACAGGAGCCTCCTTCCTCAACTTATGTCACTTGACCCACACATTAAAACCAAAAATCAATTGCCAAAGACAATTTACGAATTTTGATAAGATGCCCCTGCATCACTTCAAGCATAATATTTCTCTTCCTAAATAATCCCTCATCATATATCAAGTTACTCTCACTACTAATTAAAACAAAATGCATAGTTTGAGAAAATCCTTGCTAAAATTTAGAAAATTTAGAAATTTTAGAGAGGAAAATATTTTTACTAGTATAGACTTCTTGGATAATTTTAGAATTTTGAAAATAAGAAATACATGTCTTATGTCCTGATAGGCTAATGCAAAGAAAATAAAAAACTATAAGTTGCCCACTATGCATATAGTCATTTAGTTGCAGCTACAACTACTCACCACTATCAACCATACAACTTCCAAACCTTTTTTTTTTTTGTTGATGATTACCAAAATTAAAACACAAAATATTCTCAATAACTTGAAATTCGTGTATGTGTTCCTTCATTATGCTAGCATTGGTTCTAAATCATGATATTGCCTCCTACATACCTTGTTATGTTTGCCTCTGATCATACCATAGAGGAGTGATGACTACTGCAAATTTAGCAAACTACATGTTATGGCTCTCTATTCATGCAATTTTTAGCATTGGATGCCACTGTGAATTAAGTGGCTCTTAAGTAGTAGTAATAAATATTAAAAAATAGAAAAATAGAGAAAAGGTATCTAGATTGTATTAAAGGTGTTTGAAACTTGTGTTACATCAATAAGGTGTTTAAGTTAAGATATTCATTAAAGATTAAAAAATGGCTTGAGAAATGTCATGTTTTAAGGCTAGAATTGGTAGTTTTGTTTTCCTTTGTTTGGTATAATTGTGGAGACCACTTAGGTTAGTTTGTTGACCATGATGAAGCCTTTGAGAAACTTGTAGCATATTTTTGTTATAATGTTGTTGCAAGGAAAAGGTTGTGATTCAATTGATTCCCCCTATCCTTGATTGCATCAAGATCCCTTCAAGTAAGGTTTATATGTTTGAATGGATCAAGTAACTTTTGACCATCACAACTAAATAACATGCTATAATTGTTGGTTCTAATAGAAAGATTTGTGTTTGGGAAGTTTACCAATGGTGACCATGAGTCAAGATCAATTATCCCAATTGAAAAATGATTAGAGATGTAATGTTATTATGGTTTTTTATTAAGTAAGAAAGAAACAAGGGTCTTGATCCCTTTACAACAACAACCTCTAGGGCAATGCAAAGTAGGCCCAACCTAGCCAAAAAAATAGTAGAACAACACAAACACAATAGCCCAGCTACAAAACAGTAAGAACAAACAAAAGGACCTACACAACTCCTGAATTGAAAAATATAACTGTAAGATTTGGCTATGGAGATAGCCACCCAAGATCTAGAAGCCTAATGGAAAGCACAAAGAGAAGATCAATGGGTGCTGCCATAATAATGGGTTAGACTTTCTGGGACATCTTGATTTTTGCTAAAATTACATATTTTTAGAAAATATAATGATTTAAGCCTTGAAAGTTCCAATTAGAGGATTTTAATTGAAGAGTGTTTGATCAAACCCCCTTAGACTCAGATCCCTTTGGATAGAACCTCGCTAGTTTTAAATCATACCTAAAATGGAGTCTCCTCTACACCTATGAAAATGCTGATAAAAAACCACTTTTGATTTACCTTTTGGGGGATCAAATGAATTCATTTAAAATTTATGTTTTGTAAGCATGTAGTCCTTATTATAAGCTTCCCAAAAAGTATAATTTTAAATATATTTAATTTGATAATAAATTTATTTTTTATTTCTTGTAAATGTAGGTTTTTCACCGAACATCAAGTTATATATTCTACACACATGGAAAATTAGTAAATTAGTGAAAAAAAATCTAAAAAATATCTATGCCCTAGGTACTGATGTCCTTGTTTCAACAAAAAAAAATTGAATTTCGATACATACAGAAAAAATTGTGTTTTATGGAATACGCCTATGTCTAAATTATAATTGGTTTGACTTCAAAACTTAATTAAAAAAAAATATTTAACAAAACATTATAAAACCAAATGCATGCCCTATATATCGGGGTTACCAATCTAAATTCAAAAGAATCAAAATTTTATCCTTTGTAGAAAAAAAAGTTATGTGCTACAGAATACACATCACTTTAAAAAAATGTTGTTTACTATTAAAAACTAGTTATCAAAGGAGACGCAAAAAAATTTACAATTTAACTCCAAATTTTTAAAAAATATCTATTTAAAATCTACAAAAAAAATCTCACAAATCACTAGTTCGCATCATCTTCAAATCCTAATAGTTTAGTAGCTACAGGTGTCAGAAAGTGAAGATTTAGTTCAAAATGTTGATTTCAATGTCAAGTTTGGCCAAAAAGTGTAACCCATTATTGTGGGATTACCCCAATATGACAAGAATAAATTGTATTCCTATCAAAGAATGCAAATGCAACAATATACAAGATTACACTCCTATTACAATATGCTATGACATACCTTGCTTATAAAGGCAAGGGTGAGAGCTAAGATGTTGTAGTCATGTGACAAGTGTCTTAATCCTATGACATGTGACAACTATAGGATAAGACAACTATATGACAACTAGAGACAACTCTCAACATCTAGAAACAACTAGAATGTTTTCTAATTCAACTTAACATGTGAATATGTGTGTGAATATTATTTAACTAATAAATAGCTAAATAATACGGATCAAACAAATATAGTTAAATAATATGAATTATTCACACAACAAGGGATAAATAGCTAGTTAATAATAAACTAGATATGAGATACCCCTTTTCACACTAACACCCCCCTTAAGTGCAACTTAGGGAGAAACTGAGTAATGCAAGGATGCAATGATGGATGGGTCCCGACTACTAGGCCTTGTTAGGTACCCATGTACAAACAAATCTCAAGTGGAGTTAAGGAGAAAACCTCATGGGAAAAAACTCCTCCGCAAAAGTGAGAATGCAAGAAGTGTGGAAAGGTAGAGTCAACATGAATCATATGCTACTAATTCCAACACATATATACAATGAATAATCCCCTCCAGAAGAGAGGAAAAGAAGAGAGACCAAGTAGCCCCCCCTCAATGTAGAGTCTTTTGCACTGATGGTAGATGCCTGACAATGAATGTTGAAGATAATTCATGATCATCGAACAACATTCCTCCCATTAGGAAGAAATAGGACCAAAAATGTATGCAAGAAGTCTTCCCATTCCTAAAAGGAATATGAAGGAAGAAAACTCAAAATGTATGAAGTCTCTGAACTCTGCTCAGGTGTCGCCATGTCGATGCCAAAAGAAGCCACAATCCAATTAGGAGTCTCATGCCAAATTGAAGAATGTGATAATCTAGGATCTAGTGGAAACTGATGTAGAACATGATCCAAAGACAAAGATGTCTTCTCTGAAGACAAAGGTGCCTCCTCCAAATGTTGCTCAATAGTAGCCACAGTCATGTCTTGAACTGTGAGGAATGATCATGTGGGTAAAGAACAAGAGGGTCAAAAGGTTCTCCCTCAACACTTGACGATGAAGCAACTTCATCAAAGAGAATATGTATGCACTCAATAGTGTCCTCCAAGTCTGCAAGATAGGACTCACAAAACAAGCCTGCAATACCTGTGAAGTACTCATCCCAAGTAGCTAAATCTAGAAGATTATGAATGTCCTACTGCACTGAATCACTGGAAACCATGGATGTAGCAACACTGAATTCTGTAGATGCAACAAGAGATGGAGGAGATGGAATGTCAACACATGTCTCTAGAACCTCAATCAATGAAAGAACACCAAGATGCAAATGACCATACGGAATCTCATCAAAAATGTCCACATAAGTGTGATCCTCAGCCGAAGCAACAATAGGAGCAAAATGTGAGAAGGTGTACACTCGAGATTGATGATCTACCTCCCCAACTGCAACTATATCTCTATTATGCAAATCCTGAATAATCACAAAATCGGGTGTGTACTCAGCACTCTTTCCTGCTCCGCCATGTGTAATCTAATAGATAGAAAGGATATTGGTAGACAATGAGGGTACACAAAGGACATCATTAAATGATCCTTCATCAATGTCAATTGATCCTTTCCCACAAACACTCATAGATGTGTTGTTGGCCATCAGAATGGGTGGTGATGAACAAGTCTCAAATGAAGAGAACATACTCTATGATGAAGCCATATGATGTGAAGCTCCAAAATCAAGGATCCATTCCCCTAACTCAGAATCTACAACTACAAAAAGTGATTTACCCTTTTGTTTCTCAAACTTTGACTTTGAAGATGATGAAGAAGAAGATGAACCCCCTAAAGATGAATTCATTTGAACCTTCTTTAGTTGATGTTGCAATTCATCAATTTTCTTTATGTAACATTTGTGTTCATCATGCCCCAATTTCTTGCATTATGCACACTGAGGTTTCTCCTTCTTAGATGATTCCCCTTTGGAGGTAGAGGACTTAGATTCTTTCTGTGGCTTGTTCTTTTTCTTCTTTTGTTTCTTTTCAGGATTCCCTAATTCTTTCTGTACCTTAGGTTCACTAGCCACCAATGCTCATGGTTTGGAAGACTTGAGGATGCCCATTTGAATTAGCTTTGCTTCTTTTTGGATTAGAAGATTTGAAAAGTCATCAATAGTAGGCTCAACATATGCGGCTCCCATGGAAACTCGTTGCGTGTGAAAGCTAGAAACAAATACGAAATACTTAGAACCAAGCTTGGATAACACATTGAGAATCAATTGTATATCCTCTTTATTAATCTCGCAATCCTTTAGTTGTGTTCTCAATTGCTTAATCTTGGAGATATAGTCTTGGATTTTGTCAAACTCCTTAGGATCAAGACTCATCAAATCATTATCAATTTGATAACCCTAATCTTGTCAGTTTTACCATACAATTTTTTGAGTCTCCCAAACCTCCCTAGGTGTTGTACATGATTCAACATGGAATTACAAATCAAAGGAGACAAATGAACAAATGTACCCAAGAGTTTTCTCACGATTGATCTCCCATACTGCCTTTGCATTCACATCAGTAGGTTCAGGAATAGATTCTTTAACATATCCTGTGAAACCTTTTCCCATTAGATAATTCCATGTTGATTGTTTCCATGATGCATAATTATATGGAGTTAGGAGTTCAATTTGAGATTTCCCCATTGCAAAAACACACAACTAAGAGTTGAAAGCAATCAACCACTGCAAGATCACCCCCCAAAATTCACTCAATCAATGATCCCCCCAGAAAAAAATGATCTTGGCACTTTATAATTAGTGCGATTACAATTGCCACAAGCCAAAATAGCTAAGTGGTCTTTTGATTTTGGTACATGCAAATGCCAAAATTAGATTATAACTGAAAGTACAACTTTTGATAAAAACTAGACCAAACTGATTGTAGATCTAAGAAGTACTCAAAAAATCATGCACTTTCAAAAATAAATTTTCCTGAAAATATTACCATATGACCCCAAATGGAGCCCCAGAAGTTTTAAAAATAAGGATTGCTCATCAACAGCGATGAAAATCTGCAATTTCTAGAAAATCCAAACACCAAAATCAAAAAGTGTCTACACCACTGTGAAGCCTACGAAATTCTAATCTAAATCAAAAAACAATTCACCAAAATTAGAATTCATATGACTGAGATAGAGGCCTGCAAAGTTTGAGTGTCAAATCAAAACTGCCATTGGAGCAGGGGAACAAAAAACAAAATTTTATTGTCGCCAAATTTGGCAAAACTGCTAAATGTAGAGCTCGCTAGATAAAAATAGTCTTCACCAGATGTAGAACTTTGCCAGCTAAATCTGGTAGACTCTGCTAAATCTGGAGAATCCGCCAATATGTCCGCTAAATCTAAAGATATCCAAAAACCACGCCAATTTTGGCAGATCTGGTGTTTGTAGAGAAAAATAATATTTTCTAAAGCCCTAACCTGTGCCTGGGCATATGGGCGGCAGATCGCAGAGTTTTTGCAGAGAATAAAAAATATTAAAAAAAAAATTATAGGTCGAAGCCTTTAGAGAGGGGGTGATCCCCTTGTAAGGGGTTTGTGGCCCCTTGCAGGTCACGGGGGCTAGGCCCCTGCACAAGCCCCTGCAAGGGTTGTGGACCTGACCCTGCAGGTTAGGCACCCGTAGGGTACCTTCTAATGCAGGGTTGCACCTAGCACTTAGGCGCTATACAAAAAAAAAAATGTTTTGTTTTTCAATTTTTTCGACAATAAATTTTTTCAAAAAAACTTTACAATCTGCAATTTTTCCAAACAATTTTTTTTCTCGACCGTACCTCCGCTAACACCTGCTTGCACAGGTAGAGATTTTTTTTTGCAAATAATATTCTGAGAATATTTCGTACAGATGGCGAAGGAGGGCAAAAATTTTCTTGATGACCCCCAGCAAAGTTGCCTGATTTTGACGATTTGACAGTTGATCTTGGGGTTCTTGGGCCTCCTGAATGCAATGGTAGTGTTAGATTTGACCCAAAATTCTCTCAAGGATTAAATACCTGCTTGATCTTGTATGCACCTCCCAACTTCAAACCCTCATAGATTTGGCCTCCGATGTCCAATCTGAATGAAACAAAAGGCAATTTCAACTATCTCGACTGCTCTAGACACAATGGTGACCTCAGATTTGCACAAGCATGCTCCAAAATAAACTTCTAATATAAATCCACAAAAAGGAAGCCCTCTAAAATCTGGTATCTCTCTCAAATTTTTCTGATTCTCCAGGTCATCATGTGATGCAAGAGAATAGCATACTCAAGTTTTCAAGATCCACCATGATTTGCACTCAAGTTCTCTCAGTAGACTAATCAAAGGCAATCTACAAGCTCTGATACCATGTAAGATTTGGCTATGGAGATAACCACCCAAGATCTAGAAGCCTAATGGAAAGCACAAAGAGAAGATCAATATGACAAGAATAAATTGTATTCCTATCAAAGAATGCAAATACAACAATATACAAGATTACACTCCCATTACAATATGCTATAACATACCTTGCTTATAAAGGCAAGGGTGAGAGCTTGTTGTAGTCATGTGACAAGTGTCTTAATCCAATGACATGTGACAACTATAGGATAAGACAACTATCAACAACTAGAGACAACTCTCAACATCTAGAAACAATTAGAATGCTTCCTAAGTCAACTTAACATGTGAATATATGTGTGAATATTATTTAACTAATAAATAGTTAAATAATATGAATTATTCACACAACAAGGGATAAATAGCTAGTAAATAATAAAGTAGATATGAAATACCCCTATTCACACTAACAATAACTCCCTTAATACTATGGTGCAAAGCAACTAAAGCTTTGGGGAGTCCTTTCTTTCTTCATTGAACCACTATCTAGAAAAACCCTGAGTGAAAATCCTCAAAGCAAGGTGAGAGGAGGGGATCCTCTACCAACACCACGACCAAAGAAATCATGTGAATAAGTCAATGCAGAAGAAAGAAGAGTCAAGGACACAACTGTAGCCAACAAAGGAGAAAATTGAACTCGACCAAAAGACTCAGGAGAAGTTGAAGGATTCATTGTAACCTCCTTTGCCAACACCTCATCAAGCACAAGGGGAATGGGCAATGTATCCTGAGAAGGCTCATCCTCTTGGGAGGAACCATCCTTCAAGGATTCAGAAGTATTGATTGTCAAGTGATCGATGAGGGAATTCTTCCACTAAGTTGCAGCACCCTTGTGGCCAGAGTGGGGAAAACCGGAGGCCAAGTGACCAATAGAAAAAAAATATCTACATCTGAAGGGGAGACTCTCATAATCTAATTGTTGTATCCAAGGCCTATACCCTACCATCAAAACTACTCTTCCATGAAGGGGTTTGGAGATGTCAATATCCACCAAAATGCGAACAACTGTAGAGTGTCCCATAAATGAAGTTATGGAATCTACCTTCAAGAAGCAACCAATAGCATTGTTGATGGCCTCATAGCATGAATCCTCCTAAAACTAGAGAGAGAGATTCAGAATCCTAACCCATATTGGTATAATATTAAGTGGCTCGGTGATAGGGTTGAAGGAACGAGACCATGGTTTGAATGAGAGGGAATGCTCACCCCACAACCAAACCTTGTCGTTGAGTACTAAGTCCCACTTCTCTAAGGAAGTAAATGTCACAATGAATAATCCCCTTGCACAAGAGAAGAGCTCTATCTTTCCCTCCACAAACAACTTCCATGATTTGAGGACCCATTTGTGAATATCAGGAAAAGAGGGCCATAAACCATTGAATCTACAAATCACCCCATGATTAAGATAAAACTCCTCATTCTCTAAAACATCTTGGCCACACACAGCCACCAGAGATGATTGGGCACATGGAAATGGTTGAGTGACCCTACTCTATGTTGGGCAGGCATGAGCCCCCGAGCTAGTCACAACTGACTTCTAAGGACGTCCATGAGCTCTTAAACCAGTAACATCTGCAAAGGAGGGCATAATGCCACCTCACACAGGAGACCCTGCATTTTCTTCACTCTAAGTAAACAAATCCCTCTTTCGTTCCTCAGACGTCGAGGGAGGACCAACGCCTCCAAGCTTCATCCCTATAGTCCCAAGCCCAGGAAAAAGGGCACACAAATCTACTAATATCTGCCCTCCCACATCAGAGGTTGTTCTTACAGTTTTCTCCAGTTCGCCATTTGAAATTGCAATGAGCGGGAAACGATCAAAGGATGCCATTATTATGTAATGTTATTTTTTTTCATGGATAAGCTTGCTGCTAGTATGACAACAAATTTGTATATATATTTAACAAATAAAACATAAATATGGCTTCAGACCTACGACTAGGGAGCATAAAATAAATGAATTGACTAAAAAATCCTAAAGAGAGCTCAAAAAACCAAAAGAGAGCTCAAGGCAAAGAAATCAATAGGGAAACAGAGCTACTGCAATCATAGACTATAGAAACATCCATCGGTAGGAACATCTCATTTAGCCTTCTTGGCTATCCGCTTATGCATGCTCCTAGTGAGAAGGGCATCCATGGTCCACTGAGATCCTTCATCAACTGCTTCTCTGCCTTCGATATGGAGCTTCTCTGCTTCTAATTTGCGTCCTTTCTTCCTTTTAGGTTGGAGGTTCAGTTTGGCGATGCCACTAGCAGTTTGGGAAATGGTGCAATTCCTAACTGGAACAACCACATCATCTAGATCCAAGTAATCAGTAAAATCCTCATCTAGATCATCCGTGAAGGGATAGGAACCCTTAGAGTCATACACATTTCCAACCACCTCAATAGGTTGGACTTGACTAGAAGAGGCAACAATGAGCTGACAGGGAGGTGGCTCACTGGGAGCACTGATGGGCATAAAGGAGGGTTGCTCCAATAGAGTGGAGACCACAGTCGGGGCCTCAGGAGCAAGCTCAGGTTCCTCTTGAGTAGTTGTAAATTTCCCTTGATTACGCCAAAATAAATCAGCATTTGGATTACCAAGCTTCTTGACCCATTTTTTGAGACTGAATCTCCTTGAAGTGACTGCCCTAGGAGAAGAACAACCATCTTGTGACCTAACTTGTTGCAAAGAAAGCACCTAAAGGGGAGAACTTCAAAATTAAGGTATTGGGTCCAAGTGTCGCAAGAAGAGTGGATCAAGACTGAATGATGCACCAGCTTAGAGATATCGATGATGGCACAAACCCTAGTGAATCTACAATGGGGAGCAATTGAAATAGAATCCAACTTCACAAAGGAGCCAATCTACTCGATCATGTTCTTAATGAGCTCCAGCACACACATAATCAACGGGAGGTTATATAGTCTGATCCAAATTGGAAATGAAGTAATCTTAGCAGTAGCGGGATCATAAAAGGGGGACCATGAGGAAATGAAGATGCCCAACTGGCCATAAAACCAAGGGCCATTCTGCTTCACAAAATTACAATCCTCCACAAAAGCGAACTGGATTAGGAAGAAACCAAAATCAAGAACATCAATGTCAGGAAGGGATAGGTTGCTCCATGTAACCTTCCTTCCGCCGACAAATTACACAACCGATGGACGCTTACTCAAGCTACGAACAAGAAGGGATCAATTCCCAATTTCCACTATTACTTCATTGATGCTTGAATCCGATGTATGAAAATCCACTGGGTCTTCCACCAACCAAACTTCAGAATCCCCCATCCAACAGACATGCATGTTGGTTGAAACAACATCAAGAGCAACTGAGTCTGGCAGGGGTGGATCTGGTGGTAGCTTAGGGTTTTCCATGATAACCTGTGATTTGCAAAAATCAATACAAACATGGTATAGATTTCATCTATTTTTGTAGCCCTCGATGAAGAGAGGAGCCAAAGACAGGGGATCAGCAGCCAAAGGATTAGCAAGAGGAAGGACCAAATGAAATCCCTCCTTCAAAGCCCTAAGTGGGTCGAGGCTCTGGATGCCCTTATCACCTTTGGCAGACCTCGACTTCATCTTGCCCTTCTGTGCGCCCTTAACACCCACCACAGCCATGTGCCCCTACGAAACAACCTTACCCTGTACTCCATCACTGAACACGTTTGCCTTCCATCTACAACTTCGCTCACGCAAAAATCCGTGCCTTCACACATTGTGCATCCCTAATTTTATAACATACATTTGTATGTAATGTTATTATTGTTCTTATTAGTGTTCTTTAATTATTTTTAAAAAATTTACATCTAAATCAAAACTTTTTTCAAAAATTTATTTTGTACTTTACTTTAATCACATGACTTTTGGAGAAATGACAATTGTGTATACCTTTCGTAAACATAAAATTTTATAGCTTTAAATTGTTATTAATAGAATGGTTTTGGTATTCTTTAAGCATTTAGTTTCCAAAATTGTTTCACATTTGTCAAACCCTCGATTATTAAGAAAATATTTTTTATTTAAGAATTTAAGAGTGCTTGCTAATGCTACATAAATATAAATATTTTTTCTCAAACATCCATAAACTTGTGGTTAAAATCATATCTTGTTCTACATATGGATCAAATACACATTCTCATGCATTCAACCAATCAAAAGCAAAAATTAAATAATTTTGACCAATATACTTAATGTTTTTAGGCTGAATTGACAATTTACACACCTCCTAATTAGTTGTTATTGTTTTCTTTGCCAGATAAACAATCTTATTTTCTTATCTCTAAAATTAATGTATTTAAAAAATTCCTAATACATTTATTAGTCCCTGCCCGAAGGGGGGGACTATTGTTTTCACCTCTCTTTTTTTCAATAGTTCATCTCAATTTTCGTGCCCCCAAAAAAATAAAACATATATCACATAGTTTTGAAAGGTTTTCTTTCGCCTGTAGTTGATTTGATTGGCCCATGAATATACCTTGATTATTTTATTCAAGGAGAGATAGCATTAATTTGAACCAATGAAAAATGGGCTAGAAAAAATTTAGCTTGGTTTCTAAAGTTTTGCATGGCTTGGGCTTGTGGATGAAAATTTAATCCATTTCAAAAGTTTCATTTCATTGTTTAAAACACCTCCACATAGCATTTGCACATGGCACTAAAAATCCCCCTGGCAGAACTTGTTTTTGGTAAGGGCACGTAGTAGAGGGTTATCTGAAGAAAGGCCAAGGCCAACATTGGAATTAGGGCACCATTAATTTTTCCAATGTCATAGCAGGTCACCAGCACATCAAGAATCTGATTAAGGTAATGAGTGTCATTAGAGAATTTTGACCACAGTTTTGCATGTGTTTTTGTGTGCAGAGTAGAACGACAGAGAGCGATTAAAGAGTCTTTAAAGATGGCAGGTGTCTTAGGCGGCAATTTGTGGAGCGCTGGTGAATCCAGGGCATGGACTTCCATGTTTCTGCAGACAAGTGTCGATTCACAAAATGTTTCTGCCGAAATGAGGAATTTTAGTTGGGGTTGGGATGTCACTCCAAATTCCGCTGGCAGTGTACAAAATGCCGCCACTTCGGCCACTACCGATCTTTTTGCCAATATGGGTGGTGAGCAGCTTGTTGGATTCTACTGCATTTGTAGACTCCCAAGCGTGGAACCAATCCCTAATGTGAGTCTTGTTGATTCTATGTTTATCTCCATCATCATCTCATTAATTCATGTTTTGTGCTAAACTTGCTTCTCATGCTTTCTCTCATATCCCCTCACCAAGATTAATGTTTGGTGGTAAAGTTGAATGTTGCAGCTCTCAGATTTTTGACAATGACAGTTGAGCATTTTTCTTCAAATCGCATTGTTGACAGTAGTTTTTTTTTTGGTAAAGTTACATTTTTATGACTTTTCTTATATAGACATTAGCATTTTGCAATTATCATGATGCTAAGCCTGTCATCACTCTGGTTATGTTTTGCATCACCTACGAACTATGAAAAGCATAAGAAACAATAGATAAAATTTCAGACTGCTATTCTGTAATATACATAAGATTGTAGGCTACTGTCGGTTCGATATATAAGATTGTTGGTGTGTTGTATTTAACCAATCAAGTTGAAATTTTTATGGGCTGATGCTCTTTGATAATTAGTAGGGAGAAAAAGAAAGAGATTGTATGCTAACATAAGGCTATTTTAGAGTGATTGAATATGCTGCCTACAAATAAATGCACAATTTCTTGAATTTTGGAGAAAATGGTGAATGATTATGGAACTAAATGCTTACCCAGTTGATAGGATCTGCCTATGGTTGCTCGAAAACGTCAAATTATAGGCTTAGACTTGATGTGAATGGAAGCTTAAGCTTAAAACAATGTCTCAAAGACTTATAATCTAATCTTTTGTCCCTCACATAGAACTTGAAGCAAACAACAATCTAGTTTGTTGTAAAATGTTGTATTCGCATCTGTATGGACAAGGCAATTAACCAGATCAGAAAGTTAGGGTATTTTGTCACAATAAGCCTTCCTTTCATGGAAGGGGCAGGGGCGGCAGCGGCAGCGGCGGTTTTCAAGGCGGCAAGGAGGAGGAGCCGCGTGCATAGGAGGAAGAGGAGGAGGGTTGTCGGTCTGTTCTACACCGTATACGATTGCAAAAGCAAGCAAGAAATGCCAATTTTCAATCCATGGCGTTGATGCCCAAAATATAGTGAAATGACTGGAAATTTTACTCTTTTGTCTGTAGGCTAAACTTTGGAAATATATATATATATATATATATTGGTTTGAAGCCAATACCAACTGCCACAGAACCCCACACCTTTTTGTGAGGAAGGTCGTGAGTTCGAATCCTCTCTAACCAATAATTCTCAATCACAAGAAAATGGGGATGGTGATGCTAGGGGTCGGGGATGCAGTGATAACATTTTTATGGGTGTTTTTGGCATCATCTTTGGGGGCAGGTTCTTCAGTGATAGCCTCATATTTAGATGTGGATGGGGCATGGAAGCTAGTTATAACCACTGGCTTGTTGGTTGTGCTGGTTTTTGTCTTTTCTTCTTTGGGAGTGGCCATGGGAGGAGCCAGCTGGAATCCTACCACATTGTCTGCTGGCTTTGCTTTGGGTGCCGGCAATGATAGCTTGATCAGCATGGCTATTAGGTTTCCTGCCCAGGTATGGAGTCTATCTAACAATTTTTTCTGATGTTTTTACAATAGGGCAACTTCCACCATTGGAAAGAATTTCTTGTACATTTCAACTCAATTTTAGGTAAATATGTCATGTTGATGCAAAAACACAATTAAATCCAAAATCACTTTTTGCACTAATCTAACGGACTGTGGAAAACTCATGCCTACTAACCCTTTACTTGTGTTTTTTAAAGATAATAGAGACAAGAAGGAATATTCTCTATACATTTTATCATTTTCTTTTCAAGTCATATAAGTTTCTTTAAGCAGGTTAGAAATGTAGAAATATGAGACAGCCAAATGCATTTATGTTGTTTTAGTTAGCAGATTTAGAGTATTAACCAAAAAACTCTTGTTTTCAGGTCCAACACGGTTTGGAATCCTTCCTTATGCAGGGCTAAAATTATGTGTATATGAGGAGCTCGAGAGGCACGTTCCTGTGGAACATCAAACCTCTGTTGCAATGAAGCTTGCTTATGGTGCCTTAGTGGGTTTATTGGGACAGACATTTACTTGTCCAGTGGATGTTGTCAGATGGCAAATGCAGGTAAGTTTTTATGATTGTATCTGATTTCTCCGTGTAAAGCATTTGAATGATTTGTCTTCAAATTTCTTGAATAATTCTAGTGGGCATTTAGAATCGTTCTTGTGTTCATTTTCTTGAGCCAAAAGATTTATATCCATTGTGGATCACTTCATTGTCACAGTTGTTTTGTCAAGTTGTGCTCAAGTACAGAGAATACCAGTTAGTCAAAGGCATACAACTTCTCTTCAATTAGCAGAACCCCAAATTAATGGAATGATGAAAGTATTGGCTACCATTATTTGAACATAAGGATGGAAACAAATGTTTGCAGGTCTGAGCATCAACTACTTGAAGGTAATCTTATTTTTGGTCTCGATTATTAGAAATTACTTTTTGAAATTGTTGCACAGTGCATTGCCACTGCGCTTATATATTTGTAAATTATATATTAGATTACTATTTCAGCTTTCAAGTTTGATACTAGTAGTCTCATTTTATTTATTTTTTAGATAACAAATTATCTTGTTGATTCTTTGCAGATTGTCCCTTCAGTGGCTATTGGCTTTCCTGCGTACGATGGAATGAAGTCTTGGCTGGGCTGTCCGCCTAGGGAAAAGACACAACTTAAGACATCAATTCGAAAAAGGCAGGTCCTGTTGGTACCTTCTTGTTGTGATAACAAATTGCGTTGGTGAGCAAAGGGCTTAGTTAAAGGTCCAAAACATCTGGAACATGTTTTTGGACCTGTTCATATTGCAGAAATAGATCATATATGATATAAGTGAATGAGTTGGACGGAAACTTGATAATATATTATGTGTTTATACTTTTGAAGTTTGATCAGATAATTAGTGTTCACCTTTTTTGCATTGATATATTGTTGTGTTTCTTATTTGTTTTACTTTTATTCTTGGTCTAAATGCACGAAAAAAGTAAGCTTTGTGCTTTCAAAGCATCAACACTATAAATGATTTTGTGTTTCTTATTTGTATAACTATAATTCTGTCTAAATACACGAAAAGTTAGAACTTCGTGCTTTTAAAGCATTACTATAGCTAGCTAATCTATATCTTGCCAAACCACTACTCAGAAATTCAAACATCCAAGAAATCCTAGACTCCTAGTAACACAGCCCAACTACAGAAAGAGAAACACAATTATTAATTGAATTCTCCCGCTACTCGTTTCTATATCTAATAAAAAAAATTTTGCAGATTCAGACCAAAAAAGCTTTAATTTGTGTCAGAGTTACAAAAGATAAAAACTACCTGAAGAGAATCACAATTATTAACTGAATTCTCCCACTACTCATATCTATATCTAAGAAAAATGCTTTTCGTGGATTCAGACCAAAAAAGCTTTAATTTGTGTCACAGTTCAGAAGGCACAAAACAAAGCACAAACATTAGAATACAGTTGTTTCTGCAACAATTTGCCCCGCAGAAATGTTCAGCTGGAGGGTAATTAGTTTTTGGGTTTGCTTATATAAATGAGACCCAAATTCAACCCCTAATTCTCGCCTGTTGGGAGTACACATAAGCCATAGCTAGACCCATTCTCTTTGCCTCAAGACCACACCTCAAAGCAACAACTGTGCAGCAATTTGATAAGGCCCCCTACAAGCTGCCAAGATACCTCGCTGATAAGATTATCTTGTTGGAGATGTGCAAGTAGATCTCTGAAGTTTACAAGTTGATTGCTAGTAAACACAAGACCAGCTTATGCAAATCAAGTGTGCTTTGCTAGGTAAGGCTTAGATATAACTAATAATAGGAAGTATGCATCGCATGACAACAAGGATCTTTAGCTTAACAAATCAAGCTTGTTGATGTTGACGAATTAGTAACTATGACTAACCTGATTCAAGGTGAAAGTCCCTGTTTTATCACTACAAATTGTTGTAGCAAAATCCATAGCTTCAGCGCTATGCTGGCAGCATTTGGCAGGGACTCCTGTTGCTGCGCAACTCTTGTTTCTATTAGCAGTTTTTGGCACCATCAAATTATATTTTGATCCACATGAAAACTAACGCGCTCTCAAAACACTCCTAGTGTTTGTGTAAGGTGGCCACTTGCAAATTGTCATTTATTTTTCCTATTTGTCTAGGTGAGGTGGCACTACATATTGCCATGCAATATTAGTTCAACCACTGTAATTAGCCAATAGGCTTATATGTGGGAGGTTTCTCCTGAAAATTGTCAGACGCCAAAAAAATCCACTCGTAAAAAAAATGCTGATGATGGTTTTACGGTTAAGTGAAATCGGCTAATTAGGCTGAAAGCCTTCCCTATGTGAGTAGCACATGCTGAATTATATAGATGAAGGGCCTAGATTAAAAGGACTACCATGAAATCAATCTTGTTCATTGATTGTTTTTCAAGAAGTCATAAATAATTTTTTTTTTTTTAAATCCCTTTACCTTTATCACTTTGACAATTGATAAATTGTTAATTTTTAATTATATTTTCCTAGGTGACTCCCATCAAATTTGCGATCAATTCCGAATTAGTAAATAGGTTTCCATTTGGTTCGTCTGCTGTGGTCCAAAATGGCCGGAAATGATTCACGCTAGTAAAAAATTGTCTCAGAAAAAGTCAAATGTCCTTTAAATGTCCCCCACGGGATACTCTGGGTTGTTTTTTTTTTTATTAAGATTTCAAAGGAAAAGGAAAGGGAAAGTGGTTGAAAGCAATTACCTTAGGCGAGCATATCAAATTGCAAGCTGAAGGGGAGCGCGAACAGAAAACTAAAGAACCGCCTTCGGATGAATAGATCCAAGGCCGTGGAGGAAATCAGTTCTTTGTTTTTCTATCACAAAAACTAAAATATGTCTACTGCAATTTCATTAAAGACAGAAAAACTGAAACACCATTACTGCCTTTTTAAATGTGCTGGGTGCTTATTGGCATTCTTTTTATTTAAATAGATCGTTTATGTAAGAGAGAGACCTCAATGACTGGTACAGTCCAACTTGGAAAAATATGCAAGAATCTCTAAGTGATCTTACAGGCCAAAAATATTATAAGTACTGTTGACAACTCTGCATCTAAGACAATACAATGACTAGACGTGGTTAATGAAAATGGAGTGTGGAGTGAGGCATAAACTCCTGAAAAACCAAAAGATTATCTCGAAACATAGGTTCCTCTTACTGTTACAAGGAAATCCATCATGTTCTGTATAGACAAAAAGATCCTGGGTGAAAGTACCCAAATGATTAAAAGATTTAGAGATCTAGGAATATTTTTCATTCAGAATAAAGTTACAACGGCCAAATATCATTAATTTTTATGATGTAGGTTCCTCGAACTATTGGGGAAAGTTTGCCGAATGAAGTGAGGGGAGATAAAAGGATGTGTTTCATTTAAATGTTTGGTTAAAGACGACGAAAATAAAGTATTATTTTTCATGTTGAACAATTTTAATTTTTATTAGGTATACATGAGAATTTTTTTGGGAAATATTATTTTGAGGAATTTAGTTATTAAACAAATAATATTTATTTTAATGTTAAACAAACAATATTTTTCATTAAATCTATGCAAATATTATAACAAAATTTTACCCAGCTATATTTGTTTATCGCAATATGTAAAGTAAAAAGAAATTTACTAATATAAGTGAAAGAAGACAATAGTTAATGTGATTGAAATATCAATAAGAATTAATAAAATAATTTAACGGATTAAATAACTTATAAATTAATAGATAATAAAAAATATCTAACAAATTCTATAATTTCTTCATAAAGTTTTCATCCTGCCCATTGAACCTATGAGTCCAATTGCTAATTAATTCTCCACTATCTATCTGAACATAACAAAAAACATCCAACTGTTATACTAACATATTTTATGTCAACCAAACGTCACAACTTTAGAGGCCCCAATTAAAGAGCTTCTTGGATCTTGGGGAAACATAACGCAAACAATTTTTGTGAGGTAAAAAAAAATACGGTTAAGTGAAATCAATACTGATGAGGAACCGTTGGGTCCCTCTTCCATTTCGTGAGCACTGTTAATTGCTAATGGTTTAAATTGTTAATTGTTTATGTGTATTTGAATGCCGGAGCAACAATAACTTCTGCTTTTGTGAAATTTTTTTAAATTGAAACAAAACAGAGTATAAAGAAAAAGAATTAACAATGTTGGCAAAGGAATAGTTTATATTTTATTTTATATATATTTTAAATTTTATAATTTTTATTTTAATTAATAATTAATATTAGGCTTCTTAAAGGCCAATTATGACTCATATTTTTATTCAAAGAATGATTGAATTTTTTAACCATGTTTTCTTTTCTAATAAATTTTAAAATTATTAGGGGTGAAAATTGTTTAACTGGGTGAAAATTGGAGGGTAATAGAGGATTTTATGATAAAATAATTAAAATTTTGTATAATGATAATTGTCTAACTGGGTGAAAATTGGAAGGTGATAGAGGATTGTATGATAAAATAATTAAAATTTTGTATAATGATAATTAATTTATAATATTAATTAGATTATTATTAGTAATGTAGAGGCCTATAAAATTAAAATTAAATAAAATAACTTTTAATAAACAAAACAAAATAACACTTTAAAAATAAAATAACTACAGTTATTTTGTTTTGTTTACTTAAGAGTTATTTTATTTAATTTTACTTTTGAAAAACTATAAGGGGTGATTTTTTTTGTTTTGTTTTTACTTTGAAATGTGTAATATATATTATATATTTATATGTTACTTTAAAAAAAATTATAGTTTTAGTTTTTTTTTATTTGAAGAGTTATTTTTATTTAGATTTAAGGCCTAGTTTTAGTTTTTTTATTTGAAGAGTTATTTTTATTAGTACCTGCTAGTACTATTGCAATGATTATCTAGTTATTAATCTATTGATTGTAAACCAATCATAAACCAATCATTCTTGTCGGGCAAATTTGATTTAAATTTGTACTTTTCTTATGTCAACATGATAAATTTTTAACAAAAAATTATTGAAAAATGATTTATCTGTATTGTCATTGGCTCAAAAAAAAAACCTCTTCTCTGCAGGAGAGTGCAACAAAGAGCTATAAATGTGGAGAGAATAATATGTCACCATGTTATTACATTTTTTATTTTATTCTTCAAACATACAATATTTTAATGCATTTTCAATTATCATAGTATTAATATTGTTACATTTCAAATCTCTATACGTTAGCACTCTCCACATAAATACAAATATGCAGACTTTGTAAAGTTTAGTTTTATAGTTAAGGAAATATTTGTGTTATTTAATAGGCTTTGTAAAGTTTAGTTTTATAGTTAAGGAAATATTTGTGTTATTTAATAGGCTTTGTAAAGTTTAGTTTTATAGTTAAGGAAATATTTTTAGTGCTATTTTATGTTTACCAAATTAAATTATTTTTGAGATTTCAATTTTATTTACCCAAGACATTTCTTCACATAAATTTTTCCTTATAAATTTAAATTTTTCCTAGTTCTGGAAATATAATAGTTACAAATTTGAATTGATAAACAATTCTTTATCTTTAGAAAAAAATATTACTAAACCACAATATTAGATTAATTAAAATAATTAATATCATGTTCTGTAAAAGTACTTACTATTATTTCTTACTATTGTTATTATATTGTGTAATTATTCTTCAAACTTACAATATTTTAATGTATTTTAAATTGTAATAGTATTCAATATTATTACATTTTAATATCTTACGCAAACATTTCAAATTTTTAAATTGTAATAGTATTCAATATTATTACATTTTAATATATTATGCAGACATTTCAAATCTCTCCACACCCAACTAGGGTTAGGGTTCTACACATTTTATTTTATGAAATTAAATTATTTTGGGATTTCAATTTTATTTACTCAAGAGTTAAAAATCTAGGATTTCAATTTTATTTAGTCAAAAGTTAAAAATCTACATTATTATGAAAAATATTTTGCCATGTTATTAGATTTTTTATTTTATTCTTCAAACTTACAATATTTTAATGCATTTTAAATTATAAAAGTATTAGTATTATTACATTTTAATATCTTAAGGAGACATTTCAAATCTCTATACAGTCAACTAGGGTCAGGGCTCTCCACACATATTAAAGTTTAGTTTTATAGTTAAGGAAATATTTGTGTTATTTAATAGGCTTTGTAAAGTTTAGTTTTAAAGTTAAGGAAATATTTTAGTCCTATTTTATTTTTACCAAATTAGATTATTTTTTAGATTTCAATTTTATTTACCAAGACATTTCAACACTCTTAAAAAATTAAGTTTTCAATTATTGGAATGCAATTTGTCTATACAACCAATAGTTAATCACCAAAAAAATTATAACTAAACAAATACTATAATAACAACACTACAAGACAAGTACTAGCCACTACGTGACACTTGTTTACATTTAAAGTCGTAAAGCTTTTGTAACTTCATTTCTATTTGTGTTCACAAATGTAGCATTTAATTGAATAAAATATAATTTACAAAAATATATATTATAATAGAATTAAAGTTTAAGTTCTAGAATTAAAGTTTAATAATTAAAGGTCAATTTTGACCAATAAAAATATAAAAAATATTTACCACACTTTAAAAATACTACTACCACACCTTAGTGTATACTGAGATAGCATGTAGATAGCAATAAGTAATTTCTAGAGAAGAGAGAATACAATTTTGTTCATGGTCAATGGTTGTTGTCCATCCATGAATAGAATTAAAAGAATGTAATGATTGCGTGGAGACATTTCTGAAAACCCATAGCCTAATTTTTAATTTAGGATTTTCCATTACAATGCTTGACCATAGCCCCAAGTGTATCACACAAGGTAACATTTTTTTGCCACTATGTTTATACAGTTAAGCTTAGTTTTGTAATCAGGTATGATGGCCAAATGTCACGAACAGATCAATGGCAAAACTAGATCAGTTATAATTATCAAATTAAATTAATTGTTCAAAAGATAAAATACATTTTCCTAATGAATAAAATCCTACTTGTCTTACAACATAGTTGGTATTGTTAAGCTTTAAAATTCACTATTGTTACATTTTCCTGTTTTAAACTATAATCATTTTGCAAATTTCTTAGCGCTTCATTTCACTTGATTTGGGTAATGTATTTATTAGGAAACTATTAAAATAGATGGTGGTTTTCTCTTTATTTCTCTGCACTATAAAGGATAAGTTGAAAAAAAATTAGTGGTTTGTTCAGAAATTCATTGTGTATGAGTTTTATTTTCAAACATAGTTAATAATTTTTTTATTGAAATTTATGAATGACCATAAATTTAAAGCATTTTGGCATCCTTGTAAAAGCAAACCTAAAATATAATGAAGAGTAAGTAATAGAAAACATAATTAACAAGAGTCGCAATGCAACTAATGTCCCTACTAGTTGTAGTGTTGCAAAAGCAACTAATGTCCCTACTAGTTGTAGTGTTGCAAAAGCGTGCCAATAAGGCAAAAACAAAGACTTGACAAATAACATAAGATCTTTAAAAAAAAAATTAAAATTAAAATTTTAGACTGCAAGTTAAAACAAGTTAAATACAAAGACAAATATTACCTTATTGAATGACCATAATAAAAATATATTGCACCATAGGAAAAGGTAAAATTATATTAAAATACTATAATTTGGCTTAAATTTAATTGATGATTTGTTCTTTCTTTTTTAATCTTGGTGCTATATATAGTTTAAATTATATTAGGTATAGTTTTAGCCTTTAGGTATAGGGACACAAACTGTGAATGTGAAAAATAATAATAATACTATTCAAAGGGGGGTCCTTCAAGTTACCTTGGAAGAGAGGTAGACAACACGAAGTGCTCGAAATTGTTGGAGTGTAGCTTCAGAGTGGTTTTGAACCCAACACCTCTGCCTCACATGTTTACTCTCAAAACAGATGGACACAATAGCAGGTAAGTAATTTCATCACAACATTCATATGGGGTTTCACATGAACCTTTCCACATTTGTTAATATTTGAAAACTAAGGTAGCAAGGTGATTTCATACACATTTGATTGAGAAAGTGTTTGAATCTAAGGTGAACTCTATGTTCTTTAACCAACAAGGTTTTCAATTTTCAAATTCTTGTTATGTGTTGGCTTTGAGTTATTTGGAATTTCACAATTCATTGTAAAAGAAAGAAACATAACTTCATCGTTGATATTTGCTTAGCAAAAACATATTTAGTTCATTGAAAATTAAATTATTTTTTTAAGTTGAAAATGTTATGTACTTGGTGAAGCGCCAACGTCTTGTTTCTGCACTTGATAAAATTTAAGAAGCCTGATATTTATGTGCACAATTGCTCAAGCTCACACACAATCTAGTTAGATATTTCCTCTTGAGTAGTGGTGTATCCACTTCTTGAGGAATTATCCTTAGCCAAACCCAGAGGTTAGTAGTATTTGAATCCTAAGCCTCATCATCTAAGAAAATTTGTGTAGCTTTAATAATTCTATATCTATTTCTATGGGCATGTGTAATTTTACTGCCATGGAAATTTGTGCAACTTCAATCCTTTCTATTTATGTTGGCATGTATAATTTACTGCC
Source organism: Cunninghamia lanceolata (assembly GCA_027924645.1). NCBI lineage: Eukaryota > Viridiplantae > Streptophyta > Pinopsida > Cupressales > Cupressaceae > Cunninghamia > Cunninghamia lanceolata. Next base: position 5,750,368 of record BSBN01000077.1, read on the forward strand.
AAGTAAATTTGTGCAACTATAATCTTTTCTATTTCTATATTTCTATGTTCTGCTCTTCTTAGTTAAATTTTATTCACAAGATTAAAAAAAATTGCATGCAACTTTCCATTGTTTTTTACTACATACCTCTACAATACAAGAGAGTAATGAATTATAACTAGACCAAATAGTTATTTTCGCCTTCACAAAGCATATTGCACGAGTATGTACTAATAGTATACTTTTCAAGTATTAGGCTTTTAATGTACCAATTCTATGACAACTATTGGTACCTGTGCTACTATGGATATTATCCCCTATAGTAATGAGAAGAGACTACAACTAAAAATTCTACATTAGTCTTTGTGTGTTGTCAAAGGCTTGAAGTGATTTTCTACAAGGTAGTTGGAAGTTTCCTTAGGATTGATATTTTTCTCTTGTCAAAGGTTTGGAGTGGTTTTCCACAAATTAACATATCAAAGCATTCTTTTGTCAAAGTTCATTATTGAATTCATTGTGCATTGGAAAATTGCAAAATTTGGATCCATAATAGAGACAATTTTCATAGTTTTGAAGGATTTGTTCAGGTCATCTACTTTTTAATACTCACCCATATTTTGTCTATCTTAAAATGTTTTGCTCTTTTTAGTTAAATTTTATTCACAAGATTAAAAAAATTGCATGCATCTTTCCATTATCTTTTACTACATACCTCTGTATTACAAAAGAGCAGTGAATTGTATCTAAACCAAATAGTTGTTTTCACCTTCACAAAGCATATTGTATGAGTATTTTAAAAATTTATAACTTGCCCCTATTTTAGTTTATTTTATTTGTTTCGTTGAAAGTAACTTAAATTTATATGCAAGTGATTGAAGGTAAGTGTGTGAAGTTAATGTGCAAACCTGATTTTTACTACTTGCCTATTAGTTGTCTTCTTCAAAAAAAGATTTGCAGAAAGGTAGTTCAATTTTAAAATTAGGAAAAAAAATATTTAAAAAATTTAAAACTTACATAGATATAAAGTATACCATAAAAAATGTTACTATATGTCACAATTTATATTTTCTCTCTATTCCACTCTATATATCTATTTCCCTCCTTCCCTCTATATCCCTTATCTCTATCTCTGCCATCTCTCTTTCTATCTAAAATCATGTCTTCAAAATCGCTATCATCTATTTTCCTCTCTATCTCTATATATCTATTTGTCTCCCTTTCCCATGCAAATGGCATGTTGCCTTGAGTGTAGCTCCATGTGGACACATGCTCTCTCTCTCTCTCTCTCTCTCTCTCTCTCTCTCTCTCTCTCTCTCTCTCTCTCTCTCTCTCTCTCTCTCTCTCTCTCTCTCTCTCTCTCTCTCTCTCTCTCTCTCATATTCCGTATAACCCACACTTTCACCAAGTAAGGAGTTTAAATCCATACAAAATTCCTTTCGAAATCAATACTATTTTTTTGTCTTTTTTCATGGATGGTGTTTATATATATCATTCTCTCCCTAGCTATATCTCTTTCATAGAATCAAAATAATAATGTCCATAATATTCAATTCTTTTACTCTCTGCCTATTTTAAATTACTCTCTATATTATAGAATAAAAATAAAAATAATGACCATAATTTTTAATACTTCCTTTTGGTAGCCTCTTCAATTTGGATAGGAACTTGGTTATGAAAATAACGGCTTTATAATTTATTGAAGTCCAAATTAGTACAAAGTGAAGGTTTCATTATTCTATCAAGTTACACTTGAATGCATTGCAATCCATGTAATTTCATATAAAATAGAGGAATGTTTTTTTGTGAACATCATTGGATCAATATATAGAAATGTCTAACAAATATACTCATTGACAAAATGCTGGTGTTGAAAGAAATAATAGGACCTTAGTGGAAATGACATGATGCATGTTACAATCTAATGACCTTCCTTTGTTTCTTTGGTTTGAGGTTGTCAATATGGAAACTCATGTCTTGAATAGATATGCTACAACTTGTTTACAAAATAACAAGAAGCATGGAGCAGTCAGAAACCAAATGTTAAGTATTTTAGGGTTTTTGGATGTGAAGAATTTTATCAAATACCTAATAAGATTAGAAAAAATAAATTTGATAGTAAGAGTGTTTTAAGCGTATCTTTGTTGCCTATGATGATCACAGGAAACAATATAGGTTGTATGATCCTAGTGTGGAGGATGTGTTCACAAGTAGGGATGTCAAGTTTAATCAAGGGTTCAAGGATATGATAAAATCCTCTCTAAATCCTATCCCACAAGTGGTAACAAGTAATGACATATCCTATAGTACTTTTGAAACCAATAAAATTTCAAAGTCAACTTCCAATACAATTGATGAATCTAACCCTTCTCAGAAGACAAAAATTCCTGGTCAAGAAATTTATCAAACTCAATAAATTAATTATGCCCTCATGACCACAATAATGAAGACTAATGATCCTCAAATTTGTGATGAGGAAAAGGGAAAATATGAATAGGAACAAGCTATGCAAAACAAATATGACTCTTTGATAAATAATATGAATTGGGAATTGATGGACTTCCCAAGGGAAAGAATGCAGTAAAAAATAAGTGGGTGTATAAAACTAAGTTCAAGTCTAATGGAATCATTGAAAAACATAAGTCAAGATTAGTGACCAAAAGGAGGGAATTGACTACACAAAAACTTTTGGGCCAACAACAAAGATCAATATTGTCAGGACTACTATAGTATTGATAGCTCATTACACGTGGTCTCTTCACCAAGTGGATATTAAGAATGCCTTTTTTGAAAAATTTTGTTTACCACACCATGTTAAATGATTGATTGGATTTCAATTTTCAAATCACCTTGTGGGTTAGTAGTGGAGGCTTAAAGAATTTGAGCAAGGCCCACCATGCTTTTACTTTGAATATGTGTATAGTGTGTCAAAGGGTGTATGGAAAAACCATATCCTTGTTTTTGTATGATGTTGAACAAAAATTTTATGGATTCAAAGTACTTTTTAGTTTCAAGTAGAAAACATGGCTACATGCATGACCTTCCTATAAATAATTATTTTCATATCTTACCTTTACCACCCATGACATTTGAAGAGGCATTTATTAAAACAAAAAATTATTTCTTATCATGGGATTACAAAACTAATTTAAACTACATAAATAAAGTGGCAAAAAGTGTTCCATTATGTGATAGACTTGGGGCTATGGCCAAGCATTCTAATGGATAGTTCCCTACATTAAAGATGGTACGTTTACAAAAATAGAGAGAGATGAATAGAGAAAGAGAGATAAAGTGGGAGAGAGAGATAGAGATAAGAGATATAAAGGGAAAAAGAGATAAAGAAAAGAGAGAGTGACTTTCAATCAGTCATTTCATGCCAATGATCCAAGGATGGCATCTGCCCATTGGGAACTACACTTAGGGAAACATATAATTTTCTTAAGGACCTAACAATTCACCTTTAAGACCTCTTTAGTGTACCCATTGCACACTAAAGTGTTTCTATCTATGACAATAGCAACATATCATTTCCAGGATTCATTGATTCATATAGGCATGACCAATACAATTGAAAACAATGTTGGTTATTGAAGTGGCTCAAAAAAGGACATTTGCAGCATCTTGGAAGTCCAACAAATAGAAAGAACACTTAAGACTAGCTATTGTTCAAGTCTCCCCTCGTTTCATCACCATCCCAATAGCAAATAATCGATGTTTTCAATAATTATGTTGGAGTAAATTGCTTCTATACCAGTCATTCAGAAACATTCACAATGATATTGGTTCATTAGAGAAATATATTGCATCCCATTAGGAAATAATTTCAAATGACTACCATCCATGGAATTTCCATTGTACATCTCTAGATCCATTGACACAAACTGATGATGAAACTCCTTTTGACTAGGAACATGCAATGCAAGACAATAGTCCTAATGAATGGCAAGTCTCAAGTCAATTCTATACCTAGGCATACCATTTCAACTGGATGGGCTCAACAAGCTTGAGAAACAAGAAGAGGACTGATTAAGGGAACTATCACTTGCAAATAATTGATCGAAACAAAAAACAAATTTACTTGCACGCAACTCTTCTAATTCTTTCACCCTTGCTTAGTTTGCCATTTTGTTTTCTCTGTTTTATCTATAATGGGCTCCCACTTCATGTCTTCTACCACTAATTACTTTTATCTACATGTTATTTTGACATACCCATTTCACATTAAGGGCACTATCACTTGCAAATAATTGACTGAAACAATTAATAGCTTTACTTGCATACCTAGTTTTACCCACTACTATTCAAAATCAACTTTACTTGCATACATGTAAACATATTTAATTTACTCCATTTCTTTTCTAATGCAGGACAACAACACATATCACTACATTCCTTCAATGCTCAAATGATGGATGGACAACAACCATTCACCAACAACAAAATTGTATGGTCTCTTCTCGATAAATTTCAATGTTCAATGTGCAATTATAAAGGAACAACTAATTACTTTTGTCTACATGCTATCTCAGTGTGCCCGTTGCAAAATAAGTGTTCCTATCCCGAACCTTGAAATCCTTAGGGATGTCAATTTTAATCAAGGGTTCAAGGATATGATAAAATCCTCTCCAAATCCTATCCCATGAGTGGTCACAAATAATAACATATCCTATAGTACTTTTGAAACCAACAAAAGTTCAAAGTCAATTTCTAATACAATTGAAGAATTTAGCCCTTCTTAGAAGACCAAGAGTCCTCAAGAAGTTTATCAAAGAAATCAACAAGTTAATTATGCCCTAATGACCACAATAATGAAGACTAATGATCCTCAAACTAATGATGATGATAAGGGAAAATATGAATGGGAACAAGCTATGCAAAATAAATATGACTCTTTGATAAAGAATATGAGTTGGGAATTGGTGGACTTGCCCAAGGGAAAGAATGCAATAAAAAATAAGTGAGTGTATAAAACTAAGTTCAAGTCCAATGGAAGCATTAAAAAACATAAGGCAAGATTAGTGACCAAAAGGAGGGAATTGGTTTAGATATAATTCACTCCTCTCTTGTATTGTAGAGGTATGTAGTAAAAGATAATGGAAAGTTGCATGCAATTTTGTTAATCTTGTGAATAAAATTTAACCAAGAAGAACAGAACATAGAAATAAGAAATAGAAAGGATTATAGTTGCACAAATTTACTCAGCAGTAAATTACACATGCCAATAGAAATAGAAAGGATTAAAGTTGCACAAATTTCCTTGGCAGTAAAATTACACATGCTCACAAAAATAGAAGGAATTAAAGCTATGTACAAATTTCCTTAGATGATGAGGCTTAGGGTCCAAATGCTACTAACCATTGGGTTCGGCTGTGGAGAATTCCTCAAGAAGGGGATAAACCACTGCTAAAGAGGAATTCTCCAACTAGATTGGGTGTGAGCTCAAGCTACTGTGCACATAAATATTGGGCTTCTTAAATTTTATCAAGTGTAGAAACAAGATGTTGGCGCTTCACCAAGTACAAAACACTTCCAGCTTTTAAAAATATATTTTAATTTTCAACAAACTAAATATGCTTTTGCTAATTAAATATCAACGATGAAGTTATGTTTCTTTCTTTTACAATGAATTGTGAAATTTCAAATAACTCAAGGCCAACACATAACAAGATTTTGAGAATTGAAAACCTTGTTGGTTAAAGAACAAAGAGTTTGCCTTAGATTCAAACCCTTTCTCAATCAAATGTGTATGAAATCACCCTGCTACATTTCTTTTCCAATATCAACTAATGTGGAAAGGTTCATGAAACCCCTAGATGAATGTTGCAATGAAATTACTTACCTAATGTTGTGTCCATCTGTTTTGAGAGTAAAGGAGTGAGGCAGAGGTGTCGGGTTCGAAATCACTTTGAAGCTACACTCCAACAATTTCCAGCACTTCGTATGGTCTACCTCCCTTCCAACGTAACCTAAAGAACACCCTTTGAATAGTATTATTATTTATTTTCTCATTCACAGTTTGTGTCCCTATTTCTAAAACTATACCTAATGTAATTTAAACTATATATATTGCACCAAGAATAAAAAAGAAAGGACAAATCGTCAATTAAATTTAAGCTACAATTATAAAGTAAGAAATAAACTGCAATTATAGTATTTTAATATAGTTTTACCTTTTCCTATGATGCAATATATTTTTGTTATTGTCATTTAATAAAGTAATTTCTGTCTTTGTATTTAACTCGTTTTAACTTGCAATCTAAAATTTTAATTCGGTTTTATTTTTTAAAGATCTCATGTTATTTGTCAGGTCTTTGCTTTTGCCTTCTTGGAATGCTTTTGCAACCCTACAACTGGTAGGGACATTAGTTGCATTGCAACTCTTATTAATTATGTTTTATATTACTTACTATTCATTATATTTTAGGTTTTTTTACAAGGATGCCAAAATGCTTAAACTTTTATGGTCATTCATGAATTTTAATAAATAAAAAAAATATTAACTAAGTTTGAAAAGATAACTCATACACAATGAATTTCAGAACAAACTACTAATTGTTTTTCAACATATCCTTTATAGTGCAAAGAAATAAAGAGAAAACCACCATCTATTTTAATAGCTTCCGAATAAATACATTGTCCAAATCAAGGGAAATAAAGCAATAACAAATTTGCAAAGTGATTATAGTTTAAAATAGAAAAATGTAATAATAGTGAATGTTAAAGCTTAACAATACCAACTATATGTTGTAAGACAAGTAAAATTTTATCCATTAGGAAAATGTATTTTATCTTTTGAGTAGTTAATTTAATATGATAATTATAATTTATCTAGTTTTACTATTATTTTGTTGGTGACATTTGGCCATCATGGGATTACAAAACTAAGCTTAACTGTATAAACATAGTGACAAAAAAGTGTTACGTTATGTGATACACTTAGGCCTATGGTCAAGCATATGATCTATTTAAATTGCATCCATAATGAGTCAATATCTATTTAGGAATATTGTTGAACAGATCTTGTGTTTTTCAAACACTACTTTTATGGATATTTGTTTTTCAAGGAAATTTTGTTAATCCGTAAGATTTATTCTCTTTGGTCATTCCCAAACAATAATTGTACAGAGATTAAATTGTTCCCAATCTATTTGAGGCACGACGCCAATTAAAATTTGAGTAGTTCTTGAATGACATTTTTGGAGGGAACCCAATGTTAGCTTTCCATAATTCTTGTTCCATGTTACCATTTTTATGTAGGGCAAGTTCATAGAATTAGAATTTACAGTCCCGAATGCTTTGTTTGGAAGTTCTAAAAATCTATTCAACAATCCATTCAGTGTGTCCAATTTTGTGTCAAAGTTTGTCATAATAGTAGTATGTAGTCATTCAAACTATTATATAGCTATTTATTACACAATAGTATGTAGTTGAAAAACCATATTTCTAAATTGCAAAACATAGCATGACAACTGACACCAATTACAATTTGGGCAGTTTTGAATGACATTTATGGAGCAAACCTTATGTTAGCTTTCCATAATTTTGGTTCCACGTTAACATTTTTATGTAGAGCAAGCTAATAGAATAAGGATTTATACAACAGTATGTAGTTGAAAAACCATATTTATAAATTACAAAAAATAGCATGGCAGTTGATGCCATATACAATTTCAAGAAGGATGCAACATAAACTAGCTACATAAAACACAAATTACACCACCTTCCTCAAACAATGTAATGCCAACAAGTCATAAAACACAAACACTTCTCAAAAACATTTACTTTACAAATAGCCTATTGGCAAAACCGTTGCGCATTCATCTCGTGCAACTACTAGTTTATTTGATATGACTACATATTGTCATGCACCATTAGTCCAGCCCTTGTAATTTATTTGATGTGTTTGCAAAGAAAAAACATTACTCAATTTTTGAAATTCTAGGTATGCACAAATGATGATTAATGGCAGTGATGAAAAGGGTGCAAAGTCTATTATATGCTCATTTATATTATGTCCATGTTTAATTTAAGTTTGAGTTTATCACTAGAAGCACAATAAGTAATTTCTTTGCTATACCTAAATTTCTTTTAATTTTTTTACAGCTTCTATTTTTTTATTTGTTTACACCATCTTCTAAATACTCTATGGTCCTTTCTTAAATATATAAACTTAACTTATTGTAACATAAAATTATAATAAATAATATTATTAAAATAATAATTTTTAAGACCACAAATTCTTCAAATATTATTTCAAATGTAATAGTTTTTAATATAATTTTCAATATTTAGTAAGAGAAAATGAAAAAGCAATTATAATGACTCGAGTATCTATTAAGTCTTTAAGCATAATATTTCTCTCCCTAGATAATCCCTCATCGTATCTTTTTACTCTCACTAGCAATTAAAACAAAATACATGATTTGAGAAAATCCTAAAAAAAATTAGAGGAAAACATTTTTACTAAGATAGACTTTTCTGGATAATTTTAGAATTTTGAAAATAAGAAATACATGTCTTATTGTCCTAATAGGCCAATACAAAGAAAACAAACGACTATAAATTGCCCACTACGCATACAATCATTTAATTGCAGCTGCAACTACTCGCCACTATCAATCATACAACTTCCAAACCTATTTTATTATTGTTGATGATCACCAAAATTAAAACACAAAGTATTATGAATAACTTGAAACTCATGTGTATTTGTCCATTATGCTAGCATTGTTCCAAATCATGATATTGCCTCCTAGTGCCTCTGGTCACACCATAGAGGAGTGATTGACTATTACAAATTTAACAAACTACATGTTATGGCTATCTATCCATGCAATTTTTAGCCATGGATTCCACTATGACCTAAGTGGCTGTAATAACAATTAAAAAACATAGAAATAGAGAAGAGGCTACATAATGGGATAACATATAAATCTCTTGAGGTCAGATGGAATTCATTAAGCACCCTCTTCATTGTAACCTTCGAAGTATTCATCATCTCATTATATAAATATAAATACTTCAATTTCCAATCTAGATTTGAAAATACTACTGGACTCATATTTTCTATGCCATAGTTGCAACAACTTTCATATGTTCCTTATGGGAAAATGACTTCCTTATAGAGTTTCTCTATGGCCTTGACCATGTGTTCTCTTGCGTAGCGACATGGTAGTGTTGGAAGATCTCGTAGTTGGCCTCCACTATCATCCCTTGCCCTACATTTCTCCAACTATGAGACCCTCCAACACTTTCGTTCGCTTTTCTACAACTCTCTTACGTTGCTCCTCAACGACTACCCCTATATGTCTATTCTCTCTCCCCGTTGTCATCTTCATTTTCTCTCGGTTTCCCATGCCTACCATTTGACTACCACAACAATCAACTCAAATACTAGTATTTTTACTGACAAAGTTAAAGTAATGGATAAATGTGTAGACAAATAATAAGTTAATAAACATGATAAAATGAAAATGTAGATTGATGGTATGCTCGGAAAATGGAATGTGTCCCTATCAACAAAAGAAGAACGAACGTATGGTTGTATATAAGGTGGAGTAGATGCATGATTTGCGTAAGAAGAGATAGGGTGGCAAAGGCCGGTTCATAGCGAGTCAACACTTAGAAATACTTTTGACTATGTGTTTGATTTTTGTTACAAGAATACAACTATAGGCTTTCAAGAGCTAGGTTGCACATGCTGATCACAATGAAGGTAAAACATGTTCACAATTTAATTTATTTCTTCAATAAGTCGAGCACATAAATAAGATATCCAAATTTGTATTATTAAGCAAGGGCAATAATCCATAATGCCTTAATATAACTATAATATCATTACCAATTAGTTTTCAGCATAGCATGTCTCCATTCTAGTTTTGCCCCTTTTATTATTAAGTTTCTTTCTAAAGATAAATTGTACTAGCCCATAAGGTCAAATCTTGGTTGTTGACAATGCCAATCATGGGGTTGTGGATGATAATATTAGAAAAACTAACAAAGCACAAGGAAAATGGACACCACACTAGAGGGCTTCTTCAAACTCAATTTCAATGGTGCATCGAGAGGCAACCCCGGGATTGTCTAGAGCTGGTTGCATGATCAAAGGATTCATGGGCTCCTTGATCAAGACTACCTCAGTGAAGTTGGAAAGGAGCACAAACAATGATGCCTTGTCGAGGGATTGTTGCATTACTCACTTGGTCATCAAAGGCAATTCAATGATTATGATAAATCTAATCAAAAAAGGCGGAACCCACAACCAAAAATTGAACAACATTTTAAGAAGAACTTGGGAGATATTAGACTCGTTTATAATGTATGAATGTGGTCACCATTACAAGGAAGCCAATGGTGTGGTAGATTTCCTTGCCAACTAGACCATTAACAATGCAAAACAAATTGTGATCAAGAAGGACACCTCTTGATTGAATAGCATTGGTCATGTCTGAGATAAACACATGAGGTGCACAAGAAGACTTAAATGTGTGAATGCCTCCAGCAATTGCGGTCCTCTTTGGATGGTGCTTGACTGGTAAATGACAATGAACTTTTTAGACTACAATATTTTGCGATTAGGAGAAAAAAATTGCATGGCAACTAGGCATGAGCTTCTAATCCTAGCGAGGAAGTCTAAATGTCGAGATTCACGATGATTGACTTAATGCTATGGTTGTTGGATGTAGTTGATCTCCTTAACACAAGTATAAGAACAAAACACCTATTTTGGCAAATGCAACAATGTCCAAAATGAATTTGAAGATCTATACTGGGCCTAACAAGTGTGAAAGGAAAAATGTAGCTCAATTTGACCATACTTGATTCGAGGAAGTCTCTAATTGACTCCTCACTTGTGGAGAGTGGGACCAAGAAAGTGATTAGAAATGAGCTATTAATGTAAGCTCCACAACACAATCGCAATGATAAAATGGCCTCTACCTTCTTATCTAACTTGATATATTGTCAAGGATGTTGACATCATGGAGGCTATGGCACACACATACATTGAAGACATATTCTAAGGTTCAGCAAGGTTCAAGATTCAAGGTTCAATAGGGTTCAAGATTCGAGGTTCAATAGGGTTTAAGGTTCAAGGTTTAGCAATGTCTAGGGTTCAACAAGGTTCACCAGGGTCAAGGGTTTCAAGGTCCAAGGCTTAGGGTTTCAAATATGAGGTCCACGGTCCAAAGTACCAAAAAAATGTTTTTGAAAATACACATCAAAATGATCTCGATAAGAAACTCACACTAGTGTAATCATCATGATGAGCAAAAACCAAATTGTCAAAAAGTGCTTTCCATACTAGTGTTCTGAAAACTAGGTTTGGGGCTTTAGGCTTGGGGTTTTGGGTTTGGGGTTTGTTGGTACCCAAAATTGTTGCCCTAAAAATTAATCTTATGATAGTTAAATGTTGGTTCATTTTTATGCATAGGTATGAATATAACAATAAGTTAGAGTTTGAGCAACTTAGTTATTGTGTTCAATTATTGTTGAGATAGAGATAAGTTTCCATGATTGTGACCTCACTAACTTTGATAAATGAAAAAGAAAACATTACCTAAACCATGACATCATTTGCTAAGTAAAATAATTGGAGTGCCTTTTTGAATTCAAATGCTAAAGGCAAGCAAAGACAAATACTATATAAGGGAGGTTTTGCCATCATTTACATCATGAAGAAAAGAGCTTTCCACATTCTCAAACAAGACCTCCTTGGCTTAAGTATGTATTCTCTCATACGACTTAAGGTCTAGGGCTTAGGGTTTGAGGTCCAAGTTTTAGGGTTCAAGGTTTAGCAAGGTTCAGCACAGTTCAAGGTTCAACATGTTCAAGGTTTTGTAGGGTTTCGCAGGGTTTAGGGTTCTATTCAAATTTTCTATATAACTTTGACAAAAGATAAGATTTTGTTGCAAATTAGTTAACACTTTCGTCTAAATCTCCATTGATTTACATTTAATTGCAACTTTCTATTGATATACATCAAACCCTACTTCCTGTTCACAAACATTTATCATGATTGTGCCATCTTGCTATTAGTAATATAATATGATACATCATTTTGCCATATGACTATCCTATCAATTTTAAAACAATTTCATGACTTCATAATTATGTATATATAGCCTCTTGTAATAGCCATATATACATATTTTTTAAACAAAACTTGACCCTGCACCACAAATTATGTTCTAGCAAAAATATGTTTTCCAGTCTCCTACATTGCATTCAGAAACTATACCAACTTCACCACTTCCCTCCAAATTTTAATCACACTTCATATAATTGTGTACAATTTATACGAACAAATTAACGCTTTCCTCTCCACATAAATTTCAACCACCACGTCATCCGCAAGAACCACATGCAATGCATCTCTTGTTTTATGTAACACACATACAATGATTATACATTGGCATGTTATGCCCTTCAATGGCTAGCATGCATGCAGCATTCTTACAAAGACGATACATTGTTATTGCATAACTTTTGACGGATGGCATGTATGCAACATCCTATTAAAGAAGCATACATTGCACTTCACTTATGACGTGTACACTTTTCCCAAGAATTTTGATTGATCCATGACTGCTACAATATGGCAATTCAACAAAGCAAAAATTAACCAGCAAAGCGACTTGCAAGAGTTGCAAGTTACATAACATAGCAAAGTATGTTTGATTTGCAGGAGCAGATGTAGCTAGTTGGCCAAACCTATGACTGCAATACAACCTAACTACATGCTACAAGAACCACAAACCAGATTCACTTACCAAATCTATGACAGCCTCAGCATAGTCAAATCATAAATCAATATTAATGCAGTCTAGTGCATACTGGGAAAAAAATTTCAATTCCAATTTGGCTTTGTTCAATTAATCTTCTAGGCTTGTTTTCCACATGAAATCAAACCTTCAATGACCCTAATATTCTACTCAGGGACCCTGACAAGAAAAAGTTTGCAACACAGCATGATATATTCCAATCTACATAGCTAGAGCCTAGGTGTGCAGCAAAAGGTAGTGAGAATCCGTTACCAGAACCACATACATTTTCATTCTAATGAAACCCAACAAATAGATGCATACCTCTATATAGTGTAAGGCAAATCTAAGATTTAAAAATCCAAAACGGTAGTACAGATGATGCACTAGTTATAACTTGTAGAACATTCTATTTGTACCTATGCATAACACAGAATATAACCTGTATAGCATTCTGATTTTCCCTGTAAGAAACAAACTTAGTGAATTTAAAAAACACAAATGTAAAAAACATTTCAGGCAATAATGCATCGCAAGTACCTTCACCCTGCATGCATCAAGCAGTTCCTCCAAGATGCAGGCATGCCCCCAACTCATATATATTATGGATTTTCCTTCAAAATTGCTTTACAACGTTCAATAATTTTGGAAAAGCATTACAGCCAACTTAAAGGTGAAAATGCATTATAATGGACATTTTCAAATTTGAAAATATAGAAATAAAATGGTAGAGATGGCCCCTTTAAAATGACCAAAGAAAATTATAAAATTTCTTATTAGCATTCACCTAAAAATAGCAGAGAAATAATGACTGTTCTAGATCCCTTGCCCAAAATGCAACAAGAACAATAAAATTCAAATATCTTGAGACAAAATAGGCCTATTGAGAAATTGGATATTCCGGAGGAGTGTCTGGATATGTGCACCCAGATCGTTGAATTATAACATTCGCTGAATATTTTGCAGCATCAACACAATCTTCAATAGGTTTACCTAGCACCAACTGAGATAGGAAGCCTCCTACAAATGCATCGCCTGCAAAAACAGCATATAATTTAGATATTGTTTTTCTACAGAAGTCTACTTAGTGCTTAAGAACAGTTAAAAGTTTACAAACCTGCTCCATTGGTGTCAACAAGCTTTTCCTTAGGCAGCCGAATCACTGGAAACAATTTTACCTGAAACGATAACAAAAATCATAGCATTAGCATTTTGATGGATGACAAGATGGCACAGAAGAGTTGCTTTCAACCATAACAGAAAATTTATTTACTCTCTTATATTCATTGGAAAAATTATATACGCTACCAGCCAAAAAAAATTTGTTGCAGATAGAACGGCAAAGATGTTTGCCATCATACAATATAGAAATTCATAGATTTTGTCAATTCATTTTTTAAACCACTGAGCTTTCTGTTATTTTTGTGTAAAGTAGACTAAGACTCAATTCTAGTATACATAAAGCATGTCCCTTTAGTCTTAACAGGTCAATTAAATGAAGAGGAATACTCGAAAATTATCAAGCATAAAGCTCAATGCCCGTACACAGATAAAGTTGACCAGTTAATTAAGAAACATTTGTGCCCACATCACCATTTGTGATATAGTTGAGAATGCTTTTCACATATTTTCAAGTCATATCCAAATATTTCACCTTTAATTTACTAAATTTTAAGCTTAATCCATTTAGTGTATTTATTGCTCAAGATATTTATAACCATTAAATTGAGAAAAAAATGATTGCACGTGATAGAACGCTAACCTTCACGAGTTAAGAACAGACATTAAATCTTTTGAAATGACCAAAAGAGTATTCATACAAAGTGGGTACTGTGGGCACCATAGAACAATCAATAAAGCCCTTGGCCAGGTCAAATGGGATGAGCTAAATGGCTAAATACATCTAGTAGTTCATAGCAGAGACTCGGGTTCAAATCCCCAGGAAACCTGATCAAGTGCTGAAATTGGGTGCGAGTATCAAAACCATTTTTTGTGACTGTTGAAAAATAAAAAATTGTGCAAGCAGAAAAAGGCAAGAGACAATGTTCAAAATATACTTTTAGCAATGTTATGGGAGAACAGTTACTGGACACGAATCTGGGGCTGTGTAAAGGCCAAGACAGCATCCATATCATCACAGATGTAACCTGTGTCCACATCAACGCCCTCTCAGAAAGTGACCATTTTGGGGGTACATCAGAAATTATACCACACAAAAGAGAAAAGAGCAACAAACTTGGGCACTAGAGTAGAGCATGTTTTGGGAAAGCAGTTATCGGACACGAGTATGAGACTATGTAATGGCCAAGACAGCATCCATGCTGTCTACATTTGGAACATGTCACACCTACTCCCTCTCAGAAAACTTATTCCAGCAATATTATAATATTGCTCTTTCCAATTTTCCGAAAAGAAACATAGAAGCACATTTTAGAATTTTTCAGCAACTTTAAATTTTAGAATTTTTCAGCATTTTTTTCCCTAGGTATCATACATACATACAATGTGCACACACACACACATTTATGTGTGTCCTGGTAGAGGGACGGGGTCAGGGACAGGGACAGGAACAGGGACAGGGTTCAGGTGTGATGGTAAGGCATTTATTTTTCCCCAGGTATGGCGACAGGTTCGTGTGTGTGCGCGCGCACGTGTGTGCTTGTGCATGTGCGTGCATGTGGGTGGATGTGGGTGCAGGTGTGTGCATGCACGCACACGTGTGTGTGTGTGTGTGTTGCGAACTATAATTTATAATTTTCGACAGATCCATTTTGTGCATATCCTGCAGTCATTGCAATCCATGAGACACATCACTTTGAGGCATTCTGTCAAACAGTTCACATGCCTTGTCTATGCTTCAAAACTTTGCATACGTGTCTACCAGGGCAGTTGCAACTATAACATCTGACAAAACCCTGTTCCCAAGCTCCCATTTTAGCACAGGCAGGGAGGATGCTGGCAAAGATTGTGGAATTTGGTTTTGCACCTGCAATTGCATTTGCTTGAAAGTTTCTAAATCCTTTTCAACAAATCCATTTTGTGTATATCCTGCAGTGTTACATCCCACCTTATACCTCATAAAACTTCTTCTGTTTTTACTTTAGTAAAGCTGTACAAAGTAACTCTTGTGTGGAAGCTATGATATACTTGGATGAAATCATGAAAGTTTTTGCTTTGATAGCATTATACAATGTTTTGTTTAAAGTTTTGAAATTGAATTAGGGATCTTGATATCATGAATTTGATGGATTATAATATGATTGAGAAAATACTTCTTTGAAATACAAATGAAAATAACATGATGTGATGGATGCATTGGATTGTTTATCAGACTAATTATCTTGTTTTCTCTCGAGTAATTGAGACAGGATAAATCAAGCACCCTCAGAGCACAAGAGGGAAAGTATCATCTGGTAGAGAGGATTTGTCGAGAAGATTCCTAAGTTACCATTTGAGCTAGGGTCCGTGTGAGTTTTGGGAAGCCGATAAGTCCAGGTCATGTTTTTACTTTTCTCCTTTCGAGGTAAGCTATCTTGCGTTGAGTGATTATTATTCTCCACTTTTCGACAAAAGATGGTCTTGAGGTCGCAAACCTTGTTACACTGCTCTCTTAGGCAAACCTCAAGCGACTATAACCTCATTTAATTCACCCTCACATCCTTCGAATCAAGAGAATGGATTTTGGTCACATCAACCAATACCACCTTGGTGCATTAATAACATTTTGCGTAGGCGATCTTACCACCGATCTTATAAATCAGTTATGTTTTATAACTTTATGACCTTATTTTATCATGTGCACTGACAAATCCAATAGGCTTGTATTTATCCATCAATCAAGATTAAATATCGACAAAGTATGACCAAATGTCAATAGATGTGAAGACTTATTGTCGAATATCAATCATCCGGTTTCAATTTTGAAAGTGTTATGTCCCTAGTTCCCTATTGTTATTAATATCTCTCGATGCATCTAGTAGGTTATTATATAGTCCTAGTAACCTAACGTACGTGTTATCTCCATACTTACGTAAAAATGACGTAAAACATATTATAATAGTATATAAATAAATACTATTGTTTAGTCTCTTGGGGAACAAAGGAATGATAATTCCCTAACGACCCCAAAGCCTGCTATCCATAATCTAAAAACTTCATACCGTCCTTTTACGGGCCATCGAGTTATGCAAGGTTCGACGTGGTCGAAGGTGATCAGGTTCATGTTTAACTTTTAATCATCCCTTGGCAATATTGTTAAACCGTTTTAAAATTGGCCATAATGGCACACACTCATCACTTAAACCTCTCTAGAAACAAACTTTAGTAATCGGTTATGATAACCGAATTGAAGATGAGGGCTTCGAGCCATATCCAACAGAAAGGTAGAAATTCGGCATGAAATCAAAAAAGCAAATTGCTTTTTAAAACTACCGACGATAACCGAATTCTTGATCAACCAATATAAGAACCACTTTGCTTCCAGTTTCGGGATTCTGGGCCTTGAGTAGCACTGCTATTATGAGGAGGTATAGTGCCTGAATAGGTAGGTTTACATCATTAAATAGGATGAGCGAAGTCTGCTGGAGCCGACGGAAAAAGAGTCTGCAAAAAGAGAGAATTTATCCCACGATTGAGACACAGAGGTAAAGGTTTACTCATTCCTCATGATAAACTGATATATCTTAGATGTGGATGTTACTGTGATGCTGTGATAATAAGAATGTTTTGGCTTAGTAAACTCTTGATATTATTATTAATGATACAGCTCGAATAGTATTGTTTTGGGTCTGTTCTGGTTTTTATCTGCGAGCCTTTCGTCGTGGTTCCTCTGCGTTACACGTAGGATGACATTGAAATCGTTGTAGAACAGGTATATCACTGTTGCAGAAAACGACACTATCATTGCATGTATTTCAATCACCTACAAAACACTTTTTAGATTCTTTTGAGAAGTTTCTCCTTTCTCAGAGTTTACTCACTCTTGCATTATTCGAGATACCTATGTGGTCTGGTCATCACAGAACGATTAGGCTTTATAACTGGTCAGCTATTATTGAAAGTTCCATATCTTTTTCATTATCCCGGAGAGTCGTCTTCTTTGATGGCAAAAAAAAGGTTCTCTGTGTGCCCCTCCAAGAAAGGCCGATAGGCTCACCCTCTGTTGTCATTGCATTTAAGGGACTTGTTTCTCCTTCAGTACTGTCATCAACTAACAAGGTGTAATTCTTTTACATGTCGTGACAACGTATAAACCGGGGAACTTCCCCAGACAAATGTTAAACAACTGGATTTCTGTACTTGTAACCTTTACGTATTATCGTATCTTGAATGAGAGACTATCATCAATTGTCTATCAGATTAAGAAAAGAGTTAAGAAAAGAATAAAAGTACTCCCCGTGTTATTTTACACAAATTCAATGTATGCGAAAAGAGGAGTTAGTACTTAACCATTTTCCTTATGAGTTAATAGAAGGATTTTGCTATTATTACTAGAAAACCAAAGTCGAAGATATGCAATAACAATCTCAACTACTTGTCATAAGGTGTACTTGTCTAGTTATAATTCTTCTTGCAAGGAAAACCAATCAAGACTACTAATAAGACTTTGTGTTGAGACTCATATGCAAGGCATGAGTTTGTCTACCACAATATCCTTATTCTAACATGACAAAACCCCCCCTCCCATGGAATATATGATTAATTTCCTAAATAGGAGAGGAATCTTATACCGATACCAATTACGGATTTCATGTCCAAACTTGGATAAAACGAATCATTATTAAGGAACACAAATACCAAGAAGACCGGTATTAGGGAATGAAATCAAGTTCCGAAGATTAAACCGATGGTACAAGTATATTCTATCAATCGTCGACCAATCAAATTTACAATGACAAAACAAGTCATAGAACGTTAGAGAATCTTGTTTTCTTTTTAAAGGGGGTGGATAGGTAATCCAGTAAACCCTAGAACCAATATTTTTCTCCAAGTCGAGCAGGGTGGTGAACCATGACTACGTTCACTGCGTAACGTCTATATATCTAGAAACTATGGCCATAGTGGGTGCCGATGTCACCTCGTGCACCCATCAGTTCACAATACTCCAAATACTTAGTTAACCAGGATGTCGTACTTAGTAGGAGGGTATCCTTAGTAGTGCGACAATGTTAGCCAAGTAGGGGTGCACACCAGAGCTCAGATGGTAATTGAGAGGGTTCTCGACACAGCGTTTTGTTGAAGGGTAGGGCCGCTTCCAGTCAGGAAGTGTGCGGGGGACCGCTTAAGTCCGTGGTTGGAGGTAAAACAACTAGATGATGCTTTCCCTCTCTACAATGGCATACCAAGTCTTGGAGATGAACAAAACCAGATAAGGGATTCTATTCTCTTCCTATTCTATACTTAATTTCAGCATAAAGATCCTCTGAAAGAATGATGGTAAAGTTTCATTCATGATGTTTTATCCTTGAAATCACAATAAGAAAGTTATGCTTCGATGGATGTCCATACCCTGTTCCAAATGCTTCTTTGTTTTAATAAAAATTGAAAAATACTAAATTTTGACGTTTAATTTTTCTGTTTTACATGGGTATGCATGGGGTCCTCCCAGGTATGGCCCTGGGCACCCTGTGGGTCCGAGACCCACAAAATACCCAGGGTGCCCGGGGCAGACCCTGGACGAACCCCAGGCTGTCCCAGCCCCAAACCAGGACCAGAAATGGACCAGATGGGTACGGGGGGAGATTCTGCAGAACCCAGTAACATAGGAGCTCTGGAAGACTGACAATTTGGTCCATTCTGGAATCAAATGAAAATTCAAGCTATGTTCGACTAATTTGTAAACCAGTTTGATATTTTTGTTTAGATTTCAAATTTGCTTCAGATTTTCTGCATAAGTTACATCAATTTTATAGTTGAACTCAACACCTTCTCAAGTTTTTCCCCTTACTGGAGATGGGAGTTATCAAATTATTGTGTATATCAAAGAACAAGAGGAAGAAGTGCCAGAATATATCAATCAGAGTCTCACCCTTCATCCAAAAAATGATCATGCATGCCCCTACAAGACCATCCTTTACTCCAATAGTGTCTACCACACATCCATTTCTGGTGACACCATCTATGAAAGAAGATGATAGTACCCCCTTTACTGCAAAAGAAAATGTGGGCCCATCAAAAAGATTACTCTGGAATGTATGGAATGAGAAGAGAAACAATGTTGATAAGCTCATTGCGCTTATAATTACATAAATGGGCTTCCTTCTAACCTCATAAGATCACTGTACTGACAGCAATGAGGGCCTTCAAGGGTATGCAGCTCCTAGATATGGAAAGATATGCACCACCTTATTGACCAAGGAAAGAAATTATGTGGACACTTCATTGTATCCCATTAGGGACTCATGGACCGAATTGAAGGCGTTTGTTTTTGACAGATGGAAAAATTGTAAGAATAGGCCACTAATTGGTGTCATTGCAGTTTGGCCCAAAGAGGCAAAATATTTTTTAGGGCAGTTAATTGTGATAGGCAGCTAGAAGAAGCAAATTTCATTGCCAACATCCTCAAAGGATTCATTGCGACAATGGGGCCTCAAAACATTGTCCTAATCATGCAATTGTAAAGCCACGAGTTTATTGGTTTAGGCGGGATACAAGCTTCTTTTTTAACATCATGTGTTGTTCACTCACTCATATTGATGATGTAGAAGTTAAGCATCCAAATGAACTAGATAAAACAACTATATAATGAGGCTAAGTGGGATCTAGATGTTTGTGGCTAATCATCATACGTCAAAATCCATCTTCATGTAATTCTCAAAGTTGGAGTTGTTGAAGTTAACTTTTCAATATAGTATTTTATCTTTTATTTACTTCAAATATACCTTTTAAATTTATATTATTTATTACATTATATATATATATATAAAGTGTATGATGTTTTAACTTGGCTTTTATTTAATTATTATGACTCAATTCACCTCCCGCACAATCTTTTTAAGACAACTTGTGAAAATGTGAGAGGCATTATGCACCATGATTGGTGCACATTGAATTATGATGCAATCAAATACAGAGAGGGCCCAAAAAGTCAAAGCACCAGTCCTAGATGATGATTGGTGAGCTTGTGTGGACTACATATTGAGTTCAATTGATCCCATCATGAGTGGAATTGTTGGTAGAGGCAAGATGCATGCATTTGTTCACTAATCATCATATGCCACTAGCCATCTTCGAGTCTTTCTCAAATTTGGATTTTTATTTACTTCAATTTTTAAACAATCATAATTCATTGACAATACAAAACAGTTTGCCATTGAAATTCTTAAGACTAGGATAGCACCAACTAATTCAATTAACCTTCAAAGTTTGACCATTAGGGGAGAGGACCAATTGCAGTGTGGGGTCCAATAATCGCCATGTTCTTGTGCAACAAGGAGCCTCGATTTTTTTTACTTTACCCATTACTTGTAAAGTTATGGAATAGTAATTCTTATGGTTTTACCTTATAAATAGACAAAAAGTGCCCCTTTTCACAAGTCATATCAAAGAAACAATCAATCATGTAGTGACACATAAGGTGCATGGTAATACATGACTTGATGCACATGTTTTGGGCTAACCTTGTTTTTGGGAGTTTTCGGACAACTCAGTGAAGACGTAGTTGATGTGGCTTCATCATTTATGACCTAAACCCCAAACAATAGCTTTAAGCACTTAACTCACCAACAGAGGCATGGTCAAATTTTCACAGAAATTCAGCTTACAACTTAAGAGCTTGAGGGGTGTGAAGTTAGCCTGCACGGTGATTGGGTCCTCTATCTCCTAACTAGTGCTCCATTTTGAACATATGCCATTGAATTCTAAGACTACAAGTGCTCTCCTCCTAACAATACTCAGATCTGTATTTAACATTAGTCAAACAAACCTTCCTCAAACAATTTGCAAAATTCTCAATTTATCTATTCATAATGATGGAGATAAAATGCAATATTTTAAATTATAAAACAATAATGATCGGTTCTTTGCACATAAGACTTTGTGGAACCATTTACGAATAGAAGATTAGACAATGGTTAGATGACAACATTCTAAGATCCAAGGTGCAGAGGACTCCAAACGTCATGATTGTATGGTAGGTCATATTATCATGCTTAGTAGTTATAGTTGAAGATTGTTGTAATAGCAAAGATCTCTTCTCATGTTTTATTGACTTCAAAAAATGTCTGACACTGTCCCAAAGGAAAATCATTGGAAATGCTAGGCAAAAATAGGAATTCCCCTTGATCTTAGAATGCAGTAAGTTCTATGAACCAGTCTATGTAGGATAAGGTTAATACGTGAACATGATAATATGATATTTTTTATGGTTGACTTATGGGATCTCCTTGTGAGACCTTCTTAGATTCCCAACGTTTTGAGTCCTACTTTCAAACCCATCTATCAGGAAAATTCTGTTTAAATTTTTGTTATCCAAGAAGTTACCATCAAACATATGAACATCATGGAAATCTGAAACATTTAAAAGTATAGTATGCCAGGCTACAGATGGATGGTCAGATTTAACAGGTGACCATGCGATGATACTCTTCGCCTTAGTGTTTTCTTCATGGTAAAGCAATGTCTCTGATAATATGTAGATTTAATGTCAGATGGGAGACTCAACATTCTAAACCCACCCCTCGATTGCAGGAGCACAAGGCTGCTTGTCATAAAGTATTCTTGAAAAGTAAGGATGGAGAAAGCCACTAGCTAAAGAAGCTAAATCATGTAATCAAGATTTGATAGACAAAATATAAAATCCTCTAATCAGGAAATACAAAGAAAGGTCTCTCTATTATATTCTTCCCTCAATTCACTCATTCTACTCAATTCCTCTAACAAGTGGACCCTGTAAGTCCCATGTAAAAGTTGTTTCTTGAATATAAAAAGACAAGGAATATGTTATAAAACTTACCTTTCCATCTTCTGCAACAACAACAGGATCTGCACCTTGTGTGATAACAGCTATCCTCTTGTGTGTTCCAGATGCCTTTGGTAGTGCAGCCATCTTTAAGGCTATTTCTTCAACATTTTCAGTCTGAAATTTAAGATGAAAACATTAAATATCAAATCCAAGGTTCAGAAATTGAAGCAGATCAAGAATTATAAGTATACACAATTACCTCCCATCCATGTGCATGTGAAAAAGTTCTTGCTTCTGTCTCATTTCCAAATATATAATCCACATACCTGGGACAGAAGACCATAAGCAATTATTTCTAAAGCATCTAGTATGTGAGAAACGAAAGAGACCATATGCCTGGAGATTCCTCCACAGAACAAATCAGAAAGCTGTTTGAGAAGGCCAAAAATATTTAAACAATATTCGAGTCAATCAGAATTTGGTAATTTTTTCATTAAACAACAAAGCGACTGGAGATATCACAGAAGCAAAAGCCTAAAATCAACACATATAGAATGTATTGGCTATAATTTATTTTAACATTGGAAACCCAAAATATATGGGATAAGGCACTCACGGAAAAACTTTCATCAAATCATCTTTAAAAAACTGACAGATAAAGGGGGCTGCAAGATTCATCATAAATATCTGCAAGATAAAGGATAAATCATAAAAAACATAACCCTTCAGTATGAAAATATTAATGTTACACAAGAACCAAAACTCAAATAGGCCATTTGTTTGTAGATCCAAAATCAAATATAATACCTTGCCTGCCTTGGCAGCATGTTCTGCCACAAGCATTATGGATTCTGGTGAGACTGTAAGGAAAAACCCAGCAATATAAAAGAACTTGGCCTTTTCCACTGCACAACAAACAAATTATTAGTTTATCAGCTCGGTCTAATCAGACAGAACATAGAAAGAGAGCCTAGCTTAATACCTAAAGCCCAATTCTCCGGTGATTTTAAATGGTCTGACTTGTAGCAATTTGCTGCTGACAAATTAGCAATAAGTGACCTGGTATCACAAGTAAATATAATCTGTTATCCAAACAAGAAAAGCATATAAAATGTCGAGCAATTCTGTCCCCATCAATCATGGCCCTTAAGCAAACAGGCAACAAACAGAACAATGAAGCTAGGAAAACAAACAAAACAATCTAGGGTGTCAACATTAAAAGAATTTCCTGGAAAACTCATTTCATTACTCACCTTTCACCCCCAACTACAAGAACAGCGCATGTCCCAGTTGGTGTTGTTTCATCCTCATAATAATGCACCTATTATGAGAATCAAGATACAAATGCAATCTCCCAAAATCAGAAAATTAATGGAAAAAAAAGTTACTGCAAAGCAAGTATAATGAAAAAAAAAAAAACTGAATATAATGGAAGTTGAAAATTACATTAACCCCAGCAGCAAGTGAATTTTTCTTCATCTCCTCTCCAAACTTGTCCTTTCCAATGCAGCCAATATAGCTCGTTGCCCCAGGAACTTGTAGCATCCACTACAATAATAGTCTAAGAAATTATTTTCCAGAAATGCTTAGCAATATGAACATTCAAAAGGAAATTATGCGAACATTGTTATTAAATTGAGGAAAGTGATGATCACCTGTGCGACCCTGATAGAGTTCTGTGTGGCCCCTGTATCTCATTGATTATCAACAAAGCAGAGAAGAAATATCAGTAACTCCAGAAAATAAACATTGTAGTCTAAACTGTCTCAAAACAGAAATACTTTTAGTTCAAATATTTTGCAACAAAAGCAACACCTCCTGCAATGTATGCAACATTTTTGCTCTGGGAAAGCTCTTCATACCTGATTCAACCAGAAAATATAGTAAGTACCATTTGAAGAAAGCAAATGTATCATACATAACACCTTATAGAGAATGCAAAAATAATAAATAAACATGATTTTAATTCTTGGGACATGCCTAAGTAGGAGAACATCTTAACAACGTTAAAAGTCCAAAATCCTATTAAGTTCTTAGGTATTTAAGTTTGGTAATAATAGAGATAGTTTTCTAATTTCCTTAAAATCTTATATATTTTCAATGTTCATACAAAATGTTGGCAAAATCTCAAGAATATCACTCTGTTTGGGTAGAAATCAAGGCCAATCTTCATTTCCAAATGAAAAAAAAAACTCACCAAAAAAATATTGCACCTTAACGCAAAGAGAATGGTAGATATATGACAAATACTTTTAGAATAATATCAGCAAAGAAAGACAATTAGCATATATTACAACCTAAAACTATCCATGAATGCCAATCTTCAGTTTCAAATGACAAATAAAATTACCAAATTGTTCATATACCAAGCAAACAAAATTGCAACTCATAACCTTGCCCAAGACATACCACGTAAAAAGAATGGCAGATGTATGGCAAATATTTTAAGAAAAAATATCGACAAAGAAAGCCAACTCCCAAATATTAGAACCTAGATCCATCCCTGAAAAAGCGTCCTCGGGAAAAATAGATCTCCATACAATTTGGTATCTAAATGATTACAGAGGTTTTTCCTAAATAGACAATCTCCAAAGAACAAAAAATTCACTTGAGATCCAGGATGACCTAGAGTCAAAAAAAGGGCATGTTGCCTGGGCAGTAGAACTAGACCCTCTACATTCAACTGCAAGATGACCTACAGCATGAGGCAGAAAGCATGATATTGCTTTAGAAATCATCTAAATAACAAGATCAAGACAACACCATATGTTCAGGGTCATAAAATTAGATTAACAAAAAAAACATGAACCCTATTGAAAACAATTAGGGTAGTCTCTTCAGAAGAATCAGCCAGTAACAAGAATTTGTTACCAGGAAAGTCCATAAACATGGACTCTATGTAAACTACTTAAATAGAAGGAGGCATAAAATACCTCACACAATGTCAACAAGGACATCAGTATAGTCATTAGATTTGCTTTGAAGGTATTCTTTATTTCATGCAGCAAAAGGATCTACCATATCTACACCATCCATGAGTTTGAAACTGAGAAAGACTTTATTTTCAGGTATCCTTCCTATTACTGAGAAAGACTTTATTTTCGAGTATCCTTCCTATTATGAAATCTGAGGGAGATGCCACTCTCTTTCCAGAGAAAGGTGGACCATGTCCACTTTCTCATGGTACCCTGATCAGAGGTGCTTGGCCCTTTTACTTCAGGAGGCTGTCAATCTCAAATGTAGATCCTTACAGAGAAACAGTAGATGTATCAAACCAATTAGTTCCTTCTTTAAGTTACTTTCAAAGTATAAAATGCAGCTGGGTATGAAGGCTATGTTATGACGGGTTGAAAAAATTAGTAAATTACAGAATGCAGGAACAAGTCCAGTCACTTAAGGAGAACTGCTAAGCAATGAACTGTAGATCAGTATGTGTAAGCTTTAATATAATAATATATTGATGAAGAAGAATTCAGGTCCTCAAAATAGTACTGCTTTTACAAAAGAAATTCAAAGATCTCCTTGACAGTCAAACCTATAGTCACCTAGTACTGCCCTGCTTTCAAAAAGAGAAATTCAAAGAACTCCTTGACTGTCAAATCTCTAGTCGCCTACTACTCACGTGTCAAAAAAACAGCACTTTTCCATATTTTGGTTTGCCCATACGAAAAACAGTATGGTAGAACTCCAATCAAAGCATTGACTACAAGGTTGAAAGCTAATCATTGTAGCTAAAAATGAAATTGCTAATTTTATTTCTCTGTTGTTTATAATGTACATTCTGCATTTTTTTTTTTAATTTGCATTTGCCTGCACCCACACACACTTTGGGACGATGCCATGATATCAAAAGTAATCTCTATATCAAATACATAATGTAAAAATAGCAGCTAGGGTTCAAACTCAAGAGCAAATATAAGAAGAGGTGGAAGAAAAGATAATTAACATGAGCTCAGAGATGTGAGATGAAATCAGATTATGCTATGACATCAAAAATAATATCTAATCAAAATACATAATGTTCAAATAACAGATAGAGTTCAATCTCAAGAGCAAATATCTAAACAAGTGGAAAAAAAGATAGTTAAAATGGATAGAGAAATGTGAGATGAAATCACATCATGCCATGACATCAAAAATAAACACAGCACAAGTACCAAATATTCAAATAGCACCTAGGATAATTTAAGGAACAAATGCCTCATAAGTTAAAAAAGACGGCTCAAAATAGCTGGAGATATGAAAGATGGAGCAGATTTACCATTACAAATATCAAATTGTGAGATCATATCTTCGCAAAATTTACCATAGTTTCTAATTAGTAGAAGTCATCTCAAACAAAAGAAAACAGCATTGTATGGAGAAGTACTAAGCAGTAACTCATATCTATCATGATATTGATCTATATTTTGTATCTACAAGTACGAATACAAACACAATAATAATATAAAAATAAAATCAACTAACAGAAAAGCAAAGATGAGTAGAAAAGCAAATCCCAACGTTCCTGATTAACAATTAGATTTGAATATTTTGGGCTTCATGGAAAGCTCATGTGGCATGCCAGCTTCCACAGCTACAGTTAAGTTTTTTTAACAGAATACGCAGATATTGAGGAGCACAACTGTTGGACAGTTAGCTCACAAGATGACCAACAGGCTCAAAACATTTATATCTATGCTACATACTGGACGGAATAAGATGTCTGTTATAGAAGAACAGAGATCGGTATGGGAAATAATCCCAGCTGCTGTAGACTAAGAGGTAAGCAGGGTATGCATGTTCCAACATGCACATATATGCAATAGATTACGAGATATATCAAAACATATGTTATAATTTATGAAACTCATTTTTATAATTTATGAAACTCATTTTTATGTGTGTAGCTGTCAGTGCTACCAAAAATTACAACTCATTGCCAAAAGCAAAATGAAACAGCAGATGATTAAAAAAGATGAAAAAATGAAAGCCATAAGGCTTTGTAATTGTAAATTTGTAACATTTAAATCTGCACCTAGGATTAATATAAAACACCGAAAAGTGACGTTGCACCTAATATAGATCCAAACATATGAAAGATCGAGAGTTGAAGCTGATCTCCAGAATAAGAGATTGAATTGAAGCTGATTCCCAGAGGAATAGTACACTTCAAAGATATTCACAGCTAATCAAAACCACATTTTATCTGTCAATACAAGAAAAAGCCATCTTGCAAATATATCAAAATGAGCAAAATGGGGCTTACACCAAAAACCCCTCAAGTGTTGCAATGAGCACATTTTGTACTTAACCACCCACTTTAACAGAAAAGAACCAGAAAGTTGAAGGAAATAAAACTGAAAATAACCCTAAAACGCCCAAGGCCACTGCCACAATTGTCTTGTGGGGTGAGCTTAAGCAGTAAATCATCCAGGCTTTCATAACAGATCATGGTATTCAAACTACATAAAACAAGTAAAGTATTGAAATTGGGTAAAATTCTGCATCCAACGGCTGCAGCATACCTCAACCAACCAGGCAACATATAAATCTCTGGTAACTTTACTGGAAGAGATACCCTTGAGATCATGGTATCAAAGTGAGAGGTTACCCCACAAAGGGGATTTACCAATAAATGAGTGCCACTACAGCATTCATGGTGGCAGCAGCTAAGCCAAAGGCCACCTGACAAGGGGAACTTTATTTAAAAAGGCCGGTGCCAAACATTCACAGGATCCATCTATGCCACAAAAAATCATCTCTCCACAAATAATGATCACTAGGACAGAATAGGTACCCCTCAGTTGTGGCATCTAAGCTGACATCCACCCCAAAAGGTAGACTTACCAGTACTTAACTGTCCACCACAATCAGAGTGGCAAGATCTGAGACGAAGAATATGCTATTGTTACTTACCAACAAACAAAGGCCACTACCGACAGTAAAAGGATCCATTTATGCAAGGGAAAATCATCTCTTCAAATAGAGATCACTTTGATGGAAGAGAAACAGAAGTGGGATATTGATATATAGTCATGTCATCTAAGACAAAGAATACTCTAAAAAGTGGATTCCCCAATAAAAGAAAGCGGATAACACTGGAAGCGAGATCTAAGCAATTGGTTATCCATTATCCTATAAGGAGAAGTTATCATTTAAAAAAGACACTGCCAACATTGAAGGGATCAATCTATGCTAGGTAAGCGGGATCTAAGCAACTGGTTATGCTATAAGGAATAGTTATCATTTAAACAAGACACTGCCAACATTCAAGGGATCAACCTATGGTAGGAAAAATCATATGGATCGCTTTGATGGAAGAGATAGCCCTCCCAAAAAAATGGAGTTTACCAGTATAAGAAGCCAATACCACATTGAGGATGGCAACATCTAAGCCAAAGATTACACAAAAACCAGAACTCAAGGGATCAACCTATGCCAGTGAAAATCATTTCTTCACAAATAAAGATGGATCACTTTAAGGAAGAGATGGCCCTCCCCAAAAAAGGAGTTTACCAATGGAAGAAGCCAATACCACACTGAGGATGGCAACTTGTGAGCCGAAGATTATAGAAAAGCCAAATTCACCAATGCAAATGCCACATTGAAAGGATCGAAATTCGTGCCTGGGAAAATCATTTCTTCACTAGGCAAGATCACTTTTGACTGACATTTTATCAATCACATATAGCTTAGACATGAAACGAGAAAGGAGGAGATGGGAAAAGATATATATATATATATGACTGACAGAATGTCACACCCATTCATTCAATTAAAATAACAACTTCAAAGACAACAGAAACAAAGGGCTAAACCTGGTAACCAACATGCAATTAGAGGTCACAGGCTCGAATTCTTGTAAATCTTTCATTCCAAGGAAACAACAACAACAAAGGAAAAGAAAAAATCAACCACCCCAGAAAAACCACTAAAAATTTGAAACAAACAGTCGAGCTAAAAAACATACATTGGCAAGTGCTTCTCCTCTGCTAAGATGGCGTTGTTGAGCGTCACGTCATACCTGCAAAAATGTAATGCACACAATAAGGGGAAAAAGTAAAAGCAAACACATCAAAACAAAACAACAAAATACACTGACATTGGTATTAAGATCTGAAACTCCACACTCACTTCTTGAGAAATTCTTCATCTACAACAGAAGAAACGTCGAGCAGAGGGTTGCCCATGCCCAGCAATATGCCTTCCATATCTGCTCTCTGGGGCTCCGCTTTCACTCTATGGGGATCTTTGGAGAATCGATCTCCTGATGTTTCACTTGCGAAGAGGGTACAGAGAAATACACAGATCCAGTGTAAACCTATATATCCCTACTTATAGCAGGAATTGTATACCAACTTGGATTCACAATTAAGAATCATAATAGTGAAGTCAATTCTTTAAGTCACCATATTCGATTTTATATTTGTCGAAGTTCGAAATATTAGCAATATTCATTTTTAAGTCATGTTAGTAACCTAGGTCGGGCCTAAGTGCTTTTTGGTAGGTAAGAGTTAGTGGGTTAGTAGGTTGGTGGGTGGAGATGGGTTCTACAAATCATCCGAGGGTTGGATTTTTTCCTTGTCAATTTTGTTTTGTTTGCTTTTGGTTTTAGGTGAAGTAACAGACATCAAGTTTGAGATGATGGGAGCAAAAAGTTTTCATGTCATTTAACGTAAATGTATTGGCCTTATAAAAAGGACAATATACCTGTGGATTGTTTATTGGTTTAGAATTTTTGTCTTTTATAATAAATGTCTTCACTTATTGCTTCATCAAAGTATAGATTTTTTACTTTTGTAATTGTGAAAGTGATATATTTATGTCTTTTTTTTTAATGTTTCGAGTGTTTCTTTTTTGTGTGTTGGAGGGTTTTATGTCAAATGCAGATCGTTTTTGCTATCCAATACAGGAGCACGAGCCTAAGTTGATACCTCTTATACTGAGAACCAAGGAATGAGGAGTATTCATTTCATCAAAGTCACCCAAGGCATGATCTCGGCCTCATCCCTTATGGAGTCGAGGCCTTGCAATCAACAAGACTTGATCCCTGGTGGGCTCATTTAGAACCATTCAACTTCACCAACCAACCAAGGGCCCGTTGACATTTTGGGTCTATTTCAAAAAGATTGTCTTTTATGTATTGACTAGTTACAAATGGTACACTCTTTGTGTGAGTTTGGTTCATAACATCGCTATATCCCAATCCTATTATCACAAATCTATAGATATTGATTTTGATCCTTAGATATCTCATTCACCATTCTAGATCAGATTTGTAGGTAAAGACTTAACCCAAGTCATTTTTGCAATCATATGTTTAAACCTTGAACTTTAAGAATTTAAAACTATGTTTGACTCTTTTGATAGTGTTATTAAGGAATGTGCAGACTCAGTCGCAAGAAGATGCAAAGGAAGGTGATAATGCTTCTCTTATTGGCTAGGAGCTCATTCAGGATGGCAGGGATTTGCCAAGTGGTGAGTGGGATAACTCTAATGGATAAGACCCTCCCCAAAATACTAGTGTTGCCCTTGTGGTATAATTGTTATTGTTTCTTTTTTATTCTACTAAACTAGTAACTTGATGGTTGTTTCCTTAATGTTGGTGTAATATTTTATTCACCTTGGATATATTATATCCTAAGTGTGATATTGCACCTATTTAATAAGTTTACTTAGGATAATATGAATATTTAATTATTCTCACCTAAGTAGCTAATAATGACATGTGTACACATTGACTTGAGGTACACAAGTGCCACTACTACCTCATCAACTCTTGATTGATGGTGGTTAGGTGCCACCTCTATTCAATCAAGGTTGCCTCTATCTTAGTCATGTTGCTCTGAACTAATCCATTAATTGGCAGTTCAACTCTTGACTTCTTAGTTAGGTTAAGTTAACTCTCCTCTTGATTAAGAGTTAACTCATACCTCTTGGGCATGTCATGTCCTTGATTCATCCATCCAAGAGGCCTATATATATGTATGTTGTTGATTGTAATTAAATGTCTCATAATATTGAATATAGAATGGCAATATTCTACTTGTCTAGATTTATGATTAACTTGTAGGCATTTGGTCTTGGGTAGGTTTTGTCAATCATAACAAATTCTAACATGATACCAAAGCCATGATATTCTAAAGTTAGTCCATTTCCAAGATTTGAGATCATAGTTGCTCTTAAAAGTTGAGTGTGCTCTGCTCTTGCATCGAATGATGATTTGGAGAATAAGAAAAACTTGATAAAAATACTAGATTCTAGGGGGTTTATTTTTATTTTTCTTTGTCAACAGCTCTAGGTGATGTTTGGAGCAAATCTAAGCTCACCGTTGAGTTCACAACATCTGAGAAAGTCAAGTTTTCCTTTTGAAGCATTCAAATCAAGCATCGGAGGCCAGATTTGCAAATGGGGGTTTCAACATGTATCTAGTGAACATATTTTATTCAGAGAATTTTTAGGCCAAACAAACTTCACCATTGCATCTAAAAGACCCAAAAATACCTATTTTCATATAAAGCTTGTCTAATTTGGACATCGGAGCAATTCTGGATTTTTCTTTCCTTGGCGGTCATACGACATGCAAATTGAGAAATAAATTAATTGCTTAGTATTGCACAAGCTTATATCTACAAAATATATGCAGGTATTGTAGCGGCAATAGGTTTTAATCCCACCACCATCGGCAAGAATGGTGCCAGCAGCACCTGCCATCACCACCAAGGTGCCTCCACCATTGACGGCACCCCACCCATAGAAAAATCTTAGGGAATATTCCCCATAAAACCACTTGCATGCCAAAGGTGGTTTCCTATGCTAGGAACTAGTTTCCATTTTGAAAAATGGTGGCTTTGACCTTTTGAAGGCAATTTTCAGAATTTTGAGGGTGGTATTGGAATCAAGGAGGAATCTAAAATATTTCGGCACATCTTTGTTTTTCTTCTGTTGACATCAACACCCTATCTCCCTCCTAAGTTGACCATCTTCATTAGAAGCTTTGTGTTTGGCACTGAACTTTAAAGGCTCCGTTCTAGGTCATATTGGCTCCGTTTTTAAGCAATTTTTTTAATCTAGGCTAATTTTTCAAGAGCTTCATAGTGGTGTATACCATTCCTAATTTTAGTGTCTATTTTTTTAAAAAAATTGTAGATTCTCACAGGTGATGCTGAGAAATTCTCATTTTGGGAACTTCTAGGGCTTTGTTCAGGCTCATACGATAACTTTTTTGAATGAAAATTTTTGAAAGAGCATTAATTTTGTGTAATTTTTTTGGCATAGTTTGATCAATTCCATTCTATATCAAAATTTGTAGTTTCAACTCTTATGGCCTATTTTGGCATTTGTAATACACTGAGATTAAGACCACTTCACTGATTTGGCAAGTGGAAACTATAATCACCCTACTTATAAAGTGCCACCATCATCATTTGTTGGGAGTGATCATTGATTGAGTGAATTTGGGGGTTCTGGTGGTTGTTTGCTTTTAGTTCTTCTATTTTGTGTTCTTACAATGGGGAAGACCCAAGTTGAACTCCTAGCTCCATATAATTATTTCACATGGAAATAATCAGTATGAAATTATCTAAGGCAAAAAGGTTGTGTCGAATATGTGAATGAAACTACTGATGAACTTGCTGATGATAGTGCAAAGGGGGTGTGGAGGATAAATCTTGAGAAAGATCTTGGTCACATTTGCTCTTCGGTGTCATTTGATTTATAATTTCATGTTGAATCATGTAAAACACCTAAGGAGGCTTGGGAGACTCTTGAAAAATTGTATGGTAAAATTGAGAAGATTATAAGATATCAAATTGACAATGATTTGATGAATCTTAATCTTAATAGTTTTGACCACATTCAAGACTACATCTCAGAGATAAAGCAACTAAGAACACAACTAAAGGACTGCAAAATTGAGAGAGGATTTGCAATTAATTCTGAATGTGTTTTCTAAGCTTGGTCTTGAGAATTCAGTATTTATTTGTGGCTTTCACACCCATCAGCTTTCTATGGGAGCTACATATGTTGAGCCTACTTTTGATGCATTTTCAAATCTTCTAATTCAAGAGGAAGCAATGTTACTTCAAATGGGCTCGCCAAATCTTCTGTCATATGCATTAGTGGTTAGTGAGCCTAAGGTACAGAAAGAGTCAAGGAATCCTAAAAAGAAACAAAAGAAGAAAAAGAAAAAGAAAGACAATGCACACTCAGATTATGAATCCTCTCCCTCTAAAGGGGAATCACCTAGGAAAGAGATGCCCAAATGTGCATATTACAAAAATCAAGGCATGATGAACATCAATTTATTCAAAACAAATTGATGAGTTGAAGCATCTTCTAAAGAAGACCAATTTACCTTCAATAGGTTCATCATCTTCTTCTCATTCAAAGGTAAAGAAACAAAAGGGGCAAGCATTTGTTACAGTTGAAGATTCTACGTCAGAGTAATGGATTTTTGATTCTGGAGCTTCACATCATATGGCTTCATCATAAAGTATGTTTTCTTCATTTGAGACTTGTTCTACATCACATATCTTGATGGGTAACAACACATATATGCATGTTTGTGGGAGAGGGTTTGTTGACATTAGCAAGGGATCCTTCAATGATGTCCTTTATGTACCTTCATGCTCAAATACTCTCCTTTGTATCTATCATATCACACAAATTGGGACGGGGAAGAGTGTTGAGTTCACACCAGATTTTGTGTTCATTAAAGATTTGCAGAGAAAAGGTTTTGTTGTAGTTGGGGAGGTAGATGATCAATCTAGATTATATAACTCACATTTTTCTCATGATGTTCCTTCAGTCGATGTTTACACCCAAGCATCTAATGTGGACACTTTTGAGGAGATAAAGTATGGTCATTTGAATCTTGGTATTCTTTCATCAATTGAGATTCTAGAGACATGTGTTGCCATTCTATTTCCTCTATCTCTTGTTGCTTCTTCAAAGTTTAGCGTTTCTTTGGATGGAGCTTCCAATGATTCAGTGTAGCAAGACCTTCATCATCTTCTAGATACAACTACTTTGGATGAATACTTGACAACTAATGCAGGTTTGTGAGTCCCATCTTGTAGATTTGGAGGATGCCATTGAGGGTATTCATATCCTCTTTGATGATAGTTCCATCACTATTGTTGTCACATCTTCATCTTTGGATCATGTTCTACTTTTGTTTCTATTAGGTTTTGGAATGACACATTCTTTAGTTAGGCCTAGGACTCCTGATTTGATTGTGGCACCTCTTAGCACCAACACGGCGACACCCGAGTAGCTTCTAGAGACATCATACATCTTGCATTTTTTCCTCATATTCCTTTTAGGAATGGGAAGACATCTTGCATACAACTTTAGCCTTGTTTCTTCCTAAAGGAGAAATGTTGTTCGACGATTTTGGATCATCTTTAACATTCATTGTCAAGCATCTACCATCAATGCATGAGATCACACATTTGGGTGTTAGAAATTTGAAATAAATGTATAACCCAAGAACTTTTTAAGAGAGATTTTAAGCTACAAAAGATGTCAATGCATAAACAAAAACAAATCAGTGATTTTAAGAGATATACAAATGTCAATATGACATAATTACATTGTGATCTCATAAAGAAGAAGATGTTGAAAAAGATTGGCAAAAGAATTATCAAATACAAGCTAGGTAGTGAGTTTATATAGACTGGGGAGAGGGTGGAGGTGGCAAAAACAACCAATAAGGAGAGACCACCAAATGGTCTAAACATAGTAAATACAACTCCCTCATAGGATGGTGATGCGTCAAACTACCCACTCACTTTATTAACCTAAGCAAGCTTAATAAAAATGTAGGAAAAACCTTAGGAAAAAGGAAATAAAAACCTACACTAACACCCCCCCTTAAGCATAGCTTAGATGGATGAAAGATGAGTCTCGATAAATGAAGCCTAATGAGGTACCCATGTACAAATATTTTCCCCCCAAAGAGAAGAAGCCCCCCCCCCCAAACAAAGAAATAGAAGCCCCCCCCAAATAGAGAGAGAACACCCCTAGAATAGAGAGAGAAAAGAGGATTAAGAAGTCCCCCCAAAGTGGACACCTATCGCACCCCGAGTAAATCTTGCAAATGAAGGAACTTTCTCTCAGTGAAGCGTTTGGTGAAGATGTATGTTATTTTTTCTAATGTCAGACAGTGCCTGAGGTTAATAACCTACTCATGTATCAGATCCCAAAAGTAGTGCATGTGGATCTCAATGTGTTTGGTCCATTGGTGATGGACCAAATTGTGAGAGACTAGTATCACACTCTAGTTGTAAAAAAAGATGACTATAGGCTTCTAGAAGGGAATGCCAAACTCAATGAGAATGTTCTAAAACTAGATGACCTCAGTAGTAGCATTAATTGCTCCTTAATGATCAACTTATTTAGATGAAAGACCAATTGTAGACTACTTCTTGCTTGACCAAGAAATTGGACTAGAACCAAGTGAGAAGCAATACCCTGAAGTAGACTTATGATCCTAAGAATCACCTACCTAATTTGAATTTATGTGTCCCACCAAGTCAATATCCATGCCCACTACATAGTGAATCACATAACTATGAGTGTCCTACACATAGTGCAGAATTTACCTAACTCATGTAACTCCTGCATGAATCTAGAGACTAGTCCCATAGCATATGATAAATCAGACCGCATTTGAGTCAAGTATATGAGACTCCCAACCAATTGGTGATACAAATTAGTATCCACCAATGGTGAAGAATAGTGAGCCTCAAGTTTGACCCCTAACAAAAATGGAGTTGATGCAAGTTTACAGTCAACCGTGTAAAATCTAGAGAGCGTATCAGCATACTTGGGCTATGCAATGAAGATACCAGAAGAAGACAAAGTGATCTCAATCCCTAAGAAGTAATGTAGAAGGCCCAAGTCTGACATCAAGAAACGATCAAGAAAGACAATTTTTATTGCCTTAATGCTGGATGAATGACTCCATGTGAGCAACAAGTCATCAACATAGAGAACAAGGAAGGTGAGAGTATCATCCTGTTATATAATTTAAATTTTTTTATCATAATGGGACCAAGTGAACCCAACTTACAGAAGGAAGGATTCCATCTTGGCATACAAGGCCCGAGGGCCTGTTTGAGGCCATAAAGAGACTAATGAAGATGACAAACAAGAGAAGGATCATGTACAAGCCCTTGTGGTTGCTCCATGTATATCTCCTCCTAAAGGTCACTATGAAGAAAAGCACTCTTCACATCAACCTAATGAACTTCCCAACGACGGGCTACAATAATAGCAAGGACAAGTCAAACGGAGTTCATTCTAGCAATTAGTGCAAAAGTCTCAAAATAGTCAATCCCAAGAACTTGGGAGAATCTTTTGGTGACCCAATGAACCTTATGATTATCAACTAACCCATCTATGGTAAATTTTATTTGATAGATCCACTTGCATCAAACAAGTTTCCTTCCCTTAGGAAGGGGGGACTAAATCCCAAGTATAGTTCCTTTCCAAGGAACTAAACTCTTCCTGCATAGCAGCATCCCACTTGAGGACACTAGAAGCTTTTTGAAAGGACTATAGATCAGAATCTGAAGCAATGAAGATATGTGGAGCCTACTGAAACTATGACCTTGTTCTCCTTGCATTTGAACGATCGCCAATCCAATCGCTTGTTGGCTCTAATGTTTGACAAGACCAAAGAGGCCTAGTAGCTAAAGAATCAGGATAATTTGGAAGAGAATCATCATCATCTAAATGATGAACAAGAGAGGAAGATGAATCCTCATCATCATTGTTGCCATCTGAAATGGAGGAATAAGATTCCTCATCAAGATCAAGAGGATTAAGATCCTTTGAAGAACTATCATCATGTTGTAGTATCTCCAATGTGATGGTAGATGGAGAAGTGGTAGGAAAAGAGTTGGGAGCATCCTCCTCAAAATGAACACTCCTCTCAATGAATAACTCATGAGTCGTGGGGCGAAGAAGCATGTAGCCTTTGATACCATTTGGGTACCCAATAAATATGCAAGGCTTGCTCTGCAAATCCATAGCTTTACGTTTCTCTACTGGAATGTGGGCCCATGCAGGAGAACCAAACACTCAAAAGTGTTTAACTATAGATTTTTTACTAGTCCAAGCTTGAAAAGGAGTGACCCCTTCACAACTCAATAAGGAACTCGGTTCTAGATGTAACATGCATAGTTGATGGCCTCCACCCAATACTGAGGTGCCATGGACTTAGAGTTAATCATACATGTTGGAAAGAGAAATTAGGATATAGTTCGAAGATCTGAGCCTACAATACTCTATGTAATTTGTTTATATCCTAGAAGATACAGTGATAGAGAGATAGATAGAAGTGGTAAGAAACAACATTATGTGGTAAGATCTAACCACATCTAACAGGTTAAATACATCAATAGATAATTAATCCATAATTTATAATCCTTATTTCTTCTTATATATTCATATTCAGTAACATAAACAAAAGGCAGGTCTAAATCTCTACTCTATATATTATATTCCCTTACATCCCCTTCCTTATGCTTAGTCTATTACATATCTTTATACAATATGATGTAATAGGGATGTGTCCCTTACAAAACATCCTTAACACTATCATCCATGTCGGACTTATGCTCCACACTCCCTTTGCATTGACTTGCATTAGCTTCTACTCTCTACCATGTTTTCTACCAATATCATCCCCCCTTTTTGAAAGTATGTCTTGTCCTCAAGACATGTGATGCTAGTTTCTAGGAAGGATGTTCTTATATATGATCTTCAGATATGCTAGGGTGGTATCCCATTGACTTTTAGCCTATTGGAGCATTTGAATGTGGCCTTGGATCTGGATATGAGTTGTCTTAGCCTCCACAAGATTGGTAGGTATCTGTATTTGTTGTGCTCTTTTCTTGGCTTCCCCCATTATCTCTATTAAATGATCTAGTCTTGGGATTATAACCTCTATGAGTTGCTTTATTTATGCTTTTATCTACTCCATTTGATCTTTAAGTTGTTGTATTTGTGTATGGATAGCTTCTATTTACATCTTGATGGACCCATTCATATCTTGTATTGATTCATAAGTGCTTGCCACTTGTACTATATGTGCCTCCAACTGATATATTTGGTCCTTGATCCCATTGGTTGTGGTTGGCCATTGCAAGCAAAATTGATAGAGGATGTTTGTGTCACCTATTGTTTGCTACAAAGTATTAATATGGGTTTCTAACTATGTAGTTGTTGCTACACACGTTTTCCTTGTGTCATCCATCATGTTCTTAGTAATTTATGTGGTAACTAGCTACCTTATCGTAGTATCTTGATATTGCATTTCAACTTGAATTCCATCTACCAGAACTTGTTTTAGTTGTTGAGGCAGTGGTAGAGTTGTGTCTCATTGTAACTGTGGAAGCTAGCTCTGAATAGTATCAATGGCCTCCTGTAACTATTATGTGTTGTCTACACGTTGCTTTAGGATTTCTTCCCTAGTAGTAGCATGAAATATATACCTCAGTTAAAAATTTTGAATAGGAGATATCTCTAATAAGTTTACGTGTGATTCTAACAGTGGCATATTCAATAAGAGAAGTGTTGGCATAGGTTGAATCTACTTTTGTTGTGTCAAGAAGTATTTGATGGATTATAGTGGAGATTAAGTAGATGATGAGGCCCTTGTTGGAGATGATTGTTGTTGTTGTTGTTGTTCTAATCCTTCTCCTTGTTTAATATGTGGAGGACTTGGCACATGATGAGTTTCTTGTTCTTATTCATTTGTCTCCTCCTCCCTTATTGTATCATAAGCTCTCTTAGTGATGAGCTCTATTTCTTTTTCTATTTGTTCTTTATCTTTCTCCATTTGCTCCATGAGAGTGTCTACTCTCTATTTTGTTCTCATTTCTTGGGCTTGCATTTGTTCCAATATTTCTTTCTCCTACACAAATAGATTTGGATCTATCTTTTCTAGAGCCTCTTTTCTCATTTGTTCTTCCAGTTATGTGGCTTTTTCTCTTTTCTTCTTCAATGTGGTAGCTATCTCCTTTGGTAGGGTATCCATTATTTTATCTAGGGTCTTATCAAACCTTCACATGTGTTTTATAATTGCTCTTAGTATTACATCTTTATTTTCTTGGCCCATTTGATTATACATTTGTACTATCATATTGAAATTTTCTATATTATTCATCATTGTGGTTAGGATGTCTACATCCAACAATTTATCCATAGATTTCTCTCTCTCCTCCTCAAACTCTTCTATTTGTATTGTAGTTTGTTTTCTGCTTCTTGTGGTTCTTGTTCTTTTGTTCCTGCTCCACTAGTGGCTTTAACGATTCTCCTTTTTGCTCCTTGCTTTGTCCTAGCTATTTTATTTTTCTTTTCCCCACTCATATGTAGCAAAAAATTTTATATCTCTAGTACTTTAGGGTCTTTTTCCGTGGGTTGTGGAGTCGGTATAGTCTTGGATTCAAGGATGTTGGCCCTGTCGTAGTTTGTTTTCTAGGAGTGGTGGAGTGTAGTCTCTCCGAACTCCATGTTTGTGGTGTTGTTGTAGTGCTGGGCTGAGGTGAGGAGGAGTTTGGTTTCAATACTTCTTTTGATGAAATATCTCACTTTTCATGCAATTTCTCTTTATTCTTTTCTACTTCCTCCTATGCCTCCTTCTTTTGTCATATGTCCATGATCTCCTTGTAAGTCCTAAACCTTTCCACATTTGTATCTTTGGGCTTGCTAAGTAGGTT
Organism: Cunninghamia lanceolata; assembly: GCA_027924645.1. NCBI lineage: Eukaryota > Viridiplantae > Streptophyta > Pinopsida > Cupressales > Cupressaceae > Cunninghamia > Cunninghamia lanceolata. The sequence continues at coordinate 5,790,723 of BSBN01000077.1, forward strand.
TTAGGCATATGCTTGTGCTTCCTCCTTTATTATTTCGTAAGGGAGTCTTGGTATCCAAGATGTCCTCGATTCTACCACCTCCATATATGTAAAATACTTATCCACCATGAATGCAATAGTGTTGATATATTGTTTTACAATTTCATAGGGTATCCTCTCCCTAGCTTGCATCTATTGTTGTAAAGTCTCAAAGAATCCCCAGTATGCGGCAGTATAAGATTGTTTATCCTTAAAATTATTCCCACGTTGTGTAATTTGTGCATCGACTAAAATATTTGTTTGCTAGACCTTGCCAGCAAAATTGGGTAGGGCATTCATAAAATAAATTGCAAGGCAGATTATAAGGGAGCCATACCATAAATTATAGTGTGAGTTTTTTGTCTTTTTTAGATTCTCTAGCATTTTTTCTTGGAGTACTTCACATAGGTCAAAGTCCTTCCCCTCAATGACCATTTGATATGCGGTATGGATCATTGTTGTGGTTGTAAAATCCTCCCTATTTGCGTAGTAGATTTTATAGGCTATCCCCATTGTCTCATATCTCACCGCAGGGTTTGAGGTTTGTTTTATGTTCAAGCTCCTCTCATCATATGTGGCCTCTGTTATCTTTGTTACTTTGTCATTTTTGATGTCCTTTTTCGTTGGTATATCCCTTGTTGCACATAGCCCGGTCATCACTTGGATAGCTTGCTTGGTGATTCTTTATGGTTTATCTAGGTAGATAAACTCATCGTCTATTTTTCTCAAGACTATTTTCACCCAACCGTGTTCATCATAGAAGTCTGGGAAATACTTCCATACATCTAGATGTTTCTTCCCTACCTATCAGTACTATGGTAAGTAATTTATTTGGTCTGACTACAGAAGGGTTTGGCATAGAGCTTCAAACTTTGTACGGTCAATTTTGGCTAATGGTGTGTGGATGTACTTCCAAACGTCTTCTATGTAGATTGCATCCATTGGAACCCTTGAAAACATGCCATACTTATCTACCTCCATAGCTTTGTATGGGTACCTCTTATACTTAGGCCTTGGCTTCTTGGTGATATCTACTAGAATAGGAGCGGTCATTTTTCACAGCCGTAGCACTAAGGGTTATACTAGGTTATCTCTTCTTTTCCATTCACTCTTAGCTCTAAAGATTTGCCTTAGATGCAAATGTAGCTAAGATTGTAGTAAGTTATGGTTAGATAGATCTAACGGTGCGTTTATACATTAAATGCATAATCTCATTTATCTTTTCGTGGACTTTTGTAGTTGTTAACTTTTCCCCATGACTTATTTTCTAATGGTTGTTTGTCTTTTCTATGTTACATTATTTTACATATAATACAATTTATGAAATTTTGTGGGTTTTTCTTTATTCTATGAGTTGGTGATAATGTTTTAGGTGGGCTCCATTTACATACCCTGTTAGGGTTTTTTCATCTATGGACCTGAGTCTTACTGCTCCTGACTTGCCAATTACATGTTTGTAATAAGGTCCTAACCATCTTATCTTTAACTTACCTTTTTTTGAATTTTTTATCATAAAGCAATCCTAGATCTCCTTATTTGAATGTTTTCAATCGCAAGTTTTTGTCATGCTAGGCTTTCTGCCTTTTCCTCTCCAGGTTTTGATTATACACCGCAATGAATTTATTCTCATCCAGTTTTCCAAGTCATCAATTCTCTGGGCTAGTGATTCTTCCTCGTTCAATTGTAGGGTTAATGCGGTGTAGAAATTGGGGATTATAAAATTCATAGGCATAGTTGCATCCATTCCGTATACCAGTTCGAATGGTGTGAACTAGTAGCTCTCTTATATGATGAGCGATATACCCAAAGTATCACAGGTATCTTTATATCCCAATATTCCCTTTTCCCATCACACATCTTAGTCAATGTTGTACCAATTATCTTGTTTAAGCCCTCACTTGCTCCATTTTCCTGTGGATGATAAGGTGAACTTTTGTTATGTGTTATCATAAAACTTTGTAACAATTCCACAATTACTTTATTACAAAGTGTTTGACCTAGTCACTTGTTATGCTTAATGGACATCCAAATCTTGTTATAATATTCTCATATAAGAACCTTGCAGTAGTTTTAGCTATGCAACCTCTGGTAGGTTCTACTTCTACCCATTTAGTGAGATATTTCACCCCTGTTATGATAAATCTTGCCTTGGAATGTTTTTTGGGGGGTTCTATGGGGCCTATGAAGTCTATTTCCAATTTCTCAAATGGTATCTGTGCTAGTACAAGTTTCAGAGGCATCTCATCTCTTGCGGTAGGTTTCCCTACCCTTTGGCATTTATCATAGTTTTTCACATATTCCTTAGCATCTTTATGTAGTGTAGACCGCCATAACCCTGTCAATTTAACTCTCTTTGTTGTTGTTTCACCACAGTTGTGTCCTTTGGAGATTCCTTTGTGGGCTTCCCTTAGAACTTATTCTTTCTCTTGCTCATATACGACCCTTCGCATAATGTCATATTTTCCTATAATGTGCAATTATCCCTCTATCAATGTGTAAGGCAGAGCCTTCTGCATCAAGGTTTTTAATCTTGTGGTGATATTTCTGGTGGAAATTCATTTGTAGAGAGTAGGCTAGCTATGTTATGCAATTCTTTGGGTGCCACATTTACCCTAAACAAATGTGCGCCAAGAAGTTCTTCTTGGTTGTTGGGTTCCTCTCCTATCTCAATTCTAGACAAATAATCTGGCCCCTGATTATTCTTTCCCAGCTTTACCATTGTCTTAAAATCAAACTCCTAAAAAGGAGTAGCCATCAGCATATTCTTCCTTGAGTGAAAAGTTTGTTCAATAAGTACTTCAAGGTTTAATGTTCTGTAAAGAAGGTGAATGGTGTGGACAATAAGTAATGTATGAATTTCTACAGGGCATACACCATTGCTAAGGCTTCCCTCTTTGTGTTCGTATAGTTTTTCTCCACCTTAGATAAATTCTTGTTGGCAAAGGCTATAGGGTGGTCCTTGTTTCCCTTAGGTTGTGCTAGTACTACCCCTATTGCAATTATGAATACGTCAACATGTACATGAAAGGGTGTTGTCCAATCCAAAAAATTAGGATTGGTGCCTCTGCAATTTTATGTTTCAATCTGTCAAAAGATGTTTGGCATTGTTCATTCCATTCAATGTTTTTTTTAGATTTTTTCTTTAGATGCTCTTCCAATGGAGCTGCAATTGCCGCATATCCTCTTATAAATTTACGATGGTACCTTCTATAGCCAAGGAAGATTTTTATCTTGGTCACTATTTTAGGTGGTGGTAAAGTCATTATTAGTGTTACCTTTAGTGGATCCACCATTAGTCGTTCTTTAAATATTATATGTCCTAATAAGGTACCAAAGCGTATCACAAACATGCTTTTTTTTAAATTTAGGGAGATCTACAAACTCCTAAATTTGTTTAACACCATTCTCAGTGTTTGTACATGGCCCTTGATTAATCCACAAATTATCTAATCATCCAAGTATACTTCTAGGAAGTCATGAATGAAATCCTTAAAGGCGTTGACCAGCATTGACCATTATTCTATTGAATACTGCTATCACATTTTGAAGACCAAATGACATTATTGTATACATGCATGACCCCCACTCAGATGAAAAATTGGTTTTAGGTTGGTCTTCTTCCCTTATCTTGACTTGGTGGTGTTAGGTCTCAAAAATGTAGGTTGTTAACCTAAAGAGGATGCCAAGCTCTCTTAACGCTTTTGGCTAACAAAACAGGGCTAATATGATTGCAAACCCCCTTCTCTTTAGGTTCTGCCAGACCTAGGTGGGTCTACCTTGATAGCTAATGCAGATTTATATGACCTTAGTGATCTACTCACATTGGCATGTAGATGAGAGACGGATATACGGCTGAGAAATATTCCTACTATTAAGTTTTGAAGTGTGAAAGGTTATTTTAAAATGTTTATGACCAGTGCCTGATTCTAATGGGTTAATGGGATCAAGAACTGTATGATTGCAGATTTATCTTCCTGGCTTAACTCTGACTAACTAGCACCTTTTGAATATTTATACTTTGTACAAACATGCAAGAATATTGGTTATTAGACTCTTCTTTACAATCCCGTTGATATCTCTTCAAGTTACTGTGGTTGTCTAAAAGGATTTTAATTCTACCTTGAAGGAAACCAACTAAGGTGACTTATTTAAAGGATTTTAACTCTGGGCAAAGACCAATAAATGTAAATCACTTAGAAGGATTTAAATCAACTTCTTATAGAAACCAATCAAGCATACCACACAAAGACAACAAATGTGCTTTGATAAATCTAAATGATTTAAATAATTGGAAAAGACAATATGGAGATAGTGAAATAACTCATAAGAATAAATATCAACAAAGTAGTAGAACACCAAAGATATATCCACTGATTAAACCATCTTGCCCATTCTATTTTTTTTAAATCTCATAGAAGTTTTTGTAAAATATGACTGAATATAATATTGTATGTATATTGATTGTTCTGTAATCGATGTCTCTTAAACTTGGCCTTGGTTTCCCTTATATATACGGGAAGCAAACAAGCTTCAAGCCGAAACATGTCTATTCCTAGATTGCACCTTTTCAAATAACTAACATTTGTTATGGAACATAATTAAGAAATAGATAAATAAACAATATGGACATCCACATTGATCAAGATCTAAATCAGTTAATCATCGTAGAGAACTTGTGACCGCTGGCCTGGCAAGGTCCTCCTCTCCAATGTTGCAATTTCTGATGAATATGCTTCGCCTGTTATTATTACTAATACGCTATTTATTGTTTCTTCTTATTGGCAAAATTTCATTTCAAGTTGATCTGACCCCTTCATGCTACTCTGGCGATGAACAAATTAATCTTGGAAATATGGTCAATATACTCTTGAGTCGCATAGGTATCCGTGGAGATTATATCATCCATGACAGATTCCAAAATGAAGATCTTGTCTAAACATATATGTGTGCTTTCTATCACTCTATCTTCATCATTGATCTTCTCAAGAGCTATTGGTAACAATTGGGCTAATTCATTTTTCCAAATATCATTTTCCTGTAAATTGCCTTCAGTATCAAAGAAACTAGGGAATGCCATATCCAGATGTTGATCAAAATCACCAAGGTCTTCTGCTAACAAAGTGTTGAACTTTTCATGCTCATTGATTACTTCATCATATTCTTTAAACACTTGTTTATCAACAATTGTTTTGGCTTTTAGCTCCTCCTTCTTCTCCAGCATCCTGAGGTGCAATCTTTTACGCTCTTGGTAGGCACTGTGTGTTCTCTTGTGCAATTCCCATACCTTATCACTATTCCCCATTATTTTCTCAAATCTTTTCTTAATTAGTCTAGAAGCTATCTTATATTTAACAACTTTCATTTCAGTTTCCAATTGGTCACTCTTCTTTTGGAATTTTTTTGCTTTGATCTTCCAATAATTGGCATCAGCTCTAGCCTCTATCACTCTTTTGTCAGATTCTAGGTAAGGTGAATAGCTGCCTGATGACGATGGCAACCTGTCCTTATAAGTGGCAACTTCTTGCCTTAGTTTTGCATTTTCTGCCATGTATGCCTTATTATTTCTTACCAATCGCTCAATTTGAGCCTTTGTAAATCTAGCAACATTCACATTTAAATCAGTAGTCTCAATAGGATCTGTGTCCTCAACTCGATGTATCAAGAGATGACCAAATGCTTCATTTGGATTGTCAATGATTTGAGGTCTCTTATTAGGGGGGTATAATGCCCACATTAGTAATGTCGCCTTTTCAGGATCATATTCTAACCCAGTTTTAATCTTATCCAATGCTTCAATACTCAACTATACCTTTTGTCTTGATTTCTTCTAAAGCTATCAAAAATAATGGTCAAGTTCATATCCCACCCAGAGACTAGCATCACCCCTGCTTCTTCAAGTAGTGTTCTCCCCTTTTGATGCAGGAGCATCCCTAGTTCAAGAGCAATCTTGCATCAACCAAAAACATTTGCATTTCAGTTTGTTTGCAATTTAGTTTGTTTCTTTTCACTTTCCAATTTAGTTCAGGCAGTTCAGTCAGTAGCAGTTTTTGTATTTTGGTCCGCATTCTACTGTAGTTGCATTTCAAATCTTGCGGAGCTAGACTTAGCATCTAGATTCATTCATCTACATCATATCCATAATTTAGAGCATTTGGATCAGTTACCGGAAAGTTATTGCTATTAGAAGATCGATTGTTTTCTCAAAACAAAGCATCCTGACAGTCTCAGACAACTAGCTAAAGGAGAAGACTTGTGGAGCATTCCTCAACTTATGGAGCCTAATGACACATCATTCAATGATCTGTGGTTCGTGGCTGACCTTCCCCAAGATCCGCACATCATTCCATTCATTTGCGGAGATGTTCTATGCATTTAGGTCTGACCTATCCGTGTACACACGTTACAACTCTTCATTGGAGTTTGTGATCTTCCTTGGCCGAAGCGAAGGAATCATATGTTCTGGAGATGGTATATATTGTTGTAGTAGATGCCTAGGAAAGCAGTTAGGATCATAAGCATAGTTCATAGTTTGGCTTCTTTGCGAAGGAGCTTCAAAGCTACATCTTACGCATATTCTGATATTCTAAAAATTAGGCCTTTGAGCCCTAATTGTGAGCTCGCATGATGTCGACCAGATTGTACTTGAATTCTATGATATACTAAATGACTGAATCTACATTTGTTTCATATCTTTGAGTTGTTTCTATTGTGTTTACTCTTGTTGCACGGTCTGGATAGTTCACTCTGTGAACCCTCCTGTCATGAATGCACCAAGTGGTATCAGAGCGAAAGTTTGAATCTTTGGGAGTGAATTGAGCAAAGTTGGCAAAGGAATTCCATAAGATCTTGTTGTGGACAAATCGCCAAATTGAGGCAGGTTACTTGTGTCGCAATCGATCACCGATTGTGAGGTAGTTGTTACCTTGTAGCCCGATCACCAAACTTGAGGCAATTTGCACTTGATCCTAGGAAGGATGTCGCCGAGGAGAATCCCTGTTGTTGGAACGATGGCTGGTAGAATAGATGAGATGATGGAAATGATGAAAATAATGAGAATTTGATTAGATGTTATGGAATAAGATAGGCGAAGAGGATTGACACCGAGACCTAATGTTGAAAGTGATGATGAGGAAGAATTTCAATCTGTTGAACAAATTGGCATAACCCTAGGAGGTGATGAAGAAGAAGAATCAGATCAAGTAAAGATGTTGCGAGCTATTTTGAAGATTGGAAAGAGACCTAGAGTTGATGTACCGAACTATACTGGTAATTTAAACCCTAAAGAATTGATTGACTAGATAAATGACATGGAAGAATACTTTGAATATGAAGAAGTTGAAGATTCGGAGAAGGTGAAATTTGCAAATACAAAGTTGAAAGGACATGCTGTTATATGGTGGAAAGAAGTTCAGTTGGATAGGAACAAAAGAGGAAAAGAAAATATTACAGAGTGGGACAGGATGGTTACAAAATTGAAGAATCAGTTTATACCTGCTGACTATGAGTTGGAACTGTTGAAGAGATTGCAAAACCTGAGATAAAAGGAGAAATTTGTGAAGGAGTATATTGAAGAATTTCATAAGATGATCATAAGGACATGACATGGTGAAGCAAGAAAGGAGAAAGTGGCTAGATACATCAATGAACTGAGATTGAACATTCAAGAAGAACTAAGTTTGGTGAGAATGACATCTCTAGAAGAAGCATATCAGTTTGCCCTAAAAGTTGAAGAAAAGCTGAATAAGAGACATGATCAGAGGTAGAGAGGCAGAGGAGGTAAATTTTAGAGAGGCAAAACATTTTCAGGAGGAGAAAAATCACATATGGAGCAGAACAATCTTGACAGGCCATTTAAGGAGGACAGAGATAGCAATACCTACCAGAGAAATGACATAAATTTTCATCATAGATGTATTATAATTCATACTGGAATGAAGGACATAGAAGAGAGGGAAGAGTATTTTATAAGAGAACATTCAGAGGCACTTGTTTCAAGTGTGGAGGTGAATGACATAGAGCATTCGAGTGTAATCAAGGGAGTACAAGCAAGAGAATAGAGAACAGTGGAAGAGCAACTTATGTTAAAGAACCTGTTGGATCACCTAGTTCAGTTGGTAAACCTGAGAAAGGAGAATCACTTGTGATGAGGAGAGCACTATTTCAAGTAGAGACAAATGAAGAACCACTGCAAAGGAAGAGTTTATTTAGAACCAGATGCAAATTAGGAGGTAAACGTTGTAAAGTTGTAATTGATAGTGGTAGTTCTGATAATCTAGTTTCAGAGGAGATGGTGACTAAGCTGAAGTTGGAAAGGTTGAAACACCCTAAGCCCTATCAGATAGCATGGATTCAGGATGATCATAAGGTACTGGTGAGTGAACAATGTTTGGTGAAATTTTATATTGGATCTTATCATGATGAAGTCTTGTGTGATATTATGCCTATGGATGTATGTCATATCTTGTTGGGTAGACCTTGGAAGTATGATAGAAAAGCTATACATGACGGGAGAAAGAATGCATACACTATAACGTCAAATGGGAAGAAAATTACTTTGATTCCTTTGGAAGATGATCCTAAAAGTGAAGTATGTGGAAATGCTAGAATCTATTTGGTAGATGGAAGAAATTTTTTGGATGGTTTGAGACATGAGAATATGTGTTATGCTTTGATTCCTAAGAAGCCTGAAACATTGAAGGAGACTGAAGAATCACAACCAGAGGAGATAAGAGAGTTGTTGATAGAGTATGAAGACATCATATCAGACAATGTACCTGAAGGATTGCCACCAATCAGGAGTATCAATCATCACATGGATCTTATACCAAAAGCTAGTTTGCCTAATAAAGTGACACATAGAATGACACCGACAAAGAATGAAGAACTGAATAGACAGATACAAGAGTTGTTGAGGAAAGGTTTGATCAGAGAAAGTTTGAGTCCTTTTACAATACCTACAGTGTTGGCACCTAAGAAAGATGGAGAATGGAGAATGTGTACAGACTCTAGAGCAATAAACAAGATCATAGTTAAGTATAGATTTCCTTTACCTAGAATGGATGATATTATGGATTGTTTGAGTGGAGCAAAATATTTCACAAAGATAGATTTGAAGAGTGGATACCATCAGATCAGAATCAAAGAAGGAGATGAATGGAAGACTACTTTCAAGACAAATGAAGGATTGTATGAATGGTTAGTGATGCCTTTTGGATTGACAAATGCACCGAGTACTTTCATGAGGTTGATGAATGAAGTCTTGAAGAAATTCTTGGGTAAGTTTGTGATTGTATACTTGGATGATATTCTAATTTTCAATAAGACAAAAGAAGAACATTTGCAACACCTTAGACAAGTATTACAGAGGTTGAGAGAAGAGAAATTGTTGATAAATATCAAGAAGTGTAGTTTCATGAAGGAAGAACTAGTGTACTTGGGATTTGTGATTTCTGTGGAAGGATTAAAGATGGACCCCGAAAAAGTAAGAGCAATTGTTGAATGGCCTACACTAGAGAGCATTGGAGAAGTCAGATCATTTCATGGATTAGCTAGTTTCTACCGAAAGTTCATCAGAAATTTTAGTTTAGTTTGTAAACCTATGACAGAGACAATGAAAGGTGATAGAAAAGACTTTAAGTGGACATCAGGAGCAGATAAAAGTTTTGAACTATTGAAGCAAAAGGTGATAGAGCAACATGTTTTAGCATTACCAGATTTCAATAAGGTATTTCAAGTTGATTGTGATGCAAGTGGGAATGCAATTGGAGCAGTATTGAGTCAAGAAGGGAGACCTATAGCATATTTCAGTGAGAAGTTGAATGATGCAAGAAGATGATATTTAGTTTATGATCAAGAGTTCTATGTCATAATTCAAGCCTTGAAGAAGTGGAGACATTACTTGTTGCCTAAGGAATTTGTGTTGTATATAGATCATCAAGCTTTGTAGTATTTGAACAGTCAAGGTAAGTTGAATCAGAGACATATGAGATGGGTAGAGTTCATGCAAAGTTATACTTTTGTGTTGAAGCATAGGAGTGGAAAATCAAACAAAGTTGCTGATGCATTGAGTAGGAGAAGAAACTTGTTGACAGAGATGAGAGTTGAAGTGTTGGGATTTGATGAATTGAAGAACATGTATGAGGGAGACACTAATTTTGTAGAACCTTGGAAAGCATGTAAGGAACCTGTTGTGACAGATAGGAGTAAGTGGTTGGACTATTTCATTCAGGAAGATATGTTGTTCAGAGGAAATCAGTTATGCATACCTAGAAGTTCAATGAGAGACAATTTGACCAAGGAGAAACATAGTGGTGGATTGGCATGACATTTTGGGATTGACATGACAGTGGCTTTGGTGAGTGAAAACTATTTTTAGCCTCAGATACATAAGGATGTTAGGCAGTTTGTGCAGAGTTGTAGAGTTTGTCAAGTTGCAAAAGGGAGTAGTCAGAATACTAGATTGTATAAACCTTTGACAATATCGGAGAGACCTTGGGAAGACATAAGCATGGATTTTGTGATGGGGTTACCTAAGACATAGAGAGGACATGATTCTATATTTGTAGTGGTGGATAGATTTTTAAAGATGGCTCATTTCATACCTTGTAGGAAGACAACTGATGCAGTGCATGTAGCTAACTTATTTTTCAAGGAGATTGTGAGATTGCATGGATTACCTAAGAGCATAATTTCAGACAAAGACACCAAATTTCTTGGATATTTTTGGAAGACACTTTGGAAGAAGATGAAGATAGATTTAAAGTTCAGTTCAACTTTTCATCCACAGACTGATGGATAGACAGAGGTAGTGAATAGGAGTTTGGGAAACTTGTTGAGATGTTTGGTTGGAGAGAAGATAGGAAGTTGGGACTTGATTCTTTCACAAGCAGAATTTGCATATAATAATTCAGTAAATAGGAGTGCTGGAAGAACACCTTTTGAGATTGTTACCAGAGTGAATCCTAGAGGAGTGACAAAACTAAGAGACATGGCTACAAAAGAAAAGAGAAGTGCAGAAGCAGAAGAATTTGCAGATCACATGAAGACAGTGCATAATCAGGTTAAGAAGCATTTGGAAGATATGAACAGCAAATATAAGGAGCAAGCAGATGAGAAGAGAAGACACAAGGAATTTGCAGTTGGAGATGAAGTAATGGTATACTTGAGAAAAGAAAGATTTTCAATTGGGACATATAAGAAGTTGAAGATGAAGAAGTTTGGACCTTGTAGGATACTCAGACAATTTGATTCAGGAAATGCATACGAAGTGGAATTACCAGAGACATTAGACATACCACCTATTTTCAACATTGCAAACCTATATCAGTATCATGAAGCAGAGTTCAGTGAAAGCATGGTAGAGGACTTGAAGAAGTAGTTACCACAACAAGCACTGGAGTAGATTGAAGACATTTTGGCTAGTAGAGTTGGATGCAGCACCAGAGGAAGGCAATACAAAGAATACCCTGTAAAGTGGAAAGGCAGACCGAAAGAAGATTCATCTTGGATTTCTTAGGCTGAGGTGGACCATCTTGGTTCTCCCCTAGCTCCAGCAAAGTGAGGGACTCACTTTTTCAATAACTCTGGATGTCTAATGCAGGAGTATCCTTAGTTCAAGAGCAATCTTGCATCAACCAAAAACATTTACATTTCAGTTCATTTGCAGTTCAGTTTGTTTCTTTTCACTTTCCAGTTCAGTTTAAGCAGTTTAGTCAGTAGCAGTTTTTGTATTTTGGTCCGCATTCTACCGTAGTTGCATTTTAGATCTTGCGGAGCTGAACTTAACATCTAGATTCATTCATCTACATCATATCCATAATTTAGAGCATTTAGATCAGTTACCAGAAAGTTATCTCTATCAGAAGATCGACTGTTTTCTCAAAACAGAGCATCCTGACAGTCTCAAACAACTAGCTAAAGGAGAAGACTTGCAGAGCATTCCTCAACTTATGGAGCCTAATGACACATCATTCAATGATCTATGGCTTGTGGTTGAACTTCCCTGAGATTCACACATCATTCCATTCATTTGAGGAGGTGTTCTATGCATTTAGGTTTGACCTATCCGTGTACACACATTACAACTCTTCATTGGAGTTTGTGATCTTCCTTGGCCAATGCAGAGGAATCATATGTTTTGGAGATGGTATATATTGTTGCAGTAGATGCCTAGCAAAGTAGTTAGGATCATAAGCATAGTTCATAGTTTGGATTCTTTGTGAAGGAGCTTCAAAGCTACATCTTACGCATATTCTGACACTTTGAAAATCAGGCCTTTGAGCCCTAATTGTAATCCCGCATGATACCGGCTAGATTGTACTTGAATTCTATGATATACTAAATGATTGAATTTGCATTTGTTTCATATCTTTGATTTGTTTTCATTGTGTTTACTCTTGTTGCATGGTCTGGACAATTCATTCTGTGAACCCTCCTACGGTGACTGCACCACCTTTTCTGGAGTCATGGTCTCTATTGCTTTGTCAATTTCTATTTAGAACTCCTTTAATGCCTCAGCCTGTACTTCGAGAGTAATATCCTTCATTTTTTCTCTAGCATGTTTGCCTTTGTACTCATACAAGAATGCTTGAATTCAAGGGTTTTGATAAAATCATCTTCTAAAATAAATTTTTTACTTGTCATGTGTCTTATATCTTCTGATAACTCATCAGGGGCTTCCATCTTAACCATTATCTATCACAGGAGGCTCATATTCTTCAATTACAGGCTCAAAGCTCTACACACCTTCATCTCTTCTTTCAAATTCTTCATCCTCTGTATCATTGGTACCAAAAGAGAAACTGATGTCTGGTGTAGGTTGAGGGGAAAGATGGCTAAAGGGTACTTCACACTCAGCTTGTGTCTCCCTAATATTTTTGCCTCTTCTCTCAAAAACCTTAGGAGGAACATCCATAGTTAATTTTTCTGCATGTGCAATTAACATGTCCAACCTTTCAACATGATTGTCAACGTCCAAAAAAGCTCCTGTATAAGTGGGATTTTTGGCTATCCTCCAAGCCTCAGCTAGCATTATTTTATGATACAAATTTCTTCTTTCGACTGCACTATTCTCATCAACATTTTTGATCAAATCAACATCAACAAATAGCACATGGTGATATCTTTTCATTTTTTTTTAACTTTGACACTATTTATGAAGTGTTCAGGGTGAAAGTTTCTCTCTTGCATTTCCTGATGGCAATCTGAAATGTTCTATTTTTTAATCAATTAATTGATATCCTTTCTTAGCAAGAACTGTAAAATCTCCAAAACACAGAGTACCAGGCATCAATGACTACTTATTTTGACTTTTAAGGTGCATAAAGTCAGAGTAAGCTAATTGCCTCACAATCTCTAAATAGGCAACCCTATCTAGACAGGTTTTTGGCAACAACAATGGTGGTCCTTCATACCCAAATACTCTAATCTTTGTGTAGTCATTATAGGCATACCAATCACACCACTTGTGACTAAATCTTCCCCTTTCATTCTTGTCCTTTGGCCTCAGAAATTTTTGCACTTCTATTGACAGGCTGTAATCACAAGGATGGCCTAGCAATCTATACACATGTTTTACAAAATATTCTTCAAAATAAAGATAATGGGATCTCTCACACATGCTATCCCATATAGCTATCCACATATGTATGGGTTTAATGTCTTAATTTTTGTCCAAATCTCTTACTTTCAAACATTCATCCCACAGACACATATTCTGTCCCTCATACAAGATAAGATGCATGAGCAAAGAGTAATGCCTGAATTTACTACCCCCATTTTTTATAGCAACCAATTCACTGTGAAGGTCATTGGAAAGGTACTTAGCATAGTCCAAATGCCGTGCATCTTGGTTTTGCACATCTGCAGTTAGAACCATTGGTGTAATTTTCATAAACAGAGAGGCTTCCAGACCAAGCAATTGACAAACAAAATAGTAGGTGCATCTAAAGTATTCCTAAAATAACTCTACAGAATAAGGTGGATCCTCAACCCCTGAAAATACCCCAAGCTTATTTCCTTCATCTCGAGGTCTATGTAAAGGTAGCCTCCATCTCTTGTAGTTATTGCTCAGATTATAGTACTCATTCAATAGGTCTCTGATTCTGAATTTCACATCAAAACTAGTGTCCAACTAAAACACCATTGATATATAGTCTTTGGTGATACGGATAAAACCAAACCCATCTTTCAATTCAATTAGGCAGGTTTGTGGATTGTATTTCTTGGCCACAGCTTTTAACAACTCCACATTGACAAACACATTTGGCACTATAAGTTTTCCCAGGTTCAATCTCCATGGATTAGAGACAAGTTTATGCCTATGCATTTTCCTATAGTGATACAGAAAAAGATCATACCCCCTTATTGGGGTCAATGTGTTCCCTATTTGTCTATATATATCCCCCAATTTTTCAGCTTGGGGGTTCAACTAGCCATTTCTCCTAGATCTCTGTCCTGAACCTGGGCATTGTTTTATCAAATCCTGGTTTAAGTGCCTTTCCTCTAGTTTCTACCTTTTTACTTTAGGGTTTTCAGTCGTATCTTCCATGATATAAACTTATGAAAAGAACCCTACTTCTGTGAATGCAATTTGAACTAGTAAGTTGCAAATTTTAGGCTTAGAATACTTACTTGGATATCTTCTCTAGTTCTTGAATTATGATTTTCGCTACACCCTGCCATTGCTCCTCGTGGTTGCTTAATTGTTCAATCGTCTCAAGATTTACCTCAATATACTTGGCTCTCTGTATTAATGGTGTCTCATGGCAGCTCTCATATCATTGAAGGGACATTTAATTTTTGAATAAGGGTCGTTTGATCGCTGCCAAACATGTCTTGTCACTATTCCATCGAGATGATCAACTTTATAATTTCATCAATATGTCTTTTTACCTTTGATATTCTTTTATTCTTTTATTACCCGCAGGATTTCGAGATGACCCTAGATGGTGTCATACCAATAACACAATCTCCTCCCAAAATCCTCTTTATGAAAAGTCTCTTCGATATTTACTTGTCTCTTCGATATCCCTTTGCTTATTATGTCGTTCACTTTTTTGAAGGGACTAGAAATCACCTCACTCTAATATTCCAAAGTCACTTTGAAATACCTTCAATGTTCCTCTTTATTCATAAATGTCATTGGCTTATCGGTGGAACTGGAAATTATGTTACCTCGATACTCCGAAGTCTTTTCGAAATGTTTTTATTTACTCTTTGCAATTGTTATCGCTTTATCGGCAGGACACATTTAGGTGTCATGTTGATATTCATCGATCCCCTCAATATGCTTTTGATATCTTTAGAATATCGAAGAGACCCTTAAATGACTCATTCTGATAATCCTTAGTCTCTTCGATATATCGGTCCCTTTGATTTTTTGATATCAGCCCGATATGCCACCGAGTTGTGTGTTTTTGCCCTTTTGGCCTTTCAGGTTATCGAAGAGACTCCAAAGTGAGTCTCCCTGATATGGTGGTTTCTCCCCGATATTTTCATATTTGCTTATCAAAAAGACCCTAGGGTAGGACTTATTAATATAGAAGTGCTTTTCTGATATGATTTATTGCTTTTAGGGTGAAGGCGTTGAGATATGAACTTATTAGGGTTAAGGGTCAAATGGATGTATTATTTTGAATGGAGAAAAATTTTAAGGCAGGGAATGAATTTTTTTATAAAATTTTAGGGTTAAAATTTTGTTCCAATAGTGGATCTGGCTAGGGATGAATGGCTATGAGGTCATTACAAGAATTTAGAAAATACTCTTTGGGACGTAGACCAATGGTGGTGGGGAGGAGTGGGAAATGGAAATCCTAATCTACTGTGCATGGAAAAAGAAAGTTTTTAAGAGAAGTATTTCAGGAATTGTCCATGCACTGGCAATTCCTGTACTTCACCACTCATATTCTGTAAGTAATAGGAGTCCTCACCACATTTTCCAGTGATGATAAATGGTCCTATCCATAATGCCTCAAATTTACCATGTTTTCCTTTGTCTTGTCCTCTAGCATTCCACATGAGAATCATGTCATCCACCTTGAATTTCCTTTCCTTAGCCCTTTTATCAAATAGATATTTCATGTGTAATTGCATTTTTTCATTTTGTTCCTAAGCTTGGGCCCTTCATCCAATTCAACCAACTGTTCCATCCTCTCTTCCATAGGGTTATGAATGTCTATATTTTTTTAGAGGATAAATCTATAAACTGGCAAAAGATTATGTATAGGAAGCCTGGCTTGGGCACCATACACCAATTCAAATGGGGATTTTCCTATAGCCTTTTTTATAGTAACCCTATCTGCCCATAAAGCCATTTTTAATTTTGAATCCCATGCTTTCTTGTTATTTTCCAACATCCTCTTGATTATTTTTAGGATGCTTTTGTTGATTGACTCTGCCTGTCCATTGGCCTGAGGATGATATGGGGAGGCATATGAAATTACTATGCCATAGGATTTACAAAATGTTTTGAACTCATCTATTCTGAAACACATGCCATTATCTGTAACGAGTCTCACTGGAACTCCAAACCTAGTGATGATATTTTCTAGTAGAAAATTAACCACCACCTTAATAGTGGCTTGTCTGGTTGGAATTGCTTCTATCCATTTTGTAAAATAGTTTGTAGCTACCAGGATCTATTTGTATCCACCACTAGATCTTTCTACAATTTCCCCTACAAAGTCAATTCCCCATTGATGAAATGGAGCTTCAACTTGCATTGGTCTTAATGGTAACGCTCCTTGATAGTTTAATTTGCCATAGAACTTTTGACAGGCTTCACATTTTCTCACATATCTATGGGCATCCTTAAAGACTTTAGGCCAATAGTAGCCTGCTCTCATTATCTTATGAGTAGTAATCTTTGCTGAGAAGTGTCCTCCACACACACCTTCATGCATTTCTTGTAACATCTTCTTAGCTTGTGTTTTATCTAGGCATAACAATAAGATACTATCTCTATTTTTCTAGTATAAATCTCCATCTATGAAAACATATTTTGATGCAATAAGTTTTAAGGTTCTTCTTTGATTATCATTCAGGCCTTGGGGACATTTCATGTTTTTAAGATAATACATTACATTGGTGTACCAAGGTGTATGCTTAATGCTTGCAATAATGTTATCTTCCTCCTTTATGTTGCAAACTTGTGCGGCCTCCATATTTCATTCAACCATCAATTTGGCTAATCCCTAACCTCTAACAAGCCTAGTGATTTGGATGTCTATGTTAAATTCTTGAATTCTATTGATCCATCTACATCTTCATCTGGTAAGTTCATTTTGGGTAAAGACATCCTTAACTGCAACATTTGGTACATAGGCTATCACATGGGCTCCAACCAAATATGGCATGAATGCCTTTACTGCTTTTACTAGGGCATAGGCTTGTTTCTTAGTAATGTCATACTTCAACTCTACCCTCTGATGTGATTTACTGAAAAATGATATGGGTTGTTCATATCCTTCATTATTCTTTTGTAACAATACAACTGCCACTGTATGAAAGAATGCAAAAGAAAATACTTGGAATGGCTTGTCAAAGTCTGGAGACTTTAATACTGGAGCTTCTTTAATAGTTTTCTTAATGTATGTGAATGCATCAATGGCCTCTTTGGTCAAATCTACTTTTGCACCCTTTTTCAACATTCTCGAAATTGGCTTAACAATTTTTGCAAAGTTCGATATGAATCTCCTAACAAAATTTATTTATCCAAAGAAAGACTGAATGGCTTTCACATTTTTTAGAATAGGAATTTTATCAATAGCCTCTACCCTCTCTGAATCAAACCTTACACCATGCTTTGAGACTATGTGTCCTAGCAGTTTTCCTTATGTCACAGCAAAAAGGCATTTCTTTGGATTTAGGGAAATACCATATTCCAGTGCCCTAATGAAAATTTTCTCTAAGTGTAAGCAATGATGTTCTGCCTTTTTAGAATATATTGTAAGATCATCCTGGTAGATTACCATTATTGTGTTAATCAAATCAGCAAAGGCTACATCCATGGCCCTTTGAAATGTCACCCCGACATTTGTAAGGCCAAAAGGCATTCTCACATAGACATAGGTACCCTAGGGTGTTGTAAAAGTAGTTTTATACTATTCTGATTCTTTAACCTTTACTTGGTTGTACCCAGAGAAGCCATCCATCATGGACAACAATTCACATCCTGTCACTTCTTGTAACATTGTCTCCATGTTTGGAAGGGGATAGTTATCTTTTAGTGATGAGATGTTCAAATTTCTGAAATCTACGCACAATCTTATATCACCATTCTTTTTCTTACAGGTACCAAGTTTGATACCCAAGAAGATTGTCTAATTGGTTTGATAATACCTCCCTCTCTAAGCTTCATGAGTTCTTCTTGCATCTTAGGTGCCAGCATAGGATTTATAGGTCTTTGCCTTTGTTTGAATGGTTTGGCATCAGGTTTCTATGGTATTTCATGTTGGAATAAGTCTTCTCTATATGCCTTTAGATCATCATAGGACCAGGCAAACACATGTTTATATTTTCTAAGTAGGGTTATAAGCATTTCTCTAATTTTTGGACTGATCCTTTTTCCAATGTAAACCTTTTTAGGGGCTATTTCTATTCCCAAATTAATCTCCTCAACATCCTTAAAATTGACTATTGTAGGTTTGAGATTATATCTATCATGTCCATCAAATACTCTTTCTAGGGCTACAAGACCTTTGGGTATTTTATTTGTTTTGAGCTGGACCACTTCTTGCCCAAAAAGAGTTTCCTTGCCATCTACCTCTTCCACAAATGCATTGAAATCAGTTTCTTGGTATTCATATTGGTCCACACAATGAAGGAAATTTATTAGATCTTCATCATCATTGAATACTTGCCAATTATAAATATTATCAGGGATTGTTGGCCTAGTCTTGAATTCCACCTCTGTTATCCCTGATAATGTAACATCATCTCTCTTCAGGGCCACATTTGCCAGGAAATCCACCATTATGTTTTTAGATCTTTCTATCCAGTCTATAGAGAATGCATCAGAGAGTTCAATGGTGTCCCACACAACATTTCTATATTTCTTTAATCTCTTGTTCTTTGATGAATATTTTGCCCTGATCTATGAGACAACTAATTCAGAGTCACCATACGCTGCTATTAGTTTGATTCCATATCTTAGGGAAATGTTTAAACCCAACAACAATGCCTCGTATTCAGCAATATTATTATTGCATTCAAAGGTTAACAAAAATGAATATTTGAATGTTTTGCCTATTGGTGAGATGAATACAACTCCTGCTCCATTCCCTCCTTTACTGCATGCACCATCAAAATACATTCGCCACACACCATGTTTATCTAATTGGGCCTCTCTAGTGATTGGTTTTATATTTTGTAATTCAGGCTGTGATTTTTTAATTCTGAAATTCCAAGATCTACATCACAAAAACAATTTATCTGGTTTGGATCCAGGCATTCTATTATATTTTCATATCTTGGCTATCTACACAACCTAACTTCCTTCCCATTCACTGGTATTGTAGCATATGATAAATCAAGTTGGACATTTCCTCCTACTGCAACAATCCACTTTCTAGATAACAACATATCATAGTATGGTGGAGTATCGATTACAGTTATATGAGTTCTGTAGGTAGCTTCAGGACATGAGGCTAGCTTCAATTCTACATATCTCATGATTCCAACCACTGGAATAGACCTATTGTCCATTACATAGCATTTACCATATGTGTTATCTACCCACAGGCCTAATTCTTTCATGACAGCTATTGGCATGATATTTATGGCAGCTCCAGAGTCAATCATACAATTTCTTACCAGTTTGTTATTGATTAATAGTGTTATATAGAATGGGTCCACCTGGGAAGGATTCTTTGTTATAGCATCACCAAGATAAATTTATGGAGTTCTCATGACCTCTTGTCCAAGATTGTTTATTTTGTTTTCTGGCCCTTGTTTGTTTTTGTTATGACTTTGTTGCTGATTTGGTATATTAGAAATCAACTTGAGAGCACTGTCCCTGTATTAATCTATTTTCATCATTTCCATTAATGGTATGGATATCTTTATTTGGGACAATGCTTGTGTTATATCAAATGAAGGAGTAATGGTGATTTGTTCTACTTTTTCTTTATTTGAGCCTTTCTCTTCATATTGCTGCTTACTACTATCCTTTATCTTATTTTGCTCAATCTTAGATATTTCCTTATGTGTATTTTTCTAATTTTCTCCTTTCTTCTGATTATCTAAGGCACCCTTCTTATGATTTGGTTCTTTGATGAACAAGCCTCTGGGTGTTCTCTGATCTACATTTATAGTTATATTCCTTAGATTGTAATTAGTTCGAGCTTGAGCCATGGCAACAATTGTAAAAGCTATTTTTTCTTCCTCAGTACGTTTTCTTATCTGGAATTGTGGGACCATATTGGATACATAAGTGGTTCCTTCATCATTATCTTCCTGATCAGATAAGACTTCTTGTTGACCCATGTTAACATTATACCTCTGGTTGCTCACAACGTATTCAAACCCATCTTCTTCAGAGGATGAGTATTCTTCATCAATTGAGTGAGGTCTCATTTCCAACATGTTTACAATATGATCATCCTTGTCCTGATCATAAGATACTTCATTTTCTTGCAATGATTGAGCCACTACACAATATTCAGGTGAATGAGGTAGGTTGCATGCCATACACCATGGATTACTTTCTACTACATGTGTCCCATGTCTTTTTAAGGGATCAGGGGTGTCTTTACCATAATTCTACTTTTGTTTGTTATCAACATGCTTCCCATCCTTCCAATTAGTTTTGCAAGGCATGTCATGTAACCTAGGCCTTTCATTTCTATAATAATTTGCTTGCCTAGTTTGATGGTTATTAGGACTTTATGGAACTCTGATGTTTTCCCTTTTACCAAGTTTTCCTACAACTCTCCTATTGTTTTAAATATTCACAACGGCCTTTTGAGCTTCTACAAGAGTCATAGGAGCTCTATTTCTAAGTTTGTATCTAGTTTTAGGGTCAAAGGCCTTTAAGTATAAAGCCAGGGCCATACCATTAGGAGGTTTCATTTTAGGTGAAATCTTGTGGTATAGTTTTGAAAACCTTTGGTTGAAATCCACTACTAACTCATTGTAGTTCTTTTGAATGCTTGTCAATTCATGTATAGCAAAATTTGGATCAGAATGACTGCCATATTGCTCTTTGAATTGATCTTTGAAATTTGCCAAGGAACTAATTAAAGCATCAGGTAGGTTTTTATACCAATCCCTAGCATCTTCAATCAAAGATAACATGAATAATTTCATAAGGATGTCTTCATATTGTACATCATAGTTGTCCATAACTGTCTCAAAGTTTCTGATATGTTCTTATGTTGAAATGGCATTATTCCCAGAAAACTTTGGAAGTGCATTTCTCAAGTCATTGTTAATAGGATCGGGGCAGATTTGGTACCTAGATAAATCCAGCTGTCTGTATCTATTTATATTTAGGGGTCCTTGTAGGTTTTGGTTTGGCTGGCATTGTTGGTTATGTTGCTGTATAGTATGATGTGGGTTCATACTCATATTATGTTGTCGGGGTGGAACATGCTACTGACTAGGAGGTGGATAGGGATTAGCCATATGTTGGGAAGTCATATGAACATTATGTGTTCTTATGTTTTGTGGTGGGATGTTTCGTTGTACATGATTGGTGTTACCTGGATTCTGTGGTACTTTTGAAGCATTACCACTTACACTCTGATGTGATCCTTGTGGATTGCTTGCAAGAGCATGCCCACTTTGCTTATGGGGAGGTATGTATTTTGAGCTGCTTGCTACACATCGATATTTTATCTGTTGCATGTTGGGTCTCAAAAACACTAGTTTTTAGACCACAAGAGGGTGCCAATCTCTCGATACATTTTTGGTCAACAAGACAGGGTTTATGTAATTGGAAACCCCCTACTCTTAAGGTTTTGCTAGACCTAGGTGGGTGCACCTAAATGATAAGGCATATTTGAAAATCTAGATGAATTTCGGTTGGGCAATTCTACTCACTTATGGCACACAGGTGTGAGAGAACCGCAGAGCTTACTAACTAACTCCTAATAAAAGCTTGAAGTATGAAGGATGTGAATTAAATTTATATAAAGAGTTCTAAAATTGATTAGTGCCTAATCTATTGGGTGGATGGATTCAATGAAGAGATGATGATAATGGAGACAGGGGTGTAGGATTGGCAGATTTATTTCTCAGCTTAACTCTAATAGTTGGGCACTTTTGAATGTATGTACCTTATACAGACGTGCAAGTATGTTAGTTATTCGAACTCTTCTTAATGATCCTAGTGATATCCCCTTATGTTACTATGAAGTTGTGAAAGGATTTTAATTCAAATGAGGAGAAACCAATTAAGACAATTTATTTAAAATGAGTTTAATCCACACAAGAACCAATCAAATTAGATTTCTTAAAAGGTAATTTAATCCTTCTGCACACAAAAACTAATCAGCAGCACCACACAATTACAGAAAATGTGTATTGACAAATCAAATGTATCTTCACACTCAATTTGAATAACATAAACAACCACTTTGGAGACAACTAAATAACATATGAGCAAAATGAATCCACACAATTGCTGAACACTAAAATAAATCACCATAGAAGATCTGTCTGCTCCATTATATTGTTTCACATAATATATAGTAATTGCATAAGTTTTTGAGATATGATAGTGGATGGGTGGAATAGGTGCAATCTATCTTCTTACTAATGCCCTACCTAAAAATGAAATGGTAATGATGATATTTCATTCCTACTCTTCTGGCTCTAATAAGCCATAAATGGATTTTAGTAATATGATCCAGTTACTTTTGGCTTAAGTGAGTATCTACACACTCCACGACACACTTTGCAGCAAACTCCATTGTAACCATTTTCTCCATGCATACACAAGTCTCCTCTAATGCCGGATCTTCACGTTTCACTACTTCTAGAGCTTCGTGTAGAATTAGTTGGCATTCCTTCACCCAGTCCTACTAACTTTTCAAACTCTTATCATCATTGCATAATGCAGGCACTCCTTCTCTAGAAGCATTAATGAATTCCTTAGATTCTGCTTGAAGATCTTCGTGAAAATCTGTATGTGCCTTGATCAAGTCCTTAACATTGCTAATGACTTTAGTATCATGAGAGTCTCTGTTTTGTATTGCTAGGAGTTTCTCTTGGAGTCTGTCAGCCATCCTTTTGTGTTCTTGGAGAGCAATTTGATTTTTGAAATGAGTACTCCAGAATTTATTCATCCATGTCATCATGTTAGTATGTCTCCTTTTGAATACTATGGAAAGTGCATTGAATCTAGCCTAGGTTATCTGAGTATTGACCTGTGATGTTTCACCTTTGTCCATTGTCTGGGAACTTTCCCCTTGGATTAACAGTTTGGTAGGAACTAAATCTTTTAGAAAATTATTTTCCTTTTGTATTCTCTCACAACTTAATTTATACAAGTCTCTTTCTCGGATCAACATTTGAATATGTGCTTTATTCAATTTAGCCAGATTAATACCAATTTCTATAGTAACCATGGGATCAGTCTCGCCCACCTTCAGTGTCATCACATGGCCAAATGCCTTCTCTGTGTCAATAATGGCAAGCTAATGGTGTGGAGGGTATAGGGCCCATATCATAAGAGATTCTTTATCAAGATTGTATAGTGATCTAGTGTACACCTTTGTCACACCTTCTAAACTGAATTTATGTTTGGCACTGTCATTATGCATAAAGCTATCAAAAACCAAAGAAGATTTCAAATCTAGACCAGGAAAAATCATCACACCAACTTCTTCTAAGAGTTTCCTCTCCTTTTCTAAAGTCATGTCTTTTATCTCCTTTTCAACATCTATTTTCAAAGTTTTCAATAACTATTTTTCATTATTCAGTGTGATATCTAGAATTGATTCTCTAATTGCTTTGCCTTTATTCTTATATAGGAAAGATTTAAATTCTGGGGACTAAATGAACTGATCATCCGAAAAAAAAGATTTGTAAGCCAATTGCCTAGCATCAGTATCAGATGTCTCTTCAATCTCTAGCTCTCTGTCAGGAGGCCTGTATTCTTCAATTCTAAGTTTGGGGATTATGTTAGGCTGGTCTTGGGATCTTTTATCAAGGGATCCTTCACTATCAGAGGATAACACCTCTACCTCCTATATCTCCTTCCTCCTTTTTTCTATTTCTTGATTATATTCATTAATGGCAAATTCAGCCTCTACCTCCTCCATGTTTCTGATAACATCATCATGAGGAAAGGGAACATGAATATATCCACTCAGATTTTGCTTTTTTCTTGCAAAATCGATGAAACCTTCAGGGTCAAACCCTTTTCTTGGTATTGCTTTTCTCAAATTAAAATGTAGCAGTTTATCATGAATAAGGTCATATCCTTCTCTTAACAACACAGTAAAATCTCCAAAGCATAATGTGCTTGGCATGAAATATTGCTTATCATAGGCACTCAAATTCATAACATTTGAATAGTCCATCTGCTTGACAATCTCTAAGTATGCAATTCTGTCTGGTACAGTTCTAGGTAACAAAAATGGTGTATCCTCAAAGCCATACACTTTGATTATGGTCGAATCAAGGAAACAATACCAATCCCGCCAATTGTGGTTCACAGTCGGTGGTCCTTCGAAATCCTTGGGCCTTAAAAACTTTTTAATTTCATCCGACAAAGAATAACTACACGGATATCCATAACATCTGTACAATGTTTTAACAAAGAATTCTTCAAAATGTACATAACTGGAATTCACAAATCTACTATCCCATACGAAAGTCCATAATTATATGGGTAGCGTTTGACCATCCTTATCAAATTGTGAAATTTTCAAGTGTTCTGGCCACATTTTTAACTCTTGTCTATAATATAACACCATATGCATGAGAGAAGAATAATGCTTAAAACTCATGGTTAGAGAGCCATTTTTGATGGCCTTCAGTCCTGAATCAATTCCCCTAAAGAGGTGTGAAGCATAATCAAAAGTTTTGACATGATGGCATTGTATGTCTGCAGAGATGACCATGGGTGCTATGGACATGAGTTCAAGGACCTCTGTTCCCAATACTTGTCCCACTGAATAATACATTTATTTCATATAGGGTTCAAACAGATCGACATGAAAAGGAGAACCATCACCTTCCTCAAGTGGTACTAGGTTTCCCTCCTCTCTGGCTCTATGTAGTGGCAATCTCCATCCCTTATAAGTAGTATCCATTCTCAAAGATTCTTTTTCCAAATCTTCATATATGATGGGAGTATTGCACGTGTCATCTAGGCCAAAAACTTCACATATTGCATTCTTAGACACATGAACAAATGGTTCCCCTTGCAGGTTGCAAATGGATTTTAGGTCGAGGTCATAATGATAGGCCAAGAGTTTTACGAGATCTATATTTACAAAGACATCTGTGACAACTAGCTTGCCCAAGTTAAGATTCCACAGGTTACAGACAGGTTCCAACCTATTCCTTCTATAGTAGTGGAACATAAACAGTTCGTATCCCCTAATAGGGGTCCATATGTTCCCTACATGTTTATATTTATCTTTCAATTTTTCCACGTCTTCCCTTAATTGTGTAGTTCTCCTAGCCTTAGGGCCTAAACCAAGCAATTGGTCTATAAGGTCTTGATTGAGCTTTCGTTCCTGTGTTTTTTCTCTCTTCCCTATTTTGACCTTTTGCTTTTGGTTTGGCTAGTTTCAATTTACTGCTTTCTTTTTGTTTTCGAAGAACCCTCCATTTTATCTCTATGCTAGACTCTAGATTTAACCCTATAATCTATTAGTAACTCAAAGGTTTGTAATGCTTACTTGTATGTGCTCGGCATCGTGAATTTCTTGGTCTCTTGGTGAATTCCCCGCTCTTCCACTGCAACCCTCAGAGATTTCTTTTGATTTCAATTCATTATGAATCAGAGTAGTTTGTATGAGATTATGCTCAAGCGACCATTAATGTTGGCCACTGGAATTGAATGTAGCAGGCTTTTCGAGCTCCAAAAATGTCAAATCGATATAATGAATTGTGTCGGGAAGACTATTTTAATCTCATGCCGATCTATATGTTCATTTTGGTGCCATCTTTTGTTTATACATTCCCAATCGATCACCAGGACTATCTTAATGTCTCTTTGATGGGAGGTGTTCTTTTAGTTTTCTGATCTTGTCAGGGAGACTCTCATCGATTTTGCTTAGATCCCCATTTCTTGCTTTTTTCTGTTCTCAATAGTTCGGGAAGACATTATAGATTTCATCCTAACATCAAGGTGGTCTGAACTGTCAAAGTTGCTTTTAGACATCAGCGAGTGTTTTCCCGATGAGCAGTAGTTACCTCATAGCCATCAGCCTAGCAATTGCTATCGCTAAGAGAATAGAATGTTCTTCCAATGCATTAAGTTTCCCTGATAGTGTTTTCTTCTATCTTTTGTTCATGGGAAACATTGGTGAGACTCTTGCCAAACCTTTTAATACCATCTCATCGGGGTGACTTGTATAGTTGGAAAGACATAAAAAATCTATTCTGATGGTATATGTCATGCCAATTGATGCAGGAGCATCCGAAAGAATTCAGAATATTGAGACAATTGATAGAATCTTGAATGTTCAGAGAAAGTGACCTTGGAGAATTCTAGATTTTGAGTATGAGGGGTTGCGGATCTAGATTTAGCATCTAGACATAGGGAATTACAACATATCAAGAATTTAGATTGTTTGGTTTTGATTCTAGAAAGTTATCACTGCTGGAAGATTGACTATTCTGACAGAATAAAGCTTACTGTGTTTAGTGAAGTGGAATCGGCTTGCGGATCATTCCCGTGACTTGCGAAGCTAAAAGAAGAATTGGTTGATGAAGTTTAAGGACCTGATCGACCTTCAGTGAGGTCCACGCAAAGTTTTATGCATTTGTGAAGCTGTGCCTTATGTTTAGGCCTGACCTATTTTGTGTACACATTACATAAACTAATCATTGCAATTAGGCCGACCTGGTGATAATTTGAAATCTTGCAGATGATATAAATAAGAGATAAAGGATTGTTTCTAAGCAGTGATCAATAGCACAAAAGACATGAAGCAAGATCTAAAGGTGTTTTGATCCGAAGGAGTAGCAGAGCAGAGTAGAAGGTAGAGTCGGAAGCAGAATGAGTTGCAGAGCAGAGAATTGAGTTGTAAAAGAAAGAAATCATGAAATAATATTGTTGTATGAATATTTTGTTATCCCTAGTCTATGGCCTAGCATCTGTAAAGCCCTTGAGGCATGTGTAATTCAATTTGAAGTATAATATATGAAGAATGAGCTTTGAAGGCTAGGTTTTTCCCTGTTAGGGGTTTCCCACGATACATCTTGTGTTATGTGTTCATGAATATCTCTTATCTTTCTGTTGTTTAAATGTTAGCTCTCGTTACATATCTATTATGATCATGGTGTTATTCGGATAAGGCTGCAAGGTTGGACAGTCCCTCATCGGACCCTCCTACCTTGACTGCATCAAGTGGTATCAGAGTAGGTTTTGAATCTGTTGGGCTAGTTATGAATCTGTAGAAGGTGGCGAAGCTGATGAAGTGTTGTGCGAAACCCTAGACTGAAGAAGAATTGTCGCAGAAGAAAGATCAAGGAAAGAAAGATCCAAGTGAGCTTTTGTTTTCAGTTGTTTATCTAGTTTGTTTTAGATGGGGAAGATTGGAAAAAGGATAAAGAAAGAAAATGAAACCCTAATGTGTGAAAAGGATATTTTGAAAGAAGAATTGTGCGAAGTCAAGAAGTGTAATTCAGAGTTGTTAGAGAAGATGAAAGATCTAGGAGTGGACAAGTTTGAAACCCTTGAAGAAGAACTGAAAGACGTAAAGAGCAGAAATGAAGACCTAGAAGCAGAGCTGAAACTGTTTGAGGATGTTGAAAAGAAATTTTTAGAATTAGAGAAAGGATTTAAGTTGTTTTATAAGGTTGAATAGAGAAACAGAGATCTAGAAGATAGTTTGGAAGAATTGAGGAGAGAGAATAGTTTGCAGAAAAGTGAAATATCAGAATTAAAAGAGCAGAAAGATCAATTAGAATAGTCACTTGTAGCATGCAGAGAAAAGAATGAAATTCTGAAATCTAAGCCTAAATTTTGTGATGTTTCTTGTTATACTAATGATTTGTGTGATGATACATAAGTTCCTTTAAAAAGTGAAATTAAAGATGACAGTGTGGCAAAACCTGGAGTTGTTGGTGATGGTATTGGTTTCAAAATCATGCAAAGAATGGGATATGAAGGACAAGGATTGGGAAACCAGCAACAAGGAATTATAGAACCTATTGAACCAATGATCAGATCAAGAAGTGAAGGGATTGGATATGACAGAGCTAAGGAGGTTATGAGAAACTTTAAATCAAATCAAAGCATAAAAGGTATGTTTTGTTCACATTGTAATAGGCATGGATGGACATGAAGAGGAATCTTGTTGGGATCTACACCCTTGTAAGTTATGTGGATTGAGGAACCATTATGAAAAGTTGTGTTGGAACAAGATGAAGAGAAGAAAGCCTATGGCAGGTTGTATACATAAGAACTATAGATGGATTGATGGAAAAGAATGGAAACATGTTACTGGTATGTTCAGGGGGAGATATAGACTGAAATGTTCATATGTTAGATCAGGATGCAAAGAAAGAAGACCTTATGTGGAGTAGAATAAGGAAAGAAATTCAAACTACAGAGGGAGAAGTGATAGAAGTCATAATTCTTATCACACTAAAGGATACATAAGAGATGTAAGAGGATTTGATAGAAGACCATTTGCAAGAACCTATTTTCAAGTTTGGAGGAGAAAAGAATCAAGCAAGGAAAGTCATCAAGAACCTGTTATCAAAGAAGCTAATAAAGGAGAAGCAATAAGTAATTCAGAGATAGTTTGTACAGAAGATGAAAGGCCTGTTGATACAGAGATGATTTGTGCAGAAGAAGAAGAGTTGATTGAATCACTAAGTTTGACAGAGGAACCAGAAGAAAATGATGTAGAGATAGTTTATGCAGAAGAGGAAGAAGAACCTTTCAAATCATTGAGTATAATAGAGAAACTGGAAGAAGGAGAAGCATTGATCTTAAGGAGATTTGTGTTATAGAATTGTGCAAGAGAAAGTTTGTAAAATCAACTGAGAAGGCAATGCAAGATAAAGTTTGTGTGAACAAGTGTAAAGCATAGCAGAGAAAAGAGTTTAGACTGGATGAGAAGAATTGTGTACCGAATTGAACTGATTATGGTAAGAGAAACAGAGTGAAGTATAGAAGCAATGTTAGCAGAGTGGAAGTTTAAGATTTTGATGAGTGCAGATAAAATTGTGTTAAGAACCAAAGAATAGACAGTGTTGCAGAGAAACTAAGAAAGTGTATTAACTTGATTGTTCCAGAGGATGTATATGATTGAAATAGACTTTGATCTGGAGGCAACTTGTGGAAAAGACTTGCTCAGACCATTGATCATTGAGGCAGTGCAAGCCTTGCAGGTAGATGCCAAATCTAGAAGAACTAGAGGCATTTTTGCAGGGTGGACTTGAACAGACCACTGACCTTGAGGTAGTTGCAAGTACCTAAAAATAGATCACTGAACCTTGAATCAAAATTAATATAGACCTAAGTGAAGGGGTTCACTTCTCAAATAACCTCGAGAGTCTGACGCAGGAGCATTCAGAAGTCTGATGCAGAAGCCTCCAGAAGAATTCAGAATATTGAGATAGTTGACAGAAGCTTGAATGTGCAGAGAAAGTGACCTTGGAGAATTCTGGATTTTGAGTATGAGGGGCTACAGATCTAGACTTAGCATCTAGACATAGGGAATTACAACATATCAAGAATTCATATTGTTTGGTTTTGATTCCAGAAAGTTATCGCTGCTAGAAGATTGATTATTCTGACAGAATAGAGCCGACTATGTTTAGTGAAGTGGAATCAGCTTGCAGATCATTCCCGTGACTTGCGGAGTGAAAAGAAGAATTGGTTGATGAAGTTTAAGGACCTAGCCAACCTTCAGTGAGGTCCACGTGAAGTTTTATGCATTTGTGAAGTTGTACCTTATGTTTAGGCCTAACCTATTTTGTGTACACGTTACATAAACTAGTTGTTGCAATTAGGCCGACCTGGTGATAATTTGAAATCTTGCGGATGATATAAATAAGAGATAAAGGATTGTTTCTAAGCAGTGATCAATAGCACAAAAGACATGAAGTGAGATCTGAAGGTGTTTTGATCCGGAGGAGTAGCAGAACAGAGTAGAAGGCAGAGCCAGAAGAAGAATGAGTTGCAGAGCAGAGAATTGAGTTGTAAAAGAAAGAAATCATGAAATAATATTGTTGTATGAATCTTTTGTTATCCCTAGGCTGTGGCCTAGCATCTTTAAAGCCCTTGAGGCATGTGTAATTTGTTTTGAAGTATAATATATGAAGAATGAGCTTTGAAGGCTAGGTTTTTCCCTGTTAGGGTTTTCCTAGGATACATCTTGTGTTATGTGTTCATGAATATCTTTTATCTTTCTATTGTTTAAATGCTAGCTCCCATTGCATATCTATTATGATCATGGTGTTGTTCAGATAAGGCTGCAAGGTTGGACAGTCCCTCATTGGACCCTCCTACTTTGACTACATCACCAGTACAATTAATGTATCAACTCATCGTCAAGAGTGCATATATCTCTTGCTGAACTTATGTCCATCGGTATGACTTCTGAGATCGGCGTAGTTTAAAATTTTTACTCTAACTTTATCTCTCTTGCCGATAAGCTTTTTATCAGTGACACAATATGTAGTCTTCCCGATTGTTGCACAATTGTTACTTCTAGGTTCTTTGATCGATGTAACTCCATTTAGGTCTTCCTGATATAAATGAAAATGTTCATTAGAGGATTATGGCTTATTAGGTCAGAAAGACATGCATATGATCTTTTCGATAGGGATCAATTACTCATTTTGCATAACTATGAGTAGGGAAATGCTAATCTCAAAGGTCACATTTATGGAATCATTAGTCATCATGGGCTACAATATGGATCTTATCACACAAATTTTATCAATCTGTATAATCATAAGATCAATGTATGGAAATTGTGGAGGACAAGTGAGTGGTGGTTAATGGAAAATGTGAAACTTTTTCTAGTTCTAACAGTGGCTTTGATTGGGGATGAATGAGCGTGAGATCATTGCAAGAATCCAGAAAGATCTCTGGGAAGCAGACCATATGGTATGGAACTTGGAATGTATTTGAAGTGGGAGTTGGTATGGATGAGTAATGGAAGTGGAATGAAATCCTATACTACTATGCATGGAAAACATATTGTAAAAAAGGCAACTTTGAGAATTGTCCATGCACTGACAATTCTCGACCTTTTCCTAGACTACTGTGCATGGAAGTTTTTAAGAAAATAAGTGTTTCAAGAATTGTCCATGCACTGGTAATTCCTGATCTTCTCCTAACATATTTTATAGATAATATGACTCTTCTCCTCCTTTTCCAGTAATAACAAAAGGCCCAATCTAAAGACCTTCAAACTTTCCATGTTTCCCTTTATCTTGGCACCTTGCATTCCACAATAGGACCATATCATTTTCATTGAATTTTCTATCCTTTGCCCTTTTGTCAAGAAAATAATTCATTTGTGATTGCATCTTAGTATTCTGTTCTTGGGCCAATCTTCTGATCTCATCTAATTCTGCCAATTGTTCCATTCTTTCTTCCATTGGTTCAAGGACATCTAGATCTTCTTGAAGTATAAACTTGTATATAGGTAGCAGATTTTACATGGGCATTCTAGCCTGTGCTCCATAAACTAGCTCAAAAGGTGATCTACCAGTTGATTTCTTTATAGTGATTCTGTCTGCCCATATTGCCATCCTTAATTTAGAATCCCATGCCTTCTTATTTCTGTCCAAAATCCTTTTAATAATTTCTAGGATACTCTTATTACTTGACTCAGCCTGTCCAATCGCCTGTGGATGGTATGGTGAGGCATATGAAATCATAATACCATATGATTCACAAAATTTTCTGAATTCATTTGATCTGAAACACATTCCATTATCCGTGATTATTCTGGCAGGTGTCCCAAACCTTGTAATGATGTTATCCATCAAGAAATTAATTACAACCTTGCTAGTGGCTTGTTTAGTTGGGATGGCTTCTATCCATTTCGTGAAGTAATCAGGTGCTACCAATATCCACTTATGACCACTGGATTTTTCTGATATCTCTCCAATAAAATCGATTCCCCATTGGTAAAAGGGAGCCTCAACTTGCATTGGCTTGAGTGGCAATGCTCCTTGATATTTCATCTTTCCTGAGAACTTCTGACATGCTTCACACTTCCTTACATATGTGAAAGCATCATTGAAAACTCTCAGCCAGTAATAACCAGCTCTTAAAATTTTATGGGCAGTAGTTTTGCTGGCAAAGTGTCCTCCACAAACTCCTTCATGCATTTCTTTCAATATTCTTTTTGTCTGGGATTCATCCAAACATAGTAGTAGTACCCCATGTCTATTCTTCCAATATAAATCACCATCTAGGAAAACATATTTAGAGGCATGTAGTTTCAAAGTTCTCTTTTGATTGTCATTCAAATGTTTAGGGCATTTCTGATTTTTCAAGAAATATATTATGTCAGTGTACCAAGCTATTTTTTCAATGCTTGCAATCACAATCTCTTCTTTTCCCACATTGTAAATTTGAGAAGCCTCTAAATTTGATTCAGCCATTAGTTTAGCTAAACCCTATTCTCTCACTAATTTGGTGATCTAGATCTCTATGTTAAACTCCTGGATTCTATTGATCCATCTACATCTCCTCCCAGTAACTTTTGCTTGTACAAACACATCTTTAACTGTAGCATTGGGAACATATGCAATCACTTTTGCCCCTACCAGATTAGGTCTGAAAACTTTCACTGCTTTCACCAAAGCATATGCCTGTTTCTCTGTAATATCATAGTTCAATTCTGCCCCTTGGAGGGATTTACTAAAAAATGATATAGGTTGTTCATATCCCTTATTGTTCTTTTGCAGCATTACTGCAGCAATAATATGGTATGATGCAAATGAGACGACTTGAAATGGCTTACTAAAATCAGGGGATTTCAATATTGGGGCCTCCTTAATTGCTCTCTTCATGGCTACAAATGCATCTAGTGCATCTGTAGACCAATCTATCTCAGCTCCCTTCTTCAACATTTTTGAAATGGATTTGACAATTTTAGCAAAGTTTGGGATAAATCTTCTTACAAAATTTATTTTCCCAAAGAAGGATTGGATGGCTTTAATTGTTTTAGGAATAGGGATCTTGTCTATGGCTTCCACTCTTTCTGGATCAATTTTGACCCCATCTTTGGACACTATATGTTCTAGTAATTTGCCTTCTGTCACTGTAAAATGACATTTCTTTGGATTCAAAGAATTACCATATTCCAAAGCTTTGACAAATATTTTTTCAAGATGATCAATATGATCTTCTGCTTTCTTGGAGTATGCAGTGAGGTCATCTTGATAAACCACCATTATAACATTAATCAGTTCAGCAAAAGTAACATCCATGGCTCTCTGGAAAGTTGCACCAACATTTGTAAGTCCAAATGGCATTCTAACATATACATATGTGCCCCAAGGAGTAGTGAATGCAGTTTTATATTGTTCTGATTCTTTCACTTTCACCTAATTGTAACCCGAAAATCCATCCATCATTGATAACAACTCACATCCTATGATCTTTTGTAGAATTGCCTCCATATTTGGAAGTGGATAGTTGTCTTTAAGGGATGGGATATTTAGATTTCTAAAATCTACACATAACCTTGTGTCACCATTCTTTTTTCTAACTGGCACCAAGTTGGAGACCCACGTAGAATGTCTAATAGGCTTAATGATACCTCCCTGTCTGAGCTTCACAAGTTCTTCATGCATTTTGGGCTGCAAGGTTGGGTTTATGGGTCTCTATTTTTGTCTAAAAGGTTTTGCATCAGTTTTGAGTGTGATTTCATGCTGGAGCAGATCCTCCATGTATGCCTTAAGGTCAACATAAGACCAAGCAAAGACACGCTTATACTTTCTTAATAGAGCAATCAACATTTTTCTGATTGTAGGGCTTATCTTTTTCCCAATATACACCATTTTTGGTGCCAATTCAATGCCCAAGTTAATTTCTTCAAGGTCTTCCTTCTTTACCGATGTCTGTTTCATAAGGGCTCGGTCATGTCCATCAAACACCCTTTCTAGTGCCACAAGCCCCTTAGGAATCTTGTTAGTCTTAAGATAGACGATTTCTTTACCAAACAAAGTTTGCTTGCCATCTACTTCCTCCACAAATGCATTAAAATCAATCTCAATCTCTTGGGCCTCATATTGGTCGATGCACTATAAGAATTTAATCAGATCAGTGTCATCATTGAAAACTTTCCAATTATAGACATTGTCTGGGATTGCAGGTCTAGTTTTAAACTCAACTTCTGTAATGCCTGCTAATGTGACATCATCCCTTTTCAAGGCTATATTTACTAGGAAGTCTACCATTATATTTTTTGATCTGTCTACCCAGTTAAAGGAGAAAGCATCAAACAATTCAATATCATCCCAGACAACATTTCTATATTGTTTCAATCTTTTGTTCTTGGATGAATACTTCTCTCTGACCTGAGATATAACCAATTCTGAATCCCCATACACAGCAAGCCATTTTATTTTGTACTTTATGGAAATGTTCAGGCCAATGAGCAAAGCTTCATATCCTGCTATGTTATTGGTACACTCAAATGTTAGTAGGAATGAGTATTTGAAAGTTTTACCAGTTGGTGAGATAAACAATACTCCTGCTCCATTACCAGCCTTACTACACGCACCATCAAAATACATTTTCCATACACCACATTCATCAATTTGGGCTTCTTGGTGTATTGGGTCAGTGTTTTATAATTCTGGTTGACTTTTCTCAATTCTTAATGCACCAATAAATTGAAATACCCATAAATTATATTAATGTAAAATGCTTAAATCTAAAAACCTATAAATTGATAGAATAAACTTGCACATATAGAACTTACTGGAACTAGTATATTTTATCTAGGTACATTATTGTTTCCAACATTACAAAAGGATCTACTGAAATGTAGCTACTAATATATATTGCAATTATTTACCATCGATCCCTAAAATACCCACAATGGTGAGATGCCCAAAATGTTGCTGAAAATCTTCCACACTTAAAGTGTAGTTGTAACCTCTAGCTAAAGCTACCCATGGGAACTCGAAGGGTTTTTATTCTCTAAACTCTAAGGAAACCAATGGGGTTTTGTCCTCTAATCTCTAGAACCTAAGGGTTTTAGTCCTCAGATTCATCAAGTTAACACAAGTGTTCAACTCTGCAAGTTAGGGTTTGATATGGTTGGCCAAAAGATCCCTAAATGAGCAAGTAGCTTGCCTTAAATAGAGGCTTGAGGACCTAGTAGGGGACCCACATGTGCACTACTAAGAATTTGATAGTTTCCCATCCATTTATCATATCCAAATGATGCCATTTATGGCATTCCAAGTCGTGCGGCATGGTAGGTGGAGTCCCATGTTCGAACAACAAGGTTCTATGGTAAGACATGCCTAGAAGCAAGGATTAAGGTTAGGAGATACTCGATGCAAGTGGAGTTAAGGATCAA
The DNA here is from genome assembly GCA_027924645.1 of Cunninghamia lanceolata. Taxonomy (NCBI): domain Eukaryota; kingdom Viridiplantae; phylum Streptophyta; class Pinopsida; order Cupressales; family Cupressaceae; genus Cunninghamia; species Cunninghamia lanceolata. The sequence continues at coordinate 5,826,440 of BSBN01000077.1, forward strand.
GATTTGGGGATATCTATTGTAGGAGGGAGTGGGGATCAAGGCTAGGGAATACCCGCTACAGAAGGTGTTAGGAATTAAAGTTGGGGAATACCCACTATAGGAGGTATCAAGGATCAAGTTCAGAAGATACTTGTTGCAAGGAGTGTCAGGGTTTGAACTTCGAGGATACCCATGTTGGTGTAATATTTTATTCACCTTAAATATATTCCATCCTAAGTCTAATATTTCACCTATTTAATAAGTTTAGTTAAGAAAATTAAGCTATTTATATATTCTCACCTAAGTAGATAATAATGACATGTGTACACCTTGACTTGAGGTACATAAGTGCCACCACTACCTCATCAATCCTTGATTGATAGTAGTTAGGTGCCACCTCTCTTTAGTCAAGGCCACCTCTATCTTAGTTAGACTGAGTTAACTCACCTCTTAATTGGGAGTGATTAAGAGTTAACTCATACCTCTTGGAATCAAGTCATCTCCTCAATTTATACATCCAAGAGTGTATATATATATATATATATATGTTCATATGTGTATGTGTATACATATGCACATATTTGTATATATGTATACATGTATACATGTGTAAATGTGTACATATGTATACCTATACACATATGAACATATATGTATATGTATGTGTGTGTATCCTCCTCTAGCTTGTAATCAATTCAAATCATGTTATTGTGAGCTTTTCTTTATGTTATTTTGCTTATTGCAAATATGTGTGTATTGAGCATTTACAATTCCCTCATTGGATTGTAACTCTATAATGCTCTTCTGATCTTCGATAATTTGTATTTATAGTTTATTATTTTCTATTTCCTGCATTAGTTTCTAGGTTATCATCTATTTTGAAGATTCTAACATGGTATCAAAGCTTATGGTGTAGAGATAGATATTTCAATTTTTATTCTTGAGAGATTTAGGGGAGGCTAATCACTTTTCATGTAGGTTTCTTGAAAACCTAGTATGCTCTTCTCTTGCATCTTCAGATGATCTGAAAAAATAAAAAAGTTTGATGGAGAGTTTTTTTAACCTATGGGTTTGCACTTGTGTTTTATAAAATTTGGGTGATTGTAGCTTTTTGGTAATCTTGATAGCATTTTTAGCTATTCCATAGCATCCAGAAGGCTTGAGAAAGTTAAGATTGGCTTTCATTTCACTGAAATCAAAGATTAGGAAACTAGTTTGCAAATAGGGGTTTGAACATGGATATGACAAATAACGTTAATTCATGGCATTTTTAGGCCAAACAGACCCTTCCATTATGTTTGGAAGGCCCTATAACCCCTATTTCCATATAAAACTTATCAAATTTGGACACAGGAGCATTCTGGGAAAAATTCTTTTTACAGGTCGTATGGCTATATGAGCACACAATTTGAGAAAAAAAATAGCAATGTTAGCTAACCGCTAGCGATCATGTAAGCACCAAAATCATGCATAGCCTCCACGAGGACCCTAATGATGACTCACAATCCTTGTCACGTACATGTAAGCATGGAATAATGCCCTCTCAAGCAACGATTCTCTTGGTAGTGTGTGGTTTCTTCTTTCTTTGTTGTTTCCCCTTTGTCGTGCTTACCCCTTCCTCACTTTCGACACTTGTCGATTTGCATTTCCTATGCTTGTGACTTTGTCCCTAAGCCTTGTATTCATCCGTTTGTTGTGTTTTAACATTTCCCTAGTGTTTTTCATCCATTCCCACCCCTAGGAGCCCTTTAGAGGACCTCCCAAGCCATCTCCAACTTTCAGTTTTTAGTTCCGGTCAACCAATACAAATATCCCCCTAATATTTCTAGATCTCCCTTGGGAGATCCATCTTTTTCAAGTGGAGATTTGGTTTTTGACCCCTGTTTGACCAATTTTTGAAGGCAATTCACCTCCTTTTCCCCTCTTGGTTCATCTGCCACCTTGCACTTTTACCCAGGACCCCTCCTTTGAGGGTCACCCATGGATCGCCCTAGGGTGACCCTAACTGGTGAAAGGGGTGACCAGGTGGTGACCCTACCGTCTTTCCTATCTGTGAATCAACAAGTTTTTGGCCAAAAATAGCTTTGTTTTGACTCATTTTTCCTTTCGTTTGCATGGGATTTTATCGTAAACTTGGAGTTAACTATTTCATGCATACAAGCATGCATATTTAGCTCCTTTTTATCTTTAGTTGTCAACCCATGCATTCTTTTAACTCCATTTCTTCTTGAGTGATAAGCTATAATGGCTTGTTCACTCTCCAATTAGCCCAGATCACTCTTGTGTCTTCTAAGTTAACTCTTTAATCAAAGGGATTTAACTCTTCATCCTCTCCACCTCTTTTAGCCTCTTTAAACCTATAAATACCCCCCTCCCCAAGTACAAAGGGATGCAATTTCATTTGTGCACACAGTTCTTGCAGGTTTTTGCTCTCCAATTAGCATTCATATGCTCACACAGGACATCTAAGCCTTTTGCTTTTATTGTTGTCTTATCAAGCTTTGTTAAAAGCTCATATAGTGTTGATACGCTACCGACATCACAAGCCATAGTGATCACAAGCTCGCATTGAGCTCTCATCCAAGCTTCCAAAAGCTTCTTTTTGCATCCCTTTCTTATTGTTGCCAAGAGGATTTCCTTGTTGCTGCAAGAGGATAAGAGGTCGCCATACAAGAATTTCTGAGGGTAGGGGAGGCTCACGCGTCTCTTTATTCCAGGTTGCTTCATGATTTTATTTTATAGTAATTAGAAAATCACAATGTGCTCTTGGAAATAGTAAATGCATGTTGCTTTTTCCTTGATAGACTAAGTAGATCTTGCATTGTTAAAGTAGTTTACTTTCAAAAGTTCATAGATTAGATTCATTTCAAAGCAATTTCCTTTTCCTAGAGTAATTGTTCCACATATTCAGAAAAACAAAACAAAAACATAGATCAATTTCATTAGATAACTTCATATTAGATTGCATCCATATTTTAATTACTAGAATAGAAAAAAACACTTTCATTTCCATAAATAGAAAAAAGCACAAAAAATTGTTTTGCACTCATATAGGCTTGCATTCATCCAAAAATTGAAAAGAACAAAAACATTAGCATCATAGAACATTCACAAACCCTTGATTCCAACATAAGGTCAACTTTGGTCAACATTAGGCAAAACCCTTGATTCCAACACAAGGTCAAATCTTAGGTCAAACAAACCCTAAGTCAAAATCCTAGGTCAAATCGAGGTTAGCTTTAACTCTCTTTCTTCGCTTGGGCTCACAAATGTGCCTTGAGATTAGAGGTGAGTGGGTGAGGGCAATCCTTGACAAGATAGAGGAGATCCACCCTAGACCACAACAAGACCAACAAACAATTCAACAAAAACAAAAAAGGTTAAGGACATTCCAAACATAGGTTATCATCCAACAGTTCAAACAACAACACCAAATTGACAGAAGTATCAACAAAAATGATAGTCAACCTATACAACGTTGGAAACTTAGGAATCCAAATAGAAGAACGGTGACTAGTGACTCTTTGGGTCATATAGTTATTTTAACAACAACGGTCACAGAACACCGAATTAGAATCAATGCACAAGAAAGGCCCCAAGACCGGCTAACCACTCTCCATGAAGTCCAGCTCTCAAGCGAGCTAGACCACCCCCATGTCTCACCTCCTCTCGACTGGCTACTTCCACAAGAGCGAGAATGATGTGGAGGTTCACCCATGGTAAGGAGAGGGGTCCATGTGTGCGCCAAAGTTGACTCGACCGCCCCAGGCCATCGAGTCATGTTTTTGAGTGTATATATTTTAGTGAACCTAATGTAAAAGACTAAAGCCTCTTGGTTATGCTTTTTGCATTCCCATTGCTTGGATCCCATTCTAATCAACATTCTCACATGTAACATCAGCTTCACCACATATTTTGGTGAACTTGACGTGAAATTACAAATTCCTTCTAGGATGAGTGATTTTTCATTTCAAACTTCAAAAATTTAGTCATTTTCACTTTCATTTTTGCAACCATCTTCACCACTTCCGCTTTTGTCACCTTCGCCTTCACTCATTCCATTTATTCTTTGGTGTTTATGACAGCCCTGAATATGATGAAACTAGACTTAAACTTAGGGAACATTCCCTCAAGGGAGCCAGAAACTAACTCTTTCGACAGGTATGTGCACCTGATCCAAATACACTGGTTTCAAACTACTATGGCTATGAAGATTCAAACTATGAACAAGATAAAAGAGATCCCAGACATTCTCTTTCATTCAACAATCCATTATGAGAGCATAATCCTGTCATGCCAAATACACCTCATAAAGCGAAAAGAATACAAATGAGGTTAGAAGTCCATTGCATGGACCAACAATCCACAAGCAACTCAAGCACTCATCTTGACAATGAAGTAGAAGGCTCGAAAGGAATTTACAAGAAGCAAAATATTCTCAAGAGGCCCTAAAATTTGATCTACGAGAGGAGCAATGAGAAAATGCTATACAAGAGGAAATGCAAAACCATGACAACATTCGCAATGAAATCCCTAGAAACGAAGAAGTGCCTAGAGGTCCTACACCTATGGACCTCATTGCAACGCTAGTACAAAGAATTAGAACTCTGGAGGAAGAACAACATGTGTAATGTCCCCAATCTAAAATTTAGTATTAAATCCAAATCTGAAAATGTCTTTAACAAACTTAACACTAATATGCATTAAAACAACCAAACTAGCTAACTAGTTTGCACAAGTATTACACAAAAATGAACACAAACAACTCAAATGTTTTTTATTATGATTTTCTGATACATATGACATGTAATCACGCCTACAGCACTGATTTACAATAGTAGCAACAACTACAACACTCCACAACGAATCTGCTAGACATACACCAAAAACATGTTGAAATACACATATGTGATTCACCTGAAATTGTCAGAAACACACAGAAACTTCACAACACTTGCACCAAATGATATATGGAACCCATGGATGATGCTACAATAGCAAGGATGAACCATCCATGTGCTACACAACAGAAAACTCAAACAACATCAATGGAAACACCACAAACACTTTGAAATGCTTGAAACACACCCTGCAAACATACATATACTTCACATACAATGCTCCTGAGATCAAACTAGAAATACCTATCTGGTCAAAGCTGATCCAAACCTCTGAAATGGATGAAATACACATTCTATACTAACATGCAATAACATGCAAAACCTGCAACAAAATAAATGCTCTGAAATCACCAGAATCTACTCCTACACACAAAACAATGAAATTGATACAATCCTTCAGCACTGATGCAAGCTCTGAAGTGAGATTGCTCTCTGCATTCCAAGAACACCACCCTCAGAATTCTGGGAACTCATGTCCACCGGTCACAAGCTCCATCTCCAATGGTTTCCCTGTCCACTAAAGAAAACACAAGCTAAACAGTCAGAAAATTGTCAAATCTGCAAAAGTCCCAAATGTGTTTTTGGCCTCCAAATAAATAGAGGAGCAAACCCAAATGACCCCCTCTTGGAAAATAAAATAAAATAACATTATTACATCAATTTCCATCCAAAATGGGCCTACCATAATGACTGCTGCAAGATTCCCCACCAAAATTAAATAATAACTCCATGCATGCAAGATGTCATAAAAATTGCCAAGGAATATGCTAATAATAGCATGCCACCTAAACTTGGAGGTTACAAATCTTCTCACATGAAATCTCACACTCTTCCTTGGGTAAATAATCCAAAATAATAATATCAAATTAATTATTTGATCCCTTTTATCATAAATAAGAATTAATAAATGATTCGGGCCCAAATAACCAATTTTAGATATAATTATTTTCCAATTTCCATACCTTAGCCCAAGGAAAATATTTTGAATTGAAAAATATATCCTCCAACACAAATTAAATAAAAAGGGGACATGACAACATGTCCTAGAAAGGAGACAAAAATCGCGTGAACATATCAGAATTGAACAGGACCAGGGGGCATCTCAGAATCCCCCTTACCTCAACTACTACTCACGAAATGGGAGTAATGACACATTCCCAAATGGGAAGCCTCCTATCCAAAACAATCAAGCAATATAGGGAAATCAAGCGAATCAAACAATAGCATTGGGTTATCAAAGCCCACCCATGGGGTTAATATTGTCAACTCCACAAGCACAAAGTGCCTTTTTAGGCACATACTTGGAGTATTTAAAGGAGCCACTTGACATGGCTATAAGGAGTGTTCCGTTACCTTGACCATTACTAGATCTCTTGAAATTCAAAGGAGAAGGAGACCCTAATTCGCACATTAAAGCTTATATAACAACAATAAGAGAACTCCTCCCTTGGGATGGGGTTGTAGCAAAAATCTTCCCTAAGATGTTGGAAGGAATAGCCCTAGATTAGTATTATCGCCTACCAGAGGCCTCGATACACTCATTCAAACAGTTAATAGGAGAGTTTGTCATTGATTTTGACATGAACAAACTCATGAAGATAGGGATCTGAGAATTTTTGACCATGAAATAAGAACCAAATGAATCAATGGCTCATTTAGTCACTCGATGGAGACAAGTTCTCATTTCTTTGACAAGCACTCCAAACATGGATCATCGTGAGTTGTGCAATCTCTTTTGCATGCCTTGAACAGGGATATGAGAGAAGAAGTCCAAAAGTTGCCTTACAAGTCATATGAAGAAGCCTTGGAAAAAATAGAAATACTTTGTAAATGAATAACATGATAAGAACTATAGATGCACTTTTACATGAAGTAAATCATGATTTTTCAATTGAGGAGCTAATGAAAGATTATATACTAAATCTCTTATCTTGTAACTTTTACAATTTTGTCATTCAAGTAACTCCTTATTTCAATATAGACGTTTAAAGATCTTTTACACGTCAACATAAAATTTACAAAAGTATTATCATTTGATTACATAGTACTTAGAAAATGCATATCTCGTACTATGTGATCATTCACCATTGATTACCGTATAATCTATATAATCAAAATACATCCCAAGATGATAATCATGCATTTTGAACTAAATGACTATATCCTCTTCCCATACCAATACAATTGAATTGAAACAAGTACACAATTATCTTTAAGTAGAGTCCATAAAATTTTAGATAGTTATTCAAACAAAGCTTTGGGGTAAGTTTGAATCCAATAAGGATGTTCATTTCTATCAATAGGGTGTTTATAATACCTAATTTGATCAAAAAAAATTCTAACATAATTTCAAAGACTCACAGGTAATCAATAATGATATAACATTCCAAGGATCTCAATCCTATACAAAACCTATGTACAAGGTTATTGGGTTGATCAAGTCCAATAACAATGTACAATAAAACAAAATATGGTACAAAGAATCTCACAAGCATCTTAAACAATAAAAGAATAGTAGCAAACCATTACCACCCATAGAGAATTTCATAGAGAAATATAGGATTTAATCTTTCATTATTTAAGTGATTGGATTAATTGAAGTTCAATTTAACTTAGAGAAAAAAATTGGTTCTAGTTTTGTTTCTTAATTAGGTATATAACTTATTTATATTAATATTTAATTCTCATTGAACTTTCATATTATTGAAAAGTATGCGATCTAGTTTTGATTTTTAGAGGATGTCATTTTTATTTTAGATGTTGTCTCTTCCCCTATAAAATTTCACATGTACCCATGTTCGAGCCTAATAGAAAGATTTTAATTTCACATCCAACAAAAACATTGATTTTCACCAAACAACTTATTCCAAAAATAGCATTGTATCATCCCAAGTTTAAGAGGTGAAAATGATCCTAAGACCTATGAGTTATGGCTTGCAATGAAATTATGTTAAAGAAATCGAGGTGTGAAAATTTAGAAACTTGGTCCTTAATAGTCCTATGCCAAGATTGTTCCTGCATCAATCATACTCAGGACTTTAATTAATCTAATAAATGATAGAGACCAAATTATTACTCATTGATTACTTAATAATATAGACAATTTTGTAATTGTGCTTATCCAATTGGAATTTTTCAATTTAGATGGCATTTTTACTAAGTTATTCTACTAGAAGTACTTCCTCTCCAAGGCTCATTTTAGTCAAGAGTGAAAATAGATAAGCATATAAATATTTTATCTTTTTAAACTTTATACATCAAATGTGTTTAATCAAGAAAAGGAGTTAATGAGTCAAAACTATGAATTTTCCTATTACTATTTGAATGTACACTATTGATATTCAAAATGGGACTACATTATTTTATCAACATAGACTAGATGCACATTCAATGATTGAGCTATCAGTATTACTTGGCCATATTTACTTAAGACCAAACTAAAATATCCAATTTAAAAATTGAATTACTGCAATCCATAAAACAAATTTGAGATATAATGTACCCTAAAAATCAAGCCTATATATATATATATATATATAACTCAAGGTATCCAATTTAAAATGTGGGATATCCAAACAAATGGACATCCAAAGCATAACTCATCCTAATAGAGGTTGACAAATTCAAGTCATCCAATTTCAAATTTAATCTGTTACAAGGAAATTTGTGTAACTTTAATCTCATCTATCCAATAAGATGCTAAAAGATGGATAAAATAATCATACTATCAACGAATTTTGGTTTGAAAGTGAAGTTTCTACCAAATTCCAAGCTGATTAGATGATGAATAGAATTTTTGGCTTTTCAAATTTCAACAAGCAATGGAGTTTTAATGATTAAACAATAATGAGAATTATAATGGTGAATAGACATTGCCAATGAAGATGATAGAGAGACATGTAACGATTTGAAGAGACATGACCATAACTAGCAATCGCACCTTAGTGTGCAATGGGTACATCGAAGAGTTGTGGAAGTTCAATTGCTATGTCTTTAAGTAAATGATGATTGTCTTGCACCCCTATTGCCCATGTCATTTTTGTTTTCTCGAGTATCATGAATGAATTTTTATAATCTTAATGGATTTGAATATCCTTGTGCTTTTATTAGTAGCTACTTCAAATGTGTGAACTTTCATGTTTGGTGTCTAGTCTCTATTTGCATGCATCTCCTTTCTAGATTCTTGTGCACGCATTGCACTTCACTTGCATTCCATTAGTTGTCACCTATGCATATTATTTGAAGCATGTGTGTTTGTTTATCACAAGCCTCATATTTCACATCTTGACACCTACATTTAATAGGCATTCTCTTGAAAATATAAGCATGCTGACCACGTACATCATGTTTATTTGTCATGTAGCCTACCATCAGGCATCTATTGCAAGTATGAGTAGTAAGTGTTGTCATTGATGTCAACACCTAAGGTCAGCATCTAAGGAAGTTATTTGTATGAGTTTGAGCAAGTGTCTGAGAAGAACAGTGCAGTGTTTTCCTCCACATAGCCTGTAGATTGAATATCTTTCCCTGCAGTTTGAAAGTTATGCTAACGGATGTCTGTAGTTGCTATGTTTCAAGTTTGAGCCTCCAGTGTGAAGATTTGAGTGAGTTCTGTTCACCAGAGTAGAAACTATTTTTCGGAGTATTCAATGGTGACAGTGAGAATGTATTTTGCTCTGCATTTCTCCACATTTAAGTTTTATAGTCTACGGTTATGAGATTAAGTTTGGGATGATGTTATGTGCCTTCAGTTCAAATGGTTCATGATTTGGCGCTTCAAAAGCAATCTTTCCTTTATGATAGTGGCTAATAGTAATGTTTAAGTGCTCTGGCTTGAAGAATCTTCTGGATAGAATGTTTGGAGGTTGTGCAGAAGTTCTTGGTGATTGCAACGTGCTTGTGGATGTCTCTAGATCGTGTTCCTGCTTTTTGATTGGTCCACAAAGAGTAATCAAATCGTGGATGAAGCATGTTCCTAAAGGTCTTAGTGTTAACACCAATTTTGGTCGACTTGGTTGTTTTCACTACTTGCGATTATGCTTTGGAGTTTGTGATAGCGTGTTGTTGCGTGGGAGATTGCATTTGAGTCCCAGCTAAGGCATGGTGTGGTCCACATTCATTCTTTTCCTTCACAAATCTGTTTAGGTCCAGACCTATTCTAGTGTATGTATGTATGCCGACCTTGGAGATTGCTCCAATGGTTGATGATTGCAATGCCAACCTTAATGTACATTCCAAGATTGATGAATTGTATAAATACATGTAATGAAGTCGTAAATAAGGCATGATGATGCGAATATGCGAAGATAAGTGCGAAGTGCAAGAGAAGAGCAGAGCAGAGGAGTTTTATTGTGCTTCAATGGAACTGAACCTTGGCATGGTGTAGATGCTACTATCTCAGTTCACGAACTTCTGGCAATGAGCCCTTTTGGTAGTGAGCCTCTTCTTTTGGTAGTGAGCCCCATCTTTGCAGTGAGCATTTTGAGCAGTGAGCCCTAAGGCAGTGAGCCTTGTAAATTTTGATATATCATTTATATTGTGAGTTAATCCTCACCGTGTTTTTTCCCTCATTAGGTTTTCCATATAAAAAATCTGGTGTCTTATGTGTTGAATGTGTGAATGTGCTTAAGTTTCTGATTTTATGCTTTCATGGTTAAATCATAATAATAGTGATTAAGTGGTTGATGTGTTGATGCTTTAAAGAAGTTAAGTTTTGGTTACAACTGATTCATCCCCCCCTCTCAGTTGTCTTGTGCATTTCAATAGCATCCTCTCATGGGACATGATAGGATACAAAGATCGATCAAACTTAGTGTCCATCATTGCTTTTATAATTTCACACCTTTGCATAATTTAGAGCTCAAATGGACTAAAATTAAATTTAGACATGCTAGAATATCAGATTGAGAATTCATAATGGTCTAAAAATATTAAATTTGAAGGGAGAAACTTTTGATTTGTTTGAATTTGTAGACGATATGGGAATGATCTTGAGACCTAAAAAATGGTGTACATCATGGGAGCCCGTTGTGTTCAATCTCACTCTAACAAAACTTAAATTGTAAAAGGAACATGACATAAAATGCACACCATTTTTGCAAAAGCCATCCAAGAAACAACCCTCATGGAAAAGGCGAGGGGGGTGGTTTAATACTCTCTCTCTCTCTCTCTCTCTCTCTCTCTCTCTCTCTCTCTCTCTCTCTCTCCACAAGGCAGGGGTTGTCAAGGAAAGATCGATGTAAAGTATGATTTCTTGATTCAACACTTTAACAGTTCTAAGCAAAGACATAGCTATCAATGTAGTCACATGTTAAAACTAATAAATATATATAATAATTAATATATAATATATACAATGCTATATAATTGTTATGTGACGATGTAATTACACACCAAGAATCCAAACCTATATCTCTCTCCCCTTTTTCTCTTCCTCTATCTATCTTTCTTTTTTAGCTTCATCTCTCTCCTCATTTTGTCCCCCTTCTCCCTTTCTCTATTCTTCTCTTTCTTCTCACTCTGTACCCATTTAAATAGTAGTAGGTTTTAAGAATATATATCATATATATTAATTAAATATTATATTCTATTTATATTAATAATATATATTATATAGAATATAATATACAATGATAAATATAACTATAATATATATTCTATATAGTATATAAAATAAAATTTTAATTTAATAACAAATGCATATAGATCTTGAATATATAACATATATAATATAAATTAAAGATCCACATATTTGCATTTATTTTAGAGGGTGCTATAAAAAAGCTTAATATGAAATGTAACAAGAGTTGCGCAGCAGTAGGAGTCCCTGCCAAATGCTGCCAACATAGAGCAAGAGAAGAGCATGGAAAAAATAGATGTGTTCAAAAGTTAAATTATATTTAATTGAAAAAAACTATTGGATAGTAAAAGAATAATTTCCAAGAAATAGATTTATAAGGGATCTGAATTAAGGTAAATATAATAAAAGGACCAGGTGTCACAATTCATGGAGGAGGTTTACCAGGTGTACGAGCGCTTGAAAGCCATGAGAATGAAGAAGGAAGCTATAAGCCATCAAGCAGGGATGTAATAAACGAGTTACATTGAAGTATTCAATACCTTTACCGTATCCTGTAGAGAACAAAACACTACGAGCTGTCTTCAAGGAATGTATTTATTTCATCAAACATGTGTGAAGTCATGTACGCATGCCAATGATTTTAAAGGCCATCATTGTCCAACAAGAGATCATCTTGTACTATTTTGAAGGTTTAATCACTAATGTTCATAAGCCCAATGTATTTAGTTTTGGATCCCATCACTACTTCCAAGCCATACCAAGAATACCATAGGTCTGATAGTTTCTCTATAAAGTCTGCATGATAATCATGAGGTTGGAAGGTCAAGATGTAACTAGTCTTCATTAGATTAGTGAAAAGGAGACAATGAAGACATCCAAGGGCATATACCTATTCATAGTGATCCACTCCTATTGACAGTAGGTATATTTATGTTTGCAATATATGCAAGACCACTGTCTTCATCCCAAAGTCTGTTCCTATCACCAAAATACTGTCACAATGTGACAGTGAGAAAGAGTAGGTATAGATAGTAAAATGAGTGGTATATAGCTAGAAAGAGACAATATAGACATATAGGAAGTAACATCCAAGAGGTCTATGTATAGAGTGACAAAGGATCAAATAGTGAAGGGTTTATAGAAATGTAGATACATCTTAACTACATGAATAGAAGACAAACATCTTGAACAATGTCAATTGCATACCTAGGTCTGATTTAGATTATACAGACCTATGAAGATAGTGATCTAAGTGTGAAGCATCAGTGACAAGTGTGATTGAGAGAAGAGAGTAGGGATATATGCAAAGTTTCCTCATTATGAAAGTATGTAAAGTGACAAAGGAACAAGACTTAGTGTATGAAACTATATAAAGGGTGCAGGGACGTTTAAGATCATATGAAACCCTAGACTCCTGTCAATCCCTAAAGGGGTTCTAAAAGTCTTGTCCATGATATGAGAAGAAAGGTTTGTAATGTTTTGTAAGGTTTCATGTGTCTGATGAGTTTGAAACAAAACCTTATACATTTAACCTATACTAATGTGTCAGGTCTGTCAACATTGATTAAGCTCTGCCTGGATTTTGAAGACTAGTATGTCAATAAGGGTATAGCTGATCATTTTAAGAACATTCTCAGTGCTTGATAGAGATGTCAAGACCTCAATGTAGAAACCTAACTTATAAATCACTTTGAAGGATAAGAAAGTAGCATGGAAGACTGCAGTCCATGGAGAGGAACAACAGAAAACATAGGTGATCACGTAAAATGCTCACAATTACTTTACAAATATTAGTAATCACAAGACTTTGCCCACTACTCATAAGATTTATTGTTACATAGTTAAAATTGGAAAATAAACAAAAGTCGTCACTCCAAAATCTTTTTTGATAGCCCTGCTCTTGCTTGTCCAAAGAATATATTCAAATTTTTGGAGCTATCCATTAATATACACAAGCAAAGATGTCCATTAAATTTTTAACTTAAGTTTCAAACATCTGATAGATTAGTGCCCTTATGCTCCTTCAACAAGCGTCCGCTTTGAAGTATTGATGTATAAGACTGCCCACAAAACAAAGACAAATTAAAGGAGGCCCAAGATCAAAAGAATTTGACAAACATTAGAAATTTTCAAGAAATAGATGTGGAACCACAAATATAATTAGTTACAAAATAATAAAATGTGAACCCAGAAACAAATTCTAACATATGACCATCTTGCCATTATTTCCTCTTATAAAAGCATCCCCATATTTGTTCTTTAGCTGACCATTGACATAATTTTCTTTTTGTTCCATTGCTATATTCATATATCCATCCAAACAAGCTAATATGCTTGCACACATAAAAAGACATCTAATTACACAATGACAAACATATAATTGGTAAGTATGAAAATTGCCTCGACAATCCAATTTATCAATTTACTACTAAAGCCTAAAATGCTCAAAATTCTTTAAATCATACTACATTTTCTCAAAGTAACTATGATCTTCTTTGATGTTTTTAGGGAACAAATGGTTGCATATTTCATATTTGGATATTTTGTTGCATACATAATTTAGCTTTCAAAAGACTGCTGAGGAAAGATACTTTGCAGGGGTTGTAAATTTCAACTGGCAAATGAAATATTAACATCTCCTACAAAGTTTGAAACAACATTATTATATTGAACAAATAATCATCGAAACAATGTAGCCTTACTAACAAATAGTCTTGATACAAGACAACTTGGTAATGCACCACAAACGAAATAAGCGTGACAATAAATCTAGTTAACAAAAAAATGTTGTAATTCTCTAAGAAGAGATGAGAATCCCAACATCTTCTACAAGCTCATAATGCAAATTTTAAAGCCTGATATAAAATCAATGGAAAAGAGATTTTCTGAATTAAAATCTTGTAAAACAGCTAAACAATAATATTGATCTGGGTCCTACTACAATAAAAAAGGATAAATTACTCCCACTAATGTGCATAGTGGTAAAGCAATACATTTGCCATTACGATGACCTAGGTTCAAGCACTGCTTGCATGCTCCCTTTGGCAATGTAGCTGTGATAACGAGTGCCCATAAGGTTGGGTACAAATGCCAGCATATACAGCTTGTAAGCCGTGTAGTCTTAATAAGATGGTAGGAGCAAATGTTTCCCAGTTCAACAATTAAAATTAAAAGTACTAATTTGTTAATAAAGATGGAAAGTTCCAAAATTATTGGATTTGGTTTTGTTCTTAATGGTTGGCACTAATGATGTTTTGAAATTTCAAGTAATTACTCATTAGTGTTCTAACAAACCCCTTTAGCCTATTTGTCCAAAGCTTGATTGATCTCACAATTATCAAGCCTAGTATCAATTTGGCATTTGTTGTGGCTTAGAGAGTCATGACTTCAACAAAAACTGATGGCTAGAATATGATAAAATGAACCCTAGAACATATGAATGATTGGTGCAGGAGCACCTTACTCATTAGATTCATTTAATTGGCAAATTTGTAAAATGGAACCTTCAAATGTAAGAGAGTTGTAATAGGTCATGTAATGGTCAATTCCTATGTAAATGAGTCATCAATAGGTCTCTAGGAAGTTGAAAATGTAATTGCTAAATTTGTTGTCAATGCAATATTACAAAAATGCAAAAAAAAGAACAATAGGATGGAATACCAAAGGTCATAGAGTAGTTGAGTTAGTTTTATTCATTTGGAGAAGTTAGAAAATGAAGAGTCATGATGTAATTCCTTTAAAAGACCTTGTATCCATTTGTGAAGGGGAGGGGAGAAGGTTGGAGAATGTGGGTTGTTACATTTTGATGTGATATCAATAAAAGATATCCTTGTTTCTGCATTTTTGAATGTTAAACTGCTGTTTCAGATATTGGTACAGATTTTATATGACCAGAATGTGGTATGGATGGAAAGAGTATTGAGTCTACTTTCCATTTCTTTTTATTTTATCAAATTTCATTAAGATTTGAATAAGTTATGGCATTTTTATTGAGGGTAGGTCTGCAGAGTTTAATTTTCTGAAAATGCAGTCTGAAAATATGCATGGTACGGCCTAGTATAGCCTCACATTGATGTATATAATAGATGGATGGAAAGATATGTATTTCTAATTTACAATTATTTTGGTTTGGTATAATTTCATTAAGTTTTGTGAGAGATATTGCAATTTTGGTGAGAGCAGGTCTGAACACTACCTAGGGCTTGCAGTTTTGGAAAAAAAAAATCATAACCTTCTCCCCTACCATTGGATCTTCATGAAAATTGGAGGAAAAATATGTATTAATGTTCTCTTCAATCTGACCAAAGCAATTGGATTAGTTCTTTGATTTGTTAATGTTATTGATGATAGTTTTGGTCCTCCTATCTCTGCATCATATTGGTATCAGAGTTGGCGAAAGATTTGGGTGTTGTATTTGTTCCTGTCACTAAGAAGGCAGGTGAAGAACTGAAGGAAAGAATGTGTTGGTGACCATTATTTTTGTTACTAAGTTGTTTTGGTTGCAGGTGCTTGTTCCATCTAGTTGTAGAAGGATGTTTTTTGAGGTTGTGTGTGTGGGCAGACAAGATGAGGTCTGTCATGACCATTCTCTAATGGAGATTAGGCTGGATAAGGGTGCAGAGAGAAACCACTGAGGAGAGAGTGGTAGGTGCATCACCAGGATCTGCTGTTGGGTGAGATGAATGGTTTGGTGAGTTGGTTTGTTGTAAATCAGTGAGAGATGGATACCTGACTGAAGAAGCACTTAATGTTGCAGTCTGAAGAGTACTCCACTGATGGGAGTAGAAGGAGCCTGAAGAAGCTCTAAAGATGATGGTAGTTCAAATTTTGTTGGTTGGTTGGTCACCTTTTTATGGATGAGAAGATTTGAAGCTTGAAGCTGAGAAGATTGAAGATAAAGATAGAGGAGATGCAGAAAGACTTTTATTGCAGATACATTTCCAAGGGACTTGGAAATCTTTGTTGGTTGGTTGTATGGTGCAGGAGCACCTTACTCATTAGATTCATTTAATTGGCAAATTTGTAAAATGGAACCTTCAAATGTAAGAGAATTGTAATAGGTCATGTAATGGTCAATTCCTATGTAAATGAGACATCAATAGGTCTCTGGGAAGTTGAAAATGTAATTGCTAAATTTGTTGTCAATGCAATATTACAAAAATGCAAAAAAAAGAATAATAGGATGGAATACCAAAGGTCATAGAGTAGTTGAGTTAGTTTTATTTATTTGGATAAGTTAGAAAATGAAGAGTCATGATGTAATTCCTTTAAAAGGCCTTGTATCCATTTGTGAAGGGGAGGGGAGAAGGTTGGAGAATGTGGGTTGTTACATTTTGATGTGATATCAATAAAAGATACCCTTGTTTCTGCATTTCTGAATGTTAAACTTCCGTTTCAGAGATTGGTACAGATTTTATATGACCAAAATGTGGTATGGATGGAAAGAGTATTGAGTCTACTTTCCATTTCTTTTTATTTTATCAAATTTCATTAAGATTTGAATAAGTTATGGCATTTTTATTGAGGGTAGGTCTGCAGAGTTTAATTTTCTGAAAATGCAGTCTGAAAATATGCATGGTACGGCCTGGTACAACCTCACATTGATGCATATAATAGATGGATGGAAATATATGTATTTCTAGTTTACAATTATTTTGGTTTGGTATAATTTCATTAAGTTTTGTGAGAGATATTGCAATTTTGGTGAGGGCAGGTCTTAACGCTGCCTAGGGCTTGCAGTTTTGGAAAAAAAAAAATATAACCTTCTCCCCTACCATTGGATCTTCATAAAAATTGGAGGAAAAATATGTATTAATGTTCTCTTCAACCTGACCAAAGCAATTGGATTAGTTCTTTGATTTGTTAATGTTATTGATGATAGTTTTGGTCCTCCTACCTCTGCATCAATGACATGCCTACATTATGGCATTTTGTTTGTCATAATCAGATGAAAACAAGTTTTGATTGAGTGTAATATAGTTTACACCTTTTAAGAAAACCCTTGTTAAGGCATAAGATAGATATCACATGTTTACTTGAACTTCTGCATCTACCACAGATAGGGATCCTTTTTATTGACTTAGTAAAATAAAATTTTGATGCTAAATTTTAAAACATACATATTATTTCCATCCTATGGTTATTTTGTACAAAACTGTCTACACAACACAACACTAATATACTAGACATCTGATAATTTATAGCAGAATTCTTTAGGTCACCCAGTTGAGTTTATTCAAGCATAATGAAATGCAAGTGAAAGAACATCACATAGTAGGTTTGTAGGCATAGTAAACTATTCAAATTTCAACTTGGGTATCCAAAAATATATATATTATGAGAAAGTTGTCCTTGACCTCATTTGTTTAGAGTATTTTTTATAAATCAGCCATACAAATTTAATATAATCTCAATTTACTCTAATTTATTTTTTAAGATTTTTGGACATTTTTCTACTACAGGGTTTTTAATTGCATAAGAGAGATACTGACAAATTTGTTTCACAAAATGCAATATACCAAGTTCATTTGTGTTGCATTTCTCCCATGTAGGGACATCATTTGACCAACTATCCTGTTCTCAAAATGAATGAAAAAACATTACTACTAAACACATAACAATATGCATGCACAGAGATCATATTTCTCATATGAAAAAGAAAGAAACTATCTCTACATAAAAAAGAACTAATGAACTGAAAAATCTACTAAACTAAATCATTTTAATGTTCTGAACTATTACACAGGAATTTCTCAATAGATGAAAATCATTTACTTGCATATAATAGATATGATGTATGGATGCTTTTTCCAATAAAGTTTTAAAAAATGTGTATTAATATTTTATGTTAGGGTATCGTTCGCCACATATATATGTGTGAGAGAGAGAGTTATGAGGATCACTGGCTCTAAAAAAATTTATGCAACTAAGCAACTGCATATGACCTGTTATTAAATAAAGCTCCTAATTTTCTATCCACAACATACAATTGGGAGAAATTTGTTGAAGGAAAACATCCAACTGAAACAAATTAAATGATTGGACGAGAATGCACGTTGAAACCAAAACGCCAAAAAAACCCATTTCACCAATCTTTAAGGAGGATAAAGCCCATATCCTTGAATTGCCATGGCTTTGTATCTATTCCTCTAAAGCCATGGTAACTCTGACAACTACAAAACCTGGGGAAAAAATTGCTCAGCTTCAATGGTTTCAGTTTTTTTTTGCACTAACTGCTCACGAATCAACACTAAAAACATAAATTTTAGAGGTTTCTTTCAGTCTGTTCAAATTTTCAACTAAATCTACAAATTACTCACGGACTCGAGATGTTTTCCCCAATCCACTCAAATTTATACACTAACAACTAATACAGGGAAATGAAAAATTCCAAGTTTGACTACCATCACACCTGTAATACTCTGAAAGTTCCACACTCACCATTTCTGGAGAAAACAAAACCCTAAAAATGTATGGAAGAGATAAAACAAAAAAACTCACTAAAATCTTCTCTGCCCAACAACAACAACAGCCACATAAATTTTTTTCCTAGACCCATTCTGAAGAAATATTTTTTCTGCCATTTTTTGGAAGACACCCACTCACAAACTACGAACACCTATTTTGAACAACTCTGCAACACATGTTCTTTCGACCAAATACAACGTGTCTTTTTGTAGGCCACTTGCCATTGTCCAAACCCTCCAAAGCACACAATGACAAGCGTAATTCCATGCAAAACATTAGAATAAAATAGTAGGGGTAAAATAATGTCTCAATGAGAAAATGCCATCAATCAAGAGAAAAAGAATAAAATATTTCAAATCAAATACAATGGAGAATAAAATACTAGGGGTAAAATAATGCCCCAATGAAAAATGCCATCAATCAAGAGAAAAAGAATAAAATATTTGAAACCTTAGCTATGGCTTTAATATTTTCCATATTGCACGGAGTTCGAAGCAAACTAATGCTCTTTTTGTTGAGTGCAAACAATAGTCCTCTGCTAAGGTAGAAACTAATAATATAAAATATACAAAAGTAAAATATATTATATTTATATATTCATAAGTATAATTAGCTGATATGCTTTTACATGTGAGCATTATAGTGCTCGGAATTGTCTCACATCGTAAAAAAATTCATGCTAGAAAATTTTCTAAAGTTGTCGATTGTTCCTATCAGCGTATTCCTTGAACCTCCTATGGGTGCAAGTGTTAGTATAATACCCCTAACTTTGATATCATGCAGGATTCCCAACTAACGCGCATTAGAAAAGGAGGGGGAAAAAAAATTCAAAGAGAAAATAAAAATAAAAGAGAATCCAAAGAGCGCCCCACCATGAGACTGTGGCCTAAGCGGCAATGATAACACGTGCCATAAATTGTGTGGTTTAATTTTTTGCAATGAATATGCATAATGTATAATGTGAGTCTTAAGATAGGCAGCTTAGCTAGTGAGTATCTAAGCACTCAAGATTAAATCAGATGGTGATGATCATGTCCACACTGATTAAGGGATCTCCACACCTACTCACTAAATGTAACACACCATAGTACAACACTTGAGCAATACGACGGAGAAAGTGATGATGCATATAAAGATAATCATGCCATAGTACAACACAAAATAAAATGGGGGAACAAATGAAAAAACATATAACGAAAAACATTTTTTGTAGAGATGGACGGTTGTGCGGTCACAATTAATTCAATCGTCTTGCCTCCTTCTCAACCGTCGATGGACAAATCCAGGGAGTTCATCTCCCTAAAGGAACACGTTCAACATAAATATATCGTGACAACAGTAGTTATATGGTTAACACAATAACAATCATCAGGGCATTGAAAATTTATGTCAATGATTTAATTCCAATAATTTGAGTGTCCTTTGAGACCCTTCTAAATCAAATTACAAGATTGTAGCATTGTTCTATCTCTCATAGTAGATTTGATCATTTTGTAAAAAGGTCAAGAGAATTGCAATTAGTTTGCATGAAAAAATATGCAATTAATTGAACAAAGTTAGATGTTTTTTTCTTTCTTGGCACTTAATTTAATCCTTATCTTTGACAAATTTCAAGGAAGTCAATTATAAACCATAATGGAAATCATGTTGGGAGTGATGTGCTTCAAATAAGGCCTTTTGCAATTAATTGCAACTTGGAGAAAATATGCACAATTATTTTTGATATGGAACATCAAGTATGTAATTTGTTGGTACTTAAAATGCATCCCTAAAACATAGTGCATCTTGCTCAAATTCATCCACTTGATATGTTTCTTCTTTATAATTAGTTGTCTCCTTTGAAATGAAATTTGTTCTAAGTTAATGCTTTGCTTGGATCATCTTGCTTTAGAATATCCTATATGTTTTGATCGTCTAAAAATTAATTGTATAATCATCTCATTTTGAGAAGTTTTAGAGTCATAAGTAGGCATCTAACACCTTGAGGATAGGCAACAAAATTATTTGTCATGTAGTTTCAAAATATTTATATCTCGTGTGGAATGAAACTATGAATGAATTGGACAAATTTGTTGCTAACCCATTTAGTATTTACTAATAACAAACATAATATCTATTGTGCCAACCGATTTTGCTTCCATGGCATTTTGAGTAAATCAAAGTTCAATTGCTAGAAAAATATTGAAAGGGTCCCTGGTTGCCTCAAGGTCTAAAGATGCTTTTGTATGTCAAGCACTTGTTAGGAAAAGTATTGCATGGCATAAAAGCTTATTAAGGCCTTATGATTTCTAATTTTATTAATGTTATATGTTTTTTTATAAAAGTGTGTATTAATAAATTGATGTGTTAATTTTTTTTTTAATAAAAGTGTATATTAATCAATTAACAATCAATTTAATTTGATTTAGGATCTACATGCACCTCTAAGTTTTATTGGCAGTGGTATTGGGGGGAGTAAATTTCATAAATCCTGAAGATCAAGTACTTGTATGCTACTACTGCATTCAATTTTCATTATGGTAGTTGGTTTGAGCATTCATTCTATTATCATTCTTATAACAAATCTTTGCAAGAACATTTCTTTATCTATGGTTAAAGATTTTTGACATCAATTTGGCTCTGATACCAAAATGTAATGCTACTTTTCTCCCAAAGTTATTTAGTTATTTGCAACGGATTTATTACAGTTAATATTAGAGTTAAGATAATTTAAAATATGAAGTGATATTAAAATAGATGTAAATAACAAATGTAAATTACAACATGCAATAATTTAATAAGAACTCTAAAGTAAATAATTAACAAAGAAAATTGGATAGCATATAATCACATAATTCAATCAGATTAGCATCAAAATTATATATATATAAACACCAATAGTTTCAATACTTATCTGAATCAAAGTACTTGGATTAGCCACTCTCATCCTAGGAAGATTTTAGTGTTCTTGGCCTTAAGCTATGGAACACTCCAAGAGGAATAATTTTTATTCAAAACATATCATGCTCAACACAAGTGCTCCAAAACCATGCTTAATAGAGAAAATGCTCAACACAAGTGTTCAATAGAGAAAATGCTCAACACAAGTGCTTCAAAGGCATGCTCAACACAAGCCCTAGCCAGGACAATCCCAAGTGTACTTTGTACCCCGAGTTGTACACACTTTCTGTGACCCTTTCCCAATGCTCATAGCCCACTAGACCACCTTCTTCTTCCTTGAGTGATTTCCATGACATTTCCAAGTCTCACATAAATACTTTATATAACCTTTTAAGGGTGGTTTCCAAACCATCACACCCTTTCACAAAGATTGTCTTCAATATTTACTTATTAATATAATTTTTCCTCCCTTTAAAAGGATTCAAATGAAGCATTCAATTCTTGTAGAGAAACTAACTCTTTAGAAGAAACTAGAAGGAAATTCAAATCTTATCCACACAATATAAGCTACAAAAAAATATATCACAATTTGAAATTATTCAAGAAGTAGCATTCAATTCTTGTAGAGAAACTAACTCTTTTAAAGAAGAAACTAGAAGGAAATTCATTTGAATCTTATCCACACAATATAAGCTACAAAAAATTTTATCACAATTTGAAATTATTTGAAAGAAGTAGTATTCAATTCTTGTAGAGAAACTAACTCTTTTAAAGAAGAAACTAGAAGGAAATACAAAAAATATTTATTATTAAACCCCTTTATAACTTAAGGGCAATTATAACCATTATTTTTCCATCTCCCTTTTAATTCTCAAGGTTATTTCATGAAAAAAATAACTTTTTTCACTTTTGGAAAAAATTCCCATAACAATAACACCAAAAAAGACAACAGGGAAGAGCCCCTTTGAATTGGTATAAAGAGTAAAAATATTGTATTACCTATTAATTTGGAGTTCCCTAATTACAAATTAATGCAACAAATGAATGGATTTGAAGACAATCATGAATGAGAGAATGAATCAATTGGTTGAGTTAAATGAAACCAAAAGGGCAATACATAACTAGAACTTGAAAAGCTGGGAAAATGCCAAATTGCTATTTGATAAGAAGTTAAAAACTAGAGTTTGGAGATATGATGCTAATGTGGAATACTAGCGTAGAAGACAAGGGAAAATATGGAAAATTTGATGCTCTTTGGCTTGGCCTATACATTGCCGAGAATAATTATGGGTTTGAGATCTTTTAGTTATAGAATTTAGATGGAGATTTCTTGGAGCTTCCAATTCATGGACAAGACCTAAAACAATACTTCTCCCAATCAATTACTTTGGATCTCATTGTAAGAACATTCTAAACCATAGTTTTTCATTTTGCAATTATGTTTATGTGTACACTCATAGTAAAGTGTTTCCTTTGTGTTAGGTGTTATGTTTTGTGGCTTCCTTGTTCTATCTAGATAATACTTATATCTATGAAATCCTCGTATTTTGGTTTTCTATCTTGTATATTTTCTATGATCTCGTAATAGACATACGTCCCCCAATTAGAACTATTGTTGACAAATGATCCAAGATATTACTTTATGGCTCAAAATTGTGCTAGTTATCTTATCCCTAACTTTCCTAAAGTTTCCATTTGTTATTCTCCTCGGCCACAATCTTCATCAAGCTTCCATGGTAGATTGTTATTATGTTTAGTTGCACTTTTGTTATAATTTGAAGGTGAAGTCAGTTGTTGACAGTGGAATGTATTTTAAGTAATGTTTTTCTTGTGAAGAAGTGATCGGTTACTAGTATTTATATATCAGCATATTAGTTGTCCATTGTAACATGTTCATCAATTTAGCCATTTTACCCCTAATTGTTGATCTTGTCTCAATTAATGCAGGCTGCCAGATTTGGTCGTTGTTTAATAAATTTCAGCAATATAGTCCAAAGTGTTGGAGAATTGACAACAGATAAAAACCAACAAGAATGTAGATCAAAACAATCACACAGATGAAAAGAGAGAACACAAGTTTTTAACATGGTTCACCTTATAGGCTACATCCACAAAGAAGCAAGGGAATATCTTTATTAGTCTTTGTTTTATAGTCATACATTATGTTGCAGCTCATACCATCTTTAGAAGAAGTTTTATGAATTACATAGTTCGAATATATATTATGAAGTCACCAAAAGAGGGAATGTAAAAAGACAAGTAGAGAACTCCAATGAGAGAGATTGAAAGGTCAAAGAAACTGAAAGGACAAGATGTCCATTGGGCTTCATATACCCAACAATCTCCCACTTGAAGTCCAATGACTGTTGCAACATATCAGACATTCCCCTACTTTGATCTTATTGTCACATCTTGACAATGTCGAGAGAAGTTCTACAAAACTTGAACTTCTCCCTTGGTACTACCTTCA
Organism: Cunninghamia lanceolata; assembly: GCA_027924645.1. NCBI lineage: Eukaryota > Viridiplantae > Streptophyta > Pinopsida > Cupressales > Cupressaceae > Cunninghamia > Cunninghamia lanceolata. The sequence goes on from BSBN01000077.1 coordinate 5,850,717, forward strand.
TCAACGCATTATTTGGATCTAATTTCCCTGCAATCTTATCATCTTTGAGAGTGTTCCTCATGTTGTATGCATAATTTTTGATTGAGTTTTTGGCCTCCATTTTTTTCTTCAATTCTTCATCCTCAGCCTTGTATTTCTCCGCTTCCTGTACCATTTTTTATTTCATCCTTGCTCAATCTTCCCTTGTCATTGGTGATGGTAATCTTGTTCTTCTGACCAGTGGTCTTCTCTTCAGCTAAGACATTGAGAATACCATTGGCATCAATGTCAAAGCAAACAATGATTTGAGGATGACCCCTAGGAGCAGTGGACAAAAGAGTTTTCTTTGCCCTCTCACACGCAGTTCTCAATCTTCTCAAAGCCCTCGCATTGCCAGAGATATCCTTCTTATACTTTCTCTTGAATTATTGAACAAAGTGATTAACCATCCTATTGTCAAAATCTTCTCCACCCAAATGGGTGTCTCTAGCAGTGACCTTAATTTCAAAGGTACCTTCTTTAATTGTCAAAAGAGAAACATCAAAAGTACCACTGCCTAAATCAAAAAACAAAACATTCTTCTCACCAACAGAGGTAGCCTTCTTGTTAAGACCATAGGCAATGACAACAACAATTGGTTCATTAATTATTCTCATTACATTCAACCTAACATCCTTAGTCGCCTGCCTCTGAGAGTCATTAAAATAAGCAAAAACTATGACTACAACATTCTTGACTTCCCCTTCCCCTGGAACATCTCAATCCTTGTAACTCTCATCTTCATCGGAGGCAGGATGAACAGACTCATCTCACCTATGGGATGCTTCTACATCCTTGGAAAATGCACCCACTACTAAATTTTGATTTTCCACGTCATCAGATGGTGGAGGCTCCATCACAACAACTCCTCCTCTATCCCTACTCTAGGACTTCAAAACCTCACTGCCACCTGATAACAATAAAGCAACACCATAACTTGTCTCTGGTTCAACATGAGACTGTCCATACAATTCTTGCATATTAATGCTTGAGAGTTGTGTATTAACTTTCAATGGTTGCGTAGAACACTCCACAGACTGTGAAGGGCCCTCAAATAGCTATGTTGAAACTCTGATAGGCAACATTAAAGTATCAAGGGGCTGATGTAAAACCTTTTTCAAAGGCTGCGAATGACTATTGAAGTGGTGCGTTGAATTTTCAAAGAGCTGCATTGAAGATTGGAAAGGCAATGTAACAGTTGTTAAAGGCATTGATAAGCTAGAAGTTAATAAAGGTTGTGTGAGAGGTAGCATAGGAGTTTGAAAGGGCTGTGTAGGACTTTCAACTAGCAAAGATGAGTTTGGAGTATCCACAAGCTACGTTGGAATCAAAGAGGGCAGCGTGGAGTCTGAAGTAGGTTGCGTTGGGTTTAAAAACTATGTATGTTGCCTATGACTATTGCAAGGATGCACAGAATATTGCAAGGGCTGCGTTGCATTCAAAGGAGGCATAACACTTACATTTGGTAGAGAATGTGAATGCAAATCACTCGCACTAGCTATATACGGTGCCACATTTGATTTCCCCTGTACTTCTTTCATATTAGTGCCATTTTCAAACATATCAACTTGTACATATTCATTTGAGGATGACCCTTATTTTTGCAAAGCGGTGAATACTTTCTCATTAATCACGACATCCCTACTGCGAATAAGTTGCTTGGCAAACTGGATCCCACAAACGAAAACCATATTATTCTTCACCATAGCCAACAAATATGCATCGCCTTGACTTAGAATCCAACTTAGTTCACTTTTCCTTGGGGACATAAGGGAATGATTCACAACCAAAAATTCATAGATGAGAATAAGAAATTTAGTTTCCCAACCATTTCTCTTCGGGAATATCAAAATCCAATCTAGATGAGGGGCTTCTGTTAATTAAATATAATGTTGTATTAACTGCCTCTGCCCAATATTCCTTGCTTAGCCCTGCATTAGAGAGCATACATCGAGCCCTCTCTAAAATCGTTCTATTCATCCTCTCGACCATACCGTTTTCTTGAGGAGTGAAATGAACTATTTTGATTTGTCTAATGCCATTATCTGCACAAAAGCTATCAAATTCCAAAGAACAAAACTCTCCCCCATTATTGGTTTGTAAACATCTTATTTTATTCCCAGTTTGATTCTCAACCATGGCTTTGAAAATTTTGAATTTAGCAAAATTTTTAGATTTTCTATTGATCATATAGACCCACACTTTACGATTACAATCATCAATAAAAGAGACAAAATAATTAGCTTGTCCAAAAGAGGTTACCTCCGTAGTTCCAAAGGTGTAGATTTCTTGTCACGACCAGTTGTCTAGAAGCTGATCCGTCTTTTTTTGCCATAGAGGCAATGCTCACACATTTCCAAGTCAACGGACTTCAAACCCAGAAGTTGATCCCTCCTTTCAAGTCCCCTTTTGCTCATATGTCCGAGCCTCTTATGCCAAAGCTCCACCCCGCTGTCTGCAACCACCATTGCAGCTCCCACTTCAGCATGACACTCTAAGACATACATGCTACCTAATTTGTTTCCTTTTGCAATCACCAAGGCACCCTTGGTTACCTTCCAAGAATCTAACGAGAAATTGATGTTACACCCTTGAGCATAAAGCTGGCCTACGGATATCAAATTTCTTTTCACCTTGGGAGAATGTCTTACATCCCTCAAAATCCATTTGTTTCCATTTTTCAGTTGCAACATCATATAACCTTTGCCTATTATTTCACATGCTTTGTTATAACCAAGATAAACTCTTCCAAACTGACCTTCTTGATAGTTTGTGAAAACCTCCCGGCATGGAGTAGCATGGAAAGAGGCACCGAAATCCAACACCCACGAATCTACAATAGTTTCACTTGCTAATAAAATTAGAACACCTTCATCTTTGTCATATGCAGTGTTGGCTTCGCTATCATTTACCTTTTCTTGTGCTTTTTTGTAATGCAAGCAATTATTTTTAGTGTGACCCACTTTGCCACAGAACCAATAATCACCATTTTCCCCTGGACTTCGATCTTCTTGCAGATTTGGACCTTCTTTTGTTATTATTTCTACCTCTATCTTTATACCTTCCCCTATTGACAACAATCAAGGCATCACCAGATGTTTTGTTTTGCCCTGTTCTCATATCTTCATTGAGAAGTGCTGCAGTAACATCATCATATCTCAACATTGATTCTTTTTTCCTGTCATTGGATCCCCTTCTTCTGGATACCGAATTGTTGATTGTCATTATCACACTATCTCAGCTATCAAGAAGAGAGCACAAAAGCAACATGGCTCTCATTTCTTCTTCAAAGTTGACATCCACGAAAACTAATTGGCTAATTACAACATTAAATTCATTTAAATGGTTTGAGATGCTGTTACCTTCTTTCATCTTCAAATTGACCAATTTCTTCAACAGGAAAACTTGATTTGTTACTGAGGCTCTTTCATACATATCACTCAACTTATCCCATATTTTTTTGTTGTTGTTTTTGTGGCAACATTGAAAAGAACATTACTGGACAGTGAAAGAATGATAGTTGTAGCTACCTTTTGATCCAAAATATCCCAGTCATCATCTAACATCTTCTCTGGCTTCTTTTTCTTCCCTTGCAGTGCAATAGCGAGATCCTTCTGAATCAACAAAGCATGAATTTGAATCTTTGACAAACTGAAGTTCTATCCCAAAAACTTTTCAATCTTCCATTTATCTGCCTCTTCCATTTTTCTAGAAATTCATCATAGATTTCCAAAGAGCTCCTTCACCGAGCTCTAATACCAATTGTTGGAGAATTGACAACAGATAAAAAAAACAAGAATGCAAATCAAAACAATCACACAGATAAAAAGAGAGAACACAAGTTTTTAATGTGGTTCACCTTATAGTCTACATCCACAAAGAAGTAGGGAATATCTTTATTAGTCTCTGTTTTACAGTCATACATTATGCTGTAGCTCACACCATCTTCAGAAGAAGTTTTATGAATTACATAGTTCGAATATATATTATGAAGTCACCAGAAGAGGGAATGTAAAAAGACAAGTAGAGAACTCCAACGAGAGAGATTGAAAGGTCAAAGAAACTGAAAGGACAAGATGTCCGTTGGGCTTCATATACCCAACACAAAGACTATAGTAGTAAACTTATTTATTTTCTCATTGAGTTGGTTATTTCTATGAAGGGATCTGATTCAATTGTAGCTGTTGACTTTGTCACAATCGTATATGGGTCATTGATCTTGGGCGTCATACTTAATAAGTAGTGACAAGCCTGTCGATCTCTCTCTCTTGTACCAAGCAAGTTGTGTTCAAAAGTAAGCAAGTAACTTTTAAAAAGGACATTTGACTTGATGTGTTTTAACTCTATATGAGAGAAAGTGAGTACGAGGGTTACTCATGTTGGCCCTATTATAAGGAATAAATCAATACTTGTTGTGTGTTGTTCAATGGCACAAGAATGGTGTCCCTATTATAAGGAACAAATCAATACTTGTTGTGTGTTGTTCAATGGCACAAGAATGGTGTCCCTATTATTTTATTCAATGAAATGAAATGAAAGTTTTTAATAACGTCTATGAGACCAAGCAATCTATGGGATCCAAGAGTAGCACTATGTTGCTTGCTAACACACAAGTAGTGAATGAAGGCTCGATTATAAATAGGTGATGTAAGCTACATGTTGCAATCACATCAATCTAGGCAAAATGACAAAAGGTAGTGGAGTTCACCTTTGTATTTACTCGTTCTATCTCTCCATCGATCAATGCAAGTAGTTGATCAAAGGGATTGTTAAGAATTTTTAGAGGATGATCCATTTGTGAAGACTCTTGAATTCAAGAGGTTTGCCTTGATGATCAAAATCAAGGAGAGACAAGCACAAAAAATAAAGCAACCTTAGTAGAAGATGATTCAAACACTACATAAAGCATTATGCCTTCTTTAAACCTTGATTTTGATGTTGAGAGCATTTCCCTTGAGAAGGGAAGAAAGTTGGTAAAGGCTTTGGTGCCTAGCTAGGATATCATTGAGGCCATGGTTCTGACCAACTAAGAAGAAGAGAAGATAATGAATATCTTTTCAAAACCATGAAGGATGCAACATAATTTGTTTTAGAATTTTCCATTAATCCTAAGATGAACACATTGGCTATGAGCCATTGCCCCTACTCATAATAAGCCCCAGGTTTACTATGTTCTACATCAACGAGCTAGGTAGTTACTAGTGAAAAGGATAGGAGAAGTTTCAACTCTAGATGTAGAAACATTGGCAATGCATACTGTAGAGGAAAACTAATGTGTTGTAGACTTAACTAATTCAGGGGAAACCTATCTGAATAGTCCACTCTATCACTATGCATTCCTACATTGAATTATCGACCAAGGAGCATAAGCTTATGATGGTACTTGCAAAGTATATGCCTTCAGGGCTCATATGGTTCCTAAATCATTCTATCTTAAATTTAAACAAACAAATCTACCTTGCTAGAATTGACAAAATTACAAAACAGTGAAAACAACTATAAGTCCTAGTTGCTACGGGTACCTACAGCAAGGTCTGTAGATAACTATTACAACAGGGAAACTGTAGAATTAACTTAATGAATTGACAAGAATGAAATGACTAACTGCTGACCTCTGGAGGTTTTGTAAACACACTAATATGCATTTGTTCATGAACTATATCTATTTGATCAAAACATAATACTAACTTGAATTCAAATTACGATTAACAAAAAACTAATAAACCAACAATAACTGAAATGAAATAAACAAGGAGAGAATCAGTACCTTGAGTGGCTAGCTCAAGAGACTGTCTTCCTTAACTAAAACCAAATCTAATCCAAATTCTATGTATCTTTGTAACACATATCGAAGCTTAACTTATTCCATGCACAGAACCAACTCATATCAAATTGTTCAACAATGAAATCTTTTTTGTCATATCCAGATTGTATTCCATAAATGTAAGATACTTGAGTCTTTACACATAGAAAAGGAAATGATAACTAAACTCTCAACTACTTGACTCTACTACCTTATATATCTCATCTTCCCCTTACTATACAAAAATGGAGAGAGAGCCTTATTTATTAATTAATTGACTTTGATTATTTACCGCGCTTAGATACTAGGTCGTGGAGTCAAGATCACATTCTTATTCTAACTGACTATAAGAAGAAGAATTTAAATCAAATTAGAAGTCTGATGCATGAACAACGTCCATAATCGTATTTGAAACAAATCCACTCCTTAATTTATTACTATCCATGATGCTCCATAATTGTCTTCAGCTGTCTCTGCATTCTTAGCGTTGAAACTCACACTTCTATTAACTCCTTTATCTGCAACCTGCTACAAATGCTCGATCTCATCGTGACACGTCCAATTATACACATAGAATTAGTTCCCAAAGAATATACCACAAGCATTCTCCATGACTAACCATACAAATATCTCATTTATACTTTTATACATATCTATATCTAATTCATTCATTAAATAATATGATCATCACATTCCATATTAATATTATAAGTTCAGGTCTTAGAAGTATAAAGAAGGTCAACATGTCATAGTGCAAACATGGATAAATGTCTTAAAGGATGCTATGAAAGAAGTCTTTGAAATATAAAAAGTAGCATAAAAGAGACTAATTCTACAGCCCATCATTCCTCCCAAATAACCTTTTGCTTGCCCTCAAGCAAAATTACTCAAACAGATACCTAGGAGAATGAATTATAATGTAAAACTATTTGCCTCAAGTCCATAACTACCCTGACACCCTCACCCTGTTTCAAATAGAACTCATTGTAGCATGAAAGCCTTTGTAGTCTGATAGTTTATGCAATCCTACATTCCTCTCCCTTGTCTGCTGTACAGTATGGAACTGGTTATAAGAGTAGAGGTGGATGGTAGGTAAGAGGCAACCATGCCACACATTTATTCTCTGAAATTTGAATGTACCTGTGTAATCTTTCAGACATGTTCATAAAGTTATGTAAGGAATGAGGTTCTTTCTGTTAAAGAGTAGGTGTCAAACTGATCCATCTGCTTTGCACATATCTAACACAACCTTGTAACATGGATCCCATAATTCTCTATATCCTTATGTGATCCCTTATTCTTAAGTCCATAATGATTTTGCCTAGGCCCTTATGAGAGAGAAGTCTGTACCATTTTGTAAGGATATCTTCAGGGTAAGTGCCTCTTGTCTGATTGGTAGTGATACCTTCTTCTCATATTCTTCATACCTATCCATTAATTCTCCTCTCAACTTTTCATGATTTAGGTATGATGCTACTACTCTCAGCTATAAATCTCCAACATTTATGGAGGGATTCCATTATGTATCTTCCTCCATTAGGTAGTTGTGCAAACATAACTCACATAGCTGATCTTGTTGTTCTAGACTGACCTTTTGAAAATAACTGAAGAAATTGTGTCTAGACTACAAAGCTGGTTGGTCATTAACAAATCTATTGAATTCAAAACTAAGAAATTTCTCATTTAAAAATAATGGATAAACCCTTGAAGGTGGTCTGCATCCAATGATTTCCATGGCCTTGTCAATTATGCCTACCATCTTTGCCTCTAATTTCTTAATTTCAAGATTCTGATTCTCAATTATTTCATTAAAAATTTTCCTTTCTTTATCCCAATTCTCTGTGTCTTGTTTTGACCTACTAGTGACTTTCAGCAACTCAAAACCCAATGAAACAGTAGTATGGTATGTTGGAGTTCTTACCTCAGGAAATGATGGAGGGGGTTCCTTCTCCTCATCTGAGCTGATCTTGCTAACAACCAATTGTGCTAAACAAGTCAAATTTAGACCCTTGATTCTATGTCTGAATCCTCTCCTCTAATTCTTGTATCCTTTTTTCTTTTTCTGTCTCCTTCTCTTCATACCTCTTTACCTGATCCTCCACGGTTTTGATTCTATTCAATGCCTCTTGAAGTTCTTTCCGGAGGTCTCTTTCTTCTAACAATTCATTTTTTTGCTCAAAATTGACATCACCACTACCATTGTTATGAGAAGCATTAAAAATTTCTTTAACAGGGTTACCAGGGGTTGCTTTTCTCATATTTTTGGCAATAAATGGGTCTTCTGAGTCAGAGTCAGAAGAAGAAACATACCTTTTCTTCTTTGAAGAAACATTCACATCATCCTTATTTGTAGAGATATCATCTTCAGGTATATCAATAGGAACATTCCCAGGAGCATTTCTCCTTTCCTCAGAATCTTGTCCCTGCTCAACATCTTTTCTTCATCCGTCTGTTTCCTCAATCTGTCCGATCTCCTCGGGGTAGTGGTTTCTTGTTCAACAACCCTTTTTATTTTCTTTTTACCTTTCCCCTTCTGTTTCTCCTTTGCTTCCCCTACATTGACATTTTTCTCTTTCTTTTTCCTTTTTGTCTTTTCTATGCTGCTATCCTTTCCTGCCTTTTTCTTCTTCCCTTTCTTGCTTACAAGTTTTGGGGTCACATGTTCAGGAGGAGAGAATGAAGGTTCCCTTGTTTCTTTAGGTCTATTTTTAGGGAGATTTTCCTCCTTCGGTTCTTCATGAACAGGTTCATCTTCAGGTTCAACATTGTATGGGGGTTCTTCTTCCTCATGAGGTTGCTCCAATAGGGTGAAAATATCAACACAATCCTTAAAGGTCCCCCAATCTGTTAGGTCTCAAAAATGTAGGTTGCTAATCCTAAGAGGATGCCAGGCTCTATGCTTAGATTGGCAACGTTTTTGAACTAACTTGACGAAATCAACCTTTTGGGTTTGATGATTTCCTACACTTTAGGTCCTGCTACACCTAGGTGGGTAAACCTTGGAAATTAAAGCAGATTGAATGCAACTATTTTGACTAAGTAAATGGATCTATCTACAGTGGCAAATGGTGTAGGATAGATGAAAACTTGCTAACTAATTCTAATAACTGATGAATGGCTGGTATAAACAATATCAAAGTGAATTCTATGATTGTGCAAATAAAAGGATTTTAATGGTAAATTGAAATAAGACCAGTGTCTTGTTGGGTAAACAGAGTCAAATGAAGGACTAAGACTAGTGTCTTATAATGGGTAATAATTCTAATTGTTTGACACAATTTTAGTTTATAACTTGTATAAACGTGCAAGGAGATGACTGACAAACTCTTCTTAATGATCCAACCAATATAATCAGATATCTTGTAATTCACCAGAAGATAATTTAATCCTTTCTTGAAGGAACCAATTGAATGAAATATGCAAGAATAACAGATAATATTAACTTGGAGACAGAATGGCAATCCTAATTATGTGGTTCTTCTTAGTAATCCAAACTAACACTTCCAGGGTACTGTGACTGATCAGAAGGATTTTAATTCCTATAATGGACACCAATTAATCAAATCACACAACTACAGCAAATATGCATTGACAGATTAAAAATATACTTGATATGTTAATCTGAATAACAAGGAAATTGCAGGACTGGAGACAACCACACAATTGAGTAACTTTGACAAACAATTGATGCCAGAATAAAACCACAAGATCAGATAACTTCAATTTACTTCTTCACTAATAAACTTGCAACATGGTCTTTGAGAAACATTGTAAATTTTATGTATTATATTCTACTACTTTCTTCCTTTTTTTTTTGATTTTATCTTTATACATATGTTGTGCATTTTTTAGGGTTGTGACCCTTCGGATAACCACTCGATGCATCTCTTAACTTAATTAATTTTTCTTCAGCAGATTTAAACATCTTAGTTTTAACCACTGATCATTTTCTGCATTTTGATTTTATTTCTGTATATACAAGTTTTATCGTTCTGTATCTCGTACATGTAGTTGGCCTCTATATTGTTTGAAATTTCCTTTCTTTCAATCTTTGTATATACATTCGGGACATACATACAAGATGCAGACTCCATCAGGTTTATGAAATGAATTTGAAATCTCCTTCGAATCTGTATTTGTATCTCCTTTGTATATCGAATGCATATTAGATACTTACATTTCTCACATACAAACGTGGCCTCCACCAGATGTATACAAGGTTCAAGTCTTTAGTCGAGTTTTGTATGTTATCCTTTCATATATTTTCTTTGTATATTGTAAACATACAAGCATTCAAATATACAAAGGATTTTCTATATTTAACTTCCTTTTGACATCCGGCTTGTATGTTCAATTTGCATATCGCACTTGTATATCGTTCTACAAATGTGGACTTCACAAGGTGCATTAAACGAATTGGAATTTACTTTCAATTTCGGCATTGTATATTTTCCCTTTGTATCTTGGCTTGTATCTTTTGATATGCTTTAAAATGTGATGCATCATTTTAACCCGATTTTAATTTTCTCTGAATTCCGCCTTGTATGTATTGCAATGTATGTTCGAAACATACATACAAATCGTGGAATATACAAGCATTCAACTCCTTTTAATAACCTTTCGGTTCCGCGACTTGTATATAATGCATTGTATATCGACAATGTATGTCAGATACATACAAAGCACAAACATACAACAAATTTTCCTTATTTCACAAACTTTTCGGGTCCGTAGCATGCATATTTCATTGTATATCGCCTTGTATGTTTCCCTGCGCCTAACATACAAACACAAAATGCATCCAGCGGACTCAACGGATTATTCGTTTAAACTCTGAACTTTGTCGGGCCCGACTTGCATGTATAGATGGAACATTAGCAAAATGCATACAAGTATAACAAAGAACCCGATATACAAACAGCATTCTATATGTATCATACAACGACCAAACATACAAACACATTTGTATATGAAACATACAAACACCTTTTCCTTATGCATTTTCACCAAAACCCGCATATCTTGCAAAAAATAGGAAATCTTCAGAAATTTCAAAAAGCAACCCCAACTCATTTTCGATGTCAATTCCAATTTTCATCATGGGTATCTAAAATTTTGCCAAATTTTTTAGATCCCAACACAATCAATTTGTGGGTATTTTATCCGCAAACTCCTTTTAACCAGTAGTGCAATTAGACAATGATGAGACACCAAAGTATCTGTTGGATTCTTTTGGTATTCTGAGGCCATTCTCTTTAGGAAGTTGTAGAGGTAGTTCAGAACATTCACCAATTTCTCGTGACGAAGATGGTTTAACAATTTAAAGTGCACAGTGTACATCATATTATACCTCCCATCACAAGTGAAATACTTGATAATGTAGGTAGCACATTTGCCCCAGAAAAATGGCAGAGATAGGCATTTTGTACCTTGAGTTGTTGAGTCTAAATGCTCGCCTCACTCGCAGAATTCTTCTCTGGCAGCGGCTGCATCAACTCAGGCTGGGTATTCCGACCCAGTGCGTGGCAGTCCAGTCACTTGGGCTATAGCTACCTCAGAAGCATCAACCATTAATCCTTTCACTACTGCTTCGTTACTTTGCAATGTAATTGCAAATTTTGCGGCCATATCATTGTCATACTCTGTCAATTTTAAGAAGTACTCAAGCCATCCTACTCTGGTGAAGAGCGGTAAAACTAGCACATCTTCAAGAATCTCCTTGTACATAGATGGCTCTCTCCTTACTAAGTCACCTCCCATGTGTATAATCCTCTGTATAATTCCACTTCGCCACCTTGTTAGACTTAACCCCTATTCATATCTTTCTGCAATTCCTCTTATTGCTCAGGGTTAACTCAATTTGACTTAAGCAAAGATATTAGGAAGGTAACTCTCACTGGTTATTTACACAGAACACAAGGATGACAACTCATTTGAAAACCAGTCGAAAAATCAAGAATGACAACCCTTCCCCCCAACTGAACGTGAGGTGACCTCACTCACATGGAAAAGGAAGTGGTAGGAAGTTGCAATTATTAATTGGAATGTTTTGAAATATTATCGCATGCATGAAGTAAATAGGGATAATTATAAACACATAAAAAAGAAATTTAATGGCAATCATGAAAAGTTACCTTTGGGACAATGCCTCAGGAAGAAATGTGGGAGCATTCTTCGAAAGGAGATATTGTGTACGATGCAATTAATTTGCCAGAAATGTAAGGTCATGCATGCAGATGAATGGTGAGGTGGCACGTCAGCATGTGTGATTTGATTGAATTGCTTGAAATTCAATGCATGAGGTACGGGCATGGTAATGAAGCAAGGCATAGTGTATAGAGTGATTGGATTGGCAGTGCATTGCATTGAAGACATCTGCAGTTGTTGTAGGTGCTTGCAGCATTGTTCCAAAGTGTAGATTATAGAGTGATCAGAATAGGTGCAGAATTAACAGGTCTCAGCTGAAAGTGGTAAACAGGTCCTAGCTGAAGGTTGTAAACAGGTCCCAGCTGAAAGTGGTAAATAGGTCCCAGCTGAAAGGTGTAAACAAGTCCCAACTAAAAGTGGTAAATAGGTCCTAGCTGAAAGGTGTAAACAGGTCCCAACTGAAGGTTGTGAATATCATGGGAAAGGTGTTGTGTGTGCATGTGGTGTTGTGTGTACATGTGTTTGGAAAGCAAAAGAAATTATGCCTCAGCTACAGGGGTTGAGTATTTCAACTCAACCTCTACATCACTAGTCAGGACATGTGGATCATCCTCTGATGTTGTATCAACTGGTGTCATAGTATCCTCATCAAGAGTGCCAAAAGTACCATATGCAGTAGCTAAGGAAACAATGAAGTCTTCCTTCTATAATGGCTTCTTATACAACTTGAGCCTATGTCCATTTACCAAGAGTGAAAATCAGACCTCATCTATAGTTTGCAACTGAACTGCTCCATTTGGGAAAACTTGCTTGATTTCGTATGGTCCAAGCCACCTGGATTGGAGCTTGCCCTTGAAGTCTTTATACCTGGAGTCATATAAAAGTGCCTAATCACTGGTTGTAAATGCTTTGATCTTGATATGACTGGCATGTCATTTGACCCTCTGTTTCTAGACAACCTCAATATGGTGGAGTGCCTCTAGCCTTATTTCATCCAGAGCATTAAGATGTTGAAGCCTATCTTGTTGTGTTGCTGTCAAATCCATCACAAGCTCAACAGTTGTCCTTAGTGTTTTATGTTCAAATTCAATTGAGAGGACTGTTGTTTTTCCATAAACTAATTCATATGGGGTAAACCCTGTGGTGGTTTTCCAGGTGGTTCTATAGGCCCAAACAGTCTCTGGCAACCTAGTAACCCAGTCTCGCCTATGGAGTTGTACTGTTTTGGTCAGGATGTTTTCCAGTTCTCTGTTGGTTACCTCAACCTATCCATTGGCTTGAGGATGATAAGGGGTAGACTTTTGATGCCTTATTTGATACTCCTCCACTAACTTTGTGATTAGATCAAAGGTAAATTGAGGACCTTGATATGTTACTATTTCCCTTGGCACACCATGTCTGGTGAAAATGTCCTCATATAAGAATTTAGCTACATTACCATCTCTTGAAAACTGCAATGCTTTGACCTCAACCCATTTTGTAAGGTAATCAATACATACCATAATATACTCCTTATTGTTGGAGGTTGGAGAAATAGGACCAACAAAGTCCAGTCCCCACTTGTCAAAAGGAGCTAATGAGATTTGTGGTTGCAATGACATTTCATCACTTTTAGTTGGTCTACCCATTCATTGACACCTATCACAACCTCTTGTATATTTGATAGCATCCTTGTGAAGTGTTGGCCAATAATACCCTATTGTCAAAATTTTGAAGGCTGTTCTTTTTGCTGCAAAGTGTCCCCCACATGGTTTGTCCCCCACATGGTTCATCATTACTAGCCTTCAAAATATGAAACACTTCATCTCCTCTGATGCATCTTCGCATGATGTTGTCTGGTCCAGTATAGAAGAGAAAACCTGAAATCCAAGAGTAAGGAAAGCATTTGTGAACAAGTTCTCTCCTTTCTCTTGGTGAAAAATATCTTGGAATCTTCCCTGTAACCAAGTAATTTTCTATGTCTGCATACCATGGTGTGTGTATAGTGAGAGCAAATAGATGCTCATAAGGAAAGGAATCATCAACCACACCATCTAAGGATTGAGTGGGCAATCTAGATAAAAAATCAGCAACCACATTAGCCTTATTGGGCTTATCAACAATTGTGATATCAAATTCTTGAAATAACAATAACCATCTGACCAGCCTGCCACCCACTATTGGTTTGTTCATCAGATATCTGATGGCTGTGTGATCGGTATGAATGAATACTTTGTAGCTGGTTATGTAGTGTCTGAACTTGTTAATGGCATAAACAACTGCCAACATTTCTTTCTCTATTACTGTGTAGTTTAGCTCAGCTCCTTGCAAGTTTTTACTGATGTAGTAAATTGCATATTCCTTGTTGCCTTCTTGCTGGCCTAAAACTACCCCAATGGCAAAATCTGATGCATCGGTGTGAATATGAAAGGGTAGTTTCCAATTTGGACCTCTCAAGACTGGGGCCTGTGTCAGGGCTGCTTTCAAGTTTTCAAAAGAATGTTGACATTCAGGTGTCCAAGAAAATTCAATATCCTTAGATAGAAGTGTAAATAAGGGAGCAACAATTTTGCTAAAATCTTGAATAAACCTTCTATAATAACCTGCATGCCTAAGGAAACTTTTAACATCCTTCAATTTTTGTGGAATAGGCAGTGTAGATTATTTATATCTTCTTTGGGTCAACTTGGATACCTATAGATGAAATGAAATGTCCCAACACCACTCCTTCGGTCATCATCATAAAACACTTTTCATTACTTAAGGACAAATTGTGCTCTGTGCATCTTTTCAAAACTTTTTCAAGATTCTGCAAAGCCTCATCAAATGCTTCACCATATGTGGTGAAGTCATCCATATAAATCTCCATGCTATCATGAGCAAAATCAGAAAAAATACTAAGGACTGCCCTCTGAAAAGTAGCTAGAGCATTGCACAGTCCAAATGGCAAAACAGAGTCTGCATAGGTCCCCTAGGGACAGGTAAATGTGGTTTTATCCTGATCTTCTAGAGCAATCTTTATCTAATTATATCCGCTAAAACCATAAAGAAATGAGAAGTACTTCTTTCTTGCCAAATAATCTAGGACTTGGTCAATAGAGGGCAATGGAAAGTGATCTTTTCTGGTGGCAGTGTTGAGTTCTCTGTAGTCAACACAAACTCTCCACCTGCCACCCTTTTTAGGAACTATCACCAATGGTGAAACCCATTCACTATCTGAAATGAGGTAAATAAAACTTGCATCCAAAAGTTTTTGAAGCTCAGCCTTGACTATGTCCCTTAGAGCAGGGTTCATTTGTCTTTGTTGATGCCTGATAGGTCTAAAATCAGCATCAATATAGATCTTGTGCATGCATAGATTTGGGTCAATGCCTTTCATATCACTGTAATCCCTACAAAAGCTATTGAATTGGACTGTAGGACATTTTGAAGGGATTGCTCATGTTCTTTAGTCAAGGCATTATTGATAGTCAACATCTTTCCAGGCTGTATCTCTAATGGTTTAGTCATTGGTTGAATGGAAGACACATCAAGGCTAGGAAAGACCGGTAGATGCTGCTGGGGTAGTAAGGCATGAACAATTGGGAGATTTCTTCTATGGAGCTGCTAGGTATTATACTGTTAAGTGGATCCTGCAGACAGGATAAGCAGTCTCACTGTTGTGGGTGCCTCCCATAGTCATTTTGGATAATGTGTGCCAGTAACTCATCTTCATCTTGGATATCCAACAAAGGACTACATTCAATGGTTATTAGGGTTTGCAAAGAAAAAATGTCCTCTTCTTCTATAGTAGGCCAAATAGTTTGCTCCAGTTCATGTTACGGTTGGGCTAGTTGATACAACACCAATTTCTTGGTAATGGTTCCATTAAATATAATCATGTTTCTTGACCGGCAACCTATAAATGCATCAGCTGTAGCAAGCCATGGTCTGCCTAGTATAAGAGGGTAACCAACAAGATTGACTTTAGGTTGTAATACAATGAAATCAGTAGGATATTCCTAGGAATCTAATGCAATGACTAAGTCTTCAATGATACCTTTAGGTTTTAAAGTGGACCTATCAGCCAATTGCAGGACAATCTGAGTAGGTCTAAGATTGGTTAATTGCAACATTTGCATTGTGTCCTTAGTCATGACATTGATTGCTGCACCCAAGTCTATTAAGGTATTCTTGATTAGGGCTCCATTAATCTTGACATCGACCACTGGACTTCTTGGATCGGTATACTTAGGAACAGTGATATTTCCCAACATGATGTTTGCAAGGTTACCTAAGACATGGACTATTTTTGGGTCTACTCTTTTTCTCCCTGGTTTCTTGATACAGAGATCCTTGATTGTCTTAGTGTAGATAGGAATATCTTTGATGGCTTGAATCAAGGGTATCTTTATGTTTATATCTTGCAACTGTCCTATAAGGTCATTGGTAGGTTATTTTGGCTATTTTTGGATAACCAAGCGCTTAGGGAAAGGAGGCTTAGGGTGTGATATAGTTTGAGGTTCCTGAACTGGTTCAGGTTCCAAAGATGATTCATCTAAGGCTTCCTCCATGGGTTCTCCATGCTCCAGTTCTATGATTTGGGGACATGAAGGACCTGCAAGGTGTTTCCCTGATCTGAGGTGAACATTACTTACCTCAACTCCATAGGTGGGGTATTGCATCACCTCATTAGTATAAGCCTGTTGAACATGCTTGTTGTTAGGGTTAGGTTGGGCAGGAATTTGGTTAGGTCTAGGAGGTTGATTTGGAGGTGCTGGTGGAGGCATGATGGCTTGCTGTTGTGGCTGAGGTGGAAGCAAGGGTTGCTGAGATTGGGAGTTTGGCTGCCATGGTTGGCCCTTGTTCCATTGAGGTTGCCATTGCTATTGTTGAGTAGGCCATTGGGGGTTATAGGTAGGGCCTTGGAAAGTCTGTTGAGGCCATTGTTGCTGTTGGTTCCACCCTGCCTGTGGAGTAGACCATGGTGGGTTTTGCCAAGCATTTGGATTAGCAGGCCAGGGCTGGTTATTCCAAGCAAATTTTTTTTGATTGGCAGCAGGAAAAGATGAATTATAATTAAGTGGATCAAGGGGCATACCTTGCCTTTGCTGCCAAGGTCTTCTTTGAGCAATAAAGAATAGTTTCCCATCGTCACCTTCAAATGGTTGAAGTTCTAGCCTTTCAATCTTCTCCTATTGGATACTGGCTACCCTTTTGCATTTATAGTTGGCCTTTCTTTGTCTACAACTTGGGCAGTATTTAGTGAGCATTGCATATGCCTCTTCTTGTTTATTTTTAATGTGGAGGATGTCCAACTGTGTAGCCATATGGCTAATGATATCTTCTTTCATATTGGTCAGCAGGTTACTAATTTCCACTTGAAAAACTCCATTAATTGCCTTGCCTGCAATAGCTACTCTTTCTCCTCTGGGTTTTCTGGTAAAAGTCCTAGAGTAGTTCCTGCAAGCTGTACAAATATCTTCAAACGGTAATTGGGAGATATCCCTTGTTCCAATGAGATTTAGGGCATCCACGTAATCATCATTGACCCCTCTTAAAAAGACCAGTTTCAATGATTCTTCGGATAACTTATCCTGAGGGTTTTTCTTCAAGGCAAATTGGAATCTTTCCACAGTCTTCTAATGGATCCTCATCCTTTTGTGACATCCTAAAGATGCCATCTCTCCTCCTATCATGTCCTCTACAGTAGTCTTTGTATTTTGTCAGGAACTTTGTCTTCATGGTATCCCAGTCTGGAATGGCATCTTTTCCCAGTCCCATAAACCACCTTAAAGAAGCATCTTTTAGGGTAGCAGGGAACAACTTGAGTCTGTAAGGATTAGTGGTATAATCATAACTCCTACACAGAACATCAAACTCGAACAGGAAAGTGTCAGGATCTTTAGTCACCAAACCATAGAAAACAAGCAATGCAGATGGTGGTATATTTTTCAGGGTAGCTGCCCATGCTAGGTCTAGTATAGGGAATTCAAATGTAGCTTGTCCTGGAGGATTCTCTACTGCTTCTGCCATTATTCTGAAAGTTCCCTCTGTGGCAGTAGAGGAAGATGATGGAGATGTAGGGGGTGTTGATGAAGATGTAAAAGGAAACTCTCCTTCAGCACTTCCTATTGTGTAGTTGTTGAAATCAACTGTACCCTCGTTGTTCTGAGAAGTTGATGGAAGGAATCTACCTCGAATATCTCTTTACCTCTGCATGTAGTAAATTGAGCTTTATGTTCCAGCGGCCCTACACAATGTTAATAGAATGGCTGGTGTTTCTTGAAAGGTGTTTTGATTAACTCTAATGCTGGAATAAAAAAAAATTAAACTATGAAAACATGTAAAAATAAAATGAGCCTAAGAACCATCCCTCGCAACGGCGCCAAAAATGTAGAGGAAAACTAATGTGTTGTAGACTTAACTAATTCAGGGGAAAGCTATTTGGACATTCCACTCTATCACTATGCATTCCTACATTGAATTATCGACCAAGGAGCGTAAGCTTATGATGGTACTTGCAAAGTATATGCCCTCAGGGCTCATATGGTTCCTAAATCATTCTATCTTAACTTTAAACAAACAAATCTACCTTGCTTGAATTGATAGAATTACAAAACAGTGAAAACAACTATAAATCCTAGTTGCTACGGGTACCTACAACAAGGTCTGTAGATAACTATTACAATAGGGAAACTGTAGAATTAACTTAATGAATTGACAAGAATGAAATGACTAACTGCTGACCTCCAAAAGATTTGTAAACACACTAATATGCATTTGTTCATGAACTATATCTATTTGATCAAAACATAATACTAACTTGAATTCAAATTACGATTAACAAAAAACTAATAAACCAACATTAACTAAAATAAAATAAACAAGGAGAGAATCAGTACCTTGAGTGGCCAACTCAAGAGACTGTCTTCCTTAACTAAAACCAAATCTAATCCAAATTCTACGTATCTTTGTAACACATATCGAAGCTTAACTTATTCCATGCACAAAATCAACTCATATCAAATTGTTCAACAATGAAATCTTTTCTGTCATATCCAGATTGTATTCCATAAATGTAACATGCTCGAGTCTTTACACAGAGAAAAGGAAATGATAATTGAACTCTCAACTACTTGACTCTTCTACCTTATATATCTCATCTTCCCCTTACTATACAAAAATGGAGAGAGAGCCTTATTTATTAATTAACTGACTCTGATCATTTACCGCGCCTAGATACTAGGTCATGGAGTCAAGATCACATTCTTATTCTAACTGACTATAAGAAGAAGAATTCAAATCAAATTAGAAGTCTGATGCATGAACAACGTCCATAATCATATTTGAAACAAATCCACTCCTTAATTTATTACTATCCATGATGCTCCATAATTGTCTTTAGTTGTCTCTGCATTCTTAGCGTTGAAACTCACACTTCTATTAACTCTTTTATCTGCAACCTACTACAAATGCTCGATCTCATCATGACACGTCCAATTCTACACATAGAATTAGTTCCCAAAGCATATACCACAAGCATTCTCAATGACTAACCATAAAAACATCTCATTTATACTTTTATACATATCTATATCTAATTCATTCATTAAATAATATGATCATCACATTCCATATTAATATTATAAGTTCAGGTCTTAGAAGTATAAAGAAGGTCAACATGTCATAGTGCAAACATGGATAAATGTCTTAAAGGATGCTATGAAAGAAGTCTTTGAAGTATAAAAAGTAGCATAAAAGAGACTAATTCTGCAGCCCATCACATACTCCCCAAGTTTGTCAGGCAACTACTAAGAAGTTGCAAGTGGACTGCAATAGAAGAGAATAAGAAAACCTGAAGTTAAAAGATGAATTGATAAGATCAAGAGCATCTCATGACAAATTAAAAGAATAATGTCAAGTTCTTACATAGAAACTCTTTGTTCCAACACCAATTCCCCAATTACCAACACATATTCAAGGAAGTAATGAGTTAAAAAAATGATGAATGAATTGGAATCATGGTTGCAATATGCTAAGGAATAAAAGAAAGATGCTCATGCATAAGTCAAGGCTACCAAAACAAAAATGATGAAAATTATCTATGGACTTTTTCTTTCTAGGATCCAAAGTATTTTTAGAATGAGTGAGAACTTATGGAAGCACCCAAATAAAATCAATAAGGCATTTATTAGAAGAAATCAAATAGAGCAAGATTCTTGGAGATTAAAGGCAAACTAGCACCTTAGGTATACTAGATGAAGAAAACTTATGTCAATACTAAATACAATGTGCCCAAAGATTTTTCTAAGATTGCAACAATGAATAATATGCATAAGCTTCTTGATGATACAACCACATATATAGAGAAAATGAGCAATTTTGAAAGGGAAAAACCTGATGAGTTTCAGGTCTTGATTAAATGAAAAATTCCAAATGTGAGGTATGAGACATGAAGTCTCAAAGTGTTAAATACATGGAAAGGGAAATTTAGGGTATTGCCCTCTATTTTTGCAAATCCATTAATCTTGGATGAATAGTTAAGTTTTGTCAATGTTTTTTATTAAGATAAGTAGCTAACCAAGGGTTGAACCCTTTACACACCAAGGCCCCTAGGGCAGAGCAAGACAAGCCACAACCAGGATAGGAACAACACAGAAATAGTACATAAACAACAGAGAAACAACAACCTAGCTGCATACCAAAATAAGGGATCTAAACAACACTAGATCCCGAGGGCAAAAATCTAACTCCCTTAACCCTCGGTTGTGAAGCAATGATAGATTTGAGGAGTCCTTTCTTCTTTCTCTGAACAATTGTCCAAGAAAACTCTGAGCCTAAATCCTCAGAGTAAGGTGAGAGGAGGGGACCCTTAACAGACACCGCAACCAAAGAGAAATCTCGTACTGAGTGAGAAGCGGATAGCACAGAAGATGAAGTAGGGATTGACAAAGTAGTAGTTTGACCTGCGACAAATGGGGCCAATAAGGGAGCCAAAGGCCCAACAGAGGCAGCCAGAGACTACGAGGTTGAGCAGACCCAACATGATCAGTAACAACAATCCTAGTCGTTGTAGGATCCACAAGAGGAACGGGCAACAAAGATTCCTAGGAAAGATCATTCTCCTGGGAAGGCTCGCCCTCCTATGAGGAACCATCCGTTGGGGAAGCACAAACAATCAAATGATCAGTGAGTGCATGCTTCCACCAAGTTGCCACACCCTTGTGATGAGAATGAGGGCAACCAGAGGCTAAGTGACCAATAGAGAAACATCTCTTACACCTAAAAGGGAGACCCTCATAGTCCAACAGCTATGTCCATGGCCTGTCCTCAACCATCAAAACAACATCTCCATGGAGGGGTTTGGAGATGTCAATATCCACTAATATTCGAGCAACCATAGTATGCCCTAAATCTGAGATCGTAGAGTCAACCTTCAAGAAGCGCCCTATAGTGTTGCCAATGGCTTCATAGCAAGAATCCTCCCAAAACTGAAGAGGGAGATTCAGTAGTCGAACCCATACTGGTTTGGTATTAAGCGGCTTAGTGAGAGGATTGAAGGAGCGAGCCCATGGTTTGATGGATAGAGAATGATCACCCCACATCCAAGCCATGTCCAACACTAAGTCTCGCTCCTCTGAGGAAGCAAAAGTCTCTATGAAGAACCCCCTTGCGCAGGGATAAAGCTCAATCTATCCGACAACAAGAGGTTTCTAGGATTGCATGACCCAGCTATAGAGATTGGGGAGAGAGGGCCATAAACCATCGAATCTGTAGATCACTCCACACTTCATATAAAAACCCTCATTTTGTGAGACCTCGGTGCCACACATCACCACAGAAGAAGAATGGGCACAAGGCATAGGCCTAACCCTAGCCTGTGATGAGTGTGCCTGAGCTCTAGAATTGATTATAGCATCGAAAAATGACTTCAGAGGGCGGCCTGAAGCAAACTTAGTAGCATAGAGCCCAACATTCTCAACAGGTGAAGAACCAGCAACTGGAATAGGCATTTGAAGCTGTGTTGTCCCATTTGAAACAGTCAACAGAGGGTTTTCCCACTCGAAGGGAGAAGACCCTCCCCCACGCTCAGGGTTTTCCTTCACTCACTTGCTTTCAGGTGCTAGAGTCATGTTTTCGACCCCAGAAACCACCCGTCTGTTCCTAGACACAGTCTCCATGCTTGGAAGCATGCTCGAGAGCCCGCGCATAGACTCAATCACTGCCACATTCAGAACGCGCTTAGTCGCCATCACTCTTACAAGCATAATTTACATCAGTTTTGTCAATGTTAATATGACTTTGGATGAAATTTTGTTGTTAGAAACAAAGGTCGATGTAATAATTAAGGAAAGTGGAAAATTAGTTGATGCAAGGTGGGAAAATAAAATAACAAATGTCGATGTAATAATTAATGTTGACCTATCTATCAACCCCAAATGCAAGAATATGAAGTATTTTAATGAGCTTAGGCCAATAGCCCTTTGCAACAACATCTACAAAATTGTAATGAAAGCTATGGCTTCTAGATTAAGGAAATGTCTGGACTGCTTCATCTCTAAAGAACATAGTGGGTTTCTAAAAGGAAGGTAGAACATTAATGGTATTGTGTTGGCTCATGAAACCATCCACTCAATCAAGGCTAGAAAGAAGGAAGGGATCATTCTGAAGTTGGATATGAATAAGGCATATGATTGCATATCCTAGGACTTCCTAATCAAAGTGATAAGGAAATTAGGTTTCTGTCAGGATTGGTGTAGTTGGTTCCTTACTTGCATTTCTACTGCCTTGTTTGCAGTATTGATCAATGGCGTGGCAAATGAGTTTTTCAATGCAAGAAGGGGCTTGAGGCAAGGTGACTTGATGTTTCCCTTCTTTTTTTTGATAATAGCGGAGGTGTTGGGGTGTGCCTTAAGAAAGGAGGAAGAACGACAACTAAAAGGGCTACAGGTCTTAGGCGGGGTCCATAATATGATGCACCTCTAGTTTGTTGATGATACACTATTGTTTGGAGAGGCTACGGCTAGGGAGGCAAGGATTTTCAAAAAGGTGCTACAAAGCTATAAACTTGTTGCAGGACAAAAGATCAATACAAGTAAGTCACATATTTTCTTCCTCAAGGATTTTTGTTCTAATTCTTTACAAATTCAAAGAATTCTAGGGTTTGAGGTGGACTTCCTTCCAAGCAACTATCTTCGAATTCCCTTGGTGAATAAGAGGACCTTTGAATTAGAGTGGAGGAAAGTGGTGGACTGCAATGTCCCCATTTTTGGAGTGATCACAAAGGAGGACATAAGAGGAAAATTTTCACACTTCGAGATTTTTGGTGGGCAATTTGAGTTTGGGAAATGAATTGTCATATTTTTCTAATGTTTTTTTGATGTATTTACTTTGGACAAATAAAATTGCCCTCATATGGAGCGAACCATCTAGGGATGGTAATAAGTGAGAAAAATATCATTTGTTGGGCTTGATCTCATTTCATTTGATTGTTGTGGAGAAGATAACATGTAAGGGACCGAGTTGATGGATGATTTCATGTGCGCCTTGGAGGGTAGAAACTTGTAACTCATATCATAATATTGGCCCAAGGTGAGTGCCATTCTTATGGAGGCCTTAAAATCATAAATTAACGATTGTTTATTTTGGGTGCCCTTATGGAGGACGACTTGAGAAGGAGGGAAATATTATGGGACAATTCAAATCTTTAATTTGAATTAGGCACTCAAACTAGGGTCTACATATTGGAGGGAAAAGACTACTCAATAGAATAAAATAATATCTCCTAGGTCGGCTAGAAAGGAGGAGAGAAGACTTTTATAAATATAAGATAAATTGATGGCATTCATTCATAGACTTGTATAAATATAAGATAAATTGATGGCATTCATTCATACCATTCATACTTCATTTTTTGACTTGCGTTTATCTCTCTTGGCTGCAACGAAAGTTGGGAAAGGAAACCAAGGATGAATGCCCTTGTGTTTCAAGGTGGGTTGGATGAAAACCTAAGTCATCCATTGGAGGTTTTGTGATAGGGATCTATTGGCAAGAGACACTGCTCTGATGGTCAAGGCAGAGTGTTAAATGTTGTCATTGATGGCAACAAGGTTTGGCAAAGGTCCGGAAGACTAACTTAGTCAAAATGGCTAAGTAATGGACAAGCTATAGAGTACCAGAGATTGGGTCAGTATGCCTCCGTAGTTGAAGATCATTACATGTGGTTCATTAATATTTGGTGATCACATTTTCCAGTGTTCAAGTTCTGACTTCCTCCAGAAGTCATATGGTGAATTGTCTAAGTCCAGCTGAATAGAGTTAAGCCTGAAACAATGTAAAGCATCTAAGTATTTTAGTCCACATTCCTTCGCTGTTGAGTATTTTGATTTGCAGTTCTAAGGCAATGTAGAAACATGTCATAAGCATCCAAATTCAGATTTGTATCGCTTGAAGTCCACTAGATCATATTTGACAAGTTCTTCAGTATCGGCTTCGAGTCTAACAATATTTCTCTATGATAGAACAATAGTTCAGAGATCTACATTTATCTATGAAAGAATATTATGCTCTGTGGTTATGAAGGTATGCTAAGATGTCCATAATGAATGTTGTCTATGATTTTTAGAGTCTCATATGGTCGGCATTGGAAGTTTTGGCATGACAGTTGAACTGGTCAAGTGTGTACTTAAGGGATAAACTGACAGGCAAGATAAATCTATATGCAGTAAGGATATATTATTTGAAGAATTAATCCAAGTGTTTGAATGATTGATGCCGACCTATATGAAGACTATTGTATGTTTGTTTCGGTCCACATTCCTGTTTGTGCACAAGATCAAGCCGACAAGGTATAACACTTGTATACACGTTTCATGTCTGGCTTGCCAACCTGATTGTGAGATGAATCTTGTTGCGGATATATATAATCGATGGATTTCAGTGGTGGGGTGTTAAAGTATGTGTGTAGAATGCGAATTCCATGATTGTGCGACCTAAGGTAGTTCTATGATTAGCAAAAGGACAGTAAAGGCAGAAGGACAAAAATATATGTGAAGTAGAGCAGAAAATCAAGGCAGACAATATGAAGTCCTTTGAATATATATACTAAGCAAATTGGTATTGCACCACAACATTTTATAGATGCACCTGTAGCAGTCCTCTCCTGGCAGTGAGCCACTTCTTTGGACAGTGAGTCCTTGGGCAGTGAGCCTTCATGTAATTCGGTATTGCTATCTTAATATATTGTGAACTAACATTCACTGTGGTTTTTCCCTATTTGGGTCTTCCATGTAAAAATCATGGTGTCTATGTGTTATGAATTTGTGGTTGCTCTTCTTGTGTTTACTTTGCTTTCATGTTATTAAATTTGGTAAATGGATTAATGAATGTGTGAATGAAAAGTTTTTCAGAATGATTCACCCCCTCTCCCTCTCAGTATTTTTTGTATTCAACAATTGGTATCAAAGCAAGGTTCCTTGGAAGAAGTCTAACAACTTGAGAAAGATCTGGGAAAGAATACTCATGGTAGCCAGAAGGTACCTTGCTCCAGGCAGTGTCACAATTGATCAAGAACTAGAAGATGCTCTTGAAGATCTTGAAAAGTCTGAAGCAAAAGTCAGGGATTTGAAGGCGAATGTAAAAGAAGCTGATGAATGCATTTTGAAGCTAAGGGAGCAAGTCAAAAAGTTCAAAGAAAATAGCAAGGAATTAAGTGAACAATTGAATGGAGCAAATGAAAACCTAAACAACTTAACATTGGAAATTGAAGAGAAAGAGGAAATTGAAAAGCATCTAAATCAAGTTGTAAAAGATAAGTCTGAGGAATGTGAAAAATTGGCTAAAGATGTTTTACTTCTAAACTATGATCTGGAAGCAGCAAATAGCTATAAAGAAAAATTCAAAATAAGCTCTGCAAAGCTTGAGGAGTTGATTGAAAGTCAGAAAAGTTTAGATGACAAGAGGGGCTTGGGATTTGAAAAAGGAGAAATTTCTAAATCAGGTCAAGAAAACATCGAGATGAAGAAAAACAAAGGCAACCAGTTCCAGAATCAAAGAAGAAGACCTAGAAGGCCTTCAGTTAGGCAACCAAATGCTCAAAGTTACCCATCTTTCAATGACCATTGTTTTAATTGCAATAAGTTTAGCCATAAGGCTACTCAGTGTAGGAGTAGAATGAATCAGAATGTTTCATTATTCTCTGGTCAATGTTTCAATTGCAAGAAAATTGGTCATAGATCAAATGAATGCAAAAGTCTGGTAAGGAATGGTTTTAACAATGCAAGGAATACTCAATCCTTCAATGGAAAATGTTGTGCATGCAATAGATTTGGGCATATGGCTAACCAATGCAGAACAAGAATGAATCCAATCAACAGAAGGAATCAAGGATAGAGGAATGTGCTGTGCTACAATTGCAATAAGTTTGGACATATTGCAAGATTCTGCAGATACAGGAATGAGAAAAGAGACTATCCTATAGAGAAGAGGAAAATAGAGTAGAAAGAAGATAAAGGTAAGAACAAGATTGATCCAGTGGAAATTAAGAAAGAAATGAGCAAGGTTTGGATTAAGAAGGATGTTAATGAGGTTGGGGATGGATCCACACCAGCCTCTGGCGCAGATACTTCAAGAAGTAAATTGGGAGCTTTGGCTTAGGGGGAGCTATATTGAAAATCCAAATCCCCTAGCTAGATATTCCATGTTGGGATCCAACACGAAGATATGATGAAAAGCTTCATATGACAGATCTTTTGAAAGAAATTACGGTAAAAAAGGATCAAATGCGGAGCATTGCAGAGCAATCTTGATTGACTGAGGTTAACAGAGAAGTGTTTGACAGGCTTTTGAAGAACTACATTTATGATGACTTAGGTTTTCATATCAAGGGTTAAAAAGGAACTCATTCGACATACAATTTACTTTGCATTCAAGTTATCAAGTGTTCAAGAGAAACTGAAAGTGATTTCCAAGCAATTTCAATGATCTCTAGAGGTTCAAGTGACACAGTGTGATTCAAGTAAAGGAAACCCTAATTCAGCAAAAGAGGTATTTTTTGATTGAAACCCTATTGTGAATTTGTTTAAGTCTTTACGAAAATGGCAACACCACAAGTGATTGATATAACTGAGAGAGCCTGACCAAAATTCAAGAATCATCTATTCAAATCAATAGAGGTCGATCCAAATGGTGCATTTTCAGAAATTTTGTTTGGTGTTATGCATGCGGAAGACATTAGGGCTTATATTCATGCTCCGCTAGAAGAACATCGAGGTAGTCAACTCATAGATTTGTATCTAAAACATCTAAGTGACAATAAACTTGAATTGAAGGAAGAATTCAAGGTATTGGAAGAAAAGAAACTTATTCAGCATATAGATTTCCTAGTTTTCGCAGAAGATGAATGGGTCTGATATATCTTAAGCCGAATTCATGATGAGTTTATGTGTCTTAATTCCACATTCAAGATCACCAAAGATGCCATAAGGGCGGTCATAGCATTAAACCCTACCGGTACAATGCCTATATTGAAGGCTATGAAAAATGATACAGTGATGAAGGCTATCGGAGCAAAATTTGACAAAAGGGCATTGACAATCAGTGACATTGAAGATCATGCAGTTAGATTTGCATCCATGGTGATCAGCTATAAGGTCTACTTCACAAACCGGGAGAACTCTGTCTCCGGTACTGTCATATACACTACATATCAAATGGTCAAGGAAAATGCAGAGTATGACCTGTGTGAACTACTCCGACAACAATTAATGGAGAACTTGAGGAAAACAAAAGAAAGCAAATACCCTTTCAAATATGGTACGTTGATTTTGTGCTTATTTTTCTACTTTATGCAAGAGTTACCAGGCATGAAAAATCAATTTTGGACTGGAGACAAACCTGTTGTAGTACAGATTAGAAACCAATTGAGCAGCATAGGAAACATAGATGTACAAAACTCAGCCCTATGGGGCTACTTCAAACATTTCCAAAAGCTAATGCAATCTAGAGAAAGGATTCCTAAGACTATTGTGGAGAAATACAAAGATGATATATGCTTTATTCTAAATAAGGATCAATGTATGATGGAGGCTATGGAGCCTAGAACTGTCTGGATCTTACCAATGGGATATGAAGTTGATGGAAAAATACTGGACAACTATGCACAACATATGCTAAGTAAACCCAAGGATTCCAAAGAAGAAAGATTTGGGACATATGAGGAGATGTCTACAAAAATCCATGTTGAAGTAAGAAAACTCAAGATTTCAAAGAAGGCCTAGAAGATTGCAGAATATTATGCCCTGAAAAAGGGTTTTACCAAAGAACAAGTCAGAGAGACAAGAGAAAAGGCACAAGCAGAAAGAGTAGCTAAATAAAATGAGGAGCAAGAAAAGGAAGCTAATAAAGCTCCAGAAGTTCAAGAGGTGCAACAAAAGGCACCTGCTGCACCAAAAAGAAGAATAAGAGGTGCAAGTTCCTCTGGAACAACATCTAAATCCTCCAGTATTCCCTCCATAACAACTGTAGAAGCACAAACAAGCAAGAGGAAGAAGACCAAAGGTCAGAGAGTGTATGTCAGTGTTAGTACAGTTGATGATGAGGAAACTGAGACTAATGAAGAGGTGAAGAAGATGAAGGCACAAAGTGCACCACCCTCCAGTTCTTAGCAAGGAAAACGCTCCAGTGCCACAAAAAGGAAGACCTTCAGTAAGGGTGAAGAGAGAAAGAAGGCTAAAACTAAAGCACCTGTAAAAGAACAGACAACAATAAGCTTGGAGGAAGTCTTGAAGGCCATTACAATTGATGGCAATCTGAAACCTATTGCCCAATTGTATGATGACTATAATGATGTAGACAAATACATCATTGAGACTGCTATTGTAGAATACTTGAACATATACAATAAGGCTCTCATTGAGATAAGTGATGATCTCCCAGACAACCTGAGCAATATAATGTTTGCAAGGAAAGAAACTGCTATGACAAAGGACATTGAACTTAGAGAACATACACTTATTATGTCCCAAGATCACTCCTGAAGATAAGGCAAAAATTTCCAAAGTGCTTAACAAAGAGTTTAGAACAAAGAAGAGGATGAATACTCTCATGTCAAATGACATTGAGAAAGTAGTTAAAGAGATAGAGGAGATCACCTTAAAAGTGTTAAAGGAATTTCATCTCCCAACAATAGATGACAATGAAGAAACACATGTTGGAAATGACACAGCTACTCCGAAAGTGAGCCTGGACCAAGGGTTAGAACAACAAACTGATGACCAAGCACACAAGGAGCATACTGAGGAGTAGAACAAAGCTGATGATCAACAAGTTTGGATGAGCCATGTATCAGAGAAAAATGCTGATGGAAATGAGGCTATGGATCTGGATTCTCCAGAGTAAAATAAAGAAGAAGTCTCTAATACAACAAGAGATACTGCTGAGTTTGTCAAGGAATTTTTGGAAAGAGAAAAACAAGTCTTGGATGAGCCTGAGTTTTTGTAAGGTCCAATAAAATTGGACTCAATGTCCCCTGTGCAGAAATTTAAATTGATATCAATTGTGCAAGCAAAGGCATAGGAAGAAATATTGAAGTCACATATAGAGGATAGTGAACTCATTGGTGTGGCATCTAGCATTTTGGAGAAGCTGATGCCATCATATCAAAAGGATACATCAATGTCTTCAACAAATTAACTCAAGGGACTCATAAACTTAGTAAATGTGCATTTTGAATCTTTTGAAAAGTCTGCATAAATGAAAGTAAGAAAAGAGTTTGATGAGAAGAGATTAACTAAGTTGAAGACCATGTTGATCAACGATAAAACTCTATTAGATGATGGAATAAAAGATATATAGAGTACTATTAAAGAAGCTTGTGATTTGTACAAATTTTGTTTGTCATGGATGGAAGCCACAAAGGAGTTAGAAGTAAAGATTAAGGATCTGAAACTGCAACTGAAAAATATTTCTAACAGATTTGATCCGGCAGTTGAGTCAGTAAGCAACAAAGAAATACAAGTTATCAATATTCATAATGACTTCAAGTAATCTGATGAATAAGAGGGATCAAATGAAAAATAGAATGTATCAGTTGAGAGGACTAATAAGTCCTAAGCTAAACTCAATGACAAATCTTGCAGCAGAAGCACTGCAGGTAAGTGCACTAATTGACACACCTTCTAATATACAAAAGACAGAAAAATTGATCTTCCTAATAAATGGCCATATTCAAATTTTGGAAAATGCAAAGAGTTGGGTTATAGAGCTGGCTCAAATCAAGAACATCTTCAATGACATCCTACAACCCACATCAAATTAAGTTAAAAATTATATTTGTACATATGCGGCAGACTATGACAGTTTTTTCAGTTTTCTTGTCTTGACAAAATTTTGACTCCTGTACATACACCTTTGCCATTGATGTCAAAGGGGAAGAAGAGAATCAGTGAAAAATGGGCAAAAACCTAAGGGGGAGAAGAAAAATAGAGTGTATGTAGAAAGAGGGAGCAGATAAGCATTTTTCACTAAGTGTTGCAATCAATGCCAAAGGGGGAGATTATTGACAAGAGACACTGCTCTGATGGTCAAGGCAAAGTGTTAAATGTTGTCATTGATGGCAACAAGGTTTGGCAAAGGTCCGGAAGACTTAGTCAAAATGGCTAAGTAATGGGCAAGCTACAGAGTACTAGAGATTGGGTTAGTATGCCTCCGCAGTTGAAGATCATTACATGTGGTTCAGGTATGTTGTTCATTAATATTTGGTGATCACATTTTCCAGTGTTCAAGTTCTGACTTCCTCCGGAAGTCATATGGTGAATTGTATAAGTTTGGATGAATAGAGTTAAGCCTGAAATAGTGTAAAGCATCTGAGTATTTTAGTCCACATTCCTCCGTTGTTGAGTATTTTGATTTGCGGTTCTAAGGCAATGTAGAAACATGTCATAAGCATCCAAATTCAGATTTGTAGCACTTGAAGTCCACTAGATCATATTTGACAAGTTCTTCAGTATCGGCTTCCAGTCTGACAATATTTCTCTATGACAGAACAACAGTTCTGAGACCCATATTTCTCTATGAAAGAAAATTATGCTCCGTGGTTATGAAGGTATGCTAAGATGTCCATAATGAATGTTGTCTATGATTTTCAGAGTCTCATATGGTCCGCATTGGAAGTTTTGGCATGACAATTGAACTGGTCAAGTGTGTACTTAAGGGATAAGCTGACATGCAAGATAACTCTATATGCAAATTGTTTGAAGAATTAATCCAAGTGGTTGAATGATTGATGCCGACCTATATGAAGACTATTATATGTTTGTTTGGGTCCACATTCCTGTTTGTGCACAAGATCAAGCCAACAAAGTATAACACTTGTATACACGTTTCATGTCTGGCTTGCCGACCTGATTGTGAGATGAATCTTGTTGCGGATATATATACTTGATGGATTTCGGTGGTGGGGTGTTTAAGTATGTGTGTAGAATGCGAATTCCATGATTGTGTGACCTAAGGCAGTTTTGTGATTAGCAAAAGGACAGTAAAGGTAGAAGGACAAAAGTATATGTGAAGCAGAGTAGAAAAGCAGGGCAGACAATATGAAGTCCTTTGAATCTGTATACTGAGTAAATTGGTACTGCACCACATCATTTTGTAGATGCACCTGTAGCAGTCCTCTCCTGGTAGTGAGCCACTTCTTTCTATATTCTCTTCTCTTCTATTTGGCAGTGAGCCTATTGCAGTGAGCACTTCTTTGGAGAGTGAGTCCTTGGGCAGTGAGCCTTCATGTAATTCGGTATTGCTATCTTAATATATTGTGAGCTAACACTCACCGTGGTTTTTCCCTATTTGGGTTTTCCATGTAAAAATCTTGGTGTCTATGTGTTATGAATTTGTGGTTGCTCTTCTTGTGTTTACTTTGCTTTCATGTTATTAAATTTGGTAAATGGACTAATGAATGTGTGAATGAAAAGTTTTTCAAAATACTGATTCACCCCCCTCTTAGTATTCTTTGTATTCAACAAGATCTACTTGCACTTCATTACTATTTGGTGGAAATGAAGAGCAAATTTCTATATCAGATTTGAAGATCAGTTTGAAGACTTCTCTTTGGCATGGATTGTGTTATATTGACTAGGGTTTACCCTAGGTTTGCAGCACTACATATTGGAGGAGTGATTTCACTTGGAGGCAATTTTGGGTGATGTTTTGCTAATTAGGGTTTGAAGACATTGCAAATTTTGGAGCAACAGAATTGCAGGCCTGATTCACCCTCATTTGTGGAGGTTCCATTCATGGTTGTGTCACCCTTCGCTTAGGGTTTTTCCCTACTTGTGGAGCGCCATCATTGGAGGAGTATTTTGGAGGTTTGTTGGCATCTCTTGGCATCATTGACATCATTTTCTGGAGCAGCAAACCCTATCAGACATGTGCGCCTTGTTTGGAGCAGACTTCTTGGTGTTTGAAGATTCTAGGGATTAGGGTTTCAAGCCCTAATTAGAGCGCCACACCTTGGAGGTCTCTTGTCATCATTTGAAGGTCATTTTTCTTGTCATTTGGTAAGTATAAACCTTAGGGTTTATGGTAGATTTGTAGCTGGGCATGTTTGGCTTGTTTGCCCATGACATTTGATTTAGTTGAAGACTTCATGAATTATGATTTATAGCAGCAAACTTCTGATTTACATTCAATCCATTATGGTTGCAAATTGAAGTGGTTTTATTGTGTATTTCATTGTGGAATTCAAGTATATCATTGGATATCATGTTGGTGTTGATTATATGATGATTTGGCATGTTTTATGGGTTGTTATAAGTGTTTGTTTGAGTATGATTTAAAAATTAGAACTTCATAAAATTAGGGTTTCAATTGAAAATCATAAATTAGACACAAGGATTAACCCTAAAATTAGAAAATTTGATTTTTATCCTATTTGGGATTGCAATGGTAATAGAGCTTGGATCTTGCTAGCCTACAGGGTTCCATGTTGGTATTTTGATTTGGTGATCATCCAATGTTGACTCATGAGTTTTGAAGCTAGAGAGTTCATCACTTACAGGAGGAGGCAGCGTATTGTTGGATCTAATTCGGAAGAAGGAGACAATATGAGTGATCAAAGTCAAGAAGAACGAAGCACAAGAGAAATGTTCAATGACCTAGCAAGAGGGCAGCGTGATTTATATCAGTTATGAGATCGAGTCTTGAGTAATAGCTTGGGAAACAATGGAAATGATGGGAAGAATGGCAATAATGGAGGCAATAAAGACAATCACAACCATCCTAGCACTTCTGGAAATCACAGTGGTACTCCTATGCATACATCTCATATATCCATGGCTAGACCTCTCATGCCTTTATTTTTGGATCAGTAAAGGGTTGTGGAGAATGAACTACAAGCTAGGGGAGAGACATTTGAAGACTATAGAAGAGAGTGGTTGGCATTGAGTGATGAATGCCAAGAAGCTTTGCCATGGACGGATTTCTTCTAGGTGAAGTACAAGAACCGGGATAGACCCAGAGAGGCAAGAGGTAACAACACCACAAATCTTGAATTGTAAAAGAAATTAAGAAAGGTCAATATCACACCATTTGATGGTTCAAGGAAGGTCACAACATGAGCTTGGATTCAAAAGTTGGACAACTACTTCACTTTGAGTCCTATGTTAAAAAAAGATGCTATACAGTTTGCTACACTTCACTTGGAGGGAGATGCTCTTGATTGGTGGTACAATGGCATGGTGACTCAAGGTCACAACCTAGTCACTACATATGTGGATTTCTCACAAAGACTGATTGATAGATTTGATGAGTCGAATCGAGAGCAATACTTCAAGGAGTTGGCACAACTCAAATAGAAGGAGTCATTGGATGCATACATTTCAGAGTTCCAGAAGCTTTCTGTGTTGGTGCCCAATGTCTTGGAGATACGACTGACATTTCTTTTCATTGAGGGACTTGAGGAGCCAATTTGTGGATGGGTTAAGGCCCTAGATCCACCATCATTGAGGGAAGCAATCAAGAGGGCAGGAGGAATGAAATTTTTAGTGCCAGCCAAACCAAAGTTTCAAAGCAATCCATTTAAGAAAGATCCAAAGAAGAACTTCTCAAAGGATGGATAAAAGAAGCCTACACTTGATTCAGAGGTGAGGAATGAGCTAAGGAGAAAGAAGCTTTGCTTCTCATGCAAGGAGCCATAGGAGCCCGGTCATAGATGCCTTGGGAAAGGCAAGGTATATTACATTGAGGTTACTTCTGATGATGAGGAAGTTCCAGACACTAGTTTAGAGGGAGACAAAGAGGAGCCACAAGTGGAGCTTGATGATACACAAGGTACAATTGCTTTCCTTTTGGGTGTTCCTAAGCATTATCCTTTTAGGGTAAGAGGTGTTGTGAAGGGGCAAAGAGTATCTTGTTTGGTTAATAGTGGGGCCACACATAATTTCATTGATGAGAGATTTGTAGTCAAGAAAGGGCTATGAGTAGAGGAGTTTCCAGAATTTAATGATTTGTTGGCAGATGGATTTAAGATGAATTGCATAAAGAATATCTCCCTCCTAAGCATTCAATTGGACAGCTAATCTTTTGAGGATGAGTTTTACATTGTTGGCATTGGGGAGACTGAAGTTGTCTTGGGAATTCAATGGCTAGTCTCTTGGGAGGTACATTCAAGACTTCAACAAAATGGAGCTTGAATTCACATCTAATGGCAAGCATTTAACAACCCTTTCTGACCTACGTATATTGCATAGAGTGGGTCGTGGCATGGTGAGGTGGCTAAGTATATTAAATGCATAAAATATCTCTTTGAGGGAGCGTAGGAATGGGGGATAGAGGAAGTAAATGCTGCTAGAAAATATCTTTTTGGTAGATGAGAGAAACGATGGAAATCTCAAAGACAGACACATAAGATGATTCCAAACATCTTCACAGCAAAAGAGGACCACTTTCATTTGGTGTCAGTGGACATAAACAAATATCTGTCATAGTTTTGAGGGTAGATAAAAAGTTATTTCAATGTAACGCTTTGGGGGATTCAGGGAAATATCGGAGTAGCTTGATAGAGAAGCAGAGACTGGTGGACTCCAAAAAGGAGAAGACTCAGCATTTACGAATATGGATGAGGGGTAGAAGTAAAACAAAAAAGAAAAGAAATGTAGAACAAAAAAGAAGGGAGAAAGGAAGCGCCTAAGGGAGGATTAACTTAGATAAGCATATCAAATTGCAAGTTTAGAGGTGCGTTGAAGGGAGTACGACCTAGCGTAACCAGACAAGGATAGCAAATTGCAAGATCTAAGGCAAGTTGAAGGGGAGTACGAATAGGTATTTGCCTCAGCTCCTTGTTTTTCTTCTAGCACAAAAACTAATATATATTTGCTGCTATTGCTTTAAGCATAGAAAAAAAATGAAACCCATTACTGTCTTTCAAAACTACAATATGTCTGCTACTATTTCATTAAGCACAGCAAGACCGAAACTCCATTACTGTCATAAAAACAAAATTATGTTTGATGCTATTTCCTTAAGCATAGAAAACTGAAATCCAATCGCCACCATTTAAAAGTATCTTTCATTGCAAGATATTTACATTTCCTCTTTCCTTGGACGATTTTCTCCAATGCAGAACTATTTTCCTTATTCTTTAGCAAAAGGGGGTTTTCAAAAGATCATTGTGTTAGTACTCATTTATGTCTAGGGTTTGAAGCTTGAGTGTTAGCAGGTTTTCTATTTCAAACCCTGTGTTTTACTGCTTCTTCCTGTTGCACCTGTGAAAATGTTAAGTTTTTGTATGTACAAGTGCTGATGTGCATTGGCGGGTCAAAAAAATCTCTATCGGCTTCCAGAAATGGTGAAAAATTTGAGTTATATGCGTTTCCAAGTGCATATCGGGTCGCATATACATTAGTGGAATCTTTCGCAGGACTCCCGGGAATATTCTGCACTTGTATGCATTTTCAATTGCATATCGGGTTCAAGGTGGAAGATACATTGTGCAAATATTCCAGAGGGAATCCTGTGCTTGTATGCAGAAAGGAATGAATGTATGTCAAATATAAATTGGGTTTTATACAATGAAATACATACAAGGAAGTCAAATATGCATGTACTACAGTACCAGGGTCTGCCGCGACATACAAAGTAAACAATGCAATGTACAAGTGGCCTTGTATATTCCGTAATATACAAAGGCAGAAAAGTGCAAGAGGACAAATGTAGAGCAAGTTGTGAAACTGGGGGCCTATCACTTGTACATTTGGGATTGTATATTTAGATATACAATCAAATATACATTTCATACATGCAACCTGGACATGAAATGGATATGCAATTCAGCAGATAAAGGGTTGATTTCCGTGGTTTGCATGTTTGTGTGCATTGTATATCGCGGATATACAATGAAGGACATACATACCGGACCTGATGAAAATTTTAGGTTGCTATATACAAGTTTGGGGTCCGTGAGTTGTATATGTGTTTATACATGTCAATATACAACCCAATGTACATTGAAAAATATACAAAGGCTGGCGCACATACATTTGCTACAGTGCAGTAGAGATACAATTGGTGGGGCCCGCAGGTGTATACAAACGAGTTTGTATATTTAGATATACAATCAAATATACATTTCATATATGCAAGCCGGATCCAATGCGAAGATCAAATTCAACAAATAAAGGGTTGGCATCTGCGGCTTGTATGTTTGAGTGCTTGTATATGTGCCGATATGCAAGAGGTTGATATGCATTCCGGAACCAAAGAGAAGTCAGATGCGGCGGATAAAAGTTTGAAGTCCGCCGTGTATGTATGAGGCGATGGAGGAATAAAATGTAGTGAACAAATATTTCAGGTCCGCGGGTTGTATAAAGCGCTTGTATATGCCAATATACAAGCCAATGTGCAATCAAAAAGATACATGCTGGACTTCAAAAGGGGATACGTTCTGATGCGTAGTGATTTGAGGTCCGCGGCCTGTATGAATGTATGTGTTGTATATTCAGATATACAAAGGATAGAGATGCAAGCCAGACCCGATTTGAACTT
The DNA here is from genome assembly GCA_027924645.1 of Cunninghamia lanceolata. NCBI lineage: Eukaryota > Viridiplantae > Streptophyta > Pinopsida > Cupressales > Cupressaceae > Cunninghamia > Cunninghamia lanceolata. The sequence continues at coordinate 5,887,681 of BSBN01000077.1, forward strand.
CAATTTGCTCTATAATGGTTAGGGGTCCGCCTTGTATAACAAACAGTTGTATATGCACTTGCTCTTGCATATACAAGGGTTTTTGACAGGGTGAACAGTAGCGATTGTATATGCATTCAAACATGCATATACAATGGGCAAAAAGGCAAAAAAAAGGAAGAAAAGGTCAGCGATAGAAAGTCAAGGTGCCTATGTGGCACGATGTCATTGGTTGGCAACTTTTCATAGATGTTTTGGGACCGTTGATCTCAGTGATGGGTTTTTGATCGACGGTCGGGTTTTGAACTTTTGGCGATGGTTTATTCCTTGCGTTTGCGACCATTTTTGAGCAGGAAAATCTCCAGATGCATCTGCTGTTGCATCCCGCGGGTGGTTGAGCCCTTATTAGCAAGATTGCAGACAAGCATGGGTCGATGGTCGAATGGTCAAGTACCTGGTTTATGACGGGGAGTCTTCCAGCGGCGGCACAGGGCTCGAGCTCAACCACTCCTCGCCCTTCTCTTGCTTCTTCCCATTTTGTCCCCTGCTGCATTTATTATTTTGAGCGCCATCTCTAGTGCATTGTCTGGCAGAAATTTTTGACCTTGTCATGTAATTAATTTTTGTGAAGTACACTTTCTTGTTGTTTTAAGCAAAATGTGTTACTCTTTTGTTGTTGTTGAAAATTGGACAAGTTTTGGTGCTGCAGTAGGAATACAACTTTTTGGTGGCTCTATTTCAGGTCTCTTGAGTTTATGAATTGTATGTTGTATGTATTATCCACATAAATCATCAATTTCATGTTGATTTAAATGAGTAATGTTGCATTGCATGTGTTTTGTTATTTGTCTCTAGACTGAATGTGTTTTTCTTTTGACTCTGAACATCTAAGGGGTGTTATAGATTCTAGAATATGGGTTTTCTATATTGAATACTTAGTCTCTTACTTCTGCTCAAGGATTAGATTGAATGTTTTGGATTAAGTGTTGAAAAGAATACATTGCAGTAAGGATGTTTGTAAGCAGAAATAACTAAATACTCTCTTGGGTATTGTCTATAAGGCAGACATTTTAGAAACCCCTTGAAATTTGATTACTGTCTTAGGTCTGTGGTAAACATTCACATATATATGTCTACTGACTCCAAGCCCTGGATAGGCACCGATCTGGTCTGGTATCTCTGTTGCAACCCAAGGTCCTAGTTTTGCATCCAGATATAAATCAACTCAAACTTCATATACAAACCTTTAGGACTTTAGAAATAGTTTTAGGACCAAAATCCTCTGTCTACAACTGAATATAGGCCCAAAGCTAGCCCCTTTGCACTTATCTCACAGTTTTGGTCTACATAAGAGAGGATTTATCTGCTTTGTGTCAACATCCCAGCAAATTCATAAATGCATTTTATAGATGTTGAGTAGGGAATACCCCCTTGGTTTTGCAGAGCCTAAAGAAGAAGAGGAGATATTTATAGAGTCTATCTCCTATACTGTTGGCCCCTGGCCCAGGAACCTGTTGATCATTGATGGCTATTTTATAGGGATTATTGGGAATAAGCATCCAGTCTGGGAAAATAACCAACAGATTTTGGCGACTTTGCTGGGGACTACTTTGTAAAAAAACCCTGATTTTTAAAAGAAAACAATTCCTACTAATAGGTGGCAACTCTGAACTAATCTCCCAACCGGTAAAGTAAAAATTTGTATGCAAGGGAGAAGATCCCAGCGTAATACTTTGTTTGAAGAGTTACCCATAAAAATGATGTATAAGAAAAAAGGGACTATTCGAGCCAGTCAAGATGGTTCTCCTAGCCCCAGGAAAAATTATTTTATTCAAGACAATCCAGGATCCTCGGAGTGAACAATACCTTATTTTTCAAATACTGAGGCTGAGATACAGAACATATATGAGAAACAATAGAGTGGTGGTTTGAAAATAAGGTCAAAGGTATTCCAAGAGCATCCTTTCCATGATTCCCCTGATAGATTTGAAGAAGCTGAATCCCTAAGGGATGATGATAATGATGATCAGAATATAACAAAACCGTCCTCTTCCATGCCTAGAGAGGAGGAACTAGCCGATGAAATTAAGAGCTTAAGGGCAGAATTAGAATATCTGCAAGCAGTGAAAATTAGAGATGACATGAGACAAAAAGTGCAAGCTCTGAGAGTTACTCGAAATGATTCAGTCCCTACCCTTGAAAATGCAAATATGCAAAGAAATCAACACAGAAATGAAGTATAGGATCAACACAATGAACAAAGACAGAACACACATGATGTTAGAGTACCTTTCAATAATGCAAGAAATCAGAATGCAAATAGAAATGCCAATGTTATTAAGCCTGGTAGATAGCCCATGCAGCTAGATAGATTCAGACAGCTTGTTTTTTATGGCATACCCGGTTACCCCAATCCTATTGACAAACATGTGAGGCTGCAAGTGCCTAAATTTTCAGGAAATAATACTGTGTCAGGTGAAGACCATTTAAAAGCTTTTCAGAATATCATGGATAACTTTGAGGTTGAGCATGAGGATGTTTTCATGAAATCATTATGCAATCCTTAGTTGATGAAGCCAAGGAGTGGTACAAAGGTCTGCCTGACAGAAGCATTTCATCATGGGATGAATTTAGGAGAATATTCAAAGAACAATATGGTGACAAAACTGATCCTAGTTTCTTCATTAATGAATTCACAGGAATTACCAAAGGATCAAATGAACAAGTTGCTGATTTCAATGCTAGATTCATGAAGGTATTGAACAAATTGCCATAGGATTTGAGGCCTAATGAACCTATGTGCATAGTGTTGTACATAAATGCTTTTGATGCCAAGACAGCTAATGGATTGAGAGATAAGGGTCCTGCCAGCCTTAGAGATGCTTTCAAAATAGCAACAAATATTGAAAATAACAGAAAAGCGTCTGGTAAGACAAACAGAAGAGATGATGTAAAAATTCTGCAAAATCTAAACACTAAATCTCAAGCTGTTCAAGGCAGTGCATCTACTTCTGAGGATAAAATAGACAAATTGACAACTATTGTCAAGGACCTAGGTTATAGAATGGCTAAAAATGAAAAGGGGATAGTTCCTGACAGACCAGTTTACCAAAGGCAAGAAAGAAGGCCATCATTACATGACATGCCATATCATACTAACTGGCATAATGGTAAGCCTATTCTTCCACATAACAACTCAAATCAGAGGACTCAAAATGTTAAGGAAACTCCTGATCCTTTGAAGAAGGCTATGAATATTGTTAATGATACCCCATGGTGTATAATTTGCCAAATACCTCACTCACAGTCACAATGTATGATTGCTCAGTCTTTATACAATAATGATGTTGCTTGTGATGAATGCAATGAACCGCATTGCATGGAAGATGATAATGTCAATATGCTGTCTACAAACAGAGGATACTCTTCTCACGATGCTGATGCAAGTACAAATGTTGAGAATCAGGTCTGGCAACAGTTTCCCTATGATGAGAATGAGGAAGATAGCTACGCTTATGCTCAAGATTCACACAATTTTTTGAACAACTTGAGGAGACCTTCTGATGAAGATATTAGAGCCCTCACAGCTGCAGCAGTAGCTCAAGTCAAAAGCAATTACAACCCAAGGGGTAAAGCTCAGGTAAGTGGTACACCTCAACCAAAGAACACTTTTTGTGAGCCAACCAGTGCAAAATTATAAGGAGACTGAGCCACAAAAGAAGCAATGGAACAATAATAGGCAAAACTTTAAACAAAAAATAGGTCATGATCCTCAAGGACCAGAAAGCAGAGTTCCCCAGATTGAGGATCAAAATAAAAAATTTCAGAGCAGCAATGACAGTCAAGGAGCTATAAAAATTAAAGTTGGATCATCTCAGGATAAAAATAAAACAATGGAGCAAGCTACAACTGTTATTCAAAATTATGCCCCATTTGACGTCACTCAAGTCTTGTCTCAAATGAAAGTCTTTGTTCCACTAATGGAACTGATGAAAGTGGAAGAGTTCAGAAATAAGGCAGTATCCTTGATCTCAGGAGTACCATGTCAGACCAAGTTGAGTGATGAACCTCAGGGTAAGAAACAAGCCCTATATATTGATGAGGATGAAGTTCCTGAGGTATACTTGAGGATGACCATGACAAAATGCCCTTCACAGGTTGAACCATTTTATGTCTCCCTTGTCATAAATGGAAAAATAATTAAGAACTGTATGCTTGACTCAGGAGCATCAACAAACATCATGCCTTTGGCTATTATGCAGCAAGCTGAGTTAAAGATAGATAAGGCATGTGGGAAATACTATGCAATGGATGCTAGGGAAGTACCTGTCATTGGAGTTATGAAAGATGTAGATTTCAAACTGGCATCATATCCTGAAAAGACCAAAATGAACGTAACAGTTGTTGATATTAAGCCACAGTATGACATGTTGCTGTCAAGAAGATGGGCAACATTGATTGGTGGGAGTATGCAATTAGATCTATCATATGCTATGATCCATGTGAATGGTAAGAATGTCAAACTGATCAGAGAAGAAAGATCATCAGAAATAGTGGAGGATCAAGAATCAGAGGAACATATATGTTTTGTGGATACTGACTGATAATTTCAGGGTTGTCTCAGATGATAAAGAGGGTAAAGGGAGAGACATGTGCATTCAAGAGTTTGACCAATAGGGTCTATGGACCATGTATTTCGATGGAGCTTGCTCAAAAGCAGGCTCTGGTGCTGGGATTATATTTCTGTCTCCAGCTGGTAAGCTTCTCAAATTCTCTTTCTTGTTGAAGTTTGCCCGTACAAATAATATTGCAGAGTATGAGGCTCTGTTGTTAGGATTGAATGTAGCTCTGAAGCATGGAATTAAGATGCTCAAAGTATTTGGTGATTCAAAGCTAGTTGTTTCCCAAGTTAGGGATAAGTATGCATAAAAAAATAAAAGATTAAAGCAATATAAGCATGATGTTTGGGATACAATTGAATTGTTTGATGCATTTTCAATAAACTGGATAGAGAGATCAAAAAATGTCAGGGCAGATTTTCTAGCCAATGTAAGGCCAAATGATATAACTCTATCAAATGTTACCAATGTTGAGATAAAACTCAGGCCTACGGTGCCGGATAATGTGTGCAGCTGGCAAGTATTTGATGATGATAGAGATTTACTGAGATTTCTACATTGTATTGATGAATATGAGAACTAAGAAATGGATTTTCAGAACTTTGTAGAAGTTGTAGATGGGAAAGAAACTCTCTTAGGGAAGGAGGTAATTCAATTCAAGACAAATAAAATCCCTAGAGGGCTAGTTGCTTTAGAGAGAGATTTTGATCATAGGGACCAATTTGTCACAAGGGCATCTCCAACAAACAAGAATGATTTAGAGGAGATAAACTTGGGGACATCTCATGCCCCCAAGAAGGTATACATTGGCAAACAGCTCAAACCACATATCAGAGCTATGTTGATTGCATTACTAAGAAAATATAAGCATGTCTTTGCCTGGTCCTATGAGGACCTGAAAGCTTATAGGGAAGATTTATTTCAGCATAAAATCCCTTTGAAGCCTAAAGCTAAACCATTTAGACAAAAACAGAGACATATCAACCCAAACTTAGCCCCTAAAATGCAAGAAGAACTCATGAAGCTTAGGGAGGCTGGAATAATCATGCCTATCAGACATTCAACTTGGGTGTCTAACCTTGTCCCAGTCAGAAAAAAGAATGGAGACATAAGACTTTGTGTGGACTTTAGAAATCTAAATGTATCTTCTTTAAAGGACAATTACCCATTGCCAAACATGGAGGCCATGTTGCAGAAGGTGACTGGCTGTGAACTTTTATCCATGATGGATGGATTTTCAGGGTAAAATCAAGTGAAGGTAAAGGAATCAAAGCAATTCAAGACTGCTTTCACTACTCCATGGGAACATATGTATATGTGAGGATGCCATTTGGGCTAACAAATGCAGGTGCCACATTTCAGAGGGCCATGGATGTTGTTTTTACAGGATTGATTGACTCAATCTTGGCTGTGTATCAGGATGACTTAATTGCCTTTTCAAAGAAAGAAGAACAGCACTGTATGCATCTGGAGCAGATTTTTATTAGAGCATTAGAGTATGGCATCTCGCTCAAACCTAAGAAGTGTGCTTTTGGGGTTGTGGAAGGAAAATTGCTTGGGCACATTGTTTCCAAGGATGGAGTCAGGATTGATCCTGAAAGGGTGGCTACAATTGACAAAATTCAGATCTCTAGAACAGTGAAAGGTGTTCAATCCTTCTTTGGACAAATTAATTTTGTTAGGAGATTTGTGCCTAACTTTGCAGAAACCACCAAAGAAGTCTCTAAGATGTTGAAGAAAGATGCAATTGTCAAATGGGAAGATGAAGCAACCAAATCATTTCAAGACATAAAGGAGGCAATAAAGATGGCTCCTGTTTTAAAATCTCCTGATTTTTCTAAGCCATTTCAATTATTTTCATTTGCTTCTTTCCACACTGTTGCTGCGTGCTTATTACAGAAAAATGCAGAAGGTTTTGAACAACCTATAGCTTTCTTTAGTAGGTCATTGCAGGTTGCTGAATTAAAGTATGATATAATGGAGAAGCAGACATATACACTGGTCAGAGTAGTCAAGAGTTTTAGACCATATTTGGTGGGCTCTCGGATAATTGCATATGTGCCTCATGCAGCAGTCAAAGATATATTTACTCAGCAAGAGGTAACTGGAAGAAGATGCAGATGGATAAATAAATTGCAGGAATTCAACATTGAAATACAGATCACTAAGCTGGTAAGAGGACAAGGTTTGGCAAAATTGATGACACAGTCAAATCTAGAGGCATGCCAAGTGAATGTAGTGCATAATGAAGTTATAAATATGTCAGAATTTGAATGGTATAAGGACATAGTATACTACTTACAGAATTTAAACTGTCCTTCCCACCTCAGTGATGTCCAGAAGAGAACTTTGAAGCTGCAGGCTATTAAATACATCATTGTTCAGGGAGAGCTATATTGGAAAAATCCTGATGGTGTATTGCTCAGATGTATTGATGAAAATCAGGCCAAGGATATTCTCAGTGACATGCACAATGGAATATGTGGTGGACACTATGCTGGCCAAACAACAACCCATAAAATTCTTAGAGCAGGCTATTGGTGGCCAACTCTCTTCTCAGACACACAAAATGGTAAGAAAATGTGAGTCTTACCAAAGGTTCTCAGGAAAGATAAGATATCAAGGTGCATTACCCCTTAGGACTATAACTGTAGAAGCTCCATTTCAGCAATGGGGGATTGATTTTATAGGGGAAATCTCAGAAAAATCAAGTGGAGGGCACAGTTGGATTATGGTTGCCACTAATTACTTCACTAAATGGATTGAGGCCATTCCAACTAAAAAGGCTACAAGCAAAGTGGTGATGGATTTAATCCTAGAAAATATTATTGTCAGATTTGGAGTACCAGCCAAATTGGTTGCAGATAATGCTATGTGCGTAAGGTCTAGTGAATTTATTGATTTTTGCAAAAATTATGGAATTGACTTGTCCCATACATCACCATATCATCCACAAGGGAATGGTCAAGCAGAGTCAAGCAACAAAAGCCTCATGAAAATCATCAGAAGGATGATAGATAAAAACAAGAGGTCTTGGGATTCAAAGCTAAAGTTGGCATTATGGGCTGACAGGGTGACAGTGAAAAGAGCAACTGGAAGGTCACCTTATGACTGAGTATATGGTGCAGTAGCTAGATTGCCTGTGAACAACCTCCTGCCAGTTTATAAATTCATACAAGAAAATGATGAGGAGATTGGGGACCCAATGACTGAAATAATCAATTAGCTGGTTGCAGTAAACAAAATGAGAAGGGAGGCAAAGAAAACAAACATCAAGACACAACAGAAAGTGAAATATCTGTTTGATAGAACAGCTACAGAGAGGAAGTTTCAGATAGGTGATCTGGTCCTTATGTGGAATGCAAAGAGCTAGGATAAGGGCAAACATAGCAAATTTGAGCCCTTATGGACTGGCCCATACCAAATTGGCACTATTAATGGAGGTGATTCTTATTTTCTCCAGGCCCTCAATGGTGAACTCTAGAATTGCCTGTGCACGGTAAATTTCTTAAAGCCTTTTTCTCATAAATGAGTACCTTTTGTGCACACTATAAACTAGTTGTAAATATTTTGTACATACTTTGTATAGTCGATCGTGTTTTGAGTTTTGGGTTTTGCCTGGTCTACCCCGGAGTATTCTGGTCCTCGCTACAGTCTTGCGCCTGCACGTCCCCAATCGGAGCCTCTGTTAGTACCCATTTATGTCTAGGGTTTTAAGCTTGAGTGTTTGCAGGTTTTCTATTTCAAACCTTGTGTTTTACCGCTTCTTCCTGTTGCACCCGTGAAAATGTTAAGTTTTTGTATGTACAAGTGCTGATGTGCATTGGCGGGTCAAAAAAATCTCTATCGGCTTCAAGAAATGGTAAAAAATTTGAGTTATATGCATTTCCAAGTGCATATCGGGTCGCATATACATTAGTGAAATCTTTCGTAGGACTCCCGGGAATATTCTGCCCTTGTATGCATTTTCAATTGCATATCAGGTTCAAGGTGGAAGATACATTGTGGGAATATTCCAGAGGGAATCCCGTGCTTGTATGCAGAAAGGAATGAATGTATGTCAAATATACATTGGGTTTTATACAATGAAATACATACAAGGAAGTCAAATATGCATGTGCTACAGTACCAGGGTCCGTCGCGACATACAAAGTGAACAGTGCAATGTACAAGTGGCCTTGTATATTCTGTAATATATAAAGGCAGAAAAGTGCAAGAGGACAAATGCAGAGCAAGTTGCGAAACTGGGGGCCTATCACTTCTACATTTGGGATTGTATATTTAGATATACAATCAAATATACATTTCATACATGCAACCCGGACATGAAATGGATATGCAATTCAGCAGATAAAGGGTTGATTTCCGTGGTTTGCATGTTTGTGTGCATTGTATATCGTGGATATACAATGAAGGACATACATTCCGGACCCGATGAAAATTTCAGGCTGCTATATACAAGTTTGGGGTCCGTGAGTTGTATATGTGTTTATACATGTCAATATACAACCCAATGTACATTGAAAAATATACAAAGGCTGGAGCGCATACATTTGCTACAGTGCAGCAGAGATACAATTGGTGGGGTCTACAGGTGTATACAAACGAGTTTGTATATTTAGATATACAATCAAATATACATTTCATTTATGCAAGCTGGATCCGATGCGAAGATCAAATTCAGCAGATAAAGGGTTGGCATCCGCGGTTTGTATGTTTGAGTGCTTGTATATGTGCCGACATGCAAGAGGTTGATATGCATTCCGGAACCAAAGGAGAAGTTAGATGCGGCGGATAAAAGTTTGAAGTCTGCCTTGTATGTATGAGGTGATGGATGCAGGTAAAGGGACATACAACTCGGACGCGATGGAGGAATAAAATGCAGTGAATAAATATTTCAGGTCTGCGGGTTGTATAAAGCGCTTGTATATGCCGATATACAAGCCAATGTGCAATCAAAAAGATACATGCTGGACTTCAAAAGGGGATATGTTCTAATGCATAGTGATTTGAGGTCCGCGGCCTGTATGAATGTATGTGTTGTATATTGCAGATATACAAAGGATGGAGATGCAAGCCAGACCCGATTTGAACTTCAATTTGCTCTATAATGGTTAGGGGTCCGCCTTGTATAACGAACAGTTGTATATGCATTTGCTCTTGCATATACAAGGGTTTTTGACAGGGTGAACAGTAGCGATTGTATATGCATTCAGACATGCATATACAATGGGCGAAAAGGCAAAATAAAGGAAGAAAAGGTCAGCGATAGAAAGTCAAGGTGCCTACATGGCACGATGTCATTGGCTGGCAGCTCTTCATAGATGTTTTAGGACCGTTGATCTCGGCGATGGGTTTTTGATCGACGGTCGGGTTTTGAACTTTCGGCGATGGTTTATTCCTTGCATTCGCGGCCATTTTTGAGCGGGAAAATCTCTAGATGCATCTGCTGTTGCATCCCACAGGTGGTTGAGCCATTATTAGCAGGACTGCAAACAAGCATGGGTCAATGGTCGAACGGTCAAGTACCTGGTTTATGATGGGGAGTCTTCCAGCAGCGACACAGGGCTCGAGCTCAACCACTCCTCGCCCTTCTCTTGCTTCTTCCCATTTTGTCCCCTGCTACATTTATTATTTTGAGTGCCATCTCTGGTGCATTGTCTGGTGGAAATTTTTGACCTTGTCATGTAATTAATTTTTGCGAAGTACACTTTCTTGCTGTTTTAAGCAAACTGTGTTACTCTTTTGTTGTTGTTGAAAACTGGACAAGTTTTGGTGCTGCAGTAGGAATACAACTTTTTGGTGGCTCTGTTTCAGGTGTCTCTTGAGTTTATGAATTGTATGTTGTATGTATTATCCACATAAATCATCAATTTCATGTTGATTTAAATGAGTAATGTTGCATTGCATGTGTTTTGTTATTTGTCTCTAGACTCAATGTGTTTTTCTTTTGACTCTGAACATCTAAGGAGTGTTATAGATTCTAGAATATGGGTTTTCTATATTAATACTTAGTCTCTTACTTCTGCTCAAGGAGTAGATTGAATGTTTTGGATTAAGTGTTGAGAAGAATACATTGCAGTAAGGATGTTTGTAAGCAGAAATAACTAAATACTCTCTCTTGGGTATTGTCTGTAAGGTAGACATTTTAGAAACCCCTTGAAATCTGATTACTGTCTTAGGTCTGTGGTAAACATTCACATATATGTCTACTGACTTCGAGCCCTGGATAGGCACCGATCTGGTCTGGTATCTCTGTTGCAACTCAAGGTCCTAGTTTTGCATCTAGATATAAATCAACTCAAACTTCATATACAAACCTTTAGGACTTTAGAAATAGTTTTAGGACCAAAATCCTCTATCTACAACTAAATATAGTCCCAAAGCTAGCCCCTTTGCACTTATCTCATAGTTTTGGTCTGCATAAGAGAGGATTTATCTGCTTTGTGTCAACATCCCAGCAAATTCATAAATGCATTTTATAGATGTTGAGTAGGGAATACCCCCCTTGGTTCTGCATAGCCTAAAGAAAAAGAGGAGATATTTATAGAGTCTATCTCCTATACTGTTGGCCCCTGGCCCAGGAATCCTGTTGATCATTGATGGCTATTTTGTAGGGATTACTGGGAATAAGCATACAGTCTGGGAAAATAACCAACACATTGAATGTATGATTTTAGTTTTAGACAGAAATAGAGAGGGTTCGATTTTTAGAAAATAAAGTGAGTGCAGCCATTTAACCATAAATCTAGGACGTTTGGATAGAGAGTGAAGAGATCTAAGTCCCATGAAACCCTTTGATATTCGATGACTTCTCTGTAGAGAATTTCACTACAACTCTTCTTAAACACAAATCGATTGGTCTTTTGTTTTGATCATTTTGGGCAGTCTGCTAAATCACCAGCCTTGTGGATACCATCGACCTTGAGTGAAAGAATGTTATGGCACTAAAATATCTTAGTTTTATTGAGCTGTGTTTGTGCATTGAAATTTGGTTACATAATTTCTAATTAAGAACATTTGTCTTGGAGAGAAAAAAAAAAGGGTAAACCACTGGAGAAGGGATATTTAAGATCTCCATTTTGTTATTATCTTTAACATTCATGTTTTTGTTATGTTAAAAATGGTAGACAATATGCAAAAATAGGTTGTGAGAAGACTTGCAATGCCTCTTGCCGTGCTTTTTCTATTATCCGTGCATACCTTTGTGAATCATGACCAAATTGGGGTCACTGGAGTTATTACACAACCGATCTAATCGACAAAGGGATTTTTCAATAAATAACAGTCATAAATTTTTTGGTCTTGTAGATCACATTTTTCATATTTGTTATTTCGAATTTAGAATTCAGTGTTATAGTCTAGTTTGGATTCCTCGTTTTGGTTAAACGAGATGACAACGGTCTAGGTAATTAGAGTTGTCTTTTGGAGTGGCTCTCTACAGGCCCGGGGCCCGTAAGTGGCTGCCAGGGGAACTAGTAGCAGAGTTACAGTAATAAGTGATAACTAAATTAAAACATTGGGGTAAAAATATTAATAAGTTAATTAGTCCTCGTGCATGGCCTTGAGCGCTTGTAAAGGCTAAGGATGCAACGAGAAGGCCTATCCGTCTATGAGGCGTCAAGTCATCCATTTGCGGGGCATGGATTCGGGCATGATTAAGTCTCCTCGTTTACATGAGAGAAGTACTTGGTTCCATGTGGTGTCATCACTTCGAGCACGCATGATGACACTCCATCTGATTACACTCTAGTATCTAGCACCTTAGTAGTCGTGAGTAGTACCCGACCTATGACTTGGATGAGTACCCCTATGTTATGACTTTGGTTGTATGCACTGTTCTCCGTGTCTGCTCCGTGATTGATGTGAGTGTTGGACGTCATGTATACCCTTATTTATTGCTTTTGTTTGGGCCTTGTGACTATCTCCGAGCACAATGGGGTGGTCATGTATGAGTTCACATGGTTGGGAGGCGTTGCCACCACCATTGGGGACCGGCGAACAGGTTATTAGAGAGCTAGATTGGAGATGTTCTCTCTCTCCGTTACTTTATCAGTATTGTACTTATTCAGTTATTGTATATCATACTCATGGCTATCCCATTGCATTGTATATTCTTTTATATAATTGTACTCTCTTAAGAGAGAAGATGTAATCATTGAATTTAATGAGAAGTAATGAGATATTTTCTATTTGGTTTACAGATTCTAGTGTGGGTATCGGATCCGCTTGCACTATGATGCTTTGGATTCATGTTTATTAGCTTGAATGGTTATTAGGAACATTTAGGGTTGGTGTTTAAAATGAACGTAGTTTTATTAATGTTTCTCTGGAGAGTGATTTAGTCCTCTCCTGTAGGTTGTGCATTCGGCCATGCTTAGCCATGAGTGTTGTTGATCCATCAAATCGACAACCGTATCTAGGTATGTTATCCACTTTCTCTTAAAAAAAATTTCTTGTCCTCTTTTGGCTCTTACCATTCGGGGGTCACGTAGCGAGATGTTACATCTGGTATTAGAGCCAAGCTCACACACTGGGAGCTCTGGTGTACTTGAGCCTTCTATGTTTGGTGTGTGTGGCATGAGCTTGTTATATTGTTTCATAGTCTTGTTGTTATGCTTTCATGCCTTAGTATGGTGCATAGGTCATCCTTGTGATGATCTATTTTGATGTGTTCTTTGTTTCCTTTAGGATGCCTCCTAGGGGCAGAACCAGAGGCAGAGTTAGAGGTATAGCCACTGTTCTTCGACGTAGCATCTCGCGTAATGCCGATCTAGGTAATCGGGGTAATCAGGGTGAGCGTCAAGAGGAACTGCATGCTGAGAATCTAGCCGAAGAGCTTGGGGATGCTCAGGTTTTAGCTCTTTTGCAGCAGATTATGGACTGATTAGGACCTCGTCAAGAGGTATCTCATGAGGTGGAGTCACACCCTTCTCGTCAGGATTTTCAGGATGCTAAAGCTGAGCGTGAGCGTTTCCGTAGTCTGGATCATTCGAGAGTAGTTGTTGTGAGGGATAGGGTGGATGGAGATAGTGTTGCTGCAGGTCACATGAGGGATCTTAGAGCTCATCCCCCTACTTTTGATGGTTCTGGTATAGGTACCAAGGCAGAGACTTAGTTGATCGATCTCGATCAATGCTTTGCTATGCATCCTTATAGTAGCAATACTAGAGCTCGATGTGGCATTATGCATCTCAGAGGTTTTGTGTCTACATGGTGGAGAGTAGAGGAGAAGAAGCTTCATCTGGACATTGCTTCTGTGTCATGGGGACTATTCTTAGAGAGATTCAGACTACTACCCTAGAGATGTGCTGATGAGTTCCATGAACTTCGTCAATTGACTATGAGAATAGATCAGTATGAGCACTGCTTCTTTGAGCTTAAGCAATATGCTAGCATTTCTAATGATGAGCTGATGTTAGTACATCATTTCATCAGGGGCTTGAATGCCCATATCAGTGGTGGTGTCCGTGTGTTTGAGCTGAAGACCTTAGAGATCGCCGTGGAGAAGACGAGGTTGATAGAGGAGAATTTGTCTAGAGGCTTTGGTGGTTAGGCAGGTGTTCAGATTGGTAGTGCCCCTCCTTCAAGATTAGTTGCTCAGGGTACACAGTCTCAGGGAGCTAGACCGTCTAGATCTCATTCTGCACCTCCTAAATCTGGTCAGCGACAGAGGCATAGGTCTGCTCAGTCTCAGCAGAGTGGGCAAAGTCTTTGTACTTCATTTTCTAGAGATCGTTTGCGTCATCGTTCTCGGAGTATGCATCAGAGTGGTCCGATACAAAGTTTTCAGAGTGCACAACAAAGTTCTAGGGGTGGTGGATGCTAGCAGTCGCGTGCACCATTTTTGGGCTGAGGTTTTGGTAGGGCTGGTTGTTATGCTTGTGGGCAGCATGGTCATATAGCTGCTCATTGTCCTCATAGAGCAATCGCTGGAGGTAGTCAGAGATAGGCTACTTTAAAGCCTACAATAGGTGATGCTGGCAGATCACATAGAGTGTTTGCGGTGGTTGATAACCGTCAGGCTGAGCATCAGGGCATCGTGATCGAGTATTCAGGTGTATTATGTGGGATGACCACATCTATCTTGTTTGATTCAGGAGCTTCATATTCTTTCATTTCTCCTTCTCTCGTGCAGCGTTGTGGACTCGTGGTGGCAAGGCAAGACATTGGTTGGCGAGTTGAGTTAGCTACTAGATCCAAGGTGGCTGTAGACTCCCTTGTTTGTGGTTGTGTGTTGGATTTGGACACCTTCACTACCACAGTGGATCTTTGTGTGTTGCCTTTGGGGTCCTACAAGATTGTTTTAGGCATGGATTGGTTGGAGACCCATCTGGCTAGTATAGCTTGTCGGCGTAAGTCAGTTTAGTGTGTTGACGATGTTGGAAAGCATGTTGAGTTAGTTGGGGTTCAGAGACCCATTTCTCTTCGTGTGATTTCGACTATGCAATTGAAGCGTGCCATGCGGCAAGGTTGTCAGATGTTTGCTATTTCAGTTAGTGATCTTACTGAGGGTGCTATTCAAGAGGTATCTCTTGATGATCATCCTATTCTTCAGGAGTTTGCAGATGTCTCTCTGAGTGATATTCCAGGTATGCCGCCTAAGCACGACATAGAATTCCGTATTGATCTCATTCCTGGTGCGGAGCCTATTTCTCAGGCACTATATCACATGACTACTTAGGAGTTGAGTGAGTTGTGTTTTCAGTTAGAGGAGTTACTTGAGAAGGGTTTCATTCGTCCTAGTGTATCCCCTTGGGGAGCACCTGTCATCTTCATGAAGAAGAAGATAGATCTCTTCACTTATCCATTGATTATCGGAAGTTGAACAAAGTGACGGTGAAGAATCGATACTTGTTGCCTCGGATAGATGATTTGTTTGATCAGATGATGGGAGCCAAGGTGTTCTCCAAGATAGATCTGAAGTCAGGATACCATTAGCTTCGCATTCATGAGGCATACATTCATTAGACGGCGTTTTGTACACGCTATGGGCATTATGAGTTCACAGTTGTCCCTTTCGGGTTGACCAATGCTCCATCAGTTTTCATGAGTTTGATGAATGGGGTGTTTCGCACCTATCTTGACTGGTTTGTTCTCATGTTCCTTGATGATATTTTGATTTATTCAAGGACTATGGAGGAGCATGAAGGCCATTTGCGGCAAGTGTTGCAGTGCTTGCGAGATAATCAGTTGTTTGGCAATTTAACCAATTGTGAGTTCTTCCAGACTGAGGTGAGATATTTGGGCCACATCATCTCAGGAGAGGGTATCTCAGTGGATCCTTCTAAGATTTAGGCCATTGTGGATTAGCCAGTGCCAACGAATGTGGCCGAGGTTCATAGTTTCATGGTATTTCTGGGTTACTATTGCCGATTTGTGAGAGATTTCTCTCGAGTAGCCCATCCCATCACTTCTCTTCAGTGGAAAGGGAAGAAGTTTGTGTGGTCAAATCAGTGTGAGTTAGCTTTTTAGGCTCTTAAGGAGCGGCTGACTAGTGCACCTATCCTGGTAGTGCCAGATCCTATAGGTGATTTTGTGGTGTGCACCGATCCTTCGTTGGAGGGTGTGGGGCAATTCTTATGCAGGAGGGACGAGTGATTGCATATGAGTCCCGTAAGCTCAAGGATCATCAGATGAACTACCCCACCCATGATTTGGAGTTAGCAGTTGTCGTCCATGCACTTGTACGTTGGAGACATTCCCTCTTGGGACATCGGTTTGAGTTGCATAGTGATCATTGTAGTTTGCAATATATCTTCACTCAGCCAAATTTGAATGCTCGACAGCGCCGTTGGATGGAGTTCCTCTGTGAGTACGACTTTGAGGTTCGCTACATCTAGGGTAAGGAGAATGTTTTTGCAGATGCCTTGAGCACGAGGAGACATGAGATTTTAGTTTTGTCTCTCAGAGTGGATTTGCGGAGCCGTATTTTGGAGTCACTTCCTAATGATACTTGGTATCAGGAGGTTAGAGCGGAGATTGAGTCGGGGAGAGTTCTTGAGGGCAGATTTGCAGGTTTCTCTCTCAAGTCTGATAGACTTTTGCGACATCTTGGTTGTATTTATGTTCTGGATTCTGGTGATCTTCGTTCCTTGGTTTTGTCAGAGGCCCATCGTGCACCCTATTCAGGTCATCTGGGTGTCATGAAGATGCATACCGATCTTCGACAGTTGTATCATTGGGTAGGTTTGTGGCGAGATATTGCCAACTTTGTGGCTTGGTGTCTTGAGTGCCAGCAGGTGAAGGCAGAGCATCAACACCTAGCATGACTGTTACAGCCTCATTCCATCCTTGGATGGAAGTAGGATACGATATCTCTTGATTTCATAGTGGGGCTACCTATGTCTTCGCATCGTCATAATGCTATTATGGTTACAGTGGACAAGTTGTCCAAGGTGGCACACTTCTCACCCATGAGATCTTCGTACACTGCAGTGTCTGTAGCTTGAGTGTTTATGGAGGATATTGTGTGTCTGCATGGTATTCCTCATAGGATCATTTCTGATCATGATCCAGTGATCACTTCAGCTTTGTGGACTTCTCTTCAGCATGCTTTGGGAGCTCAGCTTAATTTTAGCTCTGCATACCATCCTGAGACTGATGGACAGACAGAGTGGGTTAATCAGGTCTTAGAGGATATGCTTTGAATGTACGTTATGGATCAACAGTCTCATTGGGAGGACTACTTGTACCTGGTTGAGTTTGCTTATAATAACGGGTATCATAGTTTTCTCGGTATGTCTCCCTTCCAGGCCTTGTATGGTATGTCCTGTCGCACTCCGTTGAGTTGGGATCACTTAGAGGACCGAGTTCTTTTGGGTCCGGAGATGCTTCAGGATATGGAGTAGTAGGTAGTGCAGATTAGAGAGCAGATGGCTATAGCTCAGGATCGACAGAGGAAGTATGCTAATGGTCGTAGGTTGGATTGCCACTTCTCGGTGGGTGACCGTGTGTTTTTGAGAGTTCATCCGTGGAAGAGCCCCATCCATTATGGGAAAGGCTCGAAGTTGGCACCTTGTTTTGTTGGACCTTTTGAGATCCTAGAGAGGATTGGTCATGTTGCCTATCGCCTTACGTTGCCACTGAGTCTATCGTGCATTCATGATGTTTTCCATGTTTCAGTTCTTAGACAGTATATTCCTGACGTGACCCATGTTCTTGATTGGACTTCTTTGTAGGTCGAGGCAGACGGGCAACTTTCTTAGAGCCCATATACATCCTTCAGCATCGGAGGTTGACCCTCAGGGGTCGAGACATAGAGCAGGTAAGGGTCCAATGGGATCCTGATGGTGAGTCCTTAGCATCTTGGGAAGATGCGACGAGGATGAGAGATCTTTATCCATATCTTTTTGCAGACTTCCATGAGTAAGCCTAGTCCTTGGGGATGTAATGACCCCCATGTTCGTATTATGCTTTTGCTTATCTTGATGGACTTCAATGACTGTATGTTTTGTATTGGATTATGCATCCTATTATTATTTTGTATTGGCACCAGTGATGTGCAATCTTGATACTATTATGATGTGGACATTATTATTACTTATGATGGATTTCATGCTTACATGATTGATGTTGCTTCGGCTATATGATGTATGTATATGCACAGGTACCTTGACGTGTATTTGGAGTGTTGCAGGTACTGAGTATTGACTCCACCTGGATTCATAGGCCTGAGCGTACTCTTATTATCCCCGATGGTGGTTACTAGAGATAGTCACAGGCCTATACCCTACCCTAGCCCACTGCACCCGGTTAGTACAGTGTTCCTGTGTTATGGTCTTACCGTCTAGATTACCTTATGGTCGTGTGTAGTTTTCCAATGTGATGGTTGAGGCTTTCTCCTTGACTTCCATTGATTGTATTGAGTTTCATGGACTAGTGTGTGCTTTGGATGCATCTTAGCGTTTGCAATCTTCCAGGAGTAAGCCTAGTCCTAGGGGGTAGGATGTAACAACCCTTTCTGACCTACGTATATTGCATAGAGTGGGCTGTGGCATGGTGAGGTGGTTGAGTATATTAAATGCATAAAATATCTCTTTGACGGAGCGTAGGAATGGGGGATAGAGGAAGTAAATGCTGCTAGAAAATATCTTTTTGGTAGATGAGAGAAACGATGGAAATCTCAAAGACAGAGGGATAAGATGATTCCAAACATCTTCACAGCAAAAGAGGACCACTTTCATTTGGTGTTGGTGGAT
Organism: Cunninghamia lanceolata; assembly: GCA_027924645.1. NCBI lineage: Eukaryota > Viridiplantae > Streptophyta > Pinopsida > Cupressales > Cupressaceae > Cunninghamia > Cunninghamia lanceolata. The sequence continues at coordinate 5,906,480 of BSBN01000077.1, forward strand.
GTAAACAAATATATGTCATAGTTTTGAGGGTAGATAAAAAGTTATTTCAATGTAACGCTTTAGGGGATTCAAGGAAATATCGGAGTAGCTTGATAGAGAAGCAGAGACTAGAGGACTCCAAAAAGGAGAAGACTCGGCATTTACGGAGATGGATGAGGGGTAGAAGTGAAACAAAAAAGAAAAGAAACGCAGAACATAAAAGAAGGGAGAAAGGAAGCGCCTGAGGGAGGATTAACTCAAACAAGAATATCAAATTGCAAGTTTAGAGGTGCACTGAAGGGAGTGCAACCTGGCGTAACCAGGCAAGGATAGCAAATTGCAAGATCTGAGGCGAGTTGAAGGGGAGTGTGAATAGGTATTTGCCTCAGCTCCTTGTTTTTCTTCTAGCACAAAAACTAATATATATTTGTTGCTATTTCTTTAAGCACAGAAAAAAAAATGAAACCCGTTACTGCCTTTCAAAACTACAATATGCCTGATGCTATTTCATTAAGCATAGAAAGACTAAAACCCCATTATTGTCATAAAAACAAAAATATGTTTGATGTTATTTCCTTAAGCACGGAAAACTAAAATCCAATCACCACCATTTAAAAGTATCTTGCATTGCAAGATATTTACATTTCCTCTTTCCTTGGACGATTTTCTCCAATGCAGAACTATTTTCCTTATTCTTTAGCAAAAGGGGGTTTTCAAAAGATCATTGAATGTCTGATTTTTAGTTTTAGGCAAAAATAGAGAGGGTTCGATTTTTAGAAAATACAGTGAGTGCAGCTATTTAGCCATAAAACTAGGACGTCTGGATAGAGAGTGAAGAGATCTAAGTCCCATGAAACACTTTGATATTCGATGACTTCTCTGTAGAGAATTTCATTACAACTCTTCTTAAACACAAATTGATAGGTCTTTTGTTTTGATCATTTTGGGCAGTCTACTGAATCACCACCCTTGTGGATACCATCGACCTTGAGTGAAAGAATGTTATGGCACTAAAATACCTTAGTTTTATTGAGCTATGTTTGTGCATTGAAATTTGGTTACATAATTTCTAATTAAGAACATCTGTCTTGGAGAGAAAAAAAAAAGGGGAAACCACTGGAAAAAGGGAAAATTAAGATCTCCATTTGGTTATTATCTTTAACATTCCTATTTTTGTTAGGTTAAAAATGGTAGACAATATGCAAAAATAAGCTATGAGAAGACTTGCAATGCCTCTTGTCGTGCTTTTTCTATTATCCGTGCATACCTTTATGAATCGTGACCAAATTGGGGTCACTGGAGTTATTACACAATTGATCTAACCGACAAAGGGTTGTTTTCAGTAAATAACACTGTCATCGAAAGTTTTGGTCTTGTAGATCACATTTTTCATATTTGTTATTTCAAATTTAGAATTTAGTGTTACAGTCTAGTTTGGATTCCTCGTTTGGTTAAACGAGGTGACAATGGTCTAGGTAATTAGAGTTGTCTTTTGGAGTGGCTCTCTACAGGCTCGGGGTCTGTAAGTCGCTGCCAGGGGAACTAGTAGTAGAGTTATAGTAATATGTGATAACTAAATTAAAACATTGGGGTAAAAATATTAATAAGTTAATTAGTCCTCGTGCATGGCCTTGAGCGCTTATAAAGGCTAAGGATGCAACGAGAAGGCCTATCCGTCTGCGGGGTGTGGATTCGGGCATGATTGAGTCTCCTCGTCTACATGAGAGGAGTACTTGGTTCTGTGTGGTGCCATCCCTTCGAGCACACATGATGACACTCCATCTGATTACACTCTAGTATCTAGCACCTTAGTAGTCGTGAGTAGTACCCGACCTATGACTTGGATGAGTACCCCTATGTTATGACTTTGGCTGTATGCACTGTTCTCCGTGTCTGCTCCGTGATTGATGTGAGTGTTGGTTATCATGTATACCCTTATTTGTTACTTCTATCTGGGCTTTGTGACTATCTCCGAGCATGGTGGGGTGGTCTTGTATGAGTCCACATGGTTGGGAGGCGTTGCCACCACCATTGGGGACCGGCGAACAGGTTATTGGAGAACCAGATTGGACATGTTCTCTCTCTCCGTTACTTTATCAATATTGTACTTATTTAGTTATTGTATATCATACTCATGGCTATGCCATTGCATTGTATATTCTTTTATGCAATTGTACTCTCTTAAGAGAGAAGATGTAATCATTGAATTTAATGAGAAGTAATGAGATGTTTCCTATTTGGTTTACAGATTCTGGTGTGGGTATCAGATCCGCTTGCACTATGATGCTTTGAATTCATGTTTATTATCTGGAATGGTTATTAGGAACATTTAGGGTTGGTGTTTAAAATGAACGTAGTTTTATTAATGTTTCTTTGGAAAGTGATTTAGTCCTCTCCTGTGGGTTGTGCATTCGGCCATGCTTGGCCATAAGTGTTGTCGATCTATTGAATCGACAACTATATCTAGGTATGTTATCAACTTTCTATTCAAAAAAATTATCTTGTCCTCTTTTGGCTCTTACCCTTCGGGGGTCACGTAGCAGGATGTTACAAAGCAAATCACTCTGAAGGCTATCAACAATAGCACACCTATGAGTATGACAACCAAGCGGATGGAGGCTCAGTTCAAGTTGGAGGCATGTGATTTTTAGTTGGAACCCCCTTTCGGATCTGTACTTAAAGAAGAACATGTGGCAAAGGAAGAGGAAGTGATTGAGGAGCTAGAAGATAGCATAGGAAGGTATGACAACAGGTCTGATTTTCTGTTTGGTGGTAGCAGTCCTATTTCCCCACATATTCATGAGATAGCAGCCACTTCGCATAACGAAAATAACGTAGAAGAGTCTCCCAATGTTAGCACTCACAATTTGGGTATTAAGCATGAAGATTTTGTTGATAATGCAAGGCACAATAAGGCTAATTTTGTACATCATACAATGGAGGACATCAAGAAGACTCAAGCTATGTGTGATGGATGGCTACAAAGAGCTAAGAAGGCAAAGTTGCAGGTTTTCCAAGCAAGACAACACCTACAAGAGGTCAAGGAGCGTTGCAATCAACTAGATCAAGTTGTAAAGTACACATTCCATAACAAAAGTTACTGAAGTAAATAATCCACTTAATTACATCAACTCAAGTAAAAAAAAGGTAGATCTCTACATATCAACAATAATGACATTACATCTTACAAATCCATGTTCCATAACCAGGTGTTAGCACTGTAAAAGAATATATAATATACATCTTAGGCTCTCATGCCATAAGTCATCATAATGAATAATAAAGTACAATAATCAGGTACAAGTAATGAATAAGATTTGAATCATTGTCTCCAGCTATCACTAACCCACATAGTCATCTGCAAGCTGAGAGACAAGAACATGGCCCATATGCTTTTCCACCCAACCATGAAGCAATTACACTTCCCTAGATTCCTTCATGACATGAAGGAAAACCAGCCCTGCACGAAATGCCTAGCAACCTAGAAACAACTAGCAAGAGGGAACACCCGATGCAACCTGATGTCTAATGCATATCTAAATGATGATGTGCAATATCTCACAACAGGATGTGGCGGAGAAATATATAAATAAATTTTTGCTAGACAATCTTTCATCTATTTCAATGAACATGGCTTGACTTGAGCACTTAGAATAGTTATAGTCAAATCCTAAAAAAGAGGAAAAGCCTTCTCAGTTTGCCCACATTCGGCATCCTAGCCCGAAAGTAACCACAATGCAGATAGCAAATAAATAGTCTAACCCCAATGTAACCATATACATGAATCATATATAAGCAAAGAAAAAGAATCTATCCTCTACGATACTAATAATCAGGGATCTCAAAGCACTCAAAGCACGCATAACTACTTTATTTCATAATTATCGTGAAAATTATTTTATAATCAAATATAATTTAAAACATATGTTAACTTTAGGAAATGTTTGGATGTGTATGTATGTATGTATACCTACATGCACATATAATCCCACAAGTAGTTGAGCATGCAAGTATACATATGGTTATCTATCTGAACAAGTATCCTTTGCATAAGTATTTTTCGTATTTATAAACTAGTTTTCAGATCACAATTCAGAGAGGATTTAAGACAATGTATTTGGAACCATTTAATAAATAAAATACTTCTAAATTACTTAGTCCCTTGGTAACACAATTACGAATCCAAGCTCACACATTCCAACGTCTAATGTCCTCTATTGTTTCCCTTTGTTTATAATAATAGGTTGTCTATAAACTTCCATGCATATATATATTAGGCCTAAGATCTAAAAATTCAATTGCAAGTCTTTGCCTTTTTTTTTTTTTAAGCAGCCCACTGAGAACGTATCACATATAACAGCAGAGGCAATAAAAGAAGAGATCCCTAAACTAGAACAGAGATTTTAAGAATAAAGAAGGCCGCATAAACTCATCAGGTCATTTTGAACATGAATAATATTGCAGCTTATGACTTTTAAAGCAACAGAATTGATTCTCTATACACAGGAAGGTCGTTGAAAGTTTCAATAGGGCGTCGAAGGCCGACTTAGCTAATCAATTTCAATAGTAAGGGGAAGACCCAAACAATATACTCAAGGCAATTACAGGATAGAAGGGCCACAAAACGTAGCCAGGCCTTTTAAGGAAGATGACGTCCATCAGCAAGATAAGGAAGCCAAAGAAGAAGAGAGAAAGGGTCAACTTGGTCTGCAAGAAGGGTCGATGCCCATGCAAGGTCGCCATTGTGCATATGAGGCCGATGTTAGCAAAGGAAGAATTACTATCAATAAAGAATCATCAACAGTTCACAAAAAGGCTGTAAGCTGTCCAAAAATAGGTCGATCAGTTTCCTCAAAACGTCAGTTTGTTTGACTAATGAAACGGCCAGGACCAAGGCTTAAGAAGGTTGTAGGCTAATAGGCCAAACCCAATGAGGCCTAAACGAAATAGAAGATCGTTAAGTGTGAGAAACAGGTCGGTTCCAAGAAGGTCATCATAGAGATAAAGCAAAAGGGTAGATCAAAACACATAAACATAGAGACGGCCGATACACTTGAATGAAGAAGGATAAAAGGACGGTTTGAGTTTTAAGAGGTTGAAACAACCACATAGGATGTGTTCCATAATTCCTACCGCCGGCACAGTTTTACGGTGACTGATTCGTCAAGCAAAAAAATTAGGGAAAACAAGGCCAAATAGACTTTATTCAGTTCAAAAAGATTTCTCGGTTGATACAATAATTTTTATCACACAAGATAGATCAATAGAACTTTTAAAACTTAATATGATTGCAAGAAAAATACCCATAATGTCACGTTGTTTGGATCGATCCCTTGAGTTCCTGTTGAGGCTCATCTTCACCTCTCTCTCTCTTTCTTTCTTTCTCATTCTCTGCGTTTTCCTATCTTTGTTGTCATTGTTGTGTCCTTCTCTTTGTGTGAGTGCCTTTTCTTTTTCCCTGTTTTTATCTTTTTATCTTTTTTTCTCCTGCTAGTAATTCTAGCGCAAGTATTTTTAGATCTCCGGTTTACTCCCGCTTTGTTAATTCACTTCCCATTTGCATGGTGGTTGGCGCCTTTTTAACCCCTTTTTGCATGACTTAATGTATATTAAAATAAATTTACTATTATTACTTATATTTAGGTTTTTAATAATTTGTATATTTATAATTTATTAATATCTAGAATATTATACTTAATTTACTTATATATAGATTTCTAAATATACTTATATAAATCATTATATGGTTGTTTATACTAAACACTTTATTTTTTTGGTTTTAACTATAATATTATTTCAAGCAAAAGTACAACTTTACACACTTAGATATTACAAAAAAAGTAACACTTAAATATTTAAATATAAATCACTTGTAATATTTCATATAATCGATATTGAAATCATGTCGATATTTTTGCACTAGAACAACATATTTGAAGCAAACAAGATTATATACTTTATCTACTCTGCATAAATCATTCACGCCAAACAGAACTTCGAGAAGATTATGCCACAAGCACTTAATGAAACCAATCAAAATGCAAAATGACATGATACTATATGCTCTACGTGTGTGTGTGCAGGTATCGGGATTCCATCCTAGCAACTATTTCCGGCGGCTAGTCAATTCTACCTCAGCCATGTTCTCGCCTTCGACATTTCCTGCATTCATTTGTTGGACCACGATTTCCGTTAGACCAAAACCCACAAGCATTAATCTCTATTACAATCGCCAGAGTTAGGATCCACGAGAGGCGGTTAGTCCATGTCACGAAACATCACAGGGAGTGCTGGACGCACATGCCAACAATCTCCCCCCCCCCAGCATTACCCGGGGAGTTTCAAACTTGAGACCTTTGGCTCTAATACCACTTTGTTGGACCATGATTGTCGTTAGACCAAACCCTGTAGGCATTAATCTCCGTTACAATTCCCAGAGTTAGGTTCCATGAGAGGCGGTTAGTCCATGTCACGAAACATCGCAGGGAGCGTTGGATGCACATGCCCACATCAGTCGCACTTAGTTTTTCATCAATATGTTAGTTCTCAAATCATAGCCGAAGCTTGCAAAAACATGATCCATAATGACATACATTTTAATCCATCAAAATCACGACAATTACCTATTATGCTTATGCAATTTAACCATGCAGTAAAACATTCAAGATAATAATCAATAGTTTGAGTTGTAAAGAGAGTCAAAAGGATTGAGACATGACACAAGCAAAAAAACAAAGGGAGTCACACCTTAGATCTCTATTTCTTCCAAGGGAAGAATGCATAGAAGTTGAGCAAGCCAAGGAGAAGCTTCTTGAGGTAAACAAGCAAGAAGGACATGCAAATTTAGGTGAGCCAGAAAAGAGGTATGATTCAGAAAATTTTGTTTGTACACCTAATTTGCATTGTGAGGTTCATGAGTTACCTCTCTTTGAGAGCCCATTGAAGGCTCAAGTCATAGAGGAGGATGGAGTAGTTGAACACACACTTAGGGGATCAGCCACTAGTGTCATGTATTCACATGAAGAGAGAGTCATAAGTGATTCAATTTTGGTGGAGCCCTTGATCATTCATGGAGGAGATGAAGAGTTATTTTGTGATCAGGTGTAGCCCTATCATATTGATGATTCTTAAGTAGAGATAGAGGTTGCACTATTTCAAAGATTGGTAACACATGTCATGGAGACATTTGCCTTTGTTTGGCATACTTTTGAGTTGCAGTTGATCTATGACACGAGGTATGGAGGTATTGCTATGATGTTTAATTTTGAGTCACTAATGTTTGTGTTTCAGTTGGGCTTTGGCATAGGGTTTGGAGGTGAGCATAAAGACCTTGATGTTACAGTCCAAGTCCATGGGTTTCTACTTCAAGCATGGATGGGAGATGGTTGTTCTACTTCATGGCACATGGATTTCCTACAGAATTCTTGGAGGACAGCGACTGTTTGGGTGCTTCGGAGTGATTTGGATCACTTCTTCATTATTGGAGGATGGCATATAGATGATACTCTATCATCATATGTCATTGGTGGCATTATTTGCATCCACTTCGGTCTAATTTTTAGTTGGAGGTTGATGTTCTACTCTACATCAGCAGCTTTGAAGGAGCTGATATGCATCTTCTAGCATCTATGGTGGGTGTTTTACACATCCATGGGAGATCTACAGGAGTTGGGGAGTTGTTTGATGTTGATAGCACTTTGAGATACGTCCATCTCCTCGTGTTTGATGTGATGGTTTGGGATCCAGGTGGTGGCATGCATGGCACATCACTTCATTGGGATCATGATGAGTTGCTTCACAACTTGTGGATTGATGATTATATCATAGTGGAGCAGCAGAAGCTTGGAGACATGGAGATTTGGGTACTTGTGGTTGAGGGTTTTGCACTCTTGTTCCTACAGTTGTACAGGCAGAGCACATGGAGGAGGAACATGATTTTCAAATTTGGAGGATGGTTCCAATGTGAGTTCGAGTGTGTATGGCTAGTTTTACCACCAAAGCTCATTTTGCATATCATTCTTCATATTCTTCTTGGAGGATGTAGCCACAGGTTGAGAGGTAGAGTGATCATAGGAAAATTGGTTGGATAGAGATACTTGTCATTTGACAGTGTTTCATAGGATACAGGTTTACCATTGCTTGAGGACTCCGAAAATGAGGACAAGCAATTCCAAGAAGGGAGGACTACAATGTCCCCATTTTTGGAGTGATCACAAAGGAAGACATAAGAGGCAAAATTTCACACTTCGAGATTTTTGGTGGGCAATTTGAGTTTGGGAAATGAATTGTCATATTTTTCTAATGTTTTTGATATGTTTACTTTGGACAAATAAAATTGCCCTCATGGAGCGAACCATCTAGGGATGGTAATAAGTGTGAAACATATCATTTGTTGGCCTTGATCTCATTTTATTTGATTGTTGTGGAGAAGACAACATGTAAAGGACCGACTTAATGGATGATTTCATGTGCGCCTTGGAGGGTAGAAACTTGTAACTGTTATGTCATAAAATGTCCCCCTAGGACTTTTACCTCCTAAGTTTAGCTCTCGGGTCCCTTGTTTTGCATCTTGCATGATCATTTTAACTCCTGGAAGAAAATGGCCTGAAACCCATGTCAAATGGGGCTTGAGGGACATTGTGGCATTTGACCCTGCCCTGAAATACGACTTGAGGAATTGGTCACTCACGCCCTAGTCCTACCCTATTTCAGGCAGGTCCCAAATTTGAATGTCAGTTATGTGACCGTTAGAAGGTTCCGTTGTCGACATCTTAAGTTTGAATTATGAAATTTAAAGTGAGAATGCATATATAAGCATGTTTAGGGTTTCATTTGAAAACTAGAAGATGATTATGAACTTTTGGAGAACTTATGATTTTAGAGCACTCAAGATATTCATTGTTGCAAAGCAAAATATTGTTGTTGTGTTTGTGATTGCATATTTAGCTTCATCTTCTCATGTGTTGAAGGATTTTCATCTACATGCGAGCTACACCTCCGAGGTGATATCTATTTGTGTTTGAATCATTTATCAATTTATTTTTGCCTCTATCCCGCAAGGATACACACTCTTTATCTAACAACGGTGCTCAAAAGACTTGAATGTCCTTCCAAGGCTTGACTGAGGCAAGCTCCTAAACACCACAACCTCCAACCACACTCCTTGTGATTGCAGGTTACATGTATCAGATTTCATGGAGTTGAGTTGCAGAGGAAGGTTGCAGAAGATAAGGATTCTGGATCTGGTGAAAAGAAGCAGCCTAGTGCACTTTTGGGATAAGGGCGCTAGTGGCAATGTCCTCTAAGGTTGCAGACACAAAAATCTCTTTGACAGTGATAATTAGCATCTAAAGAAGTCCCGACATCCTGAAAAACATCATGCCTTGGACTACGGTGCGAGCTCCAATGTCCTCTGTATCTTCCGTGGCAGAAACAAACAGAACAATGTTCATCAATGTCGTAAGGAGTCTGGAACCCCCTGATGAAAACACTACACTGAACTAGGGTGCGAGTGGCAATGCCTCGAACATTTTGCATCATGAACTTCAAAAAATGGTCAGTAACTAATCTTTGTCTACTATCTTGGTCTGCGAGAATTTGTCGTAATTGATCAGTTTGCTTACGATTTTGCATAATTAGGGTTTTGAGCAATTTGAGCATTAAATTAATACATTAATTGATAATTTCTGAGTTTCCATAGCATTACAAGTGACACACCAACCTGTAGGAGAATACTCTTGCAAAAGTTGTGATTCAACTCGGTTGGATGTCCTTGAATGTTTGTAGTGAAAGGAGGATCTAGCTATCAATCCCATCATCTCTCTTTTCCAATTAAATAGTAATTCATAACATAATATTGGTCCAAGGTCAACACCATTCTAATGGAGGCTTTAAAATCATAAATTAAGAATTGTTTATTTCGGGCGCCCTTATGGAGGACGACTTGAGAAGGAGGGAAATATTATATGACAATTCAAATCTTTAATTTGAATTGGGCACTCAAACAAGGGTCAGCCTATTGAAGGGAAAAGACTAATCAAAAGAATAAAATAATATCTCCTAGGTCAGCTAGAAGGGAGGAGAGAAGACTTGTATAAATATAAGATGAATTGATGGCATTCATTCATATCATTCATACTTCATTTTTTTACTTGAATTTATCTCTCTTGGCTGCAATGAAAGTTGGGCAAGGAAACCAAGGACAAATACCCTTGTGTTTCAAGGTGGGTTGGACGAAAACCTAACTCATTCATTGGAGGTTTCATGATGGGGATCTACTTGCACTTCATTGCTATTTGGTGGAAACGAAGAGTAGATTTCTATATCAGATTTGAAGATCAATTTGAATGTTTCTCTTTGGCGTGGATTGTGTCATATTGACTAGGGTTTACCCTAGGTTTGGAGCACTACATATTGGAGGAGTGATTTCACTTGGAGGTGATTTTGGGTGATGTTTTGTTGATTAGGGTTTGAAGACATTGTAGATTTTAGAGCAACAAAATTGCAGGCCTGATTAACCCTCATTTGTGGAGGTTCCATTGGTGGTTGTGTCATCTTTTGCTTAGGGTTTTACCCTACTTGTGGAGCACGATCATTGGAGGAGTATTTTGGATGTTTGTTGGCATCTCTTGGCATCATTGACATCATTTTTTGGAGCAGCAAACCCTAGCAGACTTGTGTGCCTTGTTTGGAGCAGACTTCTTGGTGTTTGAATATTCTAGGGATTAGGGTTTCAAGCCCTAATTGGAGTGCCACACCTTGGGGGTCTCTTGTCATCATTTGAAGGTCATGTTGCTTGTAATTTGGTATGTATAAATCTTAGGGTTTATAGCACATTTGTAGCTGGGCATGTTTGTCTTGTTTGCCCATGACATTTGATGTATTTGAAGACTTCATGAATTTTGATTTATAGTAGCAGACTTCTAATTTACATTCAGTCCATTGTGGTTGCAAATTGAAGTGGTTTTATTGTGGATTTCATTGTGGAATTCAAGTATATCGTTGGCTATCATGTTGGTGTTGATTATATGATGATTTGGCATGTTTTATGGGTTGTTATAAGTGTTTGTTTGAGTCTGATTTAAAAATTAGAACTTTAAAAAATTAGGGTTTTAGCAAAAAATCATAAAATTCAATTTTTATCCTATTTGGGATATTGCATGGACAAGGTTCAAAATAAGCTCTCCTCCTAGAAAGGGAGATGGCTCACCTTGGCTGGCAAAATTGCACTCATCAAAGCTTCCCTGGCAACTGTCCATGTTTATACGATGTCTGTATTTCACATTCCGAACAAGGTGGCAAGGTCGATTGAGGATACCCAAAGATTTTTTTGTGGGGAGGAACGGAGGAAAAATTCAAGTATAATTTGGTGAAATGGGAGGAGGTGTGTCTTACCAAGAATTTAGGAGGTGTTGGCTTTAGGAATATCAAGAAAATGAATAAGGCTCTAGGAGCGAAGCTAGCATGGTGTATTTATGAAGAAAAAGATAGGATGTGGAGCAAGGTTTTGCAGGCTAAATATATACAAAATAATCTAGAGAATCTGCTCAATAGGTCTATCGCTTTACCAATGGGTTCAAGCATTTAGAATTTCTTGAGAGTTTGCAGCAACTTGATCAGATCAGATTTCATATGGAGAGTTGGTAGAGTTGAGAGGGTTAAGTTCTGGAGGAATGCTTGGCTTGGTAAGCAACTGTTAAAGAATTCCCAACATTGGAGACCTTTGGCTAATTCTCTTGAAGCAAGTGTGGGTCAGATGGTCAAAGACTATTTGGTGAATAGCGCAAGTCAACTATCATGGATCACTCCTATTATACAAGAGGAAGAACTGAAGGCTGGATAGAAGGATATACAAAGGAAATTAGATAAATGGCCTATTCTAGAGAAGAAGATAGAATAATGTGGAGCGGAAATGGAGAAGGCAAGGTCATTGTCAGTTCAGCATATAGAAATCTTTTATGTCATGGCAATGAGATCAATGGAGTGGTTAGTAGGAAAAGGTGGAGTAATGGGGGACTTCCCAAGGCTAATCCATTCCTCTAGATAACTTGGAAAAGGAGGGCACTGACGTGGGATAGATTGATGAAGATGGGTTCTATAGGCCCACCTAGGTGCATACTAGGCAAGTCTAGCAGGGAGGATAATAATCACCTCTTCCTTCACTGTGAGGTGGCCGGAGATTTATGGAGTAGGATGTTGAGGAAGTGGAAGGTTGATTGGGTCACTCCTCAAAATATCACAAGATTGTTAGAAGGTTGGAGCCTCAAGATATCCAACCTTGGGTTGAAATTTATTTGGGAAGTGGCATTGACTTTAATAGTGTGGAATGTGTGGTTGGAGCGCAACAGAAGGTCTTTTCAAGATCAGGAAAAGGGAGTTGATAGATTATGGGATTTGATTGAGAATGGGCTTTCAGAACTTGGGGAAGTTCATAAGAGAGAAGAGTGGAAGGTGATGGAACATGAGGAAGACTAGGTGAAGGAATGGCCAAGGTTTAGGTGGTTGGTTAGTAATTTTGGGAAGGGTGGTAAGCAGGTTCCTTTTGGTATGCTGAGTTTATGGGCCTGCCCTGAATTGGACTAGATAAAACTCAATTTCGATGGGGCCTCCAAGGGAAACCATGGTAGGGATGGAGGGGACAGAGTTTTTAGGGATAATAGGGGTCAACCACTCAAAATCTTTGCCCATGATTTTAGCGTGGACTCTAATAATATTGATGAAGCTAGAGCACTTTGGGAAGGTTTAAAGATTGTTGGGAGTAAAGGCTAGGAGAACATTTGGGTAGAAGGTGACTCTAAAGTTGTGATTAACATTATGAATGGCAGTTCTTCTCAAAATTGGAGGCTAGAGATGTTGATGCAAGAGAATAAAAGAGTGTCACGAGGTTTTAAGAACATCAAATTTTCACATATAAAGAGGAATGGTAACAAAGTTGCGGACTGGGCTGCAAATCAAGGGATTGGTCTATCAGCTGGGGAGGATGGTTTAGATTTTAGGTGGTGGGTAGATTATCCGTATGAGGTAATTAAGCTAATGCAGGATGACATCAAAGCTCACCCTCCTGATAAGGGGCCAAAATGGTAAGCTGATTCCTTTATTAGTAATAATGGTTGGAGTGTGTGGAAGGGACTGGTAGTGTGTGTGAAGTGTATGCCTCCACTCATTTTTTACAATGGTGGAAGGTGATCTTGAAAGATTTGTTTCGACGTTTGGGTTTGGTATTGTTTGGTATTGCTCTCCTCTCGACATGTGGCTGGCAGTGGCAAGGTAGGTGTACAGGGGGGATATGGAGAATTCAAAGATAGATAAAGGCAAGAAGGTGTTAGGAGGTGCTCCTTGGAGAAATTTGAGGAAGCGAGCAAGCTCATAAGTGGGGGGCAAGATGGTATAGGGAGAGAAAAAGGTGAGAAGATATGCAAAGAAGAAACACCTAAGGAAAATTACTGGGGAGGAAGCAATGGCTGGTTTTATCAATGGGTTGGAGGCGGAGATCAAAAACCCTATCCTCTATGAGTGGTTAGGTCAATTGTTAAGGGTTGCAAAGGAAGTGGATGGGAAGGAGGGGGTACTTGTCCGTGAGGCATTGGCGCACTTGTTGTTGGATCTGGGAAGTACCCGCAGGCGATGGAATGTTTTTGGCATTGCATAGTCCCTCACGGTGGCATCCATGTTATCCACTGTTGTGGCGTCTGTAAGATGCTACCCCAATTTTTTTTTCAAAATCACATACAAGGATATGACAATGTTAGCTCAATTGCATAACCAACTAATGCCTCACACTTTCTGATCACCCAGATCCCGAATTGGGCAAGGTAAGAGCATACAGTGATTTGGACTACAATGAACACTATGAAATCAAGAGCTACAATTCATCTACTGCGGCGGGCATCCACTTTTGTGGGGATTCACCACTTTCCAGTGGGTATATAAACAACATGAAAGATTACAAAGCCATCCACTTATTCAGTGGGAAAACTCCACATATTTCAGTGGGTGAGAGTAAAGGAGAAGTTCTTTCTCCACACTGGCGGTAAACCATCCAAGGGCTATTATATGAATTGATTAAAGATTACAATGCAAATCAATACAATGATTTCAGTCATACATGATTAGAATTTGATAATATTACCCTGGAGATCTTGAAGAAGAGATCATACTATGCAAACTATCACTGAAGTAAACCTGATACCATTGCCAAAAGAAGTTGCTTACTGCCCAGCAGAACTGAAGCCAAAATCAGTCACCTCTGTAACTGTAAGGCTACCCAGGCATGACAGAAATTCACATATAATAATATGGTATCATACCTATTTCAAACATTGCCAACCGATCATCACCAAGCTATCATAAAACTTTGCATAAGACACTGATCAAAAAATAAGACTATGCACAGTAATATTTCTTATTTCCATTCAGATCTGAACGGTACTCTCAAGGATGGATATCATGAGATATGTTCAAAACTTCACTTAAACACTGCAAAATCAATATTCAATGTATACACCCATGCATGACAAATAATATACAAACAATCAGAAATGCCAACTTTCATTTAATTAATTCTGATCTTCATTGACTCTACCCAGAAAGTACGGCCATGGATGAGTACATCACCCAACAAACTCAATATTGCATCAAATTTCCTATTATCATTCTCAAAAGGATCATATTTCTCATACAAACTCATCTCAACAAAGAATAAGTTCATAAATTACACCATTAATTTTAAATATGAATCGATCCATAATTGACTTGTACGGCCAGATACGTACAGAAGAACTTGGCATTCATATGATCTATCAAAAACACTTGGAAATCCTTACCACTAAGGTCACCCAAAGGTCACAAAGATATTACTAACAAGTTTAAATGCATATATCTCCCTAATAATTAATATGCTCATTCCATTCATATTCAGACTTGTACGACCATGGTACAGTACGGATGGCATAATGATATCAAAATAAAGCTTCAAACTCCCAAGAAATCACTTGATTATAATCGCCCATCCATATAAATGGCAATGCAACATTCAAACTTGCCCAAAGATTAAACAAGACTCAAATCAAATAGTACCAGAAATGTACGGACAACAAATTGTACGGCCACTTTACACCATTTTCAGATTAGCACATATTAAATGATAATCTCTTGTACAAGGGAAGATGATACAAAGAAACATATTTTCAATCAATAACAAATCTTAGCAATAACTTCATCCACTCTAAAGAACTCTGATCGAACCTCTTGCTGGTACGACCATGGAGATGTACGGCCAGCTATGGAAAAGACCAATATAAATAAAACCTCTCAATAACCCCACCAAAATGCATCTAAATCTTATTACACATAAATCTATTTGAATCACAAACCAAAACTCTACAAAAACACATAACTCCAATTAACTCCAATCTTTAGATTCAGCACAATGGTGATTTCTGTGTGAAACCACACTCCAACTCCAGAGGGTTTTCATCCTCAAGAGGATTCTACAAGAGGGGTTTCGTTCTCAAGAGAATATGGAAGAACTCACAAGTTCAATCCATCTGCAAACAAAATCAATATCAAAAACATAGCATAACCCTTCCAAATGAGAGCTCATTCTCTTTTATAAGGCACTGTAGGAGTTACAAAGAAAATGAATTATTTCTTGAAAATAATAACATTTTCCTTCTAACTTAAATTATTATTTTTTCCTCCACTTAAGTGCTCACTTTTATGTGCCTAAATAAAAGAATATATTTTCCCCTTTCTAATGAGATATAACACTTAATAATTTTTTTAATTATTTTCACCCTTAGGAACTTAAGTGAAAATAATGATTAAAATAGCTCATTAAATATTAAATTTTGCGAAAAATCCCAAACGGCCTCTGAATGCAATTTAAACTAAACTAATATGCTCTATAAGGTTTGGGATGTGCAACGATGCCTTCCGGGTGACTTTTCAAAAATAGAAAACTCCTCCAAGAATCTTGGAGAGCAACCAAGAAGCCCGATCAAACTTCAGAAACCATCACTGTGACCCGGAACATCAACTGAGCTCAAAGCCATGAAAAATAATCCATTTACATAAGGAAACCCCAAATAATTGTTCTGCAGACTGAATCATGACCACTCCAAGAACATTGGAGTCCTTCCCAAACATGTCGGATAGCCTCTGGGAGATTAGGAACAAGCATAATGCACACAATAATCAATCCGCCAAAAATGGAACATTATGGCGTCCATTTTACTACATGAAGATTTGATTGAAATTACCAAGCAGAATGAGGAAAATATGGAGAAAATGGTGGGGCATATGCACGATGTGGGGGTGCGGGTGATGGAAATTTGAAAGGTGGTGGACAATATTGCTGGAAAAATGGGGGTGGCGGTTCATGTTCGTGAACGTCCTTCGTGCTCCTATGCATGTGACTCTGATAATGACCTGGTGGAGATGTTCGGTGAAGACAATAGTTAAGGTACATTGTTTTATCAATTTGTATTTTGTATGCAACTTATATGGGCCTTTGTAATTTGCCCTAGCTGCGGGATGATAAACTCTAGGGTTGGGGATGGGATAGCTAGGTTTTTTTGGTGATTTTTTGTTTATTGTTGCTCTGTTGTGGTATGGGATCTCTGGTAACGGTAGCCCGTTGTGGGTCTGGTGGATTTGGTTACTATTGGTGCCGATACTATCGGCTTCTGGCCTTTTTTTTGGTGGGGTCCTGGACCCGAAAACAAGGTTTATATAATAAAAAATAATAATTAATGTTGACCTTCCAACTAATCAAGAATGGGATCATTAGAATGAGAAATATGCATAGATTTTGAATTCTTTATTTATTTATTCTTCCAAGGATAAACTTTGGTGTCTTGTCAAAGTAGCAAGAGGTAAAAATTGTTATGACCAAGTCGCAACGTTTCAAGTACTTTTGGATACATTTTTGGATTTATTAAAAAGTTGTTTGAAGAGAAAAACAAGTGGCACCAACACAATCTTGATGTACCATACAACAAGATTTCAAAAGGATGGGAATCTCTATAAGAATCTATTGAAAGTAGTGTGAAGTTTGAGTAAGGCATTTGGGCATAGTCTCCTAAATATTCTTGAAGGGTTTTTTTTGCTAAAAAATATCAAGGAATAATGGATCCTAGTTCTTCCAGTACCTCTAGCATCAAGGATGCAAACCTTTCAAAGATTAAAAGGGACATTGAAGAGAACAAGAAGTTGAACAAGTTACAAATGGATACCATGTCTCTCGTGAAGATGTTCAAGAACAAGGAGAGAGATGTAATGGAAAGCTCATGCCATCTCAGGGTCTTAAGGGATCAATTATATGTTGTGAAGAGGTTCACAAAGGTTGGTGCAACCAAAGAGTATTAGGCTTACCTCACAGAATATCATGCTGAAAAGATTGAGAAGCATGTGCAAGAGATTTGTCACCATTTGAACATAACTCATTGAGAAGAAAAGGGTGATACTTTTTTGTGTAACTATTCTCGATGGTTGTAACCAATTTTTGTAGCAAGAAGATAACTATCTTTTAGATGTAATGTAAGTAGGACAAGTGTTAATCATCTAAATAAGATGCACATTGTTCTTTGATAAAAGTACGAGTTATATTGTTTAGTTTATCTTTTGTTGTTATAGGTATTATTTTGTAGCTCGATCCAAAAATGAAAGGCTAAGGAGCTGAACATGGCATATTTTTTAATGAAGTTTTATGTTTTAGAGCAAAGATTGTAACCTCTCTTTTGAAATCAATATATGATATCTTGTTTACATATAGTTTTTCATTATCACGCGGTGTTTTAGAAGATCTACATATCTCTAAGAGCACACTTTGTTGCTTTGTTGTTATGATTATTTAGTCTTCTATCACAATAGATTTAAAATCCTTATGATCTTACATATGGAATATTGTTGACAGGGAATGGATTTCTAAGGATATGTATGAAAACTTAATTTATCTCATTCAAAGAATATTAGCTCTTAGGGAAATAGTGCAGCACATTTGAGCCATTTGTGCGTAGGGATTTACATATTGTTTGCATTAAAACTTTATAATTTTGATTTTCTTCCAGGAAAGGACAAAACAATCCTAAGTAGTAATTGATCAAACTTTAAGTCAAATGAATATCCTTATTTTACTATAACTTATGTTTTCTAAATGTACATATTGCTCTTAAGGGTATAAAGAATCAGTATAAAACTGTTTTATTTGAAATTATTTACTCATACACCTATAAGTTGTAATTTACAAGTATGCTTAAAAGATCTCTAATTGAAGAATCACAAAAACTAGCATTGAAAAAAACTAGTGACAAACAAATTGAATTTAATATGTGCCCTTAAGTTTGAGTTTTTGCTTACATGTTTTGAAAACACTTCTTAAATTACCCTGTGAGATCTAAAGGATCGCCCTCCCAAGTTTTTGCAAAGCTTGAATTGTAAAAGAGTTAGTACTTGCTCTTGTCACTTGGCCCAAATTGCTTATGTTTTATTTATAAAAACTCTCTTGACCGTTTAGCTTGATTTGTATCCCTGTGGCTAAAGGGTTTTATAAATGCATCCTTCAGAAACATGAAAAACATTGTAGTCCCTTTAGCCATAGAAGAAAGAAAAGTCTTCTTAAATCTATTTCAGTATCCTATGCTCGGGCTAGGGTTGTGCAGATTGTTAGGACTGGGTCAAGTGTAGTGTAGGTAGTTTCTCTTTGGGACAGCTTGGCTCCTGTTTTGTTGTTGTGCGGATTGTTGTAGCCGCAACTTTGCCTTGGTTTTAGGTTTCAAGTCCTGTCAAAACCTGATGTATAGGGCTTATGGTCCCTTCAAAACTAAATCAAAACACTACAGTCCCCAACACAACACTAAGCCTAAAAGAGACAAGAGGCATTACCTCATATTCGCACACCCCTCCTTTACTCACTATTAAGTTGTTTTCTTTTTCTTTTCCCTTAGTCTAACATCTCCTACCTCATTGCCCCGTGTCACATTTGACACACAACTCCCCCAGCGAAAACTTTGTATATGCTTTATACTCTAATTCCCCTAACACAAACTCACAAAATCCACCTTTCTCATTTTTTGGGACCTCTACCTTCAATATCTTTCCATTTGACAACTATCCCTTTATTAATACTACATCCCACATGTCTTGTCGTTATTGTTTCTTTTCATTCATGTTAACCTAGGATGTCGAGTTCTTTCTCCTAAGGATTTTAACAATTTATTGTGCATCCTCATTCCTTCATCATTGCCCCCTTATTAATACACAATACTTGCGCAATGGTGATTTTACTCCAACTCTATTCAAGTGGTATTTAATATTGTGGGTTGCCAAGTTGTAAGGACTTACAATTGAAATATACAAAGCCAATTGACACTAAACAGAAAGTTAAATGTGAAGAATAAAGGAAAACAAGAAATCAACGCAGCATCCTTGGGTGTAGATTGGTAAGGAATTTGAGTACAGCTGAACTATTTATTTTTATGATGATTGGTGAAGAAAAACAAACTCCACCCCCTTCAACCTATAATTAAAATTTCACCTATAATCATTTTCCCTCTAATTTCTATATGTTATGTCGGAAAATTTCTCCCTGGGACTTTTCCCTCTTAAGGTTTACCTCTCGGGTCCTTTAGAATGCATTATAAGCATCTTGCATGATAATCTTGAATCTCAATGATAAAACCCCTAAGTGTTATGGCAAATAGGACCTAGCGGGTGATATTTAAATAGATCCTGACCTAAATTGGGAGGGTGGACTTGGGCGTTAGCGTCCTAGTCCTGCCCCAAATTTTTATGTCAGTTTTATGACCGTTAATTAGGTCCTATGCCGACATCTTAAATTTGAATTATGAAAATCTTAGTGGGAATGTGTGTTGTTGCATATATAAGCATGTTTTGGGTTTCATTTGCAAACTAGAAGCTAACTAGAAGATGATTATGAACTTATGGCAAACTTATAATTTTAGAGCATTCAAGATATTCATTGTTGTAGAGCAGAGCATTGTTATTGTGTTTGTGATTGCAGATTTAACTTCATCTTCTCATGTGTTCAAGAGCATTCATCTATGTAAGATCTACACCTCTGAGGTGATATCTATTTGTGTTTGAATCATTTATCAATTTGTGTTGCCTCTATCTCATAGGGATACGCACTCTTTATCTGACAACGGTGTTCGGAAAACTTGAATGTCTCTCCGGGGCTTGACTGAGGCAAGCCTCTAAACACCACAACCCCCAACCACTCTCCTTGTGATTGCATGTTATAGATGTCGCATCTTGACAGAGTGGAGTTGCAGGGAACAATAAGACAGTGTGCAGATTTCAAATCTCTGAAGAAAAAGACTGCTTGGACACAGGCGCCAATGCCAGTGTCCTCTGAGGTTGGAAACATAGAAATCATTTGGACAGTGATAATCAGCATCTGAAGACGTTCCAACATCCTAAAAATCACCCTACCTTGGACTTGGGCTCAAGTCCCAGTGTCCTCCGCATCTCCCGGGACAGAAACGGAAAGTATCGTGATCATCAGTGTTGGAAGGAGATCAGGATTCCACAAAGAAAACACCACCTTGGACAAGGGCGCTAATGCCATTGTCTCCGAGCATTCCGCATCCCGAACTTCGAAAAACAGTCAGTTATTAATCTCTGCCTACTACCTTAGTCTGCAAGCATTTGTCGTAATTCATCATTTTACTTATTGTTTTGCATAATTAGGGTTTTAAGGGTATTTGAGCATTAAATTGATACATTAATTGACAAACTCTAAATTTCCACATCGTTCCAAGTGACAGCCTAACCTGTAGGTGAATCCTCTTGCAAAAGTGTGATTCAACTCGGTTGATATGTCCTTGAATGTTTGTAGAGAAAGGAGGATTTAACCCTTGTATTCATTGTCCCCCTTTCTCCCACTAAACATTTTGGTGAACCCATGTTTATTTGAATTTTGCACCTTGTTAAGTGTTGTACTCTAGATTTGCATTCATTCATCTTATTGCATTTGAAAATTTGCAAAAAAATTTAAAAATTTTGAAAAAATTAGCATCTTAGGCTTGCATTTTGGTATAATTTAAATTAATTTGCATTTAATTTCATTCAATTTCTGTTATTTTCATTAGATCTGATTTAAATTACAGAAATTCATCATCAATTAATCACTGGCATTGCATTTTCATACTTAATTTGTTAAAAATTACTTGAAATTGTGCATTTTTTATAAAAACCTAGTTTTGCATTAGCTAGGGTTTGTAGTCAAAATCTTGTTTCAGATTTTACTACCCTTTCCAAACACTCATTTAGAACTGATTTCTAATTGTAGTGTTTCATCATAGTGGCCTTTTTGCAAAAATTCATGTCTAGGGTTTGAAAACCTTGTATTTTCACTAGATTTTGCCTTGTCATTCATCTAGATTTGCACTATAGATGTGTTGTGAAGGATATTATTGCAGTATTAGATTGATATTCAACTTATTATTTGCTGCCCCTCATAAAATTCTTCACAACACCTCTTCTCTTAGTCATTTGCATTGAAAAATTGTGAAAAGAATGAAAAATCAAGCATTTTGGATCTTAAGCATATCTGGTTCCTTGGGATTGTTTTATTAGTTTGTGCATTAAGTGTTGTATGCTTTTGCATGAGTCTTATAACCCGCTGCCCTAATAGAAACATCCCTCTAAGGAGAAGTAAAAAACTAATGGGATCTAGTGCTCCTGAAAACGACAGCATTCCTACCTCCGAAAATCCATTGAACACAATCTTTACAAAAAGAGAGACAAATCTTGCAAGACATTATACCTCCTACAACTACAATGGAAGATCAAGTATTTCATGATGTTGAGGACACTATTGAGGTGGTAACACATGTACCTAATGAGCAAATAAACAAACTCGATAAAGAGCTAGTTGATTTTCAAGCATTCATGGAAAATGAAAGGATAGCGGAAGAAGCTATACCTACGATTCACAACATAAGGGCACTGATAAATGAAGGACAAGACGGTGTTAATGTAATTCGAGGTTTAGCGCATATAGTACATAATAATGTTATGTCGGTGACTGAATGTGCAAATGTTATTAATAACATGTCATCACCGTCTCATATGCAAGTATCGACACCTATACTGACCACTGGAATGTATACATTTACATCAACAATTTTAACTACTAATGCAAATACTTGTAGTAATGCTACCACTGGTATTGGAGTATCTATTAGCACTAATTCACAAAATTATAAAGCTGTGGGATTCAACTATCAAAACTTGGCACCTAAGGTGACCTCTTTTATGAATACTTACTCTCAACCACCTCTCAATCCCACTTATTCTCAACCACCTTTTACATACAACTATTCGCAACCACCTTCCACTTACAATTGCTCTCAACCACCTTTCGTTTCCACTCACAACCAATCCCCTCAAAATGCCATGCACACGACTTCTAACTCTCAAACCGCATCTCCTAATGACGCTCTCTTAAATCAACTATTGCAAGGCATGACCTCTTTACAACAAAAGGTGACAAGCTTCACGAATTCTTCACAACCTAATATACCAACTTATCATGCTCGTAATCCTCTATCTAATGCAATCTTGCAAACTCCTATGCCTGAGAAGTTTGAAACTCCTCGCTTTGAAAAATATAGTGGAAAAGGTGATCATAATACTCATGTGGCAACATTCACGGCTATGTGTAGTGATTTCTACTTTGAAGAGGACTTGTTAGTTAAACTTTTCACGCAATCTCTCAAAGATACGGCTTTAGAATGGTTTTGCTCATTAGCACCAAATTCAATACTCTTTTTCGCAGCTAGTTGATCAATTTTTACAACATTTTCAAACAAACATTGGACCTCAAGTCTCTTTGATCGATTTCTAGTTCATTGCAAGCAAGGTCTGAAAGAGAAGTTAACTGAGTTTATTAGTCGATATCAAGCTCTTTATGCACAAATTCAATATCAGATGAAGGATGAGGATGTTCAGAAGGTGTTTATTACAAATCTACAATCTAACATCTGTGATAAGATTCTCTTGCTGAAGTATAACTCTTCGACATTTATGCACAACTTTTCGTGATTACCAGTTTTCGTCTAGTCAATATGAAAACCAAAACTCGTCGACTCAAGTTCGTCAATCCACGAGTGGACCTTCACAAAACAACTTTAAGAAGAATAATAAAACTTTCATCAAGGTTAATGGACAGAATTCAAATAACTTTTCATAAGTGTCCGCTATCACTAATCCGAAGAGGACACCGTTTCAGAATAGACAACAACAAAGACAGTTTACTCCGATATCTGAATCCTATCATTCTATCATGAATCAAGCTGTGAGTAATAACCTCTTGAAGCTTTCCCCGATTAAACCACTGGATCATAGTAAAATGCAAGGACCTTATTTCGATGCTAATGCTTTTTGTCATTTTCGTCGACAACAAGGATATGATATTGAATGATGTATGCATCTTAAACATGAAATACAAGACCTCATCGACTCGAATGTTATACAGGTATCTAGTGTGAATGATAATGGAAATAAGTCGGTTTCTCCTCCAAATTAGAATTTACAAATTTTTACTAATCCCTTTTCTAAGCATACTAATAACAATATGATGGAACAAAATATAGTAGAAGTAGAAGATGACTATTTGAATTACGATGAGATAATTGCTACAATAGAAGTGGATAAGGAAAACACTGAAGTATTACCTCGTCCACGAAGAAATGGTATTTATGCTAAGGTTCCTCCTCCGTTATCCCTTCAAGGATCGGGAGATAACCAAAATGCATTGGAAAGACAAATGGAACAACCGAAGCAAGAAATTACAACAGAAGAAAAGATTGATATGGTACAAGATAGTTCTTCTCCCTATGATAGACGAAATCAACAAAATAAGAGAGCTGAAGATTGGAAAAGAGTAAGACAGTTATCATCAGTACGAAATAACAAAGGTTCCCCTCCTCATAAGCAACAAAAGACTTCACATATACAAGGATTTGATGAAAAAGCACCGCATGGATTTTCTGACAACAAAGAACAATCTAATATGAACCACTCAAGCTTCACAAAAACTTAATGGAGCATCTTTCTAAGATGCTCGCAATCACAAATTCTAATATGGGTGCATCTACAGGTAGGTATTTCTAACCCTTTACCTCTGTGTTGTGTTTCCCTCGTGATGTGTTGTGTTGTTTAGGCCACCTTGGATGACCCTTGATACTCTTGTAAAGTCAAGGATACCGGGAGACCGCCTCTGTTGTGACCCTTCTTCTATTTGTATCATCATTCTTCTATATTGCATCTCTTCTATTTTCATTGTTGTGTGTTGTGTCCTAAGGGCATAGCGTTGCGATTGGTGACCTGGGGGCACCTTCCTATGTGACGACCCTAAGGCACTAATTTCTCCTCTCTTGATTTATTGTTTACCTTCCTCTAGTGGTTCTATCTAGCTGGCGGATGACGAAAAATAAATAAAACTGATACAGACCCCGTGTCCCTTTAGCGACTAAGCAAAAATGGACCTAGTCCATACATGAAGACAGGGTTGATTTATATTATCCAACGCTTGGCTAGTAGAATCACTCTATGTGATATTTTGATGATGTCTTATCGCAAACAATATTGCTGCTCCGTGCACTTTGTTTATCTTGGATCTCACCTTGGTTACATTCGGTTCTGAGATCTCTGCGATATAGCCCCATGGTTATACTCGGGTCTTAAATCCGTAGTATAATCTTGGCTTTTGATATGATTATGTATATGCATTGTTTTGATCATGTGATGTGGTTGTTATCTTAGAGAAAGATTTCTAACCTCTATTCTTGCAAAAAATGTGTTTGTGGAACATTTGGCGATCGTAAAGTGCATGTCACTTCTGGGGGCATGGGCTTTGCGAAAGCTCTCGTTCCCTTGTGTGTTTTCTCTCTACCTTAACGCGCTTGATATCAGTACACGATATCAACCACCTTAAGGTGGAGGCATATATAAGGTAAGTTGTCTGATGATTTTGATACTAACAAAGCGTGTTTGTAAGCCCTCTGCGGAGGCGGGATGTTGTATCTCCGCGCGAGTGCATATCTTTATTTTATATTGCAATGAGAAAGCCCTCTATGGAGGGGGGATATCGTATCTCTTGAGTTAGTGCGTATCCTTTTATTTTAAGCCCTCTGCGGAGGCGGGGATGGTGTATCTCTTGAGCTAGTGCACATCCTTTTTATTCTAAAAGTCCTCCGAGTAGGAAGGGTTGACGTATCCTCCCTTCAGCGTGTCTTTGGCGGTTGTTGTGGCGAAGCCCAACTGTCAAGTGTGCCTGTAATGTGCCTGAGATGAACCTAGCAATAGGCTCCTTCTATCGCTTGTTTGTCGTGTTTTCTCAGTGTCTTCCATGTGTGTTTTCCTTCTTGTATGGCGTGTTTGTTCCCAAGCATAGTCTAAAGACGTGAGGCGATGAGTCCCTCCTATGCTTTGGGATTCGTATGGCGTGTTTGTTCTCAAATGTAGTCTAAAGATGTGTGGTGATGAGTCCCTCCTGCATTTTGGGGGGTGTGTTTACTTTCCATGTACTTGTATTTGCATTCGTATATATGAAAATGAAAAAGAAATAATCAATGCATTCAATGTATTCACTGTATTTTGCGTGCTTGTTATTGTCTTCATTGTGATTGGCGTGTCTGCGGTGTGCTTTCTCTAATGTCTACCTGAGACTGGGGGCTAGAGATAGTTCATCAATCTTTGTGTATGCATTAGCTTCAAGTGCCTTGCGTGTTTGTTGTGTTTTGACCGTACTTTAATGCATATATGGGCCTTATGTTCATACATACATTAAAGTGGGGGCTAAATGTTATGTTGGAATGCATTATAAGTATCTTACATGATAATCTTAAATCTCGATGAGAAAACCCCGAAGTGTTATGGCAAATAGAACCTAGGGGGTGCTATTTAAATAGATCTTGACCTAAATTGGGAGGGTGGACTTGGGCGCTAGTGCCCTAGTCCTGCCCCATTTTAGGTCAGCCCCAAATTTTTATGTCAATTTTCTGACCGTTAATTAGGTCCTATGCCGACATCTTAAATTTGAATTACAAAATTCTTAACAGGAATGTGTGTTGTTGCATATATAAGCATGTTTAAGTTTTTATTTGCAAACTAGAAGCTAACTAGAAGATGATTATGAACTTTTGGCAAACTTATGATTTTAGAGCATTCAAAATATTTATTGTTGTAGAGCAGAGCATTGTTATTGTGTTTGTGATTGCAAATTTAGCTTCATCTTCTTATGTGTTGAAGAGCCTTCATCTATGTGAGATCTACACCTCTGAAGTGATATCTATTTGTGTTTGAATCATTTATCAATTTGTTTTGCCTTATCCCGTAGGGATATGCACTCTTCATCTGACAACAGTGTTCAGAAGACTTGAATGTCTCTCCGGGGCTTGACTGAGGCAAGCCTCTAAACACTACAACCCCCAACCACTCTCCTTGTGATTGCAAGTTACAGGTGTCGCATCTTGACGGAGTGGAGTTGCAGGGAACAGTAAGACAGTGTGCAGATTCCAGATCTCTGAAGAAAAACACTGCTTGGACACAAGCACCAATGCTAGTGTCCTCCGAGGTTGGAAACATAGAAATCATTTGGACAGTGATAATCAGCATCTGAAGAGTTCCGACATCCTGAAAATCACCCTACCTTGGACTTGGGCTCAAGTGTAAGTGTCCTCTGCCTCTCCTGGGATGGAAACGGAAAGTACAATGATCATTAGTGTCGAAAGGAGATCAAGGTTCTACAAAGAAAACACCACCTTGGATAGAGGCGCTAATGCCAGTGTCCCCAAGCATTCCGCATCCCGAATTTCAAAAAACGGTCAATTATTAATCTGCCTACTACCTTAATCTGCAAGCATTTGTCGTAATTCATCATTTTACTTACTATTTTGCATAATTAGAGTTTTAAGGATACTTGAACATTAAATTGATACATTAATTGACAAACTCTGAATTTCCATATCGTTCCAAGTGACAACCTAACCTATAAGTGAATCCTCTTGCAAAAGTGTGATTCAACTCGGTTGATATGTCCTTGAATGTTTGTACAGAAAAAAGGATTTAACCCTTGTATTCATTGTCCCCCTTTCTCCCACTAAACACTATACAACATTATTCCATAGCTCATCTTCCTTTGCACAAGGTCATTTTGGTAGTGACTACATTTATGACAAATCTTATGAGATTTGTGGTAGTCTACTAGATCTAATACAATCACATCAAGGTAAAAAGATCCAATTACGATTGAATGTTTTAGTTGTAGGTTAACTTGGTAAGCAAGGCAAGTATAGAGCTATTATAAATACGAGCATTAGTTGTTCCAACAACTTCAAGACCAAGTCACAAGGAAGCATAAAGGTTTACTGCAGGAGGAGGGAAAAGTCCTAAATGTCACATTTTAAACTAACGGCAACCACGAAAATTGAACAAGGAATTGACACTGATATTTGCCAGCCCATCAACCTAGAAGAAAATGAACCTGTGACTCATGCTACTCCAGTTACCAGTTTGGTTACAAATTTGGGATTTAATTCACAATTTTTTACCTAGGTTTGGTAGTCATACAACAAATAAATAATGTTAAAATATAAAAAATAGCCACAGTGTGCAGAAAATATACAAAATTAATCACAACACGCAATTGATAATATGTTGTTAGTGCGGTTAGAACAAATTATACAATTTGCAGAAAATATAAAAAATTAATCACATGCAATTGATATGTTGTTAGTGTATTTTCAAATTATGCAATTTGCAGCAAACATACAAAATTAATCACAACATGCAATTGATAATATGTTGTTAGTGTCTTTAGAATACAGTTGTGATTACTAACACATATTATGAATTGCTTCTTGTGTTTAATTTTGCATATTTCTACAAATTGCATAATTTGTTCCAACCCAAAAAGCAAATACACTAACAACATATCATCAATTGCCTGTTTTGATTAATTTTGTATATTTTTTGCAAATTGTGACTTTTTAATATTTTAACAAGATTTATTTGTTGTATGACTATACCAGACCCGGGTAGAAAAATTGTGAACTGTTGTACCCAAATCCCAAACCCCTATATAGTGTTTTTCAGTATATCTTTAAAAAATAGGCTATGGAGCTCCAGCTATGGCTAGGGCACATGGTGCCTTAACTAAGTTCATCTCAGGTGTGTCTTAGATGGATGTGCTCTACGTCTGCAGACCAAGCTAGGATTGGGAACTGGCATGAACTGGTCCAAGGCTCCCAATACACACAGTATTTTTTTCATTATATTTTTTTAAAAATGGACCATGGATATCCAACTATAGTCAGGGCACAAGGTGCCTTAACTGGGTTCATCTCAGGTGTGTCTTAGATGGATGTGCTCTAGGTCTGCAGACCAAAATGGGATTCAGACCTAGTATGGACTGATCCAAATAGAGTTCCCTAGGCAGCAGAACCCAGTTTCATAGGCACTAATAGCAAGAATCCTGAACAAGGTAAATCCTCCCCTCGAGCTCAATATAACACACATTATGGAATAAACAGTGGTAGAAAATTCAAGGGCTAAGTTGTTCCTCTCTATAAATACGGCAAAATTCAAGCCTGCTCACCTCATAATAGGATTGCACTTAGGTCTCAAAAATGGAAGAATCTTCCTCCTTGATGCTAACTCTAACTCGGTTTGGTGTTAGACTCAGAAATCTTCATATTCCAAGACAACCATATTATGCCTCTCCACATGGGCTCCCCCCTTCGCCCAAACCACTGCTCCTTAAAGTCTACCATAGGCTATCTCTCATCAACATCATGTGCCATTATGGCATTCCTTCTATGCACAAGATCCCAACACCCCTCCACTAACCAACTTGGCTGCCAGCAACTTTAACCAGGTCACTCTTGTTGCAATGATGGACATCACCTTGGAAATAAAAGATCACCAAAATGATATAAGGAAAAGGTGTGCATAATCTTTATGTGGCAAGTGTCAACTCCAGATTGCTTCATAATGTCATGCAGTAGTCGGAATAAATTGAAGTTATTAATATTTGGGTTGAAAAGTTGAGCAAGGTTGTTGATCAACATGAGAAATCTCTAGAGGTTGTCAATCGTATGTTGCTACTGATATAGCACACAAGATGAACATGTTAAAATGACTCTTTGACTCTTACAGCAAAATGCCAACCCACTCATGCAAAGAGCTCAACTAAAGAAAATATCAGAAGGGCCTGGTCTCTAACCCTGTATAAACCATGAGTCTCCTCTTCCACCACCTGAATGGCCAACACCTTCAATGAAGAAAGTGGCCCTTACCCTCATGTCACAATTAATGTTGGCTTGTTGTTAAAAAATCCAGAGTTATTGTATGAGGCATAGTTGGAAAACTTATTGAGTACTCGCAGGTTTTCTTTTTTGAAACAAGTACTAAGAAAGTAAACTCGCAAGTCAGAGACACCGAGATTTCAGCAAGTTTTGATAGTAGAAATTGGCGAGTCTAACAAGAAAACTCGCAGGATGCTAAAAACATGCCAAAAAACACAGCTTAAACACTAAAAAAAAATGGTTTTTTGCCTATTTAAAAATTATGAAAATGTCATGCATCATTAAGCCCTGTGTGGTATTGAAGGTCTTCCTTTGGGCTTGATGGTGGGGCCTCCCCCCCGACCCCGCCCTGTACTGCAATGGTGACCCCACAAGGGGCAGACCCCCACCAACTCATTTGATACATTTTGTAGCTGTATTTTGCATAAAATTTATGTCTTCTTCACAAATTAATGTTTTTTTTTCTCAAATATTTTTTTTTTTTTTTTAAATTTAAATATTTTTCAAGTTGCCAAGTTTTTGCCGATTCCTAAATTTTTGGTCTGCCGAGTCCGAGTTTGCAAGCTATCGTATGAGGTATCTATATGTGCATAATTTTGTTTTCTAGTACTGCAACTCTTTGTATAGGAGTTTACTGAAAATTTTGGGATCTCCTTCTGGTGATAGTGGTGTCATTATATGACAATCTCTATTGATTTTTATGCATCTTTTCCTGCTGTCTTTGTTAGCCAGGCTTTCCTAGTTTAATCAGGCTGGCCCTTTTGTACACTCTCATTATGTAATATAGTATATTTAATATTTACCTTTTTCAAGAAAATAAAAGCTTTTTGCAGTCTTCAGAGAACATGACTCAGACAAAGTGGCAACTGCCTATGGAGGCAGTGAAAGCTGAAATTGAATGATTTTGAGTAGAACTTGACACCATCCTGGAGACTGCCCTGAAAATTCATGAAAAGCAACGTAGTCTGCTGATAGCTTTTACTGAACTAATGGGTCCCACTCCAATCGTTGCTGTTGCGGCATATCTTGCATAAAATTGTTCTTGTTAAGTTGGTTTGCTATATAATATCTTTTCAAATTCATATGCTTATGTCATCATTCATGTCATGCAGAGTGCATGTCTATAGAATACCACAGAAGAAGTTCCCTCACATTTTAATGGCTTACAATGCAGTATTTCTCCGGAAATTGATACATCTGTTCAATGATCTGTCATTTTTTGGTACAAATGAATATACTTAAACCTCAGCCCAATCACACCGAGCGAAGTTTCTGAAGTGTAATACATGGAAAAACCAGATTTTCAATTAGGGAATAACCTGAGACCTTGATGGACTTGTGAGTAGAAACAAGTTAAAGTGGAGTCTTCAATGCAATTTGTTATATGCACTAACACAAAAGCATTTTATATGGTTATATGATGACAAAATTTTCAATATGCCATTGAATTGCTTATCTAGCAGTTACTTCCTACCTAAACACGATCGCTTCATTAACACCTCTCTGAGCTTCAAAGACATAATCTTCATTGTTTCCTCCCTTTTATTCTAATTGAATTTAGATCAGTATTTTAATAAACGTGATTTGTTCTAACATCTACCAGGGAAATGCCATTCTAGCAATCTAAAATTGTTGCTTAGGAACATCTCCTAATACAAATTGACCCTGTAATTCTCTAACTTCAACATAGGTTCTTATTTTAAGTACCTAGAACCATGCATTTAATTTTGTTTGAGTTTCTTCTCTCCAGCATGGTTGACTGCTCCTTCGTTCGTTTGTTGTAGGCCACAACTTAAGATACTATTTTCTAAATAGCAATATTATACTTACCCTTGTAGTTTCATTACTGATACCTTAATCAGTAGTGCATTTGCAACAATGAATATTCCCAATAAATATGTTTCAAATGTTCATGGAGGAGAGGATTATATGGATGCTTTTGGAATAAAATGCAAATTCTACCATTCAATACACTTAAAATTCACTACTATAACCTGAGAAGAATTGGGGTGTCACTCTTTTCTTTCCCAATTCATTTTTTCTTCCAAAGTAAAAAATCTAAATATGTTGTACTCACCGATCAGATATCTTAGAGCACAGTTATCGGATACTCCACCCCCTCTCCCTTGGTACGCGTATCGCCGTATCGGATACGGATACTCATAGGATACGGCTCGGATACTTCTTGGATACCGTATCTAGCCGTACCCAAAAAAGACCCTACTTTTTTCCTGTGCCAGATACATGCAGATGTAGCATTCTCATGATATTTGTGCCGTATCCCAAAAATATTAACCCTAGAATGTTAAAAATTGTTGCAAGCAATTGTTCCATGACCTAACATGCTGATTTCTTGTTGCGGGAACTACTCTGGACCAACACGCCCACGATGGAAATATGTCATTCTACACAATTGTATTTATTCAAATAATTGCATTCATTCTAAAGTTGGAGATATAGTGTCAACAAGCAATGGAGGAAGATGCAAATTTTATTAATTGGTGATATTTTTTTTAATTTTTGGCTTTTTTGTTTTACTGTACATTGTAAACTTTTATTTATTTATTAAGTTTAATATATTTAACTTTTTTTAAGTTTAATTTATTAATATATAATATATTTGTTAAATATATATTAGTTATATTAAATTTAATATTATTTATTGCTAATCCATCTATCTATCTATATATACACACACATATATATGTCGTATCTAGCCATATCCATATTAGGGGTCTTGAAAAATAGCCGTATCCGTATCCGATACCTTATTCATATCCGATACCGTATCCGTGTCCATTCAACTCTGTCTTAAAGGCATTTTTTTGCATCAGCTAAGGAAACAATATTTATTTCCCTCGGTGATAAATAGTTAACAAGATCTCTCCTACATGCATATTTGAAATATGTCCTTTATGAACCAAAAATGTCTTTATATCTGACCCAAACTTTAACAACACATCTGTTCCAAAGTTTATTGACACCTAACAGGTTGTCTTTAACAGGTCTTGGAATTGTACCATCCAATTGCATTAGCGTGCATTAATCACCTGTGACCACATCTTACTTGTATGTATAGATGTTTCCATCAAATTGCATGCTAGTGTGCATCACACTGAATTGAATTTTTTTCAAAAATCAATCGCTTCTAACTTGCATTAATCACCTATGACTAAAACTTACATGGACATATAGATGTTCTAGCCGTTCTCCTTCCAGGTTAATTGGCTAATCTTGAACAAGTTCTTAGGGTTTGAAAAATCAGACGGAGAAAATTCCTGTGTGTGTTTACCTGTGGTACACAGGCAACATGGAGTAAATTATATCCCAATGTGATCCTCCCTTCAAAGGTGCTCACAAGCAATGAGGAAAAAGACAGCCTCCCTACAAGATAACACCATTCACTGGCAGTTTAACTACTATATTTGACAGGAATCATGTCTGAAAATCTTTTTGCCCTTTCTTCCAAAAACAGAAATTCCAGAATTCATCAAAGCTTTATTTTTATGATAAAAAAGGATGCAATGTTAGGTCCACGGTCCACTGGCAGACACCTGGGTAACTGTTTGGAGAACTACCATTGAAGATAGTAACAAGCTTTAACTGAAAAACGAAGAATATCTGGATACTGCATACAATCTAAAACAATTGGCATACCTTCAATATTTAATATTTATGAAAGGGGAAAACCCCATACAGATCAGCAATTAAGTGATTGAACCAAAAAATCTAGCTCTTATTCAGGTGGGTCTTCTACATTTTGAGATGAAGTCAATTGTAAACCAGTGAAGTAAATATGCAAGTAAAACTTTGAAGATGGTCATAAAATGAGTCCTAATCATTATATATCAACTGCATTCGTAAATAACCATCCAAATATTGAAATATAAACATTCAGATGAAACCTAAATATCATCTTAAGGCCTGTATCAGGACTGGAAGTCACAGGGTAATAACACAAGCAAAGATAAATACTAGTAAATCACAAGGCTGTGCATTTATTATTATAGAGATGCATATTGGAGAACTTCTGAGTTTTTCTACAATCTAATTGCCTAACATATATAACTATGTGACGGGCAATTTCGCATTTCATATGCTGTCAAACACACCCTGTGCTTTGCAAGACAAATCAAATTTATACTCGTTATAATGATCTGCCAAGCCACAATGCACTAGGCATAAATGATAACTAGCAGTTAGAGTTAATAAACTTGAGCAGCTGCTCAATTCCACATTTCTCCACTGCAAAGTAGAGTACATTTAATATGCATACATTATTGGTAATCATCATACTATGCAGATGTATACTATTTCACAGACACTTTTACAACCTATAACAGAGCCCCATTGGAAAATTTTACCTCCTATAATGGAGCTCTAGACGCATATGGCAAGTATCATACTATGCAGATATATTAGTGTATCACCCCCTGACATGCAACTCCATCTCACCAGCTAGAGCATTTTTAAGAGATTCGGTTCTTTGCTTACAATTTTCAGCAATCAGGGGCACAAGATGGAGCCTTTCAGCCATGAAGAACCCGTAATGGATCTAATTGTCCACTAAAGTAACTTGATGAAACTGTGGAGAGTTCCTGACGCCCTTTCCACTCCTCACATGGCCTCAAGGCTATAGCATGCTCCACTGCCGCTGCTTTAATACAAACCATCTGTTTGTATTCTTCGTCACCAAAATCAGAAATAGCTTTGGATTTCTTATCCCATGGGTTCCAAACAACTGCACACCACAAATAACTCAGGAGTGCAATAATACTTGGAAATTGCCACAAAGATACAATTCCACTGTTACAGACATACCTTCCTATGACCTAGAGGTGGAACATAAAGTAAGAGTACCAGGCAGAAAACTACATAAAAATCAAACTGAAATTCTATTGTTACCCTTTGCTATTCTTTTTGTTGCATGAGAGGAATAATGACCATGGTTTTGAATCCCCGTTGCCAAATAAAAAAATAAACAAGGGACGAGTGTCATTTTTCTTTCAGATTCTTCATTCTTCACCTATGCTGGGGATGAGAATTTTCATTTTCTTCCATTGTTCCTCTGTTTAGGGATAAAATAAATTTTTATTTTCTTCCACTTTTCATCTTTGACAACATTGCTCTAATAATAGAAAATCAACCCAGCAGTGAATATTGGATTATGCATGTCAAGTGTTAAAGAAGATTCATTTGAATGTAATGCAATGCCCACCTGCATCAGGCATCCCCTCTTTCCTTAATTCATAGGTCCTTTTCTTCTCATGATCAATGATGGCAATCTTAGTTGGAGTGCTCAAATACACACGATCGACCTGTGTAGTCATGAACCCAAAATAAGACTTGATGCTTGGAAACTATATGCTACATCCTTGCCTGAATCAAACAGCCAAACATTGGCAGTGCAAGAAACCATTTTGACAGATGAATAAAAAGATGTCAGCACTGCAAATTAAAATACCTCATCGTCAAAAGTAATAGCATCAGCTTGCTCTGTAAATCGCTCCTTCTGATGTAAATTGTCAAAATAGTCAAGAGTTTCCAGACCCTCCACTCGCACTTCACTGTACATGAAACAATTATGAATCCTCAGAATTGCTAATGCTATGGAAGAGAGATTCTCTATTGTAGTTTTCACCATTTCTATGTCCCATGTCTATAAGTAAAATCAGAGCAGCCCAGTTAAGCATATATTAAAAAATTCTGACCTCTTAAAATCATGTATTGCCTATGAATAGGATTTGGAATGCCATTGAGCATGCAAATTCAGTCATTTATGAGCAGAAGACTTGATACTTCACTATGCATTACTATCAGCAAAAAATGGGCAGCTTGGCTGAAACATAGTTACTAATTCAAAACTTAAAATTGTGAAAATCTCTTTTTTAATAGTAATCCTCAACTGGCAATAATTCTAAACTATACCTGATGTCTGACACTGATAAATAAGTATGCAAGGCAAATGTGAAGGAGAAAGGCTTGGTATCAGTGTTCCTCACACGGGGAATTAACACCAACTTTCCAGGGCCTAAGCACACCCGTAGCCGCAGTTCAAAACTGCATTAATTATTTAAGTAATCCAGAGTTAGAATTTGGATGACATACCCCAACTGAACCATAAAGCTCTGCATAAAAACAAAATATGAAAAGCCAAAACAAGCTAACACAAATCCATATAACATAATATGAACAACATAATAAAATATGAACAACATGCGGATCCATGTGCAATCAAAATGGATCAAACACAGATCCATCCATCAGACTTCAAGATGCCTACCTGCGGGGCCATATCCTCAGATCTTCATCTGTGGGCCTTAAAACGAGGTCAACAGTTGATTTGTTATTTGCAAGTGCCAGTGGCGAAGGAGAATTATCAATTGCCCATGTCCTATTCCTTGCAAAGCCATGCTGCTCCAATGACCCAAAACTACCAAACTACAAAATACATTTCAAATCCTCATGCCAACATTCTCTCAAATCTAGCTTATACCCTTCAAAACAAACCATTGAATAACTGGAT
Source organism: Cunninghamia lanceolata (assembly GCA_027924645.1). Lineage (NCBI taxonomy): Eukaryota > Viridiplantae > Streptophyta > Pinopsida > Cupressales > Cupressaceae > Cunninghamia > Cunninghamia lanceolata. The sequence continues at coordinate 5,942,318 of BSBN01000077.1, forward strand.
ATGTTGATTGAGCTCACCTGAGGAAAGCAAATAGGTATACCTCCTCTTATTGCTTTTGGTGGCTTGAAAAGTGCCTGCAACCCAAAAACACAGGTTTCAATTACAGTACTGACTTAATAAGTTGGCCTCTTGATATCTTACAATCATAACTAATGTTAACAAAAATATCAATGTCTGGTACTAGCATGAAATCCTTTAGATTTTTATATATAATAGAAGCAATGCCAAAAAAATTAGATGTGTTCACTGGCGGGGTGGTGGCGGCAGCAGCAACAACAACAATAATAATCTATGTAACAAACACCATAGAAACACATAAAGGAATCATAAAAATTACCTTCCCTACAAATATTTTGAAAAATGACTACAAAGAATAATGTTTATTGATACAATCAATGTAAGCATATACAATCAAATAGCTAGCTAATGAGGTTGTTTGCCTGGGGATTTCACCTTCTTGGTCACAACATATCATCCACCTCATTCACAAATCAGGGGATAGCTCAAACTCGAATATAAACAGCCCACATGGATTTCTAATGGATAACCTAAGCAACTTGCCTTTTGTTTCTTCAACAAAGATAGGTTGTTCAATAGCTGTAGTTCTGCTGTAAAGGTGTAATTAATTCTAATAACTTTAGTCTATTTTAGACCTGTCGCAGCAGCTAAAGGTGGAGGCATCAATCTAATTTTGGTGCTATTCAACTGTTTAGAGAGGTTACTCCACAATGGAAAATCATTCGGGGAAAACAAAAGAAAGTCGACGGAATATATGTGGAGTCGTGTGATAGAAATAAGGAGAATTCTGCTGGGTCGAAATTGGTAGGACGATGGGAATCGATGTCAAGGTCAGAGTCGCAAGCTGAGGGAGAATCGTGGTCTTGAGTCACTTGCTGTGTTATGGGAAAGAGTATGTTTGTGTTATTGTCTTGTAAGGTGTCATGTCCCCTTTTAGCCCTAGGTGTGTGTTTTGGTCCCTTAGCCTATTTTTTATTTTCCCTAAGTTAACGGATTGGGATTAGGAAAATTATTTTAATGATATTTAAAGTTGGTTTTATTGTCATTTTAATATTGTAAAAGGCCACTTTATTTATTATTTCTAGGCCACCTAAATGGGGTACAATGAGGCCTTTGTAACTCTTAGTGTTATTTTAATTGTTCTCGGGTAGAGTTACTAAGTTAATTTAAAATTAGATTTTTGAGAGGGAAAATAAAATATTTTAAATTTAATTCCCGAGAATCTATAAAAAGGGTTAAAAGGCTCATTTGCAACTCTCAGTGAAATTTATCAAAACCCTTGTATTCAAAATTGACCTTTGAGTTCATTTCTTGCCCAAGGACGAAAACTCTGTGTTCCAATTAAGGACGAAAACCCTCTGTTCCAATTAAGAAATTCCATACAAAAATTTCCATTGAGCTACGTCTGCATTGTATTTCAGTTGGTACTGTGGTGTGAAGTTTCCATTCAATTGTGTGGTGTGATTTATATATTCAAAAAAATACAAAAACGTGAATGTGCTGCTCCAAATTTCCGTGTTGTGGGTTTTAATGGTTTCTGTATGATTTTTCTGGTTTGTGAGTGTAGTTCCAGATTTTATGTGAAGTTGTTTCAAATATTATTGCTATTTACTTGCTTGCAAATCTCTAAACTTATTTGGCAAAGATGCAGCAGCAGTGAAATGACCATAATAAAGCCCCATATCAGCCGTACCACATGCTGATTATTATGCCAAAGTAGGGCCGTACCATCCTATGTATGATGGCAGCTATATACAAAGTGACATACAAGTTTATTGAGGCGGCATGAGGTTTGTTGAGGAGTTGCACCCTTTGTAGAATCCTTAAGGTGCCGTACTATTAGTGGAAGGAGCCATACCTATTTAAGACAACAATATTTGATGCTTGCTGCATACTCAGGTCTGCAGAAACATAAAAGCAGCATTAATTGAGACCGTACAGCAGTGAAAAGGTTAGCTTAAAGTCTTAATCAGTGCAGATTTATTATTATTATTTTCTATTGGTAGTTCTTCCTTAAAACTGCCTTTTGGGATTCATAATTTGGAAAGATTTCTACAGTATCAAACCTGTAGTTATTTGATAAGAATTCCAACCTGCTTATGTTGTAAGTTTTTGTGCGGTTTACCGCCAAAAACATTCTAAAAGTTAAGTGGATTTCAATTTGTAATAATCAGGAAGGTCATCCGCTGGATTTGTTTTTAATTCTGGTTTGCATTGTAATCATCGATTGGATGGCGTAGCTGCCAAGCAATTGCATCTTATTATCCGCCAATTTGGCGTTGATCCGCATTGGCTTGCAATCTGCCATTTGGCATTGACCTGATCTGTAGTGTGTAATCAGCCAGTTTGGCTTGAACATATTTATTCTGTCCACCTGTTTGGATGTTGACTGTACACTAGTCATTGCTACCAATAAGCTGTATTAAATATTTCCTATCCACATTCCAATTTCCATATGCTCTCACCTTGCCCACATCAAGATCTTGGTGATCAGAAAGGACTTGGGTTTGTGTTGATTGCAAGATTTGGAAAATTTTGGCTAACAGTCTAGATAGGGACATTACATAAGGGAATAAAATTCAGTAGTGCAAACTATATGTGAGTGTGTTTAGCATCAATTTCTATTGTCTCTGTTTGTCTCAATATGTTCTGTCCACCGAATTGATCAAGTAAAGATAAGTAGCATATGCAAACAGAATTCACATTCTGGAAATAACAATTGTTCAATTGTATGCATCAGATTTTTAAAAGTTTACAGTTAGTTACTTATAATCTAAATATATCTATCAAACAATACTTGTTCTGGAGATCTCTCATTTTGCTTTGGTAAGCTACCTAGATCAACAACCCTTCATTGGGGTCTTGATTCCGAACTACATCAATTGGTATTAGGGCGGGTTGGTAGAATTTGGTTTATTGTTTCATTGCAAAAGAAGATGGCTCGTGAAGACAATGGATTAGCAGAAATATTGAAAAAGCTAGAAGCCTTGGAAACGACACAAAGGAGAATAGTACCAATGGAGAATGTAAGTGAAGAAGAAGAAGAAGTAGAAGAACCAGTGGGACAAGGAGGGGAGTATATGAATGAGCCCTTCATAAGGGCTATGTCTTTTATCGAAAATCGACCACGGATGGAGATTTCGTACAAGGGAAGTTTGAATGCAGAAGAGTTGATTGATTGGATCTCAAAGATGGAAAGATATTTTGAATACGAATCTATAGAAGACTCACAAGGGGTGAAATTGGCAAGTACCAAGCTAAGGGGCCATGCATCCCTTTTTGTGGGATCATGTGCAAATGGATCGACAAAGGAAGGGGAAGGAGAAGATTCAGACATGGGTTTGGATGGTAGCAAAGTTGAAATCAAAATTTCTTCCTATTAATTATTATCTCAATTTACTAATGATAGTTGCACAATCTAAAACAAAAGGAATTAAATGTGCAAGCATACACCGAAGAATTTTACCAGTTCAACATACGAGTTGATCATGTTGAGAATGATGAGAAAAAGGTTGCAAGATATATCAATGGACTTTGTTTTGCTATTCAAAATGAATTTAGTATGATTCGAGTGAGATCAGTAGGTGAAGACAAGAAGCCACAGAACAATGAAGAGGAGTCTACCACTTCCGGTAATGAAGTATACTATCAAGATACTAGAGGAAGAGGAAACACCTTCGGAGGAAGAGGTAGAAGTTTCACTTGTGATCGATGTGGTAAAGGTCATAGAGCTTATGAGTGTCCACAAGAACCATTAGATTATGGAAGAAATCATGTTACTAAAGTTAATGAAAAGTATGAAGCGCCTGCTCAACACATAGTGGAGCCAAAGCAAGAGGAAGCCCTCATGATTAAGACGGTATTGCTAAAAAAAGAAAAGGAAGAACATAAACCATCCCAAAGGAGGAATTTGTTTCGAACCATCTTGGTGCAGTCACGGTCGGAGGGTTCACAGAATGAACTGTCCAGGCCATGAAACAAGAGTCAACACAATGGAAACAACTCAAGTATAGAATGCAATGAATGATTCAGATGCTCATTATATCATAGATTCAAAATACATATATGCCGGCAACATGCGAGCTTACAAACTAGGGCTCACAGGCCTGATTTTCCAATACAACATACATGCAAGATTTAGCATTGAAGATCTTTCCCGAAGAAAATCTCTTCTCTAAACTATATTATTGAACTAACTATCACTAACTAATTGCTTTCCTATGCATCTATTACATGAATATATATCATCTCCGGATCACAAGAATCCTCCGGGTCGGCCAAGAAAGATTACAAACTCCAATAAAAGAGATGTAACGTGTGGCAGCAAATAGGTCGGCCTTAAACAGCTGGTGCTCCTCCGCAAATGATGGAAACTTGATGCGGATCTCAGGGAAGGTCGGCTAGGTCTTAAACAACCTTGAATGATGTTTCATTTAGATCCGCAAGGCACAAAAGTGCTCTGGGATCCTTCTCCATCAACTGCCTGTTTGAATGTTCTGCTCTGTGAAAACAGGTGATCTTTTGATAGCGATATCTTTCTGGAAACTAATCCAAATGATCTGAATTTTGGATATGATGTGCATGATGATGTCTAGATGCTAAGTCCTGCTCCGCAAGCGCTGATATGACAATGCGGCAAAATGCGGTACAAAATGTTGAAACTGGTTCTGACTGTCTGAACTGAACTGATCTGGAAAATGAAAGAAAACAAGAAAGAATGCAAATATTTTTTGGTTGATGCGAGATTGCTCTGAACTAGGGATGCTCCTACATCACATCTGTAAGTCCAAAAATAAGTGTTGTAAAGTTGTAATAGATAGCGGAAGTACAAACAATCTGGTATCTAGTAAAATGGTGGAGAAACTAAAACTGCAAAGAATCAAACATCCGAGACCTTACAAAGTATCATGGTTGCAAAGGGAGCATCAACTTTTGGTAAATGAGCAGTGTTTAGTTGACTTTCATATTGGGACGTATCAAGATCAAATTTTGTGCGATGTCATGCCTATGGATGCTTGCCATGTTTTGCTTGGAAGACCCTGGTAATATAATAGAAGGGCTATTCATGATGGCGTGAAGAACACCTATACCATCATCAAGGACGGAGAAGAATACACACTAAATCCATTAAAAGATGGGAAGGAAGAAGTGGGTAACAATCTAAAGGTATGTTTAGCTTCTCAAAAACAACTTTAAATGAAATAATAGAAGATAGAATATATTCTACAATTGTTCTTGAGACTGCAGAAGTAAAAATAGCAAGCATAGAGAACAAAGTTCCATCTTAAGTGCAAAAGTTGTTTAAGGATAATGCTGAAAATAACATTGTGGTCCAAGAAGTACAAGTTACAGAAGATAAAGGTGCTGTTGCAAATGTTCCTTTGAAGTAAGTAGCAGATTTGAAAGATGAAATGGTGGCTAGTGAAAGTATTAGATCGTGGAGTTGATGGAGAAGAGAAATGAAGAAAATTGGCATGCTGACTGATTTGTATGATTCTTCACATGAAGATATAATTGTAGTTGAGAATGAAGAAAAAGAGCTAGAAATTTTTGATGCTAGTTCGTGTGCAGATGAAAATGAGAGAAAGAAGTTGAAGAGACGGAAAATGGATTCTCAAAAATCCATCATGTGATCAAGAGTCATGATGCTGAAATTGGTCCTTTAGAGGATATGCATATGTTGATCAATGTGAAGCAACGCAAAGATAAGTACCTTGATGAGATACCAAATGTGCAAAGTAAAGAAGGAACAAAAGTTGCAGTGGTTGAAGCAGAAATGTTTACAAAAGCAGATAAGGAGGAGGAGCCAATTATGATTTTTTTTTTATTTTCGTAATGATTTGTTTGCAAATGAAGAAGTTGAAGAAAAGATGGTGATAAATATTTATGATTTTCATAATGTTGTTAATGCTGATAAAGTGGTGTTTGCAAGCATAAAAGAGAAGTAATTATTTTTGATAAAACTTATTGTAAAGATATGAGTGCAAGTGGATGATTTATGGTGGATTGAATCCCACGAAAAAAAGGAAGACAATGGTGGAGGAAGAAAATGAAAAGGAGGAAGTCAATTTATGGACAAAAAGTCCATGAAAGGAGTAATAGATGAAGAAAGAAATTGGCGAAGAGAGATAGGATTTATTCCAGCTAGGTGCTAGAAGAAGCAAAGGAGAAAATCTTCTGAAGTAGCTGATAATACCGGAGCTTGCTACGGAATGTGCAGTTTTATTTGTGAACTATGCTCACAAACTTCTTACCCGATGAGTCTAATGCAAGAGCATTTGAGACGTGGTTAAAGTGCTGAAAAAATTCCTCTCTTAAGCACAACCTCTCTCCTTATCGTGTTTCATTTCCCACAATGGATTATTTAAGGACATGCTTTTAATTGTTAGTGGAGAGTGTGTGGAGTTATAAGCTGGCGATTTCAGTATGTATCCTTCTAGCTGACAATGACTCTATTATCTTGCGGAGCTCAGAATGTGAATTGTGTGGATTCTATCTTTGGCGTATTCCCTGTTAAGGCTGAGGTAGCGCATCTTTGACTAAAAGGTGGTTTCCTGTTGAAGTAAACGGCGTTTACAATATCTAACACCTCTTTTAATTTAAAATGGCAGCCACATTGGAATTAATAACTTTTGTCTATTTTGGACCTGTCACAACAGCTGAAGATGGAGGCATCAATCTGATTTTGGCAATATTCAACTATTTAGAGAGGTTACTCCACAATGGAAAATCATCCGAGGAAAACAAAAGAAAGTCGATGGAATATATGTGGAGTCATGTGATAGAAATAAGGAGAATTCTGCTGGGTCGAAGTTGGTAGGACAATGGGAATCAATTTCAAGGACAAAGTCGCAAGCTGAAGGAGAATTGTGGTCTTGAGTCACTTGTTGTGTTATGGGAAAGAGTATGTTTGTGTTATTGTCTTGTAAGGGAATAGAGTTCAGTAGTGCAGACTGTACATGAGTGTGTTTAGTATCAATTTCTATTGTCTCTGTTTGTCTCAATGTAGTTCTGTCCACCGAATGGGTCAAGTAAAGAGGAGCAGTATATGCTGACAGAATTCACATTCTGGAAATAACAGCTGTTCAATTGTATGCATCAGTTTTATAAAAGCTTACTGTTAGTTACATATAATCTAAATATATCTATCAAACAGTACTTGTTCTGGAAATCTCTCATTTTGCTTTGGCAAGCTGCCTAGATCAACAACCCTTCATTGGGGTCTTGATTCCGGACTGCATCACTTTTCCAAGCTGAAATTCGCCCTGATTTTGGAATAGATCCTTAGCATTCTATCCTTGTCTAATAAGAATCCACATGACAAATACTTGAGTTGTCTTGTCTAACTAGAATCCATACAACATAGGCATCTAGGGTGCTCTAATGTCTTCCAAACTTCTCCATTCCAGAATCACAAAGGGAGATGAGGCAGAAGAACCCAAACAAGAACACGAAGTATGACTTTCAAAGTTTATATTGAAAGTCAATTAACTAATGTTTCATGAGAAGGCCCAATCCATTGAAAATCAATGGTCTCAATATAAAAACTCTGGTTTTTCCATCCTTCAAGGGAACAGTTACAACAAAGCATCTGTTTACATAAATGCAAGAATATTTGTTCGGAAGCACAAACTTAGCCATTTAGGCAAAGTTAAAACAAAAGGAGATCTATAATATTTGGTCACTGTAGCTATTCACAACCATTATGACAACTTACAATTGATTTACCAATTACTAAAGGAAAGCAGCAACACGATTGTGATTAACCATTTGAAAGAAAAATAAGTTAAAACAAAGCACAAGCATTAAGACAAACTGATATAGCAAGGCAATTGTATATTTGTTTGCTCTTCTAGCTATCCAATTGAATAATTCCTATTCTAGAATAAATATAGTAGTTGGTGAGAGAACTTGAGACAATCTGATGCTATTGCCACCAGTTGAACAAGCAAGGGTGGGTCAACCACCCTGAAGTTAGATGGCACCAGCATTGTCAAGTCATTTGAAAAGCAAAAATCTCCTACAAATGCAAGATGACATGATGGCTAATGTTGCACCAAGCCTTGGCTGACAAAGCGCAGTTGAGTCATTTTGATATTCGGGATGCTTCTTGTATTGTGTGTCGTTAAAAGGAGATAGTTGATCATATATTCAGGAAGCATTCAGCAACTTAAGGGTTTTAGGGATGGTTTCAAGTAAACTTCGGTTTCCTATTTATTGCCACTCTTAGTGTGGGCCACTATTAGGGGATTCTTGGATGGTCATGGAGGGCATACAATTTGGTTTGCAGTGATGAAGTTCCTTTGGAGGGCGTGATGCAAAGCTAATTTTTGGGGAGATACCTCCCCACTCAATGCGGAAGTTGCAACTTTCTAGACAAAATTTGGCTTTGATTGTGAAAGCTAAGCTTGCATGATTATGGAAGGATATAATTCTTTCACACAGAATCTAGGTGCTTTCTTTCCTTACCTATGTGGGGAGAGATTTTGCTTCAAATCGCGCTCAGCAGAGGTAAATCTCTTTGGAATAATATAATAAGCATGTCTTTAAAAAGTAAATTATATTACAAAAGCAGTATATGCATGCATTTACAAAAGTGTCATGCAGAATGTGGATCTATACCTTGTTGCTTAAAAACAGCAGTTCTTCTCCATGTTCATTCTTCCATGATATAACTTGCCCACCATAGAGAAGAACCTGAAAGGAAAATTTATAAATGCAAGCATTGCATCACATAAACTATATATCCAACAACACGAAACATCTCTCCCCTACCAAATAGGGGCCAAAGTGATGCTTTTTCAAGAAGCTCATAGAGAACATTTATCAACATTAAACTATTGGAGTCGCCAAATGAATCAATAGGCAAATCATTTAACCAGTGGACAGCTTAAAGAATAAATCAACTGGTTCACCACATTTTTCCCTGCCTTTTTAGGGAAAAGAATACACGTTAAAATTATCATCACAAAAATAAAATTTAGAAATGCAAAATTTGAAAGGATCATTAAGAACACAATATGTACTTGCAAGATATTTTTAAAATTTTATTCTTGTTTAATGTTGTTGTTGATCGAACAAATTTTATAGAGAGAGAAGTGAAAGAGAAGCAAAGAGTCTTAAACAAGGGTTGGTGTTCTCCATTCCAGCTTGTTTTAAAATGGCAACAGTGTCAAGTTTGAAAAGTACACTAAAATTGAAAGCATCTAGATGTGGGACCTTGAGAAAAAAAACAATCATACACCAGTGCCATGTGGCAAGTAGATAGAGCAAAGTGGGGATGCAAAATTTTAATTATGGAGGACACTAGCATGTTTATAAGATTCCTTGAAAGGCATTTTAATCATGGTGACTGCTTAGAAATTGATCTTTTAATGACTTGTTAATTGCTTTCATCATGACGTTCTCTAAAGGAAATCACTTGTTACCATACACGAGTATTTCAAAAAAATTATTTGAGTTTCAGAACTCTATGATTTGAATGGTATATAATTTTCAAATCAGCTTGCTGCTGTTTGATTGTATAATGACTACACTTGAGGTTTTATCATGCTCAATCAATGGAAGGAATTGAAAGGAAAACAAGCACTTATGCTGCCCAAATATTTGTGAATTGCTGCTATCTTTAGTTTATAATTCCACAATCCCTCAAAATGATGACGGCTTACTAGGAGGGAATTTGGTTTTGCATAAGGTGATGTTTTTGAGTATTTAAACATAGGGAAAACGAAGCATAACTATTGTGTAGATATTTCAGACACGTGACTGTTGTGGAGGTTGGATACTCGACTACTTACTACATAGGGGTGTTGCATATGTTGTCATTGATGTCAAAAGAGTGGTTATCATTGATGTCAAAGAAGTGATGATTAGAGGAGCAGTGATAATGAAAGCTATAAGGGATCGGTATCATCTGTACACAGTTGTACCTTATCTTCTGAATTCATGGATAACAGTAAGTTGTCAAAGTGCTTGAACTGTTGTCTTTAATATGTTGCGTTGGTTGCATATGTTGTCTTTTGATGGTATGGGGTCATGATGGTTGGCGCTTGATGAAGAAAGTTGCAAAAAGTTTGAAAAATTTTGTCTTAGTAAATTTCCAATTATGAGGGTGTCACAAGTTCAAGAAAATGTACCGCATACCTCCATAGATGAAGATATAAGCCTGCGGATTGGAAGTTAGCTAGAAATAGCTCTAAGGTATGTGTGGCTCAGTTTTGAGAACATAAGAACTTCCGCAAAACATTTCAGAGTTAGCGGAGTGAAGATAGTGGTGATACAGTGTTGTTGTAGTCTCAAAGGTACAGAAGAATGCTCCGCATTTCTCCGCAGTTGAAGTTATGACCTTGCGGCTTGGAGGATAACTAGAGACAAATAAGAGGTATGAATGATTCAAGTTTCAAAGTATAAAAGTTAATGCAGTGTTTTTCAGAGTCAACCAAGCAAGAACAAGTCATGTTGTTGTATAAGGTTATCAAAAGTAGAACAAAAAGCCACCGCATTTCACCGCACCTTATTGTTTGGCTTTGTTGTTTGAAAGATAAGCTCAGATGGTAAGTATATATGCTTAATTCATATTTCAAGTGTTGTGGAGTACTGCAACTATGTTTTTCAAAGTTCTATGTTGAGACAATATAACCAAACTATCTAAGGGATACCAGTATCATTGTCTGATTGCTTGCACCAGAAAGAAGCATAAATTAGAAAAAGGAGTGTTTGAGAAGGCTTTATAGGTCATATAGTGTTAGTGGCCTGATCCGCATGATGATTTCTCTCTTCTCTAGTACCGCATAGGGTCTGGAACTAAGACATGAAAGGATAAGTGTTTGTGGAGCCGACTTGGTATGTTTGTATGATTGTGTCGTGTGTGTGGAAGTGTGCGCCAGCAGGAAAGGTCGGGAGAAGATAAAATAGGTCCAGTTGATCACTTGGTATGAACCGCATAACGGGATTTGATTCCTACATTACCGCAGATGATTTGGGAGCCGACATGTTGGCCGGTTACACATTTCATGCTATACGTTTCATCAAAGCCGACAAAGGTGAAGTTTAAAAGACTTGCGGAGCATATAAATGAAAGATCAAGATTGTTGCAAGCAAGATGTATGTGTGTAATGTGTTAACAATGATAATGTGCAAATAAAATCATTTCAGAGGCAGTATGATGAAGTGTGGAAAAGATCAATTCAGGAAAAGTTAATACATAAGTGATGTTGCTGCGGAGGTATTTGAGGAAGTTGTGATGTTGTTGTGATAGAGCAGAGGTGCTTGAAGGCATTCTGATATAGCAGAGATTGATATAGTGACTATGCAGAGGTAAATGGCCAAGAAGTTAGCAGTACAAAGTTTGTCTAGATCAACCGAAGCTTGAGGTTGATGTAGCTTGTGAAGGATCGTCTGAATCAGTCAAGTATTTTGGTACAGAGGTTGAAGCCTCATTTTTGTAAGTGTTGTAGCACTTCAGGGAGTTGTTGCTTCCTTTGGGTTGGAGCCCATAAAACTTTGTATCAAGGAGTTGGAGCTTCCTTTGGGTTGATGCCCATAAAGTTCATTGTAAATCTCTTTTTATTTGTGAGGCTAGATTTGGACAGTAGATCCAAGCAGTTTGCTCCCCGTGGTTTTTCCCATCTTGGGTTTCTACGTAAATCTAGTGTTATGTGCTTCTGTGCTCTTTTGTTTCTCATGGTTTAAATGCTAACATTTGATTGAATGTTTTTAGAAGGAAAGAATTTGATTAAGTACTGATTCACCCCCCCTCTCAGTACTTATGTGTGCTCAACAAGAGGTAGGAAGCAAACCCCCCTCTTGCTTCATACTTGTATTATGTTGCATACGTTCCCCCTTTTTTTACAATGAATATTTTAAGTCTCGAACTTTGTTTTTGAGATCCATTTCACATGTTCTCATGTGCCTAATACTAGCTATTTCTAGCAATTCAACTAAGCTTCTTTGGAGAAATGAGTGCTTCTTATTATCTCTTGTTGCAAGTGGAATATATGTATTTAGACCCCCTAAGTTTGCAATCCTTGTTTAAAGTTCCTACAAGTGCGCAAACATTTATAGTGTCATGCAAATGTTCCAACATGTGCACAAACTTGTTAGTGTCAAGTGCCTATTGGATCTACTATAGCCCAAATGACTATTTATTCTACTCCTTGCAAACAAGTTCTATTAGTGTATGGATTGGCTTCATGTTCCTATGTAAACTGATCCAACACAAAAGGATTGTTGACTGCTCTACATGCAACTCAAAAACAACCTTGTAAAGAATGAATGTGTAATTATACTATGACATTTGGTCTTGTTATCATCATTCTTTATGTCTATCTTCTTATGGACACTTAGAAGTTTACTAAGGAAGAACACTTGGAACATAACAGATTGGTATTTCAGAGGTTAAGATAAGAGAAAATATTGATTAATATCAAGAAATGTAGTTTTATAAAAAATGAGTTGCTATATCTAGGGTTTGTAGTTTCAGCAGAGGGTTTGTAATTTCAGCATAAGGTTTGACAATGGTCCAAGGTTAGAGCTATCATGGAGTGGCCTGTGCCAATAAGTATTTCAGAAGTCCAAAGTTTTCATGGCTTGGCTAGCTTCTACAAGAAGTTCATTAGAAATTTCAGTGGGATATGAGCAGCAATAACAGAGACAATCAGGGGAGATAAGAAGGTTTCTAAGTGGACAGTTACAGCAATAGAAGTTTTGAATTGTTGAATAAAAAAGTGATAGAACAACGTGTTAGCATTACTGGATTTTGAGAAAGTATTTCAAGTTGATTGTGATGCAAGTGGTACAACAATCAAAGTAGAATTAAGTCAAGAAGGAAAGCTTGTAGCAGGTATTTCAGCAAAAAATTAAATAATGCCAAGAAATCTATCCCCATAGTTCAAGCATTGAAGAAGTGGGGACAAAAATTGTTGCCTAAGGAATTTGTTTTGTATACAAATTATCAAGCATTGCAATATTTGACTAGTCAAGGTAAGTTAAATCAGAGACATGTAAGATGGGTTGAGTTTATTCAAAGTTATTCTTTTGTTTTGAAGCATATGAGTGGTAAATCCAATAAAGTTGCGAATGCATTGAGTAGAACATAGTACATACTAACTCAAATGGGAATTGAAGTTGTGGGATTTGAGGAAATGAAAAATTTGTATAGAGATGACATTGATTTTATTGCAACATGAAAAGCACAGTTTGCATACTTGGACTCGGCAGACCAAAAATTTCTAACTCGGCAAAAACTAGGCAAAACCTGGCAACTTAAAAAATACTTAAATTACTTTAAAAACACAAACCTCACGCAAATCCGAAATTGCAGAAAATTATCCAAATAGGGCTTTTAAAGCCACGAATCTGCGTATTTTTTGCATTTTTTTCTGAGTATTTTCCGCATTTTTGGCACATTTCTGCCGCAGGCAAATCAAGCGCTCGGACTCGCCGGGTAATCGGCAAGTACTCACCTAAAAACTTGTCGAATATCCTAAAAAAATCACCACCTGCAAACTCATGAGTTTACTCCGCCATTACTAGTTTCTGGTTTTTTTTGGCAAGTAGAGTTTGCGAACTATGGGTAGATGTGTATAACAAATAGATTAACATGGGCTCTCTTGGGAAAGACAATAATAAGGGATTTGTCGAGTTAATTAATGAAGAAGCAGACAAAAGTCAAATTAAGAATTGGAGAGAAATCACTCTTTTGAATGTGGCATAATTTTTTTTCCTGAAGTCTCGGCTAAGAGATTAAACAAGGTTCTATTGTAATATCCCTAACTAGATCTGCCCTAGAATTCTGATTTCTTTTTCTGCTCAAACCCTAATCTGAATTCTGATTTTTATTTCTTAAGTATAAATAATCATGGGCAGCGAATATACATGTGCCAAACACTCAAATAAACATGCCAAACATGTGTGCTTATGAAGACAACATCAATCATGAATCCAACCACATGATATAACCATCCAAGTGCCAAACATATGACCAATAAATCTGATTTCTGAATGTAGAAGTCTGCTGCTACAAATCTGAATATTCTGAATTGAATTAACTACAAATTCATGGGCTCAAACATGCCAAACATGCCCAGATTTCTGCTCATACAAATCAGACCTAAACATAGGTTTATACAAACCACAAAAATAGCGAAAATGACATCAAACATCAAACCCTAGATGGGTGAATCCTCCATGGTAGGCAATTAGGGTTTTGTGCTCCAAAATTGTGAAGTTGCCTTCCTTGGGAAGTGGCACTCGACCTAGGGAAGAAACCCTAGCAGTAATCTTCATCCAAATCCTCCAAAATGGGCGCTCAAATCTGTTCTAAAGAATATGCCTTTGAATGCTCTAGAACTCCTCCAAATTTCCAATGAAGTGCAAGTGTGAACTCCGTATGAATTCACCTCCAAGATGGAATTGGGTTTTCGTCCAATACACCACATATTCCTATGGGTTTTCGTCCTTGGGAATATGCTGAACTAAAAGTGCCGCCAAGAGTAAAAACTCCAATGAATAAATCATATGTGAATGAATGAATGATGATATGACTTTCAAGTGCCTTCTTTTATAGTCATCAAATGACCGTCTTCTCCTAGCCGGCCACTTTTGCCAAATTTATTTTATTTTTTTCTTTTTCTTTTTTTTATACCAAGGGCGCCCAAAATTAGTGAAGTCATTTCACTTTACAATGAAGTCCAATTTTATTAATTACATAAAAATAATCCGAATTGATTCAAGATTATTTAGTATTTAACTAATTATATTATTCCCTTACAATCCCGACTTAGCCTACGGGAATAAAATAGGCTAATCGACTCCAATGGGTGATCACATGGAAAAAGGGGACATTACAGTCCTCCCTTCCCAGAATTGCTTGCCCTCAAGCAATTGCAAACCTGGATGTTGCAAAATTTGTTCTCCTTCCCAAGTAGCATCCTCAAGTGGCAAGTCTTTCCATCTAACCAAATACTCCTTGATCACCCTATTTCTCAACCTGCGCTCCCTAACATCCAGTATAGCATCAGGAACAAGTATCAATTTCCCCTCTTCATCCAAAGGAGGAAGCTCAGGTGAAGGTGTAATGTGTTGCCCAATTGCCTTTTTGAGGCAAGATACATGAAATACATTATGAATTCGGCTACCCTCAGGCAACTCCAACTCATATGTGACCTCTCCAACTCTCCTCACAATCCTGTAGGGACCATAGAACCGAGGCTTCAGTTTTCTTGCACCACTCTTCTTCAGTGTAGACTATCGATATGGCTGTAGGCGTAAGAAAACTAAATCACCAACCTCAAATGTCCTCTCCACCCTGTGCTTATTTGCATACATCTTCTGATGATTCTGAGCACGACGTAGATTATCCTTAAGTTCCTTAAGGATATCTTTGCTATCCTGCATCATCTCTCTAGCTCTGGGAGCTCTGCTGTCATCAAATGCTAAGTCTACAAAGACAGTGTCATAACCATACAAGGCTCTGAAAGGTGACATGCCTATCAACATGTCATAAGTGGTATTACAACAATGCTCCCCTAAATACCACCACCTAATGCAAGCCTTCCGTTGCTCCACTCTGATACAACTGTCATCCAACCAAACATTGTGAAGCAACCTAGCTATCATACCAACTCTTGGAACCCGAATTATTGCACCATCATATAAACTAAAAATGAAAGGATGAGTCTCTTATCAAGTCACCATCACAAGTTAACCGTCTAAATCTAAATAGTTTCATATGGACTTGTGAAGTGTTCATCATGTGTGCATAACCAAGCATGGATATCCTTTCTAAAATGTTGGTACAAATAATGACAACACTGTTAAAACTGAAAATCAGATCTATAATCACCCTGGGAATGCTTCCACTATCATAAACTGAAAAGATCTCATCACTCAACCTCTAAGTGTTGTAGTGACCAAATCACACATCACCCCATCGAACTAGGGACCCCCTTTTTTTTTGAGTTCAGATGCTTTGTACAGGAGTTGTTATGTGTCATTTTGGCTAAGGTATTCCGGGGCAGTGAAGACGTTAGGAAGGGGATGATCGTTGGGATGGTTTTGAATGCTTTATCTCTCCTTGTTCAACTAGGCATCACGTCAATCAGTGTTTCCGAGGCAATTGTAGTATAGGAAGATGACCGCCTTTGAGTAGGTCCTCCAGTGGGTGCCTTGAAGTGTTGTTTGCGTCTGAGATAAGTGATCCTGTGATTAAAGCCACCTCAAGAGATCATCACAATGTACAAGGAGTTCCTAGAAGAGTCAAGTCATGGTTGTTGAGATAAAATGATGCTCCAAGCGCCTTAAACTAGTTCTTCCGCCTTGGTGAGATGACAGTGATTAGGTGCCTTGGCCCTGTTAGAATATCTTGGAGTCAGAGTGCGCCCTAGAAGAGTAATGCGCCTAGATTGAAAGGATAGCTTCTGGCGCCTTGAGGAATGAACTATCAGAGTGCCCCTAGAGTGGAGATGATGTTTTGGCGCCTTGGGGTTGAAGTTGGTCTATTTCAAAGGATTTGAGAGCCTAATATGGAGTTTTTCACCTATTTTTAGCGCCAGAAATGAGTTGTGGTGCTTGGAAGTAAATGTTAGCGCCTTCAAGAAGAACTTGACTGGGATGGAGCGCCTTTGGAAGAACCTAGTCAGTTTGAGCGCCTTCCCTTAAGATCTAGCGCCTTAGATGATATGAAAGGAGTCATGATAATGAATGATGAGCGCCTTGAGTTATCCTTGGATTCCTACAGATGGAAATGCGCCTTGGTGAGGTGAGCGTGTTTTGGCGCTTTTGTAAGTCCCCTCCAAGATCAGAAGTAGAATGCGCCTCTAGCACTTAGTGAAGCAAGGGAGCACCTTAGTATTTTGCAATGTTGAATCTAGTGGTATTAGGCGCCTTGACCAAGATGAAAGGCTACTTGAGCGCCTAGTTGAATGAGCACCTAGAGTGGATATAAGCGCCATTTGTGAAAGATAATGGATTGCAAAGTGATGTAATGCACCTTGATGGGTTGATGGTAGTATCTACACTTCAGAATGTGCCCTTAGAGACTTCAATATGCATCTTAGAATGGAATTGGAGAATTGGCGCCTTCAATAGAATGAGCGCCTTGAGAAACATCTGAAGGAGAGTTGTCTTCAAAATGCGCCTTGAGTGAAACTTGTTTTGGTGCCTTTTAGAAGGAACAAGTGATAGGTGTTGGAGAAGGATAGAATGAGCGCCCACATGCAAGGATGAAGTCAATTGAGCTCTGAGCGCCATTTTAAAGGGAAGTATGCGCCTAAAGTCAATGTGTGCACCCTGGAATAGATAACATCACAATCACATCAGTTTGTGCCTTAAAGACAAGTAATGATTGGAGCGCCTTCCCTTCTGATATGCGCCTTAAGGTAAAAGAGACAAGTCCCGACACCTAGGAGGATGAACCATGAAGATGAACTATGAAAAAGTGCCTTGAGTGGAAGGTGATGCTTTGGCGCCTTGAAGAGTTTAAATGTTTGATGAGCACCTTGAAGATTTGCGCCTAGAGTAGAGTGAAGCTTCTGGCGCCTAAGGAGATCTTGAGGTTGTTTAAGCGCCTCAAGGTAAGTGAATGCCTTGAGCAATGGATGAGTGCACCTTGGGATCAGGATGAGCGCCATTTTAAAGAGTAAATGAGCGCCTAAGGTCATGTTTTGCGCCTTGAGTTGGTGTTGGCACCTAGAAGATGAGTGAAGCGCCTTAGTGAAAAGTAATCATCAAGTATGAGCGCCTAGGACCCAGTGTTTAGGTTAGATGAGCACCTAAACAATGAAGTAAGTTTGAACTCACCTGCTTTAGCGCCTTCATGACAATTGAGTTGGTTTTGGCGCCCTGAAGTAGGTTAGCGCCTAAGGTTAAAGGAATTGGACACCTTTTACCTCCAAAATCACTTTAAACTGGATTCTCACTCATTTTTTGCGCCCTATGTTTGATTGATCACCCTAATGTGCTTAAGTCTTGAAGTGACTCTAGAATGGTGAAGGGCAAGTTAGGGTGTGTTCCATTGATTGAAATCCTAAAGTGGCAAGTATAAGGATCAATAAAAGTAGGCGCTAATTCAAGTCATCTCAGTAGTGTCTTGGAAGGCAATCATGATATAGAGTGAATAATAGAGTGAATGATGAAGCTTATCAGAGTAGAGTCTCTCTTGGACTTGAAAGGGAAAAGACTTGAAGTTGAATAGGGAATGTATTGACTTTGCTTGATAACATAATGAGGATGAAGTGATTCTTCAAGATGATTTTTGAAGTTCTTCCAAGTGAGAATAGCACGATGACATCTTCTTTGACTGACCTCTTAGGGAGACTTGAACATGATGCCTTTGAATATGATGCCATCCCATAGGATGATTCCTTGACTTCACCAACACTCCTTTCAATGATGCAAGTAGGCGCATATCCTCACTCCTCCCATCCAATCCTACCACCTTGAGTGAGAGCATGGAAAACTTGAAACGTGGCATATAAAGGATGATTAGATAAATTAAGAAATACATTTGAAGAAGTTAAGCACATTTTAGGCCTCTTTCTAACACCTTTTGGCGCCTTCATGTGGGAGGTTGTTCATTATAGGCGCCTTGTGGGGAGAGGTTGAATGAATCAATAGGAAGAAGCAACCTCATCTAGGCGCTCTTTGTGTGGGTCCTGAGTTGGTTTTGGCGCCCTGAGGAGGACTTAAAAACCTTAGGTAAGTGAAATCATTAACATAAGCGCCCTCTATAGAACTTTTGGTTTTGGCGCCTTTAATGAAATTCAAATTTCAAAAATTTCAAACATTCAAGGTGAGGCCGACCTCCTTCACCCTTGGCCGCTAGCATTAAATGCTAAAGAATTTGCTATAAAGAGGGCGCTACCTTCTTATTTCCACAATTCACTTTGCGAATATCATCAAGGGGCAGCGAATTTTTATAAAAGAAGCAGCGATTTCTTCATAAGGAGCAGCATTTTTAGAGAAGTGAAGTTTTTTTTGAAGAAAAGGCAGAATTGCTAGGCAGATCTGAGTTGTAGAAGGCCAATTTGCTTTTAAATTCTGCCATTTTATACTGATTTTTTGCACTAAATTCCAGAAATTTGTGTTTGCTAAGGCAGAAATTGGGTACAAGGTACGTTTTGGTCACTTCTCTTTTATAAAATTACCTGGTACTTTGCAGATTTATACTCAGAAATCAGATGAAAATGACTTAGAAAACCTCTTTGTACTTGAAAATTTGAATTAAAATATGATAATTTGATAATAGTGACATAGAAGACTCATAGAATCTATTGTTTCAATCCACTTATTCAAGTTTAGTCTTGCAGATAGATGGGAATGACGGCCAAGGAAAGACAAGTACTTATCAAGATGGATGCCAAGTCCAGCTTACCGGAGTCCAAGCTAGAAACACAGTGGAAAGATGTCGGCGACACCAACATGGGACACGTCAACTTGGAGGAAGTGAAAGACTTCTTGCTCGCGATCACCAGGAATGAGGACGTCAAAGCCATTGCGAAGAGCAGGATTGTACAAGCGGCTTGCTTTCCACCTGCCTTGCCAAGCGCCGAGCTAGTATTGGAGTGTGTTCAACATTATGACAAAGAGAAAAGACAAACCATAGCAAAGGATGGAACTGTTCTCGCTTACCTGTAGAGGGAAGCTATCCAAGAGATCTTCAACATCCCGAAGGCGAAAGGAGTCTTCATATGCCCTACAACAGCTCAGATGACGTTCGAAGGCAACTCAAAAGTTTACATGCAAGAAATCAGGAAGAAGTGGATGAATGATTCTTCGATGAAGATATACAACTCAGAAGATCCCAAATATCACAAGGCTGACTTCAAGCGGGAAATAAGTTACTTGATCATGTTCCTGAATCGAGTAACAGGTAGGCCACAATCATCTACTTTCGAAGGATGGATGTATACTTATTTTGATCATATGTTTACAAAGAACAAGATGATTGACTGGGCTGGCCTTATAAGCCACTGCCTAGATGAACAGCTTGAAAATTTCGATGAAACAAAGTCTTTCTTCATGACTTCATACCTTGTGTATATCTTGGCAAGAAATGTAGTCTATAAAGGACTAACAGCTAAAGGGCAAGTAGGTACAAAGCCGGGACAGATTCTCTCTCATCAGTGTTATCCTCAGCTCCACTTGAAAAACATCAATCACTATAAGAGATTCAATGATGTCTTCGCTATGTTCATAGTGAGGAAGTTGAGAGGTGAACTACATCGGAGACTAACAGGTGCAGCCAGGAACTTCATCAAGCAGTATGGAAGGTACTACATTCAGTATGATAAGTTCACTTATATCAGGATTCAAGGATTTACATCATTCCCATATAGACTGCCTAGATATCCTTCAAACAGGATGGTGTTGCTAGAGGTTTCCAGACAACTGTTGGAGTTTCATAAGATGCAGAAAGCAAGGAAGAAAGCAGGAGTTCAGTTTCCTCTGCAACTGGGTAGATACTATTCTTGTCCATCCTTACAGGCAGCTGAGCATTCAGAAGTTGAGCTTCAGGCTTATCATCTGCATCCACATGATTCGAGGAGGGAAAACTTTGATCCACATGGGGCCATCAAGCAATCTTACTCTTCTTACAGGCATAAAGAACAACTAGAGGATCACTGGGCTGATGCTATAGATGATGACGACATCAGGATGCAAAAGTGTTCACGATTGACATGGGACCTGATAAGAGCTACAAAGGTATTGAGAATTCCTAATCAGTTAGAAGGTGATCGAGCTCTTCTTGGAGATGAATATGATAAGATCCGCAATTTGCCTTATGAAGTCAACTGGGCAGATAGAGAAAAGGTCGATGATGAAGGATTAATAAGGCCTGTTATTGCTATCACTGAAGAGCAAATAGACAAACAAGTACAAGCTTTGCTGGATGAAGGTAAGAAACTCACCTATACTAAGATGGGAGAAGTGGATCCGCAAGAACATAAAGCACCTAGTAAGGATTCACGAAGTAAAGGAAGTGAGAAAGATTCGGGACAGGAAAAGAAAAGGAAACAACTTGAGATTGTTCAAGGAGAATCCAGTAGAAAGAAGAAAAGGATAAGTATTGAGACTGCTTCTTCTAGACAGCCAAGTGACATCCCACTGAATCAGGACTTAGTGATTCTTGCTGAGAATGTAGTTCCAGAAGCTCCAATGGAAGAAGTGCCTTCTAGCCCACATGATACTGAGATCATCGATGAAGCTAATACCGAGGATAAGGATGATGCTGAAGAAGAATCATTACCTGCACAAGGAAGACAATTACAACAGCAGCAGGATCTTTCATCACTGCCAGAGTGGTTACAAGAAAGAATCAGAGAGAATTGTGAACTTGAGAGCTGTCCTCCCCTTCCAGTTGATGAGTTGCTTTTAGATATGTCGAAGGAGAAACCAAAGAAGAAGGCAAATATCCTTTCCAAGATCACTAAAGATGAAACAGGTGTAAGGAAAGTACATGTAGCCGTTCCTAGGCTTGAAAAGAACATAGAGGATGTAACACCTGATGATTATGACATCAATACAATCAATCTGGGTCCTTTGACTGGAATGCAAGTTGAAGAAGAGCTTCAGGATTCAATTGATAATGCCCGAGCTATCATAAGACAAGAAACAGAAGGCAGAATCAAGGTTGAGCAAAGATGTCGTGCCTTGGAGCAATATATTCAGCATTTAGTGCATCCTATTCATCAGCAGGAAAGGTTTGTTACACCTCCATCTCTCCTTCCTCCCGAAACAATTGGACACCTAGAAGAATTGAAGTCTTCATCTCACAGAATGAAGGATTGGATGAAAAGATCAAAGGAGACTACATTCAGACATCTGAGAGATATTATGCAAGTAAATGATAAGATTACTAGCCTTAAAGAGAGGGTACTTGCACTAATGACAGCTTGTGTTGAATTCAAAGACTTCAAGGATCAACATCTGCCACACCTAAAGAGCTTGATGGAAACATCAGTGGATGATTTGTTACATGCTGAAGTTATTGAAGAGGGTAGAACGTACAACTTTTCCTCCTGGTATTTTAGTCTTCACATCAAAGGACAGTTGCTGGATAAGATAGAAATAGACATGTCAAGAATTAGAAGTGTGCTTCAGAGGATTCAAGATGGAATTCATGCTTCTTTGATGAGGATCTGCAATCCTTTTGGGGAGATGACCTTTGAGAATCTGAAAGAACAAGTTCAAGTTTTCTATTTTCAGGAAAATGATGTTACAGATGAAAGACTTGATAGTATATTCTCACTTGCTGTCCACCTTGGCGACAACAAAGCAAGAATAACTGATTGGGAAATGACACTTGGCCTTTATTCAGTTGATGTACTTGAAGCCGAAGGAACCATTCAAAATGCGCCAAGTGTACCTGTTGAGGAAGTCAAGCAAATAGTGTCCAAATTCATTGAATGTCAAGCTTCTAGTGATGGATATTCACATGGGGATTCTTCATGAGATAATGATATATCATTCTTATCTTCTTGCGAGGCGTGCCTTTGTTCCTTTCTTCATAGCCTCCATCATTTAATAAAGATAACTTCTTGTTGGTTCCCTTCATTTAATAAAGTTGATCTCTTTCATTTAATAAAGAGAAGTTTGTTACAACTACTTGTGATGTGGCTTGATCTGGTCCGCTGACTCGGTCGATCGATCTTGACCCTTCTTTTCTTTGAGGTCTATAAAAGAGCTCTTGTTGCTCTCATTTGTACGGTTGAAATTCTTGAAATTGTTGCAAGAGCTCTCTGAGATAATAAAAAGATTCATTGCCTTGGTGATTCTATTTGTGTTTCTGAGTGTTGCATGGTTTCAATTTTCAAGCGAACATTAAGTTAGATTAAGTTTCTCTTTAAGTTTATGTTAGTTAATGAAAGGTTTCTTTATTGCTTTGTGGTGAAATCAGTAAGTTCATACCATTTGTAGTTTGCGGCTCGTGGATTGCAGTACATGGTTAGTCTGAACAATTGGACATCAATTTGATCTTTATGCTTGTTGAATCTTTCATGAGCATAACTGATTTAAACATCTTGTACCCCTAGAAGATTGCACCTACCCTGTGTAGTTGTCTATCTTGGCGAAGCAGGATCAGGTTTGATTTCACCTTGAGCGGTAATCATCCTTGCATTTAGGATTAGATTAGTGTTTCTAAACTTTACTCCTTTTGTCCTTTTTTTTACCATTGAGTTAGGATTAGAACCAAGAACATCAATTGCTAAATCATACGCTATCAGCTGCAGTACTTAGACCCTCCAGTATCCACTTCCGTAATCCTTGAGACAACAAGTTAACTTGAACAATTGCGTAAGTCCCTTTGTGTGTTAACAGCAAAATCATACTTAGTCGCTGAGTTGTCTCTTACCAAAATCATCAGAAGGAACCTTGGAGTCATCTTGTTTGATCACCTAGTTCAGCATTCGAGAGGCTTTGCTCAAGAGGGAGTCAGATACTTTGTATTTCACTCTAATTGTTGACTTGTCCAAAAACAATCATCAACAGATATCCTTTCTAAAATGTTGGTACAAATAATGACAACACTGTTAAAACTGAAAATCAGATCTATAATCACCCTGGGAATGCTTCCACTATCATAAACTGAAAAGATCTCATCACTCAACCTCTAAGTGTTGTAGTGACAATCCCATGCACACAAATCCAAGCAATCAGCTGTAATCATCAATGTAAAGCCTAAAGAAAAAAAATTGATCAGCATGAACAACCACTAAACATCAATGTGTAGAGGTGAAAACCATTGAACCAAATCTGAAATTTCTTCCACAACTCGTTGCATACTGACTTTTTGTCTATTCATCTATCTTAAAGTATGAGATACTCGTTCATGTTATGGTAAAATCTTGATATATTAACAATAGAGACAAAGGCTCTATATAAAGAATTACAATACAAATGTTTCTAAAAGAAACTAAAGCTAACAAAGCAACAAATTTTAGAAACAATCTAAACTAATAATAATACAATATTGACCATTAAATAAACTATCTAAATATTATTTTAATACCCTCCCTTAATGGTCAATCTATCAACTACACCAAGGTGCCCCCTAAATTTGACAAACTTATCTCGGCTCAGAGACTTGGTGAGAATATCTACAGTCTAGTCCTCAGTTGGAACATACTGCAACATCACTGATCCATCTTCGACAAGCTGGTGGATGAAATGACAATGAAGTTCAACATGCTTGGTCCGTTCATGTAAGACTGGATTTTTGGCAAGTTTCAGCACCACTTGATTGTCACAGTACAAGGGGGAAGGCCCTACTTGAGACATTTGCATGTCAGAAAGCATCCTTCAAAGCCAAACTGCCTCACAATCTGTTTTAACAGTTCCCCGATATTCAGTTTCAGTTGAGGAAAGAGCCACTGCTTGCTACTTCTTGCTGGTCCATGTAACTGCACCTGTACCCAAATTGAAAACATACCCAAAAGTAGACTTCCTATCATCAACAGAACCTGCCCAATCTGAATTTGTAAAGCCAATCAACTTAGGATCTTTGCACCTGCCATACAGAATGCCAAAGTCGGAAGTGCCTTTCACATATCTCAACACACGCTTCGTTGCAACCCAATGTTTAGCTTTAGGGGCTATCATGAAGCGAGAGATGTAGCTCACAACAGAATTGAGGTCAGATCTAGTGGCAGTGAGATAAATGAGGTTGCCCACTAGTTGCCTGAACGCCGATTCATTCTCCACATGTGAATCTGAGTTGGCTGATAATTTCAGCCCTTTCTCCGTAGGTGTAGATGTAGGTTTGCAATCATTCATCCGGAATTTATCAAGCAGACTTCGGGCATACTTGCACTGAGAGATAAAGATGCTACCATATGTCTACCAAACCTCTACACCTAGACAATTGTAATGTCCCCCATTTAGCCCAATCACACAGAGGGTGGAGATTAGCCTATCACATGACTTCCGTAGGCTAATAGCAATGGTTAGGAGGTCAATTCAGAGACTTACTATTTATAGTAAGTCGGGACAAGAGCATTTGCTATTTATAGCAGGGCAATGGCAAGGGGTCATAGCACAAGGACTCATGGTTTCGACTTCCCAAAGCTTTAGTCGATTAAATATAAGTTAAATTAAAGATTTAACTTATGTTATTTTATAAAGGGAAAAGTGACTTTAAGTTATACTATATTTTCACTTTATACGACTAAGTTAACTTAAAAAGTGTTCTACCTAGGAGATGGGCGCCCAAGGTCATGAGGGGGCATAAGGGACATGAGAGTATTAAATAAAATAATAAAATATTTGTTTCTTGGGCGTTGGGAGAGAGAGGAGAACAAAAGGGAAAAAAGCCTTCATTTTGGTTATGCAAAGATTATGAAATTTACTATCTTGTTTTGAGTTTCCCGTGCTTTGGCTTGGAGTTTTGGAAGCTTCAAGGGTTTGAACCAAACTTAGCTGAGACAAAAACCTCTTCAAGTCTCCTTTCTTCGTGTGTGAGAGACCACATCAGGGAAGGGTATTGGAGGCCTCATCCAGAGGTTTCATTTGTGCTTTGAGTGATTTGATTTGACGAAGTTTTGAGCTTGAAAGATCATATCTTCACGGAGTTTGATATGCAATAGTATGGACAGCCTCAAAGGAGCAGATTTGATGAAGTTTGAAAGGGTTTTGTGACTGAAATCATCTTCATTTGTTGGGTCGTACCATTCTTTGACAGGTCGTACATCTGTGAGAGCTTTGTTGGGAGTTTTATGATGTTTTGCAGCTCTAAAACTATCACAGCTTGGTTGCCTACCCTCTGCAGAGGTAAATAGTTCGAAACAGAGATATTTACTTAGTGTTGCAGCTGGAAAATCGTGGGAATATCATCAGCAGCAGGCCGTACTTTCTCATGCTACAGCCGTACCATTTGGAGGCCTTCATTTGTGGTTCGATTTGGAGTTTCATCTTTGGCTAGAGGTCAATTTGGAGCATTGAACCAGTACACATCAATTAGTGATTGATATTATTTTATTGCTGATGAATTTGATGTAATTGCATACATGCTTGTAGTTGGTCACTTCCGGCAGTTTATGAAGTTGGAGATTTTCATATGGGTATGTCACTGTAATTCGTATTTTCCTATAATATCATCTGGGTCTTCATTAGTTTGTTGTTATCTCTTTTAGTTTTTCTGGGTTTTCAATCTATGCTTTATATTATATGTATTTCATGCAAAAACAAACATGCAAGCAAAACCCATGAAACCCTAAACACAAACACACCAGAAAACACAAAAAATTGGTACCAGAATATAGACACAACAGGGGTGTATGTTACAACAATAATGCAGAAGTCCCAAATCTGTCATGTCAAATGATTGATTGAGATTATGTTTGATCTCCTCAATCAAATGTTCCGAACTGCCAGTAATGATTAGGTCATCAACATAGACAACAAGAAAAAGAATATCATCACCAGATTGTTTGACATACAAATTAGAATCAGGACTCTTCTCAAAACCATGATCAACTAGGTACTTATCAATTTTCATGTACCATGCCCGAGGAGCCTGTTTAAGGCCATAGAGTGCTTTCACCATTCTGCATACCTGGTGTTCTTTACCAGCAACCTCGAAACTAGGAGGTTGCGTCATATAGACTTCTTCCTGTAATTCCCCATTGAGGAATGCACTCTTGACATCCATTTGATGGACTTTCCATCCAAACTGGGCTGCAATAGCGAGGACAAGCCAAATGGTACTCATTTTGGCAGTGGGAGCAAAAGTCTCCTCATAATCAATGCCCTCTGTCTGTGAGAACCCTTTGGCTACTAACCGAGCCTTATACTTATCAAGAGTTTCGTCAGCCTTATACTTAACTTTATACACCCATTTACAACCAATGGGCTTCTTCCTTTGTGAAAGATCGGAGAGGACCCAAGTGTTGTTCTTCAGAAGACTATGATGTTCAGCTTCCATAGCCTGTTCCCACTCAGGTATGCCTTTAGCCTCTGAATATGTCTGAGGCTCAAAGATGTTGTGAATGTTGGCCATAAGAGCAAAATTAACTGTATTCTGCTGCTTGCTCTTTTTCTGAACAGATCTACCCTCAAGTAATTCATCATCATGAAGATCACCTATGGTCTTAGCCCACCATTTAGGTCGGAGAGTAGAAGTACCAACATCTGAAACAGGAGGAACAACATCACCTGGGGTGGCTGGAACAAAGTCATCTGGATGAGGATCCAGATTGTCCTGAGGAGGGGCGGGTGTTGTAACATTATGCCGAGGTGCCTCCACAACTGTAGAATCCCTCCCATCAGGTGGTGCTAGGGGAAGGCGAACACCCAAATCAGAAGCCTTCAGGGGCTGATCCTCAAGGCTGACAGTAGCAGACCGATTCAGAAGATAAACTGCAGTGTAAATTGCTTCAGCCCAGAACTTCTTAGGGACAATTCTATGCTCCAGCATAAAACAAGCCATTTCAGTAATGGTGCAATTCCGACGCTCAACGACACCATTTTGCTGAGGTGTGTAGGGTGTGGTAAGTTGGCACTTAATGCCATGTGCAGCATAAAAACTGGAGAAGTCAGAAGAATAAAACTTCCCTCCCCCATTATTAGACCTAAGAGTGACTATCTGAGAGCCTAACTCTTTCTCAACTAAGGCCTTAAATTGCTGAAATATACTGAACACCTCTGATTTGTTTTTAAGAAAATACACCCACATTCTTCTACTAAAATCATCAACAAATAACATAAAATACCTAGACCTAATAATTGAGGGAGTGTTAATTGGTCCACATACATCAACGTGAACCAACTGTAATACCTTGGAAGCTCTCCATGTGTCACCATCTGAGAATGGAGTCTGATGTTGCTTTCCAGCCTGACAAGCTCCGCAAACTCTATTATTCTAAGTCTGAATTTCAGGTAGACCACCAACCAGACCCTCCCTAGATAATTGAGAGAGATAATGCACATTCAGGTGCCCATAACGCTGATGCCAGAGATTGTTGATGGAAGCACTTCTGGCTGCCATGGTGTAATCTTGAGAATCACCTGAATCAACAAGTCTATAAAGACCATGATCCTCAAGTCCCTTCGCAACTGTAGTGCAAGTCTCTCTATCAACAATGATGCATGTATGCAAACTAAAAACAATATCTAGCTGAGAGTGACGCATAATCTAACTAACTGACAGCAGATTCAGCTCCATGCCAGGTACAAAGTATACATTGAGAAATATTAAATTTCTCCGTCCAGATTGAATCTGCACGTTGCCCTTTCTGACAACAGTATACTCTTCGCCTCCTCCAAAGATAACAGAATCTCTGAATGGCGTGTACTCAGTGAACCAATCTCGACGATGAGTGAAATGCCGAGATGCACCTAAATCAATATACCAGGCAGAGGATTTAACATGATCTGCTGGTCTCTTGGCCATAAAAGCATAGAACGCAAACTCCTTCTGCTCAATGTGCTCTGCAACATGGGCTTTAGGTTTAGGCTCTCCTTGCTTGGACTGTTCAGAAGCCAAGCGTTTTTGGCAATCTTTCTTCATGTGACCATACTTGTGGCAATAATTGCACTGAATATTCTTCTTCTTGGAGGTGTCCTGGGATTGACCTTGGCTGGTTTGCTAAAAGGACTGATTTTTGCCCTTATTTTTCTCAAATGCCTTGGCAATAAATGCATGTTCCGTGGAGGATGAACTAGCAGCGCTTCCAAACTGTTGTTTCCAACGATCTTGCTGCAGAAGTTTGTTGCACAGATTAGGAAATTTCAGGTCAACATTCATTGATGTACTCGATAAAGTGTTCATATGATTTGGGCAAACTCTTCAGAGTTATGACCACCATATCTTCCTCCATTTTCCGACTAATAGCCTCTAGCTGATCACGGATATCCTTGATCTTTGTCAAGTGCTCTTACAGAGTTATCTTCTCATCCATCATGATGGGGAACATGTTCTTCAGAAAGAACGCTCGGCTCTTGTCGGAAGTTTCATAAAAATCTTTCACAAGATCCCAGATTTCTTTAGTAGTTTTGCCAGACGGCACCTGAGGCAGCTGATCATCAGTAACTGAAAGTTTGATAAGCATTACAGCTTCCCGATTGCACTCATCAAATTTGTCCTGGTCCTTTCTAGCTGTTGTAGGGCGAGGTTTTGTACCCAGAATGATTATATCAAGGCAACGATATTCAAATATCGTCATCATGCGTTGCTTCCACGTGTTGTAGTTGCAGCCATTGAACTTCTGACTGTTTTCCAACAAAATGTTGGTTAAAGACGCCATCACAAATATCGAGGTTGACTGTAGATGAAAATACCCAGAAATCCGCAGCTGGTCACCAATATGGCCACTTGCCAAAAAAAATGTGATGAGCGCTGGGTCTAAGCGCCTATTTTGAGGTGACCGAGAGCCTAGGGCTGGCAGATGAGTAGAAGCTGGACGCTTGAGTGTTGGGCGCTTAGTCCAATATGACCGCGGGCTGATGTGTGAAGGGCTGGGCGCTGGAGGAAGCTTGGTGTTTGAATTGAGCACTGAGCGCTTGTCCAAAGGACTTGAGACCTCCGACTGGCACTTGGTCTTCAAGGTGACCACGGGAGTGTAGGTGTGCAGGGCGCTGAGGGCTTGGTCACAAAGTGACCGCCGGCTGGTGCAAAGAGTCGAGGCTAAGCGCTGAGACAAGACCACAAAGATTGAAGTCGAAGCCGAAAACATAAACAACGACCGCCGTGTTGTGACCAAATCACACATCACCCCATTAGGAATAGGGACCCCCCTTTTTTTGAGCTCTGTGCTTTCAATGAGTTTTCAATGAGATTTTGATGATGTCCTGGCTCATCTCCCTCTGCCGATCCGGTAATAATTTCCTCTTCTATGATCCTTGGTTCATGATTAGGAGGCAGATAAACTTGCAATAATGAAGAAACTTGATCAAATCCCATCTAGATAATGAATCTTGAGGTCAATCCTGAAGAATGTTTGAGACCCTAAAAAGACTAAGACTGGAGCCTGAAATCCTGAAAATCCTGAAAAATGGCTAAGTCTAAAATCTGGTGAATCCTCCAAATTCTATATTTTGCATCTTAAATCCGGTGGATTCGGGACCTATCTCAAACATCCTGAAAGGTATATTGAAAAATATACCTTTACCCTCGCGATCCTGAAAAACGCCTGACGCTTCCAAAGGATTCAAAAAGCTGATCTAGTGCGATGGGATGTCCAAGTGGCGCAAAATCTTGGCGCAAAATCACGAGGAAAAAGGGCGCTTGAAGATGATGATTTCCACTTGATGAACCAATGCGCCCATCTACAACCTTGATCTAATGCGAAAAGCATGAGGATTTCAATCAATGATCTACTGCGCCCAAACTAAAGGCATCATTTTGAAGGAAAAGATGAGGATTTCAATGCCTTGATCTAATGCGAAAATGAAAAGACAACTCTTAGAGCGAATCTTGGAGCGAATTAAAAAATGATAAGTGTCAGAGGATTTCAAAACTCAACCAATGCGCTAGGAAGAAGAATTGACTCCGAAATCTAAAATTTTGAAAAGAGATTAGAGGATTTGGAAAGCCCAACTGATGCGCCACCTAGAAGGAAGGAGAAGTCTTAAGGTTTTTGGCTTGAGAAGGATCTAATTTGAGAGGATTTGAAAAGTTCAAGTGATACGCCAAAATCTAGAGGATTTTTATTCCTCATCTAATGCGCCAATGGACAACTCCCAAACATTCAACGCAAGTGCTAGAACCAATTCACCAATGTGAAGACTAGAAGATTCCAAGAGCTTTATCTAATGCGCTAGAAACTTGAGGATTTCAATCCCTGATCTAATGCGCCTATCCAATGTCAAGTCTCCAAGGCGAAGTCTAGAGGATTTCAAGGCCTCATCTAATGCGACCTCATGAGGGGAAACTCCAGAGATTCCAAAAAGCTGATCTAGTGCGCCAAAGTAGTTTCAATGTGAAGTTTGAAGGATCCTTATCTAAAGTGAAATCCAAAGGATTCTCCATCCTTGATCCAATGCGCCCTACAAGGAGGAAAGTGGATATCTAAGGTCAAGCCTTCAAGGTTTTAGTTTTTGAGGATTTTGAAGCTTTATCTAATGCGCCAACTGCATGACTACACCTAAGTTTTGAAGATCTCTACAAGGTTATCCAATGCGCCCACTTCAAGGTTCTCCAAAGCGCAACATAAGGAAGGATGAGATTTATTTCTAGAGGATTTTTTTTCCTCATCTAATGCGCCAACACCATGCATGATTCACTTCAAGGTAAAGGCCCTCTAATATACCAAAGGTTTGAAGATTTTAACATAGTGAAGTGATGTGCCACTTCCAAGACCCGTTATCAAAGTGCTCAACAGGAAGAAATCAGAGGTGGCATCTAGTGCGCCACACATAAGGGAGAATGAAGTTCATTTTTGAAGATTTCAAGTTACCTATCTAGTGCGCCACACATGAAAAGAACTCAAGTTGCCCATCTAATGCGCTAGAGGGGAGAAGGTAGAATATTTCAAAACACTAACTTGAGGATTTCAATCTTTCAACTAATGCGCCACTCCCTTGCAAGTAAGAACGAGTTCAAACCAAAGCTATGTTGAGAGGATTTCAATCCTTCATCCAATGCGAAATGCTAAGAGGAATTCAAACCTTGATCCAAAGCGCCACACATGAGGATTTTGAGGGTGTCTTAAAGTGAAATGCTTGAGGATTTCAATCCTTGATCCAATGTGCCTAGAGGGTTATGAAGAAAGATCAAGGTATTTCAAAGAAGAAGGCTTCAATCTACTCATCCAATGCGAAATGCAAGGAGAAAGTCAAACACGAATCCAAAGAATATGAAGAAGACCTCGAAAGACGTTATCCAATGTAAAAGGCAAGAGGATTTCCATGTCTCATCCAATGCGCTTGAAGAAGAAGGTATCAAAATTGCAATCCACAAGGAGATCGTCAAGACCCCATCTAATGCGCCAATCAAAGGAAAGTTCAAACATTTAATGATTTTACCTTGAAAAATGTGGAAATGGCATTTTATTAAATGAAGATCAATCAAAATTAAATGTTTTTCACTATAATAAAGGAGGTCGGCCTAGGTAAGAGGTAAAGTTTTAAAGCAAATTATATATATATACCTCATCTCTTTTTCATTTGTTTATCATTTCAAAGAGCAGAATTACTTCGCAAAAGCAGATTTTGTCTTCAAGGAGCAGCAACAAGAAGGTTTTTTAGAAGTACAAATTTGATTTTATCAATCCAAGCAAGTGGTGGATCAAATTTCAAGGTATCAAATTCAAAGCAGCCTATCAAGTAAGTCTGATCTGAATATTTTCTGATCTGATTTTCTTCTTTTCTTCTTTAGATGCATTAAAATTGTTCAAGTATTGGTAGAACTTTAAGAAGGATAAGTGGATTTTCATAGATTCCTTGAGTCTAGATAGCGATATTTCATAATTATAAAGGAAAACTTCATAATCTAATGCATTAAAGTGGCTGAAGTAGAGTTTAAATTGCAATTACTTATTCGCGTCGAGTTTGCAGGATTATGGCAATGACTTCCAAGGAACGACAAGCGAAGATCCAGATGGATGCTAAGGGGAAAATTCCCGAATCAAAGCTCGTCTCAAGGTGGACAAATGTAGGAGACACGAATATGGGCAACAGCAACTTGGAAGATATCAAGTCAGTCCTTGAGGAACCCAACAGAGGCAGTCTTGCTCAAGCCATCATGAGGAGTGGAGCCATTGAAGCTACTTGTTTTCCGCCAGCTTTGCCGTGTCCAGAGATGATCATTGAATGTGTCAAGAAGTATGATGGACTTGATGAGGGTTAGCTGGATAGTATATTCACACTTGCATTTCGTCTTGGAGAAAATAAGTCTTGGATAAACGACTGGGAGAAGACACTTGGCGTCTATGAGTCAGATGTGGCAGTGGCAGAAGGATCCATTAATGCGGCGACAAGTGTACCAATGGAGGATATTGTTCAAATTGTGTCTAGATTCATTGTATCTCATAGTACTACTACATAGAGGGCACATGATGTGGCTTCCTTATCTTCTTGGAAAGCGTGCCTTTGTTCTCTCCTTCATAGCTTCTTTCATTTAATAAAGTGAGCCTCCTTCATTTAATAAAGGATAGTTTGTTACAACTACTTGTGATGTGGCTTGATCTGGTCCGCTGATTCGGCCGATCAATCTTGACCCTTCTTTCCTTTGACGTCTATAAAAGAGCCCTCATTGCTCTCATTTGAAGAGGTTGGAAATTCTGAAATTGTTGTAAGAGCTCTCTGAGATAATAAAAGATTCATTGTTTTGGTGATTCTATTTATGTTTCCGAGTGTTGCATGGTTTCAATTTTCAAACGAACATTAAGTTAAGTTATAAGTTTTCTTTAAGTTTAAGTTAGTTAATGAAAGGTTGCTTTATTGCTTTGTGGTGAAGTCTATAAGTTCATACCATTTGTAGTCTACGGCTTGTGGATTGCAGTGCATGGTTAGTCTGAACAATTGAACGTCAATTTGATCTTTATGCTTGTTGAATCTTTCATGAGCATAATTGATTTAAACATCTTGTACACCTTTGAAGATTGCACCTATCTTGTGTAGTTGTTTTATCTTGGCCAAACAGGATTTGGTTCGATTTCACTTCAAGTAGTAAACGTCCTTGCATTTAGGATTAGATTAGTGTTTCTAAACCCTATATCTTTTGCCCTTTTTTTATTCAGTTAGGATTAGGACCAAGGAACATCCATTGCTAAATCATACGCATCAATTGCAGTACTTAGATTCTCTAGTATTCACTTCCATAGTCCTTGAAACAAGAAGTTACTTGAACAATTGTGTAAGTCCCTTTGTGTGTAAACAGCAAAATCATACTTAAATCGCTGAGCTGTCTCTTACCGAAAACATCAAAAGGAACCTTGGAGTCATCTCGTTTGATCACCTAGTTCAGCATCCGAGAGGCTTTGCTCAAGAGAGTCAGATACTCAGTATTTTACTCTAATTGTTGACTTGTTGAAAAACAATCATCAACACGCCGGAAATGTAATCGCGACCAAGGAAAGACTAAACTGCCGAAGCAAACCCTTGCAGATCGCGGATTACTGAGGCTGACCACCAGAGGAAGCCAACCGAAAGAAACCCTTCAGACAACGACCAAAAAAGTTTGAAACAGCCGACACAAACCCTACAACAAGGAACCCACCAAGAAAACTGCGACCAAATAGGGAACGAACCCGCCTATCAAAGCTAACTGCTACCAAAGCCGAGAGAACCGAAGGAAGAGAGTGTAGAGGGTCGTACAAACAAGTACGCGTCGTCTATACAATGTACGGAAATGTAGAGAACACCAAAAAATAAAAATTTAAAAATGTAATCCCACTCAAACTTTGCTTTGATACCATGTTATGGTAAAATCTTGATATATTAACAATAGAGTCAAAGGCTCTGTATAAAGAATTACAATATAGATGTTTCTAAAAGAAACTAAAGCTAACAAAGCAACAGAAATAGAAACAATCTAAACTAATAATATTACAATATTGACCATTAAATAAACTATCTAAATATTATTTTAATAGTTCATTGGTTACTAATGAGTGAAGAACAGCAGATTCAAGGTTGGAAACTATCAATATCTTATTTGATAACCATCTCAAAGGTGTGATGCCAATGACAAACCACACATTATCAAAATGTAGTATCTTCTTTAAAGGCAATCTCTTAGTTTCCATAATCAACTCTCTAATAAGATGTATCCTATGCAAATTCAACATTCTAGCTAGAACCATGATTTCAAAATTTTTGCATACCTTGTGTCCTTCCAATGTGATAACAAGTAGTGGTCTCATGAAACAAGGAGTAGCAAACCCACTATGGAATGTCACACCTTGTATGCAGCTTCGATCCACAAACACTCTCTCATGCTCAGCCATAAAATACTAGAGATCAACAAGATAATGCCCTTTACCAATGTCATCCACATGGAACACTTCTATCACCTTATGATTATCAAAATCATGTGAAGATAATGGATTGTTGTTCATAACATTTTCTTCATACCTTTTGATGGTGTCATCATAGATCTCATGCACACCTTCTTCATGTTCTGGATACTCATCATTATTGGCTGATCCAAAAGTTGTATCACGCTGAAATCTGCATTCATCCCCTGTTATAGCACCTATCCCATAGCTGAAAACTGCACCTTCATGTGAAAATTGCTCCTCCAAACTCAAGAGTTTACACTCTTAATGTACTTCCCCATCACTATCAACATATTGAATCTCCTTGGTATGAGGAATGCTGGGATCATTATGCAATACTTCATCCTTATGGATTTTAACAATTCCTTCAACTATTTGCCTAATCTCCATAATCTATGTATTAGATTCTTGTTCCATAGATGTGGCTGCCATAGATGACTGGTTTTCTATTTTGTATGATGGAAAGTGAACCAAGCTTGGCTCTAAGCAAAGCTCATCAATCTAATTTTTTGATTCTTGAAGGGCAATTTGAGAACTCTTCAAGGAATCCTTAGTAGTCTTAAGCTCAAGGGTAAGCTTATCAACTTCTTCTTTTCCTCTTAATGCATCAGAATATATTTCAGCAAGCTTGAAGAGATGATCTCTATCTAAAAGTAGATGTAAATAATTTGATTTCATTGCTACCAAAACTTCTTTGAGTACCTGCAAATTTGCAAGAGATAGTTCTCCTTCAATGTCTTTTTGTCTCCTTTCAAGTTGAGCCTTCCAAAAATGATCTTCAATCATCTTGTGAGTGTTATCAAAATGTGTTAAGGCTACAACAATCATATCTTCATTGACCTTCAATTGGTTCTCCAAATGATGTGACTCATGGGGCCTATGATTAAGATCTTCATATAATGAATTTTTTGATTTGTCTTCAAATCATGCCTCCCAAAATCAGCTACCTTCATGACATCCTCTTCGCATAATTCATGTTTTGAAGCTAGAACAACATTATGCTCAATCAAAGAATCATCATCATAATAGTATGGTGTCAAAACACAAGTAGACTCATTGAGTTCTCCCTAGATGGTTGAGTTCTTCATCAAATTTGAATCAAATGATTTTGAATTACCAAGAACGTTCTTCTCCACGAACTCTTCGACATGTTCTTCAATTGATGGATACCTATCATTATTTGTTGGTCCAAAAAGTGTGTGCACAACTTTCTCTTCCTTACCCATAAATTGAGCCTTCAAATCTTGCAATGTTAAAGGTCTTTGATCAAAGTCACTTTGTTCATCACATAACAAATTTTCAGTATTACCTTTGTATGTATGAACAATATCACCTTCATAATCAATCAACTCACTAATTGATTCCTTGCAACTATTATGTAGAGATGGTGAAACAATGCTATGCTCAAATAATGGATCATCAAGAGAACTCATACCTTCATATGGCTGATCAACAGCTGCTGATCTGACGAACTCCATATCAGCATACCCTTCAATCTCCTCATTGTCATGAAGACTCATATACTCCTCACTTGTGGATGCATGAAGTGATTCTTCTTTGTCCACATCATCACTTTGCTGAAATAAACCTATGATCATTGTCTCACCTTCGCATGTATGACTAGGTGTCCAAACTTCGTGGCATGTGAAGCAACGTTGTTCTCTCCTCAACTGATTTTTACTCTTCTTGGGATTACCTGTAGGCTGCAAATCACAAGAAAGCAATTCTCTTTTCTTTTCTTCTTTTTTCTCAATGATCTCTTGGATAACTTCTGGTTTTACTTCTTTCCTTCTCAATTTCTTGATGTAATTATATAGACCTCTCTTGCTTGGATTCCCTTCTTCAAGTATTCCCAAATAGGCATCAAAGGAAACTTGATTCTTAAAATCATCCGGTAAACCCTGGTACTCATCAATAATTTTTGTGGCCTCTTTTTTCATTACAACCTCCTCATCCTCTTCTTTCTGTAAGAACCTTTGGAGAGTTCTTATCATCTCATTTTGACTTTCTCTAAAAGATTCAAGCATCTTATTTTGATTTTTTCTAAGAGAGTCAAGTCTGCCTATCTGAACTACTGTTGTAACTCAAAACAAATTTCTGATTTGTATTTTGTCAAACCCTTGTCATGGAATTTGTTAGGGTTTATTTCTAAGTTTGTTTATTTGAAACAACAAATAGATATACAGAAAATAATGCCACAATACAACCTCTAATGACAGTCACCAAAGCATAAGACAACTCCATATCCATGTATTAATGTGCAAATCCAGTTTTGGCGACCAACAATGAAGTAAAATCAGCAAAATACATTCAAAATTAGATCTTCCCATTCAGAATATGATGGACAAACAATGGATGATGATGACCTTCAAACCCTTATATCATTCTTCACATACAACCCTCAATATGAAGCTAAAATATTGTCCGTTAGGTCTAATATGAAATCTAAAATAAACCTGCAATCAAATCTGCATATAAGTCTAGGGTTTTAATCCCTTCCCAATCTGATTTACCCTAGCTTTGAGGGTTGCGCCACAATAAGAAGCCTGAGATCTGCCTTTTAAACATCAAAGCCCTTCCTAAAACCTAGGAACTAGGGTTTGGATATGAAACCTTATAAAATCCTCATAAAATCTTCAATGATTTGCTCTGTAAAACTCTTCCAACAAATTTGAATCACACAACCCAAACAGGCTGGCAAGATACTCTGCCTTGATACCACTGTAATATCCCTAACTAGATCTGCCCTAGAATTCTGATTTTCTGCCCTAATTTTCTAATTTCTTTTTATGCTCAAACCCTAATCTGAATTCTGATTTTTGTTTCTGAAGTATAAATAATCATGGGCAGCGAAAATACATGTGTCAAACACTCAAATAAACATGCCAAACATGTGTGCTTATGAAGACAACATCAATCATGAATCCAACCACATGATATAACCATCCAAGTGCTAAACACATGACCAATAAATCTGATTTCTGAATGTAGAAGTCTGCTGCTACAAATCTGAATATTCTGAGTTGAATTAACTACAAATTCATGGGCTCAAACATGCCAAACATAGCCCAGATTTCTGCTCATACAAATCAGACCTAAACATAGGCTTATACATACCGCAAAAATGGCAAAAATGACATCAAACATCAAACCCTAGATGGGTGAATCCTCCATGGTTGGCGCTTAGGGTTTTGTGCTCCAAAATTGTGAAGTCGCCCTCCTTGGGAAATGGCGCTCAACCTAGGGAAGAAACCCTAGCAGCAATCTTCCTCCAAATCCTCCAAAATGGGCACTCAAATCTGCTCTAAAGAATATGCCTTTGAATGCTCTAGAACTACTCCAAATCTCCAATGAAGTGCAAGTGTGAACTCCGTATGAATTCACCTCCAAGATGGAATTAGGTTTTCGTCCAATCCACCAAATATTCCTAAGGGTTTTCGTCCTTGGAATATGCTAAACTAAAAGTGCAGCCAAGAGTAAAAACTCCAATGAATAAATCAGATGTGAATGAATGAATGATGATATGACTTTCAAGTGCCTTCTTTTATAGCCATCAAATGACCATCTTCTCCTAGCCGACCACTTTTGGCAAATTTATTTTATTTTTATTTTCGTTTCTCCCTCCCACTAGGCCGACCTCCCTTGGATAATTTATTTTATTTTTTCTTTTTCTTTTCTTTATGCCAAGGGCGCCCAAAATTAGTTAAGTCATTTTACTTTACAATGAAGTCCAATTTTATGAATTAAATATAAATAATCTGAATTGACTCAAGATTATTTAGTATTTAACTAATTATATTATTCCCTTACAACCCCGACTTAGCCTACAGGAATAAAATAGGCTAGTCGACTCCAATGGGTGATCACACGGGAAAAGGGGACATTACATCTACCCAAGATTATCACTCAGAAATAAATTGGATTACTAGAGAGAAGATACATATTGAATAAATTGATTAGTAGTAGGGAAGGAATGCACATGGCAAGGAACAATGGACAAGTATTCCTTGTTTGATTTTGCAAAATCCTATGAAAGAATTGAATAGCCATTTATTAAAGTAACGCTCATGTTAATAGATTTTGAAGAAAATTTCTGCAAGATGATCTTGGTTTTATTCCTCTACTCAATGGAGGGAAGATAAATTGGATTATGAACAAGGTTCTACCCAAGATTATCACTTAGGCATAAATTGGATCAATGGAGGGAAGATACATTCTAGATAACTTGATTACTAATAGTGAAGGAAAGCACTCAGGAAGGGACATTGGACAAGAAGTGTGTTTGGCCTTGTTAGATTGGTGTGTTTAGCCTTGT
The DNA here is from genome assembly GCA_027924645.1 of Cunninghamia lanceolata. Classification (NCBI taxonomy): domain Eukaryota; kingdom Viridiplantae; phylum Streptophyta; class Pinopsida; order Cupressales; family Cupressaceae; genus Cunninghamia; species Cunninghamia lanceolata. The sequence continues at coordinate 5,981,585 of BSBN01000077.1, forward strand.
TAGATTTTTAAAAATCCTATGAAAGGATTGAGTGGCCATTTTGATCCAAAAGGATTTGGCAAGTACAGGTAACTAGAAAACAAGAACAAAAAACAGGTTTCAAGTACAAGGACAAGTGTTTGACAATACTACAAATTGTACCAAACCTGGATAACAACGTCTATGCACTAGTGTCCACAATTGTTCCGACACTAAAATTCACAATACAAACCATACAAGCGTTGTTTCAACATCCAATGACTGTTGATCTACACCCAAGGCCCAGGAAAACTCAACTATACCTTGGAAAATCTATAAATAAAGCTTATATGGAAGCATTGGAATCATCGGTAGTTGGAGAATTTGGGAATTATTGTATATTATGTTGTTGTAGAAGAAAAAAGCAATATAAGGCAAGATTGCTCACTCACCGTAACTATCCCTTTGCAAAGTAATAAAGGAGGGTAACAGGGCACATTGCCACTACCAAAACTGATTTTTCCTCCACATTGGGGGTTTTCTAGGATAAAATCAACATGTTGTGAGTTGTTTCATGTTTGTTTATGTTTGAAGCATAGTAATTCCTTTTCTTAACAATCCGAACTTTTCATTTGCAAAGCAAGAGAGTATTTAATATTTTAATTGATTTCTAAATTCCAAAACAGAGTTTATAGATCAATTTTGGTATCAGAGCAGTTGATCTTCTGTGGATTTGTGGAAGGATTTTGCATGACTGTAACAAGAGCTCAAAGTGCAGCCATGGAAGAGTTGAATGCATGGGCGACAACACTAGAAGACCACATGAGAGGCATCACAGAAAATCAGGAATGGTTGAGGCAACAACAAGAGCACATGGGTAGGCAACAAGGTAAACTGGAAGAAGAAAAAACTTCCATTAGTGAGTTGGTTAAAACTATGGCAAAGAAATTTGGTATTATTGTAGATGATATGAAAGAAGAAGATTTTCTAAATGAATCTAATGTAGAAGCAAAGAGTGTGAGTCCATTTAAGGTTCAAACAAAAGTAGAAATTAAGCCTTTTAATGGCAAATTAATGCAGAAATATTAGATATATGGATTAAGCAATTGAAAATCTACTTTAGTGTGCATTAAAAAAATGGAACTCGAAGGATTAATTTTGTATGCCTTAAGATGGTTGATCATGCTCTTGTATGGTGGGAAGCATATGTTGCAAATTGTAACAAAAGAAAAAAATTCAATAGTTAATAAATAGAAAGAATTCATAGAATTAATAAAAAGGAATTTCTATCTCATAGGACAAAAGGTTGATCAAAAAATAAAATGGATGTATTAAAAACAACAAAGTGGTCAAAGTGTATAGGATTACACCATGGAATTCCTTCAACAAGTTATGGTGAATGACATGGATCTTGAAGAGGACATGATGACAATATATCTCAGTAGACTCCATACTCACACACAGAGGGTGGTCACCACTAATCCAAAGAACTTGGATGAAGCAAGTGTCTAAGCATACTATTTTAAGGAGGAGGAGAAGAGGTATGAAGGTCAATCTTCTAAATTTAAAGGGAAATATAATAAAAATTGGAAAACAAGAAAGCTAATATAGTAGTGCAAAAGGAGGATGATAATGATGATAAAAAGAACACAAAGAATCATCGTAGTCATTGCAATTTAAATGGGCATGTAAATTTAAAATGTTGGAATCTTTATTCTAAACTACATCCTAAGAATAAGAACAAGGGTAAAGAAATTGATACATGGAAATCTATGCTAACTACTCATGAAGACGAAATGGAAATAGAGGATAGTTAAGATGTAGATGACAAACTTGGATACATCGCCACTAAGGAAAATGAACTTGAAGAGATGAACAAACTTTTTGTTTTGAAATTACAAGTTAAAAAGAACATAATTAACGCTTTGAAAGATCCAAGGTCAAAAGACTTGGAATTAAAACAAAGGTACATCCACATCCATAGCCATTGAGATGGGTTAAAAGAGGACAAGTAAATAAAAGGTGCAAAGTAAAATTTGGGATAAATGCACAATACATAGATGTGATAGAGGTTGTTGTCATCGCCCTTGATGCTTTTGCTATTGTCCTTGGTAGTCCATATCTTTATGTCAGAGATGTTATATTCATGAGAAGGGCTAATAAGTACAAATGGATCAAGCATGGGGTCAAATATATAATCAAAAGACAACAAAACAAGGCCAAAGTAGCTATGGCAAGTGCTAATCAAGCAATCAAATTAATTCAAGAAACTAAACATTTTTTTTGCTTTTGCTTAAGAATTAAGATGGGATTGGCATTTCTACCATAACTAGCTCAAAATTGAAAGGCTTAGATGAAGTCTTGTCATCTTTTCAAGAAGTGTTCGCAAAATCAAAGGATTTCCACAATGAAGGGAGGTAATCACGAGATTCAATTCCTATCGGAATCTCCTCTACCTAACATCAACGTGTATCGGCAATCCTTACTTGAAAGAAACGAGGTCAACAAGCAACTACAAGAGCTAGAAGAGCAAGTGGTGATTCGCCTTAGCACTTCACCTTGTGTGTCACTTATAGTGATGGTGCAAAAGAAAGATGGTTCTTGGAATATGTGCATATAATAAAATTACTATTAAGAATAGCTATCCTCTCCCAAGGATAGATGATTTGCTAGATCAACTTAGACATGCTATGTATTTTACTAAGTTGGATCTTAAGTCTGGTTATCATTAAGTGCAAATTAAAGAAGAGGATACATGGAAGACCGCTTTCAAAACAAAGCCACAACTTTATGAATGGGTAGTACTTCCTTTTGGCTTAAATAAAGCACTTGCTACTTTTATGAGATTGATGAATGAAGTTTTAAGGGAATTCATAGATAGCTTCGTGATAGTCTATCTAGATGATATTCTTAATATTAAGTGCCACATGGGAAGAACACTTTATCAACATTAAGCAAGTCGTACAAAGGTTAAAGGAACAACAATTTACTATGCAATCTAAAGAAATGTGAATTTCACAGAGAATCATTGGTATATTTAGGGCATGTTGTAAGAGGAGGAAATTAAGAGTAGACCCATCTAAAGTTGAAGCAATTATAAATTGGCCTACACCAAAGAATAATATAAAAACTAGGAGTTTTGTAGGGAAGTTTCTTCCTTCTTTTTCCTACATAGCTGCACCTTTACATCAAATTGCATCACAAGGGAGGAACTTCAATTGGGGCAATAAACAAAATGAAGCATTTGGAACATTAAAGTGCAAAATAACTCATGTTCCTATTTTAGCTCTTCCTAACATACAAAATCCATTTGAGGTGAAACACATGCTAGTGAATATGCAATGGGTGTCGTCTTGCTTCAAGTGGTGAACCTATATGTTATCATTTAGAGGTTTTTACTTCAGCAATTAGGGGTTATGTAACTTATGATAAAGAATTACATGCACTAGTTTAGGCTATTAAAAAATGGAGACACTATCTATTTGGTAAACAAACTATTGCGCATACTGAGCATCAACCTCTACAATAGTTGCAAGCACAAAGTAAATTACAACAAGCAAGACACTACAAATGGATGGGTTTTCTTCAACAGTTTCATTTGGCAGTCAAATATAAAAAAGGATTAACAATGTTGTGGTAGATATATTATCTAGACCCCCTATTTCAACAATGGCTATGGTATCTCGCTTGGAACCCTTCACAAGGCAGGTTTATGTTGAAGAATATGAACATGATAAAAATTTTGGTGAAAAATATAAAGAACTTCTATCACAAGAAATTGTAAAAAGTGAAGAAGACTTCTATCTTCAAGATGGCTTGCTTTATAAGGTAGGAAAATTGTGTATGCCAAGAGAAAACAAGCTTCTATTGATGAGGGAGGCACATACATTCAAAGTGATGGGTCACTTCACTATAGGAAGAATAGCGGCTTTTTTGCAAAGGTATATAAGGTATGCGCTTTGGCCCACAATGCAACAGGAAGTGGCAAGGTTTGTTAGAAGTTGGAAATTATGTTACACTAGCAAATCTAAAACAAGAAAAGAAGGAATTTATATGCCTTTGCCTATTCCACAAGACCATGGAAAAGTGTTTCTATGGATTTTGTAGGGGGCTTGCCTATGAGAAGACATGAGCATGATTACTTATTTGTGGTAGTTGATAGGTTTAGAAAAATGTGTATTCTAATGGCTTGTTAAAAGACTTACAAGAAAAGAAGCAACCAAATTGTTCTTTAACAATGTATGGATACATTTTGGGCCACCTAAGTCCATTATTTTTGACAGGGATACACGGTTTGGTGGTAAATTTTGGTCTACATATGGAGTATGATGGACACAAAGCTAAAGAAAAGCATAGCCTTTCACCCACAAACAAATGGCCAAACAAAGGTGGTCAATAGGACTTTGGTACGATCCATGAGGGGGTACAACAAGTGTCCCACGACATGGGATGAATCTCTTCCATACATTTAGCCATAGTTCGAAAACTCGGACTCGGAGAGTACTCGGCAAGCCAAAAATTTCCAACTCGAAGAGTACTCGACAAAACTCGACAACTTAAAAAACACTAAATTTTTTTAAACTCGGCAAAAACTCACAAAAACTCGATAAAATTGCTGGCTGGTGAGTCACGCTGTTGGACTCGCCAAAAACTCGACGAGTAAACATTGAAAGTACTCCTAAGTACTCAACGACTTGCCGAGTCTTTGAACTATGCATTTAGCACTCATATAATAGAGCATTAGATTCTTCGACTAACAAGTCACCATTTGAAGCATGTTTGGGATATTTGCCTTCTAGTCCACTTGATGTAACCTTTGATAAGCAAGATGAATAAGTAGGGCAAGATAGTGAGCTAACTAAAGCATCAAAAGTTGTTGAGAGGATTAGGCAAATCCAACTCAAAGTAAAAGAACATTTGGAAAGAACACCACAAATGTGTAATGAAAGACATGATCAACATTGAAAGGAACACAAACTCAAAGTGGGAGACAAAGTTTGGCTTACTTTGGTAAGGAAAGACTCCAAGGACAAGCAGAAAAAATTAAACCATTAAGGTATGGACCCTTCACAATTTTAGAGGCCATAGGTGACCATGCATTCAAACTTGATCTTCCTCCTTTCATGAAAAGACATTCAGTTGTAAGTTGTGAATATTTGCAGCTTTATGAGCCCTCTATGCTAGATGAAGATGAAGAACGGGTACTAACCTCTTTGGCAGACTTGGGTGTGGAAGGAAGGACCATACTCCATGAGGATGTGGTACTAGAAAACAAAACATGGGAAACACGAAATAGAGTTTAGGAAACTTGGAAGAATGGACTCAAAGATCAAAAAGTAAGCCAAGCCAAGTGGCACTCTAAAAAGAGAGTAGAAGAACTCTTTCCTTATTTGTTGTCTCATTAAGGTATTGTAGGACCAAAATCCTTCCTAAGAAAGGAGGTGTGATCCAAAAGGATCTAGAAAATACATGTAACAAGAAACAGGAGTAGAAAACAGGTTTGAGGTACAAGGACAAGTGTTTGATAGTATTACAAACTGTACCAGACATGGACGACAACACCGCCAAGGAGACAATAGCACAAGTGCGCTAGGTCCATGACCTTCCCAACACTAAAATTCAAAATACAAACCATAAAAGCAACGTTTCAACTTTCAACATCCGGTGACTGTTGATCTATGTCCAGGGCCCAGTAATACTCAATTGTACATTGAAAAAATCTATAAATAAAGCTTGTACGGAAGCATTGGAATCATCGATAGTTGGAGAATTTGGGAATTATTGTATGTTTTGTTCTTGTAGGAGAAATAAGCAGAAGGCAAGATTGCCCACTTACTGTATCTATCTCTTTGCAAAGTAATAAAGGAGGGTAGCAAGGCACATTGCCACTGCCAAAACTGGTTTTTCCTCCACATTGGGGGTTTTCCAAGATAAAATCAATGTGTTATGAGTTGTTTCATGTTTGTTTATGTTTGAAGCATAGTAATTCCTTCTCTTAGCAATCTGAGCTTTTCATTTGCAAAGCAAGTAGGAGAGTATTAAATATTTTAATTGATTTCTAAATTCCAAAGTAGAGTTTATAGATCACATTTATTTCGAGATGGTCTTGGTTTTATTTCGAGATGGCTCTACTCAATTAAAGATGAATGGTGAACTTACTGAGTCCTTTGATCTCAAAAGGTGTATTAGGTGGGGTTGTCCTATTGCCCCTTCCATGTTTGATATTTCTATTGAAGCTTTATCTTTCTTCTTAGAAATTTGTATTCGGGTCCCCCTTCGAGAGGGATTGTGCTTCCTAATCAAGATAAGTTAATTGAAGCTCAATTTGCAAATGATGCTTCTTTCTTCCCAGTGCTTGAAGAGAATAATTTCATATAGTTTAATAGTAGACTTAGACCTGTTTACTCCAGCTATGAAGTGGCTGTTCATAGATATATTTGTGAGGTTAGAATGATAAACCAATAGATTGGGTGGCTCGGATGCACTAAAACAAGGGTGGTCCTAATAACCTAATTCATTACCAGGGTATCCCCTTTGCTCTTGAATGGTTGAACCTTGCTTTAAGGATCATGGTAGTGTTGTGATGTAATCACACATCGCCCCATTGCAAATGGGGACCCCCTCTTTTTTCTTGCTTTCTTTGTTTTGCTTTAGGTTTAGTTTTCCTCTGAGCTTGTAGGATTTTGATAGTGTTGTGTATCCAGGTCTCAACAGTTTCTTGCCAAGAGGTCTATATGCCTTCATCCTGATGCATGTCACTAAGACCCTAAAAATGACAGTCTGATATCCTGAAAATCCTGAAAAAATGACTAAGTCTGAAATCTGGTGGATCCTCAGAAATCTAGAATCTACATGCTAAATCCTATGGATCCAAGACCTATCTCAAACATCCTGGAAGTATATTGATAAATATTTAATTTCTTATACTTAAACATATTTTCAATATACTTCCATTCAGGAAAATCCAAAATTTGACTAAGGCAAGAAATTCCTCACTCCATGTCCAAACCCGCCCAATCTGGGCGGCCTCAAGGTGCATTCATGGACTTTGTCTCATTCCAGGTGACATCGTCCAGACAGTACTCTCAAATCCGCCCTAGGAGAAAAATGGTTAAGTTTTGAGGTTTTGATGCACAGAACACTGAGATATGATGATTTGTAAGTAAGGTTTATGAGTTTGAGTGAAGTCAAGTGGATTATAAACAACATTCCAAGTGTCACTCTCCAACCCGCCTTACCTGGGCGGCCTTGGCATGAGGGCATGGATGATGTCTTCATCTCCACATGGATCTCTCCAGACAACACTTACAACCCCGCCCAAGGAGAAAGTGATCAAGTATTTAAAGTGTTTCAAACACAAAGCATTAGGAGATCATCAAGTTTTGATGGAAGCTTGAAGGTTTAAAAGGATTAAATGAGTTTTAAGTTGAAATCCAAGGGTCACCTCTAAAGCCGCCCTACCTGGGCAGCCTCAAGAGGTCCTTGTAGATTGTATCATTTGCCACATGAAGCACTCCAAACACTGTCTCTAAAGCCACCCAGGGTGAAGAACAACATAAGTTGTAAGTTTGTTTGTTGAGAATGATGTAGATAACACCAAGGAGATGAGATAGTCAAATTGATAAGAGTGAAAAATTTCTAAGTGTCAAAAACCCAAGGCCTACTCTCAAACCCGCCCTTTCTAAGCGGATTTCACCAAGACAGATGGACAAGATCATCACCTAGCATCCATGATGTGTCTTTCAACTTCAAAAAACACCTCAAAATTGCCTAAGTCTTAAGAAAGTTGGAGAGAAAGGTCTTCATAAGGAGAGGAATGAGCAATAAGTGAAGTTTAAGTGATGTAATCCATGCATCATCCTCCAAGCCGCCCATGCTAGGTGGCCTTCAACATCATGCTTGGATTGTGTCTCCTCCACAACATACTCTCCATACACACCCTCCAAACCCGCCTTGTCAAGTGACTCCCACCATCATGCATGTCTTCCACACCATTCACTCCATGCACTCACTCTAAATCCGCCCATGCTTCAAGAGTTACATAGCATTCAAAGGAGGATAAACTCTCAATGAAACAAGTGAAGAGCTCTTAAGTTGTCAAAACCAAGCTAAAAAATGCTTAAGTGATGAAAATTCCTTATACCTCCTCCAATCCCGCCCATGCTAGGCGGCCTTGAGCACTTTGTCTGGACAAGGTCGTGTCATTCACAAGACACACTCCGCCTATCGCCTTTAAACCCGCCCAGCCTGGGCGACCTCACAAGGCAGTGATGGACAATGTCATCATCAGGAGACTCTCTCCAGACACTCCCTCTAAACCTGCCCAAGGAGGAAAGTGGTCAAGTTTACAAGATGTTCTAAGCACAAAGACAAGGATATGATGAAATTCTAAGCAAAGTTTATAAAATTAAAGCAATCAAATGCATTTCATAGAAGAATCCAAGGGTCACCTCCAAACCCGCCCTACCTGAGCGGCCTCAAGAGGTGCTCATGGACTCTGTCATGTCCCACATCAAACTCTTCATGCACTGCTTCCAAAACCGCCCAGGGATGAAGGTGGCATAAGTTGCAAGTTTACTTGATGAGAATGATGAAGATGACACCAAGCATTACTTAAACTCCTCCCAACAAGGATGAATTAATTGGAAAGAATGATAAAAAATCACTAAGCCTGATGTCCTGAAATCCTGAAAATTGGCTAAGTCTAAAATCTGGTGGATCCTCCAAAATCTAGAATTTGCATGTTAAATCCTATGGATCCGAGACCCATCTCAAACATCATGGAAGTATATTGATAAATATTTAAACATATTTTCAATATACTTCCATTCAGGACATTTCCATACTTGCATTCCAAGCACACCTTCTAAACCCGCCCAGCCTGGGCGGAAATTTCACCTGAGCATGGATTCCACGTCATTCACATGAGTCTCTCCAGACAAAGACCTCAAACCCGCCCAGGAAAACCCTTACGAAAAGTTGCAAGTTAGGAGAAGTAGGGAGTTCATTTAGAGGCAAAAAAAGAACAAGACTGAGAAAAATCCAAGACTCCCTCTCAAATCCGCCCTTCCTGGGCGGCCTTTTGCTGTGAACTTGGATTAGGTAGTGATTACTCCACATAACTCCTTCTGATCCGCCCATCTACCGGGGTAAGTTGCAAGAACAATCAATGAAGGAAGGTGGAAGTTGATTAAGGGAAATGAGACAAGTTTCGAAATGTTATGAAGATCATTCCACACAACACCCTCTAGGCCGCCTAGTTTGGGCGGATTTCACTATGTCATAAGGATTGTCCTTCATTCGCATTCCAAACTTGCCTGCTAACTTTGCACAAGTACTCCAAGATACTAAGTCATGTCAAGAGAGAAGGAGTCATCATTCAGGTGAAGCCAAAAATTGTCTAAGTCTAAAATTCCTTACCTCACCTTCAAACCCGCCCTTCCTAGGCGGCCTTGACCACCTTGCATGGATTCCATGTCCTCCACATCACACACTCCGCACACACCCTCCAAACCCACCCAACATAGGCACTCTAGAGACTTAGGCATGGATTTCACACGAAAGGGTATGTTTTGAAATGTCATTTTTTGATCCCACATGCATAAGATGAATGTAATTTGTTATTGAAAATCCTTTATATCGTCTTAATTTGATGTGTTTCTTCTTGTAGGTGATGGAGGATCCAAGGAGGTGAATGGCGAGAGCTCATACATAAGAAGTTTTGAAGGTGGAGGAAAGTTGCTCAAGTTTGTCATCATCACCACATGGAGGAGAGCTCCTGCATCAAGTTCATCTTACTTTGAAGACTTCGTATGTCTGGATGAGGAAGACATCAACGCCATGCTTGAGAGGGAGTCATCTTCCAGTGATTCATTCCACGCGCCAAAAGGACAATCATCATGTAATCTACTCCAAGGACTCATGCACAACATATCTTCTACTTCATGCGTCTGTCCGAGGAATATCACTTTACCATGCATGAGAAGGAGTCATCATCCAGAGTTGTCTATTTCATGTGCATCCATCATATGCCAGTCTACTACAAGAAGTCACGCACAAGACATCTTCCACCTCAACACTCCAAGAGTCCTGCAAGAGTACATCACAAGATGAGAGATGAGCGTGATCATCAAAGCAATCCATGAGTTACATCAAAGACAACAAGAAGAAAATATTCTAAGTAAAGTGAACATGAGGTGAACCAAACCAACTTGCTTGAAGATGCTGAGGTGGCACATGCATGTCATCAAGCTAATCACATTCTGCCATGTCATTCATTCAAGAGGGCCCACCATAAAGATGCTTCAAAGATGCTTATCACATTGGGAAACGTGCCTTCATTGCCTCTTTCATGTTCTAAAAATAGCAAATTTTGTAACAAATTGCCTTGTTGTCTCAATCTCGGCCGTTGATTGCTAAATCAATCTGGGCCATTCATTGTAATTCTTGAGTTCTATATAAGGCTCACTTCTCTCATTTGTAAAGGGATCATAAAAGGAGAATCATTAGAAGAAGGTAGAGTAGGAGTAGATACTATGGCAATAGGAGTAGAGTAGAAAGAGCTCTTCGAAGTCATTGAAGAGATATATGAGATTGTTGTAAACAAAACACTTCCTAAATCAATACAAGCTCATTGTTGTTGTTCGCATGGTGATCTTGTGCGATCAAGGAATGTTCGCATGGTTTCTTATTCTCCAAGATGGTTGAGACGTGGTTCCAAGTAGCTTAGATGATAAAGTAGATAGAGTTCATTGATGTAATGGATATATGCAATGATATTTGATAAGTTCCCGTTGGTTCATACTTTTGATGGCTTGTCGACGATAAGTCATCATGTAAAGTTAGCCTAAACCACATCTTGCAAATAGTTCGATTGTTGATGCTCCTTCGAGTTGCGCCAGCTGTGGGTACTTTGGAGTGTGTCAACAATATGAAAATCCTTGGTTTATCCTTTGGAGATTGCACCTATTTCATGTAGTTGTTGCTTGTCATGGCGAAGTGAAATTTGGTTTCTAAGGGAATTTGTCTACCATAGCATCGTTCATCACGTCATTCTCCTTAGAATAGCCTTCTTAACCCCTTCTCCTTTTTCATTTTTTTTTTTTTATAGCTGATTTGAAAAGTTCCATTTCACAAGGAAAGAGTACATAGTTGAATGGGGTGATGAATAAATTCTGCGTAAGTCCCTTTGTGTAAACAGCATTATCACATCATACTACCGAGGCTATCCATTGCAAATCACGTACAAGGAACCTTGGAGCGTTCTTGTTTGATCACAAAATTTAGCATTCGAGACGCTTTGTTCAAGAGAGGATAGCACACTTGGTGTTTTATTCTAATGTTGTTGTTGTCAAGAAAACGTCATCAACAGGTAGGGTAATCTGTTATACATAGCTGGAATGTATCATATTTATTATACTATTTTTGTCCTTCTCCAATATTTGTTATGCTTCCTCTCATTTAGCAACATTCATGTTGAAAAAGTGTATAAAAAGATTAGAGATAATATATGGTCTGATGGTAAAGGGAATGAGACGAAACATGAAGTTGCTTGGGAGATATGCAACAAACCTAGGGGGTTGGTGATCTTGATTTAAAGAACCACAAATTGCAAGGTATTTACCTTGCTATTAAACATATTTTGAGATCCTTTAATAGTAGTACACCCTAGAAAGTTTTGATCGTGTAGTGAATGGTGTTCAAAAGGGCAGATCCAAGTGGAAGGGGTTGCATGGCTTGCATCATATTGATTTGTTGTTAGGTCATATCTCAGTTAAACATGCAGGCTCCAACGTTGTCTGCTAATTATTGAGGACCTGGGATTCCGTAAATTGTTTTGTGGTTGGGAGACAACATTTCCTTGGTTTGGTAATGAATGTGTATTTATCTATTTGGTGAAATCTCTCTTACAAAAACAAGGTTGTTGCAAATATTAGAGTATGCTTTGCTAGATCAGTGTTTGCTCAGAAATTGTAGACGGATTTCTTGGAATGAACTAAAAGCAGTCAACCACTTGCATGAAACACAACACATAACTCATTTTATTCTCCTGATTATGCCTTAAGGCTTCATGCTTCTATGCTACAAGTGAACTTTGATACTAAGATTTGGGACAAAGTTAAGTGGATTAAGGGTCTTTTGCTAATACTTTGTAATGGTAAATGGATCTCTTGGAACCAACTAAAAGGTATCTACCACATTCTTGAAACACAACACAAAACCTATTCCATTCTCTCTAAGGCATTAAGACCTCCTTCCCAGATAAGAATGAACATTGATATTGAAATCTGGAACAATATTAAGTGGATCAAAGGGCCTCCTTTATTGGAAATTTCTTCTCAACAACTTTCACAGAAGTTTATGAGAAACTTGCCTTCTCCCAAGCTGCCTTTGTTGGCTTTAATCAAAAGTACTTTGTTGTTGATTCTCATAGAAGATAGGTTACTTGTCATGTGGATTTCTCGTACTGAACATATTCAATCTTATTTTCGATGGTTGTTACTAGATCAAAAACTTCTTGTAGGAACTGTCCTTGCTAAATGTGATATCGTAGTTGGCCTCTGCTCTTTATAGAACACAGTGGCTTGTTATTTCTACTGAAATTTTGTGGTTCCTATGGAATGAAAGAAACTACGATATATATTCCAAGGCAAAAGAAGGCTACCTACTGACTTCATCAGTGAAGTCAGCATTCTTGGTGTGGTTGTGCAAGCTGAGGCGTAGCTGAAAATTCCAGAAATTGAGTTGAGAAAGTTTCCTAGGAACTGTCACCTTCATATCTACCGAGAGTATCTAGCTAACTTATGAAATTTCCCAACAATTGATCTAATGCCCAATTGGATATATGAAGTGTCAGATGATGGACTAGATGTGGATACTAAGGGTTGGAATGTCTTGCAAAAAAATTATTTTGAACAAGTTGATCCAGGGCACAAACAAGACGGCCTTAACGGATAAAGCAGAAAGTAGCCATGGTGAATGATCAGATGAACAAACAAGTTTTATGGTAAAGGGTGTTTACCATGTTGAGGGTGCTGGGAATAATACTGATGATGTTATCCAAGCCCTTTAGGCTGCGGCAGAAAGATTAGAAAGAAGGAATTTGAAGGCCCAAGAACAGTTGGAAAATGACTGTCTGCAAATTCTACTGGGTTTTGAGCTTCTGCTGGTAAATAAACATTTATGTATCTTATGGAAGAGCCCACAAAAATAAAAATAAATAAAACATACCTTTCATACCTAACTTGTGACATAATGCCGTCTGAAAGCCTCTAAATAACAGGGCAAAAATATGGGAATGTGGATAAATCATTACATTTAAAAGTCAAATCATAAAAAATTTCTTTCCTCAAAATAATATTTAAATATATTTTTTATGTTTTATAACTGTTATAAATTATTTCCTATAATTTTAAAATAAATTCCTTTAAATTGGACTTAATACCTCTAAACAGTTAACAAATATATTCTTTATGTTTTATAACTGTTATAAAGTATTTCCTATAATTTTAAAATAAATTCCTTAAAATTGGACTTGATATCTCTAAACAGCTAACAAATATAGTTTAAACTTTAAAGATATCTAAGTCTAATTTATAAACAGTGCAAAAAAAAATCTAAATATAGGCCAAAGCCTTTTATTAAATAAAATAACCAAGCAAAAGGAAATGAAAGATCACTTAACAATGTTAAGACAGCATCCCTTGAGACTCTGAGAGGGCAATTATTTATTTTGACTAATCCCAGCTGTTCCTTCCTTCCCCCCACAACCTTGTGTTCAACAGATCACTTTTTGTACCATATAAATATTTTGAAAAAAATAACCCAGATGTCAATGGAATCGAAAACCCAATTTACATTGGCATAACAATGCAAGAAAATAAAGAGGCTTTACACCCAAACAAGACACAACTGAAGTATCAATAAACCGAATTACCGAATTAAGTGAATAGGCCTTTTAAGAAATTATTTTCCAAGTTGACCGTCCAAATACCATGGTCATATGATAGTCAAAGGGTACGAGTGGTACTTAATATGCAACCAAAAATGTGATAAATATAACATAAATATGAAAATGTATGGAAAACAGGACTCTTGATGCATTCCAACACATTTATGGAGTGCAAAATTCAGCAAACAGTTTTAAAATTGAGTAACCAATTTCACATTTTAAACCATGCCGACTTCAAATTAAAGGTTACTAATTTCACATTCCAAACTTTCAATTAGAGCTGAAACAGTTCTCCTTATTGCTAAAGTTTTAGCATTACAGAGGAATCCCTAAGAATTAAGAAATTAAGGCTTGCATTGTATTGACTTAAAAGTTCAAATTAATTCTCAAAATACTGAATTCCTCTGCTTACAGATGAGTTAAAGAAGAGACGTTAGAGTTTCCCATAATAGTAAGAAATGGCTAAGATATTAAGCCATGCATTGTATTGACTCAGAATTCAAATTAACTGGTAAACATATTGAATTCTTCTGGATATACCTGTGTAAAATAATTCCTCTTAGACATTAATTCTTTTAAGCAGTTGTATCCAGAAAAATTCAACATATTTAAGTATAACCCAACCTAAATCAAAGAACAAACAACTACTTTTAATTCCCAAAAATTTTAGGAACGAGCAACATACCTGAGCGGAGGATCCCCTTGGCTCCGTCAAAATTATCTTCTCTAGACCGCTGGAATCCTTGACAACATTAACCGTCATTTTATCCCTTGTTGGAAAGGGAATTTTCAAGCGAAACCCCTTCGGAGCTATGGCTGCGAAATTTCTTCCCTAACAAATAGACAAACCTCAGTGAAGAACTATATCATACAGATCTCCATAGTAATATCAAAGCACAAAAAAATATCTCGAGCAAAGACACCGCTACATGCAGAAAACGACATGTCAATCAAACCCTACGAGCTCTCACCTGAAACGTGTCGAAGCTCATTCTTTAGCTCAACTTAAGTAAAATTAGTTGCAGAAACATCCAAAAAGATTTTTTTAAAACCGCAAAATGTCTCCACCATATCCAAAATACACGCATAAATTTCAAACAAAGTGACGTAGAGTAGAATCTACAGTACGTTAAGTAATTCAGCACGGGAACAAAATAAGACGAAAATTTCCGGACAAGCTTAAAGTGCACAAAATTACCCTCAAATTTATCCAAGTCAGTCATAACTTTCAACAAATTGAACAGAAAATCACAGTTTTTGCAGCAAATATTCGACTAAAGTTCAGCAAAGGAACGGACCCACGGCAAAATGCTCTGACGAGACCAGAGGAACAAACAGCGACTAAAAATTTACGCAACCGCATCGGAATTAATCAAATCTGTCAACAAATTTGACAAAAATGATAACTGTTGCAACAAGATTTTAAGTAAAGTGACAAAACCAGAACAAAATTTACTGACAAGACCAAAGGAAGGAAAAGCGTATAAAACTACCCAAAATTTACCCGGTTTACACACATCTTTCAGCAATTTCGAAGGAAAATGACAATTCCTACGGCAAATTTTAAACCAAAGCGACGTAGAATCTACCGTACGTTCATTATTCAGCAAAGAAACAAAAAAAATACCAGACTTCGCTGAGATTTGAGCACGTAACTGGAGCATCGACCAAAATTCCCTCCAACTTAACCAAATCTAACCAAGACATTCCAAATTTAGTAAAGAAGAGTTCAAAATACCTCAAATGAAGCTTATACAGCTTGGATTGCTACGCCGCTGCAGAACGCCTCCAGTTTCGACCACAGAACCTCAAATTTCTCAAAAGCGCGTCAAAACTCCACCAAATTTAACGCCGTGAGCGAGGAAATGAAAGGAAAGAGCAAGGCAAACTGCTGCATCGATCCACCTGAACGCAAGAGCTGTAGGATTTCTTGTACAAGATCAGGGGATCGATCCAACGGACTAGAATGGGGAGAATAAACTTTTAATAAAGGCTTCTGCACACACAGAATGCAAGCTGTGGACTTAAGTAAAATAGAACGGGACGGGACGGGACGGGACGGCGCAGAGCGTGGGGACCCGGGCCCCGTTGAAACGGGAATTTCAAAAAGAGAAAATATTGGAAAACTTTCCGGGGGAATTTTCAGTATTTCGGGATTAGCTACGTAAAGTATTGTTTCCGTAATACGTCTTTCATCAATACTTTTGCGCAACTTTAAAACCATAATTATTTTTCTTTTAATTTTTAATTAATTGGATGGGTGAGAGTCAATCATAATATATTTACAAGGTTTCAGTTATGTGGATAGAAATTTTTATGTTAGAGAGTATGAATTAAAAAATAGAATAGAAGATATATTATTTTATTTAATTATTTAGAATATTATTTATAAGTAGATGCGTTAAATTTATAATATAGTTTTTGGATATATTTTTGTATTCTTTTGGGATAAATTTTTTGTGACAATTTGAGATTGGTATTTATTTTGCCTACTATTGATTTTTTTTGGTATGTGATATTGATTTTCTTTTAAGTTTATTGGAGCTTCTCTTTTGAATTTTCTTTTGTTCTTAAGTATTGAATTAGAATGATATTTCACATAAATAATAGGTGCATAATTATTAATATTATAAGGATATATTGTCAAAAATGATTTTTTGTTTTTTTTTTAAAAGTAAACTAATCATAGAAAGGTGTATATACACCTGACAAGGAGAACAAGCCTTATGCTACAATAGGTTTTGATTGTCAAGTAGCCACCTATAAATCACAGAAATTGTAATTAATTAGTTGTGAATGAATGTTGTATAAAACATAATGATAGAGAAAAATGAAACAAGGAATTTGAATTGTTATGTGATAGAGGGTAGAATTAAACTTGCATGCTTGTATTTGCTATGAACAAATTAATTGTAGGTGGGCCTCTTCTTTCTTTCATATAATGGTGTAGGGATTGTTTCTCATTATGTAGTAATGGTTGAAGGAGAGTGTTGGTTCTATGTGGAAGAGGCCTTTAATGGTTTTTTCTCTCGGTGTAGTTGTAAATATTAATCCTTGTCTTTTAATTTTACCAATATTGATTGGGGCCTTATTTAGTGTAAGGCATTGGGATCTATGTATAGTAATTACCCATGACATGGATACTGGTATTTATTTTCAATTGCCTTGTGATGTAAGTAGCACTAATATAGTAGTTGGGTTTTTTTTGTTAATGATTGTCCCTGTACTTGTCAATGGATCACTCAGAGAAGTTGGAAACATTATTAATGAAAATCTTGTCCCTGTAATTGTCACATTTCTTTAATTGAAATTTTTAGGGTTACATGTATAATTGAGGCATGTATGTTAAATGCAATAGTTCTGGTAGGAGCAAGTGCAAGAAGTGGGTTTAGTTTTTTGTGATATTGAATTTTGAAGCGCACTCCTTATGCAATTAACTAGGTAGGATTTTCTATTGCTTGCAGTTCCTTGAATGACCATACGTAGTGTTTGCTTCGAAGAATAATCCATATAGTGTTCTATAATAACAGTAAGTGTTATTTTTGTTTTGCTAACAATGTATAGTTTGATTCATACAAATGTGGGGGAGCAATCTTCTTGTTGAGGCATCTTGTTTGTGGTTATGAATTGAAGTGCAATGTCATGTAAATGTGCAACAATAATATGGTTACCCCATATGTTGGTCTTGAAATCACGTCAACCAAGCATTTCAAGTTCATTTAAATTGACATTGTTAGTAAGCCCTATTTGAGACAATAATCCCCATCAGCTCATCTCCATATTATTTGTTGTGTCTCTCTATTTATCAATGGATCTTCATCCTCTTCATGGTTAGCATCACTTTGCATCATGTGGTCAATATGCCATACATCCTATTTACTTTTATTCATGTGCTTCTAATTTTTTATTTCTTCTTTCTTGAGACCTATACCCATGTTTATGTCATGGAAATATTTGTATACGAGTAGCTCACTCTAACATAAAGTTTCAAAATGTTTTGGGTCTTCTTTTGGAATTGTATAGAACGAGGAAGTACGTTATATTTATTTTTTTCCTCTCTTACCATTTGCATCCCTTTCATTGAGCAACATATGGGAATAATTTTATTGATTCCATTAGTGTTATTGTTTCTAGGTAAGGTGGTTAATGCATAGAAGAGTTTAAGTAGTTAGACGGTATTCTAGTGTCATTTGTAATTCTTGCAAGATGATGAAATAATATTCGACCAACATTTAATGATATAAATCATCAATGGAAAATAACAAGAGGTGATTTTGGAGCATATGGCATATTTTTTTTGTGCTTCCATATCACGATCTTCAACAATCTCTATAATGAACTTTTGATATGTTGTCAAAGCTTGGCCTTCATATCTTTGATTTGTACATATCCTTGTTAACATATTCACACAACTTATTGATTTCATTTCAACTTTAGATGCATACTTAGTAATGTATTTAAGAACAAGTGTTCTTGAGATGACAAGTTAGCTCAATCTATATTAGCTTTCCATATTGAAAGTGTCTCATAGTTGTGGATTTTTAACCCATTGTCATTTATTGTTGGTTCGTAAGATTTTTTGCCAACATCGTTGCATGTTGGAGTTTATTTGTTCATTCCATGGAACTTTGTATTGACATTTTACATTTAGGCCCTTCTTGTGTAAACATATTCTCTCACTAGATTTAGTGTGTTGTTGGACATGATTAATCAATTCTTCACAATTATTAGAAGGATTGTTACATAATATCTCATGTGTGTTTAGCAAGCATGGATCATCTAGTGGAAAGTGATGTATTGTGTTCTTTCTTTCAAATGGAGTATGAGGGTTCCAAGCAGTCGCATATTGATCAAAGAATTTTCTCATCACTTCCACATCTACATTACTTTCCGAATCACATGTGTTCATGTTTGATGCATTCTCTAGCCAAAGGAATCCATGTACATGTGTAGAGCCTCGATATAGCCATTGATACCTATAGCAATAGTCTTTACTATAGATTAGTTTTTCTATGACCTCATAAAAGATTGTGAATCCTTGATAGAGGTATAGGGATGTGAACTATGGATTTTTAATTATGTTATCAATGCAATGTTTGATGGAGTGTGATGTTCTCTTGGTTGCAAATATTTGGTGTAAATTAGGTCATTTTCTATTTGTTGTAATTAACATGAAGAATAGAGTTGATGATCCTATTTGGTTGATCATATATTTAGTTTACATTGACACTTATTCTAATATGATCTTGTCCCTCATAAAGAAGATCCAAAATGCATTAGTTTCTTAGCCCATTGATGGTTTGGTAAATTTTTTAAGTGGATTTAAAGGTTTTAAATAGTGGTCAATATATTGTCTTCTACATTTTTCTTAATAAACACAAAGCAAGTGCTTGGCTACTATGGTGCATCATAAGAATTAATAGAAAGTATTTAAATCTTGGATGCCTTCATAATCTATTGTCATGAAAACACGTTAAATGTAAGGTGCATATTCATACATTTGGACTTCCCTAATTCGGGCTTGCATTTGTAGTGTAGATTTTTGGGAGTTGGTAGTAGAAATTTAAATCAGGTATGTTGTTAGTATAAAAATTTATAACAAAGATTTTTACTATATTTCATAAGTCGCTTGAAAATGGAAAATGAAACACATTTGTAAGTAGTTAATGAAACCTAAAATGGCATTATTTATAATGGCAGTGGACTTAATTTCTAAGGGAAAAATGTGTTTACTAGTGTGTTCAAACTAATGATGATGTGATTGTTTATGGCAATGTAAATGATGTGTTTGGACAGGTCAATGATGTGATTATTTGTGGTGGTTCAAATTTCTTGTTAGGTCTTTTATACAAGACAGTGTACATGCATTCAAAGCTCTCTGGAGTGCATTTTAATGTCCATAAGATGAATTTGAACCTTACACATCTAGAAATTTGAGCTCCTTTAGTGAATACCTTTATGATTTACTCTTTAAGACCCAACTATTCTACTAGAAAACTAAGGATTGAAATAAATCTAGTGAGTGCAAAAAATCTAGCACGAGACAAATAATCTAGTTGCTTTTGTGCTTGGATGCTCACAGAAAAACCATATCAACTAATTAATAATGGTATTATTGAATAATTTTAGGTATATTGATGATTATGATTTTTAATAAATTAGTTTTTAAAATATTATTGTTGTAAGTGTAATTTTTTATTGGTGTAAGTGGCCTAGGGGGCCATACACATTATATTAAACTTAATAGAATTATAAAGAGGCTAATCTAAGATGGAGGACTAATACATATAGCCCCCTTTAGATGCATAGTTACAACCAATCAACACTATTAATAGTGGCATGTTAAACTTAAAACTAGCTACAGAGGATTATCTACATAAAATATCTCCAAATTACATTATGTGATTACAATGATTGTTCCCATATATCAACTTGCATGGGCTTTGTTATGGATCTAGTTGATCCTTCTCCCTAATGTTAGAAGACTCCACATCACCGATAATAGAGAAGGTCCAATCAATACCAAGAGAAGGAGCAACTCCACTCATAAACTTGAGGAATTCAATACCCCATTTTGTGTGATGTTTATGAAGTTCCTCATTCTAACTAGTCGTGAGAATCACAAATAGTATCTAGTGGCCTAAGAAAGTAGTGTTATGCATGGGCCATGTTCCATCTCTTGATGTGAACCTTAATCCATTAACAAAATCATCCAGTATTACCTGTAAGCAATGCCTCCATTATGGTCTAATCAATGATTCAAAAACCATGTGAATGGATTCCTTTGCCTTCACAACTCCCAAAAAGACTGTCAGAAACATTGAAGAGACATCAGAATTAACCCTATATCTATGAGTCATTGCCGAGAAGAGTTCCCCAAGCATTATTCTGATTGCATGAATCAGTATCACCATATTTGTATTGAAGACTCTTTTAGCCTCAAATCTATAATATCACCCAAAAAAGCAATTTGCCTCTTTTTCACCATCAACTTGGCTATTGTATCCATCCTACTATACCTTAAAAACTAGGATAAATGAAATGACAAGAATGCATATAAAGACCCTAAGAAGTTGTTGGAAGCATATCAGATCATGATGATCCATAACCCCCTCAAAATTGGCATGATGTCTTGCATGCTTATAAACCTATATAGGGAGAACATCATTAATGCATCTACTTATGCCAAAAGAAGCCTTTGCCTCCATCTCATAAGTGTACCTAGCTAGTTATGATGGATGAAAGGGTGAGGGATAGATAGAGGAGATCACATGTTTGCTCAAAATTATCGTTTATACATTCTTCTTTGTCGTCTATAAAAAAAATTGCAAGCGATTTCGTGTGTTTGTTTATCTCCCTATAAATATGTTTTAAGGTGATGGTTGTGAGAGATTCAAGGAAGGGCCAATATTGCCTTAAAATCAAGGGATCCTTTTCTCCTTGATGAATTAAAAATGACCATTGACTCTCCTTCTATTTGAACTTACTTGGCTCCATATAACTCACAGGTCTGTAGTCTAAGGAGTAGTGCATGTGCTTCAGCTTCATTGCTAGTTATGGGAGCTATTTTTTGGATGTGGCACTGATTAGCTTCCTATTACGATCTCTAGCTATACATCTGGCACCCAGGGCTCCCAGATTTCCCCTAGATGCACCACTAAAGTTTAGTTTAAACCATCCCTCATAAGGTGTAATCCATCTAATACCTAGTCTTGGGTTTGTTATGGGATCAATCCCATCATCCCCATGAACTAGGGAGCTTTAAGGCCTTTCCATCTCTTCATGAGTTCATTGTCCTGGGAGGAGAAAGATTTGTTTTTTTGTTTTTTTGTTTTTTTGTGTTTTTTCCACATTGTTTACTACCTCTTCAATTGCATTTTCTAGTTTAAGCATGAAAACTTCTTCTATCATTTATTTCCCTGAAAGATGCATCTATTTATTTCCTTCTAAAGGTCCCAAAAAACTTATGATCCAAATGCTGGAGAAAGTGGCCTTTTATAGAGAATTAACCAAAAAGTGAATAGGTCTAGCACATCAATGGGAAGAGCACCGTGCCAATTCAATTTTGTGTAAATCGATTACCAACATTTCTCAATTATTTGACATCTAATCTTCAGATGGTCAATAGTCTCTTCATCTTTTTTACACATTACGCATCTGGATGGACCCATGAAGCCAAGCTTTTATAGTTTATGTCGTAAGTACTTTCTTCTAAATGGCAACCCACACAAATGCCCTAGCTTTTGGCAAACAATTTTTGTACCAACATAGATGTGTTGGCCACTCTGCTTTTGAGATAGAGGCTTCCTCCATTGTATACCCTATTTTGATGCTATAGTCACATGATTTTTCTTCACACCATTTGATGATGTCCTTATCCTCAAATATGAAAACTTGTTTGGCCACCAACTATTTCTCTAGGTTGATGATTTGTTGTTCTAGTATATTCATTCCTTGCATATTTTTCCATTTCCACTCAACGATACCATAATTTTCTTAGTATGTTAGATAATTGCTCACTTTGGTCCCCCAACAAGCTTCTAGTATATTTGTCTTGCTTCTATTACATTAGGGAGCTTCTTGAGGGTAGCATATCTATTCCAAGAGTCTTCCCATAATAGTGTCCTTCTACCATTTCTAACTTCCCATGTAATGTCCTTGATAACAATGTGTCTATAGGAGAGAAGGAAGTTCCAAATCGAACATGCTAAATGATTTTGTCCCATTTGAGGTATGGTTTGATATACATGCCCTATATAATTTTAACATCTAGCACATTGTTTAGAGAGGATAATTTCTTGAGCTCGACCCCCTACATTTTTTGGCTTGCAAATTAAATCCCAAGAAATTAACGAGAACTTCTTATCCTCTGAGTTGCCCTTCCAAAAGAAGTTTCTTATTTTTTATTAAGTGCATTGATAACCTTACAAGGCATTTTAGACACGATAAAATAAAAAATTGGGATGGCAGAGATTACCATTTTCAACATCAAAATTCTTCTAGCAGATGATAGCCATTTTCCTTTCCATGAAGTCATTTTATTGCCACAATTCATTAAGAGGGGGTCCCAAAGGGAGGCTTTGTCAGAGCTAGTGAATAGTAGAATTCCTAGGTATTTGCTAGAGAGTTAGTCAATCTTGAAATCCAAGGTGGTGGTTTTACTTTCTACATCTTCATATCCATGTTGAAAAAGAAGGTCTCTAATTTTGTCTAGCTTATACTTTGCCCAGATGCTCAGCAATAATAGTTCAAGGCGACATTCATTGAATTTACTTCCCTTTTTCTAGATATCCCAAATAATAGTGTGTGATCAACAAATTTTTGATTAGTTGTGGGGCTTAAATTTTGAGCCACCTTAATGCCCTTCCATCTTCCACTTAGGTTTTCAACATGGATGTGTTGCTCTAGAGCCTCGACCATGATAATGAAGAGGAAAAGGGATTGGATCTCCTTGCCTAAGATTGCGAGAAGAACCAAAGAAACCATATAAATTTTAGTTGACCAAAGCTAAGAATCTAGGGCTGGACAAACAACTGAAAGTCTAATCGATCCATTTCTTACAAAAACTAGATTTCTCCATATTTTTTATTAGGAATCTCCAATCAACTTGATCATAGGCCTTTCTAATGTCTAATTTACCAGCATTTTTTTCCTTACTCATTTTAACTATATGGCCTCATGTGCAATAATAATTCCATCTATGACGGAGCGTCCAAGGATGAAGTTGCTTTATTCCTCAAAAATTACATCCAGCAATATGATTTTTAGCCTATTGATCATTGCCTTTGAAATGATTTTGTATGTTGTGTTGCATAGAGAAATTGGGTGAAAGTCTTCCAGGGTCTTTACTTAGTATGTCTTAGGTACGAGTATAATGAAAGTGTTATTTAAATCCTTAAGAATCGTGGAACTTTTCCTTGACTCCTCAACTACCTCCAATATATCCTTGGCCACAATGCTCCAACACTTTTGGTAGAAACTAGTCAGAAAACGACCCAGACTAGAGACCTTATCAAGTTGCATTTGAGAGACTGTTATTTTAATTTCTTCTTCTATGAATGGACCTATGAGTAATTCATTCTATTCCGGGGTGACAAGGCACGAGATGTTTCTTAAGATCTCTTCTTGAGAATGCAGGTTTGATCCATCCATGTTGTTGAGTAATTCCTTAAAGTAGTTAATTGAAAGGACATTGATATCATCTTCTTTTTCTAAGTTTCAACCATTTTTGGTTTTGATGCTAGAGATTTTGTTAAGGTTCTTTCTATTCTTTGTGGGGTTATGGAAGAATTTTATGTTTTTGTCACCTTCTTTTATCTAGCATTCTCTGGATTTTTATCTCCAATAAATCTCCTCTCTCGATAATATTTTTGCATGTTGTCCTTTGAGTACTTTCTCCTTTTGATAGGTATCTTGATCCATTCATTCACTTATGATTAGTTCATTAAGACTATCCAACTCAGATTCCATTCTCTCTTTTTCTACAAAGATGTTTTTGAAGTATGTGTGATTCCATTATTTTAGCTGGGCTTTGATATAAGTTAGCTTTTTTTGAAGTAGAAATAACTTTGAGCCTTTTAACTTGGGAGCCAAAGCCCACCAAGTTTGCACATTGGTGGTAAAATCCGGATCCCTTAACCACATGTTTTCAAATTTGAATGGGCTCCTGGAGGGTCTAGAGTCATAAATAAACATCAGTTGTAGTGGGCAATGGTCTGACCCTGATATTGGAAGAATTGAACATTCATAAAGGAGGGGCATGAGATCAATCCCCATAAAATGGGAAGTAGTCCAATCATTCAGCTATGTTTGTGAATCCCTATCTTCTATTAGTCCAAGTAAACATACCATTGTGTGGAAAATTTATAAATTGGAGTTTATAGCTATCAACAAAGTTATGAAAATTAATCTATATTTGGTTTATCTGGCTAAGGCCACCTCTCTTTTTAGAAGCATCTAAAGTTGCATTAAAATCCACCCCAAGATGATCAACTCCTTTTCCATTACTTGTAAGAAGAATGCTACCTAGCCGATCCCACACTCTCTTTTTTCATATGCCCCACATGGCCATAGACATTAATGAGAAAGAAACAAACATTAGAAATGGAGCATTTTACTTTACTAACCTACTAGAATTAGCCATTCTATATGCTCTCCACCATCATCGTGTTGGAATTTCATAATATACCTAGTCCACTAGATGCAACAACCATGTCCATAAAATGCCCCTTCCACTATTTCCATTTTTGCATGAGAAGATTGGTTTCTTGATCTTTTCCATTTTTATTTCTTGAATTAGAAATATGTCAAATTTTACCATATCCATTTGATGCTTAAATAAGAATCTTTTGTTAGGGGCATTTAAGCCCCTAACATTCCATGAGAGGATCTTCATTGCTCGTTGGGAAGGGTGATTTCGTTCCTAAATCTCAAAACCATACTTTGTAGCTCCAATTGTCCCTCTGCCACCTCATCAATTTCTAGCCTTTCTTCATTGGATTTTCTTCCCCTTCGCTTGCTTTCTCCACACTTGGGCCCATTAGTTTTAGATTTAGTTTGACTCATTGTCCTCTCTTCTAATATTCCTAGTTCATCTTTAGAGAATTATTTATCTAATTCATCTTTTGAGTTTTGTGTCAACATGGATATATCTTCTATCATTTTGGAATCTTTATTCCTTAGTAGGGGATATTTTTCATTTTCTTTCATTAACCCAAAAATCTCCATGGCTAGTTCGAAGGTGGACTTGTCTGTAACAAATCTAGAGGTTTCCCTCAGGGGCCTTGGAGCATTATCATGAAAGCTGGGTGAAGAATATCATTCCAAGGGGTTATAAGTTTCCCATTGAGGTGGAAGGCTACCTAGTGTTTCAGTAGGGACATCCTCTTTTAGGGTTGGCAAAAATATTGGGGGGCTTGTAGTTTCCTTCATTGGTTTTGGGATGCCTCGAGTATGTCCCATGTTTGATTTATAATCTACCGAACTATGGCCAAAGTTGTAGCATTTTTTAAACTAAATAAGTGATCTCACGATTTTAATTTATTATATCCATGCATCAACCTCTAATTTTATTTTAATCTCCGAGGGGAGAGGGTTCTCTAAATTGATAGTGAAACATATTCTAGCATACATCCCCACATCACCATCTTTAATGTTGTCATACACACATATGAATGATCCCAACAAATTGCCAATCTTGTGAGGATAGCCATATCCTAGTATTCAGATAGGAGACTATACAATATAAGCCACACAGGGGTATTTGTTGGGGTGTGGATTAGGGGGTTGAAGTTAGACTCCCAAACACGCATTGAGAATCCAACCCCATCCATCATCCATGGACCACCACCCAAAATCTCCCTTTTTTTTTTTTAATTTTCAGTTTGCAACATTTAATAAGAAAGAAGCCTTTCAACATTGTTTTAAGTCTTACATCACTTCCCTATTGCTTCTTAGGCCATCTTTGAATGCAAAATTTTGATGGCCAGAAGGTTCCCCATTTCATAAATAAATCTTTCTACCAAAGGAAAGACGTTGTACAATCAAGGCTCATGATATCAAGAGATATTTCTTTTCTTTTCTCAAATATCTTGTTCTCCCTTAGAAGAATAGGGTTTCCAAATCATTCTATTATAATTTCTTGTTGTAGCCCTAGGGTTCCTTGTTTTTTGCAATGTTTCCTCACAACTTGGGGCTTTTGTATTCAAACTCATGCCTCCTTTCATTGTCAGGAGCTAGGGCATTCAATATTTTGTTCATCGATTGATTTTCCAAATCTTTATGCATAGTTGATTTGTTGCAAGGATTCCACATTTCTTTTTTTGGGTAGTAGCAATGCCAAGGATTTCGCTTGTGTTGAGTTTCCTCCTTGTGATTTTATGCTTTGTCCTACTTTCTAATGCTTCACCTTCTATCTTCTTGCTTTCTGCACATTTCAGCCCATTTCGCTCTTGGTGTTGTCTTCTCACATTTGATTGCCATTGATTTACAATTCTCCTTCACTCTTCTATCTTTCTTTGCCCTTCTACCCTTTCTCGCTCCATTATCAAAGCCCTTGTTGTAAGTGTAATTTTAATTTTTTCGTTTAAGTCAATTTTTTGCATAATAATATTAGAGTTTATATTTAAAAATCGTGTAAAAATTTTATATCAATAAAATAAAATTTCACATAAATTTATAATGAAACAAATTTTTAAAAAGAAATATTGAATTATTTTCCTTCATGATGGATGGATTGTCTAAACGTTTTTAATCTAAATTTGGATCCTTTATTGAACACAAATAACCTACTAATGTTTTATTATGTTAATCATTTAATCAATCAATTTTTATAATATTAATTTTATTTTTTTATTTCATGGGTGTGGGTAACTATTTAAATAAGGGACTTTTCAAAGAAGACACATTCAAATTCACACATGTTAACACCTTAACCACTACATTCTTTAGTAATAAATTTTTGTGAAGTAGAAATAACACTGAACCTTTTAACTTGCCCGAGTCGAAGACCACCAGGTTTGGACATTGGTGGTAAAACTTAGATCCCTTAACCACGTGTTTTTAAATTTGAATAGGCTCATGGAGGGTTTAGAGTAAAAAATGAACCCCAGTTGTAGTGGGAAATGGTCTGACCCCAGTATTGGAAAAGTGGAACATTTGTAAAGGAGGAGGAGCTGAGACTAGAGTCCCCATAAATAGGAAGTGGTCCAATTGTTTGGCTATATTTGTGAATCCATGATTTTTGTTATTCTAAGTAAATATACCATTCTTTGGAATCATATCTTAGAGTTGATAGCTATCAACAAAATTCTAAAAATCAATTTATGTTTGGGAACTTATTCTGTTAAGGCTACCTTGCTTTTCAGAAGTGTCCAAAGTTGCATTAAAATCCCCCCTAAGATGATCAACTCATTTTCCATTACTTGTAAGAAAGATGCTAGTTGATCCCACACTCTTTTTTTTTAATATGCCTCACAAGGCCATAGACATTAATGAGAAATAAACAAACATTAGAAACAAAGTGTTTTACTATACTAACTTGCCAAAATTGGCTAGTTTGTATGCTCTCCATCACCATCATGTTGGGATTCCATATTATACCCAGTCCACTAGATGCACTGACCACATCCATAAAATGTCCCTTCCACTATTTCCATTTTTGCATGAGGAGGGTGGTTGCTTGATTTTCTATTTTTGTTTCTTGAAATTAGGAATAAGTCATCTTTTTTCATATCCATTTAATGCTTAAACAAGTGTCTTTTGTTAGGGGTGTTTAAGCCCCTAACATTCCATGATCTTCATTGCTTGCTAGGAAGGGTCATCAATTTCTAGCCTTTCTTTATTGGACTTTCTTCCCCCTCACTTCCTTTCTCCATATCTGGGCCTATTGCTTTTAGATTTGGTCTAACTCATTATCCTCTCTTCCAATATTCCTAGTTCATCCTAGGAGAATACTTTATCCAATTCATAGATTCTAAGTTTTGTATCAACACGAATATATCTTCAGAGTCATTCTAGAATCTTTATTCCCTAGAAGGGGATATTTTCATTTTCTTCCATTAACCCAAAAATCTCCATGTTCAAAGGTGGGCTTGTCTATAATAGACCTGGAAGGCTTCCTCGGGGGCGTTGGAGCATTATCATGAAAGTTGGATAGAGAATATCATTCTGGGAGGTTGTTAGTTTCCCCTTGAGGTGGAGGGTTATCTGATGTTTCAATAGGGACATCCTCTTTTGGGGATGGAGAAAATATAGGGGGCTTTCAATTTCCTTCATTGGTTTCGGGATGCCTCAAGTATGTCTCATGTCAGATTTGCAATCTTTCGAACTATGGTCAAAGTTGTAGTAATTTTTACACTAAATAGGTGATCTCTCAATTCTAATTTGTTGTATCCATACACTAGCCTCTAATTTTATTTCAATATTTGAGGGGGGAGGGTTCTCTAGGTTGATAGTGACATAGACTATGGCATACATCCCTACATCACCATCTTTTATGTTGTCATCCACACTTGAATGAATGATCCCAGTAAATTGCCAATCTTTGTGAGGATAGCCATATCCTAGTATTCAGATGGGAGATTATACAATTTGAGTCACATAAGGGTATTTGTTGGGGTGTGGATTAGGTGGTTAAAGTTAGGATCCTAGTCACTCATGTAGAATCCAACCCCATCCATCATCCATGGACTACCACCCAAAATCTCCTTTTTTTCTTTTTAGTTGTGTTGCATTCAATAAGAAAGAAGCCTTTTGACACTATTTTAACTTACATCACTTCCCCATTGCTTCCTACACCAACTTTGAACGTAGAATTTTGATGGCTATAAGTTGGGCCATTTGATAAATAAAGCTTTATGTCAAAGGTGATATGTTGTGTAGTCAAGGTCTACAACAACAAGGGATATTACTTTTCTTTGCTCAAAGATATTATTCTCCCTCAAAAGAATATGAATATTATTGGCACATGTTTCTATCATAAGATCTTTTAGTTTCCAGATCATTTTGTTATAATTTCTTGATGTAGCCCTAGGGTTCCTTGTTCTTGTGAAGTTTCCTCGTAGGTTGGGGCTTTTGTATTCCAACTCATGCCTCCTTTCATTATCAAGAACCGGGGCATTTAGTGTTTTGTTCATTGAATGATTTTCCAAATCTTTTTGTGCAATTGATTTGTTGCACATATTCCATATTTCTTTCTCTGGGTGGTAGTAATGTCTTGGATTTCTATTGCATTGAGTTTCATCCTTATGATTTTGCACTTTGTCTTGATTTCCAATGGTTCACCTTCTATCTTCCTGCTTTCTACGCATCTCAACCCAATTTTTCTCTTCCTCTTGTCTTCTCACATTTATCCACCATTGATTTACAGTATTCCTTCATTGTTCTACCTTTCTTTGCTCTTCTAACCTTTCTCACTCCATTAACAAAGCCCTTGTTGTAAGTGTAATTTTAATTTATTTATTTAAGTCAATTTTTTGCATAATAATATTAGTGTTTCTATTTAATTTTAATTATCATTTAAAAAAATATGTGTAAAAATTTTATATCAATATAAAAAATGTCACATAGATTTATAATGAAACAAATTTGGAAAAAGAAATATATAATTCATTTTCCTTCACGATGGATGGATTGTCTAAACTTTTTTAATCTAAATTTGGAATCTTTATTGAACTAGACAACTTACTAAAATTTTATTATGTTAATCATTTAATTAATCAATTTTTATAATATTAATGTTATTTTCTTATTTCATAGCGCTTTTTCAAAGAAACATTCAAATTCCCACACATGTTAAAGCCTTAACCACTACATTATTTAGTAATATGATGTTGTGTAAGTTGTGGCTTAGTAATGTTCCTAAACACTCTAAAATATCATTTCTTCTTTAATGTTTATAATATTTTATTTTAAAGATTTTAATTTAATTTGTTTGTAATTTCTATTATTATTTTAAAAAATGTCATTTCAATTATTTATCCAAATTCTTTTGTCAACCAAAAGTTTTTAAGTAGACCAATAAGAAATCTATCTTATCCTATATTTGAATTGCAGTTGATACCTTCCAAATCTAAAGTAGAATAGAAATTGATAAGACAATAACACCATGATATAAGGACTTACTAAACCAACTTATCTAATATTTTTGTATTAATATTATATGTCTTTTATCAATAATGACAAAATATGTGATTAAAAATTCAACCATTGAAAATAACAATGTAATATTTAATATGTGATTAAAATTATGACTACAAACTTGACAAGCATGTTTCAATTTATTTAATTGATTAATAGAGGAAGTGTTTAAGCTTATAAATATGACAAATATAATATTTATTAATATCACATTTTATTGAATTGGTGGAAGAGTTTATCAATTTCACATGTGACATCTTGAATATATATATTTTTATCATTAAGATCACTTTTCATTCCTATTAAATAAATATATAAATATTAAACAATTTTCTAGTGCTACATAATTTAGATAATCAATAAATTTAAGGGAAGTTCCTTCTATAAATATCTATTAACATATTATTCATATAAAAGTGTGTTTACCTAATTTTTTCCCTTAATTAAACATATTTATTTTTAAATTTTTTTAAAATAAATAACAACTTAGTTGTAATATAATTTATATTGGCATTAGTAAAACATAAAAGAATGTTTGAAAAGTAAGTAATGTCACAAATAATTTCTATAAAAACATGTGAGTGAGAGGAGAAAAATCTTAAAGTCAATTATAAAATGGAAGACTTCTTAAGAAAAGATAGAGCAGGGGTTAAATGGTTTAGCTATATAAAAAATTGCTTTGTTATTTCAAAAATTAAAATTATAAAAAATATTTTTATATTAGTTTTATTTTTTCACTTATTTAAATTATAATTAAAAGTAAAATTAGAAGTATATATGAGGTTCTGTAGTGTAAGTTATTGTAATTTGCAAACTACAATATTTTTCAAATTATTTCAAAACAATAACAAAGTCTTTTAATTGAAATTTCATTGAAATTTTAATCAATAAAAAGAAATATGACTCCATGTTCTTTGGTGGCGTGGATGGCACTACACTTGTTATTGTTGATTGTGTGTCTTTTGAATTTTAGTAAGAAGCAGTTATGGGAAGAGGGTGCCAATTTCTTTAGCCTTCTATTGGAGACTCATGGATAATGCTTTGATATGTGCTTCATTAGATGGCTTTAGGAGCTCTGTGTTAAATGGTTTTCCTTCATTGCTTGTGTTAGCACTTGGAGGTATTTTATATCTATGGTGTTGAAGCTAGATGTTGTTGTTCCATCTAATTTTGTACCAGTTCTATTGTGCTTTGGCTCCATGTTACGTAAAATCTACATGATATTTTATAAATTTATTTTTTGTTTCATTGTTATAAAATGTAAAACTTCAATTTGTAATCTTATCAATTTATTAATCACTGAACTTTAGAAATTGTTATAATTGTCTAGCTAATTTCTATACTACATGATATACTTTAATGTTTATTCTATTCTTTTATTTACCAATAAAACTTTCCTCTAATTAAATATATATAACTCAAACATGTAATTGTGTATGTACACTAATAAGATAAATAATATCTAATAATTTAAAATCTGAAAGGATCATAAATTTATTACTTGTAAGAGGAATGCTAGTTGATCTCACTCTCTTTTGAATATGCCTCACGAATCCATAGACATTAATGAGAAAGAAACAAACATTAGAAATGAAGTGTTTTATTGTACTAACCTACTAGAATTGGCCAATCTGTATGCTCTCCACCACTATCATGTTGGGATTCCATAATATACCCAGTCAACCAAATGCACTGACTATATCAAAAAAATGTCCCTTCCATTTATTCTAAATTTTCACGAGGAGAGTGGTTTTCTAATTTTCCATTTTTTTTTCTTGAATTAGGAATATGTCATCTTTTGCCATATCTATTTGATGCTTAAACAAACATCTTTTTTAGGGGTGTTTAATCCCCTAGCATTCCATGAGAGGATCTTCATTGCTCTCTAGGAAGGGTCATCAATTTCTAGCCTTTCTTTATTGGACTTTCTTTCCCTTCGCTTCCTTTCTCCATATCTAGGCCTATTTCTTTTAGATTCAATCTGACTCTCTATCCTCTCTTCCAATATTCCCAGTTCATCCTCATAGAATCCTTTATCTAATTCATCTTCTAAGTTTTGCATTGACATAGATATATATTCTATCATATTAGAATCTTTATTCCTTGGCAAGGGATACTTGTCTATAATAGATTTGAAGGTTTCCCTCGAGGGCCTTGGAGAATTATCATGAAAGTTGGTTGGAGAATATCTTTTCAGGGGGTTGTTAATTTCTCCTTGAGATAAAAAGCTATCTGGTGTTTTATTAGGGACATCCTCTTTTGGGTTTGGAGAAAATAGAGGGGGCCTTGCAGTTTCCTTCATTGGTTTTCAGATGCCTTGAGTATGTCCCATGTCTAAAATTTGCAATCTATCAAACTATGGTCGAAGTTACACAATTTTTACTCTAAATAGGTGATCTCTCAATTTCAATTTGTTATATCCATGCACCGACCTTTGATTTTATTTCAATCTTTGAGGGGGAGGGTTCTCTAGATTGATAGTGACATAGATTTTGTCATACATCCCCTCATTGCCATCTTTAATGTTGTCATCCACACATGTATGAATGATTCCAATAAATTGCCAATCTTTGTGAGGATAGCAATATCCCAATATTTGGACTAGAGATTGTACAATTTTAACCACATAGGGGTATTTGTTGGGGTGTGGATTAGGGGGTTTAATTTAGGTTCCCAATTGTGCATGTATAATCCAACCCCATCCATCATTCATGGACCACCACCCAAAATATCTTTTTTTCTTTTTAGTTGTGTTACATTCAATAAGAAAGAAGTCTTTCAATATTGTTTTAACTTACATCACTTCCCCATTGCTTCTTGCACTAGCTTTGAATGTGGAATTTTGATGGCTAGAAGCTAGCCCATTTGATAAAGAAAGCTTTATGTTGAAGGTGAGATGTTATGCAGTCAAAGTCTATGGTCCAGTAAGGGATATTGCTTTTCTTTGCTCAAAGATCTTGTTCTCCCTTAAAAGAATATGAATCTTATTAGTGCTTATTGCCACCATAAGATCTTTTCGTTTCCAGATCATTCTATTATAATTTCCTATTGTAGCCCTAGGGTTCCTTGTTCTTGTTGTGTTTCCTCGCAGCTTGGGGCTTTTGTATTCCAACTCATGCCTCCTTTCATCATCGAGAACTAGGGCATTCAATGTTTTGTTCACCAATTGATTTTCCAAATCTTTGTGTGCAATTAATTTGTTGCACGGATTCCACATTTCTTTCTCTGGGTGGTAGCGATGCTAGCAATTTCTATTGTGTTGAGTTTCCTCATTATGATTTTGTGCTTTGTCCTACTTTTTAACGGTCCACCTTCTATCTTCCTACTTTTTGTGCATTTCAACCTAATTTTGTTCTTCCTCTTGTCTTCTCACATTTTCCCGCCATTGATTTTGCCTTTCTTCACTTTTATACCCTTTCTCGCTCCATTATGGAAGCTCTTATTGTAAGTGTAATTTTATTTTTTTATTTAAGTCACATTTTTGCATAATAATATTCAAGTTTCTATTTAAGTTGATTTATCATTTTTTTGAAAAAAATGTGTAAAATTTTTATATCAATATAAAATAAAATGTCATATAAATTTACAATGAAACAAAATTTGAAAAAGAAATATTGAATTCATTTTCCTTCACATGAATGGATTGTCTAAACTTTTTTAATCTAAATTTGGATTCTTTATTAAACACAAATAACTTACCAATGTTTTATTATTTTAATCATTTAATTAATCAATTTTTATAATATTGATGCTATTTCTTTTTTATTTCATGGGTTTGGGTAACTGTTTAAATAGTGATGTTCCCAAACACTCCAAAATGTCTTTTCTTCTTTACATTTATATTTTTTTTTATTTTAAAGATTTTAATTAAAAAGTATAATTTAATTTGTTAATAATTTTAAATTTTTTATTGTTATTTTAAAAAATGTCACTTCAATTATTTATCCAAAAAAATTTGTCAACTAAAAGTTTTAAGTAGACCAATTAAAAAAAAACTATCTTATCCTATATTTGAATTGGAGTTGATACCTTCCAAATCTAAAGTAAAATAGAATTTGATACGACAATAACACCATGATATAATGACTAACTAAACCAACTTATCTAATATTTTTGTATTAATAAAATATGTCTTTTATCAATAATAACAAAATATGTGATTAAAAATTCAACCATTGAAAATAACAATGTAATATTTAATATGTGATTAAAATTGTGACTACAAACTTGACAAGCATGTTTCAATTTATATAATTGATTAATAAGGAAGTGTTCAAGCTTACAAATATAATATTTATTAATATCACTTTTTACTAAATTGGTGGAAGAGTTTATCAATTTGACATATGACATTTTGAATATATATATTTTTCATTTGTATTAAATATATATAATTATTAAACAATCTTTTTAGTGCTACATAATTTAGATAATTAATAAATTTAAGTAGAGTTCCTTATATAAATATCTATTAACATATTATTCATATAAAAGTATGTTTATCTAAAATATTCCCTTAATTAAACATACTTATTTTTTAATTTTATGTCATGTCCCCAGATTTCAAGCCAAGAACTAATTCAATTAGAGGAAAATGAAATCTTTAATTACATTTTCCTAATCGATTCCTAGGGGGTTAAGATAGGTCCAAGCTAATACCCATAAGGGGATCGGTCATCATAACAAAGATCCAAGACCCAAATTCAAATGCAAATAGGGGAAGTCAATGGCAATCGATTGGAATAGGTCCAAGGTATGAAAAAGGAGCCATTCGCCCTCATAAAAATAGGACCCAACTAAGGAGGCATCTCAAGAAGGGAATCGGTCATATAAGAGGGAGATTCAAATTCAAAAGCATTCACCTTGCTTGGGAGGGAAAACACATTCACATAGGATAAAGAACTCATTGGATCATGTACCAAGAAAAGGGTCGACTAATACTTCATTGAAGAAATACACATCACATGGGATCGTGTGTCAAGAGAAAGGCAAATAACATTAAGGAGGGCATATTGGCATTGAAAGAAGTTTCAGTGGCCAAAATGAGGAACTTCGCCTAAGGTAAATGATCATGAAGGAAGATGCACAAGATCGATGCCCAACACCATTTACCTATGCAAAAAGATATCAAATGTCATCCGCCAATACTCATGAGGAATTCAGCCATGTTTGAAGGTTCACATTCACCCAAGGGAAGCATTTGCCAAGATATGATGCACATTCGGCCATGCAAAGATATTCACTCACCAAGGAAGAAGTGTTTGCATATTCCAAATTCAAACTTCTAGGGTTGCATTCACCTATGTCATTCGCCCAATGCAAGAAGCATTCATCCAAGGAAAGGATTCACAACCTATGATACATCCACCAATGCAAGGGATCAACCAAGGAACATGAAGAAGGTAAATTCGGCCAATAAATGAGGAGGTTGATCATTTAGCCATGATAAACTCGACTAAAGGAAGTCTTGAACAAATCTCAATTCAAAAACACATTCGACCAACTATGAAGGATAGAAGAAAAGCATTTAAAACGAAGTCCAATGCAAACACGTCCACCAAAGGGAAATTGCTAAACCCAATGCAAGCCATCGGCCATGAGGGAAAGAATAAATAGAAGATTTGCATTTCAATCCAGGCATGTCTAAGTTTGGTATGTTTTACATTCATTTCTGAGTTTGAAGGTTTCGATCTTCTTACTTTCTTGCAAGGTGATGTGCCCTTGCACATAGGATGATGACCCCCTATGCTTTATGAGGTGTTATTGTATCTAATTTCACCATTGATATTCAATTTGCAGGTATTAGGATTATTGCAGGTATTGGACAAGCATTCTATCATAGTTACATCATTGGGAGGCATTGTAGGAGAGTTTGCATCAAGTATTTGCAAGATTTGGACAAGTTTCAGTTTCATATCACTCAGCAATAGTCATTACAGCCACTTCCAAAGCTGCTACAGTCATACAAAGGGGCAGTACTCATTGCATAGTGACACCACACTTCATTGTTGTCCCTTCTAGTTCGATTGCTCAAGTTAAGAAGCCCATCATTGGAGTATAGAAGAGGGTTTGGTGTCAAATATAGTCCTATTCGCCTTGCTGATTGAAAACAATGACAATAGGCCTTTGCAACAGTCATATACAGTCGGATTTCAATTACATTTAAGGGAGTAATAGATATCATAGAAGATCGGGAACTATTTTGAATGATACCCTTTCAATTGGATTGTAATTTGGAAGTTATTTGTAATCACTTGGTACTCTGATCTCATGTTTGAATGTGACTGTCATAAAAGACAGCGAACCATTGTTTGTAATTGCATCAATTGAACAAGGGATAAGGCAGTTGAAGTCGGCATTCCATTGAGTATATGTGTATTTGCGTGTTTTCATTTGACTAAGCTAATTGTTGCAAGTATTCTTAGCTAAGTGTGGATGTATTTTCAATTAAGCCCAATAAGGGACATTACATTTTAAAAATAAATAACAACTTAATTGTAATTTGTAATATAATTTATATCAGCATTAGTAAAATATAGAAGAATGTTTGAAAAGTAAGTAATGCAATAAATAATTTCTATAAAAATCCATGAGTGAGAGGGGAAAAATCTTAAAGTCAATTATAAAATGGAAGAAAGACTGGGCTGAACTATATAAAAAATTGTTTTGTGGTTTTAAAAATTATAATTATAAAAAAATATTTTTAAATTAATTTTATTTCTTCACTTATTTAATCATAATTAAAAGTATAGTGTCCATGTAGTTTGTGGTATGATAGTCTAATGTCTAGTTGTTTTGATTTAAATTTGTTTTGTGTTTTTAAAAATTATAATTATAAAAAAATATTTTTAAATTAATTTTATTTCTTCACTTATTTAAATCATAATTAAAAGTATAGTGTCCATGTAGTCTGTGGTATGATACTCTAATGTCTAGTTGTTTTGATTTCTGTTCTAAAGGATCTAAAGGGTAGGGTTGTAGTTTTATAGTCCAGTTTTCTGCCCTGGTTTTGTTGTATTAATGATACGCTGTCAGGAGTTGTAATAGGTTTGATATTAATACAAATTACCTTACGGAGCAAAAAAAAATCATAATTAAAAGTATATATAAACGTTCTATAATGTAAGTTATTTTAATTTATAAACTTAAAGTATTATTCAAATTCTTTCAAAACAATAAAAAAGTCTTTTAATTGAAAATTTAATTATCAATTCAAATTCTTTTAATTGAAATTTTATTGATTTTTTTTTATTTTTTAATGATAAGTCTTAGGGGAAAAGACCCAATAGGTGAGATAGTTCCAATGGTTGAGATGGTAGCTGTGACTTTAAGGCCCAATATTTTTTTAAGTTTAGTACTAGTAGTTGTGACTTTAAGGTTGTTAGTGTTACTATAAGTACTAATAATTGAATGAAATGTGCCCTTTAGATTTAAAAAACAACCAATCATGTGATGCCAAATCAGTGCACCATCAAAGGAGGTCTTAATGCACACTTATTGGTCCACCTTTTTTGGGGGGGCACTATTTGACACCTCAACAAAAAGCATGCTGATGTGGCATCATATTTGATGATGTGGCCCTGAAACCTTAGTTATAAGTAGGGGCATTGCCAAGTAAGCTACTGTAAAATTTTTGGAGTGATTTGAAATTGCCACGTATGATTTTGAGAGGCGTGAAGTTAGGGTGCACAACTATTGGGTCCTCTCCCCTATATTACTTTTTATAGATAAAAAAGAAATAATACAATATTAAAAAAAAAAGTGGTAAAAAGACACACCCACATAGTTTAAACAGACCAAGTCCTAAACAAAAACCATAACATTAAAAAAAATCGAATTTTAAATGGATGTAATTTGACGTTAAAGATGACGCGGACAACTGGGTAATCCCCCATAATATAATACCTATCTTATAATTTGAAATTTTTATAAAGTGCGAGGAATATTTTTCTCGTAAAGTGTGTACCAGAACGGATGAAATCATTCCCCGTCCCGTTCTGGAACTTTAAGCCTTCCGTGATGACATATTAATTATAATTTGGAAAAGTGTGAGTCCGTTACAGAAAAAGTGAAAAACAAAGCAGAAAAGAAAGGAAAGGAAGTGGAAAATATCGAGGTGGTAGGTACCCAAAGCTTTGGAATATTCTCTTTAACTTTGTTCTCCAACTTTTTTGGGCCCCGGCTTAGGATAAGGAGAAATAACAGTAATGTATTGTTGAGGTTTCCGCCAAATTTGTCTTTTGCTCAAATTTTATTGGGCTTTGTGAAAGGAGAAGAAAAGGGAGAGGACAGACGTAGAAAAGTGGTTATGTTTCTATGTTGGGTATTTCATACAAAATGAAGCACATCACATAGATGGTAATGTATTATGTGATGGTATATCACTAAGTAAATAGCTCGAAACTTAAGAATACCTTGTTTGAATATGAAAGTTAATCTTTATGTGATGTTTTATAGAATTCAATTTAACTTATTTTTTTTTGTTTTTGGGTATAGTGTGATTTTTTCTACTGAATATGTGTAATATTATTTCATAATTTATGATGTAGTTTGGACTTTTTCTATCCATTATTTTTGGTGAATATGTATCATATTATTTCATAATTTATGATATAGATATTTATTCATAAAAAAAATTGTGTTGGTAAATTAATAAGGTTTTGTTGAGGTATTCTTTATAAAATGTAAATTTATTTTAATATGTAGATTGTGTTTTTATGGTTTTTTTTTTGTTTCTTTTATTATTACTTGAGCAAATGATAAGATTTGGTGTGATTAGGAAGGCTTTTGCTTCAAAAATGAGGTTAAGAGGTTGTGAGTGATTTTTTTTTTTTTCGTTTCTTTTATGTGTAGCTCGCTCACAACCTCCTTCCATCTTTAGTGCTCCATTTACCAAGAATGTCTATTGGCTCCCTTCTTCTATGTTCTTGTTGTTGATGCCTTGGGCTACCCTCTCCTCCAAGCTAAACACCTTGGGTTGATCTTTGGCATCTTCCCGCTTAATAACTCCTTTGTGCTCAACTCTCATTTTTTGAATAGAAACCTTTTCCTCTATAATAGGACAAAAGTAGTGACTAAGGCTATGAAAGTGTTGGAGTAGTATTGCATTGCCTCAGGATCCAATCTTTCTATGCACAAGACAAAATATTTCATGACATGAGCCTCTCCTCCCCATGGATCCCTATTGATTGGACATACATAAAATAAGGGGTGATTAGTTAGTACTTTGGGATCCCCTTTGGTCTAGGGATTTCTCTGAATGATATGTGGATATGGTCCATAAATTGTTTCAATTCTAAGCTCATGCATTGGGGTAACAAGTTCCTCTCCTTTCTAGAAGAGTTTAGGTGGCCAACAAAATCTCCATAGCTAGTGATGTCTACTTCTCCTCTTGTAGAATGCCATCTAACAAATGCTACAAAGAACTCATTGAGTTGTTCAGACAAATTTTGTGGTCTAAATACAAATGTGCTTCAAGTTTTATAACCACCTTGTGACTTCTCCCAAGCCTAAAACCAAAAGTGGTTTGGGAATCCTTGACCACATAACTTAGGGAACGTCTTGTTTCTAAATGGATCATGCATGCTATTTTGGGTGAGGAGCTATTGGATTATAACTAATATTGCATTGTGCTGATTCAACCCACATGTGTTGTACCTCATATGTCACCAGTCAAGTGATACTTTTTAAGAGGTTGATTGTACAATGTAATGTAATGTGAATCAATGAAGTAAAAGGATACCCAACAAATCCATTTTAATCTGTGTGTCTATTTTTCACCCCTTTTCCATTAATTGTGTAGTGTAAAATATAACATGCCATTAGATGTTTAAGTTCATAGATGAAGGTGGAGCCTGTGTTTTATGTCTTTTTAGCATAAGATAAGCACAATAATACTTTGAGGATGAGTTTGGCAAATAATTAGCAAGTTGTTAATCTCTTGGTATGGTCTTTGTTTCCCCTTTATGTAAAGATTTGGATTTGAGCTGTAGATCTATGGGCCCTTAGATAATTTTTTACTCTTGGCCAACAAAGGAGTCTTTGCAAACTCCATGCTATGGTTTTGGCATAGTTTGGGTGAGTTAATGATTAGTGTTTGGCAACAATGATCTATTATTGAGAACATTCTTTTTTCTTTTGTTGCATGTGCAGTCATGACAGACAGCTTGGTGCGTTTAGAGGTTGCCTTTGTAGCCATTAGCACTACATTTTTGTTTCTCAATAGTGTGCATGATGTCTAGTAAGTTACACACATAGTATGAGCTGAGCAACATTTTGTGATGCATTACAATAGTCATGTGCTCATGTTTTGAGGTGTCCAAGATTTGAATGGCAATGTTACCCACTAAAAGAGAAAAGAGTTGGGTTGTACTAGTGGGCTAAAAATGTTTTTAGGGGACGTGCTAGTGTTCAAGCTACATACAATGGTATGTGGTGCCTTTTAGAGGAGTGCATAACCTTGGACATTCCAGTGGAGAGTTTGAGTGTGTGTAGCACCAAGCTTGGGCATGAGAACACAACTTGGGCTCAACAGTCCCTAGTGTGTACTACAACTTGTGGGTGTTGTGTGTAGAGTTTACAATTTTGGGCCTACACCTGTAACTAAACAACTTAATGTTGATTTTTTATAACCTTTGGAATTCCAACCATTTATTAATTTAAATATTTTAAAAAACTCTTTGACTACTGCCCCTTAATTCCAAATCATTGTTGTATGGTGATTAGGTGTTTTTTTAGGAATGCTTATCTTCAACCTTTGGTCATACATGGAGCAACTAAATTATTCCCCACAGTCACATGGATAGCCCTTGAGGGCTTAAAATCACTTGTTCAAACCCTTGTTAGAGGCAAACCTCCAGAGGTGATAACTTTTGCATATAAAGTCCATTTTCTTGAGTCATTTTTTAAATTGAAGATTTTTCTAAGCTCTATGCATTGATGGAGCTAAAATTGAGTTTTAGTCCCTCTACATTCAACTTTTCAACCATTTAAATGTTATTGATGAGATACCTTTATTATTTTTGAAATGTTATTTTGTAGTTTCTTTTGAGTTATTTGATGTATTTAATTTTTTAGAACATGTGTATTTCTTTTTAGGTTTTTAAAATCAAAACTCAAAAACACATTCTTCTCTCTCCTCTATCTTTCTTCTCATGGTGATGTCTTTTTTTGCAAAGTTAAATTCCTCATAGAGGGTTTAGTGAAGTGAAGGGTGATATGACCCCAAGACCCAAGCCTCAGAAAAATCTGAGACTTTTCCTTACCATCTCTTTTAGTTTCACTCTACTCTCTCATATCACTCTTCTCTTTCATACCAATCTTTTCCTTGTATTGCCAGTTATAACAAATGGTTTAATATATTAATAGGATTGTTCTTCTATACCATCACCTTTTCTATGTATTAATAGGTATATGGGGAGGTGTGGTATATTGGATAGTTTGGTTTATCAAAGATATTAATATACTAAAAAGAGGGAGTGGCAAGGTTGGAGTGATAAAAGTTTCCTTTCTAGGAGTGATAAGTGCAGACCTTGTAAATTTGAAACCTATCATACTTGGACTTGGGTACTATGGATTTGTTGGTTCTCATTGGTAGTAAGAACTAGCTCAAGTGAAAACATGACATGGCACTCCTATATTAGAGAATGCATTTTGGTACATTGTTGGTTAGGATCTAACTACACTTTAATTGTCGAATGACACTTTGGTCTAATATCAACATGGGATGAATTGTTAAAAAGTTAAGGCAATGATATTGAAGTAATTGCTCCAATTATGATATATCTCATTAAGTGTGACTCTCCATACCAATTTTGGGAGGAATTGTAAAATATGTGTAAAATCAATGACAAATGTTAATTGATGAATTTGACTATGGCAGTAGGCACTCTGAAGGTTGAAGATGAGCATATAATATCCTGGTCTATTTGAATAATTTATAAGAGTATAGGACCAAGTTTGTGGTTCTAGGTGAAGGCTCTTGGAAAGATAATAAGCAGATGTACATCTTGGTTT
Organism: Cunninghamia lanceolata; assembly: GCA_027924645.1. Classification (NCBI taxonomy): domain Eukaryota; kingdom Viridiplantae; phylum Streptophyta; class Pinopsida; order Cupressales; family Cupressaceae; genus Cunninghamia; species Cunninghamia lanceolata. The sequence continues at coordinate 6,024,147 of BSBN01000077.1, forward strand.
TGGAGAACCTTTCATTGCCATACAATAATTTCTTAACTTTCATGACGGATGACTACAAATTACATATCACACCATGAGGGTGCTTAAGAAATATGTACTAGTGGAAGAATGGTTGAGTATGCTTGGTTCAACATCCCCACAATCCCATGCATCTACATTAAAGGACCCAAATAATTAGAATAAAAACATGGAGAAAAATAAACAAAAGAAAGACAAAATAAAGTGGATAATGACAATATTCAATCTTATAAGAAAGTTGATAAGAAAGAAGAATCAAAGTTTAAGAGCATTTATTTTGGTTGAAAGAAGTATGCAAGTCATAAAAAATTAAAATGTCCAGTTTGGCTTGTAAAATAAAAAGAAGTTGGCAAACGAGTGGATAGGTTTCTTGTAGAAATTGTGGAATTGTTTACTTCTAGTGATGGTGATGTTGGTAGCATGATGATGTTGGTTACTAATGCTAGCTTGATATGGGTGCACATAAGCACATTGGTAGTGATAAGAAATTTTTAAATCCTACAAACAAAATGCAATGGTTAGAATTTTGTAGTTGATGGAGGTTCTTCAATACCTGTGTTTGGTGTGGGGATAGTGAAGTTCAATAATGTCTTCTTCAACAATGTTTTGTATATTCTTGAAATGGAAAATAATCTTTTGTCGATGCAATGACTTGTTTTAGAAGGATATAATGTTGTTTCTAAAAACAAATGTTAGATTAAAGATCCAAAGAATAATTCTCCATTGTTGCAACTAGTACTTAAAAGGATAATTGGTGGATCTTTGATAGATTATGTGGTCAAGAGAATCAAGAATTGATTGCCTTAGTGGATGTGGATGTTTTTAGTCATTTGTGGCATGAGAGGTTGGGACACCTCAACCACTAGAGTATTCCTTTCTTGAATAGGCATAAGATGGTGCATAGTGTTTTATGTGTCACTACAACTAAGTGTGTTTTTGAAGGGTGTGTGTATGGGAAGCATCATAGAGAACCCTTTAATAAGAACACCACATAAAAAGTGTCAAAGAAAATAGAGTTGGTGCATAGTTATTTGATGGGTCCAAACTAGTAAATTTGCATGGTGGTGTGAAGTATGTTTTATCTTGGTCGAAGACAAGTATGTTTTATTCTCAAGGTCGAAGACTTTACTAGGAAGACTTTAGTTTACTTTTTGAAGAAGGATGAGGTGCTTTCTATTGGAATAGGTGGGTTGTACACCTTGCATAGCATTGATTATTTTATTTATGTAAAATAAATATTTATCTGTGGTGCATCTTAATTGATGTGATTAGCCACATTAGGTATTTATTTGGGTGCCAGTTGTAAATGTTGTATGTAACATTGGGTTAGTTCTTTTATGTGTGTGGGACACATAGAATAATTAATTATTTATTTGGGAAATTATTTAATATTGGGCATAAAGTGAAAACTTAGTTGAAAATATTAAATGAGGGGTCAATGGTTTTGTGTATCTATGGTTTTAGAACACAAGTTTTTCTCCATTCTACATCTTGTATTTGTGTGAGATTGATTCTATAAAAGCAAGTACACATGGTTAGTAGTTGGGGTTGGATGTTGGTTGTTTTGGTTGTAGGTTGTGTGAGAGGCTGTCATTGTATTAAGTTTTTCTTGCGAGTGCATTTTGTGAAGCATGGCATGGGATGTGTGGATTCATGCTTGGACACATTGAGGATGCATTAGAGGAGCTTGATGTTTCAGGGGTGTTCATGAGACTCTAAGAATGCATTGTAATGTTTCATTGTTGATTAATACATTGAGTATGGATGCTTTTGGAGGCTGGATTTTTCCCTCATGAAGGGTTTTCCTAGGGTATATCTTGTGTCACCTTGATGGTATGTTTGCTTATTCTGTTGCATGTGGAATTCTAAATACTATGTTTTCATATTAATCTCTCATTGGGTTATGATGAAATTGTCTTTATGGTTGTTAATTTCCATCACTTTTTACCTTTAAAGTCTTCGAGGAAAAAGTTAATTGGTATGGTAAGAAGATTAAGAAGTTGTGGACAATGACATAAAATATGTACAAAGAATTCACAAATTTCCTTGATAAAAATGACAATACGAGGGAATTGACAATTCCTCATACTCCACGACAGAACCAAGTAGTTGAGAGGAAGAATTATATACTCACAAAGATGGATAGGTGTATGTTGGAGGCTTATAAGTTTTGTAAGGCTTATTAAGCAAAAAGTTATGAACTATGCTTGTTATATTGTTAAAATTAAATGCCAAAAAAGTTTGTGAAGGAGGTGACTGTTGAGGATTAATGGAGCGGAAGGAAGCCTTTCTTATCTCATCTTAATTTTTTGGTGACTTTCTACAAAAAACTTCAATGGTCTATGTGCACTGTTGACTCACCACATGAGGAAAAGAGGGTTTAGTTCGATGACTAATACTACTAAGTGTAAGATTTGGCTTTGGAGATAGCCACTCAAGATCAAGAAGGCCTACAAAAATCACAAAGAACTTAGAAGGCCAAAATGATATTAAGAATCAATTATATTCCAATCAAAGGATGCAATACAATGATATTGAGAGATTTATGACTAATTGTTCATATGAGAGCTACAAGTGGGTATGTATAGGATACACCACCAAGAGATATGAATGTACAACCAATGTGGGATAAAGGAGATGTACTCACATGTGTGTAGTACATCCCCACAAAAAAGGAATTACAAGTCACATGATGCAAGTATAACCTACCCAAGTAGATACCTACCTAAGAAAGCTTATCCTATCCTAGGTGCATATAATGCAATAAAGTAATTAACTAAATGCAAGAAATAAAATAATGCACCAAAATCCCCCATAAGCATAGCTTAGGTGGGTAGGAAGATAGAAGGATGAGTTCTAACATATGTGTAGCCATGTTAGTTACCCATGTACAAAATAATCCCCTCAAAAATAATATAAGGAGAGAACTTGTAGGAAAAATACCCTCCTAAGAGAGGATGATGAAGAGAGCAAGGTTGGGTGACCCCACTTGAAGGATTGAGAAGCATAAAACCCCATGCAAGGAAAAAATGCCCCCAAAAGATAGAAGAAGAGAGACCATGCGACCCTCCAAAGTTTAGTCTCCTATGCCAATGGTATATACTTGACACTCAATACTGAAGATGATCCAAGATCGTCTAACAACAAATTTATCTCCTTATAAAGAAACAAATCCAAAAGGTAAATGCAAGATATCTTCCCATTTGTGAAAGGAATGTGAAGGAAGAGAACTCATAATATATTCATGGATGAAGGATCTAATGAAGTATTGTCCAACCATGTAGTTAAAATACACAATTCACATTCACAACATAAACTCAACGAGACAGTAATAACATCAACTTTATTGATTTCATAGTCATGATTGATTACGACCTACCGCAATGGGATTCCTACATGCTAGGCTACAACTATTTGATTACAGAACATGAAATTACAATATTTCCATGATATTACAATACATTCCCATCTGTTGAGATTCAAAAAAATTATTCTCTCCCTAACATTTTGATTCTCTAACTCCCCCAATTCAAACTAAACTATCTTGAAATGATTATGAATGATGTTTATATATTAGTCTCAAACCTTGGAAATGATTTTATGTCAGCTACAAGGTGGCACAAGGCTCCATGCTACATGAAACATGTAGTCAACCAAGTGTATGGGTAAGTCCTCCAATCAAGGAAAGTGACCATGAAATGTAAGGTCTTTTGCGTGGTGCTCATCATAAGCTCTCCTAGGTTTGATGTACCTCTGTATGTATTCCTTTGTTAGCGCAAACTTCTAGGCTGGTAGAAGTGAAGAATAGTGAAATTGTGTACACTTGATAGCCTGGTAAAGGTTCAAAAACCAAGTTACAAATCTATGGTGATCCAGATCACTTGAAAGGTGGCTATGACATTGATGTAACATTATAGAACATATTCTCCAAACTACAAGATTAGGTATGCATTTGCGGTGACATGTGGTGGATTCTTCAAGGACTAAATTTTGACTAGAAACATGCAAATAAACAAACAAAGTGAGGAAAATATTTTTGGTTGATGCAATATTTCTCTTACAACTTGGGATGCTCTTGCATTAACTCATAATATATGTCTCTGGATGTTGCTCAAATGTTGCCATGCTGGTGCTAAAAGATGTTACAGTTAAATTAGGAGTCCCAAGCCTAACTAAAAAAGTGATAATCTAGAACCATGTGGAAACTAATGTAGGAACATGTGCCAAAGATGAAGACGATCTCTCTAGAAACTACTCAAATCTCTCCAAACCATTATTATGTTGTGACACATGTTGATAAGATGAATTAGTACCATTAAGATTTAGGGACAATAAGCATGGATGTATGGTGCTCACCATAGGTAAGACAACTAAATAAACGATAATCTAGTACTTTTTCATAAGGTGTCAACATGAACAATGATTAAGTTAGATACGTTGACTCATGAAGGTCTACAAATTTTGTCACTAGGGAAGCATGAATAGGTGGATAAAGAATAAGAGGGCCTAAATGTACCATCATAACATCTAAAGAATGAGATGCAAATCCATAGGAGTTTTCATCAAAGAGGAGATGAATGTCCTCAATGGTGTCCTCCAAGTCCATGCAATAGGACTCACAAAAAAACCTAAAAGGATAGTTAGGTACTCATCCCAAGGAGTTGTATCTAGAAGACTATATAAATCTTGCAACATTGAATCTCTAGAAGCTATGGATGTAGCAACATTAGACTCTATAGAAACAAGAGATGGGATCTTAGTGCATGCCATATGACTACACTACTCATCCCATGATGAGGCGTCCACACAAGATGCACATGAGTATGAACTATTGGCAAGAAATGGGAGGAGTCAGTCCAGAGATTTGGTCCTCAGTCAAATCTCTAAAGTTAGTTTATACCCCAGTCATACAATGAGAGAATCGTAATGAAACAATAAGGGGTTATAACATGCGGTACCATTATATCAAATATAAGCATTCAAGATATACACATAGACAGATTAATCCTTATCTCTCCATTATCTATATATATTCATCATCATGTAATCATATACATCTGACAGGTCTAAGTCTCTACGTTTTACACTCTCTTATACATATTATTTTTATTTGTTCTCTTACATACATGTACATCCTATATCCTTTCTATATATTACATAGGGATGTGTCTTTTCCCAAAATTCCTCTATGTATGTTGGCTCTATCCTCTGCATAGCCTTTGTGGTGACCTGTGGTAGGATTTGTTGGTAGCCCTACTTCCGCCAACATCATTCCCCCTTTTAAAAATATGTCTTATCCTCAAGACATGCTTTGTTCAACTTGAAGGTAGGATGTTCTTATAACTGACTTTGAGCTGAGCCAGAGTTGTGTCCCATTGTTTCTTAGCTATTGTCATTATTTTGATTTGTCCCTCCATCTGTATGTTTGTATCTTCCACCTCCCCTATTGTGGTAGGGATCTATACCTTCTAGGTTGTCTGCTTAGCCTCTATCAAGATGCGAGTTAGGGATGCACTAATCTTACTAGGCTCACTACCTCTCTTAGATATTTTTGGTGCCGGTAATGTAAGGATCAAGGTTACCTTTAAAGGGTCTACCATTAAACCTTCTTTACAGATGATATGGCCTAGTAAAGTTCCAAATGGTACCACAAACATACATTTCTTTAAGTTAAATGATATTTGTAAGATTCCACATTTATTCAACATCATCCTTAGGGTTTGTGTATGGTCCTTTACCAATCCATATACCATCCAATCATCTAGATAAACCTCCAAGAAATCATGTGAAAATTCTTTGAATGCATTCACCATAATTTTGCTAAATACTGTAGGTGCATTTTTTAATCCAAATGGCATCATTGTGTACATATTGTTGGCATGAGACACTGCTTAGCATTGATAGGTGTTGTCATTGATGGCAACTAAGATTGTTCCACACATCCGTAGTACAATATCTGATCATACCGGAAGTCAGAATGATAATCTATCTAAGATTGGGAGCCTAAAACAGAGCATATAGCAGAGTCCAGTATTTTGGTTAGCGGATCTCTCCAGTTAATCATTATATGTTGCGGATCTGAAGGAGTGTAAAGGGACACCAGGACAATCTAAATCCAAGTTTTTAGCCTCCGGTGATAAAGAGATCAAAAGTTATGAGCATCTGAATACCAGGTCCTATTATGACAGAACAGTTCAGTGAAGAACAGGCAGACTTATGTTAATCCTTGTGCGGACCCAATAAGAGTGTTTTGATGAACTATGTATGAGATAGAATGTTAGTGGATGACATGTATGATGATCTACATGTGTTATTTTTGGTACGCATCAATATTGGTGTATGGATCCAGCCGACAGAGCAAAACATTCTTAAAAGGTTCTAAGTGTTGTTGCCGACTGGCAAGTTATTGCAATTCAAGATAAGTATATATAGCCGATGATTGTGGATATTTTGTGTGTGTTGCAATTATGGAGAAAATGTGAAAGGAGTAGAAATCTAATATCTGAATGAAGGCAGAATAGAGAGAAGAGCAGAATAAAGATGAAGTGTACAAAGTCAGTGTTTGCACTTAACCGGAACTGATCTCTAGCATTGGCAGATGCATCTTACTAGTTCAAAATCTCTGTAAATCTCTTGTAAATTTTTATGTAGGCAGTGAGCCTCCACTTGAGTAGTGAGCTCAGGGCAGTGAGCCCGAATGCATGTGCATTCCCATTTGTAAAATACTTTTAACAGAGTATTAATTTTTGTGGGTTAACCCCCACCGTGGTTTTTCCCTTAACCGGGTTTCCACATCAAAATTCTTGGTGTCAAGTGTGTTATCTATGTTTTTACTCATGTACTGTTTATATATTTGATGTGATGATTAATCATGAAGGAAGGTTAAAGTAGGAAAAGTTTAAATAAGTAACAACTGATTCAACCCTCCCTCTCAATTGTCCGGACCTAATCCAACAATTGGTATCAGAGCAAGGATCCTTAGAGAAGCCTAAACAACTTAAGGAAAAGATCTTGGAAGAAGTTTTAAATGGGTTCATTAAGAGATCTTCAATCAGCCCTAGAAGAACTTGCTTAATCTAGAACAAAAATTAGTAATCTGAGAGGTGAACTTAAAGATGTTGATGACACCATTGAAATGTTAAAAGATAAATTAAAGAAATCTATGCAAAGAAAAAAGGAGCTACTTCTGCAGCTATCCAGTTTACCTGAAGAACATGACCTGAATGAAGCTTTGAAAGAAAAAACAAAAAAATGTGAAAAGCTCTCAAAAGAAGTCAATGTTTTGAAAATTGAAATGGAATCTGGGGTGATGAGGCAAACCAAAGAAAGTGAAGATAGGAAGAAAATTAAAGAAGATCTGAAACAAAAACTAAAAGAAAGATCTGAAGAATGTTGTAGATTGGATGAAATAGCTAGCCATCTAGAGTCTGATCTACAAGAAAGTAAAGACAATGAGAGAGAACTTGAAAGGCAAATAGTCATTCTCAGACATGACCTAGATATTGCAAATGAATACAAGGAGAAGTTTAAGATAAGTTCAACAAAACTTGAAGCACTACTTGAAGGACAGAAAAGGGCTGATGACAAGCATGGTCTTGGATATGAGAAAGGTGAAAGCTCCAGATCCGGATAGAGAATTTTTCAACCTAAGAATGGGAGAAACAAACCTAGAAAACCTCTGGTAAGACAGCCAAATGCTTAAAGATATCCATCATTCAATGGAAATTGTTTCAACTGCAACAAATTTGGTCATAGAGCTACTTAGTGCAGAAACAGAGTAAATCAAAATGATCCATCCTTCTTCGGTTAATGCTTCATGTGTAACAGGTATGATCATAGATCAAATGAATGCAAAAGTATGATAATGAATAATCCCAATAATAGAAGAATTAGCAATTCTTTCAATGGTTACTACTTTGTTTGCAATGGGTTTGGACATATGGCTAATCAGTGCAGATCAAGAGAAAATCAAGTCTACAAGAAAAGAAATGTTGTATGCTTTAACTGTAATAAATCTGGTCATATTGCAAGATTCTGCAGAAGTAAAGACAATGGAAGAAGAGGTCCGATAAACAGAAAACTGAATGAACAAAGACAAGACAAAGGCAAAGAAAAAATTGATATGAATAAGACTCAAGATGAATCAAACAAGATATGGGTCATGAAAACCATTATGAACAACAGTAATGGATCCGCACCACAATCCGGTGCTGATAATTCCTCCAGGAATTAAGTTAGAAGTCTTGGCTCAGGGGGAGCGGCATTACAAATCAAGTTCCCCCAGCCAGTAAGTAAGTGCCTAGATCTGGCATAGTAAGAAAAGAGATCTTGGATTGTTTCAGACCATGTAGAAGGATTTCTGAAAGAAAAGAGATGGATAAGGCAAATTGCAGAACAATACATGAAAGACTACTCAAAAATAGAGCAATTAGATGTGCTAGGGCAGGGCATTTATTACAAAGGCAAATTAGGTGATGTGAAGCTTAAATGGGTCATTCACTCCTCATTTCAAACACTTTACATCACGAGAAATCAAGAAGAAAGAAGTGGACAAGCTTAGAGCTAAGAATTCTTAAGAGCTGGAAGTGAGAAAAGGATTTCCAAGCAAAAACCCTAATCTGCGTAGCAAGGTATTTTCTATTTTCTACGAAATCTTTTGAGTTATCAATTTCTGCAAATGGCTACACCTCTAGTGGTAGATGTTACTGAGAGGGCTCATCCCAAGTTCAAGAAGCATCCATTCAAATTTGTAGAGGTTGAGCCGCTAGGTACATTTTCTAGAGTTCTGTATGGGGTTTTACATGTCGAAGATATTAGGGCTTACATTCACTGCAATATAGAGGAATTTGGAAATATGAAACTACTGGATTTATTTGAAAACCACTTGAAGAATGACAATCACCAATTGAAACCAAAATATAAAACCCTGGAGAGCAAACACTTCATACAAGTTATTGAATTTATGTCTTTTGATGAAAGCAAATGGGTTAGGTATGTATTGAGTCAGATACAAGATGAGTTTATAAGGTTATTGAAGCCATTCAAGATTACAAAAGATGTAATCCAAATTGTGACTCGACTAAATGCAACGGGTGGGCAACCCATGCTTAAGGTTGTGAAAAATCAAACAGTAACTGATGCAACCGGAGCAAAATTTGATAGAAGAGCTATGACTATCATTGACATCACTAATCCAGATGTCAAGTTTGCTTCGATGGTAGTTGGGTCTAAGATTTACCACTCCAGTAGGGAGAACTCAGTTTCTGGAACAACTATTTATGCTGCATATCAGATGATAAAGGAGAATGTGGATTATGACTTGTGTGAGCTACTACAAAGCCAACTAATAGAAAACCTAAACAAAATAAAAAAGGACAAGAAAAATTCCTTCAAGTATAGTTCCTTGGTGATATGTATATTCCTATACTTCATGAATGAAGTGCCGGGAGTTCCGGGTATACAATGGACATCTGACAGGCCAGTGGCATGGCAAATTATGGATCATCTACATAGCCTTGGCGATACCCAAACACAAAAGACTGCTATCTGGGGTTACTTCAAAAACTTCCAGAACTTGATGCATGCAAGGGAAAGATTTCCTAGTTCAGTTGTTGAAAAGTATGAAAATGAAATATGTTTTATGGTAGACACAGATCAATGTTTGATGGAAGCTGTAGAACCTAGGACAATTTGGATAATGCCAATGGGCTATGAAGTGGATGAGGAAATTCTAGACATGTATGCTCAACATCTTCTGAGCAAACCTAAAGACGCCTCTGTTGAAAGGTTCGAAACATACAAGGAACTAAGCTTAAAGTTGCATGTGGAACTTAGACAGCTGGAAACAAAAAGGAAGGTACACAAGCAAGTGGAGATGTATACAGAAAGCACTGGGATTACAAAAGAAGCAGTAAAAGAAAATAGACAAAGGATTGAAAAGATAAAGAAGAGCACTGAGCAGGCAAAAAGTGAGTCTGTAGTTCCTGCGGAAGCCCCAAGGAAGACAAGGAGTTCTGCAACTCCTGCTGAGCCACTCAAGTCCACTTCCACTAAGAAGCCAGAAGTCACTCCATCCGGTGAAGGAGGGAAAAGAAAGAAAACCAAGGCAACAAGAACCCACAAGAGCACACAAGATGATGAGGAGACAGAAATAGATGAAGTGAAAAAAAAAAAAGATCCAAGAAGGTCAAAACTTCAAAGACTTCTGAAGATCAACCATCTAGAAGCATGAGGGCTAGTAAAAAGCAAGTATCCAGTAAGGTTTCCATGACTATTGATGAAATTGTAAAAATAATCACTGTTCATGGAAATTTAAAACCTATCAGAGTTTACTATGATAACCTTGATCAAGCAAATAAGAAAATTTTAGAAGATGCCATTATCATATATCTGAATAAATTTAATAAAGCCTTATTGGAAATCTTACAAGAACTTCCTAAAAATTTGAGGAAAGTAATGGAAATGAGTAAAGAAGCAGCTAAGGAAAAAGATATAGAACTCAAAGAGTATGTTCTCTCCTCTTTGTGCCCTATAATGACTAGAAAAGAAGCAAATGAAATCCTCAGAGAAGTCAAAGAAAAATTCAGAAGCAAAGTCCAAATGAACAAACTAATGTTTGGTGAGACTGAAGAAATTGCAAAGGAAACAAAGGAAATTCTGAGAAAGGCTTTAGACAAAAATAAATACTACATTGTTTTAGAAAAGCAAGTTGAAGAAGACAATCCTTCTGCTCCGGAACAAAAAGCTCCAGAAGAAGAAATTGACAAGAGAATTAATGACCAAAGTATTACTCTAGATCCTCCAGAACTTGATTCATCAAATCTAAATATTGGAGAAGTTCAGGAAGAGGAACAAGTCAATCAGGAGGACATAGAAATCATAGATAGAATAATTGATGCAGAGATAACTCCTCCACCTGATCACTCTGGGAAGGAAAAGGATATTGCTACCACACAGAGTCCTCTAGATCGAGTAGCAAGTGGTGAGAAAGTAGAAATGAGTCCCTCAGAAGAGAACACAGAGAAGAATAATACAGAGAGAGAGGAGGAAAAAGGAAAGGAAGACAAAGCAGAAGAAGATGGTGTAAATGTTGAAGCACCTAAAGCAGATGTAGAAAAATCTGATGATAAAAAAGATGGTTCAGAAAATGTAGCAAGAGACACTACAGATGCAGTAAAAGGCCCTCTTGAAAAGGAAGTGATTGAGCTTAATGAGCCTGAACTACTCCAAGGACTAACCAATCTGGATGCGCTCTCTCCATTTCAATTGATGAAAATAGCATCTTTCATCCAAGTAAAAACCAGAGAAAAGGTGTTAAAATCACACTTAGAGGACAATGAGCTACTGGGGCTAGCAACCAGAATCTTAGAGAAATTAATGCCAACTTATCAAAAGAATCAAAATGATTCCCGCTCTGGCCATTTGAAAAATCTTGTAAGTTCAGTAAACTCACATTTTGAGTTTTTGAAAAGTCTGCGGAGGCAAAGGTTCAGAAAGAATTTTTGAATAAGAAATTCAGTCATGTTAAGAATCTGATAAGGAGTGATAGATTGATACTGGGCATTAGTATAAAGAGCATTCAAAATGCTCTAAGTGATGGAGGAGATATATATAAGTTTTACCTATCATGGACTAAAGTCAATAGGGATGTTGAGAAGAAAATAAAGGATAAGAACATAAAATATTAGTTCTATCTCAAAATTTTGATCCTCTAAATGCCTCTCCTATAAGCTAGGAATGTCAGGTCATTAGCTTGACAGATGAAATAAAGGGACTTGAGAAAGATAAAATCAATACTACGAAGAGGATGTGTGAACTTCGAGGATTGATTGCCCCCAAGTTGGAAGCCATGCATAATGCCTTATCCGAAGCACATAATGCACTTCAGACAAGTGATCCTTCAGAACTGGCAAAGGCAGAAGCATATGCATTTCTACTGAGTGGGCACATCTCACTCCTGGATGGAATGAAGAACACTTGGGCCTCTGAACTTGTGAAATTAAAAACTAGTTTTGCAGACATTCTCAAGTTCATGTAAATAGAATTTGATGATGTGTTGTACATATGCAGCAGTATAAACATAACTTTTTTTGAGAATTTTGGCTTGCGGATCCCACCCTTTTCCATTGGTGTCAAAGGGGGAGTGAAGGATAGTGAAAAATGAGGTATTCAGCATAGGGGGAGCACCAGATTAAGTGAAGGGCATGAATGCACAGACAAAGGGGGAGTCGCTCTAAGACACTTAGTCATTTTTCACTAAGTGTTGCCATCAATGCCAAAGGGGGAGATTGTTGGCATGATACATTGCTTAGAATTGATAGGTGTTGTCATTGATGGCAACTAAGATTGTTCCACACATCTGCAGTACAATATCTAATCATACCGAAAGTCAGAATGATAATCTATCTAAGACCGGGAGCTTGAAATAGAGCATATAGCAGAGTCCAGTATTTTGGTTAGCGGATCTCTCAATTTAATCATTATATGTTGCAAATATGAAGGAGTGTAAAGGGACACTAGGATAATCTAAATCCAAGTTTTCAGCCTCCGGTGATAAAGAGATCAAAAGTTATGAGCATCTGAATACCAGGTCCTATTATGACATAACAGTTCAGTGAAGAACAAGCAGACTTATGTTAATCCTTGTGCGGACCCAATAAGAGTGTTTTGATGAACTGTGTATGAGATAGAATGTTAGTGGCTGACATGTATGATGATCTACATGTGTTATTTTTGGTACGCATCAATATTGGTGTATGGATCTAGTCGATAGAGCAGAACATTCTTAAAAGGTTCTAAGAGTTGTTGTTGCCGTCTGGCAAGTGATTGCAATTCAAGATAAGTATATATAGCCGATGATTGTGAATATTTTGTGTGTGTGTTGTGATTATGGATAAAATGTGAAAGGAACAAAAATCTAATATCTGAATGAAGGTAGAATAGAGAGAAGAGCAGAATAAAGATGAAGTGTATAAAGTCAGTATTTGCACTTAACCGGAACTGATCTCTAGCATTGGCAGATGCAGCTTACCAGTTCAAAATCTCTGTAAATCTCTTGTAAACTTTTCTTTAGGCAGTGAGCCTGAATGCATGTGCATTCCCATTTGTAAAATACTTTTAACAGAGTATTAATTTTTGTGGGTTAACCCCCACCATGGTTTTTCCCTTAACCAGGTTTCCACGTCAAAATTCTTGGTGTCAAGTGTGGTATCTATGTTTTTACTCATGTACTGTTTATATCTTTGATGTGGTGATTAATCATGAAGGAAGGTTAAAGTAGGAAAAGTTTAAATAAGTAACAACTAATTCACCCCCCCCCTCAGTTGTCTGGACCTAATCTAACACATATATGATCTAAGTTCTGAGGTAAATGTTGTTTTAGGTTGATATTCCTCTCTGATCTTCACTTGATGGTAACCAAAGAACCCATTAGTGAATGAATAAATTTCCCTCCAAACTATTGACTCTAGGATCTCTTTTGTAAATGGTGTTGGAAATGGATCATGAATACAAGCTTTATTTAATTCTCTATAATCTCTGCATATCCTTATTTTTCTTAATTTCTTATTTTAGACCACCATGGGACTGATCCAATCTGCCTCTTCCACTGGTTTTATAATTCCTGCTGCCAATATTTTATCAATCTCCACCTTAACCCTCTTCTTCATATTTGGATTTAACCTGTATGGCCTTTTCTTTACTGGTTTGATTCCTTCTTTCAATTGGATTTTCATCACACATACTTTCTCCTTAATTCCTTTCATTTTGGTGAACGTTCTAGGAAATATATCCTCAAATTCAGCTAGGATTTTAGTTACTTGTGCTACTACTTTATCATCCCAATAATCTCCTATCTTTGCTCACTTAGGGTCTCCTTCTTTTGCAATATTTTATTCTCTAAGTTTGATAGGTTTATTATAGTATTTCTCCTTAGGCTCATTTGGTAGTTCTAGTTCCCTCTCTCCTTGAACATTTATTTCTAGGTCATCTATACTTTCATCGTCTATCTGTGTATTCTTATAGCATTTATGACCAGTGTGTTTTGATTCTTTTTCTATCCACTCTATGAATTTCCATATACCCCCCGTTCTAGGTGGTGGTGGACTTTGTACCGGTGTTTCTGTCTCTTCTTCCGTAGTTTGTTGGAAAATTATCTCCTTCATTTTCAGGAGTGCAGTATGTATATATTTGTCTAGACTATAAAAGGAAAATATGTCCACAAAGTCATATTGTATCTCATCCCAATCTCTGGTTTCTCTACTCCTTTCTTGGTTTATGTACCAAGTTTGTGCTATCGGTGATAATGTCTAGCAGAATAAATGGGGGTATAGTATATTGTTGTACTCATTACTACCTTTCCATACCATTATACAGATAGTTAGGTGCTCATGCAGTGGAATCTATTCCTCATATTTAGGTAAGATTTTGTATTCTCCTTCCTCCGGTAGATATCTTGTCTTGATCAAAATCTTAAATACCAGCCAATGTGTAATTGTATCTTTATGTATGGTCCACCAATTTGCCACATTTCATACTAATGTATGTTGTACTGCTTCTAGTCTCATGTCTTCATTTGTGAAAATTTTCTCCATATCTATTAAGTATATTTATAGGTCTCAGACTCCTAAAAATTTTGGCAGTTTGATGTGTGAAATTCCTCGCATAATGTGATTTATTTTTCAATATCTCAAGGATTCATTTGTATTCTACTCTTTTGAGTTGCCTCATGCATTATGCAGTATATTTTGTGTTAATGCAATAGTTTGTGGTAGGTTTTGCTCACCGGATCAAAGCATAAATATCCTCTAGAATCTAATCATCCTCCAAGTTTTTAGCTTTGATTCATTTCTTATCCAAGCCTCTGGTAGTTCCTCACTATTAGTACTATTGTAGACACCTAAAATTGGCTCATGTTGAATTAAGTAAATATTTTGATATTTATCTTAATTCTTATTTTCTTTTGTCAATTAAATAAATATTATAAGTTTATTTGATTGGTTCATTATCCTACAATTAAATAAAATTATTTTATTTAATTAAAATCCCTAAATTCTTCTAATGTCTCAAATCCTAAATCCACCTCACAAAATCCACTTCATCAATCCACCTCACAAAATCCACTTCATCAATCCACCTCATCTCTTCCACCTCACCATGTTGCACATATAATTAAATATTCTTAATATTTAATTAGCTAATATCCTCTATTATCCAAAATAAATCTTTACTTCAATTATCCTCCACCAATTGAATTTTTAATTCTTCCCCACTATTCTCCACTCATTGAATTCGTAATTCAATTGTTCCAAACTATTCTCCACTAATTGAATTCTTAATTCAATTGTCATAACTCACTATCCTCCACCATTTATTCTTAATTCAATTGTCATAACCCACTCTTCTCAAATAAAGAATTTTTAATTCATCCATTATGAATTAAAGATTCACAAAAAATGAGAGCCATTGATCTCATCTTTTGATCCTCACCCTCCATTCTATTTTTAGAAAATCTATAAATAAAACTTTTCTCTAAGCCATTAGAGAGGGACTTCATCTTACACAATAACTATACCCAAATTTCTCTTCTTCTCTCTATTTCTAATATCCTCCATTATCATGTGTTGGAAGCTCACATTCAACACAAACAGGTATCAAAGCCATTCTTCCTTTGTCATCTTCAACAAGAAAGAAAGCAAGGAAAGCTTCTGAGGGCTTCACAATCAAGATCAAAGAAAGATAGGCAAACAATGGAAGCCGTAGGGTAACAGGTTTTGTAAGTTTGTACTTCATTCATTTATTCTTATTATTTGCATATTTCATTGATGTTTGGGTTTATTTACCTTTATTGATCAATCTCATATTCCCATTTACAACTATAATTATAATCTTTTGCTTCTATCTCTCCCTCTAAATTAGGTTCTTCCACTATCTCCTCCATATCTAACTTGGATATTGAATATATTTTATTAGGATAATCATTGATGCCTTCCTCATAGTTAGATTCTTCAACGTATGCTTCTTCCATGATTGCTCCCAAAGGTATATATATAATTTTATTGTTGTTTGAAAAAGATAATTCCTCTTTGCAGGAGTCAACAATACCATTTAAATCAACAAACCATCTCAATCCTAGTAATGCATTGAATGCATCACCTTTTTCTTTCATTGCAACTACTACAAAGTCTACAACTTGTTTCGCACCCATTAGGTTCACTTCAACTTGTTTCCAAATTCCAAGTGTTCCCATACCAGATCCATAAATGCCAAAGGTATATTATAAGGAGTTTCACTCAACCTAAGTTTCCCTAGTTGTTCCCATAGTCTCTTGGTGATCATGTTCACATCTGCACCAAATCTATCATGATATGTCTAACCTTTTTATGGTTTATATGGACATCTACTAGTAGTGGTTTTGTTTTCCAATGTCTATTTGTTTTTCTTATCTGTCAGATTTGGTTTCTATGTGCTTTCTCCTTATTGTAGTATTTGCCAAACTGCTTTAATTTCTCAATGATATTGTGTTGTTATGTTAGCTCTATTAACTATTTAAGTGTCGTAACCTCTCCTTCTGTAAATAATTGAGTATATTGTTTTTGTTTGTCTTGTTCTTGAGTTATAATTTGCTTTGTTTTTGTACACTTTCCTCATGTTGTTTCTTATTAGGGAAGAATGTTTCTTCCTCCTCACTTTCTTCTTCTTCAGTTTCACTAGTATGATGTCTTGTGGTATTTTGTGCCTTTCCTTGTTACTATCATAGCCTTGCTTAGGAGTTTGACCTTCCTTCTCGAACGACAGGCCTGGGGGTACCTGAATCAAACCAACCTTTGCCTCTACTACTCTAGTTGGCTCCAGACAACTACATACCATAGGACCTTGATCTATTTCCATTTGAGCATCTTCGACCTCTACCTAAGTGTTATCACAAATACCCTCATCCCTTAAACCCTCCTGGTCCATCTCCATGGGGCCTAACCCATCATGCAGCTCTTCTGGTATCATCCCCTATTGATCACCTACATCTAAGGCATCAAATCGGTTGAATAACCCATTAGCTTGTCTATCCTTGAGAGTCCTCTTCCAGCCTCTTCCTTTATTATAGGGTTTTATTGAAATAAAACCATCTTTATCTATCTCCTCTACTTCCATTGGGGCTTTCCCCTTATCCATCTTAGGAGCAAGTCGAGGAGGTTTATCAGTATGAGATCCTACAAGGTTAACTCTGGGGCACTTATTTTGCAAATGACCATACTCATGGCAGATTCAACATTGAAACAAGAGTGCCTCATAATCCAACTGTTGAGTCCATGAAGATGCTCTTAATCAAATTTCTATAGAATCTTGAAAAGGATTGTTTAAATCTATTTCAACACAAATACGAGTAAAAAATATTACCTTTTTATCCAGCGTCTGTTGCGAAGGGCCCACCGGCTTGCCTAGTAGCAATGCAACCATATGCAAAATATCATTCCTCCAAAATTCAAGCGGGAACCAAGGAAGTCAAACCCACACTGAAATCCTAGACGGGAGCTCTTCATTCTGATTAAATTTGATATGCTAAGGCTTATTAAAAATTCCAACCTGATTGTAAAAGTACAGGCCTCCCTTAAAGGCCTTATTATGATCCGTCAAATTTGAGAACACCACCAAAAAATAATTATTCACAACTAACATTACCTCCATATCCCCTTTAGGATTCCAGACATGCCTTACGCAAGATTCAATAAAGGGAAAAGAAACCTGAATCCCCATAAACTTACAAATTAAGGCATGATTTGCTAGATAAGACACATCCTCCTCCATAGACTCCGAATGAATCACCAAAATCAACATTTCCTGGCTCCTCTTGAGACATCCATTCACCTTGGAAACATGAGGGCCTCCAAACAGAGCTATGTGTTCTCCATTCAAATCCTAAGACAACTTTGATGAAGAGAGATCTTCCCTATTGAGAGCC
The DNA here is from genome assembly GCA_027924645.1 of Cunninghamia lanceolata. Classification (NCBI taxonomy): domain Eukaryota; kingdom Viridiplantae; phylum Streptophyta; class Pinopsida; order Cupressales; family Cupressaceae; genus Cunninghamia; species Cunninghamia lanceolata. The sequence continues at coordinate 6,042,118 of BSBN01000077.1, forward strand.
TCCCAAAAAGACACCTTAGGTCCATCAAACGGACCTGCAGCAAACCCCATGGCTCCAAGGCAACAAAAGCCAAACCCTAGCCAAAAAGAGGAGAGCCCTAAGGCTATCTTACATAACCAAAGAGCAAGAATCAATAAAAAGAAGAACCTCCAAAACAAGAACATAACCCCACACCACAAAAACCTGCCCCCCCCCCTGAACCTTGAATAGCAGCCCCAATTCCCAAAAAATACCATGAAAGCATCAAAAAACCCCTGAAAACTTTGACCTTCCTCACCAACATCGAAAGTCCTATAGAATGCCCCTCTATGCATGAATCCTGCCAAAGGAAACATGGCTAGGGACACACTCAAGCATGCCCTAGCTTGTGCGGCACAGCAACTCGTAGGGCAGACATATTTTCCCAAATCTCTACATAAGACACATCTATTTACAAGAGGGGAGACTCTATTTTTTAGATTATCAATTGTGAGAATTTTTCCTTAATACGTGGCCCACTAGAAGAAATTGATATTGGGGATGAGGTTGTGGTTCTATATCAACCTCCAATTGACGTCTATCATCAAAGTGTTTCTCAACATATTGAATCTAGACTTGACTAAATATGCTTGTAGGGTTGGTTGTGCACACAATTTAATCTTTTCTATGGAAGATATTAAATCTATAAGGACTCATTTTAGAGATTAAATCATTGAGAGAAGTTGAATCTCTAATACCTGACATGTTTGGGAGTAGTTGAACCTCTGATACTTGGTATTTTGGTAGAGATCTTCCAAGGGGTGACCTACCTTTCCTTCTTCCAATAGTCTTTTATGACCCTTCAAAATATTTCACACAACTTCTCTTTGATTTGAGCTCAAAGGAATGAGAGCTTAAGAATCACTTTAGAGATCCAATGATCCTCCTAGAACCAAATGTTCTCTCTATTCCCCACTTTCCATTTTATGCATTTTCTTAGAAATGGTTTAGATTCTAAAAGATTGTTTGATATTGTTGAGATTTCCAAAAGAATGGGTATGAAAGTGAGAATTAGGCCTTCTTGATTTCCCAAATATTTAGCCTTCATAATTCTGCTCCACTCATTATTGGACATTATGAATTTCTAGCCAATTTTTCTACTAAAACCATATTCATGTCTTTAATTTTGTGGATCCCCAAACCTATGACTTTTTTGGGGAGGCAAACATTATCCCATGCCACCAATGAGATCCTTTTCTTGTCCTCCTTTCCTGACAATAAGAGTCTTCTTTGGATTTGTTCTACTTTTTAAGCTAGGAAGTGAGGAATTTCAAACAATGAGTAGGTACATTGGGATACTCTGAAGAGAATATTTGATCTATTGCAATTTTCCAACTTGGCTTAGTAAAATACCTTTCTAATCCACCAACTTCCTTTGAATTCTTTCAATTAGGTTGTTCTAGGTGCCGTCGTGGATTCTTCTCAAGCTCAGGGGCATTCCTAGATAGGTGGCTAGAAGTTGCTTTATGTTGCAACCTAATGTAATAGTAATTTGATTCAGTAAGGTTTGATTGGTATTAAAAAAGAATACTCCAATTTTGTCTAGATTTATTTGCTATCTTGAAACAACTGCACAGTGTGAGAGGATCTTTTTCTAGCCTTTAGCTTTTGCAATGATTGTTATCCCAAGGAGGATGGTTTCATCAACAAATTGATGATGTGAGTTAGGGTTAAGGATTGAAGTAGGTTTGAAACCTTTTATGTTGCCTTTGTTGATATTTAGAGATATATTTCTTCCCAAGACCTCAGTTAGTATGATGAACATGTATAGAGATAGATGGTTACCATGTCTTATTCCTTCTTTAGAGGAAAAATGACCATTAGGGGAACCATTAATTATCACATAGAATATAGGTGTGGTGAAATAATTCTTCAAGAGATTCATAATTTTACCATGGAAGCACTTTTGTAAGATCTTCAACAAAAAATCCCAAGAAACTTTATTATAGGCCTTGGAAATGTCTAATTTTAGCACCATTCTCCCCTTTTTCTCTTTTCCATGGAGTGGAATGTTTCATGGAAAGAGATAACAACATCAAGAATTTGTCTTCCTGAAATGAACCATCTTTGATTTGTGTGAATAATTTTATCTAGGAAAGGTTGTGTCCTTAGCACCAACAATTTAACCAAGATTTTTTAAATTGTATTAAAGAGATTTATAGGATTATAACCCTTCATATTGTTAGCCCCCATATTCTTGGGTATGAGGATCAAGGTGTTGTTTATTTACTTCAAGAAGCTTTCAGAGGCAAATAATTCTTGGGCAACCTTGGTGACATTTGAACCCACAATCTCCCAAAGGGTTTGGAAGAAGGTAGGGAGGAAATCATTTGGGCCTTGGGCTTTGTAAGGGTCAAGGGAGAAAACAACACCTCTCACCTCTTCCTCCAAGACATCCCGATCCATATTAATATCATCAGCTGTAAGAGCATAGGGGACTACCTACAAAACTTCATCCTCCTTAGATTGGTCAATGTTAGGGATAACATCGAGTAGATAGATATTAGAACACACTGATATACTGAGGGGGGGTGAATCAGTATATGCCAAAACCTTATCCAAAATAACTTTATCAAACATATATTTTACTGCCTTAAACAAATGATTAAGCAATTCAAAGCATTACACATAAGCACACAACCATAACACCATATTTACATGGAAAACCCTAGAAGGGAAAAACCATGGTGAGCAAGATGCTTGGATCTACTGTCCAAATCCATCCTCACAAATAATAAAATAGATTTACAACACGTTTTATGGGCTACAACCCAAAGGAAGCTAAACTTCCTAAATTACAATACTACAACACTTACAGAAAGAGGCTAAAACCTCTGTACATCACACTTGACGAATTTCACTGATCTAACACCTCTGCAACATCAACACCCTTCACACTGACACAAATCTTCAACACCTCTGCTCAACAAACTCTGCTACCTTTAACACACTTCTACACATGCACACACTCACATCCACACTTGCACACACAACCTCGCACACTCTCACACACTCATGCCTTTCACACCAAACAATATAGTTTATTTATATCCTCTGTAAGCTTCAAAATCTTTCTCCTTCATCGGCCAGGATAAAATGTGTAACATGAAACATGCAACGGCCATAACAAGGTTGGCTCCAAATGATGTAGAAAATCAAAGCGGTTCAAACCAAGTGATAACCGGGACCTATTCTTCCTTAGCACACTCTTCCATGCTGGTGCACACTTCCAAACATCAGGTGCAATCATCAAAACACATCAAGTCATCCCAGCAAACAGTTATCCTTCCACAAATTAGCTCCAGACCCAAAATGGTACTGAAGAGACCAATTAACATCATGCAGATCACTTTACAAACATTATATGACTTGTAATAACCTTCACAAACACTACTTTCAGCTTCATGCAATACCATGCTAGTGCAAACCAACAGACAATGAGCCTGACATCACTTGCAAACACTACACTTATAGCCTTGAGATAAAACATTGAAAAATAGACTTGTGGAACACCTCAACACATGAAGCTTGAAATAAGCAAACATATAGGTACTCTGAACTTATCCTCAAAACAACAAGGCCACATATTGTAATGCGATGAAATGCGATGGTTTTTACTTTCTCCTTCTAACAACTCTAATCAGCAACAAGACTTGTCTTTACTTTGTTGACTCCAGAAAAACTCTGCAGTACATATTAACATTTGAAACTTGAATATATCATACCTCTCATCTTTATCTGCTTAACCTTCAAGCTGTAAAACTACTGTTGTCCTATTTTTGCCTAGGCCAAAACAATCTAAGAGTCCCTCGAAATCCTTCCTTCCATCAGAGAATTCTCATCTGCGACACTTTAAATGGAAGGAAAATTTGCCGTAAAATCCTAATTTTTTCTAATTGTTTCTTCTATAGCCTATTTTTGTAGTTGTCAGTAAATTTGAAGGTTCGCGAACCTCCCGCTTCATCGATTGGCAAATTCACCGACAAGCCAATCAGCTGACAAAGGAAGAAAAAGAAGACAAGGGGCAAAAGCAAAGAGAATTTTTGCTTATTGACAAAATGTTGGTTCTGATTAGCAAGTTCACCGATCGGCCAGTTCACTGACTATAGGAGCAAGGCTGGAACTTGGAAATTCACTAAGGAAAGAAGTTTTGCTTATTGATAAAAGGTTGGTTCTGTGAACCTTAGGTTTGCTGATCGACAAGTTCGGCGATCGACAAATTTGCCGACTAAGGAAAAGAAGGCAAGGGAGGAAAGAGAAGGTCGGCTGCAAAGAAACAAAAGGAAGTCAGGGAATGAGCAAAGACATAAACTCGCCGATTGGTTCACAATTTCTCAAATTCGCCGATAGGGCAATTTACCGACCAAAGAGACCAAAGGATCTAAAAGGCCTGAAGGGAGAAATGAAGAAAGGGATGGTTCACCAAGGTGGAAAATCACCAACAAAGAAGTCAAGAGAAAGAAAGAAAGAAGACTAGCTAAGGCACAAAAAGTTTGCGAAAAGTAGAATTTGCCAATAGGGTGGAAAATAACAAGGTGAAGCTAAAAGGTTCAACATGGGGCATTTTCACTGATAGAGGTGACAGGGAGATAGGCAGCGAACCAGATAATTGCACCAATCAAGTCGATAAGGATGTAGATGGTGCAGAGGTTTGAATTTCTCAGGATACCAAAAGTAGAATGAACATGCACAACACTTTTAAAGTGTTGTAAAAGCTTGTAGAACATAATCCTCTGCATCATGCCATTGTTGCAAGGCGAATTTAATGCCTGAAGGACAAATGTTGTAGAAAGGTCAGATTCATGTGGTTGAAACAATTAAAATCTTTAATGTGATTGTACAAAGGAGGGATAAAATGAATTTGCAAATACATAGAAGGATTTCAGACCTTCCTTCTTCAATGTGTTAGGTACCCATGCGTGCAGGTGATCTTCTTCTATCATTTTACAGACCTGACAGGGCATGACCACTATCCCATTCTACTAGTTTCCTAACAGGGCAATGGGCCAAAATTAAATGCAGCGTGGGCACCTGGGCAAGGTAATTGACTAATTTTTAGTGCCTATTGTTGCATGATGGTTTCAAATGATATATATACATGTAAAAAAAGATGAAAATAATGTTAGTTATTCTTCTAGGCTGTTACGTTGGTTAGATAATTTGTTGTCACGAACCTTGTAGCGCATTTACAAGAACCGTTCAAATCTGCATGCATTATGTTCAAAGCTAAGCCTTTGTGTCTCTCATAGTGGTTTACCAATGAATGTAAATGGCTATTCTTTGTCTTCCTTATCTGTAAAAAATTGTCTTTCTTTTGTAATGGCTATTTACCCTCTATGATTAATACAAGCAAATGATTCTACCTCTCTCATTATCTTCTACATCATGTTTGTTTGAATGCTGCTCATTTATCATGTGGATAAAATAGTCTCTCTATAAATTTCTTTATTCTGTTTTGGCCTCTGTTAAAGATTGGATGAGTCTATGTTAGTTTATTCAGCCTTTGAAATCATTACTGTGTTATGTCAGTTCCAGCTAAACATCCTAAATCTAGTGCATTACCATTTTCTTTTCTGTATCCCTTCAATCTCTTTTCCCTGGTAAGCATAGTAGTAGATTTAGTTGAATTCTTTGAGTCTTAAGCTCAGAAAGAGGAAACAACCTTCTCTAGAGGTCTGATCTCATTTGCAAGGTCCCACACCTTGAGATCAGTCCCATTGTGTCATTGGAGTGCTTGAACAGGCTTCAAGCAGCGTGCAATTCCAAGTGATAATAGTTTTTGGCACGCCTGGTGGGACCAATTTGATGAGCTTTATCATCCATTAAAGGATTTGGTGTGTTCTTTAGTGTATCTTGCCATTTGGGGTAGTCTTATTCAACACCATGGTGACTCTACTGAACAAATCTATTAGTGTAGCAAGTTCGAGTGCTTAGAGAACTTCAAGGATTAGGATTTTGGTGATATTCCTAGTCTAACTTACTTTCAGAAGCATCTCAATCACCTAGCGACTCTATAGGTATGAGCTTATTTCTCTGAAGAGTGGACCTGTTTGCTCTTATTTTCATGATTGTTTGAATGATTTCTGACTTTTAACGCTCCATTATGTCAAACTATTATGGAAGCTATGGTTATTCCCCTCCACCTAGTCAAAACATAAGTCATTGGCCTCCATACCAGCAATCTTAGGCTCAAAACACCTCTGGTTTTATGCCATATGCCCTTGCTACAACAAGCTATCAACATCTTCATGATGCTTACCTCCCTCCCACCCCTGCTCAGTCTTCTTGTTAGCCTAATAATTCCTATTATCAACCCCAAGAAGACCACTTCATCCCTAATCAGTATGATTACCCTTCTAACCCATCTCAAGTGGACTATAATTTTGACAACTTGAGTCTCATGGACATAATGATGGACTTGCAAAGGAGGTTGGATAAGGTTTCGAAGGTTATGGAGTATGAACGAAAGCAAGATGAGCTTTCTCATCAAGCCTTCCTTCACCAACAACAATTGGAGGTGGAGGAAAGAGCTTATCACTTGAAAACCTAGCTTTGGAGATTGCAACTAAGTAAGAACAATTAAGGCAATTGCTTGCCCAAACAAAGAAGTGGGAGGCCCAATCAGTCACCTCCATTCCTAATTTTAGGCAACCCCTCCCTTCTACACAAGTTTAGCCTATAGCCAAAATAATTCCCAAATTCAAGATCCCAAGCTTCAGGGAGGAGAAAACCTCTAAGCCTCTGAGACCACCTTCAAATTTCAAAATCCCAAGTTTCAGAGGCCCTCAACCTTCACAGGAGCCTATCCTTGCACAAATCCAGCCTATTATTCCTTAGGAACTACCCTCTCAAGAAGCCCTTCTAGCCCCTATCCCACGTCATCCCTCTTGTCCTGACAATATTTCACTTTTCAAAGGTGAACCTATTGTTTATCGGGCTAATTGGAGGAATGAGATAGAAAGAGAGGTGCATGTAACTGGGGAGGAGCCACATGCTGATAATGAGCCCTTATGCACTAGTTCACTCTTAAAAGACAAACTAGTTTTTTGGCAAGATACTGGGTTTTATGAGCCAGAAAAGGAAGTGTTTGAGGCAACCGTGAAGTAGCCTACTAGTTGTGAACCCTCATGTGCCATTAAAACTAAAAACTCAGACTTGCTACAAGAAGAGGTTAAGCTAGATCATTCAGACCCACAGTAGTACATTGAACACAAGGTTAGTGTTGATTTAGGTGCAGGGTTGAGTCCCCTGGATTTTGGCTCATTTGAAATGTTTTCCCATGCTTTGAACAAGAGGAATGAAAGCAAAATGCAAAGAAGGCACGGTGAAGAGGTCTAGTTGCAGAGGTAACTTAAGCAAAATCTAGTGGGGTTGCATTCAAATGATGAAGAGGGCATGATGGAGGAGATTACTCCAATTGCTCCAAAACAGGTTGTTGGTCCCACTCCATTTCATGAACTACCCAGCTACATTGAAGATGAAAAAGGCATGCAAATGCCAATGTTAGTTGCAATTTTGAAACGACATGAAGATGTTGGGGGCCATGGCAAGTTGTTGGAATGTGCAAACAAGTGCGAGAGTGAGGTTCTAGCTCATGAAACGAAGCATATAGGTAACCCTATATTGAAAATGCAGAGGCTAATGATGCAGACCTATTTGAGGAGCTCCCATATTTTATAGAAGATAACAATGTGGAGATCAAGCATGGGAAAGAACAAATTGAATATTTGTTCTTGACTATTCAACAGGGATATTAACTTCTTGGTGGAGGAGAATTCTCCATTGAGCATGTTCAAGGTTCATTTTCTAAGCTTATTTTAGAAAATCATGAGCATCTTATGCACAAGGTGGAGGCAACCATATTTCTAGTTGAGCCACAAGAGCCAGAGCATTCAGACCAACAAGAAGAGAAAGAAATAGAGCAAAGGCATGAGATCAACTTTGTTGATTTGCATGTCATTTCAAGGGGATGTCCTATTTGACATTTGGCCCAGCTGGAGACAAACAGGGAAGAGTCACCACTTGTCATGCTCACTCCTGAGCATGACGTTGAGCATCCAAATAAGTGGGATCAACCCATTTATCCACTTCCAGGCAATTGTATCAACAATCAATTCAAGTGGGTAAGTGAGTTTGTTCCCATGCTTAGGGAAGTGTTTTGTCAATTTGTTGTATGTCAATCCCTTCCCCACCTCCTGTTAACTGCCTATAGACATGTAAAGCATTGTAAATTGTTGAGAAAGGGTAGTTATTTTGAAAAACTAGTTAATGGCTTTGTTTGAGTTAGTTTTCTGGTTGGTTAGTTCTGTTTCTATTTTAGGTTTCCCTTCCTCTAGGTGCTTTTGGCACAGGTAGCATTCTCATTAGGAGGTGGTTTACCTTGTTTATTTTATTTTGTTTTTGGAGGGAGTGCTCAGTTTTGTGTTGGTCTGGCCCATTCTGTGTCTATGTTGCTGCAATTTTTCTTTTGATTATGTGACCAATGGATTATAAAAGGCCATTGGATCCCTGTGTTTAGCAGGCAAACACCCCTGCATAGTCGCCAAAATGTTATCCTATTTTTGCCCAGGCCCAAATAGTCTAAGATTCCCTCAGAATCCTTCCTTCCATCAGAGAATTCCGATCTGAGACACTTTAAATGAAAGGGAATTTCACCTCAAAATCCTATTTTTTTCTAACTATTTCTTCCTTAGCCTATTTTGTAGTTGTCGGCAAATTTGTAGGTTCGCAAACTTGTCGGTTCTCCGATGGAAAATTCGTCAACAATCCAGTCAGCTGATAGAGGAAGAAAAAGAAGACAAGGGGTGAAAGCAAAGAGAAGTTTTGCTTATCAAAAAAATATTGGTTCTGTGAACCTTGGGTTTGTCGATCGGTAAGTTCACTGATCGGCCGGTTTGCCAACTAAAGGAGCAAGGTGGGCACTTGGAAATTCACTAAGCAAAAAAGTTTTGCTTATTGACAAAAGGTTGGTTCTGTGAACCTTAGGTTTGTCGATCGGCAAATTCACTAACTAAAGAAAGCAAGGCAAGGGAGAAAAGGGAAAGTCGAATGCAAAGAAACAAAAGGAAGTCAAGGAATCGACAAAGATATAAACTCACCGATCGGTTCGCAATTTCTCAAATTTGCCGATAGGGCGATTTGCCGACCAAAGAGACCAAAGGAACTAAAAGGCTTGAAGGGAGAAAATGAAGAAAGGGATGATTCACCAAGGTGGAAAATCACTGACAAAGGAGACAAAGAAAGAAGATTAGCTAAGGCACAAAAAGTTCACAAAAAGTAGAATTTGCCGATAGGGTGGAAAATGACAAGGCAAAGCTAAAAGGTTTGGCATGGGGTATTTTTGCTAATAGAGGTGATAGGGAGATAGGTAGAAAACTAGATAATTTCTCCAGTCAAGCCAATAAGGATGTAGATGGTGCAGAGCTTCAATTTCTTAGGATACCAAAAGCAGAATCAACCTGTACAATACTTTAAAAGTGTTGGAAAAGCTTGCAAAACACAATCCTCTACATCACACCATTGTTGCAAGGCAAATTTAATTCTTGAAGAAGAAATCTTGCAGAAAGTTCAGATTTAGGTGGTTGAAACAGTTAAAATCTTTAATGTGATTGTACAAAGGAGGGACAAAATGAATTTTCAAATACATAAAAGGATTTCAAACCTTCTTTCTTCAATGCATTAGGTACCTGTGCATGTGGTGATCTTCTTCTGCCATTTCGCAGACTTGACAGGGCAAGGTTGCCATCCCATTCTGCTAGTTTTCTGATAGGGCCATGGGCCAAAATTGAATGCAGCATGGGCGCATGGGCAAGGTAGCTGACTAATTTTTAGTGCCTATTGTTGCACGATGGTTTTAAGTGATATATACATGTAAAAAAAGATGAAAATAATGTTAGATGTTCTTCTGGGTTGTTACGCTAGTTAGATGATTTGTTGTCACAGACCTTGTAGAGCATTTGCAAGAACCAGTCAGATCTGATGCATTGTGTTTGAAGATAATCCTTTGTGTCTCTCATAATGGTTTACCAATGAATGTAAATGGCTATTCTATGTCTACCTTCTCTGTAACAAATTGTCTTTCTTTTGTAATGTCTATTTAGCCTCTGTGATTACTATAAGCAACTAATTCTACTTCTCTCATTATCTTCTACACTGTGTTTGTTTGAATGCTTCTCGTTTATCCTGTGGATAAAATGGTCCCTTTATAAATTTTAGTGTTCTATTTTGGCCTCTATTAAAGATTGGATGAGTCTATGTTAATTTATTCAGCCTTTGAAATCATTACTATGTTATGTCAGTTCCATTTAAATATCCTAAATCTGGTGCATCACTGTTTTCTTTTCTGTATCCCTTCTATCTCTTTTCCTTGGTAAGCATAGCATTAGATTTAGTTGAATTCTCGGAGCCTTAAGCTCAGAAAGAGGAACCGACCTTCTTTGGAGGTTTGATCTCATTTGCAAGGTCCCACACCTTGAGATCAAACCCATTGTGTTATTGGAGTGCTTGAATAGGCTTCAATCAGGGGGCAATTCCAAGTGATAACAATTACATCTTCAAACATGGAGAAATGCAGAGCATTTCTTTGACTCTTTCTGACTACAACAACACAAGACCTTTGTATTCAATCTGTAATCTCTAGAATCTTCTACGGTAACTTTCATGCTTTGAAAATAAGAACATACATCCTTCACACCAGTCTCTATCAACCTTCCAAACCGCAAGGCCATACCTTCAAATGTGGAGGAATGCAAAGCATTCTACTAAGCTTCTCCAATGCAACTTCTAGTGCCTTGGATGGTTTGAAACTATCTTTCAAAACTAATGCAATGCTTTTCATCAGGAAATAATGAATACAATATTCATCACAACATAGACTACAATCACAACATTTTTCATCAAAAATAAGAGTCTTCAAGTTAGCACATCCTTTGTTTATGAGCTTCATAAGATAGGGTACAATTGTGTGTAGATGATATTGATCCAACAGTATGCATAATACATGACTTCCATCAACTTACCCTTCACTTCACAGCTTCTCTGATCATCACTCCTTTGTTTGGTTCTTTGACCTGCTCCTTTGATCACTTACTCTCTTAGCAACACTAATCACCACTCTGCAACTATCTCCTCCTTTGGCATCTCTTTCCTTTCATCACTGCTCAACACTTCATACCATTGTTGACATCAATGACAACACATATGCAACAATCTCCCCTTTAGCATTGATTGCAACATTTAAGCTTATATGCAACTTTGTCCCCCTTTGACATCAAGGACAAAGGGCTAGTGGTCTTCCTCTATACTTGCAAAAGCATACAAGCTCCCCATGTCTGAACAATCCTTGTCTTCTTCCTTCTTTTTACCTACTCCCCTTGAGAGGTAGCCTTCATCAATCTAGGGATAAAGATATAATTTGAGCTCCCCTTGGACAGATGCACCATCTATGCATCTAGTTAGAAGAGGGAGGGGCAACAACCCCTAACTTCTGTCTAAGATACTCAAATGTGTCCTTGGAAAGAGCCTTTGTTAAGATATCTGCAACATGATCCTTTGTAGGAACATATTCCAATCTAACTTCTTGATTTGCAACCTTTTTTCTCAAAAAGTGATACCTGATAGATATGTGCTTGGTTCTAGAATGCATCACTAGATTCTTTGAAATATTGATGGCACTTGTATTATCACAAAGAATAGGAATGGGCTCATCATACACAACCTTGATGTCCTTCAAAGTTTGCTTCATCCATAACACTTGAGTGAATCAGGATGTTGCAGCTATATAGTCTGCTTCTACTATTGATAAGGACACTGAATCCTGCTTCTTGTTGAACCATGAAAGCAATATGTCTCCCACAAAGAATGCTCCACCACTGGTACTTATTCTATCATCAATGCTGCCAGCCCAATCTACATTAGTATAAGCACTTAGGGAGATGTCATCACCCTTTTGATACCACAATCCATATTCTGGAGTGCTCTTCAAATATCTGAATATTCTTTTGACTGCCTTCACATGTGTTTCTTCAGGATCATCTTGAAACAATGCAACCAAACACACAACTTGCATAATGTCAGGCCTTGAAGCTGTTAAGTATAGTAGGCCCCCAATCATAGACCTATATAGAGTCTGATCAACTTGAGATGACTCATCATCTTTACTCAAATGACAACTTGTTACCATAGGAGTACTCACTGGTTTGCAATCTTCCATTCCAAACTTATTCAATATCTCCTTGACATACTTTGCTTGAGAGATAAAGATCCCATCATCTAATTGAGCAATTTGAAGTCCAAGAAAGAAAAATAACCCACCTATCATAGACATTTCAAATTATTTTTGCATCTCTTCTGCAAACTTCTTACACATTTCATCATTGCCACCAAAGATTATATCATTGTTGGTTAATAGATTTGTCATTTCCAATTTATACTCCTCACCCACAAGAATGACATATAAACCAACAATTGAGACACTTACAATGGATAATTGCAAGTGCTCTCTGCTTATTTTACAAGGCGTAGCTACCTTCAAATGGTTTACAATGAATTGAAATACTGGGTATGCTTTTGACCGGAAAGCAAAAAAGGAAAACTACCATCTACCCATAGCCATGAAATAGATGTGAATAATTAAAACTGAAATCAAGAGGATGGAGGTTAAATGACTTACAGTTCACATTCCCCACAACCCCAATCGGTAAACAAAGAAAGGTGAATAGCAGACCATTCCCAAAAATGATTTAATTTTGAATTCACAGTTTCAGAAATAAAAACATTAACACAATCTAGAATAACAGATATAATATTGAACAACGAATGTAGAGACACAAAGGACACTAGCAATCAAAGAGAGTATTAATAAATTCAAGGATTTAGAAACAATACCCTTATTTCCCTAATATACAAGTTCAAAGACTCCACATCTGATACAACAAAATGTGCTTGGAAAAGAAAATCTGCTTCTTGCTTCCCATGTTCTCGAGCTGGAAAAAAAAAAAGGATCCTTCTTACAGTCTACAAACCACATATTTGTAAGTCCCTTGGAAACTTTTTACTTTTCGTAACTGTTTCTTAGAAATTCCAAATACTTTACCTTCCTCTTCTTGTGTCCCTTGGATTTCTTGATTTTGATCATAATTTGCAATGTGGTCCCCACCTTCACACATTTATCCAATTCATATATTACTTTGTTTCTGCATCCACTTGGACCTTTATCTATGGTAATTTAGGAGTAATTAAGGAATGTATTTATCATAGCACTAGAATTTTCTAATACCTGGGAACTTCCATCTGCCATCATAAAATGGATGTGCAAGGTACCTTAGTTCACCTGATGGACCAAGGCCAATAGTAATTCCTTTAATTGTATTTCCCATAAGTGCTTGAAATCTATTTATGAAACTGATCATAAAATCTTCACAACATTCAACAGCTGTTTGGCCATGGAACAAAGGTATTTGATCAACACCAATCAACAGATATTCGTCACTAAGATAACCATGCCTATCTCTCTAATAGATGTCCTTGAATTCCACAGGAGAAACCATTTTCACTTGATTTCCAGAGCTATCGAGCACTTCATGCTCCTTTATGTGTAGCACCTTTGCAGAAGAAAATCCCTTAATCATCAAGAAATCAAGGCCAGTGGTTCTCACAGTGTTTGAAGAACCTTGAAGTTCTTTCTTTACCATATTCACAATCTTATTCCTGAACTCATTAAACATGTCATGACTTTTATTAAGCAACTAACTCTTGAATTCATTCATTATTCTTGAGTTCTCTTTGCACAATTGATCAAACAACTAGCATTCCAACATAAAAATCACTATAGACAACCTCAGGCAAATAGACTGTTCATCTAATCTACAATGGTCATAAGCCAATGCAATAACATTCATGGAAAGATCTTCTTGGCTCACAAAGAGCACTGACAATTCATAGAATTAAACCATATTATCAAAGAACAAATTTCTGTTATGACGGTCTCTTGATCGGAGCAAGATACTAGCGACACCACAACTAGCATGGCTCCATTGTTGGAGGGACATGAGAGCCTCTTATCTTCATCTTTTATTGAGAAATTGATATTGGCATAAACATTGCATAAATTGTGATTTCCATTAGTTATTCAATTCAGAATTTTGAAGTTTAATCAGAAAACTATTGCCTTCACTTGAGGACACATTCCATTCCTGGCAAGAATCCTCTTATCTCTTTCTTGTAGCAAAGTTCTTTCGACACATCCTTTCAAAATCTCTGACAAGCTTATCTAATCCAACTGGATATGGTGTAACATGTAACAATATCCTATTTTTTTTATTTCTTTCTCCACACAGGACACAGTCTCTTTACACAAATTGAAGTAAGTTTTCCTTTACAAGATCAACATTCAAACGATAGTCGCTACCATCTTCTTTTATCAAGGCACTTGATCAAACTGTACAAGGGAATCCATAACCTATAGGTTGCTCCCATTCGGATGCTGGTAGGAGGTGTCGGAGCTCATCCTCGTACCTGCAGACTGTATTTGTGTAAAAGTTTCTAAGACCCTTTTGATGAATCCATTTGGTACATATCCTGTTATCTCAATGTTTCTGTTAAGCCATTCGTGGGCCATGCAAACATTTCCATCCCTTTGAATGAAGTTTCTACGGCTCAATCTGAGGCTTCTCGTGTACATCAAGATAAAAAGGCAAGGGAAAATAAAACTGTAAAGAGCTGAGATCTCCTTTCCAGCTCGCCATAGTTTTAAGGGGCCATCATTTTGTTCTACGATAGAATCAAGAAATTCAACTTGCTTGGAACCTAGCTTTATTGATTCAAAATAGATAGCTACCTCAAGAAGAGGCTTTGAATAAGGCAAAAGCTGCAATGCTTCGGTTAAAACCTATTTTTCTTTCTCCGCATTCCCTTCCACTATCTGAAGGTAGCAAGAGTACTGAATAAATAACAGATGTAATGACCGTGAGTGTTCTTTATTTTCTCAGCTGCAATAGCCATTTCAAATACTAAGGATGCTGCCTCCAAGTTTCCTAGTCGATACTCCATGTTGGCATGTTTAATTACACCATCCAGAAGGCCAGGAGCGATAATTTCATGTGTTGTTCTATGTGACAAACAACAGAACACAACATCAACTTTTGAGAAATCTGCATCCTTCACAGCAATCATATCTGGCAAGTTTTGCGTAATCAAGCGTAGAAACACCAATCCCAGAGATTAGCCAGTCTTTCTATTAGCAATTATTAAGGTGATATTGAAGTATGGATGTGTAGTAAGGAGGTGAACAATCTCTAAACCAGTGTAACCGCTAGCCCCAAGAATCCCCACGAGAACAACTTCACCCGCTTTGTCTTCACCAAGCCTTACCAATTCTAATTTACTCGGAGATGAACCTATAGAAGCTTTGATACATTTACTTATGCTTCTTTCCTTCTGCCTACCTCCTCCATCCCTTAACGTACCAATCATGTGAACATCCGGATGCTTCCCATTTGACACAAGCAAGAGAGAATTAGAAAATTCAAGAAACCTTCGTCAGCAAAGGAGAGTCGCGAAGTTGCATACTTTAGGAACATTAGAACCTCAACTTAAAAGTTTAGGAGTTCTAAAACTCTCGACTTCCTGACTACACCACACTCGAGCCATTGTAAAGGTGTCAGATGTTTTGAGAGTTTTGAAACTTGAAGGTCGGGCATTTTTTTAGAGTTATTGAACTAATAAAATCTTCGATTAAGAGGGCTCCTCATGGAGTACTAAGAGTACCTGACTTCAAATAAAGTCTTTTATTCTTTATGCCACGAGACCTTATAACAATAATGCCTTCACTTCACTTTTATAGACATTGGAGTGATACATTAAAATTTACGATCTTCCTACCGAAATTGATTTCGTTGATAAACTTCAGACTTTCAGATAGAAAAACTACATATCTTTCTCATATCAACTCTGTTTTACATGAATTTTAGATAGTAGGGTAATTGGACTTTCTCGAGCAAAACCCAGAAAACATTTAACTTCTGGCAACTAAAAAGTTGAATTTTGACCTAATTTGCAATTCACATGTGGGAAAAAAG
This sequence comes from Cunninghamia lanceolata, assembly GCA_027924645.1. NCBI lineage: Eukaryota > Viridiplantae > Streptophyta > Pinopsida > Cupressales > Cupressaceae > Cunninghamia > Cunninghamia lanceolata. The sequence continues at coordinate 6,058,212 of BSBN01000077.1, forward strand.
TGAAGTTCAAAATATTGCAAAAGGTAAGGCATCTTGACACGAAAATAGGTTAGATTGGGAAAGAATGATATTATGAACATACCTGTGCAAGGATTCCATACCAGCTCTAAAATATTTTCAAATTTATTTGTTTTTGTGATCTTGCAGGTTCAGGGGTATACAGGAGGAATCCAATAAAATTTTAAATTTTTCAAGTTCAAATTTTGGAGTAACAACAGGCTCTGATTGGGGACGAGGACTAAGAAGGATGAAGGAAGGGACCTAGAATCTTAAATATAGATCAGTGCATAAATCCATTGGGCAGCAGAGTCAGACATCACAGGGGACAAAGGAGCCAAAGCAAGCCAAAAACAAGGCAAAAATAGGAAAGGAAACTAGACTACAAGCAAACCAAAAACTCCTAGTGTGTACATGGTCATGAAGACCCTACCTCAGATGGCTCCTGAATGATCATGCAAATCCATTAACTGGTTGGGAGAAATAGATGTCTATGCGGAATAATGCCTGATGCATAAGAAGCCCACAAGCAACCAGTTGCAAAGTTGTGATCACCATGATCAGACTGATAAAATGACTTCACATAAAAACTCTCTGGATGTGTCTTTATGCCCAAAAAGCCATTTTTCATTGTATACTTTTGTAATAAGACGACTCATGTCAGCATTGCTTAGCCTATGACTACCAACATCTGCTTGCTTGACCTCGGTCGTGAAATCATACTGCACTTGACTTTTCAAACAAGGAGAAATCAACCGAGGATCAGACAACCCATGCATAAACCATGAGATATAAACGCTTCACTGGTACTATATGTTGAAGTGGTAGCATTATTTAAAATTTTTGGACCAACACATTCTTGCATACGATCATCCCTTTGAACAGACAAATTGATATCCCATGCCTGGAAACAACTAGTGGAATCATTGGAAGACCAATCATTAGTTACTTGTGCTTCATGCAAAACTGAAAGTGGATCAAGCTGAAAACTTGCATTACAAGTAATATTTTTATGTGACTCAATATCATGTCCAATTGGAACAATCTCATCTTTCTCTGCAAGATTTAACTCAATGACATCATAACACACTTCATCATTTGCATCCATATCCTGCAGTTTAGACGTTGCAACTTCTTCTCCAAATAGAAATTTATTTTCACTTGCATTGAGGCACCAATTTAGAATATACACAATATGAGGCTCATCATATTTGTCCATTTGATCACTTTTAGCAAGGCTATTCTGGCTACTTTTATCATCTTCCTCATTTTGTTTAAAAATTTTAGCGTCTAAATTTCAAAGTTAAAAGACTCAAAGGTAAAATCATCTATGACCTTTTCTTGTAGCCATACTTCTGCATCATCTTGCTTAAAAAAGGTGACACCTTCATATTCAGCTTGCATGCACTTCAGAGAATGAATATTCAACACTTCATCTTTATGTTGTGCTTCCTTCAATTATTCTTCATAAACAACAAAAGCGAATGATTCTATTTCTACACGAGATAAGGATGATGAAACAACACTATTTGCATTATCCTCATTATAATTTGTATCATGAGATGCTGTTTCATTTTCTCTGTCACTTGAGGGGGCTTTCAAATTTATCTTTATTTCCTTCAAAATGAAAATAATAGGCTTCCATTCTTTTATTAGCATGAGGTTTAATTCCTGCCAAATTTACTTCACTTCTACCAAAACATTTTGAATAAAAAATAGAGAGATTGAGACTTTTAGCTGAAGGAAGCTATGAAGTTTGGAAATGTACAAGATGAAAACTTGGTTTTTGTATAACAGGTTTTCTCGTGGATTCATTACTTGGGTTACATACAACCTGATATGTTCTCCATAACCCACTTAATATTAAGTCATCCTCTATTTTTATAGCCTCTTGTTGAGCAGTCTTTATATCATTTACTTTACTTCTTTTCAACTCAAATTGAACATTTGGATGCAAAAAGGAAATAAAAATGCAAAGCTAAAGTTGCTTACTTGGCTTAATTGGTGCAGGAATTTTTCTGAGCAGCCGGTTAAATCTATCCACAAAATCTTTGATAGTTTCTCCTTCTTGCTTGTGAATGTGGAAGAATTGATACAACAGGGCAGCTTCATCAACAAGACTCTTATATCTTTCTAAGAACTCCTTTTTCAACGAATCCCAATCGGTTATGCATTTTTCTTCTAAATAACAAAACCAATCTGCTGCAGGTCCAATCAAAGATTACATAAATAATCTTACAAAAATATTTTCTTCACTTACTCCTAGGATACCACATGCAACTGTGAATGCTTGAATATGAGCTTCAGCATCTTGATGGCCTTCTCCACTGAATCTTGGGAAATATTTTCTCGATCCTTCAGGCAATGGTGAATATTGAGACAAAGAAAGAGGCCCAAAGTGATTTCCCCATGGCTGGGAAGAAATCAATGCCATAATGCAATTCTAAAAATTAAATCAACATAGGTCTTTGTTGGAACATAAATATTTTTGAGTACATTCATCAAACAAAGCTGCCAGCCTCTGTCCTAGGGGAGGTACCTTCAAATTTCTGGGAACACTGATATTTCACTTTTGAATCCCCAGTGGAGTCCGCAAAAAACTGTTGGTTAACAGATTTGTCATTTCCAATTTATACTCCTCACCCACAAGAATGACAAATAAAAGAACAGTTGAGACACTTGCAATGGATAATTGCAAGTGCTCTCCACTTATTTTACAAGGCGCAGCTACCTTCAAATGGTTTACAATGAATTGAAATACTAGGTATGCTTTTGACCAGAAAGCAGAAAAGGAAAATTACCATCTACCCATAGCCATGAAATAGATGTGAATAATTAAAACTGAAATGAAGAGGATGCAAGTTAAATGACTCACAATTCACATTCCCCACAACCTCAATCAATAAACAAAGAAAGGTGAACATTAGACCATTCCCAAAAATGATTTAATTTTGAATTCACAGTTTCAGAAATAAAAACATTAACACAATCTGGAATAACATATATAGTATTGAAGAACGAATACAGATACACAAAGGACACTGGCAATCAAAGAGAGTATTAATAAATTCAAGGATTTAGAAATAATCCCCTTATTTCTCCAATATACAAGTTCAAAGAATCCACATCTGATACAACAAAATGTGCTTGGAAAAGAAAATCTACTTCTTGCTTCGCCTGTTCTCGAGTTGAAAAAAAAGGATCCTTCTTACAGTCTACAAACCACATATTTGTAAGTCCCTAGGAAACTTTTTAGTTTCCGTAACTGTTTCTTGGAAATTCCAAATACTTTACCTTCCTCTTCTAGCATCCCTTGGATTTCTTGATTTTGATCATAATTTGCAATGTGGTCCCCACCTTCACACATTTATCCAATTCATATATTACTTTGTTTCTGCATCCACTCAGACCTTTATCTATGATAATTTAGGAGTAATTAAGGAATGTATTTATCATAGCACTAGAATTTTCTAATACCTAGGAACTTCCATCTGCCATCATAAAATGGATGTGCAAGGTACCTTAGTTCACCTAATGGACCAAGGCCAATAGTAATTCATTTAATTTTATTTCCCATAAGTGCTTGAAATCTATCTATGAAATTGACCATAAAATCTTCACAACATTCAACAATTGTTCATCCATGGAACAAAGGTATTTGATCAACACCAATCAACATATATTCGTCACTAAGATAACCATGCCTATCTCTGTAATAGATGTCCTTGAATTCCACAGGAGTAGCCATTTTCACTTGATTTCCAAAGCTATCAAGTACTTCATGCTCCTTTATGTGTAGCACCTTTGCAGAAGAAAATCCCTTAATCATCGAGAAATCAAGGCCAGTGGTTCTCACAATGTTTGAAGAACCTTGAAGTTATTTCTTTACCATATTCACAATCTTATTCCTGAACTCATTAAACATGTCCCAACTTTTATTAAGCAACTGACTCTTGAATTCATTCATTATTCTTGAGTTCTCTTTGCACAACTCATCAAACAGCTAGCATTTCATCATAGAAATCACCATAGACAACCAAATAGACTATTCATCTAATCTACAATGGTCATAAGCCAATGCAATAGAATTCATGGAAAGATCTTGGCTCACAAAGAGCACTGATAATTCATAGAATTAAACCATATTATCAAAGAACAAATTTATGTTATGACGGTCTCTTGGTCGGAGCAAGATACTAGCGACACCACAACTAGCATGGCTCCATTGTTGGAGGGACATGAGAGCCTCTTATCTTCAGCATTTATTGAGAAATTGATATTGGCATAAGCATGGCATAAATTGTGATTTCCATTAGTCATTCAATTCAGAATTTTGAAGTTTAATCAGAAAACTATTGCCTTCATTTGAAGACACATTCCATTCCTTGCAAAAATCCTCTCAGCTCTTTCCTGTAGCAAAGTTCTTTCGACACATCCTTTCAAAATCTCTGACAAGCTTATCTAATCCAATTGGATATGGCATAACATGTAATAGTATCCTATTTTTTGTTTTTATTTCTTTCTCCACACAGGACATAGTCTCTTTACAAAAATTGAAGTAAGCTTTCCTTTACAAGATCAACATTCAAACGATAGTTGCTACCATCTTCTTTTATCAAGGCACTTGATCAAACTATACAAGGGAATCCATAACCTGTAGGTTGCTCCCATTTGGATGCTGGCAAGAGGTGGCAGAGCTCATCCTCGTACCTGCGGACTGTATTTGTGTAAAAGTTTCTAAGACCCAAGTTCGATGAATCCATTTGGGACATATCCTGTTATCTCAATGTTTCTATTAAGCCATTCATGGGCCATGCAAACATTTCCATCCCTTTTAATGAAGTTTCTACAGCTCAATCTGAGGCTTCTCATCTACATCAAGGTAAAAAGACAAGGGAAAATAAAACTATAAAGAGATGAGATCTCCTTTCCGGCTCGCCATAGTTTTAAGGGGCCAACATTTTGTTCTACGATAGAATCAAGAAATTCAACTTGCTTGGAACCTAGCTTTATTGATTCCAAATAGATAGCTAGCTCAAAAAGAGGCTTTGAATAAGGCAGAAGTTGCAATGCTTCAGTCAAAACCTATTTCACTTTCTCCGCATTCCCTTCCACTATCTGAAGGTAGTGAGAGTATTGAATAAATAATAGATGTAATGGCCGTGAGTGCTCTTTATTTTCTCAGTTGCAATAGCCATTTCAAATACTGAGGATGCTGTCCAAGTTTCCTAGTCGATGCTCCATGTTGGCATGTTTAATTACACCATCCAGAAGGCCAAGAGCGATAATTTCCTGCATTGTTCTATGTGACAAACAACATCTAACACAACATCAACTTTTGAGAAATTTGCATCCTTCACGACAATCATATCTGGTAGGTTCTAAGTAATCAAGCGTAGAAACACCAATCCCAGAGATTAGCCAGTCTTTCTGTCAGCAGTTATTAATGTGATATTGAAGTATGGATGTGTAGCAAGGAGGCAAATAATCTCTAAACCAGTGTAACCGCTGGCCCCAAGAATCCCCACGAGAATAACTTCACCTGCTTTGTCTTGGCCAAGCCTTACCAATTCTAATTTCCTCAGAGATGAACCTACAGAAGCTATAATACATTTACTTATGCTTCTTTCCTTCTACCTACCTCCTCCATCCCTCAATGTACCCATCATGTGAACATCCGGATGCTTCCCATTTGACACAGGTAAGAGAGAATTAGAAAATTTAGGAAACCTCCATTAGCAAAGGAGAGTCGGGAAGTCGTATACTTTAGGAACTTTAGAACCGCAACTTAAGAGTTTGGGAGTTCTTAAAACTCTCGACTCCCCGACTACACCACACTCGAGCCATTGTAAAGGTGTCAGATGTTTTGAGCGTTTTGAAACTTGAAGGTCAGACATTTTTTTAGAGTTATTAAACTAATAAAATATTTGATTAAGAGGGCTCCTCATGGAGTACTAAGAGTACCTGACTTCAAATAAAGTCTTTTATTCTTTATGCCACGGGACCTTATAACAATAATGCCTTCACTTCACTTTTATAGATTTTGGAGTGATACATTAAAATTTATGATCTTCCTACCGAAATTGATTCCGTTGATAAACTTTAGACTTTCAGATAGAAAAACTACATACCTTTCTCATATCAACTCCATTTTACATGAATTTTAGATAGTAGGGTAATTGGACTTTCTCGAGAAAAACCCAGAAAACATTTATCTTCCAGCAACTAAAAAGTTGAATTTTGACCTAATTTGCAAATCACATGTGGGAAAAAGTGAAGTTCAAAATATTGCAAAAGGTAAGGCATCTTGACACGAAAATAGGTTAGATTGGGAAAGAATGATATTATGAATATACCTATGCAAGGATTCCATATCAGCTCTAAAAGATTTTCAAATTTATTTGTTTTTGTGATCTTGCAGGTTTAGGGGTATACAGGAGGAATCCACTAAAATTTTAAATTTTTCAAGTTCAAATTTTGGAGTAACAATCATCAACATACACAACAACAATTAGAATTTGTTCACCCTCAAATTTGATGTAAGGATTACTATCTGTGGTACCTTTCTTGAAGCCCTGCTGGAGTAAGTACTTGTCCAACCTTGCATACCAAGCCCTAGGGGCTTGTTTGAGACCATACAAAGCCTTCTTAAGTCTGCATACCATGTTTGGGTCTTCTAGTAATTGAAATCCATCAGGCAGCTCTGTGTAGACTTCTTCTAAGTCACCATTCAGGAAGGTTGATTTGACATCCATTTGATATACCTTGAATCCCTTGTGCACTGAAAATGCAAGAAACATACTGATTGCTTCCATTCTTGCCATTAGAACAAATGTCTCCTCAAAATCAATTCCTTCTACCTGTGAATAACCTTTGCAAACCAACCTTGATTTGTTTCTCACCATTTCTCCGTATTCATTCAATTTATTTTTGAACACCCATTTTGTCCCTATCACATTTTTGTCTGCAGGCCTTGGCACCAACTCCCAAGTCTGATTTTTATATATTTGATTTAGTTCTTCCATATCTTGTATCCATCCTTCATCCTTGCTAGCATCAACAAAAGTTATAGGTTCTAATCTTGACAATAAAGAAAAGTTTGCCTATTCATTTGTTCTTGCAAATCTTCTCCTTGTCTGTACTCCTTCATTCTTGTCTCTAATGATCTGATCTTCTGAATGATTCTTTTGAACATACTTGGCCGGAGTCTTGATAGTCCTCTCTTGAGTTTCTTCCTTTTCTTCAACTTCTTCTTCTTCTTCTGTGCAGATAGGTTCATCTGACCAACAATCTTCTTACTCATTTGTGATTTGATGTGATTCTTCATCAACCCTAACATTTTCACTCTCAACTATCTTCCTCAACCTTTTATTATAGCACTTGTAAGATTTGCTCCTAATTGATTATCCAAGAAAGATTCCTTCATTAGACCTAGAGTTGAACTTTTCCAAACATTCTTCATCTCTCTTGATGTAGCATTTGCTTCCAAAAACTTTGAAATACTTGACATATGTTGGTCTTCCATACCATAGCTCATAAGGTGTCTTGCTATTGTGCACTCTTAGCTGACCTCTATTAAGAATATAGACAACAATATGAATTGCTTCTTTCCAATATAAAATAGGCAACTTGGCTTCACTCAACATTGTCCTTGCCATCTCTTGAACTGTTCTATTCTTTCTTTCCACTACTCCATTTTTCTAAGGAGTTCTTGCAGCAGAATAGTGCCTCTTTATTCCATGTTCTTCAAAAAATTCCTCAAACTCACTTGATGTAAACTCACCACCTCTACTAGACCTTAAACACTTGATTCTAGAATTCATTTCATTTTCAACCATGGACTTGAAAATATTGAACCTACTGAAATATTTTGATTTTTCTTTTAAGAAACTAACCCATGTCATCCTAGAGAAATCATCAATAAGAAACATGAAATACCTCTCACCTTGTAGACTTTTTGTCTTGGTAGATCCGCACAATTTAGTATGAACCAGTTCTAATGGCCTTATAGAAGAATACTCGTTCGACTTAAATCTTATTCTTGTCTACTTTCCAATCTTACATTCTCTGCACAAGGTGCTTGCAGGCTTGATGATCTTTGGCATGTCTCTTACTACTTGCATAGAGTTGATCTTCACAAGATTGTCAAAATTCATGTGCCCCATCCTTTTGTACCACAACCAACAGTCATTTGTTTGTCCTAGAAGACATGTCCTTCCATTGACACCTTTTAGGTTATACAAGTTGTTAGCTATCCTAGAACCTTCTGCCACTAATTTACCAAACTTTGCTCTCCTGATTTCACAGCCTTGATCATGAAATATGAGATTGTATCCTTTGCTAACATTTGACTTACATTGAGAATATTATGCTTGAGACTTTCTACATAAAGAACATCTTCTGTCCTAGACTTCCCATCAATACTTATGGTGCCTTTTACACAAATCTTTGCTAATGAATTGTCTCTAAACCTGACCGATCCACCATTCCATTTAACAAAATTGATGAATTTGCTCTTATCACTTGTCATGTGGCTTGTATATCCACTGTCTCACCCAAAGATTGGTTTTCCCTTGAGCATGAAATGTTGTTTGGACAATCATTGAATTTTCAACTTCATTGTTTGTCTCCTCTCTTTTGGAAGACTCGCTCTCCTTATTTTGCTTAGTAACATCCAACAACTGAGATTCTAATTTAGTGAAATCACTCCTACAATATCTTGCTATATGTCCAAAATTGTTACAAATTTGACATACCACATTGACATCCACAAGTGAAGCAAGAGGATTTATACTTTCAAGATTTCTCTTATTTATTTTAGACTTACAATCTATAGCCTTATGACAAAATTTATTGCAGATAAAATAATAACCAAAGAAGGTATGATTGAACTTGTTTATGGAGAATTGTCTTGCATGAAAAGGTCTTCCTTGAGGCATGATGAGATCCACTCCTTCAATGTTATCTGGACTTCCAAACTTTTCTTTTTCCAATTCCTTTTTGAGTGACATAATTTCTTTCTAAAGTCATGTGCATTCTTTTGTCGTAGCTTCAATCAGGTTTCTTTGTTCTCGATTCTCTCTTCTTGCACAATCCAAGTCTTCAAGAGCATAAATAAGTTCACTTTCAAAATCAAATTCACATTATTCTTCATCTGCAGTCTTGACTGAACCATCAGAGATCACCATAGCCATGAATAGAGATTCTCCTCTTTCATCATCTGGTGAGTAGTGATCTAAATCCTTTGCGGAGCTGTAGTCTTCTTTGGAAAGGAGGTTCCTCTTGAAGTTGTTCCTTTTGAAACCCTTGCTTCTATTTTCATTTTCTCCAAGTGAACATTTAGAGACATAACGACCAACTCTTCCTCATTTAAAACATTTGAAAGCTATCTTACCTTTATACTTGCCTGATCCCTTCTGTATAGTTCTCACAAAGTTTACTTCTTCATCAACTTCATTGTATAAATCAAATGTTCCTTCATTCTTCACAACTTTGAAAGAAGCTTCTCTTTTGCAAGGACCTATGACTTCATTTCTCATCTTATAAGTAGTGAGGGACCCAAACAACTCTTTCATGGTGAGTGTCTTCAGATCTTTGGCTTCTTCAATTGCAAATTTTTTTGAACCAAATATGTGAGGGAGAGTTCTCAGGACTTTCTTTACAACCATTCAGTCAGCTAATTCTTCACCTAGACTTCTGACTCCATTGAATGCTTCATCTACTCATAGCAAATAGCTAGAAATGTTTTCTTCTTTTTTCATCCTCAGTTTCTCAAACATTGTTTTGTAATATTGTAGCTTTGCTTGCTTTATAGTGTCATTTTCTTCATAGAGATTTTTGAGCTTCTCCCATATCTCCTTAGCTATCTTGCACCGCACCACCTTGACTAAATCTGAACTAGTCAAACCACTTAAGATGACATTCTTGGATTTAGCATTATTTTCATGAGCCTTCTTCGCATTTGAATCTGTAATAGGATGTTTAGGTTCGGTATAAGTATCCATTGTAGCTCTCCAAACATCATCCCCTCGCGAGGTAAGATCGCCTTCCATCCTTACACTACAAAAGTAATAGTTACTTCCATCAAATATCGGTGCTTTTCAAGAGGACTCCTTCTAAGCCATGTTTTCTGCTCCAAGATTTACCCTCAGCTATTAGGTTGCACCAAGGAACTCAGTTTTAATACCAATTGTTAGAACACACTGATATACTAAGAGGGGGGTGAATCAATATATGCCAAAACCTTATCCAAAATAACTTTATCAATCAAATCTTTTACTGCCTTAAACAAATGATTAAGCAATTCAAAGCACAACACATAAGCACACAACCATAACATCGTATTTATGTGGAAAACCCTAGAAGGGAAAAACCACGGTGAGCAAGCTACTTGGATCTACTATCCAAATCTAACCTTACAAATAATAAAACAAATTTACAATAAGTTTTATGGGCTACAACCCAAAGGAAGCTACAAATTCCTAAATTACAATATTACAACACTTATATAAAGAGGCTACAACCTTTGTACATCACACTTGACGAATTCCACTAATCAAACACCTTGGTAGCATCAACACCCTTCACACTGACACAAACCTTCAAGACCTCTGCTCAAAAAACTCTGCTACCTTCAACACACTTCCACACATGCACACACTCACATCCATACTCGCACACACAACCTCGCACACTCTCACACACTCTCACACACTCATACTTTTCACACCAAACAAGATCTTTTATTTATATCCTCTGCAATCTTCAAAATCTTTCTCCTTTGTCAGCCAAGATAAAATGTGTAACATGAAATGTGCAATGACCACAACAAGGTCAGCTCCAAATGATGTAGAAAATCAAAGTGGTTCAAACCAAGTGATAACCAAGACCTATTCTTCTTTAGCACACTCTTCCATGCTGGTGCACACTTCCAAACATCAAGCACAATCATCAAAACACATCAAGTCGGCCCAACAAAAACTTATCCTTCCACAAATTAGCTCCAGACCCAAAATGGTACCAGAGAGACCAATTAACATCATGAGGATTAATTTACAAACATTATATGACTTGTAAGAACCTTCTCAAACACTCCTTACAGCTTCATGCAACTCCATGTTGGCGCAAACCAATAGATAATGAGCCCAACATCACTTGCAAACACTACACTCACAGTCTTGAGATAGAACATTGAAAAATAGACTTGTGGAACACCTCAACACCTGAAGCTTGAAATAAGCAAACATATAGGTACCCTAAACTTATCCTCAAAACAATAAGACCACATATTGTAATGCGGTGAAATGCGGTGGCTTTTACTTTCTCCTTCTGACAACCCTAATCAACAACAAGATTTGTCTTTATTTTACTGACTCCAAAAAACCTTTGCAATACATATTAACATCTAAAACTTGAATATATCATATCTCTCATCTTATCTACTTAACCTCGAAGTCACAAGATTACATCTTCAAACACAAAGAAATGCAGAGCAGTTCTCTGACTCTTTCTGATTGCAACAACACAGAACCACTGTCTTCACTCTGTAAGCTCTAGAATCTTTTGCGGTAACTTTCATGCTCTAAAAACAAGAAAATACATCACACCAGTCTTTGTCAACCTTCCAAACCACAAGGCCATATCTTTAAATGTGAAGTAATGTGAAGCATTCTATCGAGCTTCTCCAATGCAACTTCCAGTGCCTTGGATGGTCTGAAACTATCTTTCAAAACTAAAGCAATGCTTTTCATCAGGAAATAATGAATACACCATTCATCACAACAAATACTACAATCACAAAACTTTTCATCAAAAAGAAGAGTCTTCAAGTAAGCACATCCTTTATTTATGAACTTTAGAAGATAGGGTACAATTGTGTGTAGATGATACTGATCCAACAATATGCATAGTACATGACTTCCATCACCATACCCTTCACTTCACAGCTTCTCTGATCATCACTCCTTTGTCTGCTTCTTTGAGCTTCTCCTTTGATCACTTACTCTCTTGGAAACACTGATCACCACTCTACAACTATCTCCCCCTTTGGCATCTCTTTCCTTTAATCACTGATCAACACTTCATACCACTGTTGACATCAATGACAACACATATGAAACAAGATCTTGGAAGAATTTGACCCCCTCCTACTAAATTTCCTTCTCATCAAATATTTTAATTCTGTCATTTTTTATCAGTTCTAATATTCTATTATTTTTCCAATGCTTTAGGATCGACTGGTGGAAAAACTTTGTGTTCTTGTTGCCTATTTTGAGCCATTGAATTATGGATTTTTACTTTCAAAATATTTTATCTTTTTCTATAAGGTTGTGAAGGTTGCAGACAATTTTCTTTTCCTTTTGGTAGATTTATTCATAACTCCCTTAGTGTTCATTTTGTGTTGAATTTCATGCAATTTCTGTTTTGCCTCCTTTTGATAAAAAAATATTCCCAAAAGACTCCTATTCCACTATTTTATGTTTTTCTTAACATTTTTTATTTTTAGATTAGTTTGAACAAGGTTGTCCCTCTAACCTCAAGGTTACACCAATTCTCTATAACATTTTTTATGTTAGGTTGGAGGGTCAACATTATTTTGAATCTAAAAGGGTGGTTTCCTCTCTCGATATCTATTTCCCAAGTTCCAAAAATAGAGGAGTATGGTATGATCCTATTCTTAAGAGCACTAATAGGTTACATTTATCCAAAATATTCCAATTATAGGAGATTAGGAATCTATTTAATTTGATGTGTATGAGACTATTTCTTTTCATTTTGTTGGACCAGGTGAACGAGGAACCATCCAACTCAATGTTCAAGAGAGCTCCTTCAAAGAGAAAATTAGCTAGGTCTGCCATACTATCTGAAAAGTTCATGTTTCCTCCCATTTTTCTGAGAGGTATAGGTGGAGTTAAAATCCTTTGAAACCATCCATCTATAATTTTGGTAGTTTAGTTTGAGAAGAATTAAATCCTCCCATAATTTCTTTTCAAGGTGTCTAGTATTGGGTGCATATATATTAGAGAAGATCCAAGTTTCACTAGTGTTTTTAAGATTGAAAAGAACATTCATTAAATACTTGTGTTTAGAGATAAGACTACCTTCCAAAATTGGGGCATTCCACATGGTGATGTGACCTCTTGACACTCCTTTCACATCAACCACTTAAGACTCCACAAAAGGCCAAATTTTGTTGCTAATAGAAAAGAAGGAATTTAAAGTCATTTTAGTTTTCTAAAGAAGTAGAATGTTCAATTTAAGATCCTTCAAACAATTCTTAAGTATATTATGCTTGTGAGGGTTGTTTAGCCCTCTTATATTCCATGATGTGAATTTATTTTTTCCCCTTCCCGGGGCATGTCATCTCTAGGGTTTTTTGTTTTCCCTTACTATCTTCGCTATAGTTTATTTGTTGGACCTTTTTCCAAGTTTAGAGTCCACTACAATGTTTACTATTTTTCTTTGCTCTTTGAGTTTTTGGGAACCTTTCCCTTTTCCTACTTGAGCATAAAAGGTTTGGCCACAGGGGTCTCCATCTTCTTTTCTATTTCTTTCTTCTATGGGTGCCTTAGTGGGGAAGAGGGAGGGCTTTTTTACTATTGACTCTTCCACTAGATGTGACATATCTTCCCCTTTAGCTATAAGAGTTGGCTATGAAGGTAGCCACCCAAGATCTAGGACTTCATGAAAGCATAAGAGAGATCAAATGAGAGAATAATTCTATTCTATCAGTGAATACAAAAAGATTATTACAATGTACATGATATGCCTTGCTTATGAAGACAAGGATGAGATTTAAGATGAAGTAGTCATATGACAAGTGTCTTAATCCTATGACATGAGACAACTAGAGGATAGGATGTGAACTAGTTGATAAGATCACATGTGTAGGATAAGATCACATGACAACCTAGAATTATCTAGAATTATCCTAAGTAAACTTAACATGCGAACATGTGTGAATAGGTCTAACTAATGACTAGTTAGATAATGTGCCTAGAATTGGATGCAGAGAATACTGAGAGGGGGGGGGTGAATTAGTATTCTTTAAAACTTTTTCATTTACACATTCACTTATCCATTTACCAAATTCTATAACATGAAAGTAAAGTAAACATGAGAAGAGCAGCCATAAATTCATAACATACAGACACCAGGATTTTACGTGGAAAACCCAAAAAGGGAAAAACCATGGTGAGTGTTAGCTCACAATATATTATGATAACAACACCGAATTCCTTGAAGGCTCACTACCTTATGGCTCACTGCCCTGGGACTCACTGTCCAAGAAGTACTCACTGCAAAAAGGATCACTGCCAAGAGAAAAGAAGATGAAAGAAGGATTGGCTCACTGTCAGGAGATGTCTGCTACAAATGTATCTACAAAATGCTGGGATGCAGTTCCATTTACAGCTCAGTATACGAAATCAAAAGTCTTCATAATGTCTGCTTTGCTTTTTCTTCTTTGCTCTACATAAACTCTGCTCTTCTACCCTTACTATCTTTGTCTGGTCACAACTCTATTTTAGATCGCATGCACATTGAATTCCCACACATTACTTCATCTTCTCTACTTCAACACTGAAATTCATCAAGTATATATATCCGCTACAAGATTTATCTCATGGTTAGGTCGGCAAGCCAAATATGAACCATGTATACAAATATTATATCTCGTCGGCTTGGACTTGTGCACAATCTGCAATGCAGACCCAAACAATCATTCAATAGTCTTCATATAGGTCAGAACCAATCATTCAACCACTTAGATTGATTGTTCAAACAATATATCTTCTCTGCATAAAGATCTAACATGCCTGTCGGCTTGTCTCATAAGAACATGCTTGACCAATTTATGTCACAGCATAACTCTCACTGTGGACCATATGAGACTCAAAGATTCATAACCAACATTCATTCTAGACTTCTTATTATACCTTCATAATTGTAGAACAAGATATGCAACAGCGGAGGAATGCGGACCCTTTTAGTTTGGCACTATGCATTGTTCCTAACTTAACTTTTGTTCACCCAGACTTAGACCAATCACAACTTAACTTCTGGAAGTCATCAGGACTTGCAATCTTGAACATAACATCTTTAAACAATTCTGAATAACATACCTGAATCACATACCTTGACCATCAACTACGGAGGAATACCACTTGAATCTCTGCTACTAACTCTATGTTGTCAGTACTTAGCCATTCTGCCTTAGTCTTTTGTGTCTGGACCAGAACCTTATATGCAGGATGTTCCAAGTTGAGTTCCCAATCATCCTTAGCTCCATCGTGCTTTGTTTGCCTTGTTTCCATTAATAAAAACATTACCCAATTGGCAGTGTCTCTTGACTATGTTGCCAACACCTAGTTCACACTATAATGGTAAACTAGATAGGTAATAACCTTGTTCATACCAACACCTGTAAGTGCAACTTAGGGATAAGTAGACAAATGTAAAGATGCAATGATGGATGATGGATGAAGATGGGTCCCACCTGCTAGGCCATGTTAGGTACCCATGTACAAACAATATCTAACAAACGGAGTAAAGGACAAAAACCCGTAAGAAAAAACCCCTCTCCAAAAGAGAGAAAAACATGAAAGTGAAAGAAATGATAGTAGGAGGACTCAACATGACCCCCCAAGGAATACTTCTATCACATATATACAATCAAGTACCCCCATAGGAGAGCAAGAGTGAGATTGTAGGTCCCCCCCACAAAGAAGTAGCTCTTATGCCAA
Source organism: Cunninghamia lanceolata (assembly GCA_027924645.1). Classification (NCBI taxonomy): domain Eukaryota; kingdom Viridiplantae; phylum Streptophyta; class Pinopsida; order Cupressales; family Cupressaceae; genus Cunninghamia; species Cunninghamia lanceolata. The sequence goes on from BSBN01000077.1 coordinate 6,073,952, forward strand.
TGGTGAATGCCTGGAGATGAACATTGGAAAGTGTCATGTACCTACAAACAACATTTCTCCCCTTAGGAAGAAACAAATCCTAAGGTTGGTGTAGAAGAAACTTCATCTCCAAGAAGAGATATTAGGGAAGAAGTCTCATGATGGGTGCCTCTGAAAACTGCTCAAATATCCACATGTTATAATGAAAGGATGGAACAATGCAATGAGGTGTGACCAATCCAAAAACTTGTGTAGACTCATGAAGAAAAACCTCCAAAGATTAAGTAGATGAGATAAGAGTTGTGTTCTAACTACCATTAAAGAGGAGAGGTAATCTCTCAAGTGTGTCCTCCAAATCTGCAAAATGAGACTCACAAAACAAGTTGGATATACCTACCAAGAAAGTATCCCACAAGGATGTATCTAAAAGACTAGAATGATCCTACTCAACTGAAGTGGATAAATCCATATCAATGCCGATCTCGGAAGAAGTAGGAGATAGAGGAGAAGGAAGCTCAGCACTGGTCTCAAGAGCCGAAGTGGATGAAAGAAAACCAAGGCTAAAGTGACCAAACTTCTCCTCAGAAACATGATTCACACTTGATGTATGAGTGTGAATATCAATCAATGGATCTATGACATCATCAAGATCAAAATGGGAGAATGTATACAAGCAATATGCATGATTAGTCATCCCCACAACAATTATCTCTCTTCTTTCCAAGTCCCTAATGATCATTGAATCAGGACTGAACTCAACTGTCTTCCCTGCACCACAATGAGTAATGTAGTAGATGGAAAGGAGATTGGTTGTCAAGGAAGGTACACATAATACATTATTGAAAGTACCCTCACCAATATTAATAGTCCCTTTTCCAATTGCATGCATGCATGTATTGTTACCCATCAAAATAGGTGGCAAGATACATGACTCAAATGAAGAAAACATCCCTTGTGAAGAAGCTATATGATGAGAAGCTCTAGAATCAAGAAGTCATCTCTCTAACTGAATACTTGTAGAAGAAAAGAGTGCTTGTCCTTGACTGTGTAGATGATGATGGTGTCAAAGAAGAGGATGTACTAGATGACATGGATGAAGGCAATTTGATATTGTTATTTTGAAGAAGGTGAGTCAACTCATCAATTTTACTCTCATAACACTTATGCTCATCATGTACTAGTTTATTGCAATATGAACACTTTGTTCTCTCCTTCTTAGATGATTCCTCTTTGGGAGAGGATGAGCACTTAGGTGAATTATTTGACTCCTTTGCTTGCTCATTGTTCTTGACATCCTTATTTTTCTATTTCTTGCCTTTGCTAGTTGAAGCCTTTTGATCCTTTGTACCTTGATTAGCAAGAAGAACTTGAGGTTTAGGTGACTTCAATGTGCACATGTGTACTAACTTATCTTGCTCTCTTGTGAGTGATGTGGAAAAACCATCAAGTGAAGGCATTTTGAAATCTTTCCTAAGAGCATCCATAGTAGCATAGAAGGTAGAAACAAAAACTGAATAGTCAAGACCAAGCTTGGCAAGGATTGAAAGAATCAATTGAGTGTCCTCTTTCTCAATTCCATGTATTATTGTGCTGCAATCTAAGTGACTTTAGCTTTGTGAAGAAGTCTTGGATGCTTGTAAAGTCTATTGGATTCAAACTAATTAATTCAATCTCCAACTTGAAACCTCTCGTAGTATCTTTCTTACCAAAGATATTCTTTAAGGTAGTCCACACTTCATGTGGTGTATTACAAGATTCAATATGAAAAAAAGAGATCAGAAGAAATAGACAAGCATAGTGTTCCATGGGCTTGATCACATCTATTGTACCACTTTCTCTTTTTTGTAGCTATTGTTGGTTCAATTTTTGTACCCATTGTAACTCTGTATAAACTCAAGCTTCTCAAATGAATCTCTATTTTAGTTTTCCCCTTATGATAGTTATATGGTGTGAGTAGAGGAAGTTTGGTTTGATCCACGATACAAGAGTACAAAAAAGAACAAAAAAAGTATGACCTCCCTTAAATCAATCAAGAGATCACCCCCAACAAAAAATGATTGTGGGACTTTATATTCGGTCCAATTACAATTGCCACAAGCCAAAATATCAAAGTGGTCTTGGTTTTGGTACAATGCAAAAGCTGTGATTAGGGTAAAATTCAAAGTACATTTTTTGAAAAAAATAGATCAAACTGATTGCAGATCTAGAAATTAATCAAAAAATTATGTGCTTTCAAGAAAAAATTCACCAAAAAATGTTACCATATGAGCTCGAACGAAGCCTTTGAAGTTTTGAAAATGAGAATTGCTCAACAACAGTGATGAAAAACTAAAATTTCTAGGAAAACCAAGCACAAAAATTAAAATTTGGTTCCACCAATGTGAAGCTTGTGAAATTCTTTCCCAAAACAAAAAAAATTGCTTGAAAAAAGGAGGAAAAATAAGCAAGATATGAGCCTTCAAGTGGGACTACATAAATCAAAATTGCATTGGAGGGGGGCAATTTGAGCCAAGGTTTGATGACATCATCAAATGGAATGCTAACATTAGTAGAATCTATGATAGAATCTTTGAATATTCCCTAGAGTATTCCCCAAGATTCATCGGAAAGATAACATCATTGATTGATTTGATGACGTCAGCAGGAGGCAACGATTGGATGATGTCAGCAGACGAAATGATAACGTAAGCAAGTACGGATGCTAGAATATTCTTTTTCCTAACAAAATATTCTGTATGACTTATTGAGAAAGTGATGACAATCACAATTTTTTTTGTTGGTATATTCTCAGGTTCTCCCGGAATATTCCAAACTATTGATCGGTTTCTAAAAATCACCAATTTTGTGTTGAAACCATCGTATTTTTTGTCAAAAACAACTTAAAACTTGGCGGAAACCACCTTTTGGTAGGAGGAGTGGTTTTGTGGGGTGGTTTTGTTCTTCGTCTGACTGTTTTGTTTCACCGACGGGCTGGTTTTGTTGACCGCTGGCATATTTAGTTGATCGATAGGCAGTTTGGGGGATGAATTTGAGTTGTTTAGGCTGCATGGGCAATTTTGATGTCTTCCAATGGTGGTTTGGAGCCACAGCCAGGTGGATTTCTCATTACTGTTAGCAGTCAAACTGCACTAAAATCCTTTTCTATTGGTCCGAACTAAAGAATGCGAGGTGAAAGGGAAGATAGTGGTCTTGTGCCACATGGTAGGCATAGTAGGTGCCACATGGGTCTTGAAGGGGACTCATGGGTACCCTACAGTAGTAGGTAGTGCTGTGCAGGTAGGTGTGACAATGATCAGATTCGCAGAAACCTATAGATTAATGATTTTAACTAGCGAACAATACTATTATCCAAAAATTAAATGTATTACCTAGTGGATATTGTGCCTCCCAGATTCACTTGCGCAAGCACGATGCCACCAAAGATGCCTTGAATAATATTCTACCTGCATAGGAATATTCCCTGTTGTGATTTTGTATGACAAAACAGAGTAATATTTTTTGCCTTTTCAGACAATTGCTTTGATTTAGATGATTTGACTATCGATCTATACATTTTTGGGTGTTCAAGCTGTGATGGCAGGGTCTGATTTGACCCAAAGTGCTCCAAAATTGTAGTTACCTCTTGGATCATGTAACCACTGCCCAAATTGAAAAACTTGTAGATCTGGCCTCCAATGTCTGATTTAGACAAATCAAAAGGCTAAATTGACTATATTGAACTCCCTAAACACAATGGTGTGCTCAAATTTGTAGTAACATGCTCTAAAATGAACTTGCAATACAAGGCCACAAGAGGAAGCCCTCACAAATCTGGTTTTTCCATCAAGTTTTTCTAATTCTTTAGTTCATCATTTGATGCAAGAGAAGAGCATACTCAACTATCAAGATCCACCATGATTTGCATTCAAGATTTCTCAAGAAAGTGACTAACAAGAAGTGATTCCTCCTAGCTCTAATACCATGTAAGAGTGTTAGAAATGAAGGTGCAAACCACACAATGAAAATCTGATTCAAACCTTATTTATGTCCTCTAAACAATGTAGAATCAATAGAGATTAAAACAGAAATAAAACCCACTACACAGAAATAACATGCATTAAGAACTGAACACATAACAGAGTATATAACATGGAAAAAAACCCTTTTAGGTAAAAAAACTCCACCAAGAAAAGAGGCCCCAAGTTGTATTATCTTCAAATACGAGATTACAATACATGCACTTCCTTTGTTTCTTCAGTCCTTCAATTCAATAGCACCTGCAATACATACATACATAACCATAATACCATATCCTTATAAAATAGGTTTCCTTCTAGGGCAAGACAAACTAACAAAATCTCCACTGTCAGATCTGTGACCTAATGATGAACAATCTAGATTTACAATGGTAATTTATATATAAAATGTGGCTTTTGGAGGCATTGCCCCCAGATCCCCACTGGGGTGTGCGACCCCTGGATCCCCCTCCGGGGGGCCATCCCCCTGGACCTTGCAGGGGGTACCCCCTACAATCCCCGAATAACCTACATCTGTTGGGTACCAGGATCAAACATGCAGCTAAAACAAAATCGCTACTTGGTGAAACCTTTCATCCCTTATGGGTGATTTACAAACAATAATAGGAATAATAAATTACATAGGATATACAAGATTGATGGCACCTTAATCCTAACAAGAGTTGGCTATGAAGGTAGCCACCCAAGATCTAAGACTTCATGAAAGTACAAGAGAGATCAAATGAGAGAATAATTTTATTCTATCAATGAATGCAAAAAGATTATTACAATGTACATGATATGCCTTGCTTATGAAGACAAGGATGAGATGTAGGATGAAGTAGTCATATGACAAGTGTCTTAATCCTATGACATGAGACAACTAGAGGATAAGATGCCAACTAGTTGATAAGATCACATGTGTAGGATAAGATCACATGAAAAACTAGAATTATCTAGACTGATCCTAAGTAAACTTAACATGTGAACCTATGTGAATAGGTCTAACTAATGACTAGTTAGATAATGTGCCTAGTTCACACTACAAGGGGTAAACCAGATAGGTAATAACCTTGTTCACACCAACATTAGCTATAGTGGGTGGAGAACACACAACAATAATAGGTGGGTGCCCATTAGTTGAAAGGTCTGACTTGCTCTTCCCTTGTTTCCTTGTACGCAATATTAACAAGAGGGCTCCCTTTATCAGAAAGCTCCAGCTCACCCAAGGGAAGCAATCTGGGCAATTGGGGAACAAAGATGAAAGGAAGTAATGGGAACATAAATGACAATAACCAAGCAAAACCACCTGGGTAGAAAGGACCTAAGGATGGGTGTTTCATCTGTGATGGTGAACATTATGCCACTCAATGTCCAAAGTGATCAACTAGAAAAAAATGGTAGAGAACAACAACTAGTTTAGCATTGCATCCATGCAGTGGTAAATAATAAACAAGCAAATAATGAAGTTACACCTATTGAGTTGTTTGGTAATAGACACTAGTGCAACTAAATGCTTTGCAAATCCTATAACTATTGATAAGATAACTATAAGAGTACATTTTATGTCAATTTTTTTTGGATGGTTCAATATGGGAACTGAGTGGAGAAAAGGGTATATTATTGTCTAGTTTGCAGTGAGTTGGAACTTCCAAGATTTACCACTCAAGTCAACTTGTATGTGGCCCCTGAGGATCTTATGATGTTATCTTGGGGATTAATTGGCTAGAACAACACAAAGCCATAGTAAATTTTCATCATCAGAAAAAAGTTTGTCTTGATGACAATGACAATCCAACTAAGATTCACGGTAACCAAAAACCAGTGAGTGAGACAAATTTTAGCTATGCAAATGAAGAAGGAATAAAGAAAAGGGTGTACTCTATTTGAAATTCATGTAGATGACCTTGACAATTTTATGGAGCATACAACAAGAAGAACGCTGACACACTTAAATTATGCATAGACTATAAGATGCTCAACAAGTGACAATAAAGAATATGTATCCACTTCTAAGGATAAATGATCTATTTGGTCAAATGAAGGGAGAAACAGTCTTCAAATATAGAGACCTTAGATCTGGCTATCACCAATTAATGATAAAAGAGGAAGATATACCTAAAACAACTTTTAAAACTCGGTACAGACACTATGAGTTCATTGTAGTTCCTTTTGGACTCACAAATGCTCTAACAGTCTTCATGAACTTAATGAATAATATATTCAAGGATTGTTTGGATAAATTTGTAATAGTTTTCTTAGATGACATATTGGTCCATTCAAAATCTAAGAAGAAGCATGATGAACATTTGATGGTAGTATTGCAACAATTAAGGAAGCAACAACTCTTTAGCAAGTTATCCAAGTGCACTTTCTACCAAAGGAAGGTACACTACCTTGGAAATTTTATATCAACTGAGGGAATTTTAGTGGATCCAACTAAGATCAAGGTCATCATGGAATGACAAATTCCACGTAATATTCAAGAAGTTTGTAGCTTCATGGGTTTAGCAAGTTATTACAAAATATTTGTAGAAATATTTTCAAAAATTGTAAATCCTATTACCTCTCTACAGAAAAAGGGTAAAATGTTTGAGTGGACAAATAAGTGTGAGTAAGCCTTTCAGGCATTGAAGCATAAATTCACAATAACACCAATTCTAATTGGAAAATTCAAATGGCAAGTTTTTAGTCATAATTGATGCCTTAGGTCAAGGTCTAGGTGGAGTCCTAAAGCAGAATGGACAAGTAGTGGCTTATGAGTATAGGAAATTAAAATAGTATGAGCTAAACTATGCACCACATGACCTAGAGCTAGTAGCTATTGTGCATGCTTTACAAATGTGGAGAATTTCCTCATGGAAAAACCATTTAGGCTTAAGATAAATCACTTAGGACTCAAATATATCTTCACACAACCAAACCTGAATGCCCAACAAAGGCGATGGTTAGAGTTCTTGAGTGAATATGACTTTGATAGTAATTATATCAAAGGGAAATAAATTAGGGTCACAAACGCTCTTAGCAGAAGAAGACATCTTTCATAATTTATTACAACTATACAATATACCTTCAAGCAACATGTACACCTATTGAACCAACTACAAATACATGAACACTATTTGAAGGCTAAGACAACCCTAGAAAATGATGCCATTGATCACCGATTTGAGGGATATAAGTTTGAGTCAAATGGACTGTTAAGGTTTTAGGGAATAATGTATGTTCCTAATCAGGGTCGATTAAGGACTATGGTCCTAGAAGAGACACATAGTGCTCCTTTTTTAGGTCATTCAGGAGTGACCAAACTTATCGTAGGTTTAAGACCATTGTATTTTTGGCTTGGACTCAAGAAGAATATTATCAAATTTTTGGAAAGATGTTTAGAATGCTAGATTCAAAGCTAAGCATGTTCATCTAGTAGGACTCTTGTATCCTCATGATATTTCAGAGTACGAATGACAGGTTAAAAGTATGGATTTCATTCAAGGTCTAGAAATGTCTAAGAATAAGCATGATGTTATGTTAGTGGTGGTAGATAAGCCCACCAAGGTAGCACATTTCATTCTTGGAAATCTTTCAAATGACTCTTTAGCCTTAGCAGAGAAGTTTGTTCAAGAAATTTTTAGATTGCATGGGGTACCAAAGACAATCATTTTTTATCGTGATGCCTACATGATGTCAAATTTTTGGAGGACGTTAAATGCTTCCTTAGGAACTTGCTTGAATTTATCACAACTTTTCATTTGTAGACATATGGTCAGATAGAGTGAGTAAATCAAATTGTTGAGGATTTTCTTCAAATGTATTGCATGGATCAGTAATTGTTGGTGTGAATGAGGTATATTACCTAACCAATTCCACATTGGGTCATATTCACACTTGTCTAGTTAAGTTTACTTAGGGCATACTTAGGGTACACTAAGGATAGTTATCTTTTTGGGTTTCAAGTCATAATATTAAGATACTTGTCATAATATTATGTTGTCTCATGTTTCATTCTCATTGTAATTTTATATTCATGTCATACTGATGTACATATTATGTATTTGCATACTTTGTTAGAATAAAATTATTCTTTCATGTTGGGTCTCTCTTGTCATTTCATTGAAGCTCTTGGATCTTGGGTGGCCTCCTCCATAACCAACTCTTGCATGGTATAGGACATTCTATACTAACTTTTGTAGTAATACAAGTGGGAGGAATATCTTCCCTTAGTTGAGTTTAAATTTAACAACTCCTTTCAATCTTCTCTAGGAACGACACCTTTCAAGGCTTTATATGGTAAAAAATTTCATACTCCTATTAGCTAGGATAATATTGAGGACAAAGTGGTCATTGGTATTGATATGATTAAGGAGATGGATGAGTAGATGGGGGTGATCATAAGAAGATTACCAATAGACAGAAGAGTTATGCAAACAAAAATAAAATTTAAGGCAGTTTTCCATAGGGGACAAAGTCTTCTTAAGGGTCAAACCCCAGAAGAGTTCCATTTCATTTGGCAAGTCATCCAAGCTCACTCCTAGATATGTGGGGCCATTTGAAGTCTTGAAAGTTATCAATATTGTTGCATATAGACTAGCCTTACCTCCAACTCTCTCTCAAATTCACAATTTTATTTATGTTTCTTATCTTAAACCTTATCATCCAGATTTTTCTCATATTCTTGATTGGTGGGATATATAGGTTTAGGATCTAGGAGTGGTTCAGGTAGAACCTTTGTGAATACTTGATGTGCACAAAATTTAGCTACACAATAGAGCAGTGGTCCAATGCAAAGTCTAATGGGACCAATACTCTGCATATATGCTACTTGGGAGGATGTTGAAGAAATTCAGTGCTTGTTTTCTCACTTGTTCTGATGATAAATGTATATATTCATTCAGGCATCAAGATGATGACACTTCCTAGAGGGGAAAAATATTACATGCCCTAGTTTATGTGCCTTGTTATAATGACACTTGTGTGTAATTATTTGATGATATTGTAGTGTGTGTGTATGTCACAAACTTTCATGATGGATCAAATGTTGTTGTGTTGAACACCATTGACTTGTTAATATTATTTTTTATTGATAAGTGTGGGGATATTTGGCTTGGCCCACTCCATAGGAGGTCACAAGGGGGACCTCCTCCCCATCCACATAATCAACTTAGATCTCAGAGGTCACTTATTCAACTCAATTCAACTTAAGCGCCATAATGAAAGTAAATTACATTTTGGGGATCTCTATAAGAGCTGATCCGCAATACTGCTACCAAAAAATTGACAATGCTCTCTCTATATGAGCTACAAACATAGACTATTGTTTGTGAAAAAGGAAACAAAGGCCCTCAAAAAGTTCACTAGCTCTTTCCATGTGCTTGGGAGAGAGGAGGTCTCTATAGTTGTGAAAGAAACTCCTCCATTAGATTATCATCGTGTATGTGCTCCCCCTAGCTAATTTTTTGGCCAATTACTTTCTTTAGCACCTCCACCACGCTCGGGTCCTCCGCGCTATTTAAAGCCTTTTGATTTGCACTTGCAACTGCTCTTGCTTGCATCCATAGCCTATGTTAGCTTCCATTATCATTCTTGAACTTGCTTAAATTGGGATCATCAAATCCATTAGTATAGCTAACATATCTCAAATTGTAGTGTTATAGATATCTTTAATGGTGAATATTAGCCTATTATAACTGGCCCTCATGAGATGTCCATTTATCTTCCCCCAGTAGCTTGTCCTAGCCTCCAAGTCATTATGCTCCTTGACACTTCCATTCTAGTTGTCCTTTCATTGATTCTCTAATCTTGCTATTATCCCAACTTTAGTTCCTGCCCTTTCCTTGGAATGGGGCATGCCCGGGTAGAGGGCTACCCCTGAGGTCCTTTATTCCTCATATGTCTTGTTGGGGGATGGATCCATCCCTGATCATTTTCAAAAAAATTTGATACTGAGATTCCTTTTCAATGAGATTCCCTTGTCGTTGGGGATATTTCCTCTAGTTGGAGGGCTCATCGATTTCAAGTTTCTTTGTTGTTCCTTCCATTGGAAATGATTCTTTCAATTTTGACCTATCATTGCTTGGTGTATCTATGTCTCATAGCTTGGTTTTTTGTGCTTACCACAACCGCATCTGAAACCGTTGTAACCCCCACCATCGTCGATTTTTCTCCCCTCTTTTCATTTTGGGATTTGGAATAGGAGTGTATGTTCGGGTTCCTTTGTGTGCTTGGTCCTGCCTTCTGAACATACCCCTCATCTTGTTGTGGATTCATATTTTGCTGAGGATCCTTCATCTTGCCTAAAGCTGTATCCAATTTAGGTTGTTTAGTGCCCTCCATCTCCTTATTTTGTTTAGGGCAATAATTAGATGAGTGTTGTCTACTTCTTCAATTTAAACAAAAGTGTTTCAGTTCCTCTATTTCAAGAGATTGAATCAACAAACAATTAGATGAACGAAGGGAGACTTTCCTTGGGATTTCTTTGATTGCAACAACTTGGATTCTAGCATAAATGTACGAATCCTTGTCATGAATCTCAATGTCGATGTTTGTAAGGGTGCCTAGGGATCAACCTATTCTGATCAAACAATCTTCCGTCCAAAATTCTAATGGTAAGTTGTACACATGAATCCACTTGGGCTCATCATATGGATTCAACTAGGTCAGATCAAAATTTGGTGACCACACTCTGATGTAGAATGGGAAACCACCCATCCACCATGTTTTCCTTTTCACTATCAAGTTTTTATCTTCCTCATCCGAGTGAGTGTAGGATCATGATGGGCCGAACAATACCTCTAAGTTGTAATGAAAATGCTAAAAAATAGACTTACGCAACTTCACGAGAAAATTTGAATGGGTTACCTACATAATTTGAAAAATATGTAGTAATAAAATTTGTAGGAAATTGAATGTAGTTTATGGGCTACTTTTTTTTTTGAAAAAAAAAATTATTTGGTGAAAATTGGATATTTCAATAAGGCACTACTTAAATTTTTTAAAAAAAATAAAAAGTAGGTGTCATTCCAGCCAACCTAAGTATGAGAATTTTTTTTTTGAATCTTTAAATACAAGTAGAAGACACGTGCCCGGGTGTGATGCATATTTTTATGAATTTTTTTTGTAAGTAAATAATTAGTTATTAATTTTTTACTACAATTTTTTAAAAATATTAAAAAATAATTTTCTAGCCAACCTAACTTGGTCAAAAAAATATGAAATTCAAAAAAAAAAGACCCGTAGCTAATGAAATGTAGGTGTGACGCAACTTTTGGATTTGAAAAAGGTCAAACGGTTTGAAAGTTATGGATGTTTTTCAATCAGTGTGTCCTTCAGGAATTCAGACATAGTGTAGGTAGAAAATTATTAATAATTACCTATTAAAATTATAATTAGATATATATTATATTTTTAGAATCCTAGCAGTGTCCCAAATATAGCCTTTTGATTTTATCAAAATTGGATAAAAAAAAGTCCATCAGCATCAAGGGTGAAGTTGAAGAAAATATGTAAAAACATATGAATTCTTCATTCATGTTGAAAAGGCAGGTTTGGATTCCAAAGCCTAAATTTTGGGGGGAATTTTTTAAAATCAAAATAGAAGAAACGAATATCCGTTTTCAAGAAATGGATATCCGTTATGGAAAAATGTTTTTGGAGAAACAGATATCTGTTTCTAAAAAATGCATTTTTTAAGCATTTTTCCAAAATGGATATCTGTTTTGGAAAAACTTACCGAGCCTAAATCCGAGCCTAAAAAAGTGTTTCACGATTTTGGCTAACACTTTCATGTGATTTTTTCTCCTTTGCCACTGTTTGGCCCATCATGATCTCGCACTCACGCATCCGTGAAAATCACACTAAAGAAACCCTTGGGAAGAAACTTGATTGCACATTGGACTTTCCAATTTTCTTCAATCCATTTCCTTACCTATGCCCTAGTTAACTTTGGTCCTATAAGACGACATATCACCGCGGTTTTTGTTAGCAACTCTATATTCTCTGCACATTCTTCTGATATGTCTATCATTCTGAGTGGCCCATTCTCCAATAGATCGATGTTATCTTTGCTGCCATCGGACATCTGTGTAGCAGGGCAGATATTGTAGCATTTGTTTGCATTTTCCTCTATTAATTTATGCCCTTCTCCTGCGGCCTGTCCTGCCCTTTTTCGCTCGGACCGCATTCTCTTTTATTGACTTGTTAATATTGTGATTGCAAGTAAAGTTTTTGAATATTTGAGAATTTTACAAAAAAAAATGAAAATGATATGTTTACTAATGATATGTTAACTACTCATTTCTAATCAAATGTTATTATTGTTGATTTAGTCATTTGATTTGATAAGGACTAACTACCTTTTTGTTCTTTTGATAGTCCTGAGTGTGACATGATGAAATTAACACTCTAGCAATCACAAAGAGAGGGTATCACCAAGGAGAAAGTGTTTAACAATTTTGAAGGCAACTTAGGTGAGAGAATCTACACACATGCACCTAGTTTCATGTAACTAGGTTGTGTCTTGTGTGAGTTAAGTTATTTAAATGAAATTGTTCCATAGTGTTTCTTTTTCACGAGTAGGATTTTATATGATTTCTTAATTTTATAAATAAAATAATTATATTTTAAATATGATTAGAAGATGTAAACCTATTTATTATATATGTTTGTGAAATATAATTATATAGAGATTATTGTTGAACAATAGACATTCTCATCTTAAGAGTTTGATATTTTTGCTTGGGAAATATCTATTTAATGTTTTAAATTTTAAAAAATATTATATTTGTGTCTATTTAATTTTAAAAAATAATAATAAAAGAGTGAACTTAAATTGGATATTAAGTTATTTTCATTTTTATAAAAAGAATATGAGATAATGTTAAAATCTAAAAGGACTCTAAGAAGGATTGAGGGATTGAATGAATAGGAAAAACTTCAGGCATGTTAAAATATAACGCAATTTTGGAAAGTGGAGGTGGTTATGTCAACTTATGAGGAAGTGGTCACAGCTTCATATGAAGGAAATGGAGAGTAATGAAGTGTTTGTGGAAAACAAAAGAGGCGGTTATTAAAAGAGGAAATGATTGTTTATAGTCTACACATTTCTTTTAAAAAAGGAAGGGGAGAAGAAGAAGAGGCGGAGGTGAAAGGAAGAGACAACTCATATAATAAGGTGTGGCTTTGTTGTTTTATTGAAAGAATGGTTTCAGTAGACAATAGAATAAGGTGCAGTCCTTCTACTATTATTTATTAGTGTCAGTGTTGTATTTGACAAGTCTTTTAGCTTTTGCCACTTACTTTAATTGACTTACTTTACAACTGGTTTACCAATATCTATGTTTTATTCGTTTGACTATATCTTCTTGTACTAGAAAACTTTATTATGTATCATCATTTTGAGTATAACCTGCAACCTTTGCAAACCATGAGCCGATGTCCATTTTGATTCATGTGAAACTGATTATGAACCCTTCTATGCTTTCATGTACTGCATGCAAGAACCATAGCATGTAGAGAGTAGGATACTTCTGGGACAACATGTATTTCGATGCCTATAGTCGTTTATTTTTGCATAGAATAAGTGGTGAGTGATGATGTCTTAATATAAATTTATAAGTTTATACCTATGAATTAAAGCTTGTGGCATAGCCAACAATATTATGTGTCTCCATTTAAGCTAACCTGTAATCATCACGTTCTTGGAGTGGACGTCTCGTCTAAACCTTGACATACTCTTCACTTAAATTAGAAACATGGTTTCACCATTAATCTTTGAAGAGAATGCCTACAAGGGCATATAGCTCCAGTCCTAGTCTGCTGAATATGGAAAGTGCCAAAAATATCAATTTTATTTAGTATTGCCAATCTCGTCGTTATGGTGTTATGAGAAAGAACTATGTAAAGGAAGTGATTGTAAAGAAGGTGAAGACATGTTTGAGTCTTGCTTAGCCTTCAAACTCTATCAGTATCTAAACAAATTCCTCTTGTTTGATAGGTTATTGTTTTATAAATTGTTTTACTTATTTATATAAGTGAAAATTTATTTAATTTGATATTCTCTACCACATGCTGTATAATTTCTCTTTCGAACTAGCTTCAGACTTCTAAATTTTTTGTTGAAGGGTTGGGCTTCTTCAGATGTCTAAATCTTTTGTTGAAGGGTTGGGCTTCTCCAGTATGAGAGAGTAAGCACGAGGAAGCTTTGTGCTTCATGAGTTGGGTAGAAGAGTGCCCTGGTGATGCTTCCTCTCTCTCCTTGTCAGGCTTCTCTAGTATGAGAGTAAGCACGAGGAAGCTTTGTGCTTCGTGAGTTGGGTAGAAGAGTGCCCTAGTGATGCTCCCTCTCTCTCCTCTAATGATTGAGGATTACAATATGGGATGTACAACCTATGTTAGAGATTTGATTAACACCTTGTAATTGTAAACTTTAAAATTCAATGACTGATAAGGACTTGATCCTTAGTTGTAATTTTTATGAATCATTTGCAAATATATTTAAAAAAAAAGGTCTACTCATGACTCTCTATGTATTGGATAAACATTGTACTTAAATAATGGAAATATATTTATTTTTTGCCTTAAAATATTGTTATTTAATTATTTAATTGCTTGCACATTTAGAGTAAATATCTCTTGATTATGTTATAGTTGAAGTGTTTAGAATAGGTGTTACATAAATAAGCAACATAACTTTTAATTAATTGCTTTGACATATTGCATGCCACCTCACCTTGATAAAATTTTGTTTCTATAACTACAATAAATAAAAATAAATCAAACAATTATTTCCATCTTCATCTTTACTTATTGTGCTATGTTTTTTTTAGGATTTGATTCTCCTTTACACATTGAAGCACTTTGCATGATTTGCACCATTCATTTAGTCGAATGGATAATGACATTAACAAATTTAGTGGAATGGATAATGAGATTAATAAATTTTCTAGAACCACTTTAAATGATACTAAGAATATGCTCAAATAACTTTTATGATTAGGTTGTATATTGTACAGGATTGTCAATTTTGTGTATGAAATGATTATAATATCAAAAGTCAAGGATGCAATATTTTTTACATCGATTCAAATAAAAGTGCTTGGTTATTGATTCAATGTTGGAGCTTGCCCTTGTAAGTTGGCATTTTGCCAAAGTTGCATTTTTTAATTTGCTTCTAAGCCTTCACATTTCACTTACGCTCATGGAATTATATGGTGTATATTATCCCGCAGCTTGGTAAGGGAATCAGTGCATTGATTGGCACTTGAGCTCGTCCAAATTCATGCGGTATTTTTCACTTTAGTTTTGTTATTTTCTTACTATGTTGAATTGATCATTCTCTCTATTCAAATTTTGAGTGTTAAGGATTCTAGTGACAATTCAAAAGTGCAACGGAATGCCTTTTCCCTTGGTCTATAGTTTGCCTCTAGTGTAGGGCAGATTTGTTTTTTGTTTTTTTAAAAAGATTACTCTTTTCTCTCTCATTTTGAATCTTTTTATGTTTGTTTTAAAATCTGCTCGGAACTTGCAACTAATCTCATTTGTTAAAAATACAACAATTTCATCTGTTGAAATATATTGTATATGTAATGTTACTTGATATTATACATTAACCTATGTATTGGGGTTTAGCCTAGGAGATTTAAACCCGAAGCTTTGCCATAAAAATCTTAAAGAATATACAAAATAGATAACATGTGTACCTCATTAGAACCAACAATTTGAAAAGTGAAGACACGATGATTTTGGGAGGATTGCTCTTTCATTGTTGTCTTTCCTATTATCGTGTAACCAATAAATAAAAATGAACAACTACTCAAATTATATATGTTATTTTATTGGTATATAAACCTACAAGTTCTTCCTAGACATTAATAAAAGATCTTAAGTGAAATTCTAGACGTTAATAAAAGTTCTTATGTCATTTCACTTAAAATATGTTGATAAACAACATTTCTCTTGAACTTGCTTTCACTCATTTTATTTTTGTTTCACCTCTTAAGATTGATAGTCTCCTTTATATATAATGTAGCATTAAGATCAATATTGATGATAAAATAATAAATATAATGTCGTCTAACCAAGAATAGAATATAATACTAACAAGTTGGAGGATATCAAGATGGTGCCATATAAGCTAAAAGTTAGCCAATTCAAATTATATTATATATTTCATTAATTATCCCTTGCACTATAGAAGAGAAAGGGTTGCCGATTATAAATAGGGGAGGGAGAGGTTGAGTTTAACTAGAGATTATTTTTTGATTATCTTGACTAAAAATGAATGATAGATATATATGTATTTTTTGTTAGCAATTTTTTAATAATAGAAGAAAAACTATTTTGGATGATTTCTTGGTGGGTGAATGAATAGACTTATAGAATTCCTTCTTTACCATTTTTTGAATGGAAGGAAAAATATCTATAAGCATATGAATAGGAATCTTGTCAAATAAAAGATATAGTATAGACACTCCTCTCCACCACCCTTCCCAAAATTCTTGTTGGATATTTTAAGTTTGGCATTAAATTTGACATGAAATCAAAGTTGAAAATTTGTAGTACTACTTTAATTGACATTGCTAGCTTACCTAAATAAAAATCCACTTGGCAATATAACATGAAAATTGGGAAGCTACAAACAAATATAACAAAAAAAAGTTGACATAAGTGTAAGACGAGTGTGATTGACAAGATATTTTGTTTATATAGGGAGTGCCTTTATAAAAATATTCCGAGGCACAACTCGTAGAGAAGAAAATTATCTCATCCAATGAGAAAGAAGAATAAATTGAATATTTATTAATCTTGGAAAATTGTGAAATCCAAATATTAAACATTTAGGTTAAACTTGTTTAATTCTTTACTTTGAATGGTCATCTTATTTAATAGACAACTTTTCCTCATGGGATAAAGAAGAATAAATTGAATATTTATTTTTCTTGGAAAATTGTGAAATCCAAACATTAAACATTTAGGTTAAACTTGTTTAATTCTTTACTTTGAATGGTCATCATATTTCATAGACAACTTTAGTGATGGGATAAAGAAGAATAAATTGAATATTTATTATTCTTGGAAAATTGTGAAATCCAAACATTAAACATTTAGGTTAAACTTGTTTAATTCTTTCCTTTGAATGGTCGTCATATTTTATAGACAACTTTTAGTGATGGGATAAAGAAGAATAAATTGAATATTTATTATTTTTGGAAAATTGTGAAATTCAAACATTAAACATTTAGGTTAAACTTGTTTAATTCTTTATTTTGAATGGTCATCATATTTCATAGACAACTTTTCCTCATGGGATAAACAAGAATAAATTGAATATTTATTATTCTTGGAAAATTGTGAAATCCAAACATTAAACATTTAGGTTAAACTTGTTTAATTCTTTACTTTGAATGGTCATCATATTTCATAGACAACTTTTAGTGATTTGATAAAAAAGAATAAATTGAATGTTTATTATTCTTGGAAAATTGTGAAATCCAAACATTAAACATTTAGGTTAAACTTGTCAAATTCTTTACTTTGAATGGTCATCATATTTCATAGACAACTTTTCTTGATGGGATTTTATACTGTACAAGCTTACTAACTTTCTCGTATGAAATGATATAATATCAAAAGTAAAAGACGCATCAATTGAAATGAAAATGCAATCAAAATTAAAGAATAATTTGATCCATAAATTCACCACAACAACCAATAACAAAATTCATAATTACATTATTGAAAATTAGTCGAAAAAGAAGTTAAAATATAAACTATAGAGTTGTTGGTCAACCTTATCTAATTGGACATTTTCATTGAATAAGAATGCCAGATGCATAAATATACCTGCCTACCAGCAAGAACAAACCATTTGGCAAGCTACCTATTGATTTTATCACTGTTCCAAAGCGCCGTATAAGTTGGACTACTGGTACCTACTTTGTATGAACATAACATGGCAAGATGTATTCATTCCATTGCTATTTGATATGGGATGACTAGGTAAGTGAGCTTGTAGGGGCCACAAGCTCATCTCATGGCGAAAACGAAGTACAGGTTATAAATTCAATGCAACTTTTCCATGACTGGAAAGCTTTATTCTATTTAGGTGGGTGATGGGGAACGAACGCACCGCCCAAGAAGTCTGTCACTATCTAGATTTCAAGGACAAACTTAGTCTTCATATGATGTAATGCATGGAACGAATTTCACCACTGAATTTTTGTTTTCTTCATCTACACAGACAAGCTCAACGTGCGGCCTCTGGTTCAACTTCCTTGCTGGAGTGCCAAATGTTAATATATATTTATTTCCAAATTATCATAAAATAATGATCACATACACGCGCGCTGTGTCATATGTTCTTAAAATCAACGAATCCTACTCAATGCTAAGTCAGTAGTCTTATTTTCAATTAGTTCTGTAATTTTCAAGCTTCCTGTTTTCCAATATGGAGTTTAATACTCTGGTATTCTTCGGTGTTATGTGAAGCAAGGCATCCGAATCAGCACAGACAGGCAGTGATAGATTGTGAGGGGATTCTTTCCCGGGTGTAAAGGAAAGCCAGGGATTCCTTTTCTTTTTGGGCCGTACATAATAACTACCAAATGTCAATTAATGGTATGCTAAGCCAAAGGAAATGAGAGCCCCACTTCTTATCTTCATATCTTATCTCTTTCCCTACATCAACTGTCAATTTTCACAATTTCCTAGGGATTAATTTCACCCCTCAAGTAAAATATTTATGGTATTGGATGCGCATGAAATTTCTTATGTAGTCTTGTGTTTTGTCTTGTGGAATGCTTTTAATATAATTACATATGGATAGGTGGTATATTCCCCTTTCAAAGTTTGTATATTCTCTTCTCAAGTTTGGCTCATGGTCAAATCCTTGTCCATACCCTATTTCGAATGTTCTCATACATTCTTCATTTATTGCATCTAATCCTCTTCTCATTTGCACTTATTCACATATCTATCACGTAACTTTATTTATTGTACCTATGTTCGCATCCATCCCCATACATTCATTCCCTATCTCAAGATTTGCACAATTTTTTATATTTTCTTTAAGTATAATAAAATCTGACTCACAATTATAACAACACAATTAATTATAAATATGATATCTAGTCCAGAAATTGTAGTTTTAACAGTTTATTTTAATTCAAATATAATATTTAGAATATATTTCAAGGAAGATGGAACTTATCTTTTGTATCTGTTGTTCATTATCTCAAATCTACAATGATCAATCTTCACTAAAATACCTTTGAAATGTCTCCAAATCTACTTGAATCAGGTGTTTTTGTCCACTAATTCAACACTAGAAATTAGGGGGTTTTCATCCTCTAATTTCAGATCTTGAGGGGTTTCGTCTTCAGGTTGTTGAACCATAGTTCACACTCCATCAATGAGTATAAATCATAAATTAAATTATTCATCAATGGATGCCCCATTCTCCTTGCTTGGCCTATCTTAAATAAACTTTTCTCCCAAAAGACACAACTCTTTGAATTTCTTTCATAACCGTTATTTGAGAGGAATTATTATTTAAAATAAGCTTTAATATTTTAATTTTATATTTTGATATTTTAATTTATTATATTATATTATTTTAATCCCATTTTGAAAAGGGGACATTACAGTCCACCCTTCCCAAGATTGTTTGTCCTCAAGCAATCACAAACTAGGATGCTCTAGAACTTCTTCTTCACTTGACAAAGTCTTTCTTGAAGATACCAAGATCCCAAATCAATCTTGGAAATTTGTAATTCCCAAACCTTGATCCAAAACTAAGACCTATATGCTCAATTTTAGGAACTCGAAGATAATTTGGCATGACAACATGTTGGTCATCCTGAACATTCATCTCTTCTAACTTTTTATGCAATTTGGCCTAGTTGCATCTTCAATCTTCACAGAATTTGATGCTGGAGAAGGTAACTTGCCACCACTCTTAGTTGAGGAGTCTTTTCCTTAACTAACTAACTACCTCTCCTCACCTATATGAACTTGACTTCTTTTGCCTATTAATCTACTCTAAATTTGATACTTGCATTTGACTTAGTAGATCTTGGCTCAATTCTTTTATGGTATCAAAGCAAACTAAGGTTATTTGTTGGTTCTTTTTTGAAGTCAAAAAAAGTCATTTTGCACGTTGTTGGCGTGAACTGTTCTATTTGTGGTTCGGCCCTCATTCATTGCTCATTCGTTGAGTATTTGTTGAGGATTCATTTCTCTGCACGAACTTCTGTGGTGCTCCAACAAGCAAGGGTTTGAGGGCCCTGTTCTCCTTGAACGACCTTGCCCATATTTGAGGGCATTCAACCCACATCAAGCATTGCCCTCTTCAGGCACATGCCCACACCCATACACCCGCTCCACATCCATTGCACAACACCGCGGATAGAAAGAAGACTCCAGCGTAGGCAAATGCCACATAAAGGCCCACGTCTTCATAGCTCGAGGACCCCATACAGAGGTGCCATACACTCTACAGGCCAACCCAACACATAGTTTGGTTTTTTTTAATTAATTTGGGCAAATTTTTTAAGGTCATGTGTTTGTAGGTTTCAATCTTCTTGCAGAGGTAGAGGTGTTGTGATCTCCCTTGGTCAATTTAGCCATCGATTGGAGAGAATCTGTTTGGCATCGACCAATTTGGTTTCCTCTCGACCCGTTTGGCATCCTGTTCCCCTGTTCAATTTTTGTGAAATCCAAATACCATTGATTGACTTGTGGTATTGTAGCATAACCACCTGTTGCAAAAGCACGAAGTAGATTCAGTGTGGCCGCTGCGTGGAAATAGGCCCTAATCATTCTCTTTGGGTTAGGAATTCGTGACTTTTCATCAAAGGTTTTTTCTGGATTGTGGCCTTCCTTTGTAGTTGCCTATGACAAGGCTTCACCGAGGTCACATCTTGTTGTTCTGCCATTGTTTTTTTCACAGACAAGTCTGGTTTTAGAGCACGGCATCCACATCATGTGCCAAGGACCCCATAGCAGCCCACTTGGCCTCTTCCTGCACTCAATCTCTAGTGAACGCCTCTCAAAACTGGCCGCCATTAACTCAAACTGGTTGCCATATGACCGTTTTGGCCTTCCCTGCCAAAACGTTTTTGTTTTTTTGCCCCAAATCTTCCCCATTGTCTATGTTTTGCCCTTAAATTTTGTTTTTTATGAATTATGCTTTCATATTAAAACAAAATAGGCATTTGAAAAACATTTAAAACTATGTTTTTAGGGGGGGTAATTTAAAATTAGGGCAGATTTGGATATTCCTTGCATTCCCTTCATATCCTTAAGGCTGAATCCATTGGGCATAATGTCGCACTCAACTTATAAAGTGCCTGTTTATGCTCCAATTGGACTAGGTTAAAAGCACTGCTTCTATTAAAGTGCCACATTTAGGGGGGGACAAAATACGCAAAGGGTATTATTCATGTTGGGGCAAACATTAGGTTCTTTTAAAAAATTGCTAGTGCTAAATCAAGTCACTCTTGTAATAGGCTAAGTATTAGGGTACAATTTTAGTCGTCCTGCTTAGTCCTATAAGCACTGCATGATAAAGTGTCTGATTCAAAGGAGGGTAATTAAGCAATTTGAGGCACAAAATCTTCAAGGGGGTGTACATTTGGGTTCCTATGGCATCTTCAGACAATTCTAAGATAAATCGATGGGTTCTTCACTCTGGTGCAATCGATCACATGTCTCCTTATCCAAAGGTTCTCATATCAATCGATCCTACTGACATCTCCAAAATCCTGATAGATGATTGTTATTATACTGTTTGTGGATAAGGAACAAATCTGCTTTCTGTGTATCGACTCACTTATTCAAATAAAACAGTTGAGTTTACATCCACTACAACATTAATTCAAGATTCTCAGAGTAGAGAAATTGTTGCAATTGGGAAGATTTGTCACTTCTCCCGCAACTTCACATTTTCTCACTTTACATCAAGTGGGGATGATGCTCCTATTGCCACTTCAGAGCCTAGTGTTACTTCTCTGAGAACATCTGTCGGTTCTGTACAGTGGGATCTTTGAATTGTTTTCTACCAAACATTTCTTGTTTGAATAGTTCTTATCTTTTTTTCTAGATTGCATTTTGACTATACATAACATGCTACATGAGAATTATGTGTTGCTTCTTGATGAACTTCCAGTAATCCTTTACAATAGGCTCGTCTTACTCTTTTGACAATACCTACATCACCTGCTACGTGAGATTCTAGAGGCGCTTCCCAGTGAGCATCCAGAGATTATTTCTAGCAGTTGTTCTTGCTACTTTGCTACATAAGATTGTAGAGACGCTTCACAAAGAGCATTCAGTGATTCTTTCTAGAAGGACATCATCTGGAGTAGTTGGTCAACATTCAGAAAGTTCATCCTCTTTAGGAGGTTCCTTCTAGTTCTTTCTTATCTCTCTTTGGAGGGTAGTTTTTTTCCCACTAGGTTTTCTACATTTCCCCATTAATGAGAGATTGCATTATACTTGGGTACCTCATCAGGCCTAGTTGCTCAACAAACCCTTGAAAAAAAGGTTATTTCTTTTGCTCGTATTTGTGTGGAGATAGATTTGAATAACCCCTGCCGGATTCTCTGGAAATTTGTCTTGGTTCTTTGTCTTAGGTTCAGCCGCTTGATTATGAATCCCTTCCTTTTCGTTGTCAGATTTGTCATGAGTATGGACATCTTTAGAGGCAATGTCCTAGGGTACATAAAGCTCCTCATGCTAATAATTCCCCTTCATCTTCAGCACCCAAGGTGGTTAAGGAGGACAATGGGAAGTCTTCCATGATGGAAGGTGAATTGGATAAGGACGGCTTTGTGTCAGTTAAGCCTCGAGCTAAGGGTCGTGGTAAGAAGAGATCTTTAAGGGACAAGCAGATTGAGGAGGGCTTTTATCGGTTTGAGGTGTTGGATACTGTAACCTTAGAGGAAGGAATCCTGGTGGATGTGCCTTCTGGTGCTGCTGCTAGGGGTTGTGATGTGGTGCAGGGACGAGAGTCCGGTCATGATCTTCATTTTTCACAAGGTGTGCAAGATCATTTGGTGTCTCCCAATGGTCCTATGCAGGATGATGATGATATTGTTTTGGCAGATTTGGCAAAGGAGGGGCTAGCTTCTGGAAAGAGCAAGGGGTCTTCTCCAGCCTTGGGGGTGCATCAACACACTCTTATGAAGGGTCTGTCTGAGTTCTCTTCTAAAAGTGGTCATAAGGAGGATATTGAGAAGATTAAACTTACTGGAGATTTCTTGGTGGAATCTGGGTCTGTTAAACCCATTGATGTTCACTTTTCTCAATCTCCTCCATGATTATTCTCTCCTGGAATGTAAGGGGGTTGAATAGCACCTCCCGTCAAAAGGCTATTCATGATTTGGATGTTGTCCATTCTCCGGACATATTTTGTGTTCAGGAGACTAAACTTTCAGTTGATTTCATGCTTCAGTGTGCTTCTCGTATATGGTGTTTTGGTCAGTATCAGTGCATTGGTTCTCAGGGGAGTTCTGGGGGTTTGGCTCTTTTTTGGGATCCAAGAAAGATTGCTCCCCTTTGGTGGATTTCTAGTCATTCTACTATCTCCATGGTTTCCTCCACTTTGGAGACTGGTGAGACTATTTTGGTTTCTAATGTTTATGCTCTGACTGATATTCATGGAAAAATTTGGCTTTGGGTTCATATAAGGTATGTAAGATCTTGTGCTCCATATCTTCCTTGGGTCTTAGCTGGTGATTTCAATTCCGTGTTGAGTTTGGAGGAGAAAAGAGTTGGGTTGCCTAGGCTTGGGCCTGCTTTTGATCTTTTTCGGGAGAATGTGGATTCTCTAGCTTTAATTGATGTTAAGCCTTCTAATGGGGTTTTCACTTGGAATAATAGATAGAGTGGAGAGGAAGTGATTTCTGAAAGGCTAGATAGATTTGTTGTCTTCTATTTTTGGGTGGGGGCAGCTTGGTTATTGGTTCTGAGATTCTTGATTGGAGGGGTTCTAATTATTGGCCAATTAAATTTCTAGCTACCTTTTTTTCGGTTCCTAAGAATCCTCCTTTTAAGTTTCAGCTTATGTGGCTTCAGAATTCTTCTCTGCATGATCTTATGGCCCAGTGGTGGCGTGATGGAGGCCTGGCTTATGGCCCACAGCTATGTACACCTTTGTTAAGAAACTTCAATATGTCAAATATCACCTTAAGAGATGGAATAGGTTATGTTTTGGTAACCTAAAGGCTATGAAGAGGAATGCTCAGGCGAGCCTTGATGTGATTACTTGCCAAATTTAGGATTATGGTTTCTTAGATGCTTTAGGAAGAGCTAAATCCCAGGCTGCAAGAGTTGTGGAGGAGTGGGAGCTCTGAGAGGAGATTTTCTGGAAACAAAAGGCTCAGATTAATTGGCTTCAAGAAGGGGACAGGAATACTGCTTTCTTCCATCATTTTGTGTAGGCTCGTCGTAATAGGAGTTTTATTTCCTCTCTGGTTAATTCGGAAGGGCTCCACATATCTTCTCTATAGGCTTTGTCTCGTGAGGCTAGACAATTTTATTCTGCTCTTTTTTCTGAAGATTCACCTCCTACAGAAGATGAGGAGATTTTGATCCTTGCTTGCATTCCCTCCCTGATCACCAATGAGATGAATGATTCCCTTATTCGTGTGATTTCTTTGTCTGAATTGGAAGAAGTTGTTTTTGGGATGAATAAAGGTAAAGCTCTAGGTCCAGATGGTTTTCCTGTTGAATTTTTTTAGGAATTTTGAGATAGTATAAGTCTCAATTTGTTAGAGGTTGCCTGGGAATCTCTTCGTAGTAAGCAAATGCTTCAAGCCTTGAATTCTACTTTCCTGGTTCTCATTCTTAAAAAGGAAGGTGCTGATCAGCTTGAATTCTTTAGACCTATTGCTATCTGTAATGTGGTGTACAAGATTATTACTAAATTGATTGCAGAGAGGCTCAAGGTTTGTCTTCCTTTTGTGATCTTTGAGGAGCAAAGGGGTTTTGTGGCTGGTAGACAAATCCTGGATGGGGTGGTGGTTGCCTCTAAAGTCATTCACTCTATGGTGACGTCTAAGGAGAAATCTATGCTCATCAAGTTGGACATGGCCAAAGCTTATGATAGAGTTAAGTGGCATTTTTTGTGGCGAATTCTCCTAGGCTTTGGTTTTAGTCCAGATTGGGTCAGTTGGACTATGAGTTGTGTTACCTGTTCCTCTTTCTCTATTATTATGAATGGGGAACCTTCTGAGCTTTTAGGGGCTTCCAGGGGCCTTCGTCAAGGAGATCCTCTCTCCCCTTATCTGTTTATTATTATGGCTAAGGGTTTGGGCAGATTTCTTAAGTCTTAGGTTTCCTAGGGCATGATTCAAGGTTGGTGTTGGGGCAATGGGCTGCCCCAGCTTTCTCATCTTCAATTTGTTGATGACATTACTCTTATGGGGAGGGCTCGCCTTCAGGAGGTTGTTTCTTTTAGGCAAGGTTTGGATATTTACCTTGCTGCTTCCAGTCAGAAAGTCAATGAGCACAAGTCGTCTATCTACTTTTTTAATACTCCTCAAGCTATTCAATGGTGGATTGCAAATATTTTGAGGTTTCAGATTGGGTCTCTTCCCTTTGTCTATCTGGGCATTCCTTTTACTGTTGGTAGGCAACCCAGGTCTTCCTGACAGAATTTGCTTGATAAGCTGCGTAGTAAGGTCACTCATTGGACTCATCGTTGGTTATCTACTGCTGCAAGAGTGACTCTTTTAAAGTCTGTCATCCAGGCTCTCCCTATTTATAGGTGTTTTGTTTAGGCTGCTCCTTTATATTTCCTTAGGGAATTCGATGCTCTCTCTCGACAATTTCTTTGGAGTGGTAACTTGCAGATAGCTAAGTTCAATCTTGTTAAGTGGGAAACTGTGTGTAGGCCACAGAAGGAGGGGGGCCTCGACTTACAATCTACTATTTTGAATGGGCAAGCTCTTGCAGCAAAGTTATATTGGCATTGGTGTACTAGTCAGCATCAACTTTGGGCCCGTATTCTCACCCATAAGTATCTTAAGGATGTTAACACTTTTGATGTCCCTCGCTTCCCTTTAGAGGGGAGGGGATCTATGATTTGGCATACTCTGAAAACGGGAGCTCAGTTGGTTAAGGGGCTATTTTGGATCTGTCATACGGGTTCTCACGCTCTTTTTTGGTGGGATTCTTGGGATGGTCATCCTCCTATCCTTTCTGCTTATCCTTACCTCCAGCCACTTTGTGATCATTTTACTATTGTGGGTTGGAATACGATTGAGCATTATAAGACTGTTTGGAATCTTGGGTTGGCTGCTAGTCTTAGATGGAAGCTCTCCTCTGAATGGCCACCAGGAGGGTCGAAGGAGGATAGGCAAGAGTTGGCTCAGATTCTTGCCTCGCGTGAATGTAACACCTTGGTGGGGCATGATGTCTTGGCTTGGAATAACAATGATTTGTCTGGTAAGTACTTTGTTTCTACGGGTTATGGAGAGTTGGATAGGCAAATGTTTGGGGACACTGAGGTTCCTTGGTGGAAACACATGTGGAACAAATTTTCTTGGCCCAAGTGTAATTTTTTTATGTGGTTGGTGTTCAGAATCGATGTCTTACTTGGGATAACTTATGCAAGTGTGGGTTCCAGGGTCCCTCGATGTGTGTTTTGTGTTGTAATAGTGAGGAGAGTGTCTCTCATCTCTTCTTCCAATGTTCCTTCTCGAGGGAGATATGACACTTTTGGTGGGGTGTGTGGAACCAGTCTTCCTGGCATGTTTCCTCTTTGGCTGAGTTCTTTGCTCAGTGGGGCAAGGCCCCTGTCACTAGTAGAAAAATAGAAATAAATGACTAAAAAAACTACCAAAAATTGGTCATGTGACCATTGGTAGTTTATTGCCGGTCATTTATCTCGTAACCAAATGTATGACTAAACAAATTTTAGTCATTAATTTAGTCATTAATTTGGTAATATATTTAGTCATGAATTTGGTAGTATATTTGGTAACTTGGTAGTATATTTTGTCATTAATTTAGTCATTGATTATTGTTTTTTTTTAAAGATAATGCACGTGGTAAACTTTTTAACATGACCGGTGACGCTGGTGCGACACGCCCTCCAGCTCCACGTGAATGCTTTTGCTCGGAGCAATGAACCGGTGAGGCCACAACGTGGGGGACCTCATCCCCTAGCAAGAACACTTCAAACCCGCAAGCTCATTGGCCCAGCGGGGGGTTTGAACTCTGGTGGCCGCCACTACAACCGAGCGACTTAACCACCGAACCACGCCCTTATCGGCAGTCATTGATTGTTGTTAACTGGTCATTTATTTAGTCATTGTAATCATTAATTGCTATCAATTTGTAGTATATTTAGTCATTTATTTATTTAGTATATTTATTTATTTATTTAGTCGTTTATTTATTCATGGTAGTCATTTATTTAGTCATTGTGATCTACAAAACAAAAGCTTTTGATCATAGTGTAATTTTATTGAAAATAGCCCTTTGTCAGTTAGGTCAATTGTGTAATAACTCTAGTGGCCCCAATTTGATCACTCTTCACAAAGGAATGCATGGATATTATAAGAAAAAGCACAACAAATGGCATTGCAAGTCTTCTCACAACTTGAATTTTGCATATTGTCTGCCATATTTAACATAACAAAAAATGTAAAAAAGACTTACAAAATGGAGATCTTTATTTTCCCTCCTTCAATAGTTCCCTTAGATCCTTGTGTTGTGTGACAGATTTTCTTAATTAGAAATTATGTGACCAAATTTCAATGCACAAACACAGATCGATGTATCTAAGGTATTTTAGTGCCATATCATTCTTTAGCTCAAAGACGATGGTTTCCACAAGGTTGGTGATTTAGCAGAAAAATGACTGTAATGACCAAAACAAAAGGCCACTCAATTTTCTTAAGAAGAGTTGCAATGAAAATCTCTTCAAAGAAGTCATCGTCTAACAAAAGGGTTCCATGGGACTTAGATCTCTTTAATCTCTATCATTGCAACCCAGTTTTTTTGTATGCCTGCCCTCATTATATTCTCTATAAGATCGAACCCTTGTTTTACCTAAAAATTATAAATCAGAAACCACATGATCTTTCTTTGAAAACCCTTTTATCTAAAGAATTAAGGAAATAGTTCTTCCTGTTAAAAATAAATTCAAGGAAAGAGGCAATGTAAATATCTTGCATTGAAATTAATTTTGGCATATTTTTTAAAAAGGCAGCAATGGGGTTTTTGGTTAAGGAAATTGTAGCAAGTAGATTTTTAGTTTTTGTGCTAAAAAAAACAAAGAACTAGTGCAGATACCTTTAAAAAAAAAAATTCCTCCACTGCCTTGGATCGATTCCTTGGAAGGCGAATCTTTTGTTTTATGTTCGCACTCCCTTCCAACTCACCTCAAATCTTGTAATTTGATATGCTCGCCTAAGTTATTTACTTTCAACCGTTTTCCCTTTCCTTTTCCTTTGAAAAAATATAAAATAGAAATCCCAAAGCCTTCAACGGGGAACATTTAAACGATATGAGACTTTTTCTGACACAATTTTTTTCCCAGCGTGAGAACAACTGACGAGTTTAGAAAATCTTCCGGCATGAACTTTTTTACAGCGTGAGAAGCATTTCTAGTCATTTTGGCACAGAACCCTCCCCGCTCCACAATCGTGAAAAGACCAGACCACTTGATTTTCTTATCCACACGCTGCATTCCCTCCCTCCCCAACCCGGAACCTTCTAAATAATTAAGAGGTTGTCCAATCTCAAAATCCCGTTGGATATGTAATGGGGTTTCTCGCCTACCTACACAAAACAATACAAGTCCAAAGCCTTTTTGATTGCTACAGAAGAGGGACGAAAAATCACAAAAATCGGCACTAAAGTTCTCCTATTCCCAAATACTAGTCTCGTTTGCCACAACCCGACAACAATAAAAGCATACCTTTCTCTTTTTTCTCATCTGGGTCACCATGGCTTAACAACAAATTGAGAGCTTAAGCTCACCCACCTGCTGCACTGTGATGAAATTTTAAGTGCCCCACTCTGCTCCAATCATTCACAGCAAAAAAGAGAAGCCGATGAAATTTTAAGCACCCTGCTCTACTCCAATCATTCACAGCAAAAAAGAGAAGCCAATGAAATTTTAAGCGCCCCGCTCTGCTCCAATCATTCACAGCAAAAAAGAGAAGCCGATGAAATTTTAAGCACCCCGCTCTACTCCAATCATTCATAGCAAAAAAGAGAAGTCAATGAAATTTTAAGCGCCCCGCTCTGCTCCAATCATTCACAGCCAAAAAGAGAAGCCGAGACCGATAAGAGTAAGAAAATAAAAAGGAGATGAAACAAAATAGGTTAGGGTTTTGAGCCTTTTCGAGTTAGGGTTTACCTTTAGGGTTTCAACGAGATGGGCGCCAAAAGTGAGCGGTGAAATGAAAATAATTTTGGCACCCATTGTAAATTCAAATTGAACTTAAAATCTCTGATTTGGATATTTTTTGAAAGTTGGATATTTGTATTACAGAGTTTAATTTATTACTGTCTTTTGTTTTCCCAGATGCAATTTATATTTCTCATACACTTCTGATTTTTGTGTCAATGCATAGTATTGCTGGGCAAAGACATTGATATATATGTTAGTGACTGTAGGAGTCACATCTATGATAGACGTGACTCCTCAAGGAGTCACGCCTATCACAGGTGTGACTTCGTCACCGTGTCTAATGAAGTCAGTTTCACCGATGTTAACAATTACTAATCGCTGTTTACAATGCAGACTATGTTTATACTTTGGTAATGTATCATTCGATCATGCTATTGATATTTATTTTAACACACCTTATATATTAAGTACGTTATCTGATCGAAGCTACAAACAACTCAACACTCCCTCTTAGCTCGGGAAGATAACAATATCACAATAATCTTTGTGAATATCAATTATCTGATCTGTAATGAATTACTCAAAGTAATTTAATATCACATAACTCATGATATATAGTATCACCTATCTCGTGATACGTAGCATCACCTACCTCGTGATACTAAAAGATATACTATACTCGAGAACATTACATTCTCCTTATATATCCCAGTTATGGTATGTGCACTGACATTAAGTCACATAATGTCTACCATAACTTAATCATGATAACTCCATGATTCATACCAATATCAAGTCACATGATATTAGTCTAATGAACATTATAAGATCGTCACCTTATAATGTTAGGTACAAGTGTAGATTATCCAAAAGATCGTCACCTTTTAGAAATAAACACAGAATGGGTAGGCCCATAATGTCATAGAGTCACACATATGACACAAGATGTTTACACATTAAACATCTTTAATAAATTAGTACAAATCAATTAGAATTTTACATTTCAATCATACCAAGATTTTTCCTGAAGTATTCAACTTTCACCTTGAGGAGTGGTTTGGTAAGAATATCTGCAGTTTGATCTCCTGTACTGATATACTCCAACTGAATCACATTCCTTTCCACCATATCACGCACATAGTGATGAGGAATCTCAATGTGTTTAGATCTATCATGGAATACTGGATTCACGAATAGCTTAATGCAGCTTTGATTGTCGCAGTGGATGATAGTTGGTTTCAGAGGTTTACCAAATAATCCCACAAGTAGTTTTCTAAGCCATACTGCCTCTCTAGCAGCCATAGAAGCTGCAATATATTCGGCTTCTATAGAACTCTGAGCAACTGACGACTGTTTTCTGTTGATCCACGATATCATTGCTGACCCTAAACTGAAACAACATCCGGAGGTGCTCTTCCGGTTAGTTACACTTCCAGCCCAATCTAAATCTGTGAATCCATGTAGATCTAAGTCAACCTTTTCATATTTTAAGCCATAATTTAGAGTACCTTGAAGGTATTGTAATCAATGAAATCAAAATGAAGATTACAATGTAATCTAATGCAAAAATACACGATTATACCTTCATAAATGAACTCACGGATCCAGGAGGGAAGGAGTTTGCGCCTACGTAGCTCCTCAAATGTTACCCAAATGATGCAAGATGTGGATTGCTCAAGTGCTCAACACAATGTAAGATGAGAGACAAGTGGTTTGATACCTGATTTGGATGGAGATGGGGAATGATTAGAGTGATTTTGGTAGAGGTTTGATGAGATGAGGAGATTGTGGAGTGATTTGGGCAGAGGTCTGATGCATGAAGAGGTCTCTCTCCAATGGCTTAGAGAGGGGTCCAATTTATAGAATTTTGGAGATGAGGATGGAGGGTGAGGATTCAGTTGATGGGATCAAGGGCTAGGAATAAAAGTGAATCTTTTATTCCTAGTGGATGAATTAATAATTCTCATTTGGGAAGAGTGGAGGATAGTGGAAGATGAGGTAAGCAAGGTTAATTAAGTGTTATCTTAATTAACCTAAGTCTAGGTTAATCAGATAAACATGACTTATCTAATTAATAGGGATTAGGGAAATGGATAAATCATCTAAATAAATATTAGCAATATTCATTTAATTGATGAGGATAGGGTTGTAAGATTTAAGTGGATTAATTGAGTGAGTCAATTGATCACAAGGGACATGCAGATGGGGGGAGTGGATTAGTGCAGAGGTACGTAAAATTGGTTTGCAGAGCAATCCAATTTTAGGTGTCTACATTTGCCCCTCTTTGAGATGGTGTTGTGGCTAAGTAACATCATTTCAAAGAAGTTAGAACATAGAGATGGATTGGATAGAAAAAAGATTTTGGTTTGGAAGAATAGGGTAAGGGTGATGCCCCCTCGAGAGGATAGGCGGGTTGCGAGAACACGGTTGTGCTCTCGAAATGGATGGAACATATTGGTTGAACTGGTCAGAGGATAAGTGGTGGGATGAAAGGATGATGATGTTCAGAGATGATTGGTGGATGATCATTGTGCTGAAATTGATTTAGAGCAATCCTAGGTTTGATATAGCAAAGTGGATATTTTCACCAAGGTATAGAAGACTAGGGTGATGATGTTTATCCAACAATTGCATGGACTAGACACGCAAACAAAGGGATGATCCCATGCATGCCCAAGATAGTACAACCTTGTCTAGATGAGGGAAGGGGACTCATAGCATAAGCCCTTAGTACACAAAAGGTATGATGAACCTTAGATGCATAAGGAGATCAATATGCTAGATCCGACCCTATGATCAACAAGATATGAATACTAGCTTGGAGTAATGAGACCAACCCACAAGCACAGCATACAAAAGCAAGACTATGCCCCATTCTAGATGTTTTCGCCACATACCATGATATAGTAAGATCAAGGTAGCTTTGATGTGATCTTCGAATAGGACAAAAGATAAAAATCAAAAACCAAAAGACCAACGAACCAAACAAGTAACCATTGTATCTTTTGCCAAAATGGATGATGATGTGATAGATGTTGCCTATCGTAGGAAAGATATATCCTAAGGCAGGGATTGATAGATGATTTGATGATGTTGTGATGATT
This sequence comes from Cunninghamia lanceolata, assembly GCA_027924645.1. Taxonomy (NCBI): domain Eukaryota; kingdom Viridiplantae; phylum Streptophyta; class Pinopsida; order Cupressales; family Cupressaceae; genus Cunninghamia; species Cunninghamia lanceolata. The sequence continues at coordinate 6,106,390 of BSBN01000077.1, forward strand.
GGATAGATTCTGCCTATCGTAGGAACGACATATCCTAAGGCAAGAATCGATTGATGATTGGATCATATTTTGTTGATGTAAGATTGGCTCAAGATATGATGGTGGCAAGTTATGGTTGATGTTGATTTGATAGTTGATGATTTTTGATAAGGGATGATGCTTTGATAGGTGATGCAATGCTTGGATCTAGTGTAAGCTTATTGAGGATAGATGTGATGATGATGTGGGATGATGATAAATGTGATGATGATGAGAGTGTGATGGAGCAAGTTTGATGTTTTGTGATGGATAGATTGTTTTGGTATTTTGTGTGTTTTCTATTGTTTTTGTATTTTTTGATTTTGTGATGTTTTTGTATTTTTTGATTTTTGAAAAGGAATGGTTTATTATGAGATGGTTGCATTGGATTTCATGTGGATAACCTTTGCGCTAGATACCAATGACAAGGGAACACCAAGTCTAGAGGTGAAAGTGATGGGGTTGGATAGGGGGATTGGATAGCTGATTCATGATAGATGAATGGACAAGCGATAGGGATGTATGTTAGATAGATGGAAGATAGGGATGAGGATTTTCTCCAAGGGCTAGGTTGCAAGGAATCATATGCCCCAATGTCTAAAGAATTTTGCATGATGGGCTCATGTGTGAATGGATGGACTTTGTAGTAGATGGATAGAGGATATATTTTAAAGGGAGTATGCCAAGAGGTTTCCAAAGCATGTTGTTGATATTTTGCCCCTTGTCTTCATCAAGATCTAAGGTGGGAGATGGTAAAAGAAATATCTAATGGATAGGATGGATGGGAAATGATAGGATAAATAGGGGGTAGTGGATAGGAATATGATAGGATAAGGATATATGGATAGGATATGCAAAAGGATGTTATGGACGTGGATGATTAGATGGTTTTGCCCCCAAGTGTAGGGATACAAAATGGATGGAGAAGGGATTACGCATGACACCCACAAGGGGTTTTCATCAAGGTACTTGCCCAAGGCGCCACAAGGAGAGGTTTTCACCATTGGATGGATTTTTCTCTTTATTATTTTCTTGATTTTTTTTTATTTTTTTGCTTTTTTGCTTTTTTGATGGAATGGGGACTCTAGCGTCTGTTTCCATAGCAAGGAGAAGATAGTCCCATGTTGGATAGCATTATGGATTATGATTGCATGGATTTTTGGAAGATAGGAGAAGAAGGAATGGATGGTGGATAATGGATTATGATGTGGATTATGCAAAAGCATGGACCATAGGAATGTGATGGGGAAGATATGTAGGATAGTGAACGAAAGATGGAGAGATGGGGGTATGTGGGAATGTTAAGTGATGGAGGGGAACCAAGACCAACGGTTGCACACACCGTGATGTATTTGGAAGCTTGTACTTTGGATGTGGAGTTGGGAGTAATGGGGATTGGGATGGGGGATTTTTGTATGATCGATTTGGGGTTTTAGGGACCCAAATAGACTTAGGATTTATGTGATTTTTAGATGTGGAGCAAGATGTTTGGGAGTTTGGAGTGGATTGGGATGTAGATGCCTCATTTGTTTTGATTGATCTTTGCTTAGGGACCCACACCATTTTTGTTTTTGCTTTTTCTTGTGATGGTGTGGGCTTTGATAGCCATTTGGATTTTTTATTTTGCTTGGAAGGGATAACATTTTTAGGCTTTTGTGCTTTATGCATTGAGGCATTCAAATTATTTCTTTTGAATCCCATGGACTTGGGGGAAGCTTCATATTTGAAAGATGTGTGCTTTTGTTGGTCTTGATTGGGAATTTTAGGGGATTTATGGGTGGAGGGGTAAAAAGTGGATTTATGGATAAATGGATAAGGGGATTTGAGGATGGGGATATTAGGAGTTGGGAGGATGGGAGGATAAGAGGATTTGTGGATAGGGATGTTTGGTGTTGGTAGGATAGGAGGTAGAGTGGATTTGATAGGGATCTTTAGAGTTGGAAGTAGTGGAGGTTAATTTGATGGAGGAAGATGGATGGTCACATGCTTTTGCAAATGATAGGATGATGGAGGAGGGATGGCAACATATGTTTTGGAAGTGCGATGAGATGCACCATGTGTGGGATTGGATGAATGGATTTTGGAAGGTGTGTGGGTGGTACCAACATGTTCATTTTGTTTGTCTTGGGATGTATAGCCAAGGCCATGTGAAGATGGATGAAATGTGGTGTGGATGGGCTCTAAGATGCCTTGATCATGAAGGCCTAAGCCTTTGCCTTGGTAATTCATGTGTTGGAGTATGTGACATGCAATGGGATGTTTGGTGCTTTGTAAACAAGACGCGAGTCCATTATTTGTTGGAGAAAGATAGGTGGTGGATGGAAGTTGTTCACCTCTTACAAGGGAGACACCACGGATGAAAGTGCTTGTGCCAAGTGGATAAGGGGATGGATTTTGGATGGGATTGGTAGATGGAGGTGAAGGATTCATGGGGGATGGTGAAGGGGTGGTAGAAGATGGGGTGAGATCAATAAGTTGATCAATAGATGGGAGGGGATGGGGGATGGGATTGGATGCGATGGTTAGATCTTGATTAGGAGAAGGGGTTGATGTTTCAACATGCTTTGGATTTGATTCTTGGCATAGCTCATGTGGTTGGGTAGAAGTGGGATTAACTTGGATAGATGTGGTGGGTGCTTGGATGGATGTGATAGGTGTTTGGATGGATGTGATAGGTGTTTGACTTATGTGTTCTTGAACATGGCTACATGGTGGTTCTTGACTTATGATAGGGGGTTGTTCAAGAGGTTTGGTGGATGTTGGATTGCATGAGGGTGTTTGATTCCTTGCTAATAGCCAATGGATGGCATCCTTCATGAGTGTATGGGTTGAAGAGCAATATAATGGATGGATAATGATGGTGGTTGGTGTGGGATTAGGATTGGAATTGGATATGTGGGTGATGGGATTAGGTTGTGATGGTTCGTGGATGGGTTCAAGGATAGGTGTTGGACTAGATGGTGGTGTTGGAGGTTTGGGGGATTCCTTTACTTTGCTTTCATTTTTAGGTGATGTTCTTTGGAAGAAATCCCACAAGGATTCTTTGGATGTGATAGTGTTGGGACTTGGAAGGTTTGATGGTGGATTAGATGGTGGATGGGTGATAGGGATTGGTGGATTGGAAGATACATAAGGTGATGGATTAAGGTTGATAAGGTTGGAGGGATATTGTGATGGGGGGATTGGAGGATGGGGATTAGGAGATGGGGGATTTGGTTGTTGATATGAGGTTTGGATTTTGGATATAAGGTGTGCTAGATTGGTGTTCCCTTGATCAAAGTTGGCATGACAAAGGTTGGGAGATGGGTAAGTTGGAGGTATTGATTGGTTGGACAAGTATGATGGCATGGATGTGTAACAGGATGGAGATTGATATGAGAGTAAAGCTTGATATGATGAAAGTTGATATGAGGAAAGTTGGTATGAGGTTGGTGGTGTGGATATGTAGGATGTTGAAGGTTGATATGAGGATGATGGAGGTTGATATGATGGAAGTTGATATGAGGTTGAAGGTTGATATGAGGATGATGGTGTGGATATGTAAGATGTAGGTTGGTATGAAGGTTGAAAGAATGACGATTGATATGATGTGGATGGGGATGAGGTGTAGGGTGTCTATTGATATAATGAAGGTTGGTATGATGTCAATGGTGTGGATATGTAAGATGTTGAAGGTTGATATGATGAGGGTTGATATGATGAAGATGGGGGAGGGTTTTGGGATTCTCCAATGACGAGGTGTGCTAAGGGTATATCTTTAATGTCATTTTTGAATTGTTCCTTAGCATTAGGATCCATGTTCGCATAGACTTTTCTAATTCTTTGTATTTGTTGTATTGATTCATAAAGATCCATTCTGTGGGAGATAGTATGGGATGATGGGGGATGATGGATGACTTTGATGTTGGGAATCAAAATTTCAAGACCTTAGGATGATTTGATTTGATTTGATTTGATTTGATGAATGTTTCTCTATTCTTTTGATAGACTAATGATCTTAAGCAAGAGGGTTGATTGGGTTGATTTGATTAGGTGATCAATTAAGGTCTTGATTTTTGATTGGGTTGATTTGAATTTGGAGTTTGATAATGATGTTGGGGGATTTGGATAATGATTGGGATCAATGTTGATGTGATGTGATGATGACTTGGATATGGTTAGGATTTGGTATGGAGTGATTAGGGATGATTAGGAGAATGATTGGGATGATGTTGATAGGATGAGGATGAATGATGATGTGACTAGGATGTGCCTAGGGATGAATGGGATTGAGGTTGATTTGAGAAGGATGGAGAGAATGATGTTGTGTAATGATTAGAATGATGTTGTTTGGATAATGATTTAGATAGAATGGTGATGATTGATGATGTAAAGTGACAAGGATGCGATTAGGATTGATTATGGATGACTTGGATGTGATTAGGACTGAGTTGGTTAAGAATGGGTGATTAGGATGAGTGTGATTGGATTTGAATGTGATGAATGACTTGTCTTATGTGTTTGATGTTTAGTTTGATTTGGCAATGTTTAGCAAATGATCACATGTACAAACAATAATCACTCACACAAGACACAAGCAAATTTGAATTTTGAATGTTGAAGAATATGATAATGATTAGACAAACACACATGCAAGACACATCAACATGCCCTAATGTCTAGTTTGATGGGGTATGGCCAATTAGGTTTGGGCAATGTTTACACGAGGTTGACTAAGGAATTGAAAGTGAAATCCTACCACATAGCCAGGAGAAGGGGGTAACCCACCCTTCACCTTCACTTCCCAAAGGTAGAAAGTTCTTTGGGGCTTAGCCAAGAGTGACAAGATTCTGATTTCAAAGAGGGTGTCTTTCGATTCAGCCTTGGATGAGGTCATCCCTAGGGGTGATGAAATCCCCTAGCAGGCCTCCTAGGAAGGGGTAAACAAAAGCAAATTGAAGTGAGGTGTTTTTGATCTCCAAGGTCACCTTGCGGTGCGAGGAGAGAGCATACACACACCCACTTGACTCACACTCTCACTTGTAAATTATCCCTTAGAAAAATGAAATGTGATAAAGACACGTCAAGCAGTGATTCTTTTTAAGCCCAATTTGAAGGTGTGATTGAAGACACTGGTTGATTTTATGCCCAATTTCAATGTGTGATGATCAAACAATGTTCGTTTTATGCCCAAACCGAAGTGTGTTTGCAAGCAATGATTGAGAGATAAAGGATGAAAATGGATGCACCTAATAAAATTTCTATCCAAATTGATATAGATGCTTCTCCTGATGTTGCTCCAACCTTGTATGACCACCTGTAAGTCATAAAAATAAAAATGGAGCGAGTAGACTAGCCAAGGATATTGTCATGCACAAATTGATAATCTGATAAAATTTGATGAACAATAAACTGATACAGGAAAATAGATTACATGAACAGAAAATTCAAGAAATTCTATGCGATTTGAAAAAAAAATTCGCTGAAATACGATCAAATTTGCACAAGTTATGATGGTTTGAAGTTTGCAATGAAGTTTGACTTTGACTGCAAAAAAAAGGCTTGATAAAGGTACAGTCACCTGATAAAATCCTCATAACTGCAAATTATTCGGAGTCCTCTTTCCAATGACTATTTGTTTGCTCGATTTCACCTCCGTATGCGAAAGTTATGTAAGTTTGAAAAAAATAGTCGATTTTGGTATGTAGGAGGCACTAGAGGTTGGCTTGACTGTTTGAATGACTGCTAACAGTTTGCAACTTCTGGTCACATGCTGCCATTTTCTCACCGGTGGTTATAGTTAAAGTTGGTGGTTAAGAGTTTAGCCCTGGTCACCCATATGACCAGGGGTTAGCCCAAAGCAAAAATAAAGAAGAAACAAAAAGTCGAGGGGGCTAAAAGAAACCCCCAGCCCTTGTTCAATAATGTGACCCTTATCAATAGCAAAGGCTTTAAACACATGTGGGGGCCACCATAAGCCAACGATTAAGGTCAAAACTACCAATGACCAAGATGGAAGGCTTATGTTGAATGTATTAGGCAGTTAGGGTTAGGGTAGACGCAGGGGGTTAGGCGGGGGTGAGGCTGAGCGACGCGTAGGGAGTAGCGGGGTGGGAATGGTTAGGGCATGAGGGGACTGAGGACGAGTCACAGGGAAGGGCAGAGGGTTGGGGGTAGTGGGGATAGAGGGAGGTGGGTGGCGGGAACAGGGGTTGGAGGGAGTGTTGGCGGGGTCAGGGGATACTGCAGGAGCAAAGCGCAAGGGGAGGTGTTGGAAGCGGTGGCGGGAGTTTATTCAGAAGGTGTTGCGGGAGGCAGGAGCAAAGGGTGGGAAGCCGGCGGTGCGGGAGGTGGGGTGTTGGCGGCCGTGGGGTGCAGGGTGGTAGGTTTTGGATGGAGCGGCGGTGGTCGACAGGTTTAGCAGGCGGCGGCGACGGGTTTGTAGAGAGCGGCGGTGGGGGTTCCAAGACTTCGACGGTGATAGGGGTTTAGACCTTCCAACACAAAATTTAACCTAACATCAGTATATGGACCTTACAATGAAAAATGATATCAAATGCAATCACAGCCAGCAAACAATCGACAAAGACAGTAAACTCGATACAGAGACCTGCGCAGGATGGTACGGACAGTCCGTACGGTACGAATCCATACGGTATGCACTATATACTTAAAAATTTTCAAAAAATTTTGTCACCGAACATAGTCAAGTTTATAGTCAAAAGTCACAAAAGCAGTGTCCTGATCACCGTAATGCTGTTCGTTTTTGTCCAAGACGCAACCTGCAACACTTCACCTCCAAAACTTGACAAAAATTGTTAGAAAATGAAGATTTTGACAACAAAACCTGCACAAATTGATGATTAGATCTAGGACCGGGCGTGCCAATGTAATCAATGAAATCAAAATGAAGATTATAATGTAATCTAAGGCAAAAATACACGATTATACCTTCATAAATGAACTCACGGATCCAGGAGGGAAGGAGTTTGTGCCTACGTAGCTCCTCAGATGTTACCCAAATGATGCAAGATGTGGATTGCTCAAGTGCTCAACACAATGTAAGATGAGAGACAAGTGGTTTGATGCCTGATTTGGATGGAGATGGGGAATGATTAGAGTGATTTTGGCAGAGGTTTGATAAGATGAGGAGATTGTGGAGTGATTTGGGCAAAGGTCTGATGCATGAAGAGGTCTCTCTCCAATGGCTTAGATAGGGGTCCAATTTATAGAATTTTGGAGATGAGGATGGAGGGTGAGGATTCAGTTGATGGGATCAAGGGCTAGGAATAAAAGTGAATCTTTTATTCCTAGTGGATGAATTAATAATTCTCATTTTGGGAAGAGTGGAGGATAGTGGAAGATGAGGTAAGCAAGGTTAATTAAGTGTTATCTTAATTAACCTAAGTCTAGGTTAATCAGATAAACATGACTTATCTAATTAACAAGGATTAGGGAAATGGATAAATCATCTAAATAAATATTAGCAATATTCATTTAATTGATGAGGATAGGGTTGTAAGATTTAAGTGGATTAATTGAGTGAGTCAATTGATCACAAGTGACATGCAGATGGGGGAAGTGGATTAGTGCAGAGGTACGTCAAATTGGTTTGCAGAGCAATCCAATTTGAGGTGTCTACAGGTATCTCATTATATGCTTCACAGCCACAAGATGTATCTCCTTGGGCTCACACATAAACTGACTTAAGGCATTTACAGCATAGCAGATATCAGGTCTGGTATTGACCAAATACATCAAGGATCCAATTATCTGTCTGTAAAGAGTGGGATCTGCCAACGGAGAATCTGTTGCTGCTTCCTTCAATTTATGAAGATTTGTTTCCATGGGGGAAGACATAGGTCTACATTCCATCATACCAAACCTTTTTAATATATCAATTGTGTACTTCCCTTAGTTTAGAATAATACAGTCTGATTTCTGCCATACTTCTAGTCCAAGGAAGTAGTGTAATAAACCTAAGTCCTTCATGTCAAATTCTAAAGCTAGATCTTTCTTACACTGATCAATAAGGTGATCTTCTCTTGTAATCAATTGATCATCAACATATAATATCAATATTAACATATCACCTTTGCTTTGTTTGAAGTAGAGATTTGGATCTACATCATTCTTTGAGAAGCCTAATCTCAAGAGGTAACTGTCAATTCTTTCATACCAGGCTCTGGGGGCCTGTTTAAGTCCATATAGAGCTTTCTTTAATTTACATACATGGGATCTTGCATTGTGAATCTCAAATCCTTCGGGTTGCTCTAAGTAAACCTCTTCTTCAATGGTTCCATTTAAGAAAGCAGTTTTTATGTCCATTTGATGGACTTTCCACCCTTTGCCTGCTGCAATAGCTAGAACTGCCTTGACTGATGTATATTGAGCAACTGGAGCGAAGGTTTCATCGTAATCAATTCCTTCCTTTTGTGAAAATCCTCTGGCCACAAATCTTGCTTTGTATTTCCCTATACTGTCATCTATAGCATGTTTGATTTTAAATAGCCATTTTGAAGAAACAACAAATTTCCCTTTTGGTCTAGGTACTATATCCCATACATCATTCTTCAGGATGGATTGATACTCCTCTGTCATGGCATCCTTCCATACTTGGTGCTTAAGAGCTTCTATAGCACTAGAAGGTTCTGATTTAATGAATTCACTCATTAAAGCTACATAACTAGAGAATCTCTTAGGTCTTGTGCTTTCCCTAAAAGTCCCTGATGGAGCGGCATAATTTTTAGCTTCTTCCATTGTTTTGATGGCCCAGAGTGGTCTTTTCTTGAGATTTTCTAGTGATGTGATTTG